>OX940877.1:41002500-42252500 GCA_954870665.1 Stratiomys singularior
AAATACTGCCCAATTCGATACAATGCCGATGCTGTTTTCAAAGTACAACAGCTTGACTTTCCTCAAAATTGAAACACTGTGTGTTAAAGTGTGATCCAAGTAACTTTTTCATAGTCCTTTGTGGTAAAACTCGATTGCAAATGGAATCTGTTTAAAAACCTGAGGAGCCTTAACACGCTAGAGAAAATTCTTAAGTCTCAAAGCGTCAGCCAAGTGGAGAGGGATTCGTGATTGTCAATAATGGTTAGCGTTGACGCTGAGTGTTTGAGTTTCAGCAGATGTATTCAAAACTGAGAATTCGTGGAAGTGTCGTGACTTTTTTCACCACTACAACATCTAAATTTGAAATGTCCGGAGAAAAGTGAAAAAACTTTACTGCCACCTGAAAAATGTATTTGTTGTCACAAACAGACAGAATTATTTCATATTTTTGAATCAAATGCCACTAAATATAGTCCTTCGGGCATTTAAAACCTGAAATGGGCTGTTGCACCTCAACTGATAATGATCTACAGTCTGTCTTAACAAGAAGTACCACCCGATACATTGTTGACAACAAGAGGTAGGATCGATTTTCAGATCACGAAGCAAATCGAAATTTGTTTTTAACATTAATTTAACATGAGAAATTTAATTTTAATTTGATTTTATTGTTAAATTGAAAGTTAAGCGGAATATGGAAAAGTTGGAAAAGTTTTTTCACTCCTTTTTGATAAAAGACACGTTGCTGCCTAGACATATGAGGAAGATTTTGATGCTTCTGAATTTGAATAGTTAAGAAAAACTTTAAACTTTGGCTCCAACTGTTTACTTTGAGTCCGATTTTTTGGTATGTCCTTCTAGTGTACGAAATCCCGTTAAGATCCCAGTAAGACTATTTAGCTTTTTTTTTTGTTCGTTTCTATGTAGGCTCAAATGTCTCCTCGTCATTAAGGTAGCATCCATCTTAGCAATGGTAGCAATTGAATTTCGAGTACAACAGGCCCTTAAACGAAAATGAGGAGTGGATGTTGAAGCTGTTCGTTTATGGCAAAGAGATATTTTGAGCCTTCATCGGAACGAACCCGAAAAAGCTAAAGGTTCGTTTTTTCGGCTTTTTCCAATCAGAACGATTAAATTACGAAAATAACGAGAGAAAATGCAAAATGCTTTGGAGTAGACTTCCAAGGGTTTATATGTTGTAAACGTTAATGACGAGGAGACATTTGGGCCTACATGGAAACAAACAAAAGAAAGCTAAAGGGTCTTACTGAGATCTTGACGGGGTTTCGTACACTAGAAGGACATGTCGAAAAATCGGGCTCAAAGGAAACTGTAGATGCAGAAACAGTGATTTTGCGGAAGAAATACCAGTGCGTCCGTTTCAAGATTCATCACTGGTCTATCCTGCAGAAAAAGAAATAACTTAGAAAGCTGCTTCTGCGTCGAAGAGGAATTTCGCATGTCAACAGACAAAATAGATCATGAACTTGTTCAGAAAGATGGCTCTGCTTGAGGCGCTCTACTCTACGCAACAGAATCGGACGCACAAAGTATCCTTTTTTATTTTTACGATTGACGTGTACTACCTTCGATTTATAATTAATAAAGCAATCAAACGTAGGGACAGGAATTGTAATTTTATGTTTCTTTTTCGGTATTTCTTTTCGGAACTAGAAACTTATTTTAAAGTAAACTAGAAGTGATGTTTTCAGGGATTCGCTCAAGACAAATACTTTGATGTCTCCTTTAAAGTACAAGGACCAGATGATATAATGGGCAGAGTGTTCATCGTCGACATAATTCAAGCTTATGTTTTCGATCAATTTTAATACAATAAAGTGTAGAGGATATAAATATGAAATATTTCAACAAAATATACATAAAAAGCTTTGTCCCTGGTAATATCAACGATAGCCTGTCAAAAACACTTTCATAGGTGTGCCACATATAAAACCATTTTTAAATAAATTAAACCCGATTGCGTTAATTTCAGACAAGATTTTTTTGTGTTAAGTATTAACGAAAACCTATCAAACAAATCAACAAGTCCTGCAAAGACAAAAAAATATCAAAAACAAAGAACTAAGCAAAAATCGCAGTCGCTTTCCATTAGCTAAATGGATTTATAGAAATTGTTGCTGACGTCTTTTGATATTTCTATTACACATTACCATATTTGAATTTTTATAATTAACATTTGAAACTTTATGGACAATTGTAAGACTTGCACTAGATATCGTTTAAATGTCGTACAAAAGGACAAGACAAGTTGAAAACAACTGAACACAAACCAGCTAAACATGGCGCCAATTTTTAATTCAAGACAACCAGACAGGCGTCAAAAAGTTTAATAAGAAGTTTTATGTTGATCCTATAGTCTAGTTAACGTATGATCTGGTCTAGTAGGTGATTTCAATTTGACTTTATATGTGGTTTATTACGATTAAGTAGCATGATTTTAACCATTGATTTTATTATTCAGTATGTGGTTAACTTGATTCGTTTGACGGCTTACAAATATGATGTGTACTTGCATTAAAAAAATGTATACATAAAATGTACTCTAAGCGGTAAACTAGAGTAGTATCTATCTATCTTCATATCTGTCTCTCTATCAATCTGTCTATCTTTTTATGTGTGTGTATGTATTTATGTATCTATCTATATATTTATCTATCGATATGAATGTATTAGAAGGCAGGAAAAAACAGACTTCTTTGATTATTTCAATAAAATCCAAATTTAAAAAATTATACAAAAAACATTGAGATAAAAAATTGGTATTTACTCGACACAAGCATACAAGGCACCTTTAAAATTTAAATTGATGCGAAACTGGGATTTTCTTGTAATTTCTTGTAATATGTAAATTGTAAGCATTTACACACGGAAATATTGCACTTTCTTCTATTTGCCGCCCTATTTCAACATTGTTGATAACATTGTTTGATAACAGCGTTCGGGGTGCATGTAAATGATTCGAAATTCCTTAACAGTTTTTGAATGTCCTCTTTCTGCTGCCTCGACAAACCCCGCCACCCACTGATTATGACTATCCCAGAGAAAAGAGTATTCAAATCAAAATCAAAAAATTCCACTTACAGATTAGGCCAAATTTACGAATGGCTAGAGCTTCACAATGACCTCAGAGTCCTCAGCGATACCAATTCATTCCTTGCTCAATGAGTCTGCCTACATGTTGATTTATAGGCTTCCCGGTCCGCGCGATCCCTATGAATTTTTGGTAATATCACTCGAATTGGAGTCTTCATTCGGAACGGAGTACCCGAGCTTGTTGCACACTTCCTTCCAAGGCGTGTTAATGCAACGCGTTCTGCAAACTTGAATCCTGAAGATTTATTCAGGTACCCAATGTAACTGAAAACTTCCAGGTCAACTTGTTAGGAATGTTCTTTCAGCGACTAACCTGGTGGCTTGTGATACGTAAGAGTGGGGTTGCCTTAGGAATAAGTAGCAGGAATAGGTGGGACCCATCCAGATTAGGTAGGATTTCACCCACTACAAGCGTTGGAAATCTTTGATGTAATACGTGCACCCTATGAACAATTATTGGAGGACGTTAGTTGTCTCATGTTCAACATGAGAATTAAGAGGACGTGAGGCTGTCCTAATTTATGTACAAAATCAGTCATTATGCAGAACATGCAGGATTCAGCATTTGCATGCCAGTGGTTGTCGATATCTTTAATATACAACATTTAAAGATTTCAGGTGACTTGCATGGACCTTGAATTAAGACATGCACACGGCTCTTCGGCTTTGTTTTTTGGATTGTTTGATTACGTGCTGCAAGTGGAGATACTCCAGTACGTATCCAAAACATTTAATGGAAAATAAGTAAGGTCGCGAACGTCAAGTATACAAATAAAATATCTTATGGCCTTTTTTTCCATATGATAAAGTACAAAAGCTTAATTATCTCTTATTTATTTCTCGTTTTTATGTAAATATCACTTTAACACAAATTTTTATGATAGTTCAAATAAAGTTCAGCTACCACTCCATACTCTTATTTAATGTTTCAATGTATACCAACTCTTTAATAAATGAAAAAGGAAAAATCATTTTTTTAGTGTTTAGAAGATGCAAACTAGATCTCCCTGATAGAAGATCTCCCTAAGCTTCTTAGTCCGTTTCCAAACGAAGAAGTTTCAGAATGAGTCTCCGTCGGAGCTTGCATTTATTATTCCTAAGTTGCACATGAACTCATCTCCATCATCTCAAGTATATTTTGCCTCCCTCCAATAGAATACGTTCAGCAGGAAACTTTGGTAAAAACAGGATCTAGATAGTGTTCAATATATTGAACAAAACAAAATCCAAAAACACGATATACGTTATTTTAGACTTAAAAATAATAACGACCACACTATTCGCCAGCAAGAAGATCAGCATGATACTATAACAAAAGAAAAAAAGATAGTTCACAAAACTTGATTCGGGTCCTTATATGCATCAGAACGACATCCGACGGGAAAGCTAGTCAAGGATTCAGTGTTAATGTTACTCTTGGAGAATATTTCTGTAAGTCTAGTAAGAGAGGTTCAAATGAAATCAACAAGAGAACAAATAAGCCTTTATTCTCAATCTCAATCTTATTCTTTTCAATTTCAGAATAAATAAATTTATTATAAAGAAAAATAGGGGAAGGCAAGGCTAATAAGGAGTCATCCTCATTTTTCAGTTGATCCTCAAAAAAATAATAAACTTTTGCAAGTGTTCTATGTTTCTCTCGGCTTTCTTCGCTTAACATAATGCAAAGTGCATCATCTAACACATAAAACATATTTTATCATACATAAAACCACTCTTTCATAACACATAAAAAGGATTTGAACATATGCAATGAGTCAGCAATGAGTCTCCTTTTTATGAGTTTTGCTTTAGTTTTTTCTTTGTTGCAAATGATGCTTTACATAGTTTGTTCCAATCTCTGATTCTACAAACTCTGATCCACATAAGTGCTGGAGGATCTTTAAACGCATCGTCCTTAGTGGATTCTTCAGTCCAGCAATGTATGATGGATAGTGTAGCTGTTGTAACTACGTTCTGATCAATCATATTTACGACATCCACCTGGGTCAAGATGGTTCTAATCCTACCAAATTTCAACATGTAATAAAGTGGAAATCAATGATAATCATTTAGCCAAACAGTCTTTGGGATATTCCTTAATTAGACCTTATTACAATTTCACCTTCTTTGCAGGACGTTTTCGAAAGAGGGGCGTGCAGTGACAAAACTATGAAAAAAAAATCCATGTACAAGTAGTTAGTTGATCCCTGCTAGCTAACGCGAACATTTTTGAGAACAAAGATCCAGATTTTATGAAAATTTGGCGGCGATTTCTTTTTGGCGGACTACAAACATACACTGAATTGGGCTGTAGTGCCATGGATAATGACTTATACGATTTCAGAATGCTTTTAAATTGTTGAATATATATGATATAAACTTCAAAAAAATCTTATCACCATGATGTAGTACCAACGTCTATTGATGTTTAACTTCTTTTTTGCTAGATATTTGTCCATGAATTCGAAAATTTAAAAGGAAGGATGAATTCCAAGGATAAGGGCGTTCGGAGAGAAACAAAACTATCATTGATATAATTGAGTGATATATTAATAAGAAAAAACAAACTTAAGCTGAATCCGACGGGGCTATCACTCGCTAGAAACGAACTTATTCATCAGGAGCCGCCTACTTTCATCGCTTTGGGGGCATCTAGACTAAAGGACTGATGATATCAATTACACAACAATTCCTTCCTGTATATGTAATATACATAAATATATACAAATATATAAATGTTTGCCAATATTTTCAGGTAGGAGCGTGTCAAAAAGGACAACATGGCAACCATGGAATTCATCTTTCATTACAAAAGGATCGAAACTATGTGAATCGGAATTAAAAATTATAAGATAGAGTCACCGGACTATAATTTCAAATCCATTTTTCCAATCCAACTGGAAGATTCTATCCAACAATACCCGAAATTCAGACAACTGTTGCAAAAATTACTGACTATCAACAGAATTGAACTTTGAAGTTTATTTTAGACTATTGAAGTTTATTGTAGGCGTCAAGGCTCTGCTGCTGATCTCGGATATTGGACTTCAAAATGTCTTGCCCCGATCTTGCTCTGGTCTATTTTGGCCAAGATCTGATCTTCTGAGCTATTCAAGTGCAAATCATCTCATTTACACAACCTTTTTGATTTGATAAAATTAAAGGAAATGACTTTAAAATATGATCTCATAATAATTGTGGGTGTAAGTGGCGCAAACAATGTCCTTGCAAAAACACAGAATGGACCGACGGACATAATAAGCATTAGAAATTTTAAAATCGTTCATCATTCATTATTGAAACTTCAAAACGTTATCAGTTAAGAAATAGATATTTATTCTGAATCCAAGTGGAGACCCCTCAGCAATGAGCCTTCAATGCTAGTCTCCACATTGCCTGTGATTACGAGCGGACTTTCTTCAGCATCAGGATCCCTTCCAACCTATAGCAAACAAAAATGAGCGTAGGAAAAAGACCGTTTTCAATAAAAGTAACAAAATCTGTAGGAAGAAATTCAGGTGGAATGGGCTATCTCAGGCTTTGTGATATTCTCCGCAAAGGATGCGAAGTTTGAAGTAATGTACTGTCCTAGACATAAAATAAAATAGTTTCTTAGATAAAACCGTTTCCTTTTTTATTTTATAATGAAGAAGAAAGCGCTTGAGAGGCTTCAAGGCAATTCTGCACATTGGCTCTCATTTGGAACGTCCTTTCCTGGAGATTAGGATCCCTTTCGACCTACAGCAAACAAAAATTAGTGTACGAAATAGCTCGAAATAAAAATAGCTTCAGCGAGAAACATATCCTGCATGTTGTCCAAAATAAAATTTGATTTCAGTATGAATAATTTGATTTTGTATTTTATTAGTGTATGTAAGGAGTTTTTAACCTGATTGCAGAGTTAAAAGTTTGTCACAGAGTTAGATGCATATTCATGCTGACGAAAACGAAAAGGACTTTGATCGCATACGTCCGAGATGTCGACATAATAATAATTGAGCTAATAAAAAAAAAGATAAGGACTTTGATTGCAGACGTCTGACAGCTAGAAGTAAATTTAAGCGAGCGACAGAGAAAAGGACTTTGACATCGTAGGTCTGAGAATAATAAGTAAATTCAAACTAGCGACAGAGAGGAGGACTTTGATATCATACGGCTTAGGTAAAGAAATTAATTTTAGGCTAACTACAAAAAAAAAGGACTTTGCTATGATATTATTGAAGTTAGAAGTAAATTTATGCCTTAAACAACAATAAAAATCAACTTACAAAGAAAAGTACTTGAAAATCATAGCACGGAGAATTAAATTTATTCACAGTCCTCCGATGTAAATTTAAGCAAAATTAAGCAAAGAAAAGGACTTTGATATCGTACGTCTCAGATCAGAAAGGGATTTTTATTTACTTTTACGACAAAGAAAAGGACTTGTACATGGTTGCAAATAAATCAGACATATTTCCTTTTTTAGGCAAAAAACAATGCAACGAAATAACAAGGTCCATGACCAACCATTTCAACTTGATGAGACAATCTCAAATGTTGGATGTTTTTCCTTTCGATCAATTTCTTAAATTTAAAACAAAGAATAAAAATATATTTCAGGAACTTAACGGAATTGTCTATCTCAGACTGAGGTTTTTCCGGACTAATTGTGCTCGTGGTTTGTTCCAAGTCGAAGTAAATTGAAAACCAGCAGCACAATATTGAATGCATTAAATGCATTAAAATGCATCTAAACTGCATAAGACTGCAAAGAGTTTATTTTGTTAGCTAAACAAGTAATTTGAAAAAATTTTCAGGGTTTTCTCTACTGACTTTTCGCTCTAAGCTGCAGAGAAAGTGTTCAGTATTGTTTGGCACGACCAAAAAAATAGAGTAATCGTGTTTTCACTATTAGTCTCATATTTCTGCTTTAGATTTCAGATTTTGTTTAAGATTTGTTTGAGATTTCGTTCAAGCTGCAAGGATCTTAATTTGCTTATATGAGTTATGTTGCCGAGCGACTTCGTATAGATTTTATTGCAATATTATTTATCACTAAGTGCGATAGGGCTCTAACCAGAATTCGATTCGTAATGTTCTGATCAAGGATCCACTACGATACGAGTACATTTGCAGGAGAAGGAAAAGCCAATTTTTCAAGTTGAGAAAGAGGGAAAAATTAATTTTTAAATATGGTCAATCATCCAACACTAAACTTAGAGGATTTTAGCATTGCATCAATCCAATAAAGTGAAATATAATAAAAATAAAAGTAAAATAAAAACTTTCAACTTTTAAAAATTTGCCAATTTAATGATGTGTAGATAGTTTGTTGCAAGTCCTAGTTGTGACATAGCTTAGCGATTGTTTAAGCTTGTTATTAATTTTATTAATACGTTAAAATAATAATAATAATAACAATTGCTAGACGAATGCAATTTATGAGTTCAATTCGGATGCTATTATTCGGTTCAACTCAAATCAGTTTTAGGCATTTCAGATTAATTTAAACACTGTGACCGCATCTAACACTCATCTAGGACTAGGTTTTTTGTTGAAATTTTATTTTTCATAGAGCAATTTAATAGTTACGAATGAAAAGCAAAGAAAATTTGGTTTTAAATTGAACCTCAGGACATTACTGTGACTTTGATTGCATTATTGGGACCAATATGGTGTCATCCTAGCGAGCTTCAATGGAAAGTTTTGCCGAGGTTTATTGTGCGTATTGTTTGTATAACATGAGCTCTGTTATCACTTATCACAAAAACACACCAAATAAAGTCCTTTTTCTGGTCAATTTTACTTTTTTCTGAAGACGAACTCGATGGATATTTTATAATGATATATTTTAGGTGTGTTTTGTGTTCAATAAATGTTAAAAATAATAATATAAACATACTCTATTGGATGTTTTTGTGGATATCATGTGAAGCAGGATGCATAGCTTTCAACAATAACTTTGTTCAATTGAGGGCAATTGAACTAAAGCCAATTGTGATAGTTTAGACTTTCTGTGCTTTTTTTATGTTTGAACGAATTCAATCTTGTCAAACACTGAACATTTTTGGCAGCGCATAAAAAACTGAACATGAGTTAGGTTGAGCTAGTTAAGTTAAGGCTAAAGTTCAGTTAAGTGTTAAGTTGATAATTTTTCCAGTACTCAACGAAAAAGGTCCTAATACTCTATTTTCCAGCCATTTATACTATGAATACTATCAGCTGCATTGGTAAGGACCTAACACACTCTCACACTCTGCATTATAGGGAAAAAATACAATGAAACGGCTTAGCATTGTGTTATATTCTATATTATTGGAAAAAAGGGGTCCAGAAGCTGTTTTTCTCCCGTTTATTCTCTGAACAAAAATTTTGAATGCATTGATTACAACTTAGCACTGAGTTACACTCTGTATGATCGGAGAAAACTTGGAAAATACTGTGCACTGTGTTACACTATGTACTATTAGAAAAGAGGTCCTAGAGATGTTTTTCTGCCATTTACACTACGAACGACAATTTCAAATGCATTGAAGAGGACTTAGCACTGTATTTCACTTTGTATTACTGGAAACAAAAAACTTGGAAAGGACTCAGCACTGTGTTACTCTCTGTATTATTGGAAATTAAAACCATGAAAGGACTTAGCACTTAGATATACTAAGTATTTCTCGAAAAAAAAGCAACTGATATGAAATAGCCACAAATAATGGTAGACACATCAAAACAGTTCACTTAATGACCTAAATTAGATGAAGTACAAGAAAATTTCGAAATTTAATCCGTAAAAAACTTAATTTTTCGGGAGTGAGCTACTTTTCAAGATCATTGGCAAGAAAATTGTCACCAAGATTTTCAGTCGAATTCTGCTCATTGGAGCGATAATTACAATCGTTCATTGAGTTTTTATTAATTTAGTTGGAATGCATTCAAAGTAAATTATAATTATCTACTAAATTGCCGACGCACTTCCCCCTAAAGTATTATCCCTAAAATAAAAACTATTTCCCCTAAAGTATATATAGATTGGAAAATTTTCTTTCATAGCCCCGTATTTGCATCGGGATCAGATTTGTATCAGGAAATTTTTAGACGTTTTAGCACTGCAGAAAGGCGTGAAAATGCAATTTTCACGCTTTATAACTAGCTTAACATCAGAATTAGATGGGATTCAATTTTCCTTATTTTTACAATTCCAGAGAAATTTCACTATTCGTGGATGAAAGGTTTTCATAAGAGTTCGGTGTCAAAATCGGATATAAATTCATCAATGAATAAACCGAAAATAAGCCTTATCCGTCGCATTCTGACTATGCAAACTTTTGAATTGAGCATCAAGGATATGTACTTTATGTATCCGATATGCATTCTACGGGAGACTTATTGGCAGGGAACTGATTTATTCCGATCAAGAGCGATATTCTTGCCAGGATAAATAAGCATAGACAAGAGGAAAGTACTGCGATGTAAGGTATCCTGGAATTATAAGTGTTATTCGGTTGCTTTTTTCACGGAAAAAATGAAGTCATCTTGACAGTTGCTGACATAACTATCGTCGAGTCATAATTTGAATGAGATTTAGAATTCAATTAAATAAATCGAAGCATGGGCTACAGTGTCGAGATTATAGGACTCAATCCAAAAAAATCAAAGCATGAGCTATGATATCGAGATTACAGGATCACGTCTCCAATGCCGTAGCCCTCTAACTTTGTATTTATAGCGCAGTTACTCTATCTACGGACTTAAAGCGTAGCATAGTGGAGCGTACCATGGTAATTCTTAATAAAACTCTAACCTGCAGACTCTAGGATAGTCAAAGAAAATACAACAAAAAACTTACGCCGGATTGATCGGGAAAAAATTAAGTTCGTAAAGTAATTTAGGTTGCGTTTGTACAACAAAATATTTTTGAATTTGTGTTCAGGAATTATTTTATTCGAGATCGAGGTTCAACGCGACAAATCAAAAGTTTTTTTATTGGAAGCTTCATTTGCAGTGGCATATCCTAAAGCCAATGATGATTCGATCAAACAGAACTCCAAACATTTTGTCAATTGATTCGCCTCACGTATACAAAAAATTTTTAAGGAGAAAAACTTAAACAAGAAAGACTTAAAGAAAAAAGACTATGCAAAATTTTTCGAAAAAGGATAGAGGGAAGTTCTCAAACAGAATGGCTGTAAAAGACCTAATAGAAGAATTCACAAAGCCTCTAACGATTTCGAACGACGAACGACAATACAGAGCTTCGCGCCCTCCCAAATCGCAGGACGTGGTCAGGTCAGAGAAAAATGCACGCATCTCAAAGACGAAAATCTGAGAAATTTTCCCATGAAAAAGGAAAGAAAAAATTACTAAATTAAAAGCTAACCTATGTAGCATGCCAGAAACCATTAAAAGATAACCTATTAGGTATGTCAAATCAAATCAGAACAGGTAACGACACGATATAAAATTATATTCAGGATATTTCGAATCGAGCACTGACTTCGGTTCATACTATCAACATTTCTATTGATTTCCTGCAATCAGGTGAACGGCTTGGGATTCCAACACAAATGTTGAATAAATTTTGAGAATGTTTAAAGGGAATCATGAAAATTAAGAATAAAGGAAAGTTGCGAAAACATTTCCAGGACTACGCATGGATATGAATTAGCGAAATCCACACATTTTCCAAAATTTAATCACAATAAAATTTATTTTTCTCTTTATTGTAAATCCTAAAAATCAAATTTAGAATAAAGGATCATGAAGAAAATACTTGCAGGACTAGCGACTGGACACAAACTCTACACCTTCCTTACATCTTCCAAAATTCAAACGCGAAACGTGGTTTCAACTGTGATATCTTAAGCATTATGACATTATTTCTATTTTGAAGATTTTTGCGAAGACCTAGTTTAAACGTTGTGTTTATCCTTACTTGAACTTATTTATTTTTCGATTTGCTTTTATCTGCTAAGCAAAAAGCCATGGAAGGAATTTAATTGGAATTTTAATTTATTTAAGGGAGTTTGAAAACTGATCAAAAGTCTGAGAGTCAGAAGTAAATTTAAGTCAACGACAAAAAACACGAACTTTGATATCTTACGTCCGAGGTTTAGAAATGCATTCAGGCTAATAACAAAAAGGACTTTGATATCATACGTCTGAGAGTTAGTTATAAATTTAGGCTAGCAACAAAAAGAAAAGGACTTTGATAACATACGTCAGAGAGTTAGAAGTAAAGGAGTGAATTTGACCGCATGTGACGATAGCGAATAGTTTATTTTTATCGACGCATATCCTTGCTTAATCTTGCCTAAAGTTCATTAAAGGACCTGATTTACCTGTTTTCAACTTTTCAACTAGTTTTCTATGGCTCAAAAGTATTTCAGATCATAAAACCTTGCAATTATCTTGTTGTTATCGACGCGAATCATTACTCAATCTTGCTTTGAGTTTCATAGAGGATCTGATTTTTCACTAGTTTCAATTTGTTTCATTTTACGTTTTTCTCAAATATCTTTTTTGGGATTTTTTTCGCCATGGAAGGAAGGATATTGGAATGCATGCAACCATTGGTCACAATCAGAATAAAAACTTGCGAATTTCTTGTTGTTATCGACGAACATCTTTGCTTTGAATTTTAGAAAAGGACCTGATCTGGCTCCTGTAGACTTTTAAGCTAGCGGACTACGGACACAGAGCACTTCACTATTTGATATCCTACTTTAATGATGATTCAACGATGAAATACAACACATTCATGCCGTTGGGGAATGCGTTATCGATAAGGAGTTTCTTTGTTAAATTAATTGTCCTTCGTAGCAGAGCTAGCAAATTTGTGATTCGTCGATTAGGTCATCAACAAACGTTTGGTGAATATAGAATTTAGGATAAAATGTCTTTTACAAATGTAGAGAAATTATTTTTGGAATATTCATTCAAAAGTTCAGACCCAAAATCGGGAATTCTTTCGTCAAAAATTGACTGAGAACTCACTTTTTTCGGTTCTATAGGCTCCACCGATCTAGGGAGTGAAAGTTTTTGCTTATTGATGGCCCTTTGTTGATTATATTTTCATACACGTTTTCCACAAAGAAAAAAACTTTTATAATTAGCAAAAAGAAGTAGCTTTAGCCACATCTATCACGCAGAACGCTTTCATCACAAAAAATCAGCAAAAAATGAAATAATCATCAAGAAGAACAATCACAACAAAACAATCATAAAAATCATCAAAAAGTCTTTTCGATTACTTGAGAAAGAACTACGGAAGACAAAGGAACACCGTTTTTGATTGAGTTTGTTAGAAACTTGATGAAAAGAATTCAAACTTTCAACCAAAAGATCGAAATCACGAACAAGTGCATCACGCAAAAATGCAGCCATTTGATATTTTCCCACATATGTTGGTTAAAACATTTAAGATATATCCTTTATTATCAAAAATTTTACACTAGTTAAGCAAGCGTGTTGCCTGAAAACAATAAACTAGGACTCGCTCAAATATGTCTTTCTCTAGACATGAACTAGAACTGCAAAAATTTAGAAAATGTTGTAAAAGTGCTCCATTGCGATGCCCACTGCATTGCCTACATGGAACGCGCGTAAATTATCCTGACAGCAATTGCTTGGGTAATAATTATGCTAGAGAAAATGAGGACATTCAGTTTATTTCACACCAGAATCTCAGCATGTCCTGAAATTATTAAAACGATTCTAGGGAACTATCTCCTTCGATAATGATGGACCTATGGCCGCATAGATCATAAGGCGTCTAAAAGGTTCATGGATTTGTCGCACTTTAATTTAAAATGCATTAATTTTTTGTTGATCCGGAGATTTTCTGCTTTAGACAGAAGAACTTGTAAGTCGCTTCGTATCAAAGGATTCTTTTTTTTTCCTGGCAGAACTGAACCAGAAAATAAGTTGGCAGACAATCAGTTTGCTACTATGTTTCCAGTTCGTGGGAATCATCTGAGAAGTACAAGAAGATGATCAAAAGGAACGATAATACAAATTCGTGCATGCTTTACGCGAAAGACAAAAGGCGTGATGATTGAGATTGGACTGTAAGCAGACGAATAAAGATAAAATTAGCACGTCTTCAGCAAAACAATGAGAGATTTGCGATGCATCTTTGTGAAAGATCAAAACGAATAACTCTTCGAATGTGTGAAGTTCTGTTAACGCGCTTCTAAATGTCCTAGTTACAGGAAACTTATTGAGCCTGGAGATTCTAGAATTGATCTGTACGCTTACTGATCGTTTTTGGAAATTTCAATACAAACAACGTATTGTAGGCTACAATTATTTCGTGTACCAAACTGCTATATTTCAGTATTTTAGTGAGAACATCCTTCGCACTTTGAATCGCACTGAAAGCATGATCTGTTTGGAAACTCGGTCCTACTCGTAACACCCTTAGAAATTTAACTAGATCTTAATCATAACTAATAACTTTCAAAACAAAATCCAGCACTTACCCTAGGCTGAGCCATCAATGCTCTGGGAGCGAGTTCCAACCCGACTTGTGCCACTTTTAACGCAAAAACACAAGTTAAGAAAAACGTATAAACTTATCACCGCAGAGAAGAAAAGCACGTAACGTTTTTCTTTTATATTTTTATTCTTTTTTTGCCCGAAAACTATCTGTGAATGATTTCGTCGATGTTGGCTCGTTTTGCTTTTCTTCTTCAAGTTGTTGCAATGGATTTTTCTCTTATTTTATCATCAAGTTTCACAATTCACATCAATTGGTCGAGTCGTATACAAAATGCACCAAAAAGGAAAAACACCGACGCGCGAACAATCCAGCAAAGAAAACAGAAAACTTGAGGAGAAAAAAACCGAACAAAATGGAGAATTTTTCTTTCTTATTTATTTTATGGTGGTTGTGAATTTCAAGCACAAAACACGATTTTTCGTTTTTGGGATTGTGGAAATATTTATGTTTTTATTTTTTGCGTTGATTATTTGATATACAAATTCGCAGCGGGTGGAATTGATTGGGAATTGAAATGAGCACTTTGTTCGCACTAACTTTGTGTTGCCGTAGGGAGCATCGAAGCACTTGTAAGATTCTTATTTTCTTCCCTCGGACACGACGAAAATTTTCTTTGCACTAGAATTTCTCAATAATGAATATGTATTGTGTTGTTTGACATGCTTCAAACGTTAAGCCGTATACTGATTTTCGGATTTGTTAATTAAATATTTCTTTAGTTTAGTAAAATTGTTGCAATTTATGGTATACTGGAGGTATAAATGCTAGTCAGCTTGCGTTTCAATGTCGAGGCCGATCTGCCTTCTACACATTCCACCTTTCGATCTAATGTCTATGTCCCCGTACGAAAAAAAAACAATCGTTCTAACGCGACACACCCGTTAACCGACGATCTAACACCGCGTACAATCACGACCGAATCAACGCTGCCCAGAACACAATCATTCAATGCACATGCAATAGCCGACGCCAAAGTGATTTTCGCCTGCAATTGTCGTAGCGGGATCTTCACTGGCTAATATTTTCTTCAATGTTAATTGGTCGACGACAGCACCTTATGTTTGGCCCGGAAATAGTTATAGCTCCTGCTAATCGATGTCCGTTGCAAGTTTGAGTGCAGAGGAAAATTTGGCGCGCTAATTTGAATAGCAATCGACGTAACAGCAGCAGCAGTAGTTCTTTCGTGGTATAATTGTAGCGTGAATAGTCGTTGCATGATCTACCATTTTCGAGCCAATTACGAATTTGACTTGGAAAACTGATAAATGCTTGGCGCTGAGCTCGTTTCCTCGAAAAATCTCTCCTCTAGCTTAAGTTTTCATTTGTTTTGTAAGTAGAAATTTTTTTCGTTTCTATTATTTAATTATTATTATAATTTTTTTTTTTTTGAAAAATCGTATACAATTGATTGATTTGGAATTGATGAATCGAGTGCTAGCGTTGTTGTTGACACGACCCGCTGGCGTTTTTTTGTTGTTGTTGGTTTGATAATATTAGCACAACGGTAGAGTAGCGGCGAAAGTCAGTAGCGTGGAATAGAATTAAATAGCCCGAGACTAGAAAGGGGTTGAACCGTTTCGCGCCCTGTCTGTCCGATTTACGGGAGACGACACGTCCTAAAGTGACGGTGATTAATGATCAACTGAAAGTTTTCGAACAGCTGATACTCGGGTGTGTAGGGTTGAAGCAACAATCACGCCGCTGGATGATACACCAGCACTAGGATCGACAACATATTAAGTGGTAGATTCGTTGTTTCTTTTGTTTTTTCCTCTCTTTCGCTCCGTGCAATCGAATTGGCGATTGCTCGACTCCCTTTCCGGCTCCGCTGGGGCCAAAGCAACTTTTTCTTCACTTGACGCAGAATGCTGCCTCGGCTCGGCCTCTCTCACGTTTCGGCCGATTTGCACACAGCCGCGGAGGATATCAGTGCAACTTTAATTTTCGATAGAATTTCATTCGGCTAGAAAACTCCTTTTCTCTTCCGCTTGCCGTGACGACGGCACTGTATGATTGGACAATTGGCAGCTGCCCGGACTACTACCGAAATAGGCTGTAAAGCTTCATTTAATCTCGTGTAAATTCCGTATACTGAGTTGCGTTGAACGGGTAACCGGACCGCGTGTATATTTCACTGCTGCTGGTATCGACACTTTGGTGACGCAAAAAATCCGTGACACTATCAACCAAGTGGGGAGCGCTTAAACTAACACCTGACTCGCACGTAGCAGAAGCACTTCATGGACGAGAGTTATTTATTTTCGGGGGTCTTATGATTACGAATAAATTATTTATTATATTTTGACAGTGGGTAGTAGTTTAATCGACTGCGACGACGGCGACAAGAACGCAAAATTAATGATTTGCCCGTGTCTGAGAATGCGGCGAACACCGGAGAGAAACCCGAAACAAACGATTGTAAAAAATAATAAAAACTTCTTATTTAATGGGCGCTCGTGTGTCTCTATAATAAAAAATTGTTCTACACGTCGTACGCGTTTCGAAGGCAAATACACACTGGCATGTCAATCAATGTGAACACTAAAACTTGGCGGGGGTAAATGTATGAGCCGTTCGTTGGTCCTTCGTTCCAAGCCGCGTCAACGTCAAACCGATGCGACGCACACACCCTCAGAGGGCCGGCCACACTCCACACATCGCACACAACACACGCACGTCACACTAGCCCAATCGCAGCCGCCGTGCGTGCGTGTAGTGGTGCGCCAAGCCAGTCAGTCAACGTGAAAAAAGAGCCAGCCGCTGCCGGACATATTTCCAAGTCCGATGCCTGACGCTCGCTCGGCCCCGCGAAGGAATGACTGATTTCATAGTACGCCTCTCTGTCAAACGACTCAACATCTACCGTTGCGTCCCTCCGCGTATCGCCCCTCCGCAAAAACACACAAATTCATTTCATTCAACTAGTTCGTCATTGCTCGCCCGCGTCACTTCGCCCCGCCTTCTAAATCGTGTTCTTCCTCATTTTCAGGCGCCATGCCCGGCCCATTCCGCACTCGGTATGGGTTGGCAAGCTCCATCGGCTCCATTGCGCATTCCGAGGCACGCCTCTCGCGACGGCTCTGGCGCAGGCTGAAATGAGACAGCTAGCTCACGACACTCTACCTGTGCCATGCACTCCGCGTGCACTTGTAAGATCTCGTCCCGAGCCAACGATATGCAAATTCCAACCCAATCATTCATTTCGTGCCATTTCCCTTGTGCCGGCTTGCAACTGGACTTGTTCGTGGTAATTGCAACTTGCAGCCATCAAACATCCCTCAAAAATCGCACAGATCGGCTCGTTGGCACACGTGCAAGTGGGACGGCCATATCAGTGTTCTCGTCAAACTTCACGGTGGGACATATCAAAATCCCATTGCCAAGCCAACACCAAATTTCCTTTCATTCGTTTATATAAAAATGATTTACAGCTCCATTTGTAGGTGTAAAAAGGTGGTAACCACCGCACATTCGTCTAACTGCTCGATGCCGTTGCTGCCGCCGCCGCCGTTGGAGCAAGTGACGGACGACGGAGCGTCCGTGTGTGTTTCATGTGTGTGTTTTACGATTTGTTTTGCTTCTTCTTCTTCATCTTCCTGGCGAAGTTTATGCGGAGTTGGTCGGGTTGATGCAGGGCGTTTGGACGAAGGGATCAGGATTTCGTTTCGAGCTGGAATGAAAGGGATTTGTGCGAGCGTGTGGGATAGAGATCCGATACATCAGTGAGCGCCGAGCTTCAGATGTCGTTCTCAAGCTTTTGGCTGATGATGATGTGCGGACACAAGCGTATAAGGACTCGACGCGCAAGACGAGCATTTCTTCCGGGGTGAAACTTCTCAGGACACACGTCCTACGTCCAATCATCGCTAAAAGGACTCGCAGCAGATCCGCACAGCACGGGCACGACTGTATGTGTCATTTCTTACCGAGCTGCGCCGCGTCTTACGTCAAGTCCTGTCGTCGTCGTGTGGCTGTTGTTGTTGTTTATGCTGGCGTTACCTCTGGCTGCGACGTTCATTGAGTTAAGTGTGTCCGGTGCAGGAGACAGCGTGGACGAGCCGGCGTAGACGATTGGGGATTTTTATTGGCGACACAATTTACCACGACATCGAAAATCCATTTCACTTCGCCATCCGCGTTTCATTATTGTATTTGATTCCTTATTTTTGCCAGCCCCTGCATCGACCCAACAAGGATATCAATATCATGCTCCAAGCGCGATACTGTGTCACATGTCCAACTTTTTCTTTTGCCACTGTCATTTCGCCGCATTGCAACAGAGAAGGGACATTGAATTCGCCTGCTATGATTTTTGTTTCTTCGTACGCGTTTTCGTTCGCAGGTAGAAGAACTCGTCAACAAAGGGTCGATCCCTTTTCAGTGTGCAGAAAGGAATTGTCGTTGTGCGCTGCAAATGTTATTTGGTCGCGGTCGTAAATGGCTGCGAATGCAAAAGTGTGTTGAGAATTTTTGCCCAAGCGGCTGTTGAAATGCATTTTCGTGGAATTGAAGCGAAGCCGCCGGTAAAATGAGACAGCGTCAAACCGCAAATGCCATCAATCAGAATGCAGATGAAAGGGAGAGTGCGATTTGATATCTGTTTGATTCGTCCATTCGTATCCTGGCGTCATTCGTCTGCCCGCTTTGATGAGTGCAAGCTTTGTCGTGCAAATGGGTGCAACTTTGCAATCATTGTAGCGATGTCGGTTCGGTGATATGCTCGGTGGAGTTTCCACACTCCCATTCATTCCACCCCATCCCCACCCACGGCTACTGCTGTCGTTGTTGTTTTCTGGTTTTTCATCCTTTGGAGTTTGCGAACCAAAACCAAAAAATAAGTAAAATTCGATTTGTTGACGATCTTTAATGTGACCCGCAGTTTGCAAGGATTAATTGTGCAAGAGTTAAATTCAATTTGTTAGCCTTAAAGATGCACTTTGTCCTACCGGCATTGATTTGTTGCTGGTGTCCTTACTGTAATGTTTGAAATAATTCGTTGCAACTTGTCCTGAGCGAAATGTATCGTTCATCCTGTCAATACGACGACAACATATGCGACATATTCCCTAGTTAGAAAAATCAACGACAATTACACAGTTATTTCGGGAAATAATCAAAATTGCCTAAATTAAGTGCATTTGAGAAAAAATAATCAAATATCAAATCAAAGGAAGACGAAAATCCTCAACGCATGATAAATAAAGTAACGATCACTGCATGATAGTTGAATTTAGAATAATATCCATTTCGCTTTGAAAATTAGAAATAAAATTGAAAAAAAAAGGTAACAAGGAAGAAGGTCCTTTCACTAGTTAACTCACGTGCGTCGATTCCAATGTTTTTCCACAAAGATTTCCGACAATTAGAAATTCTTCCACGCATTTTACAAACCAAAATTTCGAATTAAATGACAAAATTTGTCTTGATTTGTGAATTATTCTGTTTTAACTCGAATCAAAAATATTTATCGTGTAGGCATTTGTTGTTGTTTTTTTTTGTAGTTTTCCATTCACTATCGTGGATGCATGCTCGTGAATCGACGCACGGATTGATGATAATAGTTTTTGTGGCCGCCGGTAATTGAGACAAACGGGTGGGAGAAGCCCAAAGGATTTTCAGATGAATGAGAAGGATGTTTTAAGGACATTTTGTCGTTGGAAAAGTTCAGGTTGGAATCGTGAAAGTGGTGACCGCAAATTACTTGTTGGGTTTTCTTTTTTATTGATTTGAATTGGTGTTTGCTGGTGCGAATAAGATGATACGCCGACGTTAGAAATTTCGATAGATGCAACATGAAAAAGAAGTCAATGTCCTGCCAAGATTTAACGGATTTGCGGTTACAAAAGAGAATTTTCTTTAATTCTCGGTATTATTTGGTTAATTTAGAATTAGAGGGTGAGATGCTAGCGGAAACGTTAGAGTAAGTGTTGTAACTTATGTGTTGTGCTACAATGTTTACTGCAATCTATTTTCAAGGGAAGTTTATGGGGGTTGCTTAGCGGAATGCATTTTTCGATGACTTTCCAGGCCTTTTGTTAGCACTAAGCGGTAGGAAGCATATAATGCCCATGAAAAGGAATTAAAATAAAGAAAAGCGAAAAGAAATTAACAACTTGGAAATTCGCATTTATCAATTTCATTAAGAAAGAGAAAATCAAAAATTTAAAACAGTCGAAAAACAGGTTAATCCTTGAGCCTTTAAGTATTGAAAAGTCTTAAAATTTGCTCTTGAGGTTATTGTTTTTTAACTTTCTAAGCTTGAATTGTACTCGTCCCCTAAGTATGGCTTTTAGTGTCTCATTTAATTGTTTAAGCAGTTTTTTGCTTTCTCAGGTCTCGTAACAACGTTTTAATAGGATCAAACTTTCGGGGACACCGAGGTTATATCATTAAAAATAAGCCTACCGGCCATGAAACGTCGGTAGGCTTAGTTTCAATGATCAATTTTAAGCCTGATTCTAACGCGAACGGTCAAATGACTCTTTAAAAACAAAAACACTTGTATCCTAGATAATCCGTTGCGGAGTCAGGTTCGTTTTGAAAAGGACGTCCCCATTTGTCCCAATGTGAAAATAATGTATGCCTTTGAGGCTCGAACAAGTACATACTGACTACATATTTTAAGCTGTATGAATTTCTTCTTCAATTGAAATTGAAATGTTGTGATAGAACATAGAATAAACATAACAAATATTTTCAAGAGTAAAAAATCGAATTGAAGAAGGACATCCGAAGTGGAAAAGAAAAGAAATTGGATAAGAATGTATGTTTTAACGCATTCATTGCGGGCAACAAGTAAATCCTTTCGTATCCGTAACTAGGTATCAATTTCTTTTGCAAACTATAAGCGAAGTATGTCCCAGGTGGATGCATAAGTTTTTTCTTCAAGGTAAACAATTTTTTTTGTCAAATTCAGGCCATCGGTTTTATACATTTTGCTCCTGTTTCAGGTAATTTATGAATATCATCCCAGAAAAACTGCTTGTCTTTTACGGGAAAACAATTCGCGTAGCTACTTTCCAACTTATTCGTCCTGCTCTGCGAGCGCGTGCCCCATTGATGCAAAGGGGTGATAGTCACACGGCACCAAGTTTGGGGAGTACAACGAGTTCAGAAGGATGTCCTACCCAAGCGTTTTCACTGGTCCTGCTGTCTGCGACGGCGCTTTTTCCTGTAACAAAATTTCTTTACCATGTCTTCCGGCGCATTTCGGCCATTTTTCGATTAATGTGAGGAGTAAATTTCTCATTTGTTGACTATAACATTGTATATTGTCGGTTTTGTCGAGGTTCAAGAGTTCAAAATACACAATACCACTCCGTACCCACCAGACACGGAGAGCGATCTTCTTGCCGAAGCAATTCGGCCTTGGTATTGAAGGACCGACTTGGCCAGGTGCAAGCTATTATTATTATTATTATTAGTACTGAGGTCCACTTGCTAGAAATAGCATAGACCAGCATCGGCCCTTGACTCCCCACGTATAGTAGTATTTTTTACACATTGTCCATCTTGTCGTCCTACAGAAACCTAGGAGTTCCCCCAGCTCGGTGGTCACCAAGTGTTCCAATCCTGTTACACCAGTACACCTCAGCCAAATAAGGGGTTTGGTGGCTAGGCTCGAGCAATCTGGGAGGCAGTGTTCTGTACTTTCTTCCTCCTCGCCGCAAGCTCGGCAGGTGTCATCCTTTTGGATTCCTATTCGTTTGGCGTGTTGACCTAGAAGATTATGGTCCATTAATACTGCCACCAATGTTCTAACGCCATTTCAGTTTTTCCCCAGGAGTTGTATTGTCCTCATTTGATTAGGGTGAGGCCAAAGAGCTCGGCTTAACCTGCAGTCGTTCCTGTCATTCCAAGCCGTATCTGTCTCTTTCCACAGGATTTCGTCTAGTTCCCGTTTTACCGTTTCTAATGGCACCTTAATTGTGTCTATTCTAGTGGCATTTCGGTCAACTGATCCAGCTTTCCGCTAGGGTAGCTTATCCGCTCTTTCTCTCTACACGGCTGTGTTCGGGGACCCATGTCAGTTTTACATTTACTTGGGTTGTTGCGGATTTGAGAGCCTGCCTACAATCCTGCACCAGTTGTGAAACTACGCGGTTAGAGGCAAGCGCCTGCAGTGCCGACTTACTGTCCAAGAGTATTTGTATTCTTCTATTACTGATCTTGTATGGAATCGTTGTATCCACTATCGGTTGGATCCTATCCAGCCCCCTTTTACTTGACGGGGCCATTCTCTCCTTTTTTTCCAAAATGCATACGTGTCCCATTTGTGGGTTGTTAGATTAACCCATTTTAATCTGATGCTCGCAAGTGATGCGTCTCTGAAGATGAATTTGTCGAGTGGCATGAGATTGAGCATTATCTCCATTGCAGCAGTTGGCGTAGTCCTAATGGCACCTGTGATGCCAAGGCTGGATCTTCTCTAGCTCTTTTGCAATGGTTTTCTTTTGTAGTACCTGCCACCAAACCAATGCCCCGTAGGTAGTTATAGACCTCACTACTGTTGTGTAGATCCAGCGGGCAATTTTGGGTTTTATTTCCCAGGTTTTCCCCACAAGTCTTTTCACTGTGAAGAGCGCCGCTGTAGCTCTCCGTCTGACTGCTCCTATGTCTTGAGTCCAAGTTAGCTTACTATCCAAGGCTACTTTTAAGTATTTCACCTTGTTTACTAAACTGATATGTTTTCCGTCAATGGTCGGAGGTGAAAATGTTTCCGGTTTGCGGCGCTTTGTGTAAAGCATAGGCTCCGTTTTGTCAGCACTGATGCGCAGTCCGTTTAACTTCTCCCACTCAAAAAGATGTGAGAGTGCGGTCTACATCAATTCCGACATGGTTTCCGGGAACTTTCCATTTATCAGTATAACGATATCGTCAGCGTACGCTATCATTTTGAAACCCTTTCCGTTAAGGTCTTCCACTATTTGGTTAACTGTGAGTACCCAGGCAAGTGGTGATACTATGCTGCCTTGTGGTGTACCCTTGTTGGTCCATTCATTCAAGGTAACGCCGTTTTCTTCCGCTGTAATCTTCCTTTTAGCTAGCAGTTCCGTCATCCATTTAGTTAGATATGGGTCTATTGCATATCTTTGAATGGCTGCTACTATGCTCTCAGTTTTTACGTTATTACAGGCTCCCTCGATATCAATGAAGGCCGCCAAAGTGTAATCTTTGATGGCAAGGTTCCTCTCTATTCTGCTTACGACTTCGTGTAGTACCGTTTCTGTTCAGCGCCCTGGAAGGTATGCATGTTGGTTGGGACAAAGGTCCGCTCTGTTCATAGTGCTCTCTATGTTCCCATCCATCGGGCGTTCCAGGATTTTCAGCATGAAAGACGTTAAGCTGATAGGTCGGTAATCCGTTGCTTTGTAGGGGCTGGCTTTTGCCGGCTTTGGTATAAAAACTACTTTAGCTCCAAAGGAATATAATCTTTAGATATGGAGGCTCTATATATTTTCACCAAAATCCGTATTTTTGTGATATCCACTTTCATAAGCATGATAGGATACAGTTTGGCGGATCCTGGTATAAGCTAAAAGTTTTCCCGCTTCGGGGTTTTAAAATAAATTTATTTTTCGTCAACCGCCACTATTCAATGCAAAAATGACTTCCTTTCGTGGCGCATGGAAATGACAATGTGAGTTTTTATTTGACGTTCATTCAAATCGTTTGGGACCCATTTACCGAGTTTATTCATCTTTCCCATTGTGAGTAAACGTTTGCTTATCATTTGCTGCGACACATTGATTGCTTCTGCAAATTGCATTGAGTTTGAGTTGGGTCACCATCAGTGGCAGACTGACTAATCTTACAGAGACCCGGGGTGGGCAATCTAAGTGAGGCCCCCCTCCTAGAAAGTAGATGTAGTTCGACAAGCATATTTCGTTGAAAAGGAATAGTAATGTATAGGAATATATATCACCTGTCTACAAATATAAATAGACGGATGAAGATTTAATGAAACAACAAAGAATGTTATGTGTAGTCTTTATTTTCTGCTACCTGTTATACGACATGTTTTCTTGCCTTTGCCTTACTGAACTCCTCAATAAATTCAGTGAAATATATTTCCTTTAAAACTTTCCTTTCAATTGAAAGCATGGCAAGATTGACCAGTCGCTCTTGGTTCATCGTAGATCGAAGGTGACTTTTTATGAGTTTGAGCTTGGAAAAACTTCTTTCGCATGATGCAACAGAGACGCAAATGGTCAAGAAGAATTGGAGTATAACTAATATACTGAGTAACGATTCCGTCAAGTTCCATTTCACTATGAATGGAAGGATTTATTGAGCAGTCCAGTTGGCAGCATTGTTCACTCTGGTGTCGGTGACAGGTAGATGCCTACGATATCGCTTTATTTCCTGCAGAACTAGATCTTTATCAAGCTCGTCGTAATTTTTAACCAGGTTGTCTACTGCTATAGCCAGAGCATTATCAAAAGCTTCCAACATAAATTTAGGAAATAAAGTAGTAAATTTAGTAAATTAGTAAATTTAGTAAAATAAAACGATTTGGAAAATTCTATAAATATCTTTCATGACCATGTAGCGTTGTGACAATTCTATTATAAATCGAGCTATACATTCGAGCATTGATCGACGTAGTTCCTCTTGAATTGACAGCCCGGCATCGTGCGCCAGTTCAACCGGCAATGGTTTCCTTACCCGCCTCCTTTCTCTTCACACGATGTCAAGGTCCATATTATTACAATTCGTTGTGCAAAATATAACAGCATCAGTATTCGTTCTGTCACTAAAAAGGTCATTCAGAGCATGTATTTTAATGAGTCCTTTATCCAAAGTCATTTTTGGAGACTGCAAATATTATTGCACTACATTGACTTCTTGCAGTATTGAATGTCAAAATTTAATATAAGTTTAAAAAGGCGAAACCACAAAAAGCTGGCAGAAGTAAGCTCACTGCTGATCAAGTATCTAAGTTGGCTATTGATGGATCTTGCATATGTTCTACAATACTCACAATTGCTTCCAAGTTTACGTTTGAGTCGTAACAAACGGATTCGTAATGAGCGCTCCAACGTGTGGCATATAAAGATTTTAAGTCTTTACCTGTTTTCTTCTTGAGTAGTTCCCATTTCTGTGTAAATGATGAGAAAAATGTGTATATTCTCTCTCTACTGTTCCAAAACATGTGACGCTGGAAGGAACACATGAGAATGCATGTACTCCACATAGATTCAAAGAATGATTGCAACAGGGACTGAACAGAACCTTTGGATTTTTTGTTGCCATTCTCCGTGTATCCCTGACATTGTCGCGGCATTGTCTTAACCATGAGCTCTTTTTCGAGCTTGTGCTGAATTTGACATATCCTCTGCCGTTTTCCCAGACATCACAACAAAAAAAACCAAGAAAAAATTCTCTAACTTCCACAATGTCATCTTCTACGTGTACATATCTAATGATTTGCCTTATTTGATCGGTTTTACTTCCATCGGGAGTGCTGTCAAGAATGATCCCATTATAGTGGACCTTATTTATATCTGCAATTAATTTTTGCTTAACATGTTCGCTCAAACAAGAAATAAATTCGTTTTGTATCCCTTTTGATAAGTACGAGGGTACTCTTTTTGATCCACCAGCGTTAAGTTTTAGACAATACTCTTTCAGAACATAATTTTCCATCTATTTCCCAAAGAAACGTGTTCACGATGACCGAAGAAATCAGGGTTTTGTTGGGCAAAAAACAAGGTTATATTAAACAGGTGATGTGTTGGGTGGTTGCATTAAAATTGTCGGTTTTGGACATACTTAAATATGTGAATTTTTTAAATAAAAGGAATTGAATTAAATAATATATTCAATATAGTTACCATTGGCACCTATGACTCGTTGCCAACGTGATGGTAAACAATATATTCCTGTTTGATAAAAGTCTGTGTCTCGCCCATCGAAGAAATTTCGTAATGCTATTTCTAAGTCCTTCCGGTTGGTGAACTGTCGTCCTCCCATGAAGTAATCCATCGTACCGAGAAGGTGAAAATTTGATGGTGAAATGTCGGGAGAATATACTGGATGTGGATCTGACAGAACTTATTATATTCAAGTTTCAAATTTTTATTATTAACGTGTGTGATCGCTGTGTACCTTACATACAGTGTCTCGCATACAGTTTGATTATGAACTCTGGTGACAGTTCATTGTATCATGTGTCCTCAATATTTATTTTTTTGCTTCATAATCCCCCAAAGGTTCTCAATGGGATTAATGGCGAGACTATTTGCGGGCCATGGTAGGGATTTAATCCCCAAATTATTTTTAAACTTAAAAACCAATTGAAAAGAAAAAAATTAATTCAGGAAAACTCGTTTGAAAATTGAAATAAATGGTTTATTTAAGAAAATGTCTACGCTGTCGTTACCGATTTAAATCGATGGTACGGTGTGGAATCGTCTTGGAATACCACTGTCTCCATGTGCTCTGTTAAAGCATGGTAGGTAGGTAAAGGTCCACGGTAGGTAAAACTCTTTTTTCAATGATCTCCATGTTCTTGACTTGTTATCGCTCCCCAGACCATAACGTACGATGAATGCTTAACAGTAAGATGGACACATTCATCATTGTATCATTCATTTCTCCTACGCCGTACCTTGAGGTGCTTAATTCGACGTATGAACTTCCCTGAACGCGGCAGCTATTTCTGTGGCAGTTTAAGAACGGTTGCACAAAGATACTCAGCTTATGTGTCGGTCTGCAAGGAAAACCAACGAACGTATTCCTTGTACGTCCGCTGCCGGATTCGGGCAATAAACTTCCCGTTCTCAAATATTTTACCCAAAATCTTCTCAGTGATGACACGTTGCACTTGATTTTTTTAAATACAGCAAGATTCGACATTTCTTGCTTTTTTAGATAACCAAATCAATTTTCTGTTTTTCCATCAACATCACGGTTTCTACTACACATTCACTGTCTTCACTTCACGATCTGCACAGAATGATGCAATCGATTGCAATCTAGCCCTTTTTCGTGGATAAACACAACACCAACTTAACTAGTCCTGTTAGATAACGCTTCTCTTACCGGCAAACAACAGACATACACTGAAACGCAAAAATCATCAGTTTCGGTTTTTTTGTGAGTGCAATTGTGTTACAACCCAAAGCCATATCATAGCTAACAGTGACATGTGCACTGGACAAAGCTGAAATGTCAAGCTCACACTGTTGTGGCTAAGGATGGTTCAATCAATTGATATTAGCAAAAATGCTGTTGCCCACAAATTTCTATTATCCGGCAATTCATTTCTTCCAAACGGCAGCGATTTTCGAGTCCTTGAAACAGCATTGATGACAAAGGATCAATTATACACTGCTAAAGACTATAATAGAAGATTTTGTTTGGACCAAATCTCTAGAGCAAGGAAGACCCATAACAGGAGAGAAATACAAAGCTATGATGAGTTTGCTGCCTTACATACCACCTACTAACCATGAATACTTAACTACACTAGCTATGAAGTAGAAAAAAACTTGATACATTCCCTGTTCTATAGAAAATCTAAAAACCAAGAAGCTCAAACCGATTTTTCATTTTGAAGAATTCTAGATAGTTAGAGAAATGTTAGGTATTATATGAGTGAGATATATCCTCTTTAGAAGGAGAATAGCTTTTTCCCAGTATAATCCTTTGAAGGCTCACATATAACAAAATATACATCTTTTGCACACAAGAATAATATGTCTGGAAACACACATTGTACGTAAGTCGCGATCCTGATGTTGAGGATTTAGGGTAAAAACTTAAATAATTGACGTGTATTATGTCGGTGGTAAATTGCGATATATATTCCAACTGGGTCAGTTGCTGGGGTGACGCTTTTGATGAAATTTGGTTAAAAGCGTAGTATAATCCGAGCTGAAGATGCCGAAACGCGTCCTCGAAACCAACCAAGCAAGGCCGGGCGGACCCAAGCAACACAAAACTTAGTATAATAGCTTATGATCTGTACTGATCACAAATTCCTGACCTTGACGGAAATATTTAATTATTTACGTATTCCGTTGTGTAAGCGACATTAAAACAAGCAAAAGAAAGCAAAACAAAAGTCTTAAAAAGGTCTCAAAAAAAGTCTCAAAATAAGTGTCAGAAAAAAAAAACAATTCTCAGTAGAAAAATAAACAAAAAAAAAAGATTCTTAGAACGCTTTTGAAAAAATTTTTGGTCAATATGATTCACTTGTTTGTTGTGAACAACTTGCTATAAGAAGAAAAGTAAAATATAGAGAAAGGAGAATAATCCAAGATTATGAAATATCGACAAATACAGAATCCGCGAGTGTTAAGAAGTATTAATATATAGAATCAGTGCAGTATAATTTCATTGAAGTCCCGAAATCAAGGAGAGGTGGTCAGAATCAGCGCAGCAGAATTGATACCCTCAAGTGGATTTTCGTATTTGAGGATTATATCTACCTTTTCAGTTGAAGGCTTGATTCTTTTCTTGTAACCGTGAATCTTAGATACTCTACTTCCGATTGTCCGAATTCGCATTTTGCAGGATTAATTTTGATCCCGTATTCTTGAAATCATTGAAATATCGCTTGACGGTGATCTTTATGTTATTCTTCCGACTTCGATGCAACAATCATGTCATCTAAATAGCCAAAAAAAAAACAGTCCAAACCGGATAGCACGATATCTGAGCTGCATTCCTGAATGCAAAAGACATTTTTAGGAACTCAAAAAGACCAAATGGTATAATCACGGTTATTTTTTCAATATCCTCTTCCGTCACTGGAACTTAATGATGGATGAGGCGCGGATGAGGTCGAGAATATAGTTTTATATAATATATAATATAGTTTTTTCCGTACAAATTATGGGTGGAATCTTCAACACTGCCAATGCGATATCGGTCTGGAATGGTTACTGCGTTAAATCTTCTGTAATCGTCTCATGGTCTCCATTCTCCTGATTGCTTCAGAACTAAATGAAGAGGGCTGGCCAATAGATTAGAATATTAGAATAGAGCATATTAGAACATATTCCTCTAACCACCATGAAGTCAAATGCCATTTCAACAGATTGGTGTTCACCCTGCGGTAATCTGTGAGTTTTTTCAGCGATGAAAGGTTCTTTGGTGTGGACATGATGTTTGAGCGCACTCTAATATGGAAGAAAGTGCTCCATTTAAACTAAGTTTTTATTTGGAAAGCAAGGGGGACATATGAGGGGTACATATGACCCATATGTCCCAGAGAACCCAGAGAACAGCACGGATTGCTTATTTTTCTGTTCTGTTCGGTATATGAGCCCTCGAATGGAAAAGGCTCATATTATGTACATTACATATTGCTTTTCCTTGATTTTTGCAGATGCCAAGAAAAGTGCTCAGCGCAAAGAAGGTGTCCAAAAAGAGATAACTATCGAGTCAAAGTAGTATGACGAATGCCATGTCGGCCGTAAGACATAATGAAACGAGACCAAAACGTAACACGCGCTTTAATGCATTGCCATCAAAATCAGCAGACTTAAATTAGGACGTAATCGTAAACCTTTTATTAATCGCCATAAGGATGTTTTTTCAGGGAAATGTGGGCACATAATGGGTGCCCAGCATGTCAAAAAGCAAACTATGTGTGCGATTTTTGCAAATAAATGTAATTTTAAACAGAAAATACGGTTTGTACACGTCAAATAATGCTCCCTTTTCTTTATTGGAGATGGATTTCTTAACCCTCCGAAGGCATTTCTTTATTATGACTATGGGACTCATATTACCGTCACACATGAAATTTTATGAATTGTGCAATAATTTTAAATTTTCCTTCTAAATTGAGAAATCGTAATTTCACTGGACAAAATATTAATGAGATATTATATATAAAGAATTTACTACGCTGTTCTTTGCTGTTAAAGTGGGTGAAGTGATATTTTTTCTGAACTTATCGTGAAAAAACTGAATGGGGACCCATAAAACCACCGTTCCCTTAACAAATGCTGCATTATTTTATCAAGATTTACACCCATCGACCAACAGAAAGTAGGGAAAGACTGTGATGCACGAGAAGACGAACCCAGTTCTTTCTATCATGTCCAGGGTCCGTTCGCACCGAGCATCTGATTGAGGCATGCTCCATTCCATTCCCTAGCGTTGAAAATTTCTACGACGAGCACAACGTATTCTAAGGAATTGAGCCTAAGTTTAAAGGATGTTAACAATTTGTTCGTCCTTAGGACCCAAACGAAGCTATCTCCTCACACCTGACCTTGCAATTGGAGGTGAGCACTGAACCCACATGGTGGCTGTTCCGAATTTGTCAGGAGACCATGTTGGTGAACTTCTGATGTTATGTTGCTCACTGAGCAGCCTGTCTCTCGCAAACTGCTCAAGCAGTTGTTCGCCAAGCTTTTTGGCCTTGATTAGAGCTTCTACGAAGAATAGACACTGCCCTGCGCCTAGGATGTGTTTCACATCATCTGGTCTCGGGTAATATTCCCGGTAAATTGTGCCGCTTCTGTTCACTCCTTCCCATGCCCTGTCTTTTCGCAATCATAGCACAAGGAGCATTCTATCGGTTCTTTTACAAGCCTGTGCGGTATGCCCGCATCCAAGGAACTTGAAACAGCTGAGAAGAATTGCTCTTCACTATTTCCAACAAATGACCCACGCTTTTCGAATTTCGCCCCTCTTCAGGAAGCTTTGCTGCACCCCTTTCTTTGTGGTCAACTATGGCCATGCGTTCACCCCTTTTGTTTGGTTTGGTGAACCTGAATTTCCTCCCGCTTAGTGTAGGCAAATTGTGTTGCAATGAGTTTTCTACTTCGGGCAGATCCGAAGTGAAGTCATTGTCCCTAATTATCTAGTGTGGCCATAGTCTCTATAGAGGCTACAGATGCTTTTTCTCCGAGGTTTCTTTAGACTGCGTCGCGGGACTCGTCGTTTTTGTTTGCATCTGGTCTGAACTTTACCAGTACGTCACCTGATTGCGTTGCCCGTATAGCTTTGTTTTAAGTTTGGGTACCTTCAGATTTTACCGCTCCCTTGATTCACCGCAAGACATCCGCATAGGATCTACCAGCAGTGCTTGCCCAATAGGTTGTCGACGCACCCTGTTCTTGATTTTTTGTTCTCTTCCCTGTTCTTGCGGTGATTCTTTCCTTTTCGGTTCCTGTGGAGTTGTATCGATTCTCAAACTAAGGCCAATTTTCAGCAACTTTCTTGGCAGCTTTAGACAGTGCCGTCTGACATTCCTCCTCCATCGCGTTTGGGTCGTTTGACACTTCGTTCTTATCCTTTCTGCGTATATCCACATCCCCTTTGATTGGGCTGTAGACAAACCTTCCGTTGGTAGTCGAAATCGGGATAACTACTGCGCTGTCAAAGGGATTAGGCTTTTGCTTTTGCTCTGCTTTCAGCCACCTGTGTCTATGATGACCTATCCGAGTTAGGTCTTTGGTCTTTGGTGTTCCAACTCCTGGACTTCATCTTTAATCTCCTTGCTTATGAAGCGTTTCATAACCTTTTCCCCTTGACATTAGAGCCTTGATATTAGATGATCCAGGACAATGGAAGTGCTTGGTGCTTACCGAGCTGGAAGTTTTTGTTTTGAAATGAAAATTATATCAAGCAAGGATGGATCTGGTGGTTCGTTTTCTTGTCAACCAAATATTATTCTACTGTTTTTTTGGTTCAATATAAGCAAGATTGGTATGTAGTGTAGAAAATTGTAGATTCGTCTCAAAAGGTTTGAAGGAAAATCTCAATTTTATTTGGTTAAAAAAAATTGTCAAAAATGACATTTTTTCGCGTATTAAGCTCATGTAAAGCCTAAATTATGAATTTGCAACCTTTTAACGCAGATATTATCATACTGAAACCTAGTTAATATTAAATGTGTCCAATAAAATACTAAATTTTGATCCAAACACTTAAATTCAACCCTCAATTAATCAACCGGTTATTAGTCTTTAACAAAGTTCGATACAATTAAGAGTAAATGATATCAACTTAGCAATTTAGCAACGTTTTAGAGTATGTAATTATTGTCATGCAACCATAGATCAAAAGATGATCGCTTTTGCCGCTCATACCATTGGAATTGAAAATAAATGAATTTTCCGTCTCTTCAGCGCATGTTTTTCCTGTAATTTAACGTAAACGTGCTAGTTTCAAACGGTGGAAACGTAATTTGAAGTGACATCACTAGACAACGTTTAATTTTCGCGTTTAAAGCGGGAGGCACCCTCTAATTTATTTCAATTTAAACATTTTATTGAATACCTGTTAAGCTAACGAGTATATTTAACATAATTTTCAAAGTAAAAAAATGGATACTAAACAATCAATTGAAGCATATAATGCAGGCAAGGACACAATGGCCATGACAAACAATGGAGCCCCTTCTATTGTTAATTAATAAATTATCTTCGCTCATGATCAGTTTGACTTAAACGTCGAAAATTTAAGCTTGATTTTAATATTAATTATGTCCGCTGCCAATAAATAAACAATTCAATATCGGTTCCATCTCAGTAAGTTTTCTCCAATACCCAATAGATGTCTTTGCATTGAAAAATTCACTTGAAAAATATTCAATGCAAAATTCACGAAAATCTTTTTGTTTTCGGAAAAAAAAGCAACAACCAGATTATCGCTAACATTTACAAAACCATGTAAAACAAAATCTTCTTAAGATTGTTTTTTTTTCTTATTTTAGTTCTCGTTATTATATTTCTGTCTTTAATTTATGACTTTGCGTAGTCGTAACTTTGACAAATTCACTAATATGCAAATTGGCCAGACAAAAACTAAAAACTATTTGCAAAGTCCAACAAAAATGTAAACGAATATTTTATACTAACACATTTAATGCTGACACTGGTTGTTTATTTTTAAACATTCACCTACCATATCATCATGGAATTGTACATCCTATAGATACTTATTTATTCGAATTATTTAAATCTGATGTTTTTTGTTGTTGTTGTTGTAGTCTTCGTCTTTCCAACCATTTTAATTCGTACACTTTTTGAATTTTTTATATTTTCTTTCAAGCTGTTTTGCAAGTATTTTGTTGCTGTTGTTGTTGTCGTTGGATTATCTACTTTTTCTGAAAATCATACAGCGAATTGGAATTAGTATTCTTCAGGGAAAACCAGCTTATATCTGAATTACTTTTGCTTTTTTTTTCATTTAGTTTGAATCGCGGAATCGATTCGTATTGAAAAATTCGAATTTAATTATTTCGGGGGTATTTAAATGTTGAGAAATTTCTTTAGAATTATTTTTTGTGGTCCTAAAGTATAATCTACGAGGTAACTTATATTGAATAGCAAATAAATGTTGAAGGTGCAATCTTAATGGACTGTCTAGGATCTTGAGTGCAGTCGAAATTGTCAGGATTCGTAATTTAAAGCAACTTGAACGAAAAACGCAGTCACGACATGTTGGATGATCACAATCAGACCGACAGCAATTACGTAGGAGGACTACCTACAAAAATTAAACTCGTGTTGAAAAGAAAACGTCTGATGCGAAAGTTGACATATCCATCGTATTGAAGCTGGGTGCTCTGAAAAGTTTTCAATTTACGTGTGTAACCGCATATTTAGCACATTTTACTACACTTTTTCGATGTTGTCATCCACTGATATCGTGACCTAAACCAGAAAATCAAACCAGCTTCGGAAAATTCTAGCTTGGTGAGACCATATTTAGATGAGTTTGGTTTGTTTCCTTTTTGGGGTACTACTTCGGGTCGAAATTTTAGAAAAATCGTTCTGCTTTTGTACATTTTTCAATTCCATAAGACTGCAAAAAAAATATGCAGGGGAATTCTGGTCCATAGGAGTATTCCAGAAAGCTAGTATTCTTTGGGGCGTGTCATCCTCATGTACCCGAGGAAGCGGAGGGCTTCATTGAACATGACCCCGAACCAAACAAGGACTACGATTCATCTGATTAACGGAAATTAACGCTTTGGGCTGGCGGATATGATGTTTTGGATCCAGTTGCTTCGCACGGTAGCACTGACGTGACACTCGAGTGTGAGTGTCAAACGGTCTCCGTCCTGGTAAACCTTGAAAGACCTCAGAGTACGTTCGAAGTTCGCACTATGGACTAGGTATTGTAGGCTCGGTTAACACGTACTCACGATTAGCACCGGTCTGGCCCTGAGCTCCTGTCCTCATAAGGGCTGATACCTATCTCCGCGTGGCTCCTGTTTGGCAAAGACAATCATGGGGCCGATAAGGCAACTACACAAACGAGCGAAGATAGAGGCTCCATGGTGGGACTCATTAGCAATGATATCAAACAAATTATATGCAAAAGAAAAGATGTCGACGGTACAGAAACATTTGAAACGGAATGAAGAAAACCCGAAAATCTGGTGCAAACTGTGGTTCATACAACATTCAGGCGCAGCAGGGAAACCATGCGCACACAAGAGCGACAAACACAAGAAGAACGGAGACTCTTACAACGTAGGAATGATGAACACACGGTAGAGAAATGGGAAATGTTTGAGAAACATATGATTGTTGCCACCACCACCGAAGTGACTGAAGCACGGGCGTCAAATAATGAAATTCCTTCACGGCTGACACCGAGCACTTCGATAAACATGGATCGAAAAGAGGAAGAACAGCTCTAACATAAGGCCGAAAGGGTTATGAAACGCATCATTGCCCCATGCGATGCACGAAAGAACCTTAGCAGGGAGGTTAAATGCGGAGTCGTAGAGTCATAAGACCTCCTAAGCCGAAGACAGAGGAAGAACAACAGGCTCATTCCTTCGACAGCGCAGTAGTTGTCCCGATTTCTTCTGCCGGTAAAAGGTTATCCTGCAGCCAAATCAATGGAGATCAGGATAAACGGATGAAAGATGAGGACGAAGCGTCAAAGGATCCAATCGCGATCGAGGAGGAATGGCAGACTGCACTGTCTAAAACTGCCAAGAAAGGAACCGAAATGCCATGAATCATGGCCTGTAATCCAAGAAACAAAGATTAAGGTACGTCGCAAATTTATTGAACAGGCATTGCTGGTTAAACCCACCAACGGTAGATCCTATGCGGATGTCTTGCGAGAAATTATGAGAGCGGTAAAGCCTGGAGACATCTAAATTGCAATCAAAGCTGTACGGCCAACCCAGTGATCTACAGGTGATCTACTTATAGAGTTCGGACCAGATGCAGATAATAAAGACGCGTTCCCTGAAGAAAAAGCAACTGTAGCCCCATTCAAGCCTATGGCTACACTCGAAATTAGAATTAAAATATTAAAATTAGAATAGGGTGGGTTATAAGTCGGATACGGTGAAGAGCGATTCCTTTCCGGTATTTCAAGTGCCTTGGATACGGAGATATCGCACAGGTAAATGATGGAATCGGGAGAAGCTCCTTGTGCAACGTTTTCAGTAAGAAGAGCATAAAAAGACGGACCAAGGGTAAAGCGCTTCTGCAACGATTCGCATCCTCCAAGTAAATCTGCATCAATGCCAACATGATATCCTGACGAATTTGGTACAGCCGCCATCTGGGTTTTGAAAAGTGCTCATACCTAATATACCTTATATCTAAAGCCGAATGAATTGTTAAAATCCTTTCAACTTAGGCTAAATGCTAAAGCTTACGAGGACACTGTTTCGAGTACAGAGGGCGTTGTGCTTGACGGAGATGACTTCAACGCTAGAGGAATCGAGTGAGGCATGCCTTTATCAGATGCTCGAAGCAAACAGATCCTGGACATTCCAACCAGCACTCGGCTCGTCTTATTGAACACAGGCCACACACCTGTTTTCCGTCAATGAGGTTGCGTTGCCTAGTACAACCAGTTAAAAATTGGAGATTGCTAGAGGATTACTCGGCCAGCGATCAACAGTACAAAGTCCTGGAGATCCATGACGGTGCTTCACGAAGACCACGTGCTCACTCTTCTGCGCTTCGGTGGAATACTGGGAATACAGATACTGACAAGTTTATTGAAGTGCCTATGGCAAGATCACTGCATGCGGATGCAATGCTTGGGGAGCGGATGAACTGGGGCCAAAAATGTGGTGAACTCGACTATGAGAATCAGTACGTACGCCTGCAGGTCTTCTATATTTTTAAGAATATATCGGCACGGCAAGCTCCCAGTAAACTGGTGGTCATCCGAATTTGCCCAAAAACGAAGGAAGTTTTACAAATTACGAAGAAAGGCACAGCGAGCTCGGATCTGGGAAGAGGCGTGTACCTGATCAGCTGCTTATAAGTCAATCAGAAAGTGTCTTCGCAGGCTAATCAACAGCGGCAAGGCTAGCTGTTGACAAAACCTTAACCTTGAAGAGTCAATCAGAAAGTGTCTCCGCAGGCTAATCAACAGCGGCAAGGCTAGCTGTTGATAAAACCTTAACCTTGAGGACGACGTGAACAGCGAGCCATGGGGCCTGGGCGACAAATTAGCGATATGGAAGGGCCGTGCTCAAAGGTCGCCTCACTCATACGAGCCAGAATAGATTGGAGACAAAAAATTGACGAAATTGTGCGGAATGCTTTTGGCTAGGATGGAATTAGAGAAAACAGTCTTGCCTATGAAGGCAAGATAGGCTCCAGGACCAAATGGGTTACTAGCTGAAGTGTTACAGATGGTCTTTCACTTTTGCCTTGTCCTGCTCTTCAGCGCGTTCACCACATACCTGCGCGAAAGGGTGTTCCCAGAGTTCTGGAAGATGGTAAGATTTTAGCTGATTACAAAGGGGAAAGGGACTCCCGATTTGCCAGCTGCATACCACCCACAATGTGTGCTAGGCACAGCCAGAAAAGATTGCTAGACACTTATCAGAGGAAGACTCGCTGACTTGATTCGTACTGCCGGGGACCTAACTCTACGTCAGTATTGCTTCAACGCAGGTCGCTCCATCATCGATACAATCCAAGAAGTGGTGAGCGTGGTCCAACGTGCGGAGGCACGCAGTATTTCGGTTGCTCTAGACGGGTCATCTTGCTGGTTACTCTAGATGTTCGAAATTCGTTTAACTGAACTCGATGAATGGATACTGTGGAAGCGCTAGAAAATCATTTTCAAGTACCAGTATATTTGATGCGGATTTTGAGGGACTGTCCAAACGACCAATGCCTACTCAACGACTCGAAAGAAGGTAGCCGAAATGCCATTCTTACTTCAGGTGTCGCTCAGGGCTCTATCCTTGGCACGGAGCTATGGAACATCCTTTATGATGGACTGCTGCGGCTTGAACTGCCGGATGAATCACGCTTGATCAATTATGAAGGCGATGTCGCGGCGCAAATCGCTCCACGCACAATTGACCATGCGGAACTCAGACCAAGTATGTTAATGCGGCGGATAATGAACTGGATATCTGCTCACGGTTTCAAACTGAAGTGGTCATCCTGAAAAAGAACACAATCCGCAGAGTAAGGCCTATCAGCGTTGTTGACGCGTTGGATGAATCAAAATCAGCAGTAAAATACCAGGACGTTTTGATATACTCAAACATGTGTTTTTCCAAACGAATCTGGGCAATAGGTGACGAGAGTAACGGTACTTACCTGAATATTGCGCGAAGTACAGGCCACAGAAAAGAGCTCACCAAGGAAGAGATGCAACGATCTCTCAGCGATTGGAAACAGTCTTAGGAGCAAGACACAAGGGGAAGGTGGACTGCTCGTCTCTGGCCGATGTCTGACCTGAGCCCATGGCTAAGTCAGGTGCATAGTCTTACCTACCTAAGTCTTAGGTAAGACCGAAAACAACCATGCCTGCTCAAGAGCTGGGTCACGTTGAAATCGGTCTCCCTATGAACTCGACTTAGCCGCGGGCTCAAGATTGCTTGTTTACTGCTAACTGCTTGTTTTGTGCAGAAAAGGTGGGTGACGCCTGTGATACAATGTTCTCTTGCAAAAATGAAGCAGCGCGGTAGGGAAAAGGGGAATTGGAATAAACTATGTCTGGCAACCGGCCGGAAAATATGAAATGCAGAAATGATGAAAACGATTGACAAATGGAATCGCGTGGCAAGGCGTCGGGAATGGGGGGCTTGGTCTCATTTATAGCACTTCTTCCGCTCGTTTCCTTACCGCTGAAGAAGAGATTTCCTCGACCAGCAACTCTTATTAATTCAGCCCGCTCTATTATTTTCCTTTGGGCCTTCACCTTCGAGGATCTATCTTAGCTTCACTTCCTACGGGAACCTGCAGTTTCAGCATATGCAGTTGTGAGCCTACGCGGTTGAAGAGATGCACCTGCAGTGCATATGTAAATTGAAGACAATGTTGCTCATTGTCATTTCAATGGCAAAGTTACTTTCGAAAATTTCTAGAAAATCGTGGTAGATTCCGGCTCGGTTCAGGTTATGATTTTGCATAAGCTCCGCACTGGTTTTCACTTTTCATTATTTTTATGTGGTAGGGAGGTGAAGGTGGTTTACGCTCTGAGTGTGGGATTCCCAGACACGCAATGCTTCTGGACTACCCACAAAACACCCCCTGTCAACCTAAAGATCTAGCCTGAAACTGTTTGACACATTACTTCGAGGTGGGTCTCGTGTTTCTACGGCTGGAGGCGCCTTCAGATTATGGAAATCTCATCTGCAACGAGAAGAAAGTGCTAGAAAAGAGGTCCTTTCAACGCTCCAGTATAGCCTTTTTCAGTGTCAGCACTGCCCGAGCTGGAATGTTGACTCGCTAAGGGCTATTTATGACAACCACCAGTTTTATTGAGAAATGTTCCTGTTTCTTCATAGATTTGGAAATCGGCAAATACCCCGTTCAAGAATAATTGGTTATACCCCTTTCCTGAAGTGATGTTCAGACATGCCATCAGCTGGATTTTATTTCATGCAATAATGGAACTATATTTGTGTATTGGTGACAAACACCCGATCGCTCCGTAGAAGGTTATTGGTCTAGGAATTGAAGTGCACATCCTGAGGGCGACTTTTGGCTTCATTCTCATCTCCTATTAATTGATCTTTTCACAGTTGTAAAATGTGACCATCGATATCTGTCCATCGTTGCTTGTTTTCTGACTTTTAAGATATAAGGAATATAGGCTTTTCCTCCTTATTCCTCTTAGATATTTAACCAATAGTGAATCGGGCATATCTGCATCAGAAGATGTGTCTCCAAGAATTTTCCACTAATTAGTTTGATGGTAACATGATCATTCGTAATCGTCCTGGAGCCCCATTTTAGTCACCTGAATAACTGTGAGTACCCACGCGAAAGGTGATATAATGGCATCAAAAGATATATTCCTTTTTGTCTATTTCTTTGATTCCTTGATCCATGTACTTTTAGTAGTTTTTAGTGGTTGTTGTTACTAGTTTTTAATTGTTCTGCAATCCATTCATTCAAAAACGCTTCAATTCCACATCGTTAAATTGGTGTTACTTTGTGTTACTATACTTCCTCTTACTAAAAGATCCTTCCAAGCGATTGACGCTGACAGGATGCTTGTTGACCAGACCTACGTCTACCCCTGATTCCACTTCATCTAGTGCCGTTCCAGTTGAACATCATTGATTGTATAGCATCCTTTGATGTTCTAGGGTTTTCAACATAAGCCTTTTCCACTCAAAATGTTAAGTCGACAGATCTGTAGTCCTTGGGTTTGTACTGATTTGTTATAGTCTGTTGGGGTGGAAAAACTGTTTTTGCTTCTTCTCATTTTAATACGATGTATCCTTTCGATATGGAGGCTATGTATATTGTTACCAGGAACTGTATCACCCAAATATTCACTATCATGACCGGATACACTTTATTGGTAAGGACACATGTTAGTTTCTCACTGACCTGTTCGATCGTTGCGCCCAGAAAGTGTTGGTCCCCTAGAAGTTTAAAATGATAGTTTTCATTATTGTTCAACGATACATCACTCCTTTGAAGCGTCTAAGACATTTCTAGGGTCCTGTTGCATGGGGATGCCTGAATGATTCTGAATATTACTGAAAAAGGAATACTATTTTCCATTCATTTCCTTTTTCTCTCTTCTTACAGCTGAATTAAATGACTTTAGACACCGCTTGTAAACTTCCCAATCAGTGTGGTTGGTGGTGCAGGTTTGCGGTTGCAGGTGGTGCGCATTCCAAGGATTGTGATGGACCAATGAAAACTTCTCTACTCCTCTCACTTGGATGTTCTATTCATGCGCCCACCTCATCAGAGCGTTACTGATCCTGCTGGTCATCTAGTGTTGCTTTTGCGATTAGAGTTACGTTAATAACCCCAGCGCTATTGTTGTTATTATAAGTTGGCCACTTGTCTACTATTTGCTATATTATGGTTAATAATAAATTAGAATTAATGTTTTTTTGAATTGATGGCTAAAAATAAATTAGCCCCGTTAGGGATGGCTCGTTAACTCCACTACCAAAGGTTGCTTTCTTTTCCCATACATTCTCCACTAACGTGCGAAATTCAGTGGTGAAATCATCGTTAGATAATAGGTTGGCCGCCTCCTTTCCATAGGCATATCATAATTTTTAAGACGCGTGCGCCCTATCTTAGTAGAAAAATTCGTAGACACTACACGAGCCGACTTTACTTATTTCTTTGAGGGAGACTATTTTGAGTTTAGCGGATCGAATGCTTTCACTCTATCGTGGTTCAGGATTGTCTGGGCAACCTTCTCACATTTTATTTGGTTGATGTCTTTGTTTGGTCGATCCTCCTAATCTTGCCACTTTGCTGGGTGAATCCGTTCACTCCATGGTCATTTGATAAAACAACTTTCAGGACCAGTGCCATTCCTTTATTTTCAACCTCTTCGGTTGTGTTCCATTTGATTTTTGTTGCGTGTCTTTGGGCTTCAATAGCTCAAAGGTTTCCTTTGTTAATTACTCCGTTTAGGGTACAAAAACCTTAACGGTATAAGTCGCGGCACTTCACCTCCTTGAGATCAATTGTATCTCCTTTTTCAGATCGTCGTTTACTTAAGTCACGGCCGTTTTTGCTTGTCCAATGTTCGTCTCATCTGCCAGAATTTTGGTATTTGCTGAAGTTTGTTTGGAAGACGTTCAAAAGGATCATTTGTCAGGATCCCTTGTGATGTAGTTAGTATAATTCCATACATAATATCCCAATGTGATTTGGATAGTACAACCTCCCGGATACTATCAAAAGCATGCATGGAATCTATTACCAGTACCATAAGTGCATGGGCCGTGACGTTTTGGGAAGGATCCCTAACTAAGTTTAAGTGTCCAAGGCTAATCCTACTTTGTCTCTATGTCCTGCTCACTGGTACCGAAACATGGGCATTTAGGATGCAATGGCTATTGCTCTTTGCTTTAGATCGGTTGTCTCTTTTTTCCAGGTATCACGGACCACTGGTGACCTCTTTCTCTGTACCCTTTTTGACGCTTTATCATTTAAAAAAGCTTATGATGTTCTTGTCGCGGTGTTCATCTTTTGGTAGATGGCCCTGAGTATCGGACTCCTAGTGTCATAACGGACCTACTGGACTAACAACTTAACACTTTCCCTGTCAATCGGCGTGCCTAGCCTGGAACCCAATTTCACGTCTTTTGACGCCTTCGTGTTACAGGGATTCCTCCACCCGTGACGCATCCAGCCGATCAAGTATGCCTTTTTGCGTGTCTAAAATTGCCCGAGCGTGATATATCACTTGATTCCATTTGTCGAATGATTTCAGCATCTCTCGATTAGTTTATCTTGATGGAGCTCTCCCACTTTTTCAGCAAGATCACCGCGCTGTTTGTCCCATTTTCTGAATGTAAGAAACTATGACAGGCGTCATCCTTCTCCCCAATGCAGAATATACAATCTGAAGAATGTGACTTACCTATCTTGTGCAAGACTGGGTAAGACTGAAAACAACCGTGTCCGTTCAGTAGCTGGGTCAGGTAGAAGTCAGTCTCACCATGCGTTCGACTGAGCCAATATCTCAATTCGTTGATGAGCCACGCTGTCCGTCTTTCTTTTAGCTCACGTTCCCATGATTGTTGCCATTCATCGAGAGTGCATTGTCTTTCATCGCGAGCAACTTTTTCTTTATTACCCTTGTGCCTTCGGAGGTAGACTCTTTTACGCTCTCTAGCTATGCTGATGCAATCCGCAGTGCTCATTGTCTCTGCACCTGTGCCAGCTGTTTTCGGTGCAGTTCCTTGTTGAGAGCTTCACTCCATATCTCTGCTCCATAATGAAGCGTAGATTGCACTACACTCATTAGCAGACGCCTTTTTGTTGGACTTGGTCCCCCATGATTGGCCATTAATCGACGACTAAACTTGACTGATAGTTTTGACTCTACTAATGTGTCCCCGACTCGGACCATTCTTACTCTGGGGATCCTCTTCTTATACAGGATGACCACTTCGGTTCTTTAACGCTAGGTTAAACCCGTGAGTGGTCTTCCAGCTCCCCACCTGGTGCATTAGTACATTTAGCCTTAATTGCGCTTGATCGATCGTGCGCCCAGCCAATAGTGCTGCAGTATCATCTGCATAACCAATGAGTCGCGACAATTCCGGCAATTCAAGTCTGAGAAATTCGGAGACGTTCCACAAGTCCGGACCGAGGATGAAACCTTGGACCACACCTGATGTGACTAGCATCCTCCGACGACCTTGCACCGTGTCGTAGATCAGGCTGCGATCCTTCAGGTAATTTCGGATTATCCGCACCAAATGTTCTGGTACTTGGAAAGAGTTTTCCAGGGCTTCCAGAATATCCGTCTATCTAGCGGAGTTGAAAGCATTCTTTATCTCCAGCGTCACTAGAAGGACTACCCGACGGTTCAATCGACTGCATGCTTCCATCTGCTGGACCGCACTCACCACCTCCGCGACTGCATCTATAGTGGAACGTCCTGTGCTGGAACCATACTGCCCTGGAGAAAGATCCCCAGTGGCGTATATAACGTCAGCGAGTCTTCTCTTTATCAGTTTCTCGAGTACTTTCCCAGCCGTGTCATGCATAACGGGTAGTATGCTGATGGTGACTTGGGATTTCCCTTCCCCTTGCTGATCAGCACGAGTCTTCTCGGAAAACGCCTTCCCACAAGCAGGCATCAAACGCACTGAGCAGGAAGTCAGGTCGAGAGTGATGAGCCAGTTGCAGTACCTCGGCTGGAATACCGTCTGGGCCCAGAGCCTTCTTCACCTTTATGGAGAGAACTACTAGTTCCAGCTCGTTCCTCGTGAAGATTGGACAGTCTGATGTTGTTTCCCTGTGGGCGGCATCAGCACGGACGGGATGTTGGGGAAAAAGTGCCCGTACTATCTCGTCCATTATGTTCGCTTCAAGTATGCAGGCGGTTTGTAGAGAACCGAGCTTCCGCATAACTAGTTTATAGCCCAGGGCCCATGGGTCCCTCTTCGCGGGCTTTACTTCTGTTGATCAGCCCGCGAACGCATTTTCTGGCCGACCGATACACTGACAATCTAGTGCATGCCTCGTCCTGGCTTCGCACTCGTTGAGCTGCTCGCCGGAGTTTAGATACTCCCTTCGTTGTTCAGCTATTTCAGTGGACCACCAGTACACCCGAGGCTTTCCGTGTCTAGCTCTACGGCGGGGCATAGATGACTTACAATCAGACTTGATGGTACTCATTGTGGAGTTCACCTTGTCTTGAGCCGTCAGTCCTCTGGTTCCCGGCCATGAGCCGACAAACTTCTGCATGTCCATCCTCTTAGTATTCCACACGAAGGCGGAGCGCTGTGTCTGGGAATGTAGGGACGTTGTCGCAGATAGCCCCCGAGTAGTCCTCTAGAACTCTCCAATTGTGTGTCATAGATGAGAGGGACCCCGAGGTGAATGTCACGTTCGGAATGGTATCCACGCAGCCCAAGCGACGGAAAACGTGAGTGTTATCAGTGTTCACCACGGCTAGCCCTACTCTGGCTGCCATCTCCAGGATTCGATTCCCCCTAAATCTGACTGAGGCATGTCCCATTCAATAGCCTTGGCGTTAAAGTCTCCCCCGATCAGAACATGTGCTCTGTGCTCAAGACCGTGTCGCCCAAAGAGTTGAACTTTGCCGTGAAAGATGTTATTGGTTCACTCGATATCAAGTACACACTAAAGAATGTTATTCCTGAGCACCGGACCCACACAAAATCATCTTTTCGACCACGGCCCAGAACTCGCAGTTGGGTGCCGTTTCGAACCCATATGGCATAGGTTTCAGATTCATCAGGGTACCATGCTGATTAACTTTTATCTCGGTTCTGTTCGCTAAGCAGCAATAGATCGGCTTTCATATCCCTTGCGAAATGGTCAGGCAGGTCTTGGGCGTTTGAGCTTCTATGTAAGTTTATCTGTAGGACACGGATCATTGCAGAGCTGCTTTGGCTTTGGTTAGGGCTTCTTTGAATACCCGGTATATCCCTGTATCTGGAATATGTCTCAGGGCAGCAGGTCTGGGATCAGCGTTCTCGCAGATGATACAGTGCGCCTCTCCCTTGCATTCCGTTCTTTTATGTATTGCGTTGCCGCACTTATAGCACAAGGAGCTCCTATCAGGCCCTTTGCAGCCTATCAGGCCCTTTGTGCTGTATGACCGTAGCTTAGGCATTTGAAACAGCGGAGAGGAACTGCTCTTCGCCGTATTCTGCAGACTACATAACCTATTTTTATTTTGCCCATGCAGAGGAGTTTTTCGGTCTGTTTCTCGGCTAAGTCGACTATGGCCATGCGCTGGCGTCTATTTTATTCAGGGGTTTGTCGTTATTTGAGCCCATTTAATTCGGGTAAAACCCTTTTGAGGCACTTTTCCACCTCCGTCCTGTCCGTAACGCAGTCAATGTCCCTGATTTCGAGGGTGGCCATTGATTCAAGAGAAGCCACTGTTGCCGACTCATTCCACTGTTGGAATTAGTCGTTATTTATTGTCTGAGGTCCAAATTCTACAAGGAGGCCACCAGATTTGGTTGGCCGGACGGTTTTGATGGCAGTTTGAGTGTCATCGGGTCTCACAGCTCCCTTGATTTCGCGCAAAACGCCTGCGTAAGTTCTCCAATCCAATCGATCAGCAGTACATGCCTTAGGGCTTTGTGGCGTGGCTTGTTTCGTGGTTCTTGTTTCTTTTTTGGGATTTCTTTGCCCTTATCCCGAGGAAGGAGCTTATCATTGATGACTTTTTCGAGGAGGGGTCTTCTGGACGCTTTTTTGGTGGCCTTGGTTGCCTTTACCTGGAATCCATCGTTCGACTCAACCTTGTTGGCTGCTTCGTTCGCAACTCTTTTGGTAGCACTTTACGCTAGAATCACTTGCGTTTCGACCGAGGTACTAGTCTTTTGCTGTTCCTCCGCCTTAAGTCATTTGCGTCTGAAGTGCCCGATTCGATCTAAGAGCTCGTCCAGCTCTAAATACCATCCCTTGTTTATGCTTTTCTGGGTATTGCAGGAAGCTTTGATCTTTATAACTGTGTTTCCTGCCTTACGTGCTTCCTGCGCCTCGTTTTGAGGCGGCCTGTTTTTGTTTGCGTCAGGATCTAGAGCTCTGATGGCATTAGAAGTAGTGTCAGTGGCAGCATCGCGTCGTACCATGTTCTGAATATTACCGGTGGTTTCTCCCTCCGAGTGTTTGCCAGGCGTTTGTTGTTCATACTTTTCCCCTTGTCTTACTGGACGTTCCGGTGTGCGCATTGTTTTTTTGCTGCGTCCGAATGCCGCCAGTATCTCTGGTTGGTAGAGGCTCTCAGCCTTTTTGTGTTTATTCGTCCGTTTGTCGTCTGGGTTTGGTAGTTTGTTCGTTGTTTTTGATTTTGTTGCAGTTGATATTAATTTGTAAGGCTAAAGGCTAAAGGGATTCCCCCTCGGAGCCGCTATCTTCACTCGTATGTGTAGTCGCCTAGATGGTCCCATGGGTGTCTGTACAAAGCAGGGAGGCCATGAAAGGGTTGGCACCAGCCCTTATGGGAACAGGTGCTCAGAGCCAGACCAGCGCTAATCAGGAGTTCGTCTCAACGGAATCTACACCAACAACGTAATAGTGCGAGCTTTGAAAATGCGCTCACTTGCCCGGAAAAGCGATTAGTGATAAGGAAGGACAGTTTTTTTTCCAAACTTTCTAATAGGTCAACACTAACGATATTCATTTCACCCATTTTACAATTGGTGACGCATAGACTTGGCTTACAACTTATATCACAAATACTCAAATTTATTTTTCAGAAAACTGACCGATGTCTTACTGCTGTCCTTGCGTGTGAATCAACGATCAATGATTAATACCAATTACGATTTTCATTCCTTTTTCGCTTGCTACTACATTCACGATGCTTACAGAAATTCAACAATGTTTATTGAATACACAAAGCATATATTTAGAAGCCTCCTGACGATCGAAACGCTACTTTTGAATCCATTAATCAAATCCATTATCTAATATCGATCTCTTCCTGTCAAATCTAATTGATTTAAGTCCAGTTAAGCCGATAAATAAATAATAAATTCTTCAACAATTCAGACGTTACATTAAATGCTAATCTATGTTTCCTTGCTCAGAAGTACAAACAAATTTGGTTCCGCGCGACACGGGAAAAAAAGGAACCAAAGCTCAGATACATTATTTTTCATTATTATTGCCGAAGTCGTTGGTATTTCTTTTTTTTCTTTTATTTACTTTTTATTATTATTACTTTTATCACTCTCTCATCAAAAGCATGAGTTGACAGTATTGATGTCACCTGTGGCGGGATATGTCTTTAATCTTCGTTTATCGTTTGCACTAAATAAAAATAAAGAAAAAAATCGAAATAAAAAAATAAAAAAAATTTTCGTTTTTGTCAAGCGCGCAATACCTTTTCGCGGCATTTTTTTAGCTGTGATTTTTATTTACTGATTATGTCACACTAAACAACACCCACCGATGGATGGATGGATGGTAGGTGGTTGGTTTGATGATGGACGAATGTTAATTTTTTGTGTTTCGTTCCCTTATTTTTATTTTATCTATATGGATGATGGTGGCGAAAAGTTTTCGCAGTAACAACATTAAAAACAAGACCCTAAAAGATTTGTTCTCTAATGGGAAAAAGTAAGTGGTTAATGTACATAACCTGCTTACATAATACATTAAACGTGAAATATAAAAAAGTTGTAAACGGACGAAATGGAATAACTTAAATAAATGTTTATTTAAAAGGTGACAATTTGTTCTTTCTAAATGTATCTGCAGCTCTATCAAGTTTCAAAGTGATGATGTACACACATATCAACAACGGCTAGAAATTTTTCAATGGAATGGAATGCTATTCCGTTTTATAGTTTGCCGCCTGTGTACACAATTAGTATTGTCCATCAATGGGAAAATCAATTTTAGAGGAAAATTAGCCAGCAATCCGATAAAATTGGGGACATGTCAGATATCCTATTTCGCCTCAATTCGTCAAATTCGGAACAAAATCAAAAAAAAGGCCGATTGCCTATAGTGCCAAGCAATTGTTTGGATTTCCATAGGTGATGATATTGGTGAAAACAATAGGAAAAATGGTGAGATTAACATTTTACCATCGGCCTGCAGGTTTTACGACAATAGTTAAAACTCACATTGAGCACTGGGAATCGGCGAACCAACGTATTAATTTATAAAAGCCAACGTCAATGAAAATGATTGGCATTTATGATTTTTCACAGTGAATAATAAATATTTCAACTCGATACCGACTAGCATCTTAGATAAATTTTTCCCTAGCGAAATTTTCCAATCAAGTGTTACGTCTTATGTATTAATAAAATAAAACTTTAAAACAAAGCCTCGCTCATTATGACGGAATAGTACGGCGGCGCTTCTTATCATCGTCCTTTCGAACGTGAATAAAATAAATTAAACGGAAATCATAAAAATCAGACACCCTTCAGCATCCTGCTGAAGTAATCGTTAAGGTATTCAATCTGTATGCAATTGATCTAGGGATCAAGCACAGCCTTGACGGTGGTGCGTGAAATTCTGCTTTTAAGCTGAATTATCAGCGCACCTGATGCTACCAAGGATGATTCTGAAATAAATTTGCGGCACATGCACTTAATATAGTTAAAGGTCCATATTGCGAAAGTCAAATCAATTAGTGCCAAGGATAATTTCTATTTCTTTATACAAGTGTAATTCAAAAATCAAGGAGCCAATCGCATCCTAAAAGGCTACAAAATCGTGCTAGAGATAGGCAGAGCATCGGGAACGGTTGAAACAGATCCCTTCTAGATGATTCTTGGCAAGGCAAACAGTTTGACAGGTTTGGATTAGCGAAAAAATGTTAATCCTGCGTATGCTCGTTGCATCATGATAAATCTTTGTCGAATTTAAGGATCAATTGCGTGCGTACCTTGGAACGAAAATACCTTCATGACCGCGAATGAAAGCCTGGCAAGTTGAATTGAAAAAAGGGGTGAGGGGTGAAATATACATTACTCCGACATTATTGTGACTGTTCTCCAACTTATTTTCGAAAAAAAATATCGTAAATCAATAAGGAAATGGTAGTCGGTGTCAGAAGTGTACACACCATCAACCCACATCAAAATCCACCGAAGTAGATGGCGAACGTCTGCCTACCAACGAACACGAAAACGTGAGAGTAAACGTTCTTCAGACGTTTGTCGTTTGCTTAAAAGATTGCAGAAAATGCAGGCTTTGTTTCCACCACTATATTCCTATTTCGAAAAGGACTAGCACGGACAAGGTAACACCATTAAAAAGAAAAAAAAAACATCATGCCTGGCACCATGGTTAAGCTAAATGTTGTGCGGAACTCACCAGGAACTTCACCCTCTTTTTCACAAAAGACATCAAAAACATGCACCTTACGATTATGTCCTGCTTATCCAAGCTTAAGCCGCACATCTGTCAAAAATAAATCGTCAGGAAATTTGAGACGCGCTGTTCTTCCATGACAGTGCCAGGTGCACATTCCGGTTCTGATCACCTGACGACTTGGCTGGCACTGGGCTTCAACAGATTGACAGTCTTGACCATTTGCCGGTTGATTTCTATATGCTCGGGCTTGCTACGAGAAAACTTCGAGGACAACGTTTGCAATCGATCAAAAAATTGAAAAATTTGTTACCGATAGGTCAGATATTCGCCCAAAGTTATTCTACAAAAAAAGCATGGAATATTACTAGTTTAATGACAAAAATGAATCACGGAGGGGGGAGATGTAAATATTTGATAGTCTAAAAAGTATTGAGCCTTTTTGGCCACTAGATGGTGTTGGTTGTCATATATCGGGCAATACTAATCAGATTGATTCAAACTGACATGCGTTTGAAAAGTGACATCCCAGTCTACAATTTTTATGCGAACAGCTTTGTATTTCGTCATTCGTGTCAAAAGTTGTAGTCATTTAAAAATGAGTGAAATTTCTGAAAAAATTCGTTATATTTTACAATATCACTACGATCAAGGTGAGAATGATTGAGAGAAAAATTTTTTGGTGTCTACGGTCAAGATATTTTATCAAAAGCTACAGCGAAGAGATGGTTCGCTCGCATTCGTGCGGGAAACTTTGATGCCAAAGATGCACCTCGCTCAGGTTGACCAATCACTGGAAAAGTCGATTAAATCTTACAAAAAATTGAAGAAGACCGACACATAAGCAGACATGACATTTCTAAGGAACTGAATATCCATCATCAAACTGTTTTGAAACATTTGCGTAAGGCTAGATTCACAAAGAAGTTCGACATTTGGGTGCTGCATGAATTAACAAAAAAAAAAAATTTGATTTACCAAATTTCCAATTGCGAAATGATAACAAAACGCAACGAAATCGATCCATTCTTGAAGCAAATCATTATGGTTGAGGAAAAATGGGTGAGATACGAGAATGTCGTTTCAAAAATATCATGGTCAAAAAAAGGTCAATCATCACAAACGAATTCTAAGCCAGGATTGACACAAAATAAGGTCATGCTGTGTGTATGGTGGGATTCGAAGGAGATTGTTTATCATGAGGTGCTAGAACCTGGCCAAACACTCAACTCGGCTCTGTACTGGTAAATAACCAGATTGCAACAAGCAATTCAACAAAAAAAGAACGGCCAGAAATGATCAACAGAAAGGGTAATGTCTTCCATCATGACACTGCCAGACCACCCACATCTTGACCCGGAAAAAATGACGGAGCTTGGCTGGGAAGTTTTGATGTATACATCGTATAGGCTAGACCTTGCACCATCAGACTACCATTTGTTTCGGTCTCTGCAAAACTTCCTTAATGAAAAGAAATTCACTTTAAAATGGGACTGTGAAAATCACTTGGCCAAGTTTTTCCCCGATAAACCACAGAACTTCTACATAGATGGAATATTGGCTCTACCCAAAAAATGTTCATAAATAATAATAAACGAAAACAAAATCTATTTAAATAAAAGAAAAATTCTATCGAAAACGACATAAAAGGTTCAATACTTTTTAGACTTACCAATATAATATCTTCTAAAATGGAAAAAAATTTAATTTTTTCCGAAAAGTTTCTTTTTCGAAATAAGAATCATGTTATATTAAAATTTATTCCAGAACTAAAATTAATAGTTTGCAGTCAATAGAGAAGCTCAAACCGTGTCGAAGCTACGTGTCCTGAGCGCTGTCTATTCAGTCCTGCTCTACGCAGCAGAAAAACGGTGGAAAGCTTTGGGCGGGGAGTTACATCGAAAGCGATTGGTACAGAGGCAGAGACAGTGAGCATATCGAACACTGAGATGCCTGGTTTTCAATGGGATTAGTACTAGAATGGAAAGTTAGTATTCGTGGACACGTAAACGTATATACAGTATGCTGTATATACAGTAGAGCTGATATATCCCTCATCTTCGTATTTTCCAGAAAACCAATGCACACGCAGTGAACAACTCCAATTACCTCGGACCATACGTAGCAAATAATGGTATCACCATAACGGGCAATTGTCAAACTTACACTAAAAATACTGCAACTCGCTGCGGAAAAATAGAGCAAAATGAAATACATATTGCTGATGGCTAAATTGAATGATTCGACGCATTAAAAATATAGAGAAAAGTAGGGAAGATCAGGATACACAGAGCCAATGCCAAAAAATAACTTTTGTAAGGCTATAACATACAATGAGGGTACCAGAAAGCAACATAAAATGACCAAATACAAATCAATATGACTTAGAGATTCCAGCACCAAATACCGGTCAAAAAAGAATCCTGGAATCCACCAAGAAGAAACGATACACAGAAAAGATCGGGATTCTACAGAATTGCTCAAAAGTAAAAAAAGTACTAGACATAGAGAACGACTAATGAACACTAGAATATAAGAGCACATAAAAAAGCAACAACAGCCAAAAAGGAAAGAGACCTGACCAATTTCGTTTTAACTGAGCACATTTTCATGAAAGGACACTATATAACAAGGGATGACGCAAAACCAGGAAGCAGATACAAGATAATTAAACACCTTAGAAAACAAGAAGATTCTTAAGGGAAAAAATTCTTATCAACCCAAGCATAATCTCCTTGGATTTCATTCAAGCTTCCTTTGTCAATAGGGGTCAAGGCATGGCAATACTCACTGACCTCACAGAGAGGGAAGTAGAACAGCTTTTAAAGAAGGACAAAATAAGAATAGGGTGGGATACGACAGATTTGACGGATACGGCGGAGAAAGATTTCTCTTCGGTGTAATGGAACGAATAGAACCTCCTTGTGCTATAATTGCGGCAAGACAGGTTGGGGAAAGAAGAATTGCAGAGAAGAGATACACTTTAGTCTTTCCCAGGATTATGACCCTAGAACAGATGATTTGAAACACATCTCAGGTACAGGGTTGTGTTGGGTTTTCCCAATATGCACGGCACGGCACGCCTCTGTATACTGCTGTTGGTCATCTGAATTTGCTTTAAAACGAAGGGAGTCCTGCAAACTACGAAAGGAAAGGCACAGCCAGCTCGAACCTGGGAAGAGACTTATATCCGATCAGCAGCTCAGTCTCCGCAGTCTAATTAACAGCAGCAATATCAGCCTTTTGCAAAACCTGGAGAACAACGTGAACAGGAATCCATGGGTCTAGGCTACAAAATATTGATGCATCAGCTTGGTGCTCAAAGGTTGCCTCACTCACAAAAGGCAGAAACGATGCACGGATTAGTGCGGGCTTTTTTCCTAACCACGAATCAATACCAATGGAAATTCCGCTTTTCACGAACATAGAATCGGAGAAAGCAGTGTTACGTATTCCATATGTAGGCGAAGTAATATTTAGTTAAATAATATTAGTAAGAAACAAAAGAATATTAGAAAAAAAATTTAGTAGAAAAAAAAAACAAAAAAATTTCTTGGAACGCTTTTGGGAAGAAATTTTCCATTGATATGATTCACTTGTTCGTCATGAACATATCGCTATAAGAAAGATAGAAATACAGTATTAAGTGGTGGAAAATAAAGGATATATAAATTGTGATTTAAGTATCGAGGATATAAATTGTGAATTAAGTCTTGAGAATAATAGATGTAAAATTGTGAAGTGAGTATTGATGGAAAATAAAGTATAGAAATTGTATCAAGTATTGCGGAGATGGAAACTAACGGATAGAAATTTTGACTAAATTATAGAGGAGTTTTTAGCCCCAGAAGTCTTCGAGTCGCAAAATGTTTGATTTACAAAGCTCAAGAGTACGTTTTGATTAAGACCAATGCCAAGAAGATAGTAAGCAGCCAGCAGAAGTAGCGCCCCGGAATTTATTGAAGTCACAAAGCCAAGATGAGGTGGAGATTCGTGTTGGAGGAATCAGAGGTTAGAATCAGCCCACCAGAAGCAAGTAAAGTCCCGAAATCAAGCAGAGGTGATCAGAATCAGCACAATTCACGTAAAATAAATATTTTATATTTACTTACTTTCATTTGATAATTTCTATTTATTTATTTATTTAATCTAAAATGAAAGAGTAATCTCTTTCTGTGTCTGTGTGTGTTCGTAACATTGAATGATCAGGACCTAAATATTGTCCTCAGATCCCCACGCTCGCATAGTGAGCTAGTCGGTTGAAAGTAACTTCCTTCGGCCATTTTTTTTCAAATAACTCTGTCTATATAACCTTGTTCCTTTTTTATCGCTGCAGGTGCGACCTATCGGTTGCGAACATCGTATCACTATCATTATTGATTTGTTGTTTTTTTTTTTTTTTTAAAACACATCACAGTAGTCTTACATATAAAGACAAGAAAGGGGCCAGGATCACATGGAATTCCAGCGGATGTGCTACAGTTGGTCTTTCACTTATACTTTGCCCAGCTGCTCAGCACGATCAATGCATATCTGCACAAAAAGGGTGTTCGCAGAGTGCTGGCAGGTGGTGCATCTTTTGCTGATTACTAAGGCAAAAGGGACTCCCGATTTTCCAGCTGTATGCCGCTCACTGTGTATGCTAGACACGGCTGGATCAGTTTTCTAAACACTCACCAGGAGAAGACTCGCTGACGTGATTCGTTCTATAGGGGAACTATCTCCACGGATATATTGCTCCAAAGCAGGTTGCTCCACCATCGGTGCAATCGAAGAAGTGTTGGGCGTGGTCCAAAGTGCAGAGGCACACATAAATTCCCAACGACGAGCCGTCCTGTTGGCTACTCTGGATGCCCGAAATGTGCTACGTCGTCGGATATTCAGGAAGCGCTTGAAATCCGTTTACAAGTACCAGTATATATAATGCGAATTCTGAGGGACTTCTGAAGTCATAGCCTACTCTAAGACTTAAAGGAAGGTAGCTGAAAGATAATACTTACGTCAGGTATCATTCAGGGCTCAATCTTTAGAACCTGGGCCTGTAGAACATCTCCTATGACGGACTGTTGAGGCTTGGACTGCCGGACGCATCACGCTTGATTGGTGATGCGGTCGATGTCGCGGCGCTAGTCACTGGACGCACAGTCGACCATGCGCAACTCAGAATAAAGACATTAATGCGGTGGGTAATAGACTGGATGACTGCTCTTGGTTTCAGGCTGGCACTGGCTAAAACACCAAAATGGTAACCTGATAAACGAGAGAATCCCCAGAATAAGCCCTTTTAGTGTTGGCGCCTCGCTGGGTGAATCGAAATCAGCAGTGAAATACCTGGGCGTCCTGATAGACTCGAATCTGAGCGACAATAGCTCAGGCTTAAGTATATAGCGAAAACGTTTCTGCAAAAGTTATTAGTTTGGCTTTCCTAGTTAGGATGTTGGAGTTTCTGCAGTTTTTACTCGGAATTTGAAAAGATAACTTCAGGCAGAATCTACCTGTGACTCTTCAAAAATTTATACGCAAAGATAACTTGTTTTTTAACTTCAGTTTTAAGCATTTGAGAATGAGACTCAACTAAGACTCAAAGTTGACAAACCAATGAAAATGTTTTCTGATTAGTTTTATATGTGTAAAGAAAACCCACCGATAAAGTTAAAACTATTTAGTTTCCTCTATTATACTACACGGAGTGATAAGTTCCAGGATTTTTGATGAAAACAAATTTTTTTTTCTCTACATAGTTGCCTTCCAGGGCAATTCACTTGGTATAGCGATTTTTCAACATTTCGATGCCATTTCTGTTGTACGTCCAAGCCTGTACGTCCAAGCCTTCGAAATGCGTCTCGGATTCTACAATGACTTCTTCATTCGATTTGAATCTCTTGCCCTGGAGCCAGCGCTTGAAGTTTGGAAGTAGGTAAGTCGCTGGGGGCCAAGTCTGGAGAATACGGTGGATGAGTAACCAATTCAAATCGTAATTGGTCCAGTTTTGGCATTGCTTATAAGGACGTGTGTGATGGTGGGTTATCGTGGTTGTACAGAACTTTTCGTCTGGCCATATAGGACTGTTTTTTCTTTATTTCGTGATTCAGTCTGTCCAATAACCTTACATGGTACTCTCTTTTGACTGGTTTGCCTTTCTGTAGGTTCAAAGATGAATTTTATGCCATGGGCATCGCAAAAAACGTGGGCCATGACCATCTTGGCCGAGTGTTGGCTTCTGTTCGCTTTTGTCGGCTATCGTGAGTTCCTATCCTTTTTGCAGACTGCCATATTTGCTTCAGTGTATAGTAATGGACTCGTGTTTCATCCATCGTCACAAATGTCAAAAATAGTCCGCTCGGTTACGCTGCAACAACACCAAACCGGCTATTGAATCATCAACGGGCTGCTGTTTTTGTTCGACGGTCAGCAAAAGCGGCACCCATCACGCCGATAGCTTCTTCTTTTCCAAGTTATCGCGCAAACTATATCCTGCTCGTTCTTTTGAGATACCCACGGCCTCACTTAACTCGCGCAACTTCACTTTGCGATCATTCAAGACAATTCAATCCATTAACTTTACGAACCCCGCATTTGTAACCTCTTTTGGCCTTCCAGTGCGAGGTGCGTCTTTTACGACTTTTCTTTTACATCTCATTTTAAATTCACTAAATCACCGATAGACTGTTGTTCTTGAAGGAGCAGATGTAATGATGACATTTCTGCAACCCTTGCAATGATTGTTCAGAAGCTTTTCCCCACCAAAAACCAATGTTTGATTAGACGCGATATTCTTGTTTTTCCATTTTGTTGACACCGGCGGAAGTAGTGTCACTCAAACGACTTTAGCTTGTGAATGAATCTACCAAATGTCATGAAATTTCAAACGTAAACTATTGACAGATAAGCCTCTCGAAATGAGTCATGTTCATTTTCTAGTCGTTCCACCTATTGAAAAATCCTGGAACTTTTCAGCCCTAATACTATATAGGATGATGTATAATACAATATTTAGGTGATGGTGATTCTTCAGCATTTACATAATCAGGAGGTGCAAAGGACCTTATTTTACAATTGTAAAGAAAAAATGTGTTTTGCACGTTAGAAAGATTATTTAGAAGGGTCCAGAAAGAAAAAAAAGCTTATAGTACAGCAAAAAAAGCAATGAAAATGGCTGAAGTTCATCATTCCGAATAAAGCGAATGCTGGAAAATCATCGAAACTAGGTGTTCGATTGATGGAAAATTTATTGACATTATAGTTTGAAAATAAGACGCAATTCTAATTCTAAGAAAAAACTGCGAAAAGAAATTTGGACAGCACTTTTTCACGAAATTGCTACGAGTCGAGCTAGTGTTGACTCTGGGTGCAATTACCGTAAGGCTGAGGTAGCTTGTACGTAGGTAAACCTAAAGGTAGGTGAGTTTAATAACCCATTAAAATGCTCCACATCTTGATCAAGAAGCACAGGAAATCCTGAAACCCGTTTTGGGGTCTTTTTGGAAACAACACTCCAAAAAATCAACCAATGTTTAAATATTTATGTTGGGAATTTCATCCCTAAGCACAATTTTGCTGTCAGGATTACAATGGAAAATGCTGCTTACTTCTTGCATTTCTCATGAAAGATACACAAGTGTATCAGAAATAATGCAACTGATGACAATAGGAATTCCAGCCTCCAGACACGATGCAGAAATCGATCGCGATCGCATGAAACAATTGAATGGTCGTAGCACCGAGACCTCGAAATAAGCGGGACGAAAAATTGAAGTTTCAGGAAAAGTACGAGGAAGACGAAGCAGGATTTGCTTTGCGTAAGATAGCATGGAGCATGAGGCGCAACCAATCTACTTTGCTAAGAATAATAAAGAAATCGTTTCCAGAAATTTACAGAGCGGAAGAAAGTAACTGTGCGAAAAAGGAAGCTATATGAGTGTTTAGATCGCATGATGATGATATTATCTTTGGAAAATTTGGCTCGAAATTGCTAAGGAAATATCTAGAGATCTAGGAGATAGCAACTCTGCAGTTGACAGAAGATTGAGAGGAAAAGGTTTATGGACAAGAAAACCAACGAAAAAACCCCTTCTTATCAATAAAAAAAATGAAACAATCTCGTCAAAATTGGCACTGAATTTTAAAAATTAAACATCTGATGACTGGTGGAAAGAGAAGTTTTTATATGCGAGTAAATTCAACAACGTCAGGTCTGACGGTGCTAAATGCTAACGTCAGGTCTGACGAACGAATCCTGTGCTCTAAAAACAGTGAAACATCCGGCAAGCGTGACGGTCTCGGGATAGGCTTCATAGATGGGACGGTGAATGCGAAAAACTATAAAAAAAATTTTGAAGGAAGTTTGATTCCCTCGCTGGATTCCCATCATACACTTTACGGAGACTTCGTTTTTCAAGATGATTCTGTGTATGATGATGATGATTCGAATCGGTAAGTCAATTATTTACATATTCATATAAATGTATTAGCTGTAAGGTACATTATCTTTTACTACCTATAACATTGTGTTTTAGGATAGGTAAAGCAGTTTCTAACAGAAAACGAGATCTTCATGCTGTCATGGCCAGGTAATAGTCCTGATTTACTCCTTATATTGGGAGTGTCGGTTAATAATGTCGATTTAGATAACAGGTGGCGCAACTTATTCATATGGTTTGTGCCTATCATATCTTATATGGTATTTTGAAGAGTAAACATCTGTCATTAATTTTCACTTAATCATTGAACGAAATAGAGTTAGCAGCGAAGTATTTTTTGCTTTAAAAATGTCGAATTTTGTGGATGAAAAAGTTGCATTGCGCGGAAGTTTAATAACCTTCTTTCATTTGAAGGAAAACGCAGCTGAAAGTTATCATTTGCTGTTAGAAGCTTAAGGTCAACATATTCCAACTCAAAAACCGCGTGAACGATTGCTTGTACGCTTCTGATGTGGGGATTTTAATTTGGAAGACAAAGAACGGCCACTTTAACCGTTGAAAACGCAGCATTGCAAGCATTATTGGATGAAAATTCATGTCGAACGCAAAAAGAACTTGGCTTGGAGTAAGGTGTCGCCCGATCATTCATTTCTGAATGTTTATATGCTATGAAAAAGATTCGAAAACTTGAAAAATGGGTCCCACATAAACTGAACGGAAATATACTCTATACCCGAATTCAAAAAACATCTCGAAGAACTCAAAAAACATAGTTTTTGTAGGTGAATCGCTACTGGCGATGAAAAATGCATCCTAAACATAAAACATTGTATGTTGATCCTGGCCAACCAGCGACTTCACAACCATAACGTGATATTCATTGCCAAAAGCGTATGCTGTGTATTTGGTGGGACCAGAAAGGTGTTGTATATTATGAGCTACTAAAAGGAATACAACAGTCATAGCTGATCGCTACCGACGTCAACTAACCAATTTGGCGCACGCATTGAACGAAAAACGACCATTAATGGCTCCAAAACACCACAAAATTCTGTTTCACGATGACAATGCCAGACCTCATCGGGGAAACATTGTTAAAAAATAGGTCAAAACGCTCGGTTAGGAACACCTTGATCACCAGCCTTGTACTCTCCAGACTTTGCTCTTTTTGACTACCATTTGTTCCGATTGATGCAGATTAGCTTGGCCAGCGTACGCTTTTGAAAAAATGCTGAAGAAGTGTAAAAATGGGTCCATGAATTGATCGCCTTGACAGATGAGGACTTCCTCAAACGTAAAATCAAAAAACTTCCCAGAAGATGGGGGGAAGCCATAGCTAAAGATGTACAATATATTCGTTAATGTACTGACTCATTTAGTTATTGAATTGTATGCTTCCTATCAAGCCAAAAAATTGACATTATTTTTATGGCTCAGAACATACTCTTTCTTTGCAAAACATTTGAAAATTATCAAAAGGTAGGAATAGGTAATAGAAGGTAATAACAAACTTAAACATTGGTCTAAGGAAATCTTTCATTATTTTTAAGTGATACAATTTCTGTGATCACGACTATAATTTGAAATATTACTTGAAAAAACTTCAAACGTTTATCTATCGAAATAATGATTTTCAGTTGGGGGATGCGACTAAAAAGGGAACTATTGGGTGAATCACTCTGAATTTTTCATATATTGTTGACGACTGGTCTGGCTATCGAGTAAACTACGATCTTATCGATCAGAAATAAGTTTACCGATTTTTAGCCGATTTTCTAACCTAAAACACCGTTTTTTTTATTGCAAATGGCCGCCATTTTGTTACTTTTTGGTGGAATAAAATCATCATAGGTGAAGTTCGTTTGGTTTTTGCCGCAGGCCAAAAGCAACACAGTATCATCATAGTTCTTAAACAATGAGTAATTTACGTTTTTTTTTTCCTTTGCTCAGATGCTCCAAATCCGAGAAGTCATGTCCACCATCAATTTTGATCATTTTGTTTTGAAAAATTTCGAAAATCCAAAAAAACAGCTTTAAAAATTCTGATTTATTTTTGTATACTTCAAATCTTAATTAATATCTGTGCAAAATTTCAAAAATCATCGAATAAAATACTTTTTTTTTGAAGTTTGTAACCTGAAGGCTCCTCTAATTTTCACGTGATTCAAAATGTCAGTCGTCAGACGCCGAAGAGAATCGCAAGTTCTATGGTCACCTCTCTGGTGACCTGTAACCAAGCATTTTGATTCTACCTGGGCCAATTAAAATGATTATAATGATTATAATCAGATAAGGCTCAATTGGTGGAGAGAAATAGATTCACGATTTTATCCGTTTGTTGCATGCAAAACAGAGTCATTCATTTGGATCGTACCAAAAAAGTTAACCAAAAAAGTTTGAGCCTATTAGCAATACCACAAGAGCTCTTGCCCTATTTCTGTTCTTGCCAACCTTGTGTTTGATCCGTGCTTCGCTCTGGGTATGACTAAGCTGCCGCAGGGTTCATGGGAGAAATAAATTTATTTTAATGGATCTTTATTTATTTATAACACACTTAACTGTAAATCGATACATTATGATGAAAAACAGTACATTCAAATGAATAATATTTAGCAGGATGAATGCCTGAACTACACTCGCCTCTTGCCTTTCTCTATTGCTGCTCTATTGACGCTGATACGGTGCCAACCAAAAGTTTTAAAAGAATGGAATGAATAAAAACAGATAATTGCCGATACCAAATCACTCACGTTAAAGATATCGAAATGGTTAAAACAACAATTCCAGGATACAGGAGACATTGAGAGCAAGTATTCAGTGAAAAACTCAGTAGAACTGATAGAGAAATTCCAGCGAATTTAAGCGCTCAAAAGTAATGAAATACTGGTGTCATTTGACGGCAAGGCTTGTTTTTGAACACGCCAGTGAAACCAGATAAGCGATATATCAATTGGAAGAATGACTGAAAAAATTCGATTCAACCCCGGAATGGCACCAAAAAAAAAACCAAGAAAGTAAAACAAACTAGCGACAAACTAGCATGAGCGAATATTATTTTCCGTTTCGCCACCAATTTTTCAAAACGTTTACCAATTTTTCGAAACGTTTATTAATAGAACTGTTTATGATACATATAGAACAGTTAATCGAAGACAAACGAATAATGCCAAGATCCTGATTCAGTAATATCGATGACGCATTAGCCTTCGCCGAAAAGGACAAGCTAGAAGTCGTCAAAACAGTAATGAGTAAAATCCACAAAGACATTGACTTCACTATGAGAAAGAAAGAAAAGAAAAAGGAGCGGTTGCCTTCCGGGATATAAGAATTATTAGAGGACAATAAAGGCTCACTTTTGACAGTTACACAAATAAGACAACAACGCATAAAACGCTCTGGAGTTGATATAATCATACATAACCGTAAAAGATGGCAGCATACAACAGCTCGATTCATTGACTGGTCACGGATGCACTGATGCCTGAAAGTTATAAACTGGAAAAACGATTTATATTGGAAGCCACGAAAATAAATGGCTACAATAAATTAGAAATTTCTCGGATTGTACAATATAACGAAGCAAATATAAGGAAAAGAGCGTATTCCATATTATTCAGCGACAGAAGTGACAACTGAGTTCAATTTTTTGTGGTAGGGAGGTGAAGGCTGTTTACGCCCTGAGTGTGGGAGTCCCAGACGCAAAATGCTTTTGGACTACCCTCTAAACACCTCCCCTGTCAACCTGAGAACCTAGCCTGGAACCGTTTGACACATTACTTCGGGCTAGGCCTCGTGTTCCTACGCCTAGAGGCGCCTTCGCATTATGGGAATCCCTTCTCTAACGGGAAAGACGGCAGAGGTAGGAAGTGCTAGAAAAGAGATCCATCCATCCCCGATGTCTCCCAGCGCTCCAATAAAGCTTTTTTCAATATAAGCACTGCCCGAGCATATTGCGCCACGCGATTCCAATTGTCAACTGTTTTCAGCATTACTCCGACGATAGTTTCCGGACAGCGCTCTCCAATTTCGCTGAGTAGGACCCCTCGCTGCTGGCTCCACCTTTTGCAGTAGAAGAATGTGTGACAGGCGTCATCCGGTTCCTCTGCACAAAACACACAGTTTGGAGAACGTGCTTTGTCAATTGAGCTGGGTCAAGTAGAAATCGGTCTCACCATGCACTCGACTGAACCACGGCCTCAGGTCAGGGATCAGACGTGCAGTCCACCTTCCCCTTGCTTCTTGCTCTCAGGACTGTTGCCAATCGCTGAGAGAGCGACGTCTCTCTTCCCTGGTGATTACCTGCGATTACCAGCGCTGCCGCCCCGGAGGCCGTTCGGTATGCGCATGCGATTCGCAATGCTCCTTGTCTCCGCATCTGTGCCAACCGCTTCCGGTGTAACTCCTTGGTGAGAGCGTCGCCCCATAGTTCTGATCCGTAAAGTAGAAGCGAATGGACAACGCTCAACAAGAGCCGTCTCCTTGATGTGGTGGGCCCCCCTATGTTGACCATTAATCGACTGAGTACCGTCACACGCGCTGCAGCCTTGTCAGCTACTGCCCTGATTTGTTGGGAAAAACTCATCTTCGAGTCTATCAGGACGCCCAGGTACTTTACTGCTGATTTCGATTCGACCAGCTCGTCCCCTATACTGATAGACCGTATTCTGGGGATTCTCTACTTCGTTAGGGTGACCACTTCGGTTTTTTCTAGTGCCAGCTTGAATCCGTGGGCGGTCATCCAGTCCATTACCCTCCGCATTAACGTATTGAGTCTGAGCTGCGCATGGTCTACTGTGCGTCCAGCGACCAGTGCCGTGACATCGTCCGCATAGCCGATCAAACGTGACTCACGCGGCAGTGCAAGCTGCAGGAGTCCGTCGTAGGAGATGTTCCACAGGTCCGGGCTAAGGATAGAGCCCTGAGCGACACCTGAAGTAAGATTTGTACTTCGCCTACCCTCCTTCGATTCATAGAGTAGGCTGCGGTCCTTCAAATAGTTCCTGAGAATCCGCATTAGGTACACTGGTACTTGAAAACGATTTTCTAGCGCTTCCAGCATATCTACCCATCTAGCGCTCTTAAATGCATTTCGGACATCCAGAGTAACCAGCAGGACGACCCGTCGTGTGGAAATACTGTGAGACTCCGGACGTTGGACCGCGCTCACTACTTCTCCAATTGCATCGATGGTGGAGTGGCCTGTTCTGAAGCCATACTGCCGTGGAGATAGATCCCCAGCAATACGAATCACGTCAGCGAGTCTTCCCCTGATGAGTTTTTCAAAAACTTTTACGGCCGTGTCAAGCATAGACAGTGGGCGGTATGCAGTTGGCGACTCGAGATCCCCTTTTTCCTTCGTAATGAGCACAAGTCTCGCCACCTTCCAGCACTCCGGGAACAGCCCTTTGCACAGGCATGCGTTGAACTTGCGGAGGTGCAGGTCAGGGGAAAAGTAGAAGACCATTTGTAGCACCTCTGCTGGAATCCCATCTGGTCCTGGAGCCTTTCTGGCCTTCATAGACAAGACTGCTTTCTCCAATTCCATCTTCGTGAAAAATGGAATTTCCGTTGGTGTTTCATAGTGAACGGCTCCAACGATGGCGGGATGGATGGGGAAGAGAGCCCGCACGATTTCGTCCATCTTTTCTGCCTCGTATGAGTGAGGTGACCTTTGGATGCCGAGCTTCTGCATTACTATTTTGTAGCCCAGGCCCCATGGGTCTCTGTTCACGTCGTCCACCAGGTTTTGCCAGCGGCTGGCCTTCCTGCTGCTGATAGGTCTACGGAGGCATTTTCTAGATGACTTGTAAGCAGCTAATCGGATACATGCCTCTTCCCGGGTTCGAGCTCGCTGCGTCCTGCGTCGTAGTTTGTGACACTCCCTTCGTTTTTCGGCAATTTCAGGTGACCACCAGTATACTGGAGGCTTCCTGTGCCGGTGTCTTCGTAGGGACATTGAAGACCTGCAGGCGGATTTAATGATTCTCATAGTTGAGTTAACGACATCTCTTGCCGCAGGTTCTCCGTCCTCTAGCGTTGCTTCTGACAGCGGTGATCGTGCCATAAGCACTTCAACAAACATCTCAATATCCGCTTTCTCAGTATTCCACCGGAGTGCAGAAAAATAAGCGTGTGGTCTTCGGGAAGCATCGTGATGGATCTTCAGAGCTATGTACTGGTGATCACTGGTCGAGTAATCCTCTAGCACTCTCCAATTTTTAGCTGATTGTGCTTGGCACTTCGAGGGGAATGTCACATCAGGTATGGTGCCGACGCAACCCCATCGACGGAAAGTAGGGGTGTGGCCTGTGTTCAGTACGACGAGCCCAGCTCGTGCTGCCATGTCAACGATCCGTTTGCCCCGAGCGTCTCACTGGGACATGCCCCAATCGATTCCCTTTGCGTTGAAGTCCCAAAGCATTGAGCCTAAGTTGAAAGGACGACAACGATTCGTTCGGAGTTAGGTATACACTGAAGAGTGTAGTTCCCGAACACCGAACCCAAACGAAACCATCTCCTCGCCCCCGATCCTGCACTTGTTGGTGAGCACTGTTCCGAACCCAGATAGCGGCTGTACAGGATTCGTCAGGATACCATGTTGGTCAGTTTCTGGTGTGATGTTGCTCGCTCAGCGGTTGTATGTCAGCTTGTCTGTCTCTCGCAAACTGCTCCAGTAGGACTCGGGCGATGATACTTCGATGTAGATTGATTTGAAGTATACGAATCATTGCAGAAGCGCTTTCGCCTTGGTTAAGACAATTCCCTGTGCCTGGAATATGTTTCAAATCATCTGGTCTCGGGTTATACTCCTGGTAAAGAACATAGTGTGACTCGTCTGTGCATTCCTTCTTTTTATGCCCTGTCTTACCGCAATTGAAGCACAAGGAGCTTGGGTCAGTTCCATTACATGCCTTTGCGGTATGGCCGTATTCAAGGCACTTGTAACACCGGAGGGGAATCACCCTTCGCCTTATCCTACAACAAACCCATCCTATTCTAATTTTGCTCTGCTTCAAAAGTTGTTCTGTTTCCCTCTCAGTGAGGTCGATTATGGCCATGCGTTGACCCCTGTTGTTCGATTTGGCCAGCCTGACTTTCGTCTCGGCTAGTACGGGGAAGTCGCGTTTTAAGGCGTCTTCTATTTCGTGTGGCCTTAGGCTCGAATGAGGCTACAGTTGCCTGCTCTGCAAGGACTCTTTTGACTGCGTCACGGAACGCGTCTTTATTGTTTGCATCTGATCCGAACTCAACAAGTAGATCCCCCGAGCGAGTTGGCCGTACAGCTTTTATTGCAGTTTGTATGTCTTTGGGTTTTACCGCTCCCTTGATTTCTCGCGGAACATCCGCATAGGATCTACCGTCGGTGGGTTTAACCAGCAGTGACTGCCCAAGGGGTTTTGGACGCTTCTTAATTTTAGTTTCTTGGGTTATCTGCGATGATTCATTGCATTTCGGTTCCTGTGGAGGTTTATCGATTTTGAACTTTAGGGCTGCTTTTTTAGCTGCCTTTTTGGCAGGTTTGGATAGTGCCGTCTGAAAACCCTCCTCAATCGCGATTTGATCGTTCGGCGTCCTGTCCTCGTCCTTCCTCCGTTTATCTCGATCCCCTTTGATTGGACTGCAGGCCAACCTTTTGATGGCAGTAGAAATCGGGACGACTACTGCCTTGTCGAATGAATTAGCCTGTTGCTCTTCCTCTGCCTTTAGCCACCTGGGTCTATAATGACCTATTCGGGTTAGGAGGTCTTCCAACTCCAGAACTCCGTTTTTAACCTCTTTGCTAAGGTTCGTTTGTGCGTTGCATGTGGCAGTTATGCGTTTAATAACCCTTTCTGCTTTACGGTATAGCCGCTCTTCCTCTGCACGATCCATGATCGCCAAAGTGCTCCGTGTCTGCCGTGCAGGGATTTCTTTATTTGTGTCCCGTACTTCAGTCGCTTCGGTGGTGATGGCAACAATCATAGATTTTTCCACCGGTTCGCCTTTCTCTACCGTGTGTTCGTCTTTTCCAGGTTGCAAGAGGCTCTGTTCTTCTTTTTTTGGTCGCTCTGGTGTGCGCATGGTTTTCTTGCTGCGCCCAAATGCTGTTAGAATATCTGGTTGTACCAGATTTCCTACTTTTCGTCCATCCGTTTTCGAATGTTTCTGTTCTGAAATATTTTCTTTTGTGTATAATTTGTTTGCTATCATTTCTTATGGGTCCCCCCTCAGAGCCGCTATCTCCACTTGTGTGTGTAGTCACCTTATTGGTCCCATGGTTATCTTTACTAAGCAGGGAGGCCATGCGAGGGTTGGCACCAGCCCTTATGGGGACAGGTGCTTAGGGGCAGACTGGCGCTAATCGGGAGTTCGTCTCAACCGAACCTGCACCACCAACTCAATGGTGCGAACTTCGAACGTACTGCGAGGCCTGCCAAGGTTTTACCGGGATGGAGACGGTATGATCGTTAGATTGGAGCCCTTCGCATTCGACTGTCACCTCGGTGCTACCGTGCGACGCAACTAGGTCCAAAACATCATATCGGCCAGCCCAAGGCGTCAATTTTGGTTAATCAGTCGAATCGTAGTCCATAATTGGTTCAGGCTCATATTCCGTGAAATCCTCAATTTCCTCGGATACGTCGGGGCGGCACTCCCCAAAGAATACTACTACTAGCTATAGCTAAGAATACTATACTAGCTTTCATGAACGGTCCTGGTAACCAGCATTCCCCCTGCGGCCATTTCAAAAACTGTTTGAAAAGGTTCGACATAGAAGCTGTTGGGACGAGCGACTTGCTTAAATCTCAACGGGTAAGAGAAAGAGAAAGAGATTTAAGGAGAAAGAGAAAGAGATTTAAGAGAAAGAGATTTAAGAGAAAGAGATTTAAGGAGCATATCAGATAACCGCAGAAGGGGCAACTTCACAAATAGGTCATCAATCGCTGCTAATAACGTCGACCAAGGACATTATATCGAACGAGACCACGTAGTAGCTGTGAAGCAGATGAGAAGAATCTCCAAGCTGGACGCATGAGAGTGTTTGGAGATCATGAAGGTTCCCGATATTCAACACCAAAATCAAGATGCAGGCAACTGCCCATCGAATATAATACTACTGAGTATCAGAAGATAACAATAAGTCTGGCAGAAAATAATACAAATTGAAAAGTAATTAAGAGTTAACAAGAAGTTAAATTGTAAATATCGTCCAGAAGTTGTGTTGGTATATATCTTCGATTTCAAGCCATAATTTCTTCAGAAACAAAAGCACCGAAGAAGGCAGTAAATAGCTTTCAAAATCCGCATATTCATAAATAAAAAAAACTTGTTGTAAGGAAAAAAAATTGTTTTTTTGTTTTATAAAAATCTGAGTTCAAAGTTCATCTGATGGATGCCCTGTAGTAAAGCACCTAAATGGTGAAATAAAAATGTTTGTTTTGGGAGCAGAAACTATAAATGTAAAACCGAACGTGGCTAAGTTTCGATTGACCTTTTGCGGCAGGCAGCTGATGCTGTTACTGAAGACGGGCGTGATCTTAAGACAGTTGATCGGGAACTAGAGATATGTAATATGACATTAATTTGCTATGTCAAAAAGTTGAAAGCCGGTGTAACACCAACTATGAGTTACTATTCTTACGACAAACCAGCCATGGCCTCGAGCAGCGACATTAACAAGCATTATGAACGCTAGATGCGTTCATAAAAGAAAAGACAGCCATAAATCCATACAAGTCTGATATATTTACGGATGTAGATTATGCTCCTTTTTTGGTAGCCGTCCGACCTATGGCAGCTTCGTATATTTCATTGGGATTGTGTCAAATTATGGACATAGAGTTCCAATAAATGCCAGACACTGAAGAAGCTCAGGTGCATCAGCATATGGCAATCATCCCAGGTAGCAAGCCACGCCCAGCAGCAAAAGGATCAGCAACAAACGAATCTTAACCAAGACCCTCGAACATTGCTAATTTTGAAAAAAAAATTTGACATTCAAGTCAGTAGTTTTCCCTGAAACGTTATCAATCCTTTACCAAAAGTATCTAGATACCTAGATCGTCTATATCGCCTTAGTGACAACAAAGGAAATCAGCTAAACTGACATATACACCTGAAAAGGACACTTTTCACACATAGTGAAGAAAACCAACCAACACCTTCATGGGGCGAGCTGTTCCTTGCCGAATTTCTAGCAAAAAATTATCCTGAGCCAAATTATTTCAATAAATATGACTAGAGAATTTGATACTCGGAAAACTTCTGCATTTAATTATATAGGAATCGTGGAACATAAATCTTTCTATTACATTCGTATTTCGTCCTCGCGCCAAATCGGAACTTCGAAACCCAGCTCCCTCTTAGTGACCGATTTTGGGACATTCTCAAAGCAGAGCCAGGCTTAGCAGTGTCCATTTTGCTGAACACTTTAGTAGAACGCCACGCTGGGAAAGGACGAATTACACATTATGATTGCAGAGTGATTAGTCAGCAAGGAAAGAGGGGTTTCTTACTCCATAGAACTTCATACCCGAACATTTGGTTAACGGGTGTTCACACTAGTCCAGCCACCTAAACCTTTGTTGCAAGGGAAATTGAACCATCAAAGCAAGAAAAAAAAAAGATAAATAAAACATCAGCCATCAGATAACATTTCAACAGAAATAAGAATGCATGGAGGTATTGCTTTCATACTAACAAATTCAGTCTAGTGCATAACATGTACAGAAGCAGGCTTGATTCTTGAGCAGGAATCACATGAGTGGTGCCAAAATACATTCTTTGGATTTAATCCGGATTCGATTGATGAATACAGCATAGGTTTGCGTTTACTCTAATTTACCGCATTTGCTTCAACCTCCCCAGATGGTTCAATATGACGCTCGTCACAAGCCAAAGACAGTCGCAAGATCCATGGTCATCAGGAATTCTAATTATGTAACTTAACTCTACCATAGTCCATTAATATGGTTATGAGGTTTGATTAGTCTCAAATAGTGCAGAGATAAAAGCCCCCGATTTTATACGTTTGCTGCATGTAGAACAGAGATGTGAACCAAAAAACGTTTGGGCCTATTCGAAATACCACAAGAGCTCTTGCACTATATCTGTACCTGCCAACCTTGAGTTTGAACCTTGCTTTGCTCTGGGTATGGCTCTCCTGACGGAGGATTCGTGGGAAGAGTAAATTTAATTCATAGAAGTAAATTTAATCAAATGAATCTTTATTTATTTACAAGACTCTTAACCGTAAATCGATAAAATATTATGAAAAACAGTACATTCAAGTAAATAGTATTTAGCAGGAGGAAGATCTGACCTACACTCACAACTTGCCTACCTCGAATTGCCGAGCGTTCCCACCTCCCTAAGGGCAATAAACGTCAAACCAAAAACAAGGCTGATGGGCTGAAGCGCATTTGTCTACAGTCCAAGCGGATAAAGTTGTACTTTCATTGTAAATTAACAGTCAACCATGAGAAAGTTACGAAAAACTGCTCATGTTCAACTTCATCTTCATCAATAAATTAGTCAGAATTTCGAACGTGGATATGAACGCAAACATCCTACCCCTGATAGTGGCTTTCGCGCCTTTGATAATAACAAACCTGAGTTCAGACTGTATTTGTGATTATTTATCCAATTACTTCTTTGTATTTATTACAATCCACCCTGAAATTTCTATGAAAATGACCTCTCCAGTTGTGAAAACTTTTCTGAATTGAAGTGTAGAATTCATTCTAAAATTATTTTTTTATTTAGAGGTTTCGTAATTTGAATGCAATCAGATTTCATTGAGTGCTACGATGTTGTTCTGCTTCTAATTAGATTGAATAGGAGTTCGATTCGACCTCAAAACAATGAAACATTCGACGCATGCTATCGCATTAAATGATCACATACCACCCAATCCCATAGAGATCCTGACAACCGACAACATAACACAAAGAAAATTCCACATGACCCCGATTCGAGTCGATTTTCCGCTGCATCTTCGAGACAAAAACTCAAATCCCACTCAAAAACTGCATCTCGACAAAAAGCTCACTCATTCATCTCCTCTTGACTTTTTCCCCAACATGTGCATCCAACCATTTGAAGACTAATTACCCCAGCCAAGCTGCACATACAATGCAATCCATAAAAGAGACAGCTATATATCAATCTGTCAATAAATCTTCACCCGCCCAGCGACAGGAGGGCATATTACAAGACGTGAAGGCATGTCGCCAACGTAAACCCATGACTGGGTCTTGCCTGCCTGCCAGCCAGCCTACAAAGTCCGGCACCACCACGGTCAGCATGTCGGCAGCAGCGCACCAGCCCGAATGAAATGGAAATAGAAAATGCGCAAAGCAAAAACAGAAAAACAACAATTTCTCCTCAACGTGAGTTCAACGGCGACATCGAACAATCGTGCCGGCAAAGGTTACGCACGGAACAAGGTCGGCAATAAATCAAAAACATATGGCTGTGTACCTCGCACACAAGTTATTTACTTTCTCGCGCAGGGCACGCGGGGTCTTGAGTGGGAAAACGACAGCTAGTCGACAGGAGAAAATGATTGATTCCCCACTGTTGAGTCGAGATGGATCTCGTTCGTTCTAATGATTACACCTTGCCGAGCAAGGGACGCGGCCGTACGATGAAGTAGGAGAGCACTAGAGTTGTCCTTGCGACAGAACTCACTCGGCCGTGTCATCCCTGCGTAGCAGTGGAAGTGCAATTGGAAGAGGGGCGAAACAGCAATAAAAAGTCATCGAATTGCAATTGGCCTCACCCTTGGACCGGTCGATGATCACTCAAAATGGCTGTAAATTGCCATCATGTCGTCACTGCCGTCGTCGAAGCTGTTGGCTGGTGCAGAGCTTGGCTAACATTGCGACCGTTCTAGGCCGCTCTATAGATGTACTTGCACCCTTCGTGTTGCGAACAGGGTGATATTTTCCCGACCACACTTGAATGAACCCGCGGAGAAAACGACTGGAATACGAGAAAATTTCTAGAAATGTTTTTATTTTTTTCCCACTCACTGAATGCTCCGAGGAGGGTTGAAACATTTTGTTGCGTGATGCATTCAAAATTTATTCATGTTACATTTGTCGGGGTTGCGATTCAAGTTCAGCTTTCATTGTGCCAGAGGGAACAAATTTTTATGGCGATGCAATGGTTTAATGAATTTCCCAAAATGTGACGGAGATGCCATAACAAGCGATTTTTTATGTCGCATCGGGAAGATATACGACAATGAGGTGTTTTCGGTCATTCTCAAGTTTGTTGGGCCGTTTGTCATGTTGCGGGACAGGCAGAAGTGGTTGTGCCAGGTCCTTGGGTGTTGTACCGATTTCGTGCAGGTTCGCGCTACAAGATGGCCCAAGGGAGGGAAATGTGCGATATGCGGTTTTCATTTTCCACAGATTTTCGTTAGTGTCGCGCTGTTCGAAACTCAAGTGGCCGTGAATGATGCGATTACTATACGGCTTGAATTATCGTGGGAACATTCAACGATTGCGAACTTTTCACATGATTGGAAAAATAAATGTTTTACTTAACGGCAATTAGTCGTACGTTGGTAGGAGATAAATCACAACCATTTCGCGATGCAAGGATGTTTCGAATTGTTTGATTGGAAGCAAATATTAGCGGATATTGAATTATTGCAATTCAATTTTGACTCTGGTTGAAGGTTTTTTGTTGGTGGAAACTTTTTCAATTAACTCTAATGTGAGTTTGAAAAGATAAACGTTTTGTTTGGAACTGATGGTGTTGTACAGTTATAAATTTTCAAAGCATTATTTATCGGCACATTTCATGATTTCCTGGCTGCTAACGATTCAAATCAAGGGTCTGAGAGGTGTTTCCTCTGGGATAAAGGCACTAATGTGGGATAAACAGGAGAAAAACTTGTGGGGGTAACAAGCAGCATCGGCTGAAACGAGTTCCACTACAGTTTAGAGTATCTTAAGATGTCTCTTGCAACAATATTGCGGTCAGTTTTCCAAAAGTTGATACAAAAGGCCAAATCGCTAATGAAATAAACTGACTGCTGTGATCCAATGAAGAAGTTGGACGGTTGGTACTACTTCTTTAGGGCCTAGCATATCCTTTACAGAGCAAATGTTTGGAGATTCTACCCGTCATTCTAGCCGGAAGCCATTCGACTTGAGCGCATGTATTTTTTGAACAGATTTTCCAGTTCGCTCAGGCTTAGCGCTGTTTTCTGGAAATATCATCTTTGTTGTCATCAACGGTAGGACATCCTGTCAGAATGTCCTATCGTTGTGTTACATATGTTCAGTCTTTTGATTATTCACACAAAATTCGTGCCCTGAAGTTCCTTGTCCCAATCCTTGAATCCCAGCGAAGCTAGCCCACCTGATAAGAATGACAATGGCATCAACAACAGCACAAGTCAGAATCAATAACCAGCTGACTAATGCCTTTGAGACAAAGGTAGGATTGAAGCAGGGCGATGGACTGGCTCCACTGCTATTCAACCTAGCTCTAGAATACGTCGTACGGAAACTACCTGTGGATACGAAAGGAACACTACTATACAAATCGAGCCAACTTGTAGCCTATGCGGATGACATCAGTATCCTGTCAAGATCCTTTTCATCTGCCAAGGAACTCCTGCTCAAACTAGACCAAGAAGCGAAGTGGGTGGGACTGCAAATCAACGAGTCCAAAACAAAAGTTATGATACAAACCAGGAGAAACACCCTCAACCGGCAAAACATAACAATCAACGAATTCAACCTGGAAAATGTGGACGAATTTACATATCTTGGCTCCAAGCTAGTGAAGGATGGTAATGAAACGGCGGAAATAAAGCGTAGAATTCAGCTCGCTTATAAAGCGTTCTACTCAGTTTTGGGTATTCTGAAGGCCAGCTTCATACATAGGAAAACAAAGCTGAAAGTATACAAATATGTGATAAGGCCTGTGTTGTGCTACGGATGTGAGACATGGACCCTCATTCAAGCTTCCGCAAACATACTAAACACTTTCGAAAGGAGGGTCCTAAGACGAATCGTAGGAGCAACGCAGGAAGGAGGTCCATGGCGAATTAGGTACAACCATGAGTTGTACGAACTTTTCGACGAGCCAGAAGTCTCCACTGTGATAAAACTGCGGAAGCTGCAATGGGCTGGCCATGTGCAGCGAATGAATGAAGGTCGGATACCTAGAAAGGTATTTGTCAGAAAAACTGAGGGACGCAGGCCAGTGGAAAAGGCAAGAAAGCGCTGGTCCGACTCGGTAGACGAAGATAGCAGCACGCTACTCGGATTCCGAAATTGGAGGACGCGGTCGATGGACCGAGACAACTGGAGGCGACACCTGCGAGAAGCCAAGGCCCGAAATGGGCTGTAGTGCTACAACGACGACGACGACGAAGTTCCTTGTCCGTTATAGCTTTTGATCGCTTAAGGATCTTTGTTGGTTTTTGTTTACTTTTCAAGTGTGACCATTGAAAAAATCCCATTCACCCTTTTCAGCTACCGATTCATGTCCAGAGAGTTGCCAGCGGCCGTAGGCCAACACGCTAACACGATGAAGTAAAGCATGGACTAAACTCTTGAACTAAAACCTGTTGGATCCGATTGTGATAAGTTGCAAACATGCTATCCAGTGGGGATGAGGGTTGCAAGAACAGGGAACTGATCAGTTTAACATGAAGGACTCCTATGTTTCCTTCATTTTCCAACCATTGATTACCTTACGTTTCAGGTGGGAAGCAATACCGACAATTACTAGTAACATTGTTACCAAATATTCCACTAAAATCCTTCCATGGGCAGTGTGCGAGTAAAGACTAACCAAGAGATCAAGTTTCATATACGGGAACATCAATCGATTATGTCTAACGAACAATCCAAGAAGAGCATACATACATGCATTTGGTTGGGCAGCCCAACTTTCCGTTTCCTTGCAATCTGAAAAACTATGATTTCCCAAGAAAAGCTCAAATGCACTACATGCTTCTTTCAAGAGCTCAATAATTCAAATATGGTAGGTCTGTTGTTTCAGAGCTCATTCTTCTAAATCCAATGTAATTCAGTGACTGCTAGCAGGGAGGTTAACGCAATTTCCAGATCGAGGATTGAACTTCCAGTGGCGCGAAGCAGCTGAACTACCGACTAAACACTTCCATTGCCATACAAGGGAAGTCGTCTGGCTCTGTTTGTCGGGTTCATTTGGATTTGTCCTCTTTTATTCTTGTGATCAGGTAGTCCCATCTTTCACCATGGACAAACCTAAGGGGCGAGGATCTAAGTTAACTTAGTGACTTCCATTCGGGAGTTGAACGCTATTTATGCATTGAGAGATGCGCTCCCACGTTGGCACAAAGCAACTGAATTTCCAACTCATACTTCCCCTGCCACACGAAGGAACTAACTTGAAACCATTAACCTCGTTATTTCGGACTTGTCCTTTGTAGTCTCGCCGAATAATGTCTTCCCTTCTTGGAGTCCCATCTTTCAGCGCAGATGAATGGAGGGATATGTAAATACTCAGTTAGCAGCTCTTCCCTGGCGAGCGATCAGACATGCTCTTGGAAAAGGACAACCTGCATGTGACAAATACTTAAATTTCTCTTTTGACAGTAACATGAATGAAGAGAGCCAACCTTCTTCCTGGCAAAGGTTAAATCGAAGCATGAACAGTCGATCGCATCAGGAATAAGGCATTTCAGCAGTCATCAGCATACAAGGAATCCAACGTTTCAGGCTTTTCCGATTGTATACGCTCGCTTAGGAGCTGCGTGAAGTTATGATCCGTTTACCCTGGATTAGCCCATTACCCAAATCACTGATGAGACGGGCAGGCTTTTTACCTCACAATTCTTTAAGCAATTCTAACACAGGCCTAGGGCTCTTCTTCAGTCCTTTCATGTGGCAGCATCTCCCTCTCTGCAGCTCCTGTCTATCCAATAGGGTTCAGAAAATGGCACTTACGGGTGACATGGAGACGGCATAGTCAAAAACCGCAAAGCTGGTAAGATCTCAGATCGGACCCATTTCAGGACCGAATAAGATAAAACAGTCGCTTGCACTGATTTTTAACCAGCTTTTATTTGTGGTTAGTCTAATATCGGCCACGGGGTGGCTTACAACTCACACTCTCGCTTCGGCCTTGTGAACCGTGAACTCTTGAACTCTTTTTCGAATCAATTATCAAGCCGAGTTCATTGTTGCAGTTTCTCTACTCAACTATCTTTTCTCGTTTGAATTTATCTTTTCCTTTCTAAGCAGTAAATAAATCTCAACTAAAATGGCCTGCAGGCGAACATTTCGCATTCTCATAAGTGTGTTGGGCCAAATTATTGAACAAATTGAAGCACTTGTGCTGAGATGCAAACGTTATCTTTTAGCCTTCATGCTTCTTAAGGTGGAGAGTATTTTTCGAGGGTTTCATCAGGAATCTCCTTTTCTAGCATTAGATGCTACTCCAAGCTCCTCTCTATCGGGCCAAAAGCACAACAAATGCCCGTTACAGAGGCGTACAAAAGCAATTGTGGCCGATTCCTTGAAGAAATAATTCAAAAATCGGAACTCAAAGAGCAAAAATTGAATCGTTTACTGCAGAAACCACATAAGCGACAAAATATCAAAAACTGTTCTTTTGGTGGTACTGTACAATTTTAACGTATGTTCCATATCAGCAATGCTATTTGACAGCCGTGAAAATAATTAATTAATTATTAATTAGTTAAATAATTAATTAATAATTAATAATAAGCGCCGTAGCTTAGGTTCTTCCCGCGATAAATTTCACTCGTGACGATTGGCAGCCTAGTTGATATGGTTCATAATACAGCAACAGTTGATTCAAAGGTTACCTAGCACTGAGTGGTTAGTTTTCATGAGTTTTCAGTGAAAATTAAATGTTGTTTTATTGTTTACTATTACATTATATAGTTTTTAAGCCATGTCGGATAGTTCAGATGATGAACCTAATACCAAGCGTAGTCGTTGAGTTGTGCACGAAGAAAAATACAAACGGAACATTATTCGGAATACTAGGCTCAAAGGACTTTGTATGTCTCGTACAAAGGAAAAGAAGTTCCCAGCAAAGTCCCGCTGAATAATGTAAAATCTTATTTGAAGGATTTGATTTGATTTGAATAAATGTTATTTGAAACTTACGGATGAAATAAAACGAGAACTATGGGGAACATTTTACTCTTTGGAAAATAACAACACCCAAGACACATACCTCCAAGCTTTAGTGTAGGTTAAGCCTGTGAAACGTAGACGCGAAAACCGCAGGCCCTAATGTAAATATTGAGCAAGCTCAAGAAAACCCTGATGACTTGACAAACAAAAATTCCATTCATACAAGTATAACTTGAAAGAAAATGGTGTTCTTACTCAAGTCTGTAGAGATGTTTTCTTACAAGTGTTTGGGATTTCTGACAATTGAATCAAAAGAATAATTAAATGTTCTGTCCTTCTTAAAAGCCCTGTAGATATGAGGGGAAAATCTAGAAGTGGAAACGCTCTTCCAGGAAACGTTTGTGTGAGAATACAGCAGCACATTGAGAAATTTGATGTCAAGGAAACCCATTATCGAGGAAAACCTGAAAATATCTTGAATAAATCTGTTTGCGTTCCACACTCCCAAACTGTATTCCTATCATGAAGGCGAAGCAAACAAAGGGCCAGACGAAGTATGTTCAATGCTGCTGAACTATTTCAATGACATTCCAGTTAATGTGAAGCATCTTATACTGTTTTGTGATGGGCCATCTGGCCAAAATAAGGATCATACAGTTGTGCCTGTTTTACTAAACCTCTGTGATTCAGGTCGGTTTGGAGCAATAACTCACAACTACTCTGTACGTGGCCACTCATTTTCTCCATGTGTGTTTTTGGAAGCATAAAGCATCTATCGAGAAAGTCGAACAGGATTTATATTCCTGATGAATATGCCGAGCTCATGTTAAAAGCTAGTAAGTATGGCCGATTTACTGTATATCATGTTACATCAGACGATGTTTCAAAACGTGGTGACCCAAATCATAAAAGAAAATGCAAAATTCGGACTAAAAATCAGGCAGGGAAGTACCCAAAGAAAGTAAGCAGCCATTCAAAGGGTCCAAGTACAAGCATTTTCTCTACAACAAGGATACTTCGGGAAAAGTGGTCTTAAGCGAATTCATTAAAGAAATAACAACATCTACCTTCACATTGCTTAAAAACTGCCGGCTCTCTGGAACCACCAACAGAGAAAGCTTATCCTTTGGAGGTGGTATGTTTACTTTTATTTTACCAAGGTTGTTTTTTTTCCAACTCCAGAACTCCGCAAAGAGGTTGATAACGGAGTTCTGGAGTTGGAAGACCTCCTAACCCGAATAGGTCATTACAGACGCGGTCGGCTTAAGGCAGAGGAACTGTAACAGGCTAATTCATTCGACAGCGCAGTAGTTATCCCAATTTCTAATGCCACCAAAAGGTTGGCCTGCAGCCCAATCAAAGGAGATCGGGATAAACGGAGGAAAGCCGAGGACAGGACGCCGAACGATCAAATCGTGATTGAGGAGGGTTTTCAGACAGCACTATCCAAAGCTGGCAAAAAGGCAGCTAAAAAAGCAGCCCTGAAGTTCAAAATCGATAAACCTCTACAGGAACCGAAATGCAATGAATCATCGCAGATAACCCAAGAAACTAAAATTAAGAAGCGTCCAAAACCCATTGGGCAGGCACTGCTGGTTAAACCCACCGACGGTAGATCCTATGCGGATGTTCTGCGAGAAATCAAGGGAGCGGTAAAACCCGAAGACATACAAACTGCAATAAAAGCGGTACGGCCAACTCGCTCGGGGGATCTACTTGTTGATTTCGGATCAGATGCAAACAATAAAGACGCGTTCCGTGACGCCGTCAAAAGAGTCCTTTGAGAGAAAGGAACTGTAGCCTCACTCGAGCCTAAGGCCACACTGGAAATTAGAGACATTGACTGCGTTACGGATCTGCCCGAAATAGAAGACGCCTTAAAACGCAACTTCCCCGTACTAGGCGAGACGAAAGTCAGGCTGGCCAAACCAAACAACACAGGTCAACGCATGGCCATAATCGACCTCACAGAGAGGGAAGCAGAACAGCTTCTGAAGCAGAGCAAAATAAAAGTAGGGTGGGTTATTTGTCGGATACGGCGAAGGGCCATACCTCTTCGGTGTTTCAAGTGCCTCGGATACGGTCATACCGCACAGACATGTAATGGAACTGACCGAAGCTCCTTGTTCTACAATTGCGGTAAGACAGGGCATAAAAAGAAGGAATGCACAGACGAGTCACACTGTGTTCTTTGCCAGGAGTAGGAGTAACCCGAGACCAGATGATTTGAAACATATTCCAGACACAGGGAAGTGTCGGATCTTCCAAGAAGCCCTAACCAAGGCAAAAGCGCTTCTGCAATGATTCGTATACTTCAAATCAATCTACATCGAAGCATACTCACCCAAGACCTACTCGAACAGTTTGCGAGAGATAGGCAAGCTGACATACAACTGCTGAGCGTGCAACATCACACCAGAAACTCACCAACATGGTATCCTGACGAATCCTGTACAGCCGCCATCTGGGTTCGGAACAGTGCTCACCAACAAGTGCAGGATCGGGGGCGAGGAGATGGTTTCGTTTGGGTTCGGTGTTCGGGAACTACACTCTTCAGTGTATGCCTAACTCCGAACGAATCGTTGTCGTCCTTTCAACTTAGGCTCAATGCTTTGGAGGACGCAGTTTTGAGTATTGAGGGCCATGTGCTCGTCGGAGGTGACTTCAATGCAAAGGAAATCGAGTGGGGCATGCCCCAGTCAGACGCTCGGGGCAAACGGATCGTGGACATGGCAGCACGAACTGGGCTCGTCGTAATGAACACAGGCCACACCCCTACTTTCCGTCGATGGGGTAGCGTCGGCACCATACCTGATGTGAAATCGCCTCGGAGTGCCTAACACAATCAGTTACAAATTGAGAAAGTGGATCTTGAGAAGTTTGTTGAAGTGCTTATGGCACGATCATCGCTGTCGGAAGCAACGCTAGAGGATGGAGAACCCGCCGCAAGAGATGTCGTTAACTCAACTATGAGAATCATTACATCCGCCTGCAGGTCTTCAATGACCCTACGAAGACCCCGGCACAGCAAGCCTCCAGTACACTGGTGGTCACCTGAAATTGCCGATAAACGAAGGTAGTGTCACAAACTACGACGCAGGACACAGCGAGCTCGAACCCGGGAAGAGGCATGTATCCGATTAGCTGCTTACAAGTCATCTAGAAAATGCCTCCGTAGACTTATCAACAGCAGCAAGGCCAGGCGCTGGCAAAACCTGGTGGACGACGTGAACAGAGACCCATGGGGCCTGGGCTACAAAATAGTAATGCGGAAGCTCGGGTTCCTAACGTCACCTCACTCATACGAGGCAGGAAAGATGGACGAAATCGTGGGGGCTCTATTCCCCATCCATCCAGCCATCGTTGAAGTCGTTCACTATGAAACACCAACGGAAATTCCATTTTTCACGAAGATGGAATTGGAGAAAGCAGCCTTGTCTATGAAAGCCAGAAAGGCTCGAGGACCAGATGGGATTCCAGCTGACGTGCTACAAATGGTCTTCCACTTTTCCCCTGACCTGCTACTCCGCAGCTTCATGCATGCCTTCGCGAAGGGCTGTTCCCAAAGTGCTGGAAGGTGGCGAGACTTGTGCTCATTACAAAGAGAAAAGGGGATCCCGAGTCGTGTATGCTTCACACGGCCGGAAAAGTTTTTGAAAAACTTATCAGGGGAAGAATCGCTGACGTGATTCGTATTGCCGGGGATCTATCTCCACGGCAGTATGGCTTCAGAGCAGGCCGCTCCACTATCGATGCAAATGGAGAAGTAGTGAGCGCGGTCCAATGTGCGGAGTCTCACAGTATTTCCACACGACGGGTCGTCCTGCTGGTTACTCTGGATGTCCGAAATGCATTTAACAGCACTAGATAGGCAGATATTCTGGAAGCGCTAGAAAATCGTTTTCAAGTACCAGTGTACCTGATGCGGATTCTCAGGAACTATTTGAAGGACCGCAGCCTACTTTACGACTCGAAGGAGGATAGGCGAAGTACAAATCTTACTTCAGGTGTCGCTCAGAGCTCTATCCGTGGCCCGGACCTGTGGAACATCTCCTACGATGGACTCCTGCAGCTTGAACTGCCGCATGAGTCACGTTTGATCGGCTATGCGGACGATGTCGTGGTGCTGGTCGCTGGACGCACAGTAGAACATGCGCAACTCAGACTCAATACGTTAATGCGGAGAGTAATGGACTGGATGACCGCTCATGGATTCAAGCTGGCACTGGAAAAAACCGAAGTGGGCATCCTAACGAAGAAGAGAATCCCCAGAGTACGGCTTATCAGTATAGGGGACAAGCTGGTCGAATCGAAATCAGCCGTAAAGTACCTGGGCGTCCTGCTAGACTCGAAGATGAGTCTTGCCCAACAAATCACGGAAGTAGCTGACAAGGCTGCAGCACGCGTGACGGCACTCACCCGATTAATGGCCAACATAGGGGGCCCACTACATCAAGGAGACGGCTCTTAATGAGAGTTGTGCAGTCGCTTCTACTCTACGGATCAGAACTGTGGGGCAACGCTCTCACCAAGGAGTTACACTGGAAGCGGTTGGCAAGGAGCATCGCGAATCGCATGCGCATACCGAACGGTCTCCGGGGCGGCAGTGCTGGTAATCGCAGGAGTGATACCAGTCACCCTCCTTGCGAGAGAGCGCAGAAGTATTTACCTGAGAGATGTCGCTCTCTCAGCGATTGGCAACAGTCCTTGGAGCAAGAAACAAGGGAAGGCTGACTGTACGTCTGATCCCTGACCTGAGGCTGTTGTTCAGTCAAGTGGATAGTGAGACCGTTTTCTACTTGACCCAGCTCTTAAGCGGGCACGGTTGTTTTCGGTCCTACCTGTACAAAATTGACAGAGCACGGTCTCCTAACTGTGTGTTTTGTGCAGGGGAACGGAATGACGCCTCTCACACATTCTTGTACTGCAAAAGATGGAGCCAGCAGCGAGGGGTCCTACTGAGCGAAATTGGAGAGCTCTGTCCGGAAACTATCGTCGGAGTAATGCTGAAAACAGTTGACAATTGGAATCGCGTGGCGCAATATGCTCGTGCAGTGCTGACATTGAAAAAAGCTTTATTGGAGCGCTGGGAGACATCGGGGATGGATGGATCTCTTTTCTAGCACTTCCTTCCTCTGCCTTACTTCCCGTTAGAGGGTCTCATAATCCGAAGGCACCTATAGGCGCAGGAATACGAGGCCTAGCCCGAAGTAATGTGTCAAACGGTTCCAGGTTAGGTTCTCAGGTTGACAGGGGAGGTGTTTAGAGGGTAGTCCAAAAGCATTTTGCGTCTGGGAGTTCAACCCTCAGGGCGTAAACAGCCTTCACTCTCTACCACAAAAAAAAGGTTGTTTTAAATGTTTATATTTTGCTTTTAACTAAACATTTTAGTAGGCTCTAACAAGTTTTAAAATTTATCAGGTTTTGCAAAGTGTGAGTTTTGGTTTTAGGTTCCAATCACGAACATCGTTCGAAAAAGATCATGGTCAGAAAAGGATAATCGTCACAAACGACTTGAAAGCCAGGATTAATTCCAAATAATGTTATGCTTTGTTTGGTGGGATTGGAAGGAGATTGTTTATCATGAGGTGCTAGAAACTGGCCAAAAACTCAATTCAGCTCTGTATTGTCAGCAATTAACCAGATTGCAACAAGCAATTCAAAAAAAACGGGCCAGAATTGCTCAATAAAAAGAGCGTTGTCTTCCATGATGACAATGACAGACCACACACATCTTTGATGATCCGACAAAAATTGACAGTGCTTGGATGAGACGTTTTGATGCATCCACCTTCTGAAATAAACAATTCAATTGTTAGAACAACCGTCCTACAGGGTGCACGAGGGTAGACGAGAAACTTAATTTGGCATGACTCTCGTCACCCTAAAATTAACTGAACCAAGGCACAAGTTTTTTGTACCAGAGCAAAAATACTAGTAGAAAATAGAGAAGAACGGAGGACTGTTTCAACAAGAAACAGTTTCTTCAACGACATAAGGAAAAAAAAAAGCAAAAAGAAAAGCATCGAAGGAAGTTACAGAAGAACATAAATCTGGGTCCGGTTTCCAAAGATAAGCGAAATCGCAAATAAAGTCAGAAGGACGAAACTTACGCGGTGGTATTGGCAGCTATGCGTTCAACGTGAGGAAATGGGATCAAAGATCTATAGAAAATGGCAACAATGATCCGTAGCATATGGAAAACAGCGCAATGCATGATTTTGTTGGAGCTCGTAGAGTACGCTGTTAAACAGCAACTAAGAGCCTATATCGTGAAAATGCGTTAGAATGGATAAGAATGATTTCCGTAAAAATAAACATTGAAAATTTGGATCTTGTCAATCTAACAACTGTCAACGAAATTGAAGACGACATCCAGAATTCGACAGAGGGTGGCAAAAGCGCGTAAATGCAGGTATTTCTCCATAGTTCAAGGAAGCGTAAAAAACGGCAAGCTGTAGTGGCCCTGGACGAGGAAATTCCCAAATAGATCCTAAAATTTGTCCGACTTTGAGTTGGCTTGATCAATACCCGTATGAGAAATAGATCCGAAAATCGCGGTATTATAGACACCTCGGATTTGACCATGTCCAACCTTATTGACAGGCCCCAGACCCAAGTTTGAGCTGCTGAAGGTGTGGAAAGACCGGCTTCGGATTTATGCTGTTATTGCTACGTTCAGTTCGGAAAGGAAAGCAGCAAACACGTGTCGTGCTCCAAGGCCTGCAGAGTTTAGACGGAAGAATGCCTCCTGATCTCGCGAGATTGCTACTGATCTTCATCCACAGATCGTGGCCGAGAATAAAGTCCAAATGGCTCTAATTAGTGTACCATACACATATAGCAGGAATTTTTCGTGGCCTTATAATAGCTCGGGCTATGCAGGAATATGGGCTTCAGATGTCCCGAGTGTCGATACCAAGCAAAGCTCTGGCAACGGATATGTGTGGACCATATGTGAAGGCATAACAATTGTGAGCTGCTACTTTCCTCCGAATGACGCAATGTAGGAGGAATGTTTCTTGTAGTCAAGAGACGTGATTACTGCTGGGATTATTAGCGCTAGAACACACCGGGGAGAAACACCGTGCCACAACTCCAGAGGTCGCCTGACAATAGAGACGATAGCGAGGCTTGATGACCATAGTCGTCTTGACTGCAAAACAAGCCGCAAAACTACTCGGTCTGCAAGAGACGGTGAAAAGCAGTTCTTTACCACTATTTCAAATGCATAGGATTCGGTAATATCGCACAATTCCGCAAAGGGCCTGATAGGAGCTACTTCTGCCAAAATTATGCCAAAGAGAGGCATAGAAAAGCAGAGAATATAGGAAAAGCGCATTGTCATGCATGCTAGAATGCTGATTTTAGCCTCGTTATCCTGAAGTATGCTACAGAGCAGGGAAGTGGCTAGTCTTCAATGAAAATCTAATCAAAGACATAATAGCGTTCGACAGTGTCCTGCCAAATAAATTAAATGGGAGCTCAAATGGCCCAATGGTACCATCTGAAATAGAAACAGTGCCATGAAAAATTTCAGAATAAGATGCCCTGGATGATTCCATTTGCATTTGGTACCAAAATATATTTCTAAGTGTATACCTAAGTGTATTTTATATATAAGTGTAAAAAAACTAATAACATATTTTTGAGCGGAGCTCAATTCCTTAGTGGACGTTGTTTCGAGCAAAAAGGTCATATTCATGTGGGATAGGAGAGGAATTCGATGCCTAAATCAGATTCTAGTAGAAAAGGAATCCTAGAGATGATAGTCAGAGTTTCACTTGCCCTTGTGAACATTGAAAACACTACTATTTTGAACCGCTTTGGTTGCGCGGGTACGATCTCAGATATGATATTCGACTCGAATTCCTGCTCCTCAAATAAATACAATTTTTAGAGTTCTAGAGTTTTGGAGAGTTCTAGAAAACTATGTGACTAATGACTACCAGTAGTGTTCAGTGACCCGTTTCGTGTGGGATACTGGAAAATTTCTTCGACAAGCTCATGAGATGCAAACCTCAAATTCACTTTTTGACAGCGAATAGGACTAGCAACTGACAAATTGATGAGCTCTACAATGAGTACCATCATGTCCGCTTATAAGTCGTTTATGCTTCTGTGGAAATCCAGGTATGGCAAGTCTCTGGTGGACTGTGTACTAGATGGCTGTGTACTGGTCGTCAACTCAAATGACGGAACTATGAAAGAAGTGTCAAAAATTCCAGTGAGGAACCTAGAAGACACGAAGCCAAGGCAAGGCAGTGTATCGCTAATCATCAAAATTTAGATGTGATACTTGTCCTGGACACGAGCGGGGAAATTTATGAGTCTGAGTTGAAAGGAAGTTATTAAGGAGCAAGATAATTTAGTGCTACTCTGTTTACGGAGTAGATAATATGAACAACTTGATACGGGCTCTCTTCACCTTTTTTCAATCGTGTTTAAGTTACTTATGTGGAATGAGCAGTGGACAGTTCATTCTTCTCGAGGAAGGAACTAGAAGTAGCCCTTCTATATGTAAGCTGATTAGGACCTGACAGTAGTTCATGCAATATATTGAAATTGGCCATTCAATGTTGCTTTGAATTTTTAAAGAGTACATATAGAGTACGGAAAGATGGTTTTCTCGTTTTCTTCAGTGAAAGATGGCCAGGCTCCTACTGATGAGCAAGGGAAGGAAAAAACCCAAGCGTTCATTAACATTCGGTCCATTATACATGCAAAATAGGATCGAAAGTGTCTGAGAAACTAATGAAGGGATGACTCGCTGGCGTTGTCGATGCCGCCGACGAGCTGTTTCTCCGGTAGAACGAATTAGAGCAGGCCGTCCCACTTGGATGCAGTTTCCGAATTTTCGACTGCGGTCTAACAGGCGAAGGTGTATCGATAGTCCAATCAATCGATAGTCCTCCTAAAGTCGGACATCGCGAATGCATTTAACATGGCTACATGGACAGTTATCCTTGAAGCCTTGATAACTTATTCGAATTACCTGAATGGCTAGTACAGATGCTTTGGGATTATTCAAGGAATAGTACTTTGAAGAAATGCTGAAGGAGAGTACTAGGTACATTAGATAAAACCCCGAGATCCATGCTCTGTGCACAGCAATGGCACCAATTGCTCCTACATCGACATACTGAAATTACAACTGTAAGAGGAAACACGTCTGGCCAGCTATGCATATGGGTTAATGCGGCGAGGTGAGAGTTGGATGACCACACATGCATTTAACCGAGTGCTAGCAAAAACTGAAATGGTCATCCTGACAAAGAAGAGAATCTCTCGAGTACAACGATAGAATTAATGTCGGAGATAAATTAGCAGGGGCAAAACTACCAGTTAAGTATCCAAACTTGCTGATAGGGTCGAAACAGAGTTTCTGGCGATTTAGAAAGTCACATTGAGGATGTTAAGCGGTGATCGACTAATACCCAATATAGAGAGACCAAAAAAAATGAAATTGGCAACATTTAACCACTATCTTACAATCCTATCCCATATATTACGCGCACTGGGAACCGTCAACAGAGACCTCTTACAAGCACCTCTCCGTATTCTTTTGCATCGATTCGAAATAGTTCCTCAACTGAGCGATTCGGAAATAGTTTTTCTATAGGTGTCTGTTGATCCTTAGGAGTAAGATCAATATCCAGGCTGTATGGTAGTTGGGGCCGCACAGTGTTGCAACACCACGTTTGGCCAGGTGAATCTTATTTTTAAACATGGTTTAATTGCCGAAAGCCACAGGTAATTTTTTAAGCAGAGATACGGAGCGAAGCTCTGAAAAACGAGCTGCACTAAAAACGGCTAGCACAGGTATAGAGATGAAGAGCACGGTGGATTGTATGAGCATATCAGATGATCTCTTTGTCAGTGCGACTGAAAATTAGTGGGTGATCTTTATAGCCTTCTTTGACAAAACATAAAAGAATCTACCTCTAAAAACACAAAGTAAACAAAAGAGCGGTCGCGAACGACGAAAAACGTAGCACTAGTGTGCCAACGAGTCATAGGAGTTTGAGTTGAAAGGAAAATGGACCGCGCATCTCATCAACAATTTAAGACCGTGGCCCAGTTGACAGTATGATTAGACTTGTTTCCACTTGCCAACAACTATTGAGTGGACAAGTTTCAATTCTAGAAGTTTTTGGTAGATCAATTTATCCATTTTCACTTAGAACTTATAAGTGATTTATACCCTTGCTAGCTAGCCCAGCGAAGACTCATGGGTGCAGGACTCATGGAAGTTCTGATCAAATTTGTCGAATACCTCGAAAGTGAATTTAATATTTACAAAGAAAGGTGGAAAGAGCTCAAGCTGGACGACATCCACCTAGCTGGTAGTGCCAATCGATGCGTCCCGGCCTGGGAGTTGACACCTGACGAGAAGCGGCAGGGGCACGTGTTCGAAACCAGCTTGAGCTCTTTCCACCTTTCTTTGTAAATATTGGACAAATTTGTTTTTCTACTTTCCTGTTTACTTGTAAAGATAAGATCAATAAGTCACCCTCTTTAGATAGCTTACTCTGCATTGGCGAGCTGGACGACGACTGACATACTCCTGTTGTATTAATTACAGCATCCTTGGCATGGGTCTGCCATGGACATACTTGTTTTTCACTTCTACTTTTCAGAGATTTTCACACTTGACATACTTATTTTTCGTGCATTAGATGGAACAGACTACGTGGGAATTTTGTCGCAAATAGAGTTCCATCCGGACGACCTAGTCGAAGACATATATTTAAGAAGAAATGTACTCGTACATGACAAATAAAATCGGGAAGCGGACTTTACCACGTTTAGATGCTATTAACATCGAGAAAAACTTTATTCCCTTCTCTAGCGATTCACTTTTTTGATTCCTTCCCGTTGAATACTAATAATAATAAAAATATGGCGCTTTAACGACAAGCTCTGGTTGATAGGGAAGTATGAAGTAAGTAGTCCAGCGGGTATCGCAACTGAGAGTCCGCCACTCAAGGAGTAAATAGCTTGCAATTTCCTTGCCTAAAGGATTAACCCTCTATAGTATAGGAAAAAGAAACATACTTCGATTGGTGAAAGGAGCAAGAGTGCGATGATCCTCTCAGCCATTTTGACTGTGAAAAAATAATGGAATACGGCATCCATTCATACAAGGAATAGCGTGCGTGGTTTGATCATTTTATGAACCCACATAAGGACGTTTTCTCATTGCTCAAAACCACAGCTACATCTTCTTCCAAAGCAAATGGATTCAGTCAGGAAGCTGTCTATGCGTTTTTTGACTTTCTGGAAGCTGAGTTCAACAGACACAGGTATCGTGCAAACAGGATAGAGTGTTGAATATGGATGGCACTGGAATTTCTGTTGTTCAGGCGAAAATATCATGTGTCATTGGACCCAAAGAGAAACGACAATTACGCGCATTAAGCTCAGCTGAAGGAGGATCTTTATTGACTGTGGTATGTTGATTGAGTGCTGGGGGAACATTTGTTCCGCCACTATTAATCTTCCCTCGTAAAAATATGAAAGATGCTTTGACGAAAGGTGCTCCGGCAGGCTTGATTGCCAGCCGCCATACTTCCAGATGGATTCAGTCTAATTTATTCACTGAATGGCTCAAGCATTTTATCCAAAAAACCAAACCAACCAAGGAGGACCCGGTGCTTTTAGTTTTAGATCTAGGTCACAATTCCCATGTCATAAAGATTGTTGGTAATAACCTTGCGCGAAAAAATCACGTGGTAATTTTGAGTTATAGTTAATTTTCCTATCTAGATGATCCCATAAATTTTCGATGGGATTGAACTTCAGTTAAGATGGAGGACATAATAGTTGCCCTAAAACTCTATGAAATTATCACGACTTCACAATTTTTGCAGGATCTCTATTACTGCTCCCCCCCCCCCCCTTCCTTCCCGGTCTTTCGTAATCTCAAACATACTTTCATCCGCGAGCAAAAAGTTGGTTCAAAAGGAGAAATCGAGGCTTCTATATTTCTTTGGGTATCCAAAACGCTTTGGTTGTTGAAGGAAGACATTCCTTTTTGGAACTCTGCCAAAATATCCTTTACCATCAAGTGCTCTGTGAACTGTACATGAACTCACGCTTTCGGCCTTGAGCCACTTAAATCGCGCTTACGTATGGGTCTCCTGACTTGCGTCACGACTGTCCTGATATCCGATTCACACAAGTCTTTTTGGATGCTTTTTATGACCGATGTTTGCCAAAATACCCAAGTTCTAATTTTTGTCAATATTTTTTTTTATGCAACGTTTCTTTTTCGGATAAGTTTTCTAATTTCAAGTAATAATTTTCGCATTTTCACTTTCGCATCGCACTTTCTACGATGATTTTCCGCTCTGGGAATTGCTGCATCATATTAAATATCATAGTTTCAGTCCGAATAAAAATATGATTATTGTAAATGTAACAACAAAATATAAATTATAAAAATTGCGCTACAATTATTACAAATATGGAAAAAGAAATATGATAGATTTCAGTAACAAATTCCAAGAAGCTGGACTCCAATTGAAACTTAAATCTACCCATCATCTGAACAATGATGCCATTATTTCAGGAAGGATACCCGTGTAAGGGTATATGTTCTTGACTATTTACTATATATTGACGGCAATGTTATGTTTAAATGGCGACAAACCTTTTAATGCTATTTTTTTGTTTTTTAATTTTTGGTTTTTATCAGAATACCTGCATAAGGCTTAAAACTACCCAAAATTACTAATGAAAATCACTTATCTTTAGGAAATCAAATGACATATCCAAAAATTGATAGTGTCAATTTTAAATTCAAGCTTACGGTACGAGGGGCATTCAATAGGTACTTAACCTACAAAAGAAAAACGAAACTTTTGGAAAAGTGGAAATTTATTTTTCCACATAATCTCCTTCAAGCTCGATCCACTTCGCCCAGAGATGCTCCAACTTTTTCAACCCGTCCAAAAAATATGTTTTCTCGAGGGCTGCGAACTAGGCCTTCGGAGTGGCGATGACTCATTTGACCCAAATCTATTCCTGGCGAGTAACTTTTTCAGGTATGGACACAAAAAGTAGTCACTGGGGGCCAAATGTGCAGAGTGCGGTGAATAGGACAGCAATTCGTAGAGCGATTTGAATAATTTAGCCATAGCTACGGCGGAGGTATGAGCCGGTGCGTTGTCGTGGTGGAACTGCACATTTTTCTTCGGCTAACGGGGCCGGTTTCTCTTCAATTCGACGTCAAATCGGCCCAATAAGTCTGCATACGAGCGCCCGGTGATTGTTCGACCTTTCTCGAGGTAATGAACGTGGATCACACCTTTGAATCCTAGAAAACTATGGCTATCACCTTTCCGGCCGATGGAGCAGCCTTCGCCTTCAACGGAGCAAGTTCACCTGGTGAAGTCCACTGCTTCGACTGTTTCTTGGTCTCTGGTGTGGACCAGTGAATCCATGTTTCGTCGACGATGGAGAAACGACGGAAAAATTCCGTTCGGTTGCGCTGAAACAGCGCCAAACACGTCGCCGATGTAGTCTCACGGTTGTGCTTGTTCTCCGGTGTGAGCAATCGACGGTCTGTCAACACAAGATCGGGGATTTTTTTTACCGTTTTCCTTTGTAGCAGCCGTTTTCGGGGTATCTGGGCATAGCTCATCAAAACCGTTGTGCTGCCACGAACAAACTTTGCGGTCGTCATCGAAGGAGAAGAGTCACCGTACACAGCGTCCAAGCGATCTTTGATTTCGCTGCAACCGACCGACACGAACGACACGCTAATGAAGGGAATTGACTGAAAGTTTGACAGTAGGCTACTGAAAGAATGTACTGCACGATGGTAAGACTCTTTTGTAATAGCAGCGACATCGGGCGGTGAGGCTTAGTACTTGTTGAATGACCCTCGTATCAATAAATTCAGTTAAAAACAACAGAAATTAGAAAAAAAAATGGAATTACACTATTTTATATTTGTTTTGATACAATTTTTTTAATTTCCTCTTTCACTCACCAGTCCTTAACATGATCTCGATTGGCGAATAAGTACCATAATTGTCTTTTTACCCGTAAATGCTTGCATTCTATTTATGTTCTACAAGTTTTCCGTATTTCGGAAAGCGCCAGTAAATCGCGTTGCTTGTTAAATTTCTGGAATTAACAATTGGATCGTTGAGGGTTTCAGTTGTATTGAAACCATTAGCACATGCTTATAAGTTTCCATAGAGAAAGAGATAGAAAGAGATCGAGACAGAAAAGAGAGAGAGAGAGAGAAAGAAATAACAATTATCTTCTTGCGTATCACTGGGAAACTTGGAAATTCCAATGCTTTCGGCGGAGTCTAGTTTCCTTGTGATGTTCATTGGATTCACCGCTTTCTCGAGGGATGAAATAATTTCTTAATGTGAAGTCGTTCGCAATTTTTTATGTAACCTTTTTTGTTTTTCTCCTTTTTTACTCGAGATGCTCTGTAAGGCATTTATTTATAATCTGCTTGTTGGTATTGCTGGGGCGAAGGGGTCCACGGGAGTACGAGAAGGCCTAGATTTGATCAATTTTTGACACACTGAAATAATTTTTACTGGTTTTAGTTTTAACAAAAACACGTAACACTAAAATTACAATGATGTAATTATTAAATATTTTTGAGTTTTCCAAGATTTATGACATAGGATGAATTGGCACAAATCAGTGTGTAGTGATTGGCACACAGATACAGTGGAGTTGTTCAGGGTAGACTGGCTGGGTGACTGTTCGTGAGGCTCTATGGTGTCAACGCCAACATAGTTTTGCGCCCACAACAAAACTGATCTTCCTGCACCACTGAAAATTACTTGGCTGATACTTTTGTTCTCGAAATTATCTCGAAAAGTTTTACGAAAAGTTCTCAACACTTTTTATGTGGTTAAACTGGAGTCTTCTCCCAAACTTAGAGATTTGCCTCGAGAAATGACTGTCAATTCGCCTGGAGCTAACTGGCGCCACAAGTGTTCATCGCTTGCTCGTTGGCGTCGCTAGTGCGGTAGAGTTGTCTACTGGACCTTAAGAGAAATACTTTTCTGAGTTTGGTACAGTGAGTCGAATGACGCGCCGGTGAACAAGTCCAACAGTAAACAAATTTAAAGAATTTTCGGACTAAGCGAATTGGGGCCCTTCAAATCAGATACACACCAAAGAAAGAGGAACTAAAGAGGAACTCATGATGGATGTTTCGCAGTTTTTGCTCCTCAATGATGCAAGGGTATGGATCAAAGCTCTCCACCAGCAACTGCGACGAGAATGTCTGATGTAAGGGTAGATAAAGGAATCGTTTCGGCTCGCATCGGTGTACCAGACGGTCTCTGAGTCAGCGGTGTCGATAACCATAGGAGTAATACGCATCCCCTATTGTAAAAGAGAGGTACAATAAAGTTGTCTCCAAAGAAACCCATTAACAAACAAGCAGTCATAGCGATGAAAATCGACACGCTCTCAAGGAGAAGCAATTATATTGAAAATAACACCTAAAACGAAGACGCGAATCATTCTACATCCTGGAAGTGATTAAGTCACTAGCATGGTTAGAGTGACTTCTACCTGTCAAACTTATTAAGCAGACACTTTTGTTTTCAGTCTCACTTCCATACGGTTGATTGGTCAAGGTCTTCTGATTGCATATTTGGCGTTGAAGAGATGGATGAGACTTGTCATACTTTCTTTTTCATCAGAGACATTTCCAAAAAAGTATGATTGCCCCAAATAGCCTAGTTGAAGCTGACATTATCTGATAAATAAAACCAGGTGGTACATTACGCTCGGGCAATCCCAAAAACGAAAAAAGGGCAACCTCGATCACCTGGAGGCGTTGGTAGTGGAGGATTTCTTTCTCTAGCAATCCTCTTTCCTACCTCCTCTTCCGAACTCTTCAAGCTGCCCTAAAGTTTGCTAGAGAACGAGCTGTGACCCAAAGACGGCCTGTTTGTTCGGCTTGGTATTCTGCTTAATGAAGCAGATGTTTCACCGGAGTCCAGCGGATTCGTGGGATGGGGGTCCGATAATTAGTATATGACAAAAAAGAAAAACCATTTTCAAAGAAAAATATAAGTCCATTTTTAAATCAAAGTCAAGATGCTCGGATAGAAATGTGCGAACAAATCTTTCTACGAAATATCACTTTAATAAAATTTTAGTGTATTTACAACTTTGAAGGATAACCTTAGCTATTTTCTTTTCCTGTGGAGTTGCTGGAGACTTCAATAGAGACTACCATTTGTTATTGGCTCCTTATTGAAAAACAATTTATGATCCCTCGTATAACATTCTAAGCTTTTTCGGTAAAATTCTCGTATCGTAGTCAGTGGCTGGCAAATATAATAGAGACAAAAATATTTTAATAATAAATATAATATTAGATAATAAAGCCCAAAAATTCCGTTTGTGAGGAAGCTCTTGCTCGGAGGGAGAGGTCACAGTTTGAAAGCACGAAAAAGCAGAAGTAATCTCTGCAAATTCTGTGAAATATCGTTAAAATGTCTCCATACAGTTCTGTATAATTTATCCAAGTAAATATAAGGCTCTCAACAAAATACTGTACCTGGTGGAAGGCTCATAGTACCGTGACGGTTGATACATTACGCACTGGTGTGATAAAAACCTCAAAACTTTGAATTTTACATTGTGAGAATAGAAACTAACTAAAGGCATAATCTCCACACGATGAGAAAATGATCATACAACGATGCGTCTCACCGGCTTAAAATATAGTCCTTGCCGTCCTCGCATCAGAATATTAAAAAATGTTATTGTGGCTTTCGAATCACCTTCGAAAAAAAAACTTCTAAATAGTTCAGAGCAATTAGATGACCAACAAGATTCAATGAAATCATTTAGTGTCAGATTCCACAAATGCTTGATCATAATCAAGATTTAATTCTTTTATGTTCCGAAACTATCGAAAAATCTTTTCAAACTATCCATCTGCCATCCTAATGTGGGTCTTCATTTGTTCTCCTTCGAATTGTTTCCAAAGATGAGTATCATCAAAGTGGCAAGTCATTGGCGCATGTCGTAAATTTGATGGAGATTCGACTAGTAGTTAAATGTTGTGTTTAACGAGTGTAAATAAAACTTCCCATTACAGTCATTTCGGAATGAGCAAGAATTTATTGGATCCTGCAAATGGTGAAATTGACATTTTCAACATTTATGCCTACCCGTTGAATTTTTTGTGTGAAATTTATGAAGAAAGTCGAAAATGCAGTCCGTTGTTGAAGAAAATTTGAATTATGTAATATGATAATAAAGGCAAATCTTAAAATACCCAAAACTTGTTAAAGATTTGTTAAGACTTTCTTATCGAAAAAAAATTTAAATCAACCACAAAATGCCCAAACTATTCCTTGCAACTTTTTTTTCTCACCTTCCGATTAAAGTGCATTGCCCAGAGGGTAGTTTACATCCATTTATCCAATTTTTTCGCCATATTATAACTAACATGTATACCAACTTGGCAATGGTCAGTACCCGAGGATTTTCAACATCAGATCTGCAGCCCGGATAATGCGTTTCTACCTTGCACCGTGAAATTTGATACGTTTTCGCACATTCCATACACAAGCCATTGCTTTACGGCACGTCTTGAAAAATTTATTCTCTTACTACAAATCGACTGAGTGAGCCAACTTGAAAGATCTTATGAGCTAAAGTTAATATAAGGTACGGTACACGTTCATACCTCCTCAGCAAACTCATACTAAACTAAGGATTGCTTGTATCTTGTATCTACCGGGTGTATTATGTTGCAGTGCTTTATTGCAAACTTCCGATTTTGTCATTTTTGCTGGTGTGTTGTGCGTTTTGAGGGAAAAACTTGAGCAAGATCGTTTAGTCATGTGTATGGATCGTTTTCTTGCTAAGCGGATACATTTCAATACGGCAAGACATTTCAATGTGTTGGTACCTGCATCGAAGATTAAATACCTGATTGCAATTTCATGGCTCTGCGGATTGATTGGCGATTTATGAAATGAACATTGTTGGTGAAGAACGATACTGAATCCTGGTTTGTTGGCTTTTTTCAGATGCTATTTAAATATGATATTGCAATCTGCATAATATAAAATAAAGAGCCTATAAAGTGTTCATAATTGAATGGAGAATCTGGAATGCTTCTTTCTAGAATGTAACATTCTAGTGACGCAATTAATTTTAGTTTTAGTTACACATAAACTGAGAACTGAGCAGCATTTTTCAAAAGTTTCAAATGATCAACCGAAGGTGTGATTGATTTGAAAATCAAATCAACAATATATTAAAAGAGTAAACAATAAAACTTCACTGAGATAACTACCAGGATTCAATCTCCCATCACCTTTACCAAGCGCAAAGTTTCACACCATTGCCGTCATTTTTTCGGAACCCTTTCAACGTTTTCTTTCGCGGTCATGGAGGTAACAAATGCCTATCGCACTTCAGACTGTCGTCACATGTCTGGGAGTGTCAGACTCACACCCAGGAATATAACCCCCAAAGGCACTGTTTGGACTAAGATCCACCCTGGGACCGTTCGAGCATCCATAAAGGGTAGACTTCCTATTTCATCATTTAAAACACCTTAAATAAGCCTGTTATCCAGGTGATGAGTTCTACCAATAAACAAGGCCCAGCAATTATGGCTTTGAGGACGAACTCAACAAAGTGAGCTGACGCATTCCACACATCTTCCTTTCGTAACAATGCAAAACGCAACAACAAGATCGTATCAGGGATAACCAGACCAATCTTAGAGAGAAGTGCTTTTTACCCTCAAGAGGTGAACAAGTTTTCAATTACAATCGAATACTGGGTGTAATCCTTTGGCAAACTGATCTGGACAAAATTGGCTAAAAGTTGCTTTAATTTTTCCTATTTTGTGGCGATGTTTACAGATATATCCATGCCATGTCTGAAACTGTGGAAGATAGAAGTTCATGTTTCCATGGTTCCGGATGATCTATGGCTCTTAAAGTACAATAATTCTATCAGTCCAATTGAGTAAAACACCTAGAGTCCAGCATTTCTGCCCCTTTTGTATGCTTCTGGCGCCAGTTCGAGCTTCAGCTTCTTGGCTGTCCATTGCCAAACCACATCGATATCTATGCTTACTGTCAAGGGCCAGAAGTTCTATGAGAATAGCTCCTGCAACGACAGACACTGCGTATTCGGAAGCTGTGCGCTACCTGCAGGCGATTCTATATGCTTACTGTCATTAGATGCTTTTCTTTTCTTATTTTTTTTTTATTTTCATGACATCAACTCAGATTTCAGTTCCATAGAGGGCTCTAGAAGTATAGAGCCGTTGATATCAAAAGTCACCTGATCGCTTTTCACTCTAGTTTGAGGATTTCCTCCCAAAAGGTCAGCTTTGGCTCTAGAGTGACACCAAAACATCGGACCGTCCTCTTGGTTTGTACTGTCTCAGTGGTACACACCATCGAATTGTTGGTGTGAATCCTCCTTCTTCTAGTCAGCATCGCTATCTCTGTTTTGGTGGTCGCTGTTTTTACACACATCCATACTTCGACGATCCTTGACGTTATCATTGCTGCCACATGCAAAGCGATGTGAGAATGTAAAGAAAGAGAAATACCCGTAGCAAAAGCCCATCCTATGCAACGTTCTACAGATTGGGGCAGAGAATAGATCCTTGCGCGGATCCAAGTCAGAAGAATGGGTTGCTATTCACCTATATTTGCTATAATCAATCAAGCAGTTTTCATTTAGTTCAAGCAGTTTTGATTATGCGCGCAAGGTAGTTTTGTCCTCGGATGTCCCTCCTGAGTGCGTTCAGCCCGGCAAATTGTCTTGCAGAATTGAATGAATAAAGAACACAACAGTAGAATATCTCTCGCCTCGTGGCCAGCTAAAAAAAAAACACCTTTTACTTGAATTCCTAGTAAGGTTAATCTACCGATTGGGAAATGGTGATTAGTCTGCGATAAGGTAGCGAGATCACAATCTCCACCGAAGACTGAAATTTATATCTGTGATCAACTGAAACTCAACGAGATTCAACAAGAGCCTTATCATGTAACAAGGCATTTAATTCCGTACAGAAATTGCGATGACTTGGGTAGTAACTATAATAAATCTGCATTTACTACGTTCGTTCTCAAACAGCTATTGCAGAGAATATTGAAGACAGGCACTGAAAAGTGTAGCTAACAGATGGCAAGTAAAGGTCATGTTTATCCCAGGGCGCAGGGGCCTCGGGGAACGAAAAATGAGTGAACTAGCAGGAGCAACAACTGCCGGTCAAAATAAAAGTGATCAGAAGGTAGAATATAAGAAAAGTAGAGAAAACATCATGGATGGATACTTGGCTTAAAATTATATAAATGACAGCAGAACAACCTAGATCTTTGCCCAAACCAAAAAAAAATGACTAAATGACTGCCTAAGAACTAAAATAGCGTACGGGCCAATCGGAAATTGCTAAAACCTTATAATCTTCAGGGTCAGCTTGTGAAGCAAACTGGTATTCAATTGAATGACATCTGTCAAATTTTCTGTGAAAAGAAGAAGAAAAAGGGATCAGAACATGTTTTAAGTTTAATTTGCGCCTGGCAATCAGGTAGGTCTTATAACTGAGTCATAGTCACGTAACAAAGATTGTCGATCTAGTTTTTTTCAAATATTTTTAACAATTGACCAAGACGAATTTTTTTTCAAATATCGTTCTAAATGGAACATACTTTATGTCGTCCAAATGCAAGATTCGTTCGTGCCATTTTAATAGTTTCCACTCATAAGTGAAAATTAACATCCAAATTTCCTTTTGTCGTAATGACAGACAAAAGAGACACCTGTTTTTCAGACACCTGTTTTTCATATGTAGTTTGCTTGGGCTTTGCTCGTTTTGTGACTATTTTTATTTTAGAAATTTTGAGAAAACATTTGCCTCTTGACGTTTTTTTTTAACTTAAGGAAAATGGCGTAAAGGAAAGCTTAAGTCCCACTCCTCTTAGTTGTTCAAAAAATTAAAATTTCGCATAGACCCAGATGCTTCGCGAAAATACAGAAATGCAATAAATTTCATTTCTAAAATGACGTCCAGAACTGCCCAAGACGTTGGAATGTTTTTCAATCAATGTGGATTATTTTCAACGATGTCTCGAATCAGTCAAAGAATAATTCCCCCAGAGGGAGGAAAGCAGATCGGGCACTTTTCCTAGGTCATTTAACATTCAGAATTGGCTGTCGTCTTGAAAACTAAAGATTTTTTTTGAATTTTATAAATGCTATACTTCCTTAAAATTTAGCATAGATTTAATCAAAATGTTATAGTACTAGTAACTAGAGCTATACTAACATGCATCCTTAGAGGTTCTAGAATCAACGGTGATTAAATGAAGGATTATTTTAGTTTGATGTAATCCAATGTAATGTACTCAGCATGTTGTGCGTTGAATTGGGTTACCCTATAATATGAGCTTGGGGCATGCAGTAATTAAGGATAATGGGCATGTGGACAAATAACCGAGGAAGAGAGCTTCTAAAGCATTCATTGTCAAGATTCCTTGTTTGTAACTGAAATGAATTTCGTTCAAAAAGGCATAAAGGTAAATGAGAATATCGAATATAAAAGGCTGTAGAATATACTTTTCGGAGAAAAGAAGTTTGGCTCGTGCTTTTGAACGGAAAAAAGGAAACCAATGGCCCTCACAGGGATTTTCACGGATCTAATCTCACCCTTTAAGGACATGACGAGAAACTGAGCTTAATACACGACTGTGGGTGAAGATTCTGTAAGTTCAAGAAGGTGAAACTTTCTAGGACCAGCACCAGCACATTTTGGATTACTGTTTCGTCTGAAAAGAGACAATCTAGAAAGCTACTGCCATGCAAAAGAAGAGTTAGGGAACTTGAAGCGAAAATGGATCAGACCTCTCTTTTTTAGAAAGATCAATCTACTTGAGGTAGTCTCATTGCACTGGAAGTGTTAGTCCTTTCAAATACAAGACAAACCCAAAGTCTGAGCATTGCTTCCAAGAGGTTCCTCGATAACAGGCTAGAGATTCTGCATCCCCGATAACTTTGACAGTAAGGAAACACACCCAAAACTAAACACGCATAAAACATGATGCAGCTTCTTCTACTGGTACCGACTGGCGATTCATTTCGCCGGCTATTTCTCACTTTGGGGTTTTTGGGAGGCCGCGTTCAAGTCCGCCAAACATCATCTAGTGCGAATCATTCGGGAATAACGACTCATTTAGGAGGAGTTTCTCTCTGTGATCACCCAAGTAGAAACGATCGTCCACTCTCTCCCCTTATATCTTCCGTCTTCTGATGAAGCCGTCACTCCTGGTCATTTCCTTATTTTCGCTCCCTTACTTCGCCTCCAGATCGTGATCTAACTTCAGTTTCCCTTAAATCGTCTTTCATGTTAGAAACTCGTCCAACATTTCCAGCAGAACTTCTGGAAGCATTGGCGAGTGGAGAATCTGCACACGTTCATGCAACACCAAAAATGGCTCTAACCATCAACACCCACTCGTGTCGGGACCGTAGTCATCATCCATGAAGACAATTTTCCTCCTCTTAAGTGGCCACTGGGACGCATTTCATCTGTTTTTCCCGGAGGTTACTCCGTCTCTCGGGTGGCTAAGGTCAGCACGTTCTCCGGAACTCTTCGTCGGCCTATTGCCAAGTTGTGCCCCCTTCCTTCCCAATTGAGATCCGTTTTATCTTCGCTCCTTGTACGCTCATCATCTAAGTCCACTGTAGCGAGACCTTAGAGCGGGTGGGATGTTCGTGATCTTTTCGATCGCGCACTTTTTTCGAGTGCACCTTTTATCGATCCCGCGCTTTTTCGGACACGTCCTTTTTGCTCCTGTTTCCAACTTCAGCCAAGTCAACAGTGCCTCGTGGCTTCTTGACTTCCAAAAACTGTGATAAAGTCGACAGCGGCTATCGTTCGCCACATATCATCTTTGTACCATCTCAGTGAAAAAGCATCGGAAAATTTCGTGCTGGAATCAGCATAAGTGGAGAGTTTCGATTCGTGCCTGCATCTCATCAGAAGCAATTTACTTGCGATCTTTTTATTCGTGCTCATTAAAATCTCCCAGCACCATCCAAGCTTCCCCTTCCCTGTCCTGCATCGAGTCTGCGCGCCATGGAGGCCGCCATTATCGAACGGCAAGTCCCTTCAATTAATTCGTATTAACACGTCGGTGAGAGTGCGAACCCCGTCGAACTCCTGGGCTAGTTCGTACTTTCACCATGCAAATCACTAACCCTTTTTTAAATTTTGTAGGACTTTTTACGTAATCGGTTGGATGAGCATGATTCGAAAGAATACGTAGTAAGACGTTGAGTTTCAGAATAATTTAAATAAAAGATTTTTGGAACTGGCGACTGAAAAGTGTAGAGCAAAGCTCAAGATTGCTGCGAATCATTCACAGCCAAATCGTTCAATCGTTAAAGTCTGATTCCAGGACTCTCTTTTTAATAAGCTTGCGGTTGCGTAAAATATCATCCGAAATAAAATATGGTTTGACATGAGTTCCACAGGCTGCGCACCATGAGGAATATTTGACGTGATGGCAATGAATATTACTAGCAAAAAAAAACATTGGAGCTTCATCCTTTCATTGTAGACTTCGTATTTGTAGAAATAAAGGATGTTAGTCGCTTAGGTCGATGAATCTCCCACTGTCAACTAGTTTTCGATACTAAAACTAAATTAAACGATATTGATATGCGCGGACTTGATCACCTTGAACAGCCCCGCAAGAACTAATAGCTCTTGTAACAGAAATTAACACCAAAGCCATAAAAAAGTATTTAATCGACATTCCTTCAATCATTCAAAACGCAGACCATCATTCTCCAACCATGGTTTTTAATATAGTCTGATTCAGATAATGAACGAGTCGATTTGTTGATCGTAAAACGCAAGTTTATTAGTGTCGAGGTGCTCAAATAATTAAATGTTATCGTACCTCCTTCTAGAATGAGGTATGTTTTGTTGGCATGCCCCCATGGTGTTTATGATCCAGAAATAAAATTCTCCATCATTCTTATAACAACTTCGATAATTTATTAAGTTCCAATAATAAAAACAAAAAATTGTCTGTTAATAAGAATTGTTTTTTGTTTGATTTTATGCATTGGTCATTTTACGAGATCCGTTCGTAGTCGTTGGGGGTTCTCAATAGGATCAATCTCACTAACATATTTGTCTTTGGAGCTCCAGAATGGTATTTTGTTATATACGCGCATTAGGCAACTCTAATCCTGACGTATTCCACCGTCTGTGTTTAAGATAAGCAGGTGGACTAATACTTAACACATCAACTGTATCTCGCTTCTGTAATAAACCAATAATGTGGTGATTGGGGTGGACAGCGGAATTCATATTATGAGACTTTTAAATTGCGATAATATCTTTTGTGGAGCCTCCCGCGGCAGATGCGAAGATTTATATGGGTATAAACTTTATAAGGCTAAAATTTTGATGGGAAATCAATTTTAAACAGGCATCAGGCATGCATCGAAATAGCTTATGTTTTTACACTACAATGTTTAATTACATCGTAACCGGGCATTAAAAAAACACATACGGAAAAACAAATAAAAATCTACTAAATTCAGTTGAAGATGACACAAAGCCAAATTAATGACAATGTTTGAATCTGATTATACAAAGAATCGATGACTTATTTTTCGAATCTGTTCGTTTCTATGATTTTTTTTATTGAGTATTTTGCTAGGCGGCCAATTAAGTATTTTCAATACTTTTATGGGATTCGTTTTGAATGTTTATTGCATAGAATATTTTTGAATGGGTTTAATGGATAATTTTTCAGGATTCGTTACTTTTGTGGTTGATATGACTTTTAATGGCAGGCAAATGAAAACGAGATTTCGTGGAGGTCTTTGGTTGAAAATCATCAAAAAGGAAATTATAAAATTTGTTAAGTATTTTCTTTAGAATTTGCATATTAGAATGATTCAATGACTATAAAACTTGAATTATTATGCGACCTACCAGGCGGCATGCTTTTGTAGTGGGCACTTATCAAACTTGAATCCTTTTCACCTATCCCGAGTTTAAAAGCACATTAAAGCATTTGTAGTCATAAAAACTCGACCCTTTCCACGGTCACGATCAACTTTCCTATTATGAAAGTATAAATATTAAAGTGGATATTTTTTTGCCAGCATTTCTATGTTCTCTTCACCTACGTCGCGTTTTCTCAAACCTGGATTCAAACAGTTTGGTTGCACGCCAGGTAGGAGCGACAGTCAATCCTCACTTCTGCAAACTTGATGACATCAATGTTCAAAAAAATTATTCAATAATGTTTAGTAATATCCTAAATCATATAAATTATTTAAAATAACTTATTAATAGCCATGTAGCAGGATTCAATCAGTAATGAGAGAAAAATTCAAAAAAGGACTCATCTATTCGAAAGCACAAACTGATGAGGAAGTGGAGACCTATCCCGATTTGACACGCCAAAAGTTCCAACCCTGGTTTCCCAGGGAAATGCGAAAGACTGTTGAATGTTAGTCAAGTAGCCTTTTGTAGCTATCAGTCGCATTTGCCTCCCAAAAGCAAAATCGTAATAATAGAGAATATAATCGATTGACTCGAGACATCGAAGGCAGCGAAAATAGTTATTTTACGCAATAGGCAGCTCAACACAGACAACAGCCCTTCCTCCCCCACTCTGAAAAAGGTCCAAATCGTGCTAATATCTTCGATATGATTCCTCAAAGCTCACTGTTTGTCCAAATCAGTTAAGGATAAGATAGTTGCCAAGACCTTAAGATGTTTTTTTCCAATGAACTCTCTGTTGAAGTACACGCATTTGGTTTTGCAAACACCCATTTTGAATTTTACAGTTATGGAAATACTCGTAAACTTTTTTTAATATTAGCCACCAATTTCGAGTAATGTTATATCGAGAGTAGTATGTCGACAGAAAACATATACATATGTATCGTCAGCAAACATTGCAATTTGTTAGTCTACATTGGTAGGATTGCTAGAGATAGAATACTAATATGAGGCCCAAACAAGAGCCTTGAGAGGCCCCAGCGAATTTTTTTTTCCGTAGGAGAGGTTTTTCATCGATCCGGTATTTTCCAATTGGTACTTTCAGTTTTTTGGAAAGCGTTTGAAGAATGGATATGCTAGTTTTCATCGTGAATCATTAGCATAATTATCAGCACTATATGGATGAACTTCTTAACAGAGAAGTAGTTCACTTCTGATGGTATATCAGGTTTAATCTACAATATTCTTTGAGGTTTGTTTTTCTGTGATGAAATTAAATCTAGTCGCTGAAGAAGCCCGAACGATTACGGTCGAAAGTCGACTTCGAAAATTCAAATAAAAAACGCAAAATTAAAAGGAAAATTTTCTATTTAGTTTGTTAGGTTAAATATATTTTGCAAAGATGGAATCAATCATAAATTGTGACCAAATTGTTATCCAGTAGAGTATGAGATTGTAAAACCGAAGTGAATATTTGACAAAATGTTCTTGCCTTCCACAAAGCTTCCGAATCTTTTTGGATAGGGGTCTGATAGTCAATTTTTAGTTCTTGATTTTTGATTTCGCTTCGGGAAATTCGAAGCCAAAATAAGGAGTTCCTCGAATAATCACATAAAGGACTTAAGCGCCAAATTTCAGGTTCTGGTCAAAAGTAATACTTAGCTGTTAGGTATGAACAACCGAGAGGGGTGGTAGTGATATTTTGAACAAGAAGGCCGTTCTATAACACGTTCTATAACATTAAGAATTTGTTAACAGAAAAATTTTCCGAGTTACAGATAATTGACCATCTGGGCACTCGATACCTCTGACCATGGTTAATCCAAGAAGGCATTGCATGTAGCACATTGTGTTTTTCAGGCTTCAATGCCAAAGATTTTTTCTTAAAAGTGTTGATCAAAAGATATACCTTGAACACTTTGACGTAGCTTTCTGCAATAATAAAGGCGGGAGCCTATATTCATACATTATCAATAAAATGAAAATCCGATTTCTTGACACAACATAGAAAATAGAGCTTTTTTGCGTATCATTGGCCCAGTAAAATTTGTAATTAAGAACATTAGATCTCTCAAATATAAGCAAAGTTCTCTCAAAAATCTGGAAACTTCTATAATTGTTGGCTTTGTTTGTTTCCCTGAACTTTGATCAACTTGAGAAATTGGAATGAAGTCATTTTCAACAAAAGATTTATCTTCTTCCACTGTACAGCAAAGTGAACTTGCTTTGAAGTCTCTTTGTCTTTGAAGTCTTTATCCACTATGTCCTGATGCAAAACCATCTTTCTCCTTTTAAAGTGTACCCTCCTTTATGGTGATTTCGACGTGTCTTATCCAAAATTTTACGTAACTTCTTGTAAATTCATCGTTTTTTCAATTTTGTTTTGAATTTGGATTATCTCTTCAAAATCAAATATTGTATTTGGTTCTTTCAACAATCTCTTCCTGGTCCAACTGATCGTCGTTCTGATCGTCAGCAGGCATACCAGGGTTGATGCAAAGTTTTCCGGAAAGGACGAGATTTGAGTCACGTATCACCAATTTATTACGATGGTTGGAAAAATTTGCCGTTTCAGGAAATTTGTCAAATTCTCAGACGCATGTGTCATATACATTTTGTTTGATGTAGGAAGTTGAAAATATAAAAGACAAATTATGCATTACTGGATGACTAGATTATGATAGTGACAGAGACACGCGATACTTTGCAGAAAGGTTTCACAACTTCAGTTTTGACTATCATTTTCTGAATGAGTGAATTCAATTGCCTCCATGTAAGCACCCGAAGACGTGCAAAAACTCCCGAAACCAGGAATTTGCAATGCAGACACTGGTTCTCTGCCAGCCGTTGGTCTAGTTAAGTTGCAGGAAACTGTAAAGGATAAGGGTATTGTTGCAAATAATACACTGCGGTACCATTTAACTAGATGTATTTGGATTACTTTCCTTAGTGTACTATACATGATAGTTTCATAGAGTAGAGTGATTTTACAGAGTAAGGTTGACAGGAAGATCTGTCACAATCTCTTCACATAAGAGTCTTCCTTCATAAACTACAAAATCAAAAAGCATATATTACGTCTTTAAATCAAACTTGCCAATACTGGTTCTCAATAGTTTCAATCTATTTCGATATCAAGCTTTTGTGAAAATATCTGCTAGTTTATGATCTGTGTGTTCACAGTTTGAAGTTATGCGTTTTCCATGGAATTTTTCTCTTACAAAATTTTATTTAAATGTCTAAGTTATGTAAGTTTGCCCCGTTTATGAAATTTATGGGTTTTGATTACATTTATTGCACTTTGGTTCTCGATATTTAGACACACGGAACTTTGTTTGCACTTTGTTTGTTTGTTTGTTAACTTCATCATTGTAAGTCTGAGGTCCTCCATTATGACACAAATATGTTTCATAATCTGCTGTCTTGGACTATGATTGCTTGTTTCTTGATCCTAGTGTTATATTTGGCGCTGACAGATTTTCAATTTCCCTTCCTGGTACATAGATCCTGCAATTTGGTGAATAATCAGATTCAAAACTCTGATTCAACTGAACTAGTCACCATGGAGAACAAGTTTGGGTTCTCAAAAGGTAGCCCTCCGCTTATGGACTTGTTCTTCGATCCTGTCAAATCCACGGGAACATAGTTTGTTATAACAGTAGATTCCAGGAAAACAGCATTACTACAATAACCAGTGAAAATAGCTTTCTGCATGGCTCTGGGTGTCTTGGGTCCGCCGGGCCTTGCTTTGTGGGTCTCGAGGACGCATTTCGGCTGCATACAGCCATCTTCAGCTCGTTCTTTGCTTTTGGACTCCATTTCTTACTCCTATTTCTGGATAAGTGTATCATGACTTCACACCTAAATACACGGAGATGATTGGCACTTGGTTTTTTTTCCGACAATATCTCATTTTGCAATCCAGTTGGTTTTCTACATAAGCTATGATTTCTTCCAACTCACCTATCATTTCTGAGTTTCCTTTTCCTATTACTTCTCACACCTAGAATTATAAATGTCCAGATTTGTAAGTATCAGTAGGATTGGTGATCTGTCCAGGCAATATTTGTGGGAATGGTTGGTACGTCTGTCTGGTTTGCTTAGATCTTATATTGAGATATTAGAATTAGAATACCCACGGCAGTTTTAATGTGAGTGTCAATTTTATCGAAGAGCTTAAGGGATCAGTCCCTTTAGTTCTTTAGGACAGAGCCTTTCAGCTTTCTCTCCCTCTCTCTCCCTGTCTGTATTTGTCAACCGTCTCTAGTCGTAGTTCTTCATGTATGGCTAAGTTTTTCATAAAAAGAATATCCAAACATTCAGCTCAAAGCGAGGTTCTGGCACAATTGATGCGTTTTTTGTTGGTTTTCACCGTCTGCAGAGAGCGGTGCTGGCGTAGAAAAGAGTCGTTCGTTCAATTTGTTTGAAAATTTTTTGATTTTACTTTGCAGAAGATACATAAGGATTCCTGAAACCAGTCTCCGTTTTGTTGCTATTTGTTCTGTCAGGAAAGTCTAGCGTGTCTAGAGTAGCGTCAATATGTGTATAGCGTATATCCAACGTATTCCGGGGTCCTTTTTCATTGTATGTGTTCAGCTCCAAGTTGTAAGAATGGTGGCCTATTAAGGATATTAGGTCTATTTTTCGTGTGAAGAAATCGGTATGATTGCTTTCGGTCTTCGTTTGAAACGATATGCGTTGGTTTTTATCTTTCATTTGTGAAAGTATCCTAATAGTACATTGATGGACAGTTGCACCTGTAAAGTGGTGACTTCTGCCTGTCTGGATGTATAATTTATACAAGTTTCATCAGTATATAAAGATAATTTGAAGTTAGTGGATAATTGTGGAAGACCCGCCACATGGAGCTTATATAGTATGGGTGACAGTGGTGATCCTTGTGGAACTCCAGCTTCAATTGGCCATAGGCTGGAGAGGTGGTCAATACTGACATGAAAGGCTCTGCCTTAGAGGATAGATCTATCGTTTGTGTGTGTGGGTATGTGAAGTGTGAGCATTTTAAATATTAGTCCCGCAGTCCAGAATTTTCAACACTTTAAGCATAACAAGTTCGGTGGATTTCCTGGTTTTTGAGGCCATTTTGAAGGATTTGCACTTGAGGCCATTTTGAAGTTGTCAGCTGTAGTTCTGTGTATTGCTGGGCCATGAAGGAAAATTGTTGCGCTGAGATAACAGTTGCTGAACTCTGACAATTTTAGTTTTCTAAGTTCTTTAGTTTCCACATTGGTATTTGTGGTACCGTTTTCAAATTTCCTTGAAGGAGACAATTTCTTGTTTTTATCATTTATTTATCATCAACTGATGCTTTTTAAGAGAAGACTTATCACAGTTGCTTACTGAATTACGAAATTCGATGAAAAGAATCATCAAACTTACTTCACAAAAACAAAACTGACATTGTTACAATAACGCAAACGTGGACAGGATTTCTTTAAAACTTAAAGCTATTATTAAGCCTCTAGCTTTTGTCCGCATCAGCAACATCAAGGGCGATAAAACTAAATTCACAGTCAAATCACTCAAAGTACCATCATTAAAAAGAGACCCAATACAATCTTATTGCGCGCTGCATTTGACGTAACTCGCCTTGTCACAGATTACGCTCTTACGGAGAAGTTTGAAGCGTAACCAGTTTTTTAGGCATAAAGTAGGTTTACAATTGCTTGTATCATTCCTGAACCTTCTGTCTTCCATAGGATACGAATGCATACTGTCACCCATTAAAGTTTTTTTTTGCATTTGGGAGACGTCAATCCAGCTCGTGAAATGATTATAGCTACGTTGTTGAGTTGACAAGTAAATTTTAAAGGAATTCTATTTCACTGCTCTAGTCATTTCGAATCCCGTCGGAAGAATTATAAAATTCATGCATCTGTGTGGTGTGATCAATATCGATAATCTTTAATTTTCAGACAGTCTAAAATCTGAAAAAATTGCTAATGAACTCACAAAGTTAGCAGGATGAAAACAAATGAATAGATTCCCTGGGATAAATGAGTGAGTCCCATGATTTTGAATGAAAAAATTAACGACAAATAATTTGAGCATAAAATGGCAGCAGTAGGTGCAAACATTTGTGTAACGTACATTTGTGCAAGCGCATCGATTAATAAAGATTGGATTAATGGAAGATTGTTTGACTCTACTGTTACATATTTCCTTCCTGCTCCTTCCTGCTGAGCAATACATCAATTGAAGGTGAGCATAGCGAAGGACTTCCGTCAACGTCCTTAATTAAAGTTTTTGTGAAAGTATCTGATGATCTTGTTCCAGAAAGTTATCCAATGGGAGGCCACAAGGTTGTCCAATGGGAGCATTTAAAACTCCCTTATAAACGAATCACATATGAAAAAACCAGTCAACACTGGAACGTTGAGTCTCGAAAAAATCATTGCAGATCAGAGCAGCCTATTAGAACAGCTGGGGCCCTAAAACGAGATCTAGATGGCCTTCTTCTACTGGAACTAAATAATCAATGAGCTGTAAAGAAGCACCATCCTTCGGTCAGTTGAAACCCAAAGTGTCATGCTTGATAGGCCAGCTTACGGCATCCATTGAGGGAGGGGGACGCAGGAATAGTCTTGAAGGATTTTTTGGAAAACTGTGCTAAAAATTAGGCTTTTCTCATGCGTACTAACCGAAAAGATTATTGCAGGTCATTAAGGATAAGGGAAGTTTCATATTGCCAGCTTGAGTGTTGTTTTAACAAAACAAAGTATCTTTACAAAGTCAAAGAAGCGATGGCTGCCGTACAAAAAATGGTACTCAATCAGCTCTTATTCTTCGGGCCTCGTCTTCGGTAATTCTTCACTCTTTTCGTGGCTTGAAGAGCACTTTTGAGGCAATTTTTATGGTAGTCTTTTAGGGTATTATACAAGGGTGTTTTACAAGAGTCAGTTTCAATTTTTTTTCTTTTCAAGAGAGTCCTCAGTTTCGAAAAGAAAGGTCTCCTGAGTTTCTACTATAATTTCGTTGTTTTTTTATTTTTGTTTATCGCTAGTTTTATGTCACCTCTATCCTACTACCTTTAAAAAAAGTCAAAATTTGTCCTCAATAGGATAAACTTTCACTGGAGCGTATGCAGTGGTTTATTTTTTTCAAAATTGTATTACGGGGTTTGTTGCTACATTTCGACAATAAATTTAATTAAATTTATAAAGAAAGACACTACAGGCAGAACAACGCTTTGTCAAGGACATTGTTAAGTAAATTTCAAAATAAGGTAAAGGCGATTTAACAATTGTGACGCGTGAAGCATGAACAAACGAAAGTGAGGTGAAAGAGTCATGGTTTAAAGGCTCTAGAGAAAGTCTTAGAGAAAAACTATTGTGGAAAGAGTCATCTCAAAGGTAAGGAAAACAACATTTCGTGGAGACTGAACACTCTACGAGTTATCTCTCTGTGACCAGAAGCTTGGAAAACTGGATTCTTCCTTATGTAATGATACGAGATGTTATGGAACGTTTTCCTGTTTTTTGAAAGTTCAAACTAAGAAAATAGACATGTAGATTTGATATGTCTCACAACAGCCAGCCTAAGACAACAGCCAGCCTAAGACAACAGTCGGCCAAGACAACAGCCGGCCTAGGACAACAGACTTCATAGCCGGTAAGAACACTTACCGGCTATGAAGTCTTAACTTCCTGATTAAGAAGTTAATCAGAATTGAACTAAGCCTTGCCTCATCAGACTATTATCCGTTCGGTACAATCTAGACCACTTTATGTGAAAAAATGTTTCTCTTTGATTAAAAGACAAAGAAAAGGTTTAATGCCTTCCTGAGCTAAATGAATGAAGAATAATCAATATAATTAGCTTAACTAAAGTTAACTGAAGTCTATAACTAAGCTTTAGTATTGATCTCCATAGTGTGGGGCCTATGAGAGTCTACGTGAGGCTAAAAACTCTCATAGACCCTTAAAACTTAGTTCAAAATCGTTTAATTAATAATAAAATATAATACAAAAATTAAGTTCTTTTTATCTACACTTGAAATTAACAATCAAAAAATCTACTGGCACCTTAGTACTAGCATACAATCAATACTTATCAATATCCTAAAACATTTATGAAAAAGAACTTCTCTATTGAGTTGGCAGAAAATTTTATGTAATTTTGAATTAATTGGAAAAATAGGGGGAAACACATGTAAACATCACTTCAATTTTCAATTTGAACAATAATATTATAGAACCTTGTGATAGCCGAAATTTCATATCCTTCCATTCGGTTTCGATGTCTTCTCAGGTCACACTTTCGCAATTGCTTCTAATATCATTTGCTTCAACTTTATATAGACATCTGTTTCTTCGTCAACTAGATTCTGGTTATTCTTAGGTCCTCAAAGCCTGCAGGAATATTAATTGGTGCACAAATTAAAGCGTGAAAATCTGTTTTTTTTGCTGCGTCCACGGTAAACAGTTTAAGCTGAAGGATTTGCCTTCCATGCTATTTAGAGATGTCATTCAGGACACTGAAATTTGGCGTTCCGAATGCCTTCCGTTTCCTTCGGGAGAAGAAATTACATTGAACTACATAACCACATTGTATTTCGGTACACAGCTATTTTAATTTCTGGATAATTGTTGTTATTATTGGATTTCATGTTTTCCAAACTACTGGACTGGTCAATTTTCAAACTTTTTATGATGTATACTTGTTAATATTGAGCTATTCTTAAAAGTTACGCTTCAAGAAAGTTTAGATACATTTTTCTAATTGTGACAATGGCCTAGCTTCGAAATTTGACACTAGAACAACTCAAACATAATTTAGTCGCAGCCAAATACTCTTTTCCTCTACTATTTCCTTAATTTCCTATTTCCTTCTCTACGGTTTTATTAAAACCCGTGGTGTTTCCTTTGTGCAGAGGATTTTCAAGGCTTAATTTTTATTTCATTGTTCAATTTTTACCATGATCACTAAGACTTCACCTGTACAAAGATTAATACAAAGATTGGAATAATGTATTTAGTAGATTTTTCCAAGAAACATGTTTACTAAGACTGCGTGTGAGATTACACTTTGAATCTATAGCATGCGTCTGTAAAGCAGAAATCAATTTTCACTTTCATTGTATCCCGCTGCTTCGAATATTTTATCATTCCTCAAATAGATCTTCTAAATTATATACCTTCAAATCACTTTTAAACAAACAAATCTAAACTATAACACTTTCACCTGAAATACTTGGAAAATGTTTTCCCATCAATCTTCCTTCGATCCTTCGCTGTTAATCACAACACAGCCAGGTGCATTGATGCACATAAATCGATTGTGCTAGTTCATATCCACTGGCGTGTATGTGTATGAGTTTGTGCGGATGTGTAGAGTGAAAGATCTCCCAAGCAATCTGATCATTTAGCTGTCGTTCTAAATTAAAGATACTTTTGCTCGAAAACAATTTTCCCGAAAAAAAGGTTGAGCTGATTATGTTTAGGTTACGAAGACACGACATTACACAGCAGACAGACAGACGGACATAGTTATGGAACGAATGAGCCGACAATCTTTGTTGCATGTGGCTGGTGATTCGTTTGGTGGTGGCGGCGGTAAAATGGTACCCACTATCAAATGAGATAAAAACGCTAACAACAAAAGAGATCTTTGAATGTGATATCTAAGGAATCGGTCAGTGAAAGATACTTTGAATGTGAATCTACAACAAGAAAAAGAATCAACAAACCGATCTGAACGACAAAGACAACTTTGCCTTTGGACGTATGGGATCTTTTAGACAAAAGGCAGTTATTTTGCCTAAAAGATCGATCAAGTTCCATTTTAAAGAGCATATGAAATGCAGGACCTTCTATCCCACAGCGCTCTCCACCATCGGACGCAGCTAAGATGCAGATACTGAAAATCGTTTTCTCAAGATCACATTTTTTCTGGGCGAAACAATAGGTGACTGTGACAGGGCCTATGTAGTTAGCCGGGGCTGTAATTCGGTAATGGTATTTGCGAGCATAGCTTGGCAATTCCATTCTATTTATTTGCTGTGGAAGCTAAATGACCCCAGCCATCAAAATACTGAGTGAATCTTTTTGAATCAAGACATTATATGTGCTTAAAATAAACATTAATCACTCGTTGGACACAGTGAATTTTGACGGTGATTTATAGGCCCGATTTAACGTTTGACAAAAAATGTTGGTTCGCGTTGAACAGGATGTCATTCCACGAAGAATGGAAACGAGCATGTTTCCGGCTAGGCTGCGGGTTCGGAGGCGTTTTCATGCTCTAAATTTTGTTGAAGATCGTTGTTTCAACAAGTCTTTCAATATACAATGTGAAAGTTTATTCGCGCTCCATGCAATCGGAAATATCTTTCCATGAGCAGCGATGTCTAATTCAGCAATAAACATTAGTATTCTAATGAATCAATTTCACTTTTCAAAAAAAACAACACACAGTAGTGAAAAGATTTTCATTGTTAACTGACAATAATTGTTGAACGCACGCCTCGTATGATTTATGGTTTGCTTGTCCTTCTATCACGAGAAGGAGCCAGTCAAGACAATGACTCTCATGAAAAATATTCCCAAACATTCGAACCTAAGAAGGTGCAGTGAACAAAGTATAAATACACTCTTATTTGCAAGGAGTCGTGTTTCTCAGACTGATTTCTGTATTAATTATTCACCGAAGAAAACGGCCGACAACAAAAATGTGTCAACCAAAATCATTTACACCTTTTCGTTGAGAATCTCATTTCTTCACATCCTTAAACTCCGTCTATTTATCATACCTTTGATTTAACTACGTCTAAAAGGACTTTCCAATTCTCGAGGCTATTTCAATTAAACACAGGAGAGAAAAAAAAAATTCAACCATGGAAAGAAATCCCTTAATAGGACACAAAAGTCAAAGTTACAGAGTCGTCTCTACTGATTGTACACGAACGAAACAATAACTTCAAGGATCAAAAATAAGTATGGGGGAAGTTAGGCCGAGAGAAGAAAAAAAAAGACAACCGAAGAGTATCTCATAAATCATTTTCGCTTGAACAGAACAGGAGGCGATTTTTGTGATAAAAAGGACTTGAACCTTTTCAGCCATGCATCACTTATTTCGCTTTTCTCTCGACGACGGCAAAATGCTTTTGTCGATTTTGATCTTATTTTTGAAATCCAAAGGACAGAGTATGAGGGACAAGAGAAGAAGAAGAAGAAAAAAAAACGGCAACGCAAAAGGACTTGTTACAATCGTTTCACTCGACTTAAGGTTAGAAATGGAAAACATTTCCCTTTATCAAATTGAAAGATGCGAAGAAGCAAAAAACGGCTTGCCCATGGAAATGGAAACAGTTGCCGAGTTAAAGGGCAAATTGAAAATTACCTGTGTAGTCGTGGATTCGAAGGAGATGACTAAATTGAGTAGAAAGAATTGATTACTCGGATTTAAGTCGTTTTTTCTCGTTTGCACTTTCTACGTCGTGCGATAATCATAGCTATCACGGATTTCGAAAGTAGATAATTTCAAACTACAGATAATAATTAATAAATTTTAGTTTGAATAAATTATATGCCAACTAAGAAACCATGAAGTTGTTCAGGGGTTCATGTCATATTATTTATTTAGGATCATGTAGCTTGAGTTTCCCTGAGGAATGGATAAAGAAAACTAAAGCTCAATGCTATACTTTTACCTTTTGGTTTGGAGAATCAAACGCTAATGCGATGTTTTTACTTTTTTTATGTTATCCTGGCTAGTTTATTGTCATGACCAATTGTTTTGCATATAAGGATATTTACGATCACTTTATTTTGTTGCTAAATCGGTTGAGAACCGTCTGTTTTATTCAATTTCGTCAATAAATCGTCAAAACTCCATTGAATTTAAAATATAAATTCAATCTATATCATAGTTTCAATAGAAAAATTAACCAAATTATCGCAAATTATCACTTTTGAGCACGCAATTTCGTTCGCACCCACTATTTGATTATGTTTTGACTTGTAGTACAGTGATCTTGGTTTTTCCTTACTAAAAAAATGATTGCGAGCCCTATAATATGCCTTCTAATTGCGATCAGGGAGACATTTGCGCTTCGCACGTGAGATTAGTGCTACTTATTTCTTTTTCTAGAGTTGTTGCTTATGGGATAATATTTGCTAATATTTTTATTCTATAGAGAATGCGCTTGTACAATTTTCATTCTACTATTGAGGAATTACTTCCAATTGGAAATAAAATAATTCTCATCAAACAATTTTTCAACATCTTACTGTAATACTAAGAGGAAGCTTGCAGAGCTGATGATCTTCAGCACTTCAACTTTCTTCCTGCTTTGGAAATTCCATGTTTTTTGCTAGCACAAAACGAACAATATTGCTTTTATTCTCATTTTCGCAAAAATGTTAACAATGCTTTGTAACAGATTAAAAATTAATTTCAAACTTGAATGTATGACACACTAGGCAGATATATCACGACCTTCATTTTTCTGGATTTTATATGGATGCAAAGGTAGAAAATTCGCATATAAGTACGGAAATCTGTCATTCTAGGAATTCTGTCAAACTTGGGATTGTGCAAAAAGTTCTTGCTTGCTAAAGATCTTAATGTCCTCTCTTTTTAATACTTCCAACTTGCCTATCCAGTTGCATGCGTTATCGTGCGTTAAATGCGGTATCCAGTTAAACGGATCTAGAAAAAATACCCGGGAAACATTTGGTCTACTATTTAACAGATTATCTTACCCCCCTTGTCTGTTGTAGACGTAACAATAAATACGAATTCTTTCTCATCTAAAAGCCGAGTGTAGGACATACACGAGATGAAAAAAGAGGTAAAATTTCTCTAGTTCTACGGAAGTGTCAAATATAAGGCCCGCAAACGCAAGACCTCTCCAAACGAAAAAATGAACGGAAGGGATCGCTTTACAAAATTCAAGGTGTATCGATCTCCTGATAGTTTCGCTTTCCCAATTTAGTAATCCCTTTTTCCAAGAGAACAGATTTAATTGCATCTCTCGATATCATCGTCAATCCATGGCTAAAGAGGTCCAAGTAGTTTGATAATTCAGTAACCTGTAAATTGTACGCTGACGTGTACTGAAAGCCACTCGATGACCCAAAGGTGCTTGAGGAATAGCATGGGAGTTTCTACCATAAAATTGTTGTACGAGCCTTTCTAATGGTACCTATTGAACACTTTCAATTTGTATACCCTTTTGCTGTTAAATACCAGTTCGTTCTTAGGGATCATGCCAGACCAATCTCAAAAGATAAAAAAGTATCTGCAGCAATTTTCAATAAAATTTGTGTTCATACTTTTGCAATTCTTATCTTTTACTTTAATGTCTTGATCAGATAACCTCAGATTTTCGTAAGGGATTCTGTATCAGTTATGAAATTAGCAAATCTAACGTAAGTGCAGAACTGATTCTGCGGGTTACACTGCCTCTGAATTAACTATCAATGACATATTCCCAGATTATCTTCTTTCTATTTGCATCTTGTTGGCTTCGATTGGTCCGTAATTTTAGCTGTAGCATACAGGGTTTGTCCGGAAAGTAATAGGACTGATTTTCTTCCGCCGCGACTGTTCTTCGGAGAGCGCGCGCACCGACTGGATTCGGTAGAGAGGGTTCCTAACAAACGAACGAGCGGCTGGTCAGTTATCTCCGAGCACCTGGAGAGTCAGGACAGGCTTTTTCGCGTGACGTGTTTCCGTGAGTGGTGCAAGCCGAAAATGCAGCGTTCGTTAGAGCAGAGGTACGCAATTAAATTCTGTGTGAAACTCGGTAAATCTGCGACAGAGACGTTTGATATGATGAAACAGGCCTACCCAGGTGATGCTTTAGCAAGAAGTGGTGTGTTTCGGTGGCCTATTCGGAGGGCCGGGAAGAGGTCGCCGATGAAGACCGTGCTGGAAGACCTTCGATTTCGACAAACACCGACAATGTGACTCGTGTACGCGAAGTTTTGAACTCAGAGCATCGACTAAGTACTCGTTTAATTGCCCAGATGTCAAATTTACCAAAATCTGTGGTTCATGACATTGTAACGGAACATTTGAGCATGCGCAAGTTGTGCGCGAAGATGGTACCAAAAGTGCTCACTGGCGACCAGAAATTGCGGCGAGTGGAAGTGTGCCAAGAAAATTTGAACATGTGTGAAAGTTACCCCCAATTTTCGACTGACCCCTTTTTTCCTCGCCTGTAAAAGGTCGATGAAAGGCAAGCATTTTGAGAAGGCAGAGGGGATCCAAGCAGCTTGCACCACGGCTCTCGAGGCTTTTCCGGAGAATGCCTTCCGTGACGCCTTCAATATTTGGAAATCGCGCTGGCAGCGCTGCATCGACGCGAGAAGAGCCTACATTGAAAGTTTTTAAAGAATTGCAACGATTGGCTCAATGAATTTTTTTAAATCGGCTCAGTCCTATTACTTTCCGGACAAACCCTGTATCTTGCAGCCCAAGGATAAATTTGATATTTTCTATCAATCTGGAGATCAAAATATATTAGGAGTAAATCCACCGGAATCTCGATTCGCACGTCAGTGGAAACCGAAAATGTACACAGAATAAAAGTCCAGCCTTACATGCGATGATTCTTTTTATGCCCACATTTACCGTTATCCAGTACATAAACTGATTAAACATAATGTAACATCCTTTAGAAATAATCAAGAAAATGAATTTGGAAGCCTGTCGTCAGGTACAGGAAAACGAAAGCTTCACTGAACCGTTAAATATGGAGAAATAGAGCAACAAATAGACGAAACAAAGACACAGAGCAAACAAAAAGACAACGGGTAAGGGTAAGGAGAAGAGAATTGATCTATAGGAGAGTTGCGACACTGAGGCTCCTACATTGAAGACTATATTGGACTTACATTCAAGACTAGATCTATTTTATCCGGTACAAACGATGGAAAAGACATGGTTTAAAAGAGCCTGAAATCTGGCGTGCATACCTCTTTGAGTGGACATCCTCCAAGGCTTTCGTGTTTAACGGAAAGGAAAAATGTCGTTTATTCAAAGCCAAAGTAGTTTGAAGTACGTTGAATAACCGAGAACAGAAGTTTCAGAGGACATGTTGTTCGTTATTTGGACGTTACTTCCTAAATGATCTTGACAAATGATTTGTTTCAAATTAATAGGTCACTGTTTGAATAAAAAGAAAAAAAGGCTTGATAGGAATTTGAAAACAAAATTAAAAAGGTGAAAGGACCCCGCTAGGTAGCTGTGTTCACAATCTGCTGTTCTGACTTGCATGTAAGTTGATACAATCTACAAAAGATGTAGCCAATTAGGCCAATCTTCAACTTTCCAAAAATCCCAAGCTGAGAAAGTCAGCAAAAATACTTGTCTTCTCATAATTAAGTAAAGACCACACATTTTCGCAACACTGGAAACCAATGATACAAAGTTTCTAAATGAGCATTTAATTTCCTTAGCCACAGAATGGTAGTAGATGACCTCAGCGAGGAATAAGATTTACTCGTTTCCTGAATATGAAATACCGATAAATGTCTCCTTTAAAAATACAACACTAGCAAGAAATTTCAATAACATTTCCTCGCATTGGTTGCTGGTAACTTCTTCGAAACGTGAATGTCAAAGGGTTTTTCAGTCCTGTTAGTGGCATAATGATAGCCGTGCCACCATTCTACATTCACCTCTATTCAGATAAGCAGGAAAAACCCTTCAACAGACTACAAGTCGTAATAGAAAAAAATTGTATTCGCTTTTTCGCATGAGACCAGATCATTCAACGGAGTTTTAACGATTTAGAAAGATTTCGCACATTCGCTTTGGTACAAATGAAATCAAATCCAAATCCCTGTTTATGTTGATTGTAATACAAGCCTTAGACAAATTCAGGCAAGTCGGAGCAACTATGAAAATACTTCACCAATTCCACAAAAGCCGAACGTCCCTGGTGAAATTGAAGTCCTCGCTCCGCCCAAGAATTCACTCCGACAAACAGAACCCATCTTTCCAAGATTCCATAACTTTTATATCGCATGGGCAGAAACATTTAAATATCTCTAAACGCTGATCGTAAGAACCATGAAATTACTGCGTTTTGCAGACCATGCCCTCCGTTATCTCTGCTCCTTTATCGTGCCCCCAGCCGTCTTGGTAAGTCAACCTAGTCTTCAAATACGTAAATTAGATTAAAGATCGGCCGTTCCCGCACGTCCTGGGTTTCCCATCGGTCTTCGTCCCTCAGCCTTACTTGTCAATTCTGTCCCACGTGATCTCCATACGAACCGTATAAGCGAACGAAACAGGCGGCCTCCTTGGAGAACTTGGAGCGGAGTTCTCTGACAAAGGCTTCTTGGAGAGGGTGGTCAAGCATTTCCTTGCGTTTTGAGAAGAAGAGCCCCTTAAAATACCTAAATCTTCCTACGGCAGACAGCTTTAGGGTAAGATTGACTCCCAGCAATCACAGAGCGCATAGGGTCGAACGCGTAGACATTGCAGAAAAAGCCGCAGTGCAACATCTAACCAAGGATAAATCCAAATCGGCTGGTTAGTCTGCGAAATTGGCAAAGGGAAGTCATGTATTATTATTTATGCCTATGCTTCGGACATATTTTCCTGAGCTGCATGAGGTCAGATTGAAGCAACCAGTGCTATAAATGTGGCACTCTCGGCTATAAGACAGGATATTGCTCAAATAAATCCAACTGCAGTTTGCGTATTTGAGAGATGAGATTTTGGAAGGAGCCAGGTGTCTATAGAGGCACTTAATAAAAGCATATTGAAAGCATGATTTTAGTCCTACTGATCAAACTACACCCCAGTACAACCACACAGAAATAGGCTGTGAGGGAGCAACATGTCGACACCATAACAGGGAGGAGACTGGATGGTAATGTGAACCATTTGAAATCACCGCCAGATCTGGGTGCAGAATTGTATTCTCCTCCCTTTTCGGAATTGCTCCAGCGGGGACAGCGTTGTGCAGATCAGGTGAGCGGATATGATTTTATCAGTATACATTTCACGCTAAATTAACCAATTTCATATTTTTAGAGCAAGCTCGATTAAATAGAGGAAGCTGTCTTGACCCTGGAAGGGTGAACCCTTGTTTGCGATGCTTTACCCAGATTTCAGGGGAAAATTAACCCAAAAAATTGCGACTAGGACGGAACTTGCTAGCGTGAACGTTGGAAATACGCCGACTTTTTGACGTAGAGCTGCTTGGAAATGACGAGAACTTCAGCAGAAAACGTGTTGAACTCCACCATAAGTCTCATCGCGTTTACTTGCGACTTCACTCTATGATCAGACGATGGCCACAACACGATAAGTCTATCCTTTATTTTTTAATTTTCCTTTCCAGAATGCTATGTTTTGTTTGTTACTTTGACAGACATATGTTTCAGAAATCACTGAAGGTATTACAGAAAATAATTAACAATGAAGAAGGGGCAACTTACTACCGCAGTATATATCTTTCAAAAACAAAACAAAATATAGCATTTTGAAATAGAAAAATCAAAAAATAAAGAACAGTTTCGAAGTGCTAAGCACGGGAAAATACACTGATATCGACAGAAATCACTGATAAGCGAAGACATTGTCACAGGCTCCACCGGGTAGATTCATCAGTGAAAGCAAGGCTCACTTCTGCTTCGTTTAAAAGCTTGTCATGCAGATGCTTGGAATCTCAAGGAAAACCCGGGGGGTTGAGTCGGAAAAGGAAAAAAGCGAAGCTTATGCTGGCCAGCAATGGAAGATGGATCTGGGGCAACAATCTGCATATCGACCCCTATGTATGCTCAACGCTGCTGGAAAACTGTTCAGTGAGGCTCATCAGAGAGACTTGGGGAGACCAGCCAAGTTGCTGGCGTGTATCTCCTTAGTAGCACAGCTTCAGCGCTGGACGATCCATGATTGGTGCAATAAAAGAGGTGATGAACGCACTCTAGTCACTACTGGAGACGAATAGTACTGTTGATAACAATCAATGTGAGGCATGCCTTCAATTCTTCCAGGCGATCAGATATTCACGCTGATTTGAAATATTTCAGGGTGCCGCTGTATCTGATGCCAATATTCAGGGACTAATTCAAGGGCTGAAATCTTGTTTATGACACATTGGTGGTTAGTGAAGAAGTGACGTGACATCAGGGGTGACGCAAGGTTCTACTCTTTGCTCGGACCTATGAAATATCTCGATCGACGAGCTTTCGGGGTTGCGCGGAGAGCAGGTGTGAATTACACGCTGTGGGCTTAGTCTGATTAAGTTTCCATTTCAATTGGAGAAACGCTTATCAATTCGAAGGAATCAAGAAAATACCTTGGCTTGATGAAAAACCCGAAGATGAACTTCTTTAATCAGGTCCGAGTGTGAGCGGTTGTGCCTGCTGTAGGAATTTTTGCTATCAGTCAGCTTATGACCAATACTGTGGCACCAACCTCCAGGAAAAGACGCCAACTCATGAGTGCGGTATGGTGAATGCTCTTGTACGGCTCCAAAGTCTGGTTTAATGTTCCTAGTAAGGAGCCATACTGGTGTCATTTCACACGGATACAGAGACAAGAAGCTAAGGGATAGCAGCTGCATACTGCGATGTCTCTGAGCTGACAGTGCCGATTCTTGCGAGCATTTATCCATAATGATACCTCCTGAAAAGCGAAGGTTAATTTGCTTACACAGCTGAAGTCGAGGAGAGAATTCTTTGACGAGAGGAAAGAAGAACGACTCCAGCTTTGTGGAACAGAAATTTGGTACGCAAAGTGTGAGACAGGTGGACCCCATAGTTTATCAGTGATCTGGAACCGTGGTTCTTCAAAAAGCATGGTGAGACTTGATTATTACGTGACGCAACTTCTCAGTTGGCATCCATATGCAGAGGATGGACTAGGCTTTCTTTGCATTTCTCCGGAAAACGTAACGGCGAAAATGTTCACATATAAATACAATTAGGACTGTGTGTCATATTACGTGTGGACGGTTCTTCTTATAAACTCTGGTGGATCGACTGGTGGCTGGAGGGAAAGAAGATCTCTCTGACAGTAAAAGTTTTCCTTCTCATCCATTTCTACTTAACGAGAGAGTCGTCGCTGATTTGAATGGGCCATTAGGCGAGACCAAAGTGGACTAGTTCGAAGTGATGTTACAAACAGTTCCAGGCTAGGTTCTCGGTGTGACAGGGAAGGCGATGAATCTGTAGTCCGGTTGTCTGCAATTTCACCATGCAAAGTGTAAAAAGCCTTTTATTCTTAATGAATTCAAATTATTATCATGAAATTTGAACGTTTCCAACCACCTTTTGATGCAAATAGAAGATCCTTCAAGGTCTTTATATTCATAGGAATTGCTATATGCCCTTTATCTTGTAATCCCTGTCCGCTCGATCATTTTCAGCTGAGAAAGGACTTTCTTAAGCTGAAATCAATTTGAATAAACACTCTAAACCTAGATTCTCTACATGGTAATTCCCTTGGGAAATGTTCAGCAGTTCGTCTGCAGGGTTTTAATGCTTGGAATGCTGAGTTCACTGCGTTGACAGCTTTCATAACTACAATTTCATTAAATAATATGCAGCTAATATGGCAAGAATAACACAACTCAAAATCTGGAAAATCTCTGGAAAATCCAAACGAGGTATTAAGTACGGCGATGTGTCATCAGTGAGAAAACCTCAGCTATATTTCGACAAGTTACTTACATCCGAAGTCCTGGTTTTTTATCTGAAAATAGAAGCCTCGGAAAATTGAAGTGTGGCATCCAGTGATAATATGGACAGGACAGTATTTTTCACCTGAAGATGAAGATGCATCGAAGCCACTGTCTGTTAACCAAACGAGGCTTTTTTTTGTGTGGGAGGTGAAGGCTATTTACGCCCTGAGTGTCGGACTCCCCCGCTACCGGACTACCGACTAAACACCTCCTCTGTCACACCGAGGATGGATAGGAAGGAATTGCGATTAGAGAGAATTGCGATACAGAGATCCCCCCTCCCTCGCCAAGCGATCCATCGTGCCCTTCTTTATAATAAGTACTGTCCGTACGTAATGCGACACACACTTCCAATTGTCCTTTGATTGCATCATTTTTCCCATTACATTTTCTGGGAAAAGTACGCCAATCTTCTCCGAGAGAAGCTTAATGACAAGGTCAGAGATTTGAATTGATCCATCGATAAAGCGGAAATACTAACGTCAAGATTATGAATATGGAATCGGTGCGAATCTGATGTTAAGATATCTTTATTTTGAATAAGACATAGGTTAAAGTTCCGTAATATTTTTAAGATTAGAAGATGGTCCAGAAGAAGATGGTATAGTTTTCTGAAATGATTGAAACAGCAATCTTGCTGTCATAATTCGGCCATGATTTGGCTACTGAATAGAGATTATTTATTGATTCTTCAAAGGCCAATTTGAAAGGAATCTTACTGCAAAATGTGAATAAGTAATCACATTTTTGCTATCCCATAGCGCAAATCTAAAGGAAATTAATTGCAATCAAAATAAATGGCTAACTTCTTCTCCTCCTACTTCTTAGCATTACAGCCCCTCTTGGGCCTTGGTTTCCTACAACAAGCGCCTCCAACTGTCTCGTTCCATTGACAGCGTCCTAAAAATGGCCAACTACTGCATACCTTTCAGTGGTTGCGAGGAGTGATGGACACTTAAAAAGGCCGCTTTTGCTTAATTTTAGCTAAAATTGTTACGCAAAAACTGCATAAAACAAATTAAAATAAACTTATTATTCATAAGCTCCTGAACATTCTAAAAATAAAATCCTTCTTTTCAATATAAGCATTTATGCTGAGAAATAGTTACTCAAGGTTTAAAGTTGAAAATAAAATTGTCATATTAATGGGACACTTTAAATTTTCATATTTAAAAAAAAAAGTTAAAATCTTTACTTAAAATACAAAAAAATGGCGATATTTAAATGGTTATCCCTCGGATACCCATGGGTACTACAGCAGCACAACATAGTGTCATACCGGGGCATTGTTACCCCAAGCTTCTTGCGCATACTGGTCCGAATATTTTACCATTTTCTCGAACCGTTTGCCAAAAATCCTTCAAATTTCTACGGTCTTTCTCTCCAACTTCCATTCTCACTTGCTGGCACACATTTTTTAGACGATTTAAATTGGCATTTGTGCTCGCTAATACAAAATATATTGGTTATTTATACATTGTATTACTATGCAACGGACCATTATCCTGCATAAAGATCAATGTAATCTACAAAATTTAATCAGTGTAACATTCATGTTGATTTTCTAAAATATTTTTGCACATTGCAATGTCCATTTATACCATTGATCTTTACTAAGGGTCCAAATCCATAGCGCCCAACATTAGTAAAGAGCCTCCGTAGTGCTAAATCTTTTTAAATATTTAAAGGGGATTGCTTGCTTCCCTTTTCGTACGTCTTACATAAATTTTGCCATCAGATCCGACTTGGTTAAATTTGCTCGAATCAAATTTGACGATTTTTTTTCCGAAAATAGACCAGTTTGTCAAGGTGAGTTGTGGCATACTGCAACCGATGTCTCCTGATCTATGCAATTTCTACAGATTGTTTCTCGTTTGCACAATTATGTTGTCCAAAATTTTCTAATTTACGAAGGGTGGTCTGAAAAGTTTCTTTTCGAGAATGAGGCGAGACTTTTTTCTCAAAAAATTTGTATTTTATAGTCTCCTTGTAACTCTACACACTTTTGGCAGCGATGTTTCCATCTCTTTAACCGGTCCAAATTGTACCTGGCATTTTTTCTGCAAAATAATTGTTCACGAAAGTTATTGCCTCCTGACGAAAATGTCTGTCCTCCGAGTATACAGCTTTTAGATGCGGAAACAAAAAAAAGTCACTTGGGGCTGGATCCGGTGAATATGGCGGATGGTCACAGGAATTCCTTGATTTTCGTCATGGCAACCGCCATGACAACCGTCTTCGCGTGAGACGGTGCGTTGTCTTTGCGGGACAGGATTTCCTTTTTCTGCAAATGTGGTCGTTTTTCCAGTGGGGAGTAATGATGCATAGTATGCTCTCGCAATAGTTTTTGCTTTCTGAAGATAATCGATTAAGAAAACTCTACGGCTATCCCAAGAAAGAGTTCCCATGACTTTCCCAGCCGCAAAATACTTTTTGCTTATTTCGGAGCCAGTTCTCTCTTTGCAGTCCCCTGACTGTATTTTTCGCGGTTATAATGGTGTTTAAAAGTTTCATCTACAGTAATTAATCAGTGCAAAAAGTGGATTTATTGCACCCCAACTGCTCCAGCAAAGCGTTAGAAATGTTCATGTGAACCAGTTTTTTGGTCTTATGTGAGAAAACCCGGAACCCAACGCGCCGACAGTTTTCACATACCGAAATCTTAATTTGACATTTAAAAACACAATCTTTGGACCCTTCCATAACCTCTCCTATATATCACACTTTAATTTGGCGGCCATCTAGCACCATTTGGTGAACTATAGCGATGTTATCGTCAGTAGTCGCAGTTTTTGGACCTCCCGAACGTTCATCATATCCCAAGTTCTTACGGCAACGTGTAAATTCAGGTGCTCAAAATTTCACTATGAAACTCATCTTTGAGTTGCGTAGGGGTATTGCCTTTCAAAAAAAAATTTAATAATAACTCTTTACTCATTTTTTGATTATCACAATAAAAAACATACCGACTCACTCAAACCGTCAACTATCAACTTAAAACTGCACGTCCAAAATGGCTGAAACTTTGGTGGACAACTGTCAAAAGATGCAAAACTACATACACCAGTTTTCATTGACCAAACTTTTCAGACCACTCTCGTACATCTCTCTATTCTGGAGGATACTTCGATTAAGTGATCAAATGACATGCAGTCAAGTTAAACAAAATACTGCTGCTTTCCTTGCAAGTCGAACAGGCACGCGCGATCACATGTTATAAAAGAGACTGGCCATAAGGTGACCCGCTTATTCTGAAATCAAAAAAACGCGGAATTTTAGAGTCGGAGGAATTTATTCCCGCCCTTAAAACTTTAACTAGGACTCCAAAAAAAAAAAGTCGTCGGAGGCTTAAGCAAATACGGTCCGGCTTTAAGATTTTTGAAGTAAAAATTTCGCAAGTTTAGTGAGTCGAAAGCGAGGAAGTCGTGTTTGTAGATGTGGAGAAAAAAACTGCTTGAAAATTTGTCTTATAAATTAACCCTTAGCCAAACTGAAAAACGTATTAGGGAGACTTTATTGATATAAGAAATAATTCATTTGTTAACAATGAAACTCTCAATTTTTACCAAAAATACTGATTTTGGACTGTTACCACCAAATGGGATGCAATTTGTCATTGAATTTGCATTTGATTCACATGTGGACTTTTTCTTAGAAAATAATGTACTGAGGTTCAGACGGCACGCACATTTGAAACGCTTTAATGGAGATGCGGCTGTCATGTAAAAACGTTTCGAAGCAAGTGAGAGCCGGCCGTGCTCGCAGATGACTATCACAGCCTTGTTAGAGACACTCCAGGTTTGCAATAAAAGAGACAATCCAGCTGCACCGAGAAAACTTACTTTTTCAATGAAAACGTCAAAAAAGCGATCGGGTAAGATTGATTTTGAAAGAAAATTGAGTTTTTGATTTTTCTCGTGTATCTCCTATAAGTGAGATATGATGATAAGCCCCCATCTAGGTATCTCTATTAGAACCATAAAAAGGAGTAACAATCACACAGCAGGATCTATGGCTAAATACAGTCATTTTCAAAATGTCTTCTGATTCTTTCAATGTTCTACATCTAAGGACTTTTTTTGAAATGTTAAAGAATTAAATTTGAATAAATCAACTATCGAAACACTAAAAGCTCGTTGAGCTCGGCTAGGACGAATAGGAAAATAAAATGGAATTTTCTTCGATTCGTTTAAGAAATGTTCTTTTCAAAAGCTACAAGCTCTATTAGCAATATCCTGGCTACCCGTAAACATCACACATGCGAAACCGTTTTTCACATAGATCTGATTACTGTGAACATTTCTTACAAATCTCGGCAAGACAAATCCTTGTCTATTTAAACACCAAAATGTGCTTTGTACAAAATGTTACTAACATTTTCCAACAACTGTGATCGTCATGATAACATGCGAATCGTAGTCCTGTTTACATACCAGTATGTTTGGTACATAATTTTGCGAACAGAGCGCAAAATTACATGAACTACGGCGCTAACATGACTTACATCAAGGGAAAATCGTTCCATGCGCCAATAACATAGAATCCTGAAATGCTTTTCCAGAATGTGCTCGTATGTATGTTAGTGATACCGGTATAAGAAACGAATAGGATAAACGAAGAAGATGGTTAAGCTGTAGGTGAACATTTTTCAAGAGGATCAGTTCACGAACATGGTTTTAATTACACGTCGAGCACCTTGTCACCTTTTAATGGTGCAAACGCTTGGCCACAAACAAATTTTCTGTTGATTTTTCACGTTTTATTTGTTCGTTGAGCGGGACGGGGTCATGTGATGACGTATAAGAATTTGTAAAGTAATCGGTGAAGTTGTTATGAAGGGGTTGCCAATTTAGACTTCTCAAGTGTCCACAATGAAAATCCTTGCCTCAATTGCTGTGCAATCAGTGGATACCGTTGAAATTGGTCATTTTCCCATTTAGAATTAGTTTCAATTTGATTTATCAAAGGACGAATTATGGCAGATTGATATTATACTTTAGGCCCACTAATATTTAATAGAGTACCTTTAAGTTTTTATAACGAACAACGTGAATATAAGAGTTTCAGATAAGGTACTATGTGCAAAAAATGTGTGATAGTTTAAGGACATTCTTTAGTAACTAATTCATTATGTGGCTCAAGGCGCTATCATAATTATCTGCAATCTCATCTCATGGTTCACTTGGTTTTCAGGATTTGAAGGTCTTGCATGAACTGATTGTTGATCTTTTACAGGACTTCTGTTGAAACTTGAAAGACTCCAATGTTTTTAACACTAGCTCATTGTAAATAGTAATTTACTGGCAAATTATTTCAATACAGTGATAAATTTTCTACGAAATTATTCGAATACAGCGAAAAGCGTTTTCACACATAAAATCTACGTTCGTCAATTTAAATGTGAATTTAAATCAAATGCAAGAAAATAATTTTATTAATCGATAATCTGTCTTAATTGGCAAATAATTCGATACCCTTGCTGTTTTGATGTTGTTTTGTGCATGTTCCTGTACTGGGAGTACTTTGGAGCTCGACACAGTCAAAATATTATCGCAGCCTTCCTGATTGTATTTAATCAAAGACACATAAAATGTTAACTTACAAGTTTTCAATAGTATTCAGTTTATCCGCATCCCTATCACCAAATAAAATGCTTGATTCAGCGATTGGTGACTTTTTTCACAGAACTCTTTCAACGACGGAAACCGACCAAAGAAATCTCCCATGGAGTCAAACTTGTACACAATATAAATTGGTGGGAGGGCAGCAGAAGACCTTAGGGATTACTGAAGAGAATTGTGTTTGAGGAGAGTTATGACCACAAAATTTTGACAAAACAGCTCATACACCTCTAAAAAGCTGCCAATCTAACCGGATTCAATGAAAATAAATACAATTTTAGAACTTAAAAATACCATATGGAGAACAGAAGACAGTAGCGCAGCAAAATATAGCAGAAAAGTCTACGCAATTTAACTCGATGAGGAAGCTTATAATCTTATAATCCGATCACTTAATTCTCTACAGTGCCAGTGGCACAGAAATCGTGACCCCTCCTTGAAAACTGGCGTAAATTCTCTAACGAGAGCTATCAAGGCCAAAATGAAGCACCTCCAAAACAACCACTGGAACAATTTCCTCACCAACCTTGACTATAATGCACGGAAAGTCTGGAAGTTGATTAAAATTTTGAAAAGAAAACATCATGATCTTTGATATGTTCTGATCGACGAAAATGGTACCCGAAGGAAAAGCAGAGTTGCTTGCTGATAAGTTTCACGAACACTACAATATCTCCCACAGAATCGTACTGATTTGCCTCATTTTCAACACTTGTCGGTAAACGTCACACTTCCAAAGCTGCTGGAAACACGCTAGCATAATACTATAATAATCTTTACTTTACTTTACTTTAAAAATAATCTTTAACGAGCTTCATGACGGTAAAGATCCGCGTGACCCTAGCAATCGATGACTACTTCCATCACCTTCAGTTTGACTTCAGACATAGATACTCCACAGAATACTAAAAACTACTTGTCTCCAAAGACGGTAAAGCATCACTTACTCGAAAACAGTCGGTTTTGCCTATTGATCATTGGTATTGAAATGGCGTTCAATACCGTCTGGCATAATGGCGTAATTCATAAACTTTAAGAGTGTAGTACTCCTCCTTACCTGCTGAAACTGATCCTTCTTGAGTGATAGAACGTACCACGTGAAACATCAACATCCACTACTAAAATCGCTCCCGATGGTGTTCCACAAGGTACTTGGCTGAGTCCAGCACTTTACAATGTATACACGTCTGACATTCCCATAAGGCAAAACTGCCAATTAGCGACTTTTGTGGACGATATTTGTCTCTACACCTCTGGCAACAACCTAACCAGATCAACTACAATCTAGGAAAAATACTGGAAAAAATCTACCTATTCTTCTAATCAAATCAAATGATTCCCTTGTCCGAAGAACTGACTTATTAGGGTCTTAAACTTGGATCGGAAACTTACATTTATAAATCACATCGAGAACATAAGTTTTAAGGCATTCAAGTCAGTTCTGTCTGTATATCCATTGTTCAATCCAAAGTTGCATATAAGTCTGCGCAATAAAATCCTCATCCCCAAAATGAGCATCCAACCCATAATAACCTACAAAGCTCCCACTTGGAACAAATGCTCTAAATATCGTAAAGCTAAACTTCAAATCACCCAAAATCGTTACTTAAAATTGGCCATAAACAAGCCTTAGTATTATTGCTTCAGATTACTACACCAAATTGCTAATATAACCCCTACCAGCAAGCTTGCGGAATAACGTACAGATAATCTGCTCAAAAAAGCTAAATACTCCCCGAATCCCCTCATCAAATCTCTTAGTAATATTCAACCATGGACCTGTCAAGAGTAATTCGATTACGATTTAGATCATAATTATTATAAGAATAATTAGTTATAAGTTAGATGTAAGCCTAGTAGAGGTTTTTGTTAAATTTTCCTCTCGATCTAATTTCTAGTACTCTTCCTCAGATAACTTATCATTAACTGAGTCTAAATTTTATGTTAACTTAGTTGTATGTTATGAAGTTTCCTTCAAATCTCTAGACATAAGAAAACAACAGTTAGAACTCTGTACAAAAGACAATATCAATAAAGAATCATTATATATAAAAGAAAAATACAATTTTATTTGTGATGAGAAATTTTCACGCATCAAATCATTTAACAAGAACTGCACTCTCTGAGTTTTTGGGTAAAAACGCAATAAAACTACGAATTTATTATCTTCTTGCTATCTCTTTCTGCTAGAAGCCGAGCAAGAGTATCCGTGCTGTCTTTTGTTAACGCTATGTTTATTACACACTCGTTTTCTTGAATTCTCTGGAATTCTTGAAATTTTGATTTACCAAATCGTATGACTAATACTACATGTGTTTGGGTCAATACCATGCGTAATAATTGGCCTGGATGAATTCAATCGCACACATGGCCCCTAATAAGTTTTGGATTCATTTACAGCAACTAATATCAAAAAAAAATATTATCTTTGAATCAAATGAAACGTGTTTTTCAACTTTTTAACTGGCTTATTTTACAGGCGGTCTCTCATGTATAATACCGGTTCCACTATTGGGGTGACTCCATGCATAATCGTTTTTATGAGGGAAACGTCAAAATGGCCCCTGCCATCAATAGCACCACAATTTTGCCTAAGAAGAATGTGATCCCAGCAAATTTTTAGGTGTCATAAGCTAAATTGGGGGTATAGCCATTTTGCCTCCCGTGCAGCACAAACTGGCCACGAATAACATTAAGGACCGAGGCTACCAAGCCTATTATTGCGAACAGCCCCAGTTTCGAAGCCACTTGTATGTTTTTTAAGCCCCTGTATGATTTGACCAGTAAACGATGAGTTTCAACATACTTTTTCTTTTGATTAAACAAGAAAAACGAGGCATGTCACATATGCTATTTTTCAGGCACGAAATTCGACATGGTTGATTAACTCGGTAAAACACACACGCTCATTTTAGCGGACTTATCTTGTGTGGGCTTGTAGCTAAAAGTCAGACAATCGAAATGGCGTTTGTGTTAAATTTGCGTACTTTTATGTACTGGCGCCATCTCTTAGTTAACCCGAAAAAATTTATGCACACACTTGCTAGATTATGTAGGTGTATAACTAATATTGAGTGAATTACGTTAGGTATCGGAGCAGTTGTAACTATTGTCCTTTGTCTTCTCTACTTCACTCTCTGGTCCAACGCATCCAACGTATAAAATTTCGGTCAGTTCGTCAATGATCTTGGTATTAACATCCTAATATTGAAAGTCTGCAAACTTTTTTTCAGTTTTTCCGTGTGGATTTTCTTTGAACTGCGAATCATAAGTCATAAATCCCATTTCTGTAGTAAGTAGCATTTTGGAAATCTCATTATCGTGACTATACAGAGATTCAACGTAGCATTCTCGTTTCCGCATTTAAACTGAAAATCATTGTTTAGTATTTGTTTGTTTGATTTCAGAACCACGCAGTAGTAGTTCATCGGAATATAAGCAGAGTTTATGGAGAAAACGAGCATATAAACAGTGATTTCAGCACCTTTGTAATGGAGAACATTGGTTTGAACATTCGTCATGATCAGGACAGTGCAAGGGCATGACAGAAAGTGATCTATTGAAAATCATACAATGAGGAGATAGGACGAACGCCGTAGAACTATCGGAGAGCTTCCAGTTCGAATGAACCACAATAGAGAGAAATATCCACGCGCTAGGATATGTCACAAAGTTGGACACTTTGGTACCCCACGAACTTTCCTAAAGAAACAACAAAGACCGAACAGCTTGTTGTGTTTCCCATCTTGTTAGTCTAACTTATGAGGATTTTCTCTGACAGATTATTTCTGGATATAAAAAGTGGGTCCTATACAGTACCGCGAAACGACGCAAGGTAGCATGGAAAAGAGGTGACTCACCAGGATTAACTTTAAAACCAAGTTTGCATTCATGGAAGGTCGTTTTGCCTGGGATTGTCAAAAAGTCATTTAAAGGGAGCTTCTGGAACAAAATCACACAACAAATGCAACCTTGTACGGTCAGCAATTGGAGCTGCTTTAACAAGCAATAACTGGTAAGGGTCCTTCGTTGGGTAATCGATACGGTGTCATCTGTCACCACGACAATGATAGACAACACGCAGCTCCATTTGCCCAGCGCATATTAACCGAGACTTGCCAGGGATTTTCCCACATTCTCCTGACCTAACCAGAACGAATTATCACATGTTTCGATTCCTGAACAACCACTTGCAGGGAATTTGCAGGGATAAAGGGGATCTTCGCACTGAAGTAGTTTTCGTTTTCGATGTTTTCGATGAAAAGGGGGGAAATTTCTAAAGAATAAGGATATAGTAACTTCCAGAACGTTAGCGACAATTATCGATAACAATCGTGATTATATATGAGATTTAATTTAAAAATTTCAATTAATAAAATTAGTGATTACGGAATAGTATATAATTTAAACTTATATAGGAGAAGTTCTGTACAAACCAAAAAGATTAGCAACGATAAAACAAGAATATATTTGACTGAAGAACCAGATGTTGAAAGTGCTGATTTCTAGCTAAATAATAATGAGATCCTGAAATTTTGGGGACATTGGCGATGCAAGACAAAGGAATACATAGGTAGCAGCTTCAGTCATATATACATACATATACCAAGTGAAACATAGTGCCTTTCTCTGGCTGTCCAAAGCGGCAAAAAATTTTAAGAATATTTAATGCAGCGACAGAGAACAGCTCCACTTCCATGACTTCCCATTCCATAATCTGTCCAAACCTCTTCGCATCTGCTACAGTACCCTCCACTCCAGTCTCCAATATATTATTCGCTGACATTGTAAAACAAGATCAACCCATGTCATCGGGGACAACGTGTAATCCCATTCAGTTCCTGCAGCAAGCAACACAAGACCTAATCGGCATGTAAACCGTGGCCGTATTTAATAAAATTTAAGGTTTTCGGCCCATTTTTGTGTCCACTTGCGCGGAAGACAAACTAGTCATACTTCTTTAATTCTATTCAAATTTCTATGGTGGTGAATAATCTAAGCATTGGCAACATCAACATTTATTTCCTTATCCTCCATAACAAAAGAAAATATCTATGTGATCTATCCAAAGCCCTCAAATCCTACATCGTCATCCTGAAGGAAACTATATTGAGAGCTAGGCAGAGGGTCTAGGTAAATGATTACCAGATGCTTTGCAATGATGAAGACAGGGGCACCCCTATTCTTTTCCGAGCTAACTTTTCCAAATCCAAATCAGTTTCAAACACCAAGACGTATCCGGTTCTCTAGCTTCACTCCAAACTAAACGCTAAAATGCCTCCCTGCTAAAATCCTAGTTGGCTCCTTATATTTATCTGTAAGTATATAGAATCTCGAATAGAATCCTCACCATTACTTCTACTTACGATTCATTCCTCCTAGGCGGTGATTTTAATGTCAGACACCAGCACTAGGGAGACTCTAAACCGAATACAAATGGAGACGCATTGTTCCAATAGTTCTCTTCTGGCCCGGACCTGACATGTGCTATCATGCGGGCTTCCCAACTTTCCTCAGAGGCAGCTCTTTCCTACATAGCTGTATTACATGACACGACCTTTTAACAGGAAACTTGGTCTCATATAAATGTATTACTTTCCCATAATTGTCTCACCACTACAGGCTCCTACTTAATGGCTCTACTTAAAGGCTCCTTAATGAAAAAACTCTCGGTCCAACATGTCCCGAGCTTTTAGATCTTATTCTTATTCTTAATCTTTTATCTTATTAGTGGTCAGAATTCAGGGATGATCTAGAAAGTCTCATACCACCAAAGCCACCAGATAGTCGTATCCTGAGCAACCAAGAAATCGATCTTCACTTCTCAACGCTTTCTAACTCTATAATTAAATGTTTAGAGCTGCAAGGTTCTCTCGACAAATTTCGCAACCAAATCTATCGTTGACTCTCTCAAAGAACATTTGACTTGATCGAAAAACGCAAAAGCATGTAACAGAAGCTAAAGCGCATTTTTCATTGGTATTCCAATAGAATCAACCAAGAATATACTTCATTCAAAATTCAAATTACCGCCTTATCTGATGATGTAAAAAAATCATCAGCCATGAAACTAATCAGTACTACATAAGCAAACTCAGCTCACTTAAACTATCATCAGACGTCTTTTAAATTAATCTGGAATTAATATCCTTCCTGGCCGCCATTCCGCTAAATTCAACATAGACAGAGACCTTTTTTACATTTGAAAATAAATCCATTTCCAGACCAGAGGAGGAGTGACATAGTCCGTCACTGCGGACCGTTCTACGGTCACCTTTACCGAGAACGCTTTTCTGCAAATCAAATCCTGAATTAAAAGTAAACAAAGTGTGTGAGGAACAACATGAAAGGCTGCCAGGGATCTCATATCGAAATCTCTTGAAAAATTAATAGAGCCTCTTCACCACGTCACAGAATCCTCGGTGATCTCTTCACTAATATACCCGAATTGGAAAACAGTTTTGCTAAACTAAACAGCAAAACATCCCACGGCCTGAACGGCTTACGTACTAGTTCTGAAGAAATGTGGCCCCCTTATCTACCCAAGCCTTACCATGATTCGCAATTATTACATAAACAACGGGTATTTTTAAAAGGCGAGGAAATTAAGCCAACTAATCCCCATCCCTAAGCCCGGATGCAACATTTATGTCTATAATTTTTTACCAATATCCTTGTTGTCAAATCTTGGCAAAGTCCTGGAAAAATTCATTCTCACACGCTTTAATATCTTTTATTGCCCCCTCTTCCTAGAATTGCATGTTGATTTGAATCGAGAAGGTCAACAGAGCACATTATGACTCTCCACAACAGGATCACACGCAATCTTTTAAACGAAAAGTGCACAGTAGCGTACGCATTTGATTCGCAAAAGGCGTATGACTCTGTATGGATTCATGACCTAATATTCAATCTAATTACAACTTCCTGTCCAATTGCCCCTAATCCGTATCCTATCAAGCTTCCTACAGGATTGATTGAATGTGATTCAAATTGCTCAAGGATCAACCCAGAAGCAGTCCCACAAGGATCCAGCGTTGGACCATCACTATTTAACTTGTTTCTCTATGATATCCCAAGACCATGAGCACATGATCTTCTGATCGCTACTCTTAATGATAACATCCAGGCTTTCATGTATGCTGATTACATACTATAAACTACAGAACATACTCACTCTTCTCAGGATAAAGCTAAGCTGCAGAGAGCAATCGATACAGTGGCACTATATCTCAATGAGTAGGGTCTTACTATCAACGCAGAAAAATGCGAATTTATATGTTTTCGTAATGCTAGCAGTGAAGAACATCGATTGACGATGAAAGAAATTAGGCTCTTACAGGTTCACACTGAAAGAGAATCCATTCTTCTAAATGAAACCATCAAATATCTAGGTGTAAATTTCAGAAACACAATATAAATAAACCCACATGCTAGAAAAGCCTCAAACAAAGCCAAATACGTGGTTGCATTGCTAGATTTCCTCGAAATCCTGCCAACCTTTTTTACCTAACATTAGTAAAACCTATTATAGCATACTCCTTCCCAACGTGGCTCACTGTATCCCCAGCAGCAGCTGAAGAGTTGGAAGGAGAGGAGTTTTCGAGGGGAGGATTCTCCGTAATTTTATCTCGTCATACCTTAAGCCGAATGAAAAATATTACAGAAATATATAGAAAGACTGGAATAACTCCCCTTTTGCTGGTGGTGGTGTAGACTACAAAAGGAAAACGGCATGATTATCTATCAACCACTATCACTAGACTCCTTGAACATTCATCTTAAGATAGCCGATACTACCTATTAGCAACCAATATTGTGATCAACTACAATTCCGACCCGAAACACCGATTCTACACAGTCACTGCTCCCAACACACACAGGCGTTCACCTCTTTAGATACATGAAGGAAGCTTAATCGTTATTTTAAGGTAAACATATTATGACCTGGAATGTTTAGCCATGTAGGATGGCTATAAGGTTATACTATGCTTATTAATATAGATCTGAGCGTTTCTCCGCTCCATAATTTCACCTAGTTTTGTGTTAAGGAGTGAAAATCCGGCCAGAGTATACCTTCATATATAACCTAAAAAAAGGACGATAATCGTCAGGATAAAGTTGAAGCTGGACACACTACTGGATTACTACTACCAGTAGTACTATTACTATTACAACTATTACTACTACTGATTCTAATATTGCTTGCCATGCGGAAATTAGGAGCTGCAAGGAGGCCCTGTGTCCTTGAAACGGAAAAAATGGACGAGATTGTTCGAGGGCTTTTCCCTATGCATCCTATTCGTCCCGATGATGCAGATGTTGAATGTCCCGGAGAATGCCCACTTTTTACCGCCATCGAGCTGGATGATGCGGTAAAACGTTTAAAATTGAAAAATACCCCAGGGCCAGACGTTATATCAGCGGAAGTGATACAGCCTGCACATCAACTTTGCCATGACAAGCTGCTCACCACTTTCAATGCCTGTTTGCAGCAGGGCGCGTTTCCAAATTGCTGGAAAGAGGCGAGGCTCGTGCTGATCCACAAGGGGAAGGGGAACCTGGAGCAACCATCTTCATATCGGCCCCTATGTATGCTGAACGCCGCTAGGGAGGTGCTCGAGAGGCTCATTAGAGAAAGACTTGGAGAAGCCATTCGAACTGCCTGGGATCTGTCTCCTCGGCAGTACGGCTTCAGGGCTGCTCGATCCACAATCGGTGCAATAGCAGAGGTAGTGAGCGCGGTCCTGCAGGCAGAAGCCCACAATCACTACTCGAGACGAATAGTACTGCTCATAACACTAGATGTGAGGAATGCCTTCAATTCTGCTAGATGGACAGATATTCTTCGTGCTCTGGAATATTTCAGGGTGCCGAGGTATCTGATGCGGATATTGAAGGACTACCTCAAAAACCGGAAGCTCATCTATGACACATTGCGAGGCCGGCGAAGAATTGATTTGACATCAGGGGTGGCGCAAGGTTCCGTTCTGGGCCCGGACCTCTGGAATGTCTCGTACGATGAGCTTTTGAGGCTGCAGTTACCGGGGGAGTCGCGCCTGGTTGGCTACGCAGATGATGTAACAGTACTACTCACCGGACGTACTGTCGGACAGATGCAGCTCAAACTGGGTGCGGTAATACGCTGAGTGAGCGAGTGGATGACAGACCGTGGGCTTGGCCTAGCGCTAGAATAGACCGAGGTTGTCGTCCTCACCTAGAAGCGGATCCCTCGTGTTATCCCGGTTCGGGTGGGGGAAATGGGGAAATTATTGAGTCAAAAGAATCAATCAGATACCTTGGCTTGATGATTGACTCGAAGATGAGTTTTTTCGAGCAGGTTCGAGCGTCAGCGGATAAGGCTTTTGTGCGAGTATCGGCTCTCAGTCGCCTTATGGCCAACACGCAGGGGCCAACCTCGAGCAAAAGACGTCTATTGATGAGTGCAATGGAGTCAGTGCTCTTGTATGGCTCCGAGGTGTGGGCTGACGCTCTTAGTAAAGAGGCGCACCGAAGGCGTCTGGCACAGGTGCAGAGGCAAGGAACTTTACGGATAGCCGCTGCATACCGCACTGTCTCTGAACCTGCAGTGCTGGTAATCTCGAGGGTGGTTCCAATTAAATTACTTGCAGACGAATGGAAACGTGTATACTTACGTAGGGGGGAGTCGGCGAGAGAAACCGTCAGCCGAGAGGAACGGAGAAGAACCCTAACCCTGTGGCAGCAAACATGGAAAAACGAAACGCGAGGCAGGTGGACCGCACGGCTGATAAGTGACTTGGGGCCGTGGTTCTACAGAATGCATGATGAGACTGATTATTATCTGACGCAACTACTCAGTGGTCACGAGTATTTTCAGTCTTTCCTGTATAAGATGGGAAAGACACCATCCCCAACTTGCGTGTTCTGCCCGGGGATGACAGATAACGCCTGCCATACGTGCTTTACGTGCAATAGATTCACAAGACTCCGTTCGCATCTCTTGGAGAAAATTGGCGTAATTTCCCCAGAAAATGTAACGGGAAAAATGATGCAGTCAAAGAACAATTGGAACTGTGTGTCGCATTATGTACGGACAGTACTTATTATAAAGAAGGGCATGATGGATCGCTTGGCGAGGGAGGAAACATCTCTATAACGCAATATTATAGTAACTAATAGCAATTTCTTCCTATCCATCCGTGGGAAAGAGAGATTTCCCTTAGCCTGAAGACATCGCTAAGCGATGATTAATGAGGCCTAGTCCGAAGTAATGTGACAAACAGTTCCAGGCTAGGTTCTCGGTGTGACAGGGGAGTTGTTTAGTCGGTAGTCCGGTAGCAGGGGAGTCCGACACTCAGGGCGCAAATAGCCTTCACCTCCCAAACAAAAAAAAAACTGCTTCTAATATTAGTACTAATACGACTACCATTGGTACTACTGTTACTACAACGACTACTACTACTACGACTAATACTACAACTACTGCCACTATTCATAAAGATGTAAGCTTTTTTTAAAGTAAAATAATTAAGTAAAACGTTTTGAATTTTCAGAAGTGTTTGTAATTTTCTGGCCAGGGACTACTGTGTATTATTTTCGAAAAGATTTATCAAAAGTATAATGAAAATAAAGCTAAGCCGAATCATAGTCTCTACGCGTTAGTCAAACCGACTCAATAAACAAAAGATACAATATCCACTCGACAACCCAGTCGTGACCATTTAAAACAAACCTAATACGCACAAGAATTTATTTTAAACATTTAACGGCAGAAGTCTTAAATGAGATTAAAGATTCATGTAGTTCACTTTTTTACTTAATCCCAATTTTCACGTTTTTATTTTAATTTTGTTGGTCCCACTTCTGCTGTATGTTTTTTTTAACTTTGTCAATAGCTTGACATTAACCGCATAGTGTCGTATCTACATTGGTCCCTCTTGATTCCAAGCCCAATGGCCTCAACGCGTTTATAAGCGTACACACTTGTTAGGAAGAATTAAGGTCCCTTTTTATAACGAAACGCGCCGATATCTTCGTCTTATGGGAGCTGATGTTAATGAGATGCTCTCGCTAGTTTTCCAAGAATTTACACGGCATTACACACGCTGACACCTCCAGGGTGAAATTACCGAGCTCGGTGTCTCAGAGTTTGGACAATGAAAAGTCAGCCAGGTTTTGATTTTGGTGCTTAGGCTGTTCATTATCAATGAGCTCCAGGTACGAATTGGAATGCAATGGACTCGCATATTAGTTAGGGAATTCAAATTAAAACATATACACACGTACTGAAGTTTTTATTTCGAAAAACCCCAATGGATATTCTCGTGTTGCATATATGCACAGGATTATTTCAAATACTAACAAAGTTTACTCGCAATTTCAGTCCGCATCTGCGGCTTTGTGGTTTTTATCGCAAGATCATGTCAATCCGATGTCGCCCAAGCAATCCTCAATTTTTTTAATTCATTTCGCTCTTTCAATGATTGGATTCAGTTTTTTGGCGGCATCTTGTCTTGCTCAGAATCTTCGATATGAGCACGAGATTGGAATACGAAGATGTTTCGCTTGATGAAAGATTCTAAGAAGACAAGGAACTAGAAATTTCGAATTAGGACATCGTTGCGGTCCCAGATATGCTACAAGCATCGCAATGTCAAGCGAATTACATGAAAAGTACTTGCCAATTACACTGAATCAGAAAGCCTCCGAAACAATGCAATGCAATTGAATTGGTGAATTAGTTGATAATAAAGGCTAGGCAAAATCGTAAACATCTAAATCACTGTCCCTGCCCAATCCGATTCGTTCAAATGATAAATATTCATACAAGCACACATTACCAACAAACAAGCGCTATCAATATTTCACGGTTGTTGACATTGTTACATCAATTTATGCCAGCAGACGTTGTAAGTAATTGGAATTTGTCATATCATCATACCATGAATAGCACATGGTTAAACATAATTAATGATCCTTGCATGATCACTGAGAACTCACGAGTATTAACCTGCAAATGTTTCTAGTCGTGTTCATATAGGAAGACCTTGTATAGCAACGTGTTGATTGTGTTTGTTGGTTTTAATTTTTTTTAAATTTTAAGTTTTTAAGAATAGTTTATGTTAATTTTATAAATTAGGAAAAAAATATTGGAAACAACCGCCGAATTCATGAAAAAAAACATGAGAAGAATGAGCTCAACTAGTTCAAAAGCAAAAAATTGTATTTTGAAAAACAAAAACTTGGATTCGAAATTGAAGGCTCACTTTGAAAAAAACATTTGTGACAGTTCAGACTATGAAATATCGGGCAATTCAGTTCATTTTCAGCTTTTACAGTCCAGTTTGAAGAAATAATTATTAAATAAATATATGTTCAATATAATAAAAACAATTAATTTATGGGAAAGAAAGAATTTCAACATTCTTTTCCTGCCCTAGCTTTTCCGTTTTTAGCAGCAAATTTTCTTCTTGAAATTATCCTGAAATTGCTAACAAAGTTCTTGGTTAAGTATTTTCAATTTTCCAGAAAAGAAAAACCCATACAAAAAAAAAACTCCCATACATGCTCTATCGGATTTAAATCTTGGCTTTGGGGAGTATGATTAAGCTGTCTGGGAGCGTAGTATAACAACCAATCCCTAACGATATGAGCTGTTTGCTGTGGATCGTTGCCTTATTGAAAAGGCAAAAAGTGTCTTTCCAAGGCACAACTTCTCCTCGGATGGCTGTATATGTTGTTCCAACAGGCTTTTATATACAAAGCGATCCATAGTGGATTCAATTATTGATAATCTTCCGACTCTGCTACTATGACTCCCTAAACCATGACATTGCCTCCACCATGCTTGACTGAAGACACCAAGTTTTTGGGATCTAAGACAGTGTTGTCCTTCCCCCAGATTTTGACGCGACCATCACATCCAAAAATGTTCAATTTGGACTCATCTGTAAAAAGGAATTGCTTCCAAAAATTCATGCCATTGTTAATATGAGCCTTTGCGAATTCTAGGTGTAGAAGTCGGTTTTTAGCTTATATTAATGGTTTTTTACGGAGAGTTCTGCTTCGAAATTAATTTGCACTTAACTCCTGCCTAATAGTCCTTGGATAGACAATCTTTTTAATCACCGTAGCGATATGTTCCGCTTAATTTGCAGCACTTGATTTACGATTTCAGCCCACTTCCTTTAAAATTAGACTGTGGTCTGTCCGCGAAAGTTTTTTCGGTCGACCAGTTCGTGATTTGTTCTTAATAGAACCGGTATTTTCAAACTTTTATATAATTGTTTGCACTAAACTTCGTTTTAACTTCAATAGCTTCGCTATTTCACCATACGACTTATTGTCTTTTACATCACTGCAAATTTCTTTCCCGAACAAAGTTTTTTCGGCCTTACACTTCGAAACTAGTGTAAAACTATAAGAGCGTTACAGCTGCGCTTCGACACCAAAAATAAACGAATAGGTTCTTAGAAAAATGCTGTTATGCTTCCCTGTACATTGACTGTACGTAAACTTTTGTCACGTCAACTTTTTTCGTTTTAATGTATTCCGTTTGAGTTTGTTATGAAAAGTTTTTGTTTTTGTTTTTTAAAAATATAAATTTTCGATAATGAAAAAAACTGCATCAATGAGTTTTTGATTGAAGCTTCCAATCACTCAGAAACTCAGATTAAGGTGCTGTATGTAGACTTTTGGCCGCCACTGTATGTGCTTACGGTGATACGGTGATTTTTATGGGCAGACATCAGTATCACTACGTGAAACGTTATTACTTTAAATGAAAGAATTAAATTAATTAAAGTATTTTAAAAAGCAAAGCTGTCATTTGGAGAATTAGCTAAGAGATGATTTTTGGTTATTGAAGTAAGTGAAAAAGACTATATGTTTCTTTTTTGTGAGGTTTGTTATTTGGGAAATTGGAAAAAAGCGCTAAACATTGTATAAAACCGCGATGCCATTCGGTCCAAATGAAATTCTGGTATTAACATCCAATAATTGAGAAGCTTTCTCAAGACAGGTCGCTCACAAATGGATCAGATCAGTTTTAATTGGCATCTCATCCTAGAGATTTGAAGTTGACACATGTTACTTCAGTCTGTCAACGCTTGGATCAAGGAATTATACAAAGTATTAAGAATAATTAAAGATGATTGATTCTCGAACACATTCTTTCGAAAATTTACAGAACCAAGTCAGCATCAGAACTCGCTAACACAACAGATGTTCTTGACGCTTTCTACTTCACCAAAGCCTTCTGAGATAAAGTTGATAAGTGACTATCAAAAATTTTTTTTCGGAAAAGCAGCATTCGAACAAACAACTTGGAATATTTTAGAATTTGATGTCAAAGATGAACTGTCCCTATCAAGGTTAATAAATTTTCAAAAAGTTTTAATCAATTTCAAGAGCCAAAATTTGGAAAAATTTATAAGCATTTATAAGACAGCACATACTGAAAATGACGATATTGAAATTCGACTTGAAAATCAAATTGACACTGTGGACGAAAATGATTCCGATGACGACGAAAACATTCAAGATATTGATCCAATCAAGTCATATAATGAGGCCCTGAAGCAAATTGTTTGTTTGAGCGATTCGCAAAAGATGGCTATGTAGCATTTCATTACATGAACAGAGCAGAGAATCTATTCGAAAAACAGCAGCTCAATGCGAAACAAACTTAGCTTCAACAAATATCGAAAGTTGATAGCTCTAATCCCCTCTAACCCCCTCAATCAGAAACTTGCAAAAACGGCGTTCACATCTCATTTCTAATTGGTTGGGACATGAATGCCAGGCTCGAGGATCGCGATGATTGCACCAATAACACAAATAGAGAAGCCATATTTGAATGGGTTCTCACGGATTCATTCCTTGCAGCCATTGTTGTGAACGAAGATGTCCAAACTTTCGAGATTTCGTTGAATTTGGACAATTTTCTAATTTTACTCAATGTACTCTTCAATTCCATCAACCCAAAGGTGTTGCATATTTCCTTCCAAGTCCACGATCTGTACTTGAATATAGATACCTGAACTTGAATCTAACCCTGAGAATCTATATTCAAGTGCCTCCTTGCCATTCAAAACCATTCACATGAAAAATTGGTTCCACTTCCGGAAGGATCTCTACGGGCTACTTCTAAATTTGCCAACGGAAAATTAGATACCATCAAACGATGAAAAAGATAGGCATATATCAGCAATAATGTAGGCATTAATTGTGTATTTAGACTTCTATGCCCTCTTCCTCAAACCCTGCAGGTTGCTTTATCGGTGTCTGAGTCCGCAAACTACCATTTGGATAAAAATTTCGGAAGTATATGCTTAAAGTGAATTTTCATAGAAGGTAGAATCGGACAAATGAAGAGTATGTGAAATTAAAAACGCAAGGCACCTTAATGTCCCGAGAAATTCACAAATCTACTGGGTATGAACTCTGATGTTAGTATGAGCACCATCAGTTTTCGGCGACTTTTTCACGTAGCAAAAAGGAAGCTGAAAAAAGGAAGCAGCGAAAAACAGCTGTAATAACTAAATTTCAAGAATAATGATCAAAGAAATAATGATATAATGGCAAAAACTTATGATCAAAGAATGCTGAAAAAGTTATCTTCTCTGTTTTGACTATAAAATATAATAACTGTATCAACAAGGGTTGCTTTACCCCATTATGGAAAGATTGCAGACTGATTCCTATACCAAACCCCCAAATGCGTGGGCAGAATTTGCAACATTTAACCTATTTCTTTATTACCTAATCTGGGTAAAATCTTAGAAAAAAAATTCTCTAATGAAAATAGAAATTCACGTTACTTTTATTTTCCTTAACTCCAAATTTCCCGGTTGGAGTCGACCGTGTATGGTCCACACTGCAATCAATAATGCTTTTGCATCAAAAAATCACCAGAAATCTACCGCGGAAAGAGTGCATAGTGGCTTGCGCTCTTGGACTGAAAAAAAAAGCATTTGACTAAGTGTGGATCTACGGGCTCAAATTCAAATGAAAATGTTATCATGTTCAGTCGCTGTCCTTAGAATCTTTTATAGTTTCTTATCAAATAGTACCTCGCGAATAAAAGTAGGTAATCTCGCTTCAAATATCATTCCAATTCATTTTGGGGTCCCGCAGGGTTCTATCCTTGGTCCCTTCCTATTTTATTTCTTCTTCTATGATATCCCAAGACCAAACAGCTCTGACTTGGACTTAATCATGTATGCAGACGACATCCTACTAACTCCTCCCAATACCCTCCCAAACATAGCTGCAGTTTGCTCTGAACAACATCACTCTGTATTTAGAAAAGTTGGAGACTAGATAGCAATGAACAACGACAAGTCTTTAAAGGAAAGAATGCTAAGGAAATATCTCTGGAAGTATCAACGGCCAAACAAAAACTACTTTAAGATCAAAGTGCTGTACAAAGAAACAGGGGTTGTAGCGATACTACATTATAACTTTACTACGGGTTAAAACCGCGTAGAAAAGTGGAAAAATCACTTACTCCGGAGTAGCAGCGCACTCTTAGACTTCCCTTATAGAATTCGTTAATGATAACTTTGCCCGTTAGTGTCCTTAGAAAATAATACCCAGGTTCCTTCAATACAAATACCCCTAATAAACAAGAATATTACGTTTCATCCCAACATAATACCTACTGAGGTTGAAACGAATATTATAAATAATAAAAAGTCTTCTGAAAACATTTGCAACGCACATCAGTATACCAGTTCCAAAAAATGCTAACATTAATCAAGGAACACAGAACTAAGCTAACTCCTACCTATTTTAATTGCTACCTCACTCAATTCCAAGTGGCGGGCATGGGACATCTATCCTCCCAGGATTCCTGCGACACATTTAATCCTTCTGCTAATAGCTATTGTATTTGAGTAGGGCAACTATACAATAACTCCTGAAGCTCCTTCTCTTCTGATTTTTGTGGTCTACGAGAGCCATCATTATCTTTCATATTAAAATTACCACTTTTGAATTCTCAAAACCGTATTTCTCATAATTATGATTGACATATAATCCTTAAATTATCCTAATTGATGGAGCGTGTCTGCCATAAGGTTTTACCAGCAAACGACTTTCAATAGCCTTTATCGTTTGTTTAAGCAAGAAAAGCAATGCGTTCCGCAAATGTTTTATTTTTCAGGCACCAAGTTTGACATGATTGATCAACACGAAAAAACAAACGCGCTAGTTTTGTTGGACTCAAGTTGTCTGCGTTTGTAGCTAAATGTCGCACGATCGAAAGGGCGTATGTGTCAAATTGATATTCTGCGTACTTTTCACTGGCGCCATCTGTTAGTAAAATCGACAAAAACTTATCCATACACCTGGTATCGTTTGGATCGTCTTATGGTATTGTAAGCAGGAAAATTTTGGCCATCATTTGAGAAGAACGCGATACCAACCAAAGTTGAGAATTGGAAATTGAAAATAATTCCAGACACACGATCAGTGCTGATGAGAAAGAAGGAAAATTCATAAAGAAAACTTCTTCTTTCTGTTTTCCGTTTAGCTAAATACACAATTTTCCCTTCATGCCTTCTAAATCCTGCTCAATTGACCCGTGTACTTCATGCAAGCTCCCTCTGCCACGTGAGTTTCATCATGGCTAAGGAATTGGAGAGACAATATACAATAGCATTTCAAAATTAACGAATAAAAGAAAACACTCGAAATAGTCTACATGGGAAGAGTGACACATTTCAAAAACCAAAAAAAAAAACAGATCGTTGATTCATGATTTCGTCATAAATGCACAAATATATGAAAACTGAATTATCTGAATGATGATCGTCCCACATAAGGCGAGAACTTCTCTTAAAAGGTTTGACATATAGTCCATTTCGTAATTAGTACAATTTTAACTTATTACCCTCTCGACCCTCGCAATAAATTCGGCGGACAGTAGGGTGCTACAATTTTGGGTAATTTAAAGCTTAGGAAGATTTGATACTTGATAGTTGTTGCAGGGGGTAGGAGTGAAAAGAGTCAGCTCAGTAGCAATGAGCTCTGCTGAATATTGTTACATAAATAGAGAAATTCGATAAAACATACGTTGGTCCGCATATTTCTGCGTTATTAATCCACAAAATACACAAAATTTTCACATAAATGCTGTTTAAATATTTTGTGACTTAAAAAAAAAACCGCTTAATTCGAATCCTTTGGAATCCATGCGTATAATATAGGTCATGCAAATTATTAATAAGTAAGCCATATATGCCCGGCATACGAGGGGGCTCTCAAAAATTTTTAACAATTACGTAAAGATGGCGGTGCTCGTTAATAAAGACGAGCTATAAAGCGAGCGATAATAAAGCTACTTAATATAGTTGTGCATCTTTTGACAGTGGCTCAGCCATTTGCCAGTTTCAGCCATATTGGACGAGTAGTTTTTAGTTGATTGTCGTTTGAGTAAGTCGATGTGAGTATTTTTGTGACTTGGAAAAAAATTGAGTATAGAGCTGTTATTAAATTTGTGTTTTTGACAAAACGTCGACGCGATTCAAAGATAAGTTGGATTCCGTGTATGAGGGCTTTGCAGCATCATTTACCACATTGAAATTTTGATCAGCTGAATTAAAGCATAGCCGTAAGAGCTTGAGAGATGTTGAACATTCTGGACGTTCATAAAATGCAACTACAACTGCAACATAACGGAATTTCACTAAACAGTGTTAGACGACTGCCGAATTGTGAGAGAGATAGCAGAAGCTATGGAAATATCCGCATAACGTGTTTTTTACATATTAAAATAAGATTTAGATATGACAAAGGTGTCCGCGTTTGCACAACGTGCCCAACGTTGCAAGAAACTGTTCAAATGAACATTTCCAACGCTCTGATAGCGCAGCTTAGGCGCAATAAATTTGAGTTTTTACACCGATTAATTACTGTAGACGAAACTTGGATACACCGTTATACCCTCGAAACAAAAATCCAGTCAAAACAACGTGCTGCAAAGGGTGACCTGGCTCCGAAAAAACAAAAACTGTTTTTTTTTGGCTGGAAATTAGATGACGACTGTTTTTTGGGTCAGTCACGTAGTTATCTTAATTGATGATCTACAGAAAGATAAAACCATTACCAGAGCATACTACGCATTATTACTTGCAATGTTAAAGGCAGAATTAGCGGAAAAATGAGCACATTTGCAGAGAAAGAAAATCCTGTTTTACCAACACAACGTACCAGCTCACACCTCACGGGTTACAATGGTGAAAATCCACGAGTTCTATATTAAACTGCTTGATCATCCGCCTTAATCACCAGATCTAGCTCCAAGCGACTTCTTTTTTGATCCTGATTTTAAAACTGTGTTCGGAGGAAAGGCATTTTTGTCAAATCAGGAGGCAATCACATTCGTGAATAATTATTTTGAAGGGAGAAACGCCTAGTACAATTTGGACGGGTTTAAGAGATGGGAGCATCACTGAGAAAATTGTGTAGAGTTACAAGGAGACTTTGTAGAAAAATAAAAAATAAATTGAGAAAAATCTCTTGTATCATGGTAAGGTCCGAAACATTTCAGACCACCCTCGTTCTCCAGGTAACCACGCAGTCCTGGCCCAATATCATCCAAGATTAATCGAGTGACAATTCTTATGGAAATACCTGAGATAGATCCATTCCCTCATTTCTTGGTCAAGATCACATCCTGCTGCTAATTAAGAGCTCACGTCAAACTCACCCTGCAAACAAGCCAAATTCTGACACAAGTTAATTCTAGGACATTATATGATCGCTCCTGTCTGCTTGTCCAATCCTGCACACATGATTCCAATTCCCGAGACCACAACACATCACTTTGAATCTATTTCTCTTGACGATCATCAAATGATCATGTCAGAAGTTATTTCTTTTAAATTTATGACTAGATATTTATTTTCGTGGCAATATTTGGTCCATTCAGATTGCGACTCCGCATGACTTTTATTCGCCACACGAGATCCATGGCAGCAAGATATCATTGGCAGCATTGAGGAAGTAGCGTCAAGCGTCGTTCCTCTCCGAGGACGTCATTGTATTGTCACAAGTTGACAAATTTAGATGGCACCCAATGACAATCTAAAAATTTCGCTTGAATCGTCAAACATTCCCAGCGTGACAGGCGGTTTTGTTGATGAGATGAAATAGCAGGTGTAGCCGTGTATCCTTGTTTAGTGGCGGCTGTTTAGATTTCGCTTGGAGAAAACATCATTTTTCATCGGCGAGAAATGAATGGGTGCACACTTTATAAGAGGTGATGATGATATATCGTTGGAAGATTGTGAAGAATTTATATTTAGGCGTGATGGACTACTTTCGGATGGTTACGAAAACTATTTGGAATCGAAATTATTGTCAGCGTCAAAATGGCGTGCATTCATTAGACCAGAACAAATTAATTTGTGAAAATTCATCAAAGACAAACAAAACACACTTAAGCACTTAGCACCTAATTTTCGTCTAATTTTATTTAAATGTGGGTCTTGCTTAGCAAGCGAAAAAGAATGATGTTTCTGATGATCTGTCCACCAGTCGATCCGCAGTTTTCTTTTGATTCATTGAGGATCATTATTTTGATGAAGACTGGACGAAATTTAATTAAGACACCAGCAACACCACCATGCCATCCTACAATGCACCATAGAATACATAAATTCAATAACCCATAATTTTTCGGGTCCAATTTAAGAAAACGCTCGGTGTGGGTTGAAATTCGAAAAGAAAAAAGTCTAAGAGACGAATAATCCTTCACAGTGGATGGAATAAAATCGAATCGACCGCCATCGCAGCCATAAATTTCCCATTCACAGGTACTATTCAAAACGAGTAAACGAGTTGCGATTCAATTCAGCCCAATCCAATCCAGCGAGAACCGACAAAATCTGTGAAGGTGACCAAAAACTTCAATTTACGAAACACAAAAGGCAAATTGACTTTTTCACTATAAATCCTGGAAATCCGATTCTGTGAGTCGACACAGTTCGACAGTTCCACTGGACCTATTCGTACCATAGTCAACTTGTACGTATTGTACATATTATCTAAAGGAGTCGACGTCAACGCTGAGGTATAGGTATAAGATGAAGGAATTTCCCTACATGCTGTTCAATCTTTTGGAATTGTTCAATTTAAGGATGTCGACTACCAAACTGAAGAAAAGACGACGAAATTCAATTGTTACGAAATTTATGTCAACCGATTGTTAGTCGATTTAAATTTTAATCTCTTCAGGACTTGAGGACTGGACAGATCCCTGAAGACATTGAGCGGCGGCACATATTGATTGCAATGTAGTATGTTAGGATGTATTTGATGCCAGGCAGGTAAGAATTTATGTTTGGTTATTGAATAGAAAAGGAATTGGTTGCAACATAGATTATCAACATTTCACTGAAATATTTTGTGGTGAGATAAGGATAGTTGTCCGGAACATATGATAGAATTTTTGGTAGAAGCTCTAAGTGGATTCAATCAAAGTCTAGATTCTGTTGATATTGTTAAATTTTCAAAATGATATTAAATTTTTATTCATGAATTTCCATCGAATCCTTCACTTTCAGTCGATAATTTTCGAGTATTTCGTAACACTTTACAATTTTGGATATAAATTCACTGTAACCATATACAGAATAGAGTAATAACTTTATAATTAAAAGAATTAACGGCGGGAAACGGATGAAAATCGTTGGCATGAAAATTGTGAATGCAGTTTTTTTTGAAACTTTGATTCCCACCATCGTTTCTCTTCTTCTAGATACACCATGCTTAATGTTCCCCCAGTAAAAATTCCAGATATACCGGGTGCAATGAGCTAATTATTAAAGCAAGAGCTAAACCGCTCACGTACACTGAACTCACAGAGCGTGGTAAAATTGAACAGACAAAGGGGAAAAATAAAAAAGAACACAACAGCCACAAGTGACTGTTGCTGTCAATTTATGACAGTTCCACTTTTCATACGAGGTTTGTTCAAAGAGTATCGCGAATTTCATGTTTCTTCAAGAATTATTTATTTATTCATGAATATTTATTTTGTACCCTTCAAAGAAATCCCCGTCAGACATTATACACTTGTGATAACGTTTTTTCCAATCCTCGAAGCATTTTTAAAAATCAGTTTTTGTGATCTTGTTCAGTTCCTCCTTCGATGCCATCTTCATCTTCTCAATCGTGGCGTAGCGTCGTCCTTTCATGGGCCTCCTCAGTTTCGAGAACAAGAAAAAGTCACAGGGGGCTAGGTCTGGCGAATGCGGTGGCTGCGTCATTATTAGAGTGTTATTTTGGCCAAAAATTCACGCACAAGTAACGATGTGTGAGCAGGGGCGTTATCATGGTGCAAAAGCCAATTTTTGTTCTTCCACAAATCCGTGCGTTTCAGACGGATTGCTTCTCACAAATTGCGCATTACTTGAAGGTAATATTCCTTATCGACCGTTCTACCCTGCGGCAAGAACTCATAATGCACCACGCCCCTGCAATCGAAGAAAACTGTCAGCAAAACCTTCACATTCGACCGAACTTGGCGTGCTTTTTTCGGTCCCTCTGAGAACATTTTGTACCACCGATAAACGTTGCTTTTGTCCAAAGTAGCTTCGCCGTATGCAACAATCAACATTCTGAATGAATCCGCACACTTTAAGTTGTTCTTCACACAAAATTTAATACAAATTCTTTGATCCATTTTTTGGGATAGACGAAAATCGAAGACAAGCTTAAACACGTCCCCGCACAATAACTGTCAAAAACTGACTGGACATTCAAAATGGCCGGAATGTCAACATAAGTGAGGGTCATAAGTACCAACATAACGCCACCAAAAGATGAAAAATCGAACATACGTAGCCCGCGAAAATTCAAAATTCGCGATACTTTTTGAGCAAATAAGTATATCTTTTTTGGTATATCTTCTTTGTTAATAAGAGCTTTTTCGTTTAGGTTGAACGTTATTTGTATAGTTCTTGTTTATAATTCTCCACCGTGCAATTTTGTGGACCATAATGAAGATTCCGAAGTATTTTTGGTTGAATTAAATTTCTAAACCTCAAGAGTGAAAAACAGTTCAAGTACAGAAAATGGTCCGACATAAACACTTATTAACACTGCGACCTTTTATAAAAAATGATGTGTTGTGTCGCTGAATGTTCAACAATCTTCAAACAAACAACCCTTCTTCGTAGCAAAGCATTTTTCTGGGAAAAAAATGTTCCATATATTTAGCGGATATTCTAATATTTATTGTTTCATTTCGATTTTATTATTTTGTGCTTCTCCTTTAGATTAAATTTATGGTTATCAAATTTTTTTTTTGCGTCATTCGATGATCTGTCGAATAGTGTATCAATTATTAGCGTAATGTAACCGGCTGTGGGCCATCACCGGTTGTGGGCCACCCCTTGTATCTTTTGACGTTTACCAAATATTGCGGATCAGAGTATGAGGTTTTGTGTACATTGACAGTAGGTAGTCTCGGTGCGAACACCGAAGTGAAAGGACGATGGTGAATTGTTGAAACACCTCCGTAAATGCAGCCAACGAACACCTTCGAATATGGTTTGTTTTTTTTTCACTTTCCACTAACACATCAGACTTTTTCAATGTTTTTTTTTTTCTCTAATTTTTCAACCAGGATCAACAAAAGGATCTTCTCCAATACACTTTGAAATGCTTTGGTCATTTCTATGGGCTCAGCATCACCGAGCTCCGTGAATTAGCATATCAGCTCGCCGAAAAAATGGATGTTTGCCCAGAATGATGGGATGATGAAAAGATGGCCCCACGGTATTTGTATTACAAGTTCATGAAACGTCACCCCCAACTTGTATTACGCACACCTGAACAAACCTCAATGAATTGAGCCAAAGCATTTTGTAAACCCAATGTCAATCGGTTTTTTGAAAATTTTGATTCGGTTTTGTCTTCGGGGCATGACTTTGAGGCAACCCAAATTTTCAACATGGATGAGAGTGGGTTCTCTACCGTGCCATCGAAAATAGGCAAAGTGGTTGCTTTGAAGGGAATGCGTTGCGTGGGAAAAGTGGAAGCTGCGCAAAAGGAAACAGTGCTGCCGGCAACAGCATTCACCATTTTATCTTTTTCCGAGGAAGAAAATGCAGAGCAGCTTTTTGGACAATGTTTCATCTGGAACAGCTGGTTATGCAAACGAGTCAGGTTGGATGTGTCAGCCAGAGTTTGTTCATTAAATGCGCCATTCCATCGCCTTCGCGAAACAATCGTTCGCTTCGCCGGTGATTCTTCTGATGGACAATCATTGTTCACATTTGTCTGTAGAAGCCATTGACTTGGCCGTTGAAAGTGGCGTTCATATCGTCACTTTTCCACCTCACTGCAGTCACAGATTACAACCATTGGACGTGTCTGTGTTTCTACCGATGAAGGCTTATCACAAGTCTTAGTGTTCTGCTTGGCAGAAAAACAATGCAAACAGAGTAATACTCTTCTTAAAACTTGTTTTGTTTTGCCAACTTTCAACTGATTTTGTTTGAAATGTTTCTGGATATTAGAAATCCGTCATATTGCTGGCCCGGCGTGTAAGGCTCTCGATCTGGCTTTCACACCTAAGGTGATTAAGTCTGGTTTTAGAGCGACCGGCATACGTCCATACGATTCGGGCATTTTTTCTGATGCCGACTTTGTTCAAGCCGTTGAACCGAATGAGGCAGAGGTTGCCGCTGAGGGGCCCAGCGATGAAGAAGATCAGCGTCGAATCGTGGTTGGGCAATTTGTTGGACGTGAGGAGGTTGTGCTCACAACAACTGGACCGTCATCTCGATTGACTTCTGTTAGCTGTCTTTTGGATGAAATTGGCCCCTAACAAGCCGCTTCATCCAAAAAATCATCAAATCGCTGCCGAAAGCTAATGACATGTCCCATTTTAACGTCACCGGAAACCTTTGCTGCTTTGCATGAAAAAGCAGCAAAAAAGCGAGCTGCTCCAACACCCATTAAAAAGGCCAAACGCAAGGCAACACCACCAGTCAAACTAATGGCCAAACGCAAGAAGCTGAAGACTTCTGACGAAGAAGATTTGGACTTTTGTCTGATCTGTTTGGACCTTCTGCCACCAAAATTGACGAGAGCCAATTCCATCAAATGCAACAATGGCTGCGATCGGTTTGTGCATTTGAAATGCGCTGCTATGACAAAGAGCTATTTTGCATGCGAAAATTGCGGAACTGATGAGGATGATGATTAATTTGAAAAAGTTTTTGGTTACCTACTGCCTCCAGCTTTCTATTAGTATCTAAAAGTCCGAAAAATTTATACTTGAACGTAAGTTACGGGCAAAGAACGAAACCCGGCCAACAACATTGATGAATAAATTTTGATATTATACATTTTTCTTTTGTGGTTTTTCTTCATAATTTCGCATTTGTAGTGGATTTTCCGGGGTGGCCCACAACCGGTTACAACATTTTTTTCTGCCACAAACAAGCTCTTAACAAAATTTGTGAAAAAAAATTAATTTTTGAAAATTTGAAAAAAAAATTTTTTTTTTTGGTTACCTACTGCCTCCAGCTTTCTATTAGTATCCAAAAGTCCGAATTTATTTTAATTTAATTTATAAATTTATACTTGAACGCAAGTTACGGGCAAAGAACGAAACCCGGCCAACAACCGGTTACATTCTCCTATAAATAAAGTGGAATTTTGTTAGTGCTGCCTTTTAGTAGGTAACATGAAGGCAGGAATAATGTTATTATTTAAGTTCCGATTATTTCGGATAGGCTTATATAAATTATTATCGAGAAAAATAGTTTTTTTTCTTTTTGCTTTTGATTTTCGCAATACGACTATCCCTAAGTAAAGTGGATTCAAGCCCTTTTAGCCCTCAATGACCACCAAGCCCCAATTTACCTACTTACATAAAAACTTATCACTTTCCAATTTTCTAAGCTCAACGGGCAAAGAATTCCGGTTTCAGTGATCCAGATATCCGATTTCAGGGTTTATGAACTTTCATTGTCTGGCAGGATTACAAGAGGAATTCATGACAAAATCCCTAACAATCTACATATCTTAGGATTTATCATAGATATCCGTGCGGTAACTTTATTCAAAAAAGGTAATCTATTAAGAAAAGTCAAAAAAGTTGACTACAATTACTTTTATTTTAAATTTCTCTTTTACATTAGTTTTATTTTAATTTTATTTTATACTTTACTACGCTAAACAGGGCATATAGCATTTTGCATTCTCAGTTAATTGTTTGTAATGATATAGTTAATAGGGAGAGTCGTCTTTCAGACTTAAAGAAATAGACTAAAGGGCATTGGCATATTCGCCGGCTGTTGAAAATGGGAAGAAACTCCTTTTTAACCCATTAAAAAATTTTGGGTGTAAGAGTTTTTGAGCATAAATCTAGAATTATCGCTCCGAAAGCCAGAAAAAGCTTTAGCTGAGTGTGCCACTGGGTTTCGCAAACAAGCTGTTGAACACTTTTTAACTTCCTCCACAACACTTATAATGGCCTCAAACTTTCGCCTGACAGAACTTATAATCGTGACGAAAGAGGAGTTTCATAAGCTAAAACAAAGTCGAAAATAAATCCAAGAAAAGGTAAAAGACAAGTGGGATCCATAACTTCAGCAGAAAGAGGACCAAAATAATTATAGAAATATGTTTCAGTGCTAGTGGACCATATGTGGCTCCAGTGGTTGTGTTGCCAAGAAGGAGAACGGCCTACAGCTCATATTGCTGGATCGTTTGCAGCGATTTTTGCTAGATTATGGCTGAATTATTCAATGCCTGGCCTAAAAAGTTAATTAAATTTAGTGAAGTAAAAATTGATCGACCTGAGCTGTTTTTGTTAGACGGACGGTCACAGCACTCACACACAAAACATGGACGACATAATGAAGACCGTTCCAATGGGGTTATTCTTTTTAGGTTCCTTCCACATAGAACTCAGTGGCTGACGTAGCATACCTGAGACCCTTGAGTACATATGACGGCCAAAAAATGCACCCGGTCTTTGCAGCAAAACTGCAAAATTTCAAAATGTCATTGCATTAAATGTCAAGCAAAGAGCAGAGATTTTGGGTAAAGCTAAAGATTTACAACGGCGGTAAATGGCTTTAAAATTTGAAATTTGGCCATACGAACAAACAGTATTTAACAATATTTACATTGGCGAAAGATATTCCATAAACAGAGATTATTCAATACTAAAGCATTGCCAGAAATTAGCATTCACGTCGGCTCACTCGTCTGTTGTCCCTGGAATGTTGATAGCTGCAACTGTAGATTGGCAGTTGAAGATTTTGAAAAAGAAGCTACTGGCAAACCGCTGATATGCCGTATGGCTGCTGTATGGGACGGCACTTTCCAAAGACTAAATGGAATCAGACTCAAAACACTCAAACTTCATTAGAATATTTCAACCGACCCAGCCGAGAGAAGTCATTGTAGAGTTTACCAGGTGCGCAAGTTTAAAATGTCGTTTTGTTGTCAAGAGATGGCGCATGAAACCTGTGGAAGTAACCCGTCGAAACCAAAGCGCCCTTATGTTGGTAAGACTACCTGATACAAAACGTCATATTCGTTTAGTTGTTTACGAGTTAGTAGCATACTTCTTTTTCGTGTTAAACATGTCAAATTTTGAGCCAAATAAAGAGTATTTGCAGCATGTATTGATTTTCTTGTTAAATGAAAAGAAAAAGGCATCGAATTCTTGTAGAGACTTACGGCGATCTTGCTCCAACCGTGAAGACTTGTGAGCGCTGGTTTCAGCGTTTCAAATGTTAACGACAAATTACAAACGTTATTGGACGAAGACGATACACAAACATAACAAAGATGGCGGAGCAGCTGAATAGCACTTGGTAAATCATTTCTGATCGCTTGAGAGTCATGGGAAACATTCAAAAAATTCGAACCGTGCTGAAAGAATGACAAATGGAAAGACGAAGAACTATGTGCGAAAAGCTGCATTACGCTACGTAAGAAAGGGTTTTTTTCGCATCGAGTTGTAACTGGCAACGAAAAATGGATATATTATGAGAATCCCAAACGTACGAAATTATGGGTAACGCTAAGACACCCATCAATATCGAGCGCAAGACTGGATCATTTTGGAGGGAACACAATGTTGTGTGTGTGGTGGGATCAGAAGGCAGTAGTGTACTAGGAACTTCTCAAACCTGGCGAAACGGTTAATGCCGTCCGCCACCGACAATAAATGATCAATTTAAACCAAGCATTCATCGAAAAACGCCCAGGCTCGAAGACACGGCAAAGTCATTCTGCAGCATGACAACGCTCCTGCACATTCAGCCAAAGTGATCAAAGAAACGATTTCCTCGCTTGGGTTGGGAACTCCTACCCTGCCCGCCGTAGTGACCAAGCCTGGCGCCTTCTAATTATCAGTTCTTCTCATCGATGAGACACGCACCGACTCAACAACACTTCAAGACTTTCGAGGATGTACAAAAATGGCTCGATGAAAGGATATCAATGAAAGTTAAAGCTTTCTTTTGGAATGGTATCCATAAATTGCCCGAGAGATGGATAAAATGTGTAAAAGGCGAGGGCCAATACTTTGAATAAAAAATGTTTTGCCATTGTTATTAAATAATTTTTCATGAAAAATAAACGACATTTTAAACTTGCGAACCTGGTAGACCTGAGACAACAAAAAACGACGAGGAAACTCCTATGTTGCCGCTGTATAAAACTTCAAGACCAATAACAAGATTGAAATACAACAATATGATGAGTTTGCTGTTTTACATAACACCTATTTACCACAAATACTTCCCTTCTTTAACTAAGAAGGAGAAATAAGTTTAACGTGTAGGATTCTAGATAGTTTGAGAAGGGACTTAGAATTGCCGTACTAGAGAAATTAGAGATCTACAAACACAAAAAAATCCACGGAAATATAATCAACGAACAAATAATGACCAACTCCGACACAATATTTTCAGTCCTCGACCCAATCCTTGTCAAAAAAAGAAAACGCGAAGAACCCGACAACGATAATCCCTCGATCCTGAAAAGACCCAAACTTAATGACCCTCGTTAACACCTAATTAACCAGACCTACCCCTCCGAAAAAAGTTTCACATATAAAAAGATGGACACCGCGACAAAGACATCAGAACGAGCTGAAGATGGCTGTATGCAGCCGAAACGCGTCCTTGAGACCCACAAAGCAAGGCCCGGCGGACCCAAGCTACCCAGAGTTTGAGAAACATTAACTATCGAAAAACGCTTTGGAATTTATAAAACAGGTATCAAAGCCGTGAGCCATATCTCCTTTAGAGAGAATAGCTTTTCTCCAGTACAATCCTTTGAGAGCTCACAAATACGGTCTTAAAATATGCATATTTTGAATTTCAGAAGTTTTTGGTAGATCAATTTTTCCATTTTCACTTACAACATTGTATGTGATTTATACCCTTGCTAAGCTAACTCAGCGAAGACTCATGGGTGCGGAAGTTCTGATCAAATTTGTCGAATATCTCGAAAGTGAATTAATATTGAAAAAGGTGGATATTTTGCTCACAATAAAGATAGAAAATGTTGTTAAGGATGCTATGAATCTTGACGTGAATCAGATGAAAACAGAGAAAACGCTGGGGAAACCCCAAAAAACATTTATCAAGAATGTATTACATTGAAAAAAAAACGCCATTTCTTCGTTTGTTTTGAAATGAATCATACGTAAATTATGACGTAGTTATGAACATATGATTCACAGAACAGGGAAAAGGTAAGTATATAATTTCCTTTAAGTTATCTTGACATAGGAATTTACATTGTATGTCTTTTGAATATGACAGAATTTAATCTTTACTAAACTTGGTTATGTGTTTGAATGTCTTCATTTTAGTTTTAATTTTTTCACGTTAAAAAATCCATTTCAGTGAAACTAATCCGTCAAAATATGGACAAAGATTTGCTTTTGACTTTATTTCTTATAACATGTTATTTTTGAAAGTGGTATAAGTCCGTTTGGAGTTGAAAAAATCTTTTGTTTATTAAATATTTTCAATGATAATTTTACAATAAAATTTAAAAGGTGAAGGGTGTTAAAAACATCATTCGAGTCGACTAACATCAGCAAATATTTTTTCAATTGATCAAATTCATATCCTCAAATATCTGGGTACAAATGCTGATCCCTAAATATGTCGGTACAGTGGGAGACTTATATCACTTTAAAAAAAGCAGCCAATATATTTCTTTTCCTCGCGTTTTGGTTATGATAAACCGAAGCTAATATATCTAAGGAGAATTTCGCTAGTCCGACACTTCAGTAGACCGATACGTCCAATAATTTGGCACCCTTCGCCCGCGCTTGCCTCTCCCTTCTACACCCAGTGCTTCATCGCCGTGTTGTCGTCTGGCAGTCTAACCTCAAAACTCATCACGTGCACAAGCGTACGTTTTTATCTGTTGTTTTGAAGTAGGAATAATGTGTAATTAAAAATGTCAAGTAACCGGAAACACAAGACACTAGCTTTGAATGATAAAGTGGACATTTTAAAGAAGTTAGATAGTGGAGAAAACATGGGTAAATTGGCAAAAAAAATTGTATTGGGCGTTTTCTATACACGATCTTAAGAAAAAAAGCAAAAGATAGTAGACCACGCAAAAATGATGGAATCTTTACCAGGAAAGCTTAAAACATAAAGACTTGGCGATTGTCCAACGATGGAAAACGCTCTCGACACGTTTTTCACGCAACAGCGAATTAAAAACTCTATTATATCTGGAGAAATTCCGAAATTAAAAGCAATGGAATTTAATAAAAACTGCGAAAAAAAGATAATAAGGGCCAGTGATGGATGGCTGGATAAACTCAAAAAGTGATTTGGTATCCGTCTGTTAACTGTTTAAATCGGGTGAAAAATTATCAAGCGACGTACAACCATTATTCAGAATTTTCAAGACAAAGTAGAGGAACTGGACCTTCTTCCAGACCGAATGGATAATGCAGACAAGATTGGTCTTTTCCGGAGGCTGTTTCCCAACAAAACATCCGTTTTCCTAAACAAGCGAGGGCACCAGGCCGTAAAGTAAGTAAAGATACATTCATGCGTGTTCGAATAAGCATGGAATTTTTAGTAAAGCCATCCTAGAGCGTTCAAGAAAATTCGTCTGGTAGTCTGCTTCAAGAACCGATTTCAAAGTTGGGTCACTAGAGGACTTAGCGAATGGTTTCATAAAGACTTCATCTCACAAGTCAAAAAGTTTATGAAAAGATTCAGCTAGCTCAGAAGAGCTTTATCAGTTCTTGATAATGCTCCAGGCCCCCAATGACCAAGAACTTAAATCAAGTGATGGGAATATCCAAACCATCTTTCTACAACCAAACTGCACACCTTTAACGCAGCCGATGGACCAAAATGTTATCAAAAAAATACGGACCTTGTATTAAAATAAATTACTGATCCATATTAAATCTCAGTGTGTTGGCATCACGCAGAGCCTTAAAGAATTGAATTTGAAGGATATTGTATTGCCTATTGCTCACGCTTGGGAGTCTGTTTCATCTGACTTAATCTAATCTTCATAGAAAAAGTCATGCCCTACAAAGAATCCTGTATAACAAGAAACGGAAGAATGTAGTCCTGTAGATAATCTAGTTATTGCGGATTGATTGCAAAATCGATCAGAAAGAGGATTCGAAACAAGTGAAGAAAATAAAAATCCTTGGTTTAAAGGATTCGAAATAAACAGACCAAATTATGACCGATGAAGAAATATGTGAAGCATTACAAGAAGAAGAAAGTTTGTAGAAATATTGGAGCCACCAACTACTACAATTGTTAAAGTAAAACTAGATACAGCTTGATTGTTTCAATACCTGCATAACATGGATGGATTAAAGTGGCTTATCTGGAAAAGATATTATATTTCTTCGAAGCATGCGAGGTAAGGTTTTTAAGCAAGGGTTTTGAGCAAGTTAGACAAAAGCACACCTCAATTAATGATTATTTTAAAACTATGTAATTTTGAGGTAAGTTATATTTACTATAAAATCTGTCAAACAAGAATAGAATTCCTTGTTCTATTTCAACTCTTGGTTTTATTTATTATGATTTTTTATAATCTAATAGTAGTAAACCGAACATTTCAATAATCCGGCACCCTCTGGTTTCTAATATTGTCGGATTAGTGAGATTCTTCTGTAATTAGACCTATTATACGTCATGCCTCTTGTTTGCACGTCTTTAACAGCCTGCTTCAAATATTGCTCGCTAGAGGCATAACCATCGGTAGCCAGCAAGGCGCAAGCATGTGTCAGGAAAATATTGAAAATATTCAAGAAAAAAAATCTGAAGTAGGACATTAAATTCATAGCTAAGTTTACCGTAAATACTTGAGCCATCTTTTACAATAATCTAAGTGAGACCTCTACCTTAGATAATCAGAACAAATTTCTCATTTTGTTGGTAATTTTAGGTTATAGCCCTTGCAAGTTTTTGCTTCTCAAATAAAGCACGAAGATGGCCACAAGTTCCAAAACCTTTTTATGACCATTTAACATGTCAATCGCTTAACGTAAATCGAACATATTTTAAATAAACAAAGTCAATTTACTCACCTTTTTCAGTTTTCCAATTTGCACGCAACTCACAGACACTTGCTACACATTTTATTTGGAACCATACTAGGTTGAAAAAAAGCGCCACCTGTTCATTAGTAGGTTAAATATTTCTGTCGGTCATCTCTCTCGTATGGTCATCTCTCTTATATGATCATATGTCCCGTGTAGTCATCCACTCTAGCATTATCTAAATATATGTGGAATTTTTGATGCTAATCAAGTTACAATTTTGTTGTCATGGATAATAATTAGCTTATTACAGCTGACAGGATATTTGAAAATTTTGTTTGTCCTGGTCCTTAAATGAGTGAGGCGAAATGTTTGTTATATTCCAACAGTTTTGGAATAATTTAGTGAACGAATCACTGCCCTTTTTGTTTCAACACAAGTACTATTAGTTCAAATATATCATTTTTTTTTTTTCCTTCCGTTTTCGGCAGAGCCGAAAAACCAAAAATTGGCCCTGGCTCTCTAGGCACTGGCCAGCGTATTTGCTTATTTATTGTGATATTTTACCCGTTGGAACACGGGGGGTAGAAAATTAGGTAAAGGTGGGAGTGGTTAATTAGGATTTTCCTAGGTTTATACGGACTTTGTATTTAAAGGATGATATTTGTGGAATCAAGGAAGCTGCATAATTGTTCTAGCAAAAACTCATCGTTTTTGCATAATAAATTTTCTATGTTATTATATTTAGTAAAGAAATTGAAATTGGCTCTGAAAGCTTCATATCTGGTGCATCTGAAAGTTTTGTGGCTCGGTGTATCTGTCTCATTGCAGTGATGGCATTCCTCCGAGGGCGCTTTTTTAATCTTAAATAGTCTTTCCCTGTTGTATGTTCGGTTTACCATAGCTCTATTTATTGATTTTATAACAATGGGGTTTATATTTTTGTTGTGGAACCAGGGTTTGGTGAGGTGTCTTAGATGCGGGGCTTTGCTCCATGGGCTAGATTTGAAATTTTTTAGTAGCTTGTCTGTGTTATCTAACCACTTGTCATATATTATTTCATGTATTTCATTAAGGACATCATCCAGGTCCTTGTAGGTGTGTAGGGGATTTGTTTTTAGTATGCCTTCTTTGGCTAGTGAGTCAGTTTTTTGGAGTAGCTCTATGTCCCTGTGCCCTGGAGCCCATATAAAAGTGAAAAAGACCTCATTGTGTTTATTGATTTGTTCCCATATATCCTGAATTATTCTTTTGTTATTTTTATTGAAATTTAGGTTTGTAAGAGCAATTTTCGAGTCAGTGAAGACTGTACACCTTGAGTTTGGAAGCAAGTTTGTTTCCAATAGGGCTGTGTGAATGGCAGTGATTTCAGCATTTAGGACAGAGATGGAGTTATTGAGACTATATGAGTTTCCCTAATATATCCTTTTTAAATTGAAGCGGTAACGTTTGACTTTTGATGTACTCAAGTGTTCACAGATTACACAAGCTTACTCGGTTTTTGTACATGAATAGAATTGGACTCTATTTCTAAGGTAAATTGGAGTACTGAATCCAAATTAGTAGACCGATTTTCAAAAATTTATTCTTTTCGAATCAATTGAATAAATCATTACCTTACTTTTTTGTCAATTAACAGTTATTTATTGAATTAAAAAGTACAAATCTGAAAGACAGAGACGTCGAAGTGAGTCTTGGGGGATATGTTTGACGCAATAGGGTCCAACAGTAGTCAATCATCATGGCGTGGTTCCAAAGTTCTTCGTATCGCGTGTAAAATTTCACTATATAATGGTGTAGCCATTCTCCTTGCTCATAAATCAAGGAAAAAATCAAGACGCGAACGCAGAAAATGTATCTTACGAACTCAGGAAACGTACTTTGAGTGACATTTGAGGTTGTGGTAAAAAAATTGTGGAAGAACTGTTTGTAATGCGGTAATTTGTGACAACTGAATGAGTTGAAAAAACACTTTGCAATAATAAGCTTTAATTTCTTCATCAGACGTCCATCATCTTGTAAACCTGCCACCTGCCATTAATTTTCTATTATCAATTACGACAAATATTCATCGTTGATTTTCCGATATGTATGAAAGTTCTGTTAAAAACTTGATTACGTACTGGGAAGCCGGTCCTTTCGGGAGTATGCGGTTTGACAAATTTCTTTAAAAAAGCCAAGTTCAACCTGAAAAGGTGGCAATCAAATGTACTGTGCACTTCCAAGCTATACACGGACCTTTAAAAGTGATTACTACAAAAAAGTAAAAAGTGTGATTATATAAAAGTGCTATTGGATTTTCTGTGTCAACGTTATGGAGAGAACATAAAATTTTCCCCGATGAATATCGTTGGTATAATAATAAAATTACCACAGTATAATATCCTGACGTTTCATCGATTTGAAGGACAGTTCCACGTAAACAAAAATATTTCATTACTATATTGTGCCAAAAATGCCATAAGAACTTCGTTTTCGTTATTGAAAAACAATGAAAGGATTTTTGTTATGGTTGAGTGTTATTGTTGTTAGAGTGTTAATAAATTAACATTTAAATACCCACAGAGAACGAATGATTTGATTTGTTACATAAAACAAAAATCAAAGTTCCTCGCATCACGGTTGCAGGAATGGACACTTTTTGACTTGGAAACCCAAGCCACTGTATGCAGAAATACAAAGCACGCGATATTCCTGTTCTGCAAAAACCAAAATCTCATGTGTTTCTGCAATGATACCAAAGGTTTATTAGGTTTATTGTAACGAACACGCAATTTAAATGCCATTCATTGCGTTTATTCACAGCTGATTTAAAGATTGTTCTGTTTGACGGTGTCTCTATTCTACTATAGAGTTCTTTTTAGAGGTAAAGAAATTTAATTGAAAAAAATACGAATATTGATTTGGTTGAATCAGGGATGTGTGTGGTACGATTTGCGTGAAAGAAGTTCAATATTGGGCTAATCGAACCGATATTTGGGGACGTATCCGTCGAACATCGCGGCGAATATTTTTTCCAAATCGTCTTGCATCTCGGGTTTGTCAGCGTAGACGAGTGGTTTGACGTATACCCACAAGAAATAGTCCAGCGGCGTTTAAATCACAAGATCTTGCAAGCCAGTTCACAGGTCGAAAATGAGAAATTATGCGCATATCAAATACTTATTTCAATCAGTTGATGGTTGCACGAGCTGTAAGGCACGTTCTGCTTGCTGTAGAAACTTGAGGTCAATTCCGCAAAAAGGAAGCCATTGATGATTGCCCTTTTATGGTCAACATTGACTGTAATCTTTGAAATTCCCAGCAGTATTTTTAGAGACTAGTAAAAGACACACGAAACAGTGACTTTTGCCGGTCGTAAAGGTGTATGGACAAATGACGGTATACCTATGGTCACTCTTTGCTCCAAATGTGGCAGCTTTATTTATTGACGTAGGCATACAATCAGAAAGTAGCCTTATCGATAAACTTCATTTTCTGATGAACACCAGGATCTGCAGCAATTTTTCCGTGTGCCCGTACACCGAACCTACGCCGTACCCGGTGGTTGTTCGACTTCAATACGAGTCGGATTTTGTAAGCCCAAAAACTAAAATCCTTCCGTAAGATCTGAAAAAAGGTTTAATTTTTGTATAAATCTGCCCAAGACTTTACTTAGACTCCAACTTATTTATGATGAAGTTGCCACCAAAATAACAATGACTCAAAACGTCTGACAGCTGTCACGTCATACGGAAGACTAAAAAGTGTTACCAACTTAAAGTCCTATGCCTCTAAAAACACTCTTTTTATAGTCATTGAAAATCCTCGAAATGAAATTTTTCAGGACATAATCTATCATGTGTTGGAAGAAAGCTAATTCAAATGGAACTCGTTAAATTGTACTTAACATTGGCTGTCGGAAATGTAGTTTTGGCAATATCACTTTCTTACATCTTTATCTCATGAAATCCAGTCTTTTTGTGTAATATGGTGAACTTTTTCGATCTCCCGAATTTCGCCAAAGTGTTTGTTATGCTTGGGATTGGGAAAGTATAAGACACTGTTACCACATCCAGTCACTGAATACCGACTACGAGTCTATATTGCTTTTTTTTGGGCTATAACCCATATGGAGTATTCGACGTACCATGAGATGGTCGTTTTATTCCACCTTCAAACATCTCTGATATTTGATTGTCATCGCCCTCATAAAACCGGATAAGGATGCGACTCGTTCAGGCTTTGATGATTTGATTTCTGCCCTGACCAAAGAGATTCGGAGTTTAATCCAATAAGAACTACTGGTTATGTCTCACTTGGTGGATTAAATGTTCAGTATTAAATCCAATGGGATTAGTTGTCCTGTTTCCATAGCCTCCTATGGAACACGAATGTCATATTCGATAATGAGTTCGTTTCGACAATTCAAATACTTCAATTTATAATATAATCTCCACCAACGCAATCGAATGATTTCGGCTCTGAGAAAACTTAAAAGTATGTTGATATATTGTTCCCTGTACTTTTGAAAATGAGCCAGTAACATTTCGTACCACGGGTATTTGTCTTGCCACGGACCGAATTGTATAAGATTTTTCGACGGGGCTAGAATTATAAGGTAATGAAGGGGGGGGGGGGGTGGTTAACATTTTTATTAGTGTCAGAGCTACTTAAATTTACTATCTACGATCAGTACATTCTTAAGATGGTACGCTAGAGAGGCATCTAATATAAAATTTAAATGGTTCTCTTGAAAATTCTCCAGAGAATCTTCAAGCTGATCCATATAAGCAGCTTCTTAGTAAAACTTGTACTCTGTAAGATTGTAATCTCCACGTGGTCCTGGTCAGTTTGCACCTGAACCTCCAAATTGTAGAGACGCTGAGCCTTCCTAGGAAAATTCGAAAATTCGTTCGATCTCTTCTTGAGAACATTTGCAGGCCTGTTGATATACTCAACTTGGCGTGGGCAGATGCATAGATTGTTTTCCAATGCATCCACTTGCAGTTTATCGAACTGGGAACTAAGGGTATATAGCCCTTGCTGGTGGAGGTATTCATGAGGTATTGATTTTATTTCGAGCTATTGATGCAATAGCTCTTGTGTGCACTTTATTGAAAATGTGGTTTCATTTCCGAAAACCTTTTTGCGGACGAGGGTACAAGGGAGGGATTGTAGAAATTGAGTTGACAAAATATCCTTCCTGAGTTGAGTGTTTCCTTTAATTTAAATTTTGCCTAAATAAGCCTAGGCTTCAGGCAGTAAATGAGGTTTCTGAAAAAAACAGATATATCTCTATTTGTGCCTTAAATAAAGACATTCAAAGCTATGTTTTGATGATTTACCGGTAACCGCGGAGATAGTTTCACTAGAGCAATTTTCAGGCATAATATTGTTTACCAGCACTGAGAGCAAATGATAAAATTCGCCAACGCTCTTGTTCTTCTGTTGCATTGATTCAGAATAAGCACGTTACTATTATCAAAATAATTAGTGATAAGCATTTATTATACTAGCCCACTCACTATCTAATATGGACTATAATATTAGTGCAGCCTCCCGTATATTTTGCCATATGTGTTGCCAAATTTCTCATTAAATTGTTTCCTTACACAGAAAACTGTTGTCTTTTAAGATTGACTCATCTTTTTGAATCCAGGATACGTATTCAACTGGATTCCTGTTAAAATACTTGTAGGTTTCTCATACAGTCTAGGAGCTCCTTTATCTCCTCCAAATCATTTTCGGCTTAAGGGGGTGCAGGTGGTTGCAATACAAAAGAAGAAGTATAAGCATGGGGATTTGGGTTTTGCTTTAGACCAATTAAACAATGGCGTGGCACACTGGCAATTAAACACTGACCAATTAAACATCTAAACCAGTGTTATTCAGCTTCATTTTTTGTGTATAATTTGCGGATGATAAAAATTAATTTCAAGAAGAGAGAAGCTGTTGGATAACTTCACACAAAAGGAAATTCTCGGACTTTTTTTATAAATTCAAAAATGCTTGGACAAGATCACTTTTTTGCAAACGAAATTTGGCCCCCTTTTTTTCAAAAAAAAACACCAATATGTTAAATCCAAGTAAAAAATAAATAATATTTATGAAATGATAAATAAACTGTTTAGTGGTAACGAGGAATTTAAGAAGAAAACCAGTTTTACATACTCATATGAATTTATTTGGAAAAATTGTGTGAAAACATTAAAAACATAATTTGGTCTCAGTTATCAGGCTATTAGTCCTGGCCACTAAGACGATCCTGTTTAACATTGAGACAATGCAATTTTTTATGATTTCGTCACCAGTTTCTCATTCCTCACCTTTTCGATTGCCTGTTTCAGCTCATCATTATTCTCAGGCTTCGTAATATTGCTTTGTTTTTTCATATAGGGTTTTAATCAGGACTATTGCCTGGCTAAGGCAGTGTGTCGGAATACGTACTACAAAATTGAAGTCTCTAAGCGAATGATTTGTCGCATTTTGAATATTTATCAACCGTGTAAGCATGGTCCTTTACTAACCAAAAAATCATGGCAATTGACAGTTCCACGATATTTGCATATTTCACTGTTTTTTGACATTTTCACAATTGACAATTCTCTGCTGGGCACTCCTTATTTTGTGAAATTTGAAGGAGTTTTGTGAAAGCTTCCTTGAAGGGCCGTAGATAATCCGGTGATCCAAAATTCCCAAAGAGTTATGGGCATTCCCTTCGAACGATAGAACGAAAATTAACAAGTCCAGTAGTTACCATTGTTTATTTTTTCTTCCATATTTTATTCAAATTTATTTTCTACCTTCATTTTGATTTTCTACCTAAATGGTGAACATTAAAACTTTCCACCATTCAAATAAAATAAAATCATCAAAATCTAATACTGGTGATGCTAGTCTTCAAGAAAATTCCGTACATAACTTCTCTGTATTTCCATGAAAAATTCCAGGTAAACAATATTTTGGTCAACGTTCATCAAATTATGAACTATTCAATGCAAAAAAGGAGAACCACAAAAAAAATCCAACGTTGAAAACCGATTAGCTATGGTTTAAAAATAAAAGGTTTTCATCAAAAACCTGCAGATATTGTCGGTCCCGTCCTGTTTCAACCTTCATATACGACATCCTAGTATCGTCGCATTCACTTTCAGCTAGTCGAGCATCGTTGCACACTCGCAATCCCTTTTTTTCAATTGAACATGCAAAGGCTAGTGGCGGATTTAGACCATATTCCCATCAATAAGGGTAAAAATAGGATAAGAGGGATTCCATAAAGAAACTATTTTATGGGAAATCTTATTTGTTCATTTAACATTAAGGCGATACTAGATGTCAGGACAGTGTGATTTATAAGCAACAACAAACAACTGTTCAAAGAGATGCGGATGCATTGCAGGAGGTAAACGCGACGTTTATGTGTTTTGGGTCCTATGAAAATGTGAGGACTTGGAAACGATTATGGGCACTTTTTACAAACAATCAATGACATTTTCACCTTGTAATGAGCAATGATTGGTGTTAAGATTAAATCGTACTTAAAAGATATTGAGGTCCATTTAATCGATCGAGAAATAAAGTTAAAAAAGGATGCGATTGATTTGGTGAAAGTGTTTTGCGGATGGGAGCGAGGTGAGTTTTACTTTTAAGGAGTTATACATACCTAGTGTGGAAATTATCATACATACTTTTGAAGGCTATTTAAAAAAAGTTGTTCAGTACATATCACCCGTTTTGTTTCATTTTCTCCAGGAGGGAATTATCTGGTGCCAGGAAACTATCAGATATGGATTATCTGAAACTGTAAATATAATAAATTAAAGTGGCTTTTTGAGAATATTGTTTTGTGAGCAAATAACAATAGTTAAAATTTGAAAATGCCTTTTAAGACGAGCAAGTTAGTACATTTTTCTCCTTGACGGAACATCGGCATTGTAACACATCGAAAAAATTAAGAAAAATAAATATATATGGTGTGAAAATTCATACGATGTGCAATAATGGAACTAATTAGGGGAGACTAGGCTTCAAAATTGGTAAGTTGGCTTGAATGTTCCAATCCGAAAAGCTGCATGGAGAAGATATACAGCAGAAGATGTATCTATCGATTTATGATGTATCGAAAAGATGTATCTGTCATACTATCGGCCTATCGCATCAGCCATTTTAGTAACGGCGTATCGGCGTGTGAGAGTGACAATAGGCAAGTGGCACATTAACCTTTTTGATCAATTTCAATCGATTTTGTAGCTATTTGTGACCGACTTACTATTGTCAGTTGCACAAATTATGGTATATCATCTTTTTAAAATCATTGTTGGCTTTTTATAACCTATTCTGTTATAGCTGGAGGAGTCATTCCACGGAGCAAAGGGCCCCGTAATGAAAAATGTGAATAATAAAATTAGAACTTTGTTTCAGGACGCAAAACTATAAACAGAAAATCGAACGCGGCAAGGTTTCGATTGACCTTATAGGGCAGGCAGATGGTGTTGTTATTAAACACGGTAGCTCAAGAACTAGAGACATGTCATATGAAATTATTTTTCTATGTCAAAAACTCGAAGACCAGTATTAAACAACCAGAACGCTTTTGCTGAAGAAAAAACAAGAAGAGGAAAGAACAATAGTGTATAATAATAATAATGTAGATGGAAACTGAAAAAAGGGTTGGAAAGTGAAAGAAAACCGATAAAAATTAGCAAAATCGTAAAGTGCCACGAAAAACTGCAACTGGTAAAGAAAATGCAAAACGGAAAGCCCTCGAAGAAGATGATCATGGAAGTGATAGTGAAGAAGGCAGCTTGGAGTGGGATTGCTTAATATGCTACAACTCATTTTTCAATGCACAACCAAACGTGGTAATTGGGGGGTTATACGGCCTAGAGATAGAAGAAATAGTAGATGACCTGATAAACCGGGGATTCAATCCAACTGAAGTATTCTTCTCAAAAAAATAAAACGGTCCTTCCAAACTGGTCAAAACTCTCCTCCTGAAAACTGAGGCCGAAAGCTTTAATATTAAGGCCATTAGTCAGCTAATCTGTACTGTTCAGGTGTGATGCTCCCACACATGGCAAGCCATGTGCCATAACTGTCAGCAGTCTGCATCAGGGTGCAACACGCGTTGCGCCAAGTGTGATCAGTTCCACCAGTTTGCCACGTGTCCAAAATGTGTAATCTGTGAAGGCGATCAGGCCCCAGAAATTCATTGACGACATCAATGGATTACAACTCCATACTCACGTGGAATGTGAATTTCCTGTTTCGAAAATCTGGTGTGTTGCGAGAGTTCGCATCCGAGCATAAATTCGATAAATTTGATAGCACCCATATCCAGGAGACATTCTTGAAGCTAAACAACATTTTGTATAGAATTGATATACGAACGGGTAGATGAGGCGGCACAACTTTTCTCGTGAGGCCAAATGTGACTCAATACGTTATCAACACACTCACCTCAAGCACATAGAAACCACGGTTATCAAAACGCAAACTGATTTCCTGGAAGTTTTCGTGATCTCTTCATATAGTCCCCACAGAAATGGAACCTACTTCCATGCCAATGATTTTGAGGATTATGAGCCTTTCGATGGTCCAATATTCGTAGCTGGAGACCTTAACGCTAAACATAGCCTATGGGGAGCTGTGAGAAGCAATCAAGCCGGGGTTGCTCTAAATAAGTGTACCACAACAAATCCATTAAACCAGCATATTCCCAACGAACCAACCCATTACAGGATAACAATTTCGCAAATAAAGTTTGCCTCGATGAACTATCATCTGATAATAAGCCAGGTCTTTTTTGAATCGGAAGCATCTTCTTAGAAGCTGCCGTACGAGAAAGAAAAATTTAAGATTCGGAAGCCTTCCAACTCGAATTACCTTAAGAAACAAACCATCAAACACCTTAACCAGCTGACGAAATAGAGAGAATAAATTTATCTCTGACAAATAAGATCGCTTAGATAGAAGAGAACAACACGACCACAACTCCGAGAAGAGAAACGAATCCCTAAGAATTCCTGTAAAACATTAAAAACATAATAAGGTGGAGAGATAAAGTTCGAAAATGAGCTAGGTTTACAGGTGGCTCTAGATTAAAAGCGAAAACAACCCGGCTACCAAATTAAATACGTGACAAGATAACCAAGTTTTTTCTACAAAGTTTTCTACAAGCTGAAACAATATTGGACTCCTTCGAAATGCTATTTAGGGAAAACCCACCTGAATAGGAGAACTATGATTTTGCGGATAGCGTACTGTGCTCAGCAGGCAGGCAGGGTTCTCCTTAAAAACACAAATAAATAATGACCACACCATACATTCGACTTACATCCAAGAAATTAAAGGACTGCTACAAGCACCAAACAAACACAAAACATAGGGCATGACGAAATAACAAACATAATGCTAATATAGCTCCTAGATAACATACTACAAACAGTAACGGACGTAATAAATGTAGTTTTCCAGTTACGAAAATTACCCAAACTATGGAAATCAGCTTTAATTATTGTTTCTCTGAAACCTAAAAAGGACCCAACATTTCCACAAAATTGGAGGTCCATCAGACTCCTCTCATCAATAGCGAAAACGGCAGAAAGGCGGAATTCGCTTCGTCTCATCATGTCTTTACATAATAGTCACATCCTAAAAGAACGATTCGGCTTCAAAGCCAATTACTCTACTGGACTCCAGCTCGTGTGGTAAGTCCAGCACATAAGATCATGTCTAGAGCGCACAAGATCAACAGGACTGGTTATGTTTCACGTAGCCAAAGCGTTTGTTAAAGTCTGGCATGCAGGACGTTTAATCAAAATGCATTAACTAAACCTGCTTCTGCAGCTCACACAAACCAAAGGCTCATTCTTGGAAGTCAGAACATTCCGTGTCAAAATCGACAACCAACTGTCAACCCTGCGACCCATTAAAGCAGGAGTTTCTCAAGGATCGCCCGTCTCACCGGTCCTGTATAACATATACACAACAAACCTTCTCAACCTACCCCTAGCACTAAATATGACTGATGACATCTGTGTTTACACTACAAGTCGACAATCAAATGTCGTATCTACGAAATTGCAACGCTCAACGAGCTCTATAATAGAATATTTTCGCAGATGGCGAATCAAAATCAACCAATGTCAATCAAAAGACACAAGCCATATTCATAACATGGAAGATACGACAAACTTCACGAACAATTACAAGCAGTAACAAACCCATACAATGGAAATGTACGGTTAAATACCTTGGACGTACTCTAGACGACAGACTTACCTGGAGACATGTAAAACAAATGAGGACCAGACTTTACTGACTTCTTAAATCCAAGAAACTCAGTTTGAAAAACAGGGTTCATATCACGTCAACTTTCATAGTACACCGTCCACTCCTTTTGTAACCACGTTCGGTGTCCTTCAGAGCTTCATTTGTTCTCCACCTCTCCCTTTGCATCTAATGATCTTTCTTCAGTGATATCTTCTCCTTACCGTTTGATATGATGTCTTTTGTGAAACAAAACATCTTCAGGACTGTTGATATCGATTGGTTTGTGTTGTCAATCTAATTTACGAAAACTTGAGGCCTAACATCTAGTTGTGGTGGGAAATGTAACAACATCTTTTGTGATGTACTTTCAAAAAAAAAAACCAATAAAATTAATAATTAATTAAAAATGGAATAAATATTGCGGCAACCGATAGGTCGCACCTGCAGCGAAAAAAGGAACATGGTAAGATAGACAGGGTTATTTGAAAATACAAAGGCCGCATAACGGCGGCCGAAGGAAGTTACGTTTAACCGACAAGCTCACCACGCTGGCATAGCGTTTTAGGACATAATTTGAGCCCTGATCCTTCCATGTCACAGACACACACACAGAAAGAGCTTGCTCTTTCATATTAGATAAAATTAATTAATAAATAGAAGTGATGAAATAAATAAGTATAAATATACAATATTCAATTTACATGAATTGTGCTTCGCTGATTCTGACCACCTCTGCTTCCTCTAACACGAATCTCCACCTCAGTTTGGTTTCGAGACTTCACTTGCTTCTGCTGCGCTACGTCCTTACCACCTCTACTGCCTGCTTACTATCTTCTTGACCTCGATCTTAATGTTCTCTTGGGCTTTGTGATTCAAAGATTTTGCGACTCGAGGACTTCTAGGGCTAAACATTTCAAACAGCTGCTAGTACTTCCTGATTCTCTTTATTCTTTTATTTTCAATAACTTGATACTGGATTGCTATACGTTTTTTTCCATCTTACATACCTATTTCACAATTTCTATTCTTCTCATAGCGATATGTACACAACAAACAAGTAAATAATATCAACGGAAAATTTCTTCGCAAAAAACTTCCAAGAAATTTTTTATTTCTACTGCGAATTTTTTTTTCTGAGGTTTTTTTTCTGACATTTTTTGTATTCAGACTTTTTTTATTTATTTTTTTGTTTGTTACTAATATCATTAAACTAAATTTTACTTAATACCTTAATCTAACTATAAATGTTTTTATTTTAATTTTATTCTTAGTTCTTCTTTATTTATTTCTATGTATTTTTTGTTTTGTTTGTTTTTATGTCGCCTACACATCGGAAAACGTAACACTTCTCATTTTTTTCATCATCATAACCAACTTTTGCTTCAAAACTGTTAGTAAAATCAACTAGCACATGTCTTTATGGACATATCGCACATGTCAGCACATGTCTTCTTCAGTTTTTGGTAAAATGACGGCAATTTACCTAGATGTCAAATTAATGGTTTTTCGGCGTTGAGCAATATTGTCAATGGTTTGATTCTTCATTTGAAAATACCCTATGTATTCAGGATCTATTAGATTAATAGTTTTTTAGTGTCCACCGTGTCCGCCGCAACAGTATTTTTCAAAATAAAAGTTATATGTTGGCATTTTTGGCCATTTAAAATAAATTTGGTTCAGGCAACATGAAGCCCTTGCATGCAGGGTCATAAAGTATTCCTTCAACATGTTCTTCAGCCTCGAAAACATCGATGTTGTTGCCTCCGAGCCATTCGACCTACTCTTGTGGCTTCTTATGTGAATTTTTTGACAAGTGCAACCAACGCGTCCTCCTCTTGAGATAACCACAAAATACTGAGCAGAACCATCTCCATTTTTAATTTTCATGCAAGCAAATGAATATTAAAACGGAGATTACGACCCCCCCCCACCCCAAGGGAGATTCTTCGATGAGGTTTTCAAAGTGGGGTGATTGTAACTTTCCTTATTGTTCCAGTTAAATCCTCCTACGAATCTTGTTACCAGGTCTCTCTTCGAGAAATCTTCATAAATCGGCTTAGTCGCTTTCTGTACATCTGCAACAAGTGCTGCACAAGTGTGTCTGAAAGATGCTATTGTATCCTAACATTCTTCGGGTTGAAGTCTTGTTTTGTTTTTTTACATCCACCGTTAGTACTAAGTTCTCGCGAAGATCCTTCAAGGATGAGAATGAGAACTGGCCGTCTTGAGAGATTTTATGTAAACTTAGGAGAATTAGTAAGCATGTTGATTCTTCGAAGCTCTAGGCGGAATTCAAACCCTAGGAAATGGTGTTTTTTTAGAGGTATAGAATTTTAAGTTGGCAACACTTGTTAATGATTTGTTATGTGACAGTTGTCATGCATTTTATAGTTAGTTTGGTTTGCCATTTTATCATAAATAGGTTGACGTCTGAGGAATGCCTACGAATTATGCAAATTTTTTCAAAAAAAACCTTCAATTTTATGCCCGATATAATCGTCAGTCGGAACAATTAATTAGATTAACCATGGAATAATCTACGTTGGCTCTCACTGATAATACGCATCCATTGAAATGTCGTGATAAGCTCTTGAGCATTGTACCCATGAAACGAGTTCATTAGAAATCGTGCTTAAGACCGAAAGCTGTGCCCCTCGACATTATAGAAAACTTAACGGAAAAAACATGGTTTGCGGATTAACGAAATCAAACTAGTGCAGGAATCGTAGCCGGAAAACAATCGGGCACAGCGTAGATTCTGTTTATTGGCCAGAGGGAAAATTGCTGCAGATCCCGAATTTCGTGAGAAAATTTCGTTTTCATTTCTGGTTGCATGGCTACGTCAATGAACAAAACCGCCACATTTTGAGTGATGAGCAAACACAGTTGGTTGTCCAAGCACCGTTACATCCTAAGAAGCTCACTGTTTGGTGAGCTTTATGGAACAGTGGAATCAATGGTTCGTATGTCTTTAAAAATACTGCCGGGAATAACATTACATTCAATGGTGTTTGCTATAGAGCCGTGATCAATGATTTTCTCGTTCCGAAATTGACGCGCCGTAATAAAAAGGAACTCTGGTTTCAATAGAACGGTGCGACATGCCATGTTGCTCACGTAACGATCAACTTTTTGAAAGAAACACTTGATGAGTGCATTCTCGTTTTGGACCTGTGAACTAACCTGCAAGATCTTGTGATTTAACACTGCCGGTTTTTTGTTTCTTGTGAGAATACGTCAAATCACTCCTCTACACCAAACAGCCTAGACGCCTTAAACGTTTTAACGTTTAACCATTTGGAAGAGAACATTCGTCGTGTTTTTTGCAAGTATTCACCGCGCAAGGTAATTATTGGTAGAGTAGTCAAAAATCGGACCGGCCGGTTTTACTTCCTGCGCGCCAGTTATGGCGATCACATATCCGAAAGGATATTCAATTTAAAATTGTAAAGAATTCGTAGTTTTTTAAAAAACCAACTAAATGGCAATGGAATAAGTGTATCCGTGATGTATTCCATTTACCTTACAGACAACGCACACAAACTTTCTTAAAGAATTCACAGTCTACTTATCTTTCTAAGGCAGTCTACTTACCTTACATTAATGATATTTAGGTCCTTGAGATAATAAATTTAAACTAATAGCGAATCAGTTCAATCAAAGCAATATCGCAATCGAATGCCCAGGCAATTGTCAAATCAAAGTTCACCCTCTCTGCATTGAATTTAGTTCGAGTGTAAAGAACAAGTATTAAATATAAAATCCCAATTACAGGTACCACATCGCAATGAGAACGATTTTAAGCACCTGAACATCCTCTTCGATTGTTCAAAATGCCTTCTCAACTTTGTCGGCTGCTTCCATAAAATGTTAATTGGCATTTTGTATGAACATAACAATTAATCATCATGTTAATAAGCCGCTTTCAATAAAAATATGCGTTCCACGCTGTAATGCATCCTACTAATAATAATAATCGTAATAATAATAATAAAAAGCGCGTAGCAGACCCAAAAATTTAATAGCTCTGAGAGCACTTGTAATAGGAGACTGTTCCATGGTATTCGGTTCCTAGTTTTCGACGAAACTAGGGTGGCGGTGCGGCGGTATCTTCACATGTGTACTAATCTAACCGAAACTTAATGACTTGTGTCATAATACTTGGACTCGCGATTATTACACTCGCCCGAATGAATAGGATAGTCGGGAATACACCATAAAAAACGCAGGTGACAAATGTCAACTTCCCAACAAGTGTATATCATAAAGTTTCCGTTTCGTGCTATTGTCCGCTAAAAAGCGATATAAAATGATGTAACTACCAAACGCGACAAGGGAAATGTATGATTGTAACTGTGATATGGAGAGGAGTATGTGAAAAGCGTGTGTAAGAGTGGGAATGAGTATGTAGATAATTAGTAAAGAAAATGTACACAATCTGCATGTAAACTATTCCTGAAAGGTTTTATGCCATCCTTTCGAGGTAGTTTGAAGTGCTTGTAGAAAACTGAAGGATAAATTTCAGTTCATGGAAACTAGATCAAATGTTAAGTCCAACCATCAGACTTTGAGCTATTGGTAGCAACTTCTTCCAGCTACAGTGAATACAGTATCAATTATTATTTGGCTAAGCAAGATAGTACAGAACAGAAACAATACACGGTCTTGGGTCCTTTGAGTTCCTTTACAGTCAACATTTGTATTATTCTAAATGTTGTTATGAAACTTAAAGTAATTTCACATAAATTCCCAAGCACCCTACCAAATCCCATTCGAATTTGCAAGCGTAGAGATTCGTATATAACGTACCCCATTCAATTTGTGATATTAATATTTCTGTTGCACATTACTGTCACCCCCTAAAAAATATCTATTGAACAGATATCAGTTCCGCCAATCTTATATTTCATTTTGGGAAAAGCGACAGCTTGTCATATGGCCGTTATGATAAAATAATATAGTTCCTGGTTATAAATATTGGATCACAAGAATTCCGCGGATTTACCGACGCAAACACTAATTTTTTCCGCGGACGATTAACACCGCAATATAGTATGTGCAGGGTGTGAATGTGAGAAGAAGAAAATGTTAGTCCACAATGCTGATAACAAACCAATTACAATGCGTAATCAACTTCATCATTGTTAAGCACTTGCTGGAAGCTATAAAACGAATTTGTAATTGTCATTGCGATCTGCTTTCGATTATGATTGTAAATCATAAATGAGAACGTTTATCCGAATGACAGATATTTTAGGCTTCATTATGTTGCGTAAGGATAATGGGTTTTCTGATTGTTGGTGAATATATCGGAGAAAGTCAAGCTTGCATGACAACAGAGAAAATTAGAAGCTATTGCTGACCAAACTAAGAAGTATATCCTGCTAAACGTTTCACAATTTTTTTTTCTAAGAGTCTGTATACGAGATGTTTTCAAAAAGCGAGGTGACTTTTTAAGGGGAAAAATATTTTTATTGTATTATTATGTACAGTATTTAGGTTGTCCCCTTCAAATTCATCCCCTTTGCATACAATACACTTGTGCTAACGCTTTTCCCAATACTTGAAGCACTTTTCAGTATAGCCTGCAGCTCTTCCAGCCATGCAAACTTTATCTACTCAATCGTTGCAAATCTCCGTCCTTTCTTCAGAGAACTTCAAAAGACTTATCTTCAGTTTCGGAACAAGAAAATGTCAGATATGGCCAAATTCGATAAATATGGTGGTTGAAGCATGATTGTGGTGTTGTTTTTGGCATAAAAACTCTCCCAAAAGCTAAGATGAGTGAGCAAGGGCATTATCGTGTTGTAAAAGCCATGAATTGTTTTTTCAAAGCTCCGGACGTTTTGTTCGTATTGCTTCTTGCAAGCGGCGCTTAATGTCAAGACAATTCTCTTTATTGAACGAAAGACTATGTAGTAAGAACCTAAGATCCCCCTCATGGTTACCCGCCTTGACGTGGCGAGGAGGCCTACTAACTCCAATGAACCCACCGACTACACTGCAGGAGACCTTCGGATCCAACCTGACAGGTAGGCAAAGGGCGAGAAGTGAAGCGAAGCGGTAATCAAATTACAAATATAAAAGTACAACAAGAAGAAGCACTCTTAGTACCCGGCATACGAGGGAGAGAAATCTCCGGGGACCGGAAAACTGGCGTGACGGCACCAGTTTTCCAGAGCTATTGGGCCAGAAATGTACGCTGATGGAGCAGAGCGTGCAATTAACGAGTGACTGTAACAAAACAAGCGCAATGGTAGCTACCACCCCACTGGGAAGACGGGAGCATCAGCCAGAACGCGAAGAAGAAAGGCGCAAAGCAAACTGAAGAGTCAAAACAAAATCAGGGAGTAGAGCTTCCCAACGAACCCTGGCACGAGCCAAAAAGCAGTAGCCAACCAAGAGAAACCTGGAAAATTGGCTGCTGCTGCCAAGGAAGCTGTACCACCAACCGCAAAGGAAAAGGGTAAAACCGGACCTAAGCGGATGAGATGGGACGAAAGCAACCAAGTCACTGGTAAAAAGGAACGGAGGGTAAGCCCCGAACCCCGAACCCCAAACTCAGGCGAGGAAACCTTATCGGGATCTAACAACCGATGCAATAACGGTAGCGGTGATAGACGACCTCAATGAGACTGGAAAGAGGATCAACTTGTGAAGCTGCAAACTGCCCTAAAGAGGGACCTCTTCGAGCACTTATGCAGCAAACCAGACAAAATTCCAACATTCAGAGGAATGAAACAGACAGCAGGCCATCTGATTGTAACCTCTAGCGACGAGCAGTCTCTAGAATATCTAAAGACTACAATCGCTAAGGTAAATACAACCCTGAACGACGAGTTTAGAGTCGTCCTCATAAAGGAGGTGCCGCGGTTATGCACCGTCAAGGTTTTTATACCCAAAACGGAGCAGACACCGCAGGAAGCTTTCGAGACGCTTAAACTGCAAAACACGGGGTATGAAACGGAAAGATGGCATCTCTTCGCGGAGAAAGACGTCGCCAACAAAGGCATGGTCCTGGTTCTGGGCATGCCAAAAGAACACGTAAACAATTTAAGGGACAACAACGGACGACTGAGTTTTGGCTTCACCCAGGTGACTGCCTGAGCTAAGGCGATCGAACCCTCAGAGTGACAGCGAGAAACTAATTCGGGTGAACCAAGCAAATCTGTTCTCGGAAATCATGTCGGAATTGATGCCTGACGCGCACCGCAAATAGGAGCAGTCATACGGGGGGCTACAGCGGCGCCCTTCACAATGAAAAGACTTGTGGAGAAAGCCTGGGGAATAAAACCCAAAATTGTAAACTGGATCTACACAACAGTAGTGAGGCCAATAACTTACGGGACATTGGTTTGGTAGCAGGCATTACAAAAGAGAACCATTGCAAAAGAGCTAGAGAAGATCCAACGAATGGCCTGCCTTGGCATCACAGGTGCCAACTGCTGCAATGGAGATAATGCTTAATCTCATGCCACTCGACAAAGTCATCGCTGCAAAACGTGTCATGCCCAAAACGTTCGAAAATATTTTATGTCATGAGCAAACCGATAGGCCAAAATCCTCACCAACTTCTCTGATAGTTATCCAACAGTTTTAAATAACAATTTTCTTACTGCTTGAACATTTTCATTTGTTGTTGACGTGCTGGGATGCCCAGAGAAAGGCTCGTCATAGGCAACTTCCCGCCAATTTCGGAAGAGTTTATACAACTCGTAAAAAATCTTTTTCCACCCAGAACAGTTTCGTCGTATGACACCGTCAACACTTCAAGTGTTTTGGGGCACCTAATTTCATTTTTAACACAAAATTTGATGCAAATTCTTAGATCCATTTTTTTCGATAGCAAAAAATCGACAAGCACGCATAACACTTCTAACCAGCTTGCCTCTCACAAACAAACTAAACATATTATATAGCTGAAACTGTAAATATATGTTATGTTATATGACGAGTGTACCAACATGAAAAAATAAAAAAAATCGATGACCGAACACCTTACTTTTTGAACACACTACGTATACCTAAAACCCTCGAAAGTAAATTTTTATGCTATGTCATATTTTTATTTTTTTAAGGTTTTTTATTTTTTAAGGTTTGAAAAGATGCTCCTAGACAAACTCCAATGTCATCTAGGTGAAAACAAAATCATCGCCCATGATTAATTGATTGACTGATTTGCAGTCGGGAATGGCGCACGTCAACCCTTACAGGTTTATTGTGCCCCCGCTTCCGGTAAGCCTAGAGCCCCTCAAGCAGATCGATCTTTCTGAGAAAGTCAATGTTCTGCTTCGACCTCAGACGTCCCAATTCCTTCTCGATAAGGAATCAACTTCCCAAACTGTCTCTTCTCCTGCGGGATAGTGCGTCGCAGTGTGCCAGCAGATGCTCTGGTGTCACCTCCGCAAGATTGCGAAATTTGTACTCGTTATTCGCTGCCAAGCCCATCTTTTTGACATGCCCTCCGAATGAGCAGTGCCCCGTCACGATCCCAGTCAGAACCCTTAGCTTTCTTTTATTCATTTCGATGCACGGTCGAAACTTCTTTTCGTCATATGCGTCAAGGAATAGCTTTCATATTCGAAGCCCTGGAAGTCTATTCCAGAGCCTATTGCATGCTCGATCCTCAGTTTCCTTTAGACCCTGTGAATGAAATTCATTTCAGTGTCGCTAAAGGGTTCAGGACCGATGAATGCTGTCGATGCTCCTTTCTTCGCCAGTTGATCCGCCTGCTCATCACCCTCGTTGCCTGAGTGCCCCGGCACCCAGTATAGGGTAACTCTTTTGATGATGGGCTCCAACCTCAGCCCCTCTAGGTCATACCTCAGAATTGTATGGTGCGACATGGAGGTTTCCGCGGATATATGCCATCTACTAACCAAGGAGTCCAGAATCATACTTCTGACAGTAATATCCAGTACCTCCTTGCGTATCCTAGTAACAAACGTAGGTGTATTCCCTACGTTGTGGATAATCATATTTGATTTCACTATGAACTCTTTGATTCGTCTCAGTGCCTCCCCAAAGCTCATCATGGGCGTTAGCATCGCATCCGATCAAGAGTGGAATATTTTTTCTCTCACAGTGTACTACTAGCCTTTGTACTTCCAACAGTGGAATGTTTTCGGTATCTCTTGGAAAATAGGCTGGTGCAATAACTATGTCACGGGTTTTACCCTTGACCAAAATAGAGGCCTTCAGAGGTACTAAGTCCCTTGTTAAGTTTTGTGAAAGACATAAATATCTTTATCATAGCGACCGCTCTGGGAGTATCCAGCTACTTTGCTAGACTTAAATGGAATCGTGAATGTTTAGGCCTCTGATACGATTCTCATGTGTCCAGGGTTCTTGGATCAGTGCTAGTCCCATTTTTTGTATTGTGAACATTCGTACTAAGACAGTTGAGGCCGTGTTGGCATGATGAAAGTTCACCTTTGCTAAACGAGTTATATTTTCGTTAATTTCTCTTTGGAAATTGCGGGTGCAAGCCCCGTTCCTTCCGCTGTGGAATTCTTGTCAGGGCTTATTCCCCGGACTGAGAGATCCAGCTGATCATGCAAGGTGGCCTGATAAGCTTCTTTCTCCCATCCTAGAACCGCTGCTGTACCCCGTTTCATTTCTTCTGAGAGTTTCGTTGATGTTGCAGGGATCAGAGTTCCCGCGGTGCGGAATCAGTTATCCCCGGCAGCAGTCGCGGAGGTGAGCACCGTCTTAACCGTCTTGATTTTGGCTTTTATTGGTTTTGGATTCAATTTCTGGTCCCACGAGTAGGTCGGAAAAAATTGTCCACCTCGGCAGAGCTGACTTACTGAGGTAAGAGTCTTATTTGAAACCTGAGGTACCCACGTTATCTGGGGTTCGCATATTTAGGACCACGTACCCCTTGGCCATACAGCCTTCCGCATATGCTGTTCCACCTTAGCTTGGGGTGCTTTACCATCTTTTTGAGTGTAAGAGGACGGTCCTCGAGCAGTTGCTTCAGTTCAGAAGATATAAGTCTCTTGCTTACCCCTAAAACATGACAAGTGATAAACAGAGTTATACATGTCGGTTGAACTTACATCCAGCCCAGCCCTCGCATTTATATGTGTGGACTTGTCAACTGAAAAGCCTTAACCCTGCTTAACAGTAAGACCATTTTGTAGTAATAGTGGGAAAAGAGAAACAAGATGTTTGCATTATTAGTACAAAAATATCATGCCCAGGGATAAGGATCGCGTTAATTCAAATAGATACGTGTAATGAGGGGAAGACAAGGTTGTTAGGTATCTTACATCCCTACGTTGCTGGAGTTATTTTGACTGTAAAAACAGCATTATGTAGGAATGTTACTCTCCTCTTTTACACAGGCTTGGGACTGTTCCGAAGAGTGTGTTGAGGAGACACTCAACCCACACCACCTTAATCAATTCGGATTTAGGGGCTAGCACAGCACTATTGAGCAAATACACAAGATTCACAATTGGATAAACGAAGCCATGGAAAACAAACAATACTTTGTCAGCATATTCCTAGACATTGTTCGAACATTCGATATGTTATCCACAACGACCTATTAACCAAAAACCAGAGTCTCCTCTCGGGAAAATTCCACAACATGTAATATGTTGGCTATCTAACGAACAGGAAATTTAAAGTATCCTCCAACAACTACACTAGTAACACGCACCAAATAGAAGCAAGAGTCCCCCAAGGAAGGGTCCTGGTACCGGTGCTCTACGTTATACACACAGTACATCTACCGATGGACAGAGAAGTCATGACCGTGACGTTTCCAGACGACACAGCGTTAAAATTTGCTCGCAAAAACCTAAAAACAGCAACCAAAGTTTTGCAAGAACACACGATTAAAATTATAAGTTGGACCAACAAGAGGCGCGTCACCCTCAATGAAAACAAAACCGAGCAAATAACATTCAATCTTAAAGACTCGTGAACTTTTCGAAATAAATGGCAAATAGGTTAAACCCGTCAAGACAGTAAAAAATCTGGGCATGCACCTGGATTGTAGGGTAATTTGGAAAACGCACCTGCAGAAAAAGATAGAGCAAGTTAACACAGTCTTCAATAAAATGTACTGGCTACTCAATAACAAGGCAAAACTAAACCTAGATACAAAAAAATCAATATATAAGAGTATTATCAGGCCAATCTGGACTTATGGCATCCAACTCTGGAGGGCAGCGAAGGCGTCAAACATCGACACAATCAAAAGAGCCCAATCAAAACTTATCAGGGAAATGCTCATCAAATTTCTGCTGAGAGATTTAAAAATGAATGAGGTTGAAGACGTTATAGCAAAACTAAGCAATACGTATCCATACAGTTTTAAGGAGCACCCGAACAAAACGGCTACAGACATTCTCTCAGCAAAAAGTTTTTTTCGCCTGAAGAAAAATGATCCAATAAACTGTGCGAAATGCAAGGCATAATCGAAAATCGCCCAAATATATAAAAAGACGCAAAACAAGCCTGCAGACATCTAGCAGCCATTCTGGGAACAACCAACTCAAAAAAAGTGAACAACGCAGCGTAAAAAGTAAATACTGTCATTGTCAACCTAGATGACATTAAATCAGAAAATATAGAGCACATCCTTATTGTCCTGATGAGTGAAGTAGGACTATCCCTCATGTATCAGATATACAAAGGCTACAAAAGAGGTCTCATGAAGAAATACAGCAACATCGACGCCCACGTTTAAGCAGTTATACAGAGTGGGGCGAAACAGACAGTGCAGTTCCGAAAGGCTATTAAAAAAAACTATGCAACATACAGAGATTATATTTATTTAATTTTATTCAGTACATCATGCCGTTTTATGTTTCAAGTTCTAAAGATTATGTCGGATAGATGATGGCCGCCAGCAGCGATACTTTGATGAAGGTGATTTCTGAAGTTTTCTGCCGCATTTTACACATTTCGACTGGAATTGCGCCAATTTCCTCCCTTATTCGCTCTTTGAGTTCTTTCAAGGTGTGAGGCCTATGTTTAAAAACCTTTTCCTTCAGGTAGCCCCACAAGAAAAAATCACAAATCCTCAAGTCCGGTGAGCACGCGGGCCACCTCACATCACCCCTCAGGGAGACGAGGTGCGTAGGGAACATCTGTCGCAGCTTCGTCATTGAAACTCGAGCAGTATGTACCGTAGCCCCGTCCTGTTGGAACCAGATGGCTCCCATATCTGTTTCTTCCATTAGCTCTTTAACCAATTGAGGTTCAAAAAAATTGTCCAACATGGAAACGTAACGTTGAGCGTTGACATGTACGGTTTGTTCATTCTCTTCAAAAAAATAAGGCCCAATCACCCCAAATTTTGAAGGCCAGGCCCCATGGGTCTCTGTTCACGTCGTCCACCAGGTTTTGCCAGCGGCTGGCCTTGCTGCTGTTGATAAGTCTACGGAGGCATTTTCTAGATGACTTGTAAGCAACTAATCGGATACATGTCTCTTCCCGGGTTCGAGCTCGCTGTGTCCTGCGTCGTAGTTTGTGACACTCACTTCGTTTTTCGGCAATTTCAGGTGACCACCAGTGTACTGGAGGCTTGCTGTGCCGCAGTCTTCGTAGGGACATTGAAGATCTGCAGGCGGATGTAATGATTCTCATAGTTGAGTTAACGACATCTCTTGCCGCAGGTTCTCCATCCTCTAGTGTTGCCTCCGACATCGGTGATCGTGCCATAAGCATTTCAACAAACTTCTCAAAATCCGCTTTCTCAGTATTCCACCGGACCGCAGAAAAACAAGCGCGTGGTCTTCGGGAAGCATCGTGATGGATCTCCAGAGCTATGTACTGGTGATCACTGGCCGAGTAATCCTCTAGCACTCTCCAATTTTTAACTGATTGTGCTAGGCACTCCGAGGCGAATGTCACATCAGGTATGGTGCCGACGCAACCCCATCGATGGAAAGTTGGGATGTGGCCTGTGTTCAGTACGACGAGCCCAGTTCGTGCTGCCATGTCCACGACCCGTTTGCCCCGAGCGTCTGACTGGGGCATGCCCCAATCGATTCCCTTTGCGTTGAAGTCACCTCCGATGAGCACATGGCCCTCAATGCTCGAAACAGCGTCCTCCAAAGCATTGAGCCTTAGTTGAAAGGACGACAACGATTCGTTCGGAGTTATGTATACACTGAAGAGTGTGTTCCCGAACACCGAACCCAAACGAAACCATCTCCTCGCCCCCGATCCTGCACTTGTAGGTGTGCACTGTTCCGAACCCACATGGCGGCTGTACCGGATTCGTCAGGATACCATGTTGGTGAGCTTCTGGTGTGATGTCACTTGCTCAGCAGTAGTATGTCAGCTTGTCTGTCCATCGCAAACTGCACCAGCAGGTCTTGGGCGATTATGCTTCGATGTAGATTGATTTGAAGTATACGAATCATTGCAGAAGAGCTTTTGCCTTGGTTAGGGCTTCTTGGAAGATCCGACACTTCCCTGTGCCTGGAATATGTTTCAAATCATCTGGTCTCGGGGTATACTCCTGGCAAAGAACACAGTGAGACTCGTCTGTGCATTCCTTCTTTTTATGCCCTGTCTTACCGCAATTGAAGCACAAGGAGCTTCGGTGAGTTCTATGACATGTCTGTGCGGTATGACCGTATCCGAGGCAAACACCGAAGAGGTATGGTCCTTCGCCGTATCCGACAAATTACCCACCCTATTCTAATTTTGCCCTGCTTCAAAAGCTGTTCTGCTTCCCTCTCTGTGAGGTCGATTATGGCCATGCGTTGACCCCTGTTGTTTGGTTTGGCCAGCCTGACTTTCATTTCGCCTAGTACGGGGAAGTCGCGTTTTAAGGCGTCTTCTATTTCGGGCAGATCCGTAACGCAGTCAATGTCTCTAATTTCCAGTGTGGCCTTAGGCTTGAGTGAGGCTACAGTTGCCTTCTCTCCAAGGACTCTTTTGACTGCGTCACGGAACGCGTCTTTATTGTTTGCATATGATCCGAACTCAACAAATATATCCCCCGAGCGAGTTGGCCGTGCAGCTTTTATGTATGTCTTCGGGTTTTATCGCTTCCTTGATTTCTCGCAGAACATCCACATAGGATCTACCGTCGGTGGGTTTAACCAGCAGTGCCTGCCCAATGGGTTTTCGACGCTTCTTAATCTTAGTTTCTTGGGTTATCTGCGGTAGTTTCGGTTCCTGTGTGTGTTTATCGATTTTGAACTTCAGGGCCGCTTTTTTAGCTGCCTTTTTGGCAGCTTTGGATAGTGCCGTCTGAAAACCCTCCTCAATCGCGATTTGATCGTTCGGCATTCTGTCCTCGTCCTTCCTCCGTTTATCTCGATCCCTTTTGATTGGACTGCAGGCCAACCTTTTGATGGCAGTAGAAATCGGGATGACTACTGCCCTGTCGAATGAATTAGCCTGTTGCTCTTCCTCTGCCTTTAGCCACCTGCGTCTATAATGACCTATTCGGGTTAGGAGGTCTTCCAACTCCAGAACTCCGTTTTTAACCTCTTTGCTAAGGTTCGTTTGTGCGATGGAAGTGGCAGTAATGCGTTGAAATAACCCTTTCTGCTTTACGGTATAGCCGCTCTTCCTCTGCGCGATCCATGATCATCAAAGTGCTCCGTGTCTGCCATGCAGGGATTTCTTTATTTGTGTTCCGTGCTTCAGTCGCTTCGGTTGTGATGGCAACAATCATAGGTTTCTCAACCGTTTCGACTTTTTTTCTCTACCGTGTGTTCGTCTTTTCCAGGTTGCAAGAGGCTCTGTTCTTCTTGTTTTGGTCGCTCTGGTGTGCGCATGGTTTTCTTGCTGCGCCGAAATGCTGCTAAAATCTCTGGCTGTACCAGATTTCCTACTTTTCGTCCATCCGTTTTCGAATGTTTCTGTTCTGACATATTTTCTTTTGTGTATAATTTGTTTGCTATTATTTCTAATGGGTCCCCCCTCAGAGCCGCTATCTCCACTTGTGGGTGTAGTCGCCTTATTGGTCCCATAGTTATCTTTGCTAAGCAGGCAGGCCATGCGAGGGTTGGCACCAGCCCTTATGGGGACAGGTGCTCAGGGCCAGACCAGCGCTAATCGGGAGTTCGTCTCAACCGAACCTGCACCACCAACTCAATGGTGCGAACTTCGAACGTACTCCGAGGCCTGCCAAGGTTTTACCGGGACGGAGATGGTATGATCATTAGATTGGAGCCGTTCCCACTCGAGTATCACCTTGGTGCTACCGTGCGACGCAACTAGATCCAAAACATCATATCCGCCAGCCCAAAGCATCGAATCCTAGTCCACAATTGGTTCAGGGTCATATTCCGTGATGTCCTCAATTTCCTCGGGTACTTGGGGGCGGCACTCCCCAAAGAATACTAGCTTTCAGGAACGGTCCTGGTAACCAGCATTCCCCCTGCGGGTAAAATTCATGGTAATAGCCGATATGTCGTTATATCCGGTGTTATTATAAACGATAAACGGTGTACTGATTTCTTTTTACTCAATCTATTTACTTAGTTTTCATTCCGGTCCATATGGAAAGGATTTAATACTGCATTACCTAAACACGGGATTTTATTCAGCTTTTCGTCAAATTCCAAATTTGGAGCGATTTTCAGAAAAACTACGGGACAATAAATCAACGCTCATGTAGGGATGATATGTCAACTAAATTTTCTTCAAAACGACAGGAGATTCCGAGCTGCAGAGGTTCTCTCATGCATTAACATATGTATTCCATATATTCTCAATAAAAATTTCATTGAGCTCCGATGTAAATCAGCAAAACTTCTGAGCTCATATGAGCATTAAAAACGGGATTTAATAATAAATAGACATTCAGGTGCCTGTTTATAACACCTGCACTGAAAATGTAATTCGCGAAATTCTTTAAGAGCGTGTTGACGTACGTGTTACAAATATTTAAGGAGGATAAAAAACCTCGCATGAAAATTCAGAAAAGGTTATAACGATGCATTACAATTTCAACAGCACAACATTAACTTGTGACGATAGCTCATGCCCGAAGCATGTAATCTTCCCAAAAATGTTCCCATAAATCAAAATGGTTCGCGGGTCAGTGATAGTCAGCTCGTGGTTTTCTGAGTGGGATTTTGGGCTCGCGTTCCTTGTTCTTTCCTAGCTGAACAAAATAATAAAAATAAAATAAATCAAAACATGAGCAACATGGATACAAGCCATTAGTAACCGACCCCAACACGAAAATTGACCGTTAGTGTTAAGACCTTTGCATTATTTGGAAAGATATACACAATATATGGTGGCTTAAGACATCACCATCTTGCCTACAATTGTTTTTTTTTAACCCTGTGACGAATTGGTTAGATATCGGTCGACACACGGAATTGTTTGTGATTGAGGTAGAGTCCTTTGATCTATCGGCTTCTAATAAAATCGACAAGAACTTGGGTTGGCATTAGAGATGAGCAAAAATTACTGGATCACATTAAATTATGAGATGAGTTGAGATAAAAAAATGCTGGTCTGTAGCATCACCTTCCGAACGGGTTAACACAATCGAAGTCAGCAGTCCAACAGGTAAAGCATTCCTTGAATTCTTTCATGCTCGTCTACTTCACTCCCGTGAACCACGTCGGAGCAATTTAAAATTAAATTGCCAGTCCCTCCTCCGCCATTAGATTTTTTGTCATTTCGAGTCGGACCCTCCAGTCCTGCTTCCAGGTGGACTCGAAACTCTTTCCATCATACACGGACTCGTCACTTTTAAAAGAAATTACCGAAACTCGAACATACGCCACGATTCTCGGAACGTTTTCAATTTCTTGGTGGATATGAGAACGAGCATTATGTAACATGGATATGAAGATAGTTCTTGGTCCAGAACGGATGAGAATGACTTAGGGAAGACATGCACGTGCGAAAGGAAAAACTTAATCCTGCTTCGATGTTGATGGCAATTATTTATTATCATATTGTGACCCAAATTCTCTTCGCCATACCCAGAAAAGCTCCTTATACCTCGACAATGATCGGAAAAGTTAACGAGAATCCACAAGTTTCCGGAACTGGCAATTCATGTGAGTTCTCACACCTCTCACGCGAAATTTAGTCAATGTCTAACACACGTTACTAGCCCAATTCCAACTCATAGAAACAATACTCGAATTCCATCAACTTTCCAGCACCGCTTTTATTCTTATGGAGAAATTATGATAATTTTCCGCCGCGCTGGGTCTGCGCTGTTCGTGATACTTTGAATTAAACTCCGGAATCATCAGGTAATGGTTGAAATATATGGTCATTGAGATTCTAACTATGAACAAAAAACCAAAAATAAAGGTAAAAACAATAAGAAGAAGGAAGGACAGAAGCCATGATTCGACATTGGTCAGGTTGGATGGTTCGCAAGGCTGTGGTATGAAGATAGTTTGAGTCAAAATGTTTCACGCGATCCTAATGATTAACTCGAGGGCATTTTATTTTGCTGATTACAATTACAGATGGGATCATTAAGTTGAACAGTTGAAGACATCGTGAGAAACTCATGCATGCGCTCATATTGGTCATATTTGATGAGTGAATGACATTATGAGTGCGGTTTGGCAACTAATTTTAAATTTATTTGGACAGGTTAGTTTCGGGGCTGTTGTTGCGTTTTTTTTTGAATACTACATACCTATTATGCTGTGAGTTCCATATAGACAATCTAATTCAAAGGATAGTGTGTAAGCACAGCTTATAACATACTTCTACATGGAGTTGCAGCTGGAGCGCTAATAGATTTCATGTGGGTTTTAATATTTGAGAAGGTTAACAACTTTACGCCTATGATTTTTTTCCTTTTGTGGCTTATTTTGAAGCATATTAAATAGAAAGCAAGCATTTTATTCAGGCAAACTTACTTGCAGTGGCCTGATGTCGGCGCATCCTAGTTGAAAGTTGATCCTTACTCCAAATCTAACGATGAGCTTTCTCTACCTATGATAACTTTTCAACCCCTAAACATTGTTTTCCTTTATTCAATTCAACAAAATAAATTCATAATATTCAAAAATAAAAATTTTCAAAGGAGCTTCCCGCTATGAGTTCTCTATTTTCTCAAAAAGATTCAGTGCTTTATTGTGCGTTTTTCTTCGATCTTCTTCTTCGTTCAGACTCAGGTTTCAAATCCTTGTTCACACATATCCGTTTATCCGCTGAACCGTTCGGAAAATGATGAAAAATAAAGCGGTTCATAGAAAATGTAAGAAATGCGGTGGAGAACTGAATACCGCGAATTTCTGCACTTCTTCAAAATGCGTTTCAACTATGACCGACATCATTAAAATAAATTTATCGTTTATAGAGAAGGAACAATTGACATCGTCAATATTGAAAGACATTTTGGTTTCACCAGATAACTCAGGAAAACAAGGACAGTTCTGTTTACCACAGAGAAGAGGAAAAAATTACCAGTGATAGTGAATCCCAACAATGTTGCCAGCAGTTTAGGAACACAATCAATCGCAGCAAGCGATATTTTAAAAATCAGTACAGATTTAGGTCTGTCGACAAGAAAAATAAATTCGCTGGCGACTGCTTTGCGAGTTGGTACTGGGAAGAGGAGAATATTTCAACCCAACTTAAGAAAGGACTAATTTTTGTTGAAGCATCGTCTTGAGTCTCGATTTTGCGAAGTGGTGAATACCGAAAACTCCCGAGCGATAATAAGATCTGAATGTTTCGTGTATTGCAATGATGTGTCATGATTGGTTGACTATATTAGAGGAGCTAGAGCTTACACAAATTAGTAAAAGGGGTGAAAATCAAACATATGTCATTTGAAACCGGCCAATCAATTGATTACATTGTTTTTAAGTTTAATTGTTGCTATAAATCGCTTTTTCTCTTAGACACAAAAAAAAGACAAATTTGTTATAGTAAAAATTATAAAAAAAAACATAACTAGTCGTATGAGTTTTAACTTTTTTTCAAATATACGTCATAACATAACAAACTTCAGTCTTTTATAAAATGAATGTATACATAAAGATAGTTTCATATTAACATTTTCAGCATGCTCTTCACTTTTAATTTTTTTTTTCTTAAATACAAAATTACTTTCAGTATTTCGTGAAATTAATGAAATTAAATTTATAATTCTTTCCCATTCTCTCATTAGTGATACTCAACTCTAAAAGGGTTTAGCCGGATAAGTATGACGAGTTGACCCCCCAAAAGGAATCTATATCGAAACCTATGTTTTAATATCTACTTGATGTACAAACGTGATTTGTGAACGTTTCGCGGCCGGCATCGGCTTTGTCCTTGAGATATAGGAAAAAATAACCGTACCCATAACAATTTTTCAAAAAAATATATCTCGAAAACTAATCAAGATAGAAACGTGGAACCAACGCGAGGCTTTAGGTAACTTTACAGTGAATATTATATATTTTTTATATAGATTTTCACGAATAATTTTTCATAAAAATAAAGTAAAAGATCAAATTAATAATAATTTTTTTTATGTTCTCTGTATGTTACAATCACGAAAATAATATATCTTATGCTCCTTTATATGTACTATGACGCATGAAAATTGCGTGCGATAAAAATTGGTGCAACACTTCGAAAAAAAATAAAATGTGATTCGCGCCTTGTCATGTACAGGTATGCACGTGACTACTTTTATCCATACGTGGGTGTTCCGTCTCGTAACATGCATTTATAGAACGAGATAGTATCCTTCACCGATCTATTTATTTATTTTGTAACTAAACTACTTCGTTGCAACTAATTTACTAGGTGTATGCAAATGAAAGTGCCCTCTGTGTTCCAATAGCTAAATCTACACATGTACGAACTTTCAAACCGTATCGACTGTCATTTTTTAAGTTTTTGGCATCTGTCAACAATATCCAATTCATAACATTACAAGTTTCAAACATCAACGCATATTTTTTTGGTATTAAAAATGTCGATTTTTGTGCCACAAAGTGCTCATTTACGGGAAGCATTAGTTTTCTGCTTTCATTTGTAAAAATCCGTGGCTGAATCTCATAGAATGCTTGTAGAAGCTTACGGGGACCATGCATTTAGTGAATCCAATTGCAAAAAGTGGTTTCGAAAGTTCCGTGATGGTGATTTTGATCTGAGAAACGAAGAACGCGGCCACGCTCCGTCAAAATTTGTGGATACCGAATTGCAAGCATTGTTGGATGAAGACGATGGCCAAACGCAGCAACAGCTCGCAGAACAATTAAATGTTGACCAATCAACCATTTCTCGCCGTTTAAAAGCCATGGGGAAGATTTTAAAAGTCGGTAGATGAGTGCCACACGAGTTGAATGAAAGGCAGCAAGAAAATCGAAAATCCGTTTGTGAAATGCTGCTGGCCAGGCAAAAAAGAAAGGGTTTTGTGCATCGAATCATCACTGGCGATGAAAAATGGATTTATTTCAAAAATCCCAAACGTAAAAAATCATATGTCAGCCCAGGCCAAGCGTCCACATCGACTCCAAGGTCGGATCGCTTCGAAAGAAGGCCATGCTCTGTATTTTCTGGGATCGGCGTGGCGTTATCTGGTATGACCTCTTAAAAACTGGTGAAACTGTTACTGGTGCACGCTACAATTAACAATTGACCGATTTGAACAATGCCATATGAGATAAACGGCCAGAATATCAATTGAGGCACGACAAAATTATTTTCCAAGATGACAACGCATCGCCACGTCGAACATTGGTCAATAAAAATTTGGTAAACGCTTTCGGCTGGGAACCGCTAACCCACCCGCCTTACTCACCAGACTTGGCGCCTTTCGATTACTATTTTTTTTCATCGATGGGACACGCACTGAACGATTCACGGTTCAATTCCTACGAAGAAGTCCAAAAATGGCTCGATGACTGGAATTCATCAAAGAACCAACAATTTTTTTGGCGAGGCATCCATAAATTGCCTGAGAGATGGAAAAGATGTGTAGCTAGGGATGGCAATTACTTCGAAGATTCAATTTGTAACCATTTTTTCGAAATAAACATGTATTTTTGAAGAATAAAAGGCACATTCATTTGCATACACCTAGTAATTACAACCTTGGCCGACATTCCAAGAACTCAAAAGTGCAAAATAATTAGTGATTGTTATAAACTTTGCTAGATAGTTTAGAAAATATGTTTTGAATTTTGAATTCAATCAACATAATCAAATGATAAATGAACAATTTAATAGAGAGTAGAAATATATTGAAATAATAAAGTGAAACTACCTGAGAAAACCGTTTTATTCCATATGTGTTAAAATGTTATAAGAACTGAAAAGAATTATAAGAACTGAATTAATTAGGACCTCAGCAGCACGCAAGATTCTGGATGAATACCGTCCATATGACAAATAATAAATAATAGCTGCTACATGCGAACATCCGAACAAATTGTTACCGTCGGAAATATAATGAAAGTAATTTTACTATTTATATGTCTTGATTTTACTTCTGCTTAAATGATACCAGGTGCTGATTTGATCATCCTTTTTTTTGGCCAAGTTAGACAGAGCTTATGAAAATTGGTACCAGCCTGTGAGTAAAATCTTAAGCTGATCTTCAATCAAACGCGGAAAATCAAGTAGTTCAGACGATATTACACGTTTGTTTTCTTTCGGTTCCAACACTAGTTTTGTATTTCTTGGCTCAAAGTATTTTCTACGTCTATTGTAGTTTTCATATATTGTATGAATGCCGTTTAGTACACCATCCGAACAAAGCCTTTTAGCATAAGTGTTGTGCAGAAAACCAAATAACTTTGGCAACATTTTGTTATCGAGGGAATGATGTAAAAGTTTGTACTTTTCGGCAATGTTACCGTGAACAGCTTTTACCACCCACCTGATTTTCGTTATCTATCCAGATACATTGGCCTCTTCTGTAGTTAGTTGAGGCTTATTACCTTTTAAAGCTGGCATAAGAACGATAAAACCCTTGTGATTCAAAAGCTCTACGACATCACTAAGTACACGATCTACAATGAAGATATCATCATGTAACAGAAGTTTTTTCAGGCCTAATGAATCCATTCATTTGTTGTACATACTGTGAAAGATTTGAGTCATTTTTTGTCCTGCGTAAGATCTCTTTTGATAATAATTATTTTTACTTTTTTGGTGTCGTATATACGCTCCATCTACGATCAATACAATCTGATGTTCATCAACGTTTAATAATTTTCTTGCAGTATTACAGGTGTTCGCTATAAGTTGTTGTCGAGAAACAGCGTTGTATCCCAAACAGCTTGGTAAAATGTCTTTTTCAAGGCTTTTAATTATTTGTGTGAAATATTCGGAGGCTCGTTGGCCGTAAAGTAAACCAAAAATACTAGCTTTTGTTTGGTGTGAGGTTCCGGTCTTCAGCTTAAACAAAAATATAATTATAGCTAAACACTTTTTCAAGATAATCCAGTTAAAGCTTTTACTTGATCTTCTGACATATCAAGTTCGTTCACTCTATCGAATATTGATGACTGGGATTTATTTGACAGATTATTAAAAAATAGTGTCAATTCTGTTTTTTCTTTTGTAACGGTATTAGAAACTACACATAGATGAGATGAATCATCTTCTTAAAACTATTTTCCTATTAAAAACGTCGAACAGCACCGATCATGAATATTTTTTTTTATGAATATTTGTATTCGTGTTTCTAAACATATTGTCTTGAGATCAGTTGTTTTTTGACATATAATGCAATATCTGTGAGTAGATGCAACACGTTGCAATGGAATTTCAATATAGTCTTCGCTCAGATGATATTAATACGTAATATCGCTGACGATGCATTTGAATCCTTGGAGTTAACATAAGTTTCTTCTTGCACTCCAGTAGTCGCTGATTCTTCATCGCATACTTCCGTACTTAACGGCACCTCGTCAGACGATGCACATTTGGAACAAGAAGTTTTTTTGTTAACACTATGTAGTCGGGCCATTTTCTCCCCAATTCGCGGCCCAGAGCGAATTTTTTTTCAAATTTTTGCGCCCAAATTAGACTTTTTCTAAAATAATCATATCTTACGATCTATTTGACATTTTTTAATAAAACTTTCAGTGTTTTACTTTGAAAAGACTTCTCCATTTATTTACTTAGCAAAGTATGTTTATTATAATTTTTAATGTACAAAAACATTCTACTTTGTTGCAAATCATAGAAAAAATACTATTCAGAATCAAAATAATTTTATTCATCTAAAATTAAAGAGTATTTAGGAAATTTTAACACATTATATTGAAAAAAAACTATAACCTAATAGTGCTTCAATATTTAGTAGCGTTCGAAACACTTTCCTTTGTGCATGGGTACATTGCAAAACTTGCACATATACCGCGTTTCACTCCGTAGTTTGTGAGGGGAACACACACGATAATGACGTAAAACGTTCCGTAAAAGGTTCCAATGTATGTTTCTTCATGTCCATAGACAGTTTCCCTGGTGGATCCGATTTGCAAACCTTGCTCCTGGATGTCGATGGTAGTGGTTCGGCTGGTTCATCTATCGAAATTTCATTTGTTACCCAATGAATCGCTATTTCCTTTAAAAAATTGTGATTTTTTTTTGATTGTCGAACTGAATTATACACTACAAACGAATTGAACAAGGCACAATTGATCGGATACATTGCCATTCTTTAAGTCCTTTTTACAGTTTTTCGTAAGATTGAATAATATGCTAAGTACTGAATTGCCCGGTCTACGCCTTTCATGAATTGATTGTAATCGATCAGAGCATTCGGCTTTATAATTTTTTGTCTCGTCTTTCTGTCCGTGCTTTAATTCTCTTTCATCTCTGCAGAGTGAATTGTAGATATCAGATTTACAGTTTTTTTTATCGCAAACTTACAGTAGTATACCTTTTTTCCTTCTGAAAGTTGTTTCACCATTTTTCAAAGAAACCGTTTTTCTTTAATAGTATCTCATTGTTTTCAAAACTATTGTAAAAATTATCCATATACACATGGTGCCACAAATTTGCATACGCAGATAGCAATGCCTGCATGGTTTCTATCATTCGGTTTCCTTGACCGCAATAAACTTCAAAATTGCATATGTAGCCAGTGGTACTTTCGCAGACCATTCGCACTAGAATATTTTTATATTTTATATAAACATATTCTAGTGCAAATGAATATTTTATAATTTTTCCGACATTGTAAACTCTAAAGAATAGTCGTCCTCTCCATGTTACTATGCCTTCATCTAGAGATAATTGTTGAACAGGCTTGTAAGTTTCTTTGAATTTTGCAAGATAGACATCCAATAGCGGTCTGACTTTGCACAGTCTATCAGAATTGTCTTCCACATTCTCATTATTATTGAAATAATGGGCCAGGCTAGGCCAGGCCCTCCAAATTTGACGGAATCTGTCCCTTCTCATCGTTTTCGCAAAAAACGGTGTTTCTTTATACGGTTCAGTACTCCAATACTCATCTCGTCGATCCTTGCGTACCTGTCCCATAAATATTATAAGTCCCAAAAACTTCTTCATTTCTTTAAAGGGGGAAGTCCATGCAGAAGCCCCAAAATCGGTCATTTTTTAATAATATTTTTAACGATGATAAAATAATTTTATTGTTTTTAAATTTTAACACAACTTTAATGAATCTTTTTAGACCACAAAAATAATTTTTTTTTTTCAATTCAAAATGGTGGATCAGTATGATTTGTTGTCTGCTGCCTCCGACGCGAGGTCCCAAACTGCTCCAGTTGTCACTCATTAACCGTTGATCTGAAACACAAAAATGAAAGTTGTTTTTTTTTAAGGACATATAAACGGAAAGGATGAACCTATAAAATAAAAAAAAGTATAAAATTCAATATAAAATAAACCTTTAAAAAAAAGTCAGAATTTAGAGCTATTTTTTGACATTTTTGACCCCAAAAAAATACTTGATCAACGCGGAATATCTGAAATTTTAGGTTTATCCTTCCGATATTAATGTAAAAAAAGGTCTCGAAAAATTTTAGCCAAATCGTTCAATAACTTTTTGAGTTACAACACAAGCAGTTTTGAAAAATGTAGTTTCGAAATAATCGCATTTAAAGTTGAAGTACAGGAAAATGGCCACTTTTAATTACTTACCGATTAATCGGCAATGCCAGGTCCATACAACAGTCCTTCCTCCTCCTCGAAAAGGAGGAAGGACCTTTTGGATTTGGATTTGGATTGATTTGGATTTGGATTGATTTGGATTTGGACAAATGGATTTTCTTCCATTTGTTGTTGCCTGCGAGCTGTACGAGCATCTTTGGTTTCTGAAAGGCTCTTACGATTCTGTCGTGTTATTCGCGCTTCGTCTGTATTATAAGCAAATACTTTAGCATAAGTGCCAATATTCAAATTCAGAAGGTTCATTTTTCTTAATACTGAACTAAAACCTTCATTAAATATCCCAGCAGCAATTTACGCCGAGATTTCAACTACTTTCAGTCCAGAATGCAGATGTTTTGGTGATAATCGCCAAACTGTCGCGTTAAAACTTTCATTCGCGTTCTGCGTATGACCACCAAGGCATCGCTCAAGCAAATCATCTTTAGACAAATCTTCATATATTGGTAAAAGATGTTTTTTTATATCTTCACCAAGTAATGGAGCTAAATCTTCGTTTAGAGGATCTTGATTTAGAGCAATAGCCTTCTGCCACTTGCACCAGCTATCAACGCCTATTGGGAAGTTTTCATGTTGAGGTTTTTCTTTAGTAGAAAAAATATGATTATAAGTTGCCATTATGGCTTTTTTCATCTCGCCAACACTGTTGATATTTCTTTGAATACTCAAACCATAGTATTTTGTTAATTTTTTCACAACTTTATCAGTCAGTTTTCCTCTTCCTGAAAGTTTCTTTTCTTTTCTTATGTTTCTAAGTCGAGAACCCATTCTTTTTTCTACATGACCAATACATTCACTCTTCACAACTGGTAACTCATTACCGTAAGGTTCTAAATCTAGAATAGCCTTGAATGTTTTCGACTCTCCGTCGCCAATGTAGTTACCATATTTTACTCCGAACTTTTCTTCAGAAGTCGAGAACATTTCTTTCATGGCGTCGACTTCCATCTTTCCTGACGAACCTTCGTGATTTTTTTGACACTCATTCTCGTGATACTCAAACCACTTACGCAATTCTTCTGTATGAGTCTTGTTTTTCCAGTAATTACAGCCTTGACAGTAACTACTTTTTGTTTTCAACTCAATGACTTTCCCTGAATAATATCCTATGAGCGTTGCAACACCGTACTTTGATTTGAAACCACGTTTTTTCCAGGTAGCATCTCCAGATACTTTTAAAATATTTCTTTCTCTTCCTTGTTCGATATTTTTTTCTATCTCTTCTTCCACTGCCTTCAGCGATAATAATTCAAAATTTGATTTAGCTGCATTATAAATGTGTTCCACGATGTTGGCGTAACAATGTTTACTCAAACCAGTGCATAAGCCCATCAGGTTACAAAAGACATTTATTCCTTCTCTTGCAACACCTAAAAGTCTCATGACAAACACTAATTTTCGATTTATTTCAAATCCATTGTTGATAAAAGGTCCTGAATTAATTTTTTTATCACCACAACACCGTGACAACAATTTTAAAACCAAGGCCTCTAGAGCCACACTCACAGAATTTTATCTTCTGATTACATACCGAGCACTTCACAATTTCAGACAAAGCTGTAAACACTGTAAAAAATTCAATTATTTTGTACCCGTGCAAAGGATTAGTTATTATATCTTCACTATCACGCGTATACAATTTTTTTCCATTGGCACTGTCATTATGGCTTGTACTGGCTTCAAATTTTTCACCTTCTTTATCGGTAAACTGATTGCCCAGAAATTTTCGTTTTCTGGGGTTATTTCGTGCAATATTGCCTCGCGCACCTTTTTATAATTCGGCATTTTAACGTTCTGAAATCAACTGAACACGATTAATTCTCCGGCTAAACTACCTATATTTCTCGACTAACCTTTATTTGTATAGCAATTACACGTGTACAGGAACGTAAATGCATATATATATACTTACATATATACTATAATATAAAGTATTATTTCCGGGTATGGGACAAAAGACGTTTTTCAAGTTATTATAACCCTTTTGTCTGAAGCGCTCCGACTACCTGGCTCGCTACTTTACAATACGTACTCCGGCCCGCTCCATTATATTAGCTGTAACTTCGTAAATATTCGAGATTTTTTTTTTTCGTCTCGTCAGTACACGCTCAACATAGTATATTTTTAGATTACCGAAAAAAAAAAAATCGATTTTTTGAAAATTCTATATGGACTTCTCCCCTTAATGGTGAAGTCTTTCCACTCAAGGGATTTCTTAGATTTCGTATTTCAAAACTGGTGGATTGTCTATCGATGCCCATTCTTCGCTATCAGAACCATCAGAACCGGATGATGAACTAGAAATTCTTCTTCGAGTAAACGTTGAAGGAATAGGAATAGTTTGATCTTCACTATAATCGTAGTCGGATAAATTTTCTACATCACTTTGGCACTTTGAAATTGTCAGCAAACAATTCATCGTCACTCTCTTCTTGATTCATTTTCGGGGAAAGTAGATACTAACAACAAACTCAAAAACTAACAAAAATCAAAAAAACGCAAAAAAAAAATCAGAAACACGTAAGACGTCCGAACGAAAGCAGTATAAAGCAGTTACTGGAGAAGGATACTATCTCGTTCTATAAATGCATGTTACGAGACGGAACACCCACGTATGGATAAAAGTAGTCACGTGCATACCTGTACATGATAAGGCACGAGTAACATTTTATTTTTTTTCGAAGTGTTGCACCAATTTTTTTCTCACGCAATATGATGTGTCATAGTGCACATAAAGGAGCATAACATATATTATTTTCGTGATTGTAACTTAAAGAGAACATAAAAATATTATTATTAATTTGATTTTTTACTTTATTTTTTTATAAAAATTTTTATAAAAAATTTTTTTATAAAATATATATTTTTTATAAAAATCTATTAAAAAAATATAATATTCACTGTAAAGTTAACTACAGCCTCGCGTTGATTCCACATTTCTAGCTTAATTAGTTTTCGAGATATATTTTTTTGAAAAATTGTTATGGGTACAGTTATTTTTCCTATATCTCAAGGTCAAAGCCGAAGCCGGACGCGAAACGTACATAAATCACGTTTATACATCAAGTAGATATTAAAACATAGGTTTCGATATAGATTCCTTTTTGGAGGCCAACTCGTCATACTTATCCGGCTACATCCTTTCAATTGCATCTTCGTAAGCAGTCTTGAGCTCAATATTTTAGGGCCGCCCTTGTTTTTTGGTGGTTTTGACTATACAGACATAATCGTTGGGTGTATAAATTTGGCCTGCCTTTAGGGATCGTTTAATGTTATTTTCAATCAGAGAATGGACATTCTCGCCTTTGTTTTGAGTGTGGCCACTTATCAAATACTTATGGGTAATAGATTCAATACTTGCGTACTTAGCGATAGCATAGAATTATGCTGTCAATATAAATTTATTTTTTTCTTGTCCTGCACACTTGTCCGAATACAAGACAACTTTCAAATCATTAACATTGTAAGATTCACTCTTCAGCTTCCGAGAGTGAAGCAAATAGGTACTGATCTTATTAGGTCCCTTTTTTCCTTGTCCTTCGTGCCACATAAAACAGGTAACTGGCCCTTGGCCTTTTTCTGCCAGGTCACACACAGTAAGGTTGTAGGTCGACAATTTTGATCGGTGGTAAAATGTAGATACATTTCCTGTTGGGGTCGGCATTGCGGCCTGTAAGTCGAAACAACCAACAAGGTATGAATGATTCTAAGCAAGCTTCGCTTTATCTTTCAATTTTTATTCTCTGCTTAATACTTTTTCTGTCTGATGTCGCAAATAGATTTCTTCCAATATTTTTTTACCTTCAGCATCAGCGTTTTCTTAATCAACACATTTCTGCCATTGATCCTTTTTAGTAGAGGAAAAGGACAAATCAAATTCATTATTAAATATGTTTCTATACGTCCCGAAACCGGCTTTCATGAAATCAGCTTTGTAGTCATGGTATAGCTGCGCGATGGTTTACCACCTTCAATAGACTCTCTTTCAGAGTGGAGTCTAGTGTAGTGACTATCAATTCTGGGTATATGAGAAATATGTGCACTCACATGATTTTTCACGCACTCTGGTAAGGCTTTCTTCATGTGTTTTCCCCGCATGTCTTCAAATAGGCCTACTTTTCTTTTTGCTATAACGGGCCTTATGAACCGATTAGTCACTCCCAAGGCTGTAATAAAAAATAACTTGCAGACCCGGAATTTACTGGCATTTTTAAAAAGATACAATGCACTATTTTTGGATGGTGCCGCTTCTCAACGATATTTATAATTCACTTCATCCTTGAGAGAGGCAACAAACACTCTCTGCTTTTTGATATCAGCCAGGCTCCAGTATTTTCGAATATTCCCAATTGTTCATTCTGCGAAAATTTCGCGTAACATTTAAATTTGCAACTGTCATTACATGGATCCTGCATTTGTCTAGGTGGTACCAATTTTCGAGTGCATGTTGTTTTGTACGCTTTTCCGCTGTTCCTTAATGGCTTGATGGCATTTCTTTTCCATTTCATTAGCTTGGCGTTATTTTTTCTAGTTTTCTTTTCTACCTCATCAGTTTCATCCGCCTTACGGTTTTTTTGTCACTATGAGCGTCATCCGAAGGTGCAGAAGAAATGGTTTCCGATAGGTAATTGGAGTCTGCTATAGAATCATCAGAAGAAAAATCTGAACCGGTATCTTCATCAATAACAGCCGACAATACGTTTTCAGCATTCGATGGTCCTGAAGCTACTTACATTTTTAGCAACCTTCCACGTTGAATCGGCTTCTGGAGTTCTCTTTCTCAGTTTAATTCCTAGCATTCCCAACATTTTCTCGCTTCTCGACTCCATTTTCGTTTCTATATGCAAAAATATACACTTCAATACGGCTAATCTTCTAACTTCCTATGTATTCTTTTACATCAAAATGGCTTAGAATGAAATATGCCTAAGCTGCATAAAATATACATTTCAAAATGCCATTCATTTTAGGTATGCAATAGTGGCACAATTCAAAATGTGTCAAAATAACTTTACATAAAAAAGCAGCATTTGATTTTCTGCTAATCAATACTGGCATATTGTAAATTGAGCCACTTCGTTAAAAGTTAATAAGACAATATAAACTCAATGTACTGGTATATCTTAAAATCTGACGTTATTACATTCACTTCTCACTAAACACGTGTCGAAATGCTAATGGCTTAGAATGCACTGATAAGTTATGCCACTATAGACTTGTTTGAATAGGGAAAAGCATGCATACGCAGTAGTGACACAAGTGCCGCCTGGCGGCTTATTATTGAAGTTTCTTAGTGCCGATTTTGTTCATACTATAGGGTATACAACTGGGAGAATAATTAACGATATAACTCAAATATTATGTTATTAAATATATTATGTTTATCTATTCAATTCAAATTTGATGAAGCTAATCATAACAATGATTCGGATATCAGGAAAGCGAGACAGCAATATCAAGCTGGAGTAGGTACGAACCAGGATATTTAAGGATTCATTCTTGGAATTATTTCAGATACGCAATAAAACTACATGAATGTTCGTACTTTCTGTTCTTGTCTGCATTTACAATGCTTTAACATTATCATTGGTACGGCTCAGAAACTGGCCAATATTATCACTGGTTTTTGCCGCATTCCTGCCATTTACCGTGTACGTGGTGTACCGCATCGAAACACGATTAAATATGTGCGGAAACTACAGAACCATCGGTACCTGTGGTGCAAATTCAGAGACCTTCTAAAATACCGGCGGTAAAAAAAAAATAATTCCAAGAATTTCCACAGTAAATACGCGAGCCTATATTTACAGGAAACCCAGACACGCTGACCATCGAAAAAATCCCTCCTTCATCTGTTGTTGGAAGTTGTATACACCCTTTATAACCAAATGATGAAAGAATTACAACACGATGCCAAGGAATAGGTAAAGTCCTGCAATGTTTCCATAGATTTCATACAAGGGGCTTCCGCTTTTGCTGGAAATTCCTGCAAAACTTTATTAGACAAAGTAGCAATTCTTTGAGCAAAATGTACCATCCTTTGTTTCAAGTATGTCAAATGTTTTAGTGACTTCTCATATGTCGTGAATTCGTGTTTTTCAACTTTTCATCGACGAAAAATTTGAGGTTTATGTATGGCAATTCAGAACAATTTATCTGGACCTGGGGATCTCAATCACTCCGAAGGTTCATGCTGTATTTTTTCACGTGCAATATTTTTAACGCAAAATGAACTATGGGCTCGGTTACTATAACGAACGAATTATGGAGTCCGTTCAGCACGACTTCAAAAAGACATGGGCGAATTAAGAAGTAAATGGCAGAAATCCAGATTATAGTACTAGACTGCTGATAGATGTACGGGAATATAACTCCCGTCATGTTTATAGAATGATTTTTTTCGAATTTTTAAGGCAATTTGAACCCTGCAAGAAAGACTCCGAATGTGTTCCGTCACTAGATTACATAAAGATTCATTTTTACAAGCTTATCATATGATTTTTGAAAATTCCCAAAAGTCAAAAACTAAATAGTATTCCAGTAGATTGCGTGTTACAAACAATTCAACGCATTCATTCCAACATCGATAACGACAAAAAAACATTGATTTGACAACTCGAGCCCAAACTGACAGCTTGACCGGTTTCTCAAGTTATTCTCAAGATCCCAAGAACCCAATAATGCGAAAGTTAAAGTTTGTCAGAGGCTTCAACTCTCAAACGAGACTTCTTGCTCGTTTTCAAGATGAATGCATTGAAACGTTTAACGAAACGTTGCTTCACCACAACACTTCTGAATCGAATAAGGCTAGTATAGAGTAGAGCATAAAGAGTAAGCCATGAAAATCAAAACCTAAAACATGATGTCAGCCGAGAGGGTTACGTCAGTGGTTTCTTTGAGACTCCCAAGGAGTTTAGTTACTCATTGATTTTCTTCAAAACCTTCCCTTAATAAACATTACCTACCTTTATGGCCTTTTAGACAAAGTTCGAACCGCGTTGTGGTCAAGATGACGTTGTCTGTCCTTGCGAGACGTCTTGTTTCTGTAGGACAATGCAGGACAGCACACTTCAGCCCTAAGAACTCTAAAATTGGCTGAAATTAAATGGATTGCGCTTGAGTGCTCCCTCTGCAGTCCTGACCCTCATGCTTGTGATTTCTATATGTTTTGACCTCTCAGTGAGGTACAGGCAGGAGAGAGTTTTACAAACAATCAACAGGTTGAAAAGTTTGTGCGCAATCGGTTGGATCCGAACCTGACGTCGTTTTTCGAAAAAGGCTTGAAAAACCGATGTGATGATGTGGATACGAATTCTGTGAAACGGATCAAACGGATGGAAAAAAATTATGACTCCCAGATAGCCTTCTCACAGGGAAATAGGTTTTAAAAAAAAACGAACGATGTGTGGATTTTAAAATGAGAAGTTTCATTTTGTAATGTAATGAGGAATGGAACTGAGCTAGAAGTCATCCAATTTGTGTCTCTTTTATTATTTTCTATTTGATTTTATTAGCTTCTTAGGATTTTCTAAGAAAATTTGCAAACTTTTCCGGACGGTGTCAGTTTTCCGCGGGTCTAGCGTCTCTGCATCTAGCGTACAAGATGCAGGTGTTTGTGAATGATTTTTATATGTAGGAAGTCCTGACGCATGCATAACTAACACGATAGAAAAAATGCATTACTAAGGACTCAAATGCATAATAAATGTGTTTTTCTCCTTTACAGTTGAATGCCTCTCATACATTTGACTGATATGCTATGGTTCAAATGAAATGAAAATTTGTTTTTTTTTTTTATTTTCTTGGTCCACCTCTTTTTTTTATTATAGCTCATAACTGGTATGGCATTGAATTTACGATAATTTTTATATTTATATTTTATTTATAATAAGTTTTGTTGTATCTGTTGGAAAAGTTCTTCATTCTTCCTGAAGAGTAATTCGAGAATAATTTTCCTTTTAAATGCACCCTTACGGGATTATGTCTTCCAATGTATTCCACAATTGCGCTTTAACGTTTACATCGAGAGACTGAAAGAACTCTATATTGGCAACACATTTTAATACTGCATATGTGTATTATACGGTTACTTTGGTTTGACATTTTATCATCATAATTGTGCAAATTTATTTCGATTAAACGGTTTCTGTTTAAGCAACTCATCGTGCACTCCGTCAATTTTATGACAATTGATTCCATTAACCAAGGATCGTTTTCGGACCCTGTTTACTCTCGCTCATAACACACACCCATATAGCCGTCGTATAGTGTGTAAAGAAGTAACCAAAGAAATCAGCTGCAGAGTGTAGTACCGAAAGTGACACAAGTAAGTCGGTTCAACATCGTGCTGAACAATTAAACCTGTTCCATAATGCCTATCCACATTATGGAAGATTTTAAGGAAGGATTTTGGCTTGCGGGGTTACAAAATTGAATGCGTGCGGATATCGAAGTCGGACGACGATCGAGTACGTATGTTGTCCAAGTAACGTTACACCGAAAGCCACTGTTTGTTGTGCTTCGTGGGCCGGTGAAATAATTGGTCCGAAAGCTGCAAGGAATAACGGCACTATATCAACCGACCGCTATAGAGCCATGAACAATGACCTTCTCGTTAAGGAATAGACTAACCGTAATGCAGGGAACTTCATGTTTCAACAGGATAGCGCGATATGCCACACAATAAGTGAAACCATCGCATATTAAAAGAAGCATTTGATGAGCAAAATCATTTCTCGATTAGGGCTTGTGAATTAGCCTGCAAGATCTTGAGGTTTAACACTGATAGATTTTTTCTTATGGGAATACGTCGAACCACTTGCTACACCAACCAGCGCGAGACGTTTAGCTATTCGGAAAAGAAAATTCACCTCGTTTTTAGCGAGCTAACGCCCCAATCATTGGTGGAGTAGTCGACAATTGCATCTCTACGACAATTTGCAAGCATTGGAATCTAAGACACGTTTTTGAGCATTGAAAAATAAGATAACGACGTTGATCAAAGCAAAAAAGTCTTTGCTTGGAAGAACTGAAATATTTACGATCCTGGTAGATTGTAAGAAGAACTGGAATATTTTGAGTCCTAATGGAGTACAGGTCAAGGTTCTAGTGGATCGTAAACCAAGTTGGATGGTCTCTCAACTTTACTGAAAAGTGGCCCGAGTCAGGAGCACATTTTACTCGATTGCATGCTTAAGCTGATATACTGAGTTGACGTTAAAAAACTGCTACAGTTGTTTTGAGAACTATCCTGAGGCCAACCATATAAGCCATTTTGTTTTTAATTCAGTGTTCTTAAACCATTTTCTACTATTTCTCAGGACGTTCGTTAGCGGCTGCATATCTGTTAGCTATATTTTTTTTTCAAATTTTCCCCCTGTTTGGTTCATAGTTCAGCGAAATTACTAGTAACTTATTCTGTACCATGTTCTTCATTGCGTGCTAACTTCTTTGAAGTCGGAGTGTTATTTGACTCTCTCTCTCTTCTACTAAACGCCCTGAAAAAACAAAGGGTTCCGAGGCGACAGGCAATTTCCTGGGTTATCAGGGGTGAGGGTTAAACAGAGGTAATAGTCTAACACTTCTTGGGAAAGCATTCGGTTCAAACCAAGCCATCTAGCCATTCAAAACAATTCAAAAAAACTTCAAAAAAAAATGTTGGGAATGGTGGACATACTCTGGTTCAATTAAAGCGTTGACATGGTCATGGTAAGTCAAAAAAAGCAAACACTTTTACAGGGGAAAAATAAACAACTTTGAACTGCTGAAATTGAGTTTATTCGTGAAAAATAGGCAGATATGAGACCAATTTTTGATATAAGTCAATAAATTAAAAGATAATCAGGATAATAAGATCTAAAAATGTTTTCGCGAGAACGATATCTCGCTTTGTTTATTTGGCAGAAGTTACAGAACAACACTCGAGTAACCATAATTTCCACTAACAACATGTTTTTTCGGATCATAATGCCTGACCTTTTTCCAAGTGTTGGTAACGAAGAAGTTCTTGATAAGTCTTTGACAGATTTTCCTTGACAGATTTAATGCTCCTTCAATGGTTCCAACTTATTGAAGGGTGTTGTAACGCGTGTAATAGGCAAATACGCTCTTGAAATGTTTATTTAGGAAGCCGAGCTATTTTTAATTGGTGATATATTTAAAAATTTCTGTTACATTAATCAGAGATATCGCAAAAAACGCCTTCTTTTATCACCAAAAGTCGAAAGACAATTGGAATCATTTCAGGTTTTGGGGACTTTTAGAGGGCTTGGGGGAATCTTAGAAAATTTTCCGTACTTTTGGTTGGAGAATGAAGACTTGCCGCGGCACTAATTTTTGCTTCCCACGTGAAAAATGCGTTGGGATGTTATGAGTTGCCATAGTCACTCCCTCCCCAATGACCTTCGCATGTGTCAAAGGGAATGGAAATATGACTCTTGTTGACGGTCGTAGGTGTTTGGTGCTTTTATTCCGGACTGCAAAGCTCTGATTAAAAAAATTTGCGAAGGCTACGGGGGTAGTTGTGAGGCTGTTGTGAGTGGGGCTGGATGTCAGATTATCCCAGATGAGCTGGCCTGCTATGGTCGGCTTAGAGAGTTTTGGTGACACCGTTCATGTATACGACAAAGGTGCGGTCGCTCACCCTTTAGATGACTCTGTTTGGTCCAGATTACAGTTGGTCGAGCGGCTTTTTGACACAGTCTATGGGACGGAAAACGTACTCGCAGATAGCCATGTGCTTGGAGACAAAGGGCCAGTGTGATGGTGTGTCTGGAAGCCGGGACGTGGTGGATGGCTTCAAACAGGCGGCGGAAGTCTGTTACGAAATCCTGAGGGCTGCTAGAAATTGAGGAACGAAAAATCTCGGCAGGGAGGGTTGCAACGGGGTTTTCGTCCTATTCCAATTGATACAGCTTGGGTCGTAGGCTCGACAAGAAGTGGGGTAGTTGGTCGTCAACAGCTGGATTCCGAAAACTTCCTCGAAAAAAAAACTTTAGGGACTGCTGCTGATCCAAAGTGGTGCCGATGGCGGAATTCTGTTTTGCTTACTGGCGAAAACAAACAAGCCGATTTGACATTTGTCGCTATTGGCTTCGAGCTTGGCGGCTTGCGACACGGAGATAAGCTGGTCAAGCTGATGTTGGTGCCGATTGTGACAGAGAACACTAAAATATCGTTCTAGTAGACACGTACGAAATCAAACTTTCTCAACAAGTGGTTAAGGGTTCGCTGCATCGTTTCGGCCGCAATTGAAATTCGAGAAGCCCGAAGGGCGTAGTGACCACAATATTCTTGATGTCTTCGGGGTCGACGGGGATTTAAAAGAATACACGTTGCAGGTTGATCACCGAAAATATCGAGCCGTTGGCCTCTTGGATCAGATCCTCAATGATAAGCAATGGGTGGCGGTTGGGGTGAGCTTACGCGTTGAGTCTCCAGTCGTTCATCAAGGACCGCTGTCCTTGGGTACCATGTGGAGAGGGCTAGCCCATTGATAGGAAAACCTGGGGATAGGAAGACGTCGCAGGCTGTGTGAGATTTTTAAGGCCATCTAGAAGGCGTTGATTGTGGAGGTCAATAAGTAGACCATGATGTTTGAGAAGTTCGGCTTTAAGGATAGCCGTATGGGCATCTACAATCACAATCGTGCAGCAAAGTGGACGGGGTAACTCAAAGTCCAGCGTGAGTTGTTGGCTGCTGAAGGTGGCATTAGGCTTGTGGCAATGCTTGTAACTCGAGATTTTGTTTATGAAGAACTCTGACGATCTGGTGTCTCGCAATAGTAAAGAGTGGACGCGGAGTCCACCAGGAACCGAATTTCGCAGATGCGATCGGAGATGTAGAGGCGTTTTGCTGAAGTGTTGCCAAATACAGGGTCAGTGATCCTAGTTATCCAAGAGCTTAGTGGTGAAACCTGGAGCTAGGAACAAGTAGAGCTGTTTTCATCGCATCGCAAGAGCTCTATGCTAGCGGTTGTACCAGCAATGTCCCGTACGACGATCTGTTCTAGGAGTGCTCTTCGTTGGCTCGCGTTTCTTGATGATGAATGCTCCCGCAACGTGTTGGCATTGGCCTGTGGTTCCTGTAGTACTTCGCGAGTCGGGGTGGTCGATTGGGCGATCGCTAGGCAAGGGCAGCTATTTTGACCGCAAAACGGTCCGCGGAACAGAGTGGTGAGAAGATTCTAGATGATGGTATTGTTGTGCACGTTGATGGTTGAACTGAAGTGGCCATCACTGGTGGGCCCATCTCGTGTGATTCATCCGCAACAGCGGCAAGCTCCTCCAATGTTTGATTTTTAATCAGCAATAACATTGCCGCGTTTGTTGGAGTAAGAGATCGAGCCACTTCACCCGGACAACATCGTCGCTGAAGAGAACGCATATGATGCAGGAGGTGTGAAGTTCGCTTGTCCCCAAGCTCAACGCCAGTGAGCACCTTATATATATGTGCATCAGTGAAATCAGTGAGGCGGGAGACAATGGTAACTTTCAACGCCTCGTATCGATTGCCCTCCGGTGGCGGGCGGATGATGTCTGCAATGGTGTCTGGGTCCAATGATCATACCGTGAGGTGGTACTTAGATGCGTCGCTCATCACCTTATGGACCTGGAACTAAACCTGAATAAACCACAGCTCAGGGCTGTCGCGCTTAAAAGACAGCAACCTGCAATGGCTGATGGCATTGACCTGCTGAGCCGGTGACAGGCCTTCGTTAGGTGGTGTTGGAGGAGCCTGTTGAGAAAGAGGAAATTCGTTGCTCTTTTCGTTTTGCCCGTGCATCATGCTGCCTTGCTGATAGTTATCGGGGTCACCACTTTGATATTCAAAGGCTGAAAAATTGAAATTGAATTCCTTTATTTACAAAAAACTAGTAAAATAGCTATTTGCGTTGCCGAATGGCTGGAATAGGAAGAAACGTGAGAAGCTAGAGGAACCGTAATTTTGGTTGTTAAGTGTAGACTTTCCGCTGCACTAACTTTTTGCTTCCGACGTGAAAAATGCGTCGGGACGTTCCGAGTGGCCACCGAGGCCAGTCAGAATCAGCGATTCTGCAATGAATGCGGAAGAATGCCTGACGTTGAATGCTTTGAAAGAGAACACCCAGCTAGCCAAGGGGGATGCCCTCGAAATACCAAAAATATAACAAGTTCCTTCACTCAGGTTACATCGGCTCAGTCATTCCAACTAAACTATTCCAACTTCCGCACAAACACATAACACCCGATCACCAGAAATGGCCCTAATGTGTAGCAAAATTCAAGCCCAATGGTAAAATAGGATGCAGGATATGATAGTAAATCTGACCCAAACCATGTTCATGTTATTACAAAAAGTAATAAACACTGAAGAGTTTAGAGAATTTCGTTTCAGTCCTGACGTGGAATGCGAATTCCTTGCTTCGGCAAACTGGCAAATTGAATCAATTTATATTTGAATACAAATATGATATTATACTGATTTAAGAAACCTTTCTATAGCCTGAAAAATGATTCCGCAGAAATAACAGACTGAAATAACAGACTAACTGGTTGAAGAGGCGGAATGGCCATTCTCGTGAGAAGAAACCTGAGCCACTAGCTCACAAACTCAGCTCCAACGTTTGGAGCGTACTGCAATCAAAGTACAAACTGACTTCTTTGAGTTGATGGTGGTTTCCGTGTATCCGAAAAACATAATTCTGGAAACACAATTTGGCTTAAGAACTGTACGCTCTACTGAACTCCAGCTAGTAAGAGTACCACAATACGTAAGATCAGGCACAAAACGTACAAATTTAGCTGGCCTAGTCATGTGCACCATAGCAAAGTCCGGCATGCTAAGAAAGTCTGGTATGTGGGACTTATTTCGGAAATGCAGCAATTCAATATGCCATTGCAGCTCACTCCATTTACTAGCTCCTTCTTGGCAGGCAGAACTTTTCACGTCAGAATTTACAAAAATCTTTCAAGCCTAAGACCCATTGAAGCTGGAGTACCCAAGGGATCCACCCTTTCACCGGTCCTGCATAATATTCTTACTGCATACCTTCCCTATCTGGTTCCAAGAGTTAAATTATCTTGATATTATTGACTACATCACGACAAGCAAGAGTCATCACTTCAATATTGCAAAGATCAATAGATACACTGTCAGAATACTTTCGCTGTCAGGTACTTTTAATTACAAAGAAAAAACGTCAAATCCCATAGACCCTCACAGTAAACAACAATATTATAGTTTGCATCCCAACGGCAGAATATCTTGGACTTACGCTCGAAACCTGTCGCTTATGGAAAGAACACATCCAAAATAAACGAGGACATTGCATTGGACTCCTCTTCTCCCTTTACCTAATCCTCAAATCCAGAAGACTTGCCCTCAAGAATAGAGTATTCATAGGTAAACAATTCATGGACCGACGCTACTCTATGGTAGTTCTGCTTTCTACCACACGACGAAGACAAACAAGAAAGCACTCCAACAGTTTCAAAATATTGTTGCCAGAAGTGTCGCAGTAGCATTATGGTATGTTAATAATAGTGACATATAGAAGGACCTATGAATAGCAACTGTAGAATAATACGTGAGAAGCACTGAAACTCTTCGACTCAATCCACAAGTCACTGCAAACTCTTGGTTTGGTCTCTTTAGTTTTGACCGTGCTGGTCTACTTCAACCAAATTCTCTTATGCTTTCTCCCATGTAATTTTTGTGTTATTCAAGATTCCTGGAACTGGATCAATGATTTCGCAAACTGTGTTTTGGATGGTCATTTTTTCCTTATTCCTTATTTTATGCAGCATGAACTGCTGAATCTTTGGAAATTTTGATGAAATCAGCTGCGCTTTTGACACTTTTATCCATCAAGACATGCTTGTCTGCATTCCCTTTCAAATATCCTACTATTCCATCCATTGGAACTTTTTTATTGCCTGGCTCACTATTAAATCAAGCAGCTTTGGTTATTTCTCACAGCACTATATTAAGGACCTTAGCCACAAATAAACATTTATGCGATTTCTGTATTGCAACGTAGGCATATCTGATAAGAAGAGAACCGTGTTCTCCATTGACGAGAATTTCTTTTAATTTTGGTTTCAAAGGATCCCATACTGCTTGCGCTTGATAGTCTAGACAGTCGCTATGAACAATAAAAATATCTGACAATTTTTATTCCGAACTTTCTTCAGGATCTTCAGTCAGATCTTCAGATCTATCATCAGGAAGTTTCAAGTTTCTTTTTTTACCTCTTCTAAATTGTTTTCTCCTTCGTAGATTTCCATTGAAAATAACTAATGGACTATTCAACGTTCTCACCAGTGGTCATTGGTATCTCATTAGATTTATCACATCGGGGAAACATAGAGTCGTAATATGTCTCGTCACAACTGACGTGCTTGATTTATTTTAAAACTTTTGCCAAGTGTATTCCATTTAATCTATATTATTCGTTGATCATGAATTGGACCTCTTGCCCGCTAAGAAGTTTTCATATCGCACGCACAAACAAGAATCCCGATCTTTTCCTTTTGGTGTTTCCGATCTTGTCTCTTTCCCATAACGTAAATTGGTTTTTCCCTCGGCAACGTATTTCTTTCAAAATTTTTGATTGATTCCATCTTCGCAAAATATATTTAATCTAAAAAATGACGCAAGTCAGGGAAGCAAAGAATGCAAGAGAATTAGACGCCCTAGAAGGCCTGACGATTCTAAGAGAGAAGAATAATGTTATGAACCAAGATAGGGTTTTTTTTGGGGTGGGGGGTGAAGGCAATTTACGCCCGGAGTGTGGGAATCCTAGGAGCGCATGCTACCAGACTACCCACTAAACACCCCCCGCTGTCAAGAGACTCTAGCCTGGAACTGTTTGACACATTACTTTGGGCTAGGCCTCTTTTTTACTTCGCCCTAGGGAGCCGTCAGCGTAGAGAAATCTCCCACCAGCGGGAGGAGGCAGGATGAAGAAGTACTGCTGGAGAAGAGACCCCTCTAAACCCCGTGCACAAGTTTATCCATGGTCACATTTTTTGATGTTAGTCTTGCCCGAGTGTTATGTGCCACACAGGTCCATTTGTTGAAAGTTTTCAGCATTTCTCCGACTAGATTGTTTGGAGAAAGCTCTTTTATTACCTCCCACAAGTCCTGCCGCATCCTGTTCCACCTTCTACAGTACATGCGTCGTCCGTTTCCCCTGGGCAGAAAATGCAGTCTGGGGACCGTGATTTACCAAGCTTGTGCAGATAAGACTGAAAATACCCATGCCCGCTAAGAAGCTGGGTAAGGTAATAATCAGTCTCACCGTGCCTTCGATTTAGCCACGATCCCACGTCCCCTATAAGGTGGGCAGTCCAGCGGCCATTAGAGTTGCCTTCCCAGGACTGTTGCCACTCGAGTATAGTGCGCTGCCTCTCCTCTCGCATGACAGAATATCTTGAACCGTCCACTTTTCGGTCATAAATTCTCCGTCGCTTCCTAGCAAGGAGGGTGATGGGTATCACTCCTGCGATCACCAGCACCGCCGAGTCAGAGACAGTGCGGTATGCAGACGCAACCCGCAAAGCTCCTCGTCTCTGGACCTGCGCCAAGCGCTTTCGGTACAGCTTCTTGCAGCCAGCGCCAGCCCAAACCTCAGAGCCATGCAGTAGCACTGACTGTACAGCACTCATGAGGAGTCGGCGTTTGCTCGGTGTGGGCCCATCGATGTTGCACATGAGTTGAGTTAAAGCCGAAACGCATGTCGCAGCGTTTTGCACCGTTGTCCTGATCTGTTCCGAAAAGCTCATTTTGGAATCGATCAATTGTCCCAAATATTTTATTGCAAGCTTAGACTCAACAGTCGCATCTCCGATCTGCAAAGGAATTACCGTGGGAATTCTTTTCTTCGTGAGAATGACCACCTCGGTTTTCTCTAGTGCCAACCTGAACCCGCGGGTGATCATCGACTCCTTTCATCGAAGCATTAGCATTCCAGTCTGGGCTGCGCATGTTCGACTGTGCGTCCGGCGACCAGTGCTACTACATCATCCGCATAGCCGACCAAGCGCGACTCATCTGGCAGCTCAAGCCTCAATAGTCCGTCATATGAGGCATTCCACAAGTCTGGTCCAAGTATGTAGCCTTGCACTACACCAGACGTTATCTCCATACTGCGCCGCCCATCTTGTGTGTCATAGGGTAGACTGCGGTTCTTTAAGTAATCCCTCAAAATTCGCATCAGATACCCTTTCAATCGGAAAGAATTTTCCAATATGTCTAGAATATCTACCCGTCTGACGGAGTTGAAGGGCATTCCTGACGTCAAGCGTCACTAGCAGAACAACTCGTTTGGAATCATTTTCGTGCGATTCGGCTTGGGACTGCATTCACAACCTCCATTATGGCATCTCATATGGTTCGCCCTGCTCTAACGCCACACTGCCGAGGAGATAGGTCCCCTGCAGCACGAATTGCGTCAGTGAGTCTTCTCTCGGTGAGCTTTTCGAACACTTTCCCGGCTGTGTCCAGCATACAAAGCGGGCGATATGAAGAAAGCAGGAGGGGTCCCTTTTCTCCTTGCTGATTAATACGAGCCTCGCCACCTTCCAGGAGATGGAAATACGCCTTCTCTAAGGCAAGCGTTGAACACATTGAGCAGCAGGTCAGGACAAACGTTGAAGACCATTTGTAGCAACTCGGTTGGGAAGGCACCGTCTGGTCCTGGTGCCTTTCGAGCCTTCATAGAAAGCACCGCATCCTCCAGCTCATGTTTTGTGAGCAATGGACCTTCCACTGAATCAATTTCGTGGGCAGCATCAACACGGATAGGATGAGTTGGGAAAAGCGCCTGCACTATGCCGCCCATTTTGTCTGCTTGAAGTAAACACGGCTTCCGTGAGGTACCGAGCTTGCGCCACACTACCTTGTAGCCGAGATCCCATGGATCCCTGTTCACGTCGTCCACAAGTTCTCGCCAACAGCGTGCCCTACTCTCATTGATGAGTCTTCGGAGTTCTTTCCTCACAGACCTGTATGCTGCCGTCCTATTGGATGCTTCCTCTACGCTTCTCGAGCGCTGAGCTGCCCGTGAATGTCTGTGACACTCGCCTCGTTTGTCTGCGATATCTTTTGACCACCAATGTACAGCAGGCCCGTCATGTCGAGGCCTCCGTCGAGGCATAGATGAGCTACAGGCAGAATCGATTAGGCTCATCGCTGACTCCACGATTCCCTCGACTGGAGCCCTTCCTCTCCACGAAGGGCTCCCCGATATCGTTGCGCAATTCAGAATCACATCGGCGAAAGCCTTCACCTCCATTTTTCTGATGTTCCACCCGGGAGTGAAAGATCGTTGAGCTGAGCGAGGAGTGGTATCGCCGATCTCGAACGCGATGTATTGGTGGTCACTCGCTGAATAGTCCTCGAGTACTCTCCGGTTCAACGTCGTTAAAGCGAGGGACTCCGATGCGAATGTCACATCTGGGATTGTTCCTTCGCAGCCCCAGCGCCGGCAGGTAGGTACATTACTGGTATATAAAACCATCAACCCGGTCCTTGCCGACATGTCCAGAATGCGTTGCCCTTTGGAATCGGTTTGAGACATGCACCACTCAACGGCTCTCGCGTTGAAGTCTCCTGCTACGAGTACTTTGCCATCTGTATTCAGAACAACATCCTCCAGCGCGTCTAGTCTAGTTTGAAAAGATGGCATTAACTCATTCGGCGTCAGGTATACGCTGAAAGCGTTATACCCGGGCACCGAATCCACACAAACCCATCTCCTCGGCCATGACCCTGGATCTGGAGTCGCATGCTGCCACGAACCCAAACGGCAGCAGTATGGGAGTCATCGGAGAACCAGGCTGGTGAGGCCTTATTTCGATGTTGTTCGCTCAGCAGCAGCAGATCAGCTCCCTTTTCTCTGGCGAACTGCTCTAACAAATCTTGTGCATTGATGCTACGGTGCAAGTTAATTTGAAGGGCCCTGATCATCACCTTAGAGCTGCTTTTACTTTTGCTAGTGCCTCTCTAAAGATTGGGCACGCACCTGTTCCTGCAACGTGAAGGTACTCTGTCGGTTAAGAGTTAAGATGATTACATAGCAAACAGCGCGGAGTCTCAACGCACTCTTTTTTCTTATGCCCAGGCGCTCCACACTTAAAGCAAAGCATACTACGGGCAGGGCCCTTGCAGTTCGAAGTGGTGTGCCCGTATCCAAGGCACCTGTAGCATCGTACTGGGATGGTGCGGCGGCGAATTCTGCACACCACCCAGCCGATTTTTATTTTTCCTTTGGCCAGGAGTTGTGTAGCATCTTACTCCTTTTGAATGGCTTCTTCAACCTCAGCCGGGTCGGCGATGCAGTCCAGGTCCCTTACTTCCAATGAAGCCCTTGCCTCCAAGGTAGAGACGGTGGCTTTGGCCCCAAGGACGTCCTTTATTTTATCGCGGAATATCGATTTATCGGAGGAGTCCGCTCCAAACTCGACGAGTAGCCCTCCGGACCTCGTCAATCGTGGAGTCTTAATAATCGTCCCTGTTTCCTCCGGCTTGACATTCTTGAGGATATCGCGTAGAACGTCAGAATAGCTCATTCCGTCAGTGGGCTTCACAAGAATGGCGTCCCCAAGGACTCTTCTTTTTTTTCTTGCTGGTTTGTTCACGGTATTTGTCGTTCTTTGAACAGGCACTGTTTGCTGGCTAAGCTTATGTTCACGTTTTGCAGATTTTTTTGCCGCCTTAGGTATCACGAGTTGGAAGGTCCTCTTGATACTGGGTAGGAAAGGTTGGGTGACTTTAACGTACACCATTTGGTCTGGATGTTCGTCTCCTCTGCATTATTCTGTTTGTTGTTGTTTTTTTTTCATAATTTTGTTCGTAAGGGTCCCCCCTAAGAGCCGCTATCTCCACTCGGATGTGTAGTCACCTTAATTACCCACTTCACTAACTGACTTTTAATTGACTTGGTTGAGCAACCACACAGTGTATAAGTTAATGTTAAGTTAAGCCCCATTTGTTCCTGAAGAAGACCGAACGATAACTAATCGAAAGTTAAAACAAAACGCAAAATTCAAAGGAGAATTTCATTTTTTAGGTATTTCATTTTTTAGGTTTCATGAACAATTCATAAACGGAAATGGGTATTGGGGCATGTTCCCAACATGATTTTTTCCTCAGTGAGATAAAAAAATTTATAATATTTATTTTGTACAGGTGAAATTGAAGAATTTGATCAACAGAACCTTACATTTAAGGATATTTATGACCTCACAGTTGTAACATTTTACCGTCGAAAATGGTGTCGGAACCGAATTTGCCGCTTTGGTGATTTTGAGCTATACCCGGTTGTATTCTAGGACTCGATTAGTGCATTATAGTTTCTGATCCGTTCATTTCCATTTGTTGAATAATTAAAGCAATATGCTCGCAACTTTTTATCTAATTGTGAAAGTAATTGAATCGATGTACAAGCAAGTCCCTTCAGTGTAAATAAAATGCATTTCTAAACACTCGTGATGCTAATCAAGGTTTCGTCATCCACCTCGAAATTGTTTACACTTAGCCACAACTCCAACTTACTAATTTCTTCAAAAATAAACTCTTAGCACGCTCGTGGTCCACTTGGGCTGAACATCGTTCTCCTTGCATCATTACCAACATCTTCGTGTTGTCTAACGTAACTACCAATTAAGAAAATTAATGTCCAATTCACATCGAACATAAATCTTAAAATCAACGAATCTGTGTATCTTCCGATCGATCTTTGTATTTATGTATCTATCCACCTATCACATATTGAAATACCGCCCACAAATTCACCATGTGATCCGGCGAAATCAGTTGAATCGGTTGGATCAGTTAGCAGCTACTTATTTCCGACAGTAATAACTCACCGACGATCGAATAACGTATGTAGTTTGATATTAGCCCGATGAAAGCATGCACAATTTTCTAACTCACTTTCAAAACAACAAATCCATGTCGTTGTTGTTGGGTGTTTTTCCGCATCCCGCGGCGAATCAGGAAAGATTCATTGCGGCAATAGAGTGGAATTAGATCAGAGATCAATTGTGGAAAAGAGGGAGTCATCGTGTGCTGTAATGAAGAAAATGCTCCAGAATGGTTGGGGGTTTTTTTTTCGCCTGATTCGCGGAGTAGGAGTTTCGGGTAGACACAAACATATGTTAGTTCGTGGGTATCCTGAAGGTTGGCAACAAAACAAATCAATTTATGAACCCGGAATGGAATTAAAGACGCTTTGAGGAGAAGAAAAGACGATACCAAGAGCAATTGGTTTGCTACGCCCGCAGTGTTGAATTAAGGGTGAGTGTATGCTTGATTTTACGCCCTGTGGAAAATCCAATCAAATTTTGTGGCACTTGATAGTTACATTGCCACCTTATTTGTTGGTTTCGCAGAGTTTTCTTGTTCCCCAGTTGATCTTTTCAAGTTTCCTTTTATCGAAAATTGCCTACAGCCACGGCAGCTCGCTGTAAAGGTCTTGATAAATAAACTAGGAAGACTTTTGCGAAAAAATTAACACTTTTCCCATTTATACAAATGTTTTCCTTCAACAAATCGCCTGTGGGATAAGTAAGGCGGATGGTCAAGCAGTTCGAACTCGGAATTCGTGGCTTTTCGCCATGAAAATCTCAGAAAATCTCAAAGGGGTGTGAGACGGCACGTTGTCTTGATGAAACAGGATTTTCTCTATCTGTAAATTTGGGCGGTTTTCCTCAATTTGTGCTTCCAACTTTGGAAGTACCGATGCGTACCATAAAATGTTCTTTTAATGGTTTTCTCTTTCTGAAAACAATCGATTGAGGCAATTCCATAAATATCGCAAAAAATAGTCGCCGACACTTCTCTAGCCGAAAAAACAGTTTTTGCGTTTTTCGGAGCCCCCCCCCCCCCCCCCCCCTCTACAGCCGACTGTTTTGACGTTTCGGGGGTATAATGGTGTATGCGAGTTCATCTACAGTAATTGATCGGCCCAAAAACTCTAATTTATTGCACCTAAACTTTGCCAACAGAGCGTTGGAAATGTTTATTCGAATACGTTTTTGGTCTAACGTGAGCAAACGCGGTATCGAATGCGCAGACGCCGAAATCTTGATTTAATATATGACAACAGTTTTTTTTTTTTGGACATTTTCATTACCTCTGCTATCTCGTTCACTTTAATTCGACAATCATCTAAGACCATTTGGTGAACTCTAGCAATTTTATTATCAGTACTCGCAGTTTTTGGACGTGGCGAACGTTCATCTCCCAAGCTCCTACGCCACGGTAAAATCAAGCTGCCAAATTCAATGTAATTCAGCAATTGTAATGTAATGTAATTCTGTAAATTCACCAATTATCACTGTGGCAAATGATGGAGCAACTCATCAATCAACAGGGTCGAACTCATCTTTGATTTGTGTAGGCGTATTGCTTTTTAAAAGCAAAAAAAGAAACAGCTCTAACTCAATTTTTTCCCATTTTCACAATAATACGCACATCGACTCACTCAAACGACGATCAACTAAAAACCGCGCGTACGAAATGGCTGAAACTTTGGCGAGTAACTGTCAAAAGATGCACAACTACATTCATTAGCTTTCGTTGACGAGTGCCGCCATCTTTACGTTGTGGTCGGAATCTTTTCAGACCACCTTCGTGGATAGGTAGATAGATAGATAAATAGGTAGTTAACTAGATAAATAGATAGATAGATAGATCGATATTTAGATAGATACGTAGATAGGTAAATATATTTGTTGAGTCTCTATACATGTGTACATGTCATTGTTACCTAACTTATGGAAAACATTGAACAGCACAAATTGCAACAGCCTTAAGAAAAGGAAAATCTTGTTGTAACCGATTCTTGCGATTGTTACTTCTTTATCTTTTGCGCGCCATGCTTTATTTTGTGTCAATTAAAATGCCCTTTTCGTAACTTTTAACCTAAATCATCCAAAAGTGTGAAGAAGGAAGAGTTGGTAGCATTGCGATTGTGGAGCAGGAACTCTTCAGTTGACTTGGGCTCGATGTGTTTCAGATGATATATGTAGACTCTAATCTTTGTGGCTTATGCAATTAGTTCCGCATAATCAACCACGGTCGCCTGGTCCGGCATAAACATAAAATCGAAACCTTCAATTTGATGACGCATCCAAGGATGCGATTGTTTGGTCACTATGCAACCCACAGAAGAACAAATTGGTTAATAACTTTGGCGTTAATATGCCATGTTGGTATCAATGTTGGTAGTCTGTAGGAAGGTTCAATATTGAAATTTCTTGTTGTACCAATGGTTGAAATAAAATCAAAAATTTGTGATGTTTGTAGGAGGGGCTTAATGTTGCCGGGTCGTGGCTTCCATTGCAATTTTGACAACTTCTGGACGAACATTAGTTGGGATAAAGTATTTCTTGGATGCATATCGTAAAGTGTAAATTGTGCGAATTGATCGATATTTGTGAAGAAATGGTATCAATTCCAAATAATGCTAGTTGGGGAGAGTCTTAAGAATTTTATAAGGACTTGCCTGAATTATGAAAAGTCAAATCGGTTTTTTTTAATGATAGAAATAGAAAGAAAATTACTCGAGCGAAACTCAAGTAAGTTGCGTAAAATGGTGAACAGTATCGGTACATGTTTTCGCCGAAAATTAAAGAAAGTTGAACAAAGTATCGTGACAGGAACTGTTGTTGAAAAATCTATGTACGAAATTTATGGCACTTTGAACAATAAGAATACCTACGATACCAAGAAACACATATCATTGATTTATCTTCAATTGATCTTGAAACAGAAAATGAGGCAACTGAGAAAGCAGAAGTAAGTATACTTTAACGAAATGGATAGAATTGAAATAAAAATATTTTTGAATTCTGTTGCGAAGCATATAAAAGCGTTACATGAAATGCAAAAGCGTTGGGCAACGCCAGGCTTAAAACGATGATTTGCTTAAAACCATTAGATCGTTAAAAAACACAAGCTAAGAAGAAGAAACAGATAATAATCGCCAATTCTGGAGAATACGATGGATTCAATTCGAATCGTAATTGGTCATGGTATAGAACCTTTTTCTTTGCCATATGGAGACTTTTTTCTGTATAACGCTATACTGTACTCTCCTGTGACTGTTCTTCCCTCCTTTTGTTCTTCCCATGGGCATTCCAAAAAAACGGAGGCCATAACCTTCCCGGCCGAGCGCTAGCATTTTGGCTGCTTTGGTCGGCTTTCCAACCGCTCACCTGACTGCACATTGGACTTAGGCGCATAGTCAAGGATTCATATGTCATCCATCGTTACAAAACGTCAACATGAGTACGCTCGGTTATGCTGCAACTACGCCAAACCTGCTGTTGAATCATCAACGCTCTGTGGTTTTTGGGAGACGGTCAGCAAACGCGGCATCCATCGCGCGAATAGCTTTTGATCCTGCATAAAGTATCCTGCACATTCTTTTGACATGTCCACGGCCTCACCGAGCTCGCGCTACTTCACTGTACAATCAATCAAGACGATTCATTGCACTTGCTGTTCTATTTAGGTTCGTAGCCTCTTGTGGCTTTCCAGAGCGAGGTCCTATTTTGTTCGAAAATGAGCAAGGAAACATCACTGCAGTGATTGGCGATCGCTATTTTACCATGCTAAGCGATTTTCTGGTTCCAGGATGACAAAAAAAGGATGAAAAAAAAAATAAGATTTGGCTTCGACAGGACGAACCAATGTGCCACACGGCCAACGTTGTTTTTGATAATCGTATGATCCGCCGAAATACCGAGCCGTTCAGGACTTGTATTATGCTAATCATCCAGAGACCAGGAACAGAAATACAATGAATCATCGCATGTAACCCAAGAAACAAAGATTAAGAAGTGTCGAAATCCTATTGAATAGGCACTGCCGAATGTCTTCCGAGAAATCAAGGGAGTGGTAAAATCGAAAGACAGTGGTAGTGAGTGAAAGTGGTAGGTAGTGAAAGAGTGGTAAAATCGAAAAAACTCCAATCAAAGCTGTACTGCTAACTCGGTTAGGAGATTCAATTGTTGTTAACCTCAAAGAGTGAGAACAACAGCTATTAAAGAAGGGCAAAATTAGAATAGGGTGGGTTATTTGTTCCATACGGTGAAGAGCGGATCCTCTCGGCTGTTTCAAGTGCTCTGGACATGGGCATTCCGCGAAGGCATGTAATGGAACCGATTCAACTCGATTCAACAATACTTCAATGTCACTCACTTTGTGAAAAATCTCCTTCGATGGACTGCTACGGCTTGAACTGCTTGATGAGTCATTCTTAATCGGCTCTGATAATGACTTCATGGCGCTAGTATGTTCACGCACAGTCGCATAGACGCAACTCAGACTAAACTCGTGAATGCAGTAGGTAATGGACTTGATGACTGCTCACCGTTTTAGACAGGCTCTGGAAAAGATCGAAGTTGTCATCTTGACAAAGAAAAGAATCCCCACAGTAAGGCCTCTGCGCTTGGAATGCGCTAATTAATCGAAATCAGCAGCAAAACACCAGGGCGTCCTAATAGACGTGAAGATGAGTTTTTCCCAACAAATTCGGGCAACATTTCACAAAGCTGCAGTGCGTCTAACGTCACTCATCCGATTAACAGCTATCATAGGAGGGCCACCACATCAAGAGACGATTCCCTATGAGCGTGGTCTAGTCGGTTTTAATCTGTGGGTCAGTACTGTGGGGCGACGCTTTCAGCATATTACACCAAAAGCGGTTGGCACAGGGGCACAGACAAGGAGCGTTGCGATTTTCATGCGCATATCGAATAGTCTCCAGGATTATTTTGCTGGTAATCACAGGGGTGTTACTCACCGCGCCCTTGCCAGAGTGTGCAGAAATATTTACTTGCAAGACAACAGAGAAGAGGTCGCCAGAAAAGAGTATCAACGCTCTCTTAGCGATTGGCAATTGTCCTGGCAGCAAGACACGAGGGAAAGTGGATTGCACGTCACATCCCTCACCGAGGCTCAGTCGAATGCATTTTGAGACCGATTTCTGCTTGAGCTCTTAAGCGGGCATGGATGTCATTGGTATTACCTGCACAAGATTGTGGTTTGTGCAAAAGTGGATGGTACCTGTCACATATTCATCTCTTGCAAAAGATGGAGTAAAAAGCGCGCAGACCCCTTCAGCGGAATCGGAGAGTTCTGTCCAGAAACTGATAGGAGCAATACTGAAAACGGTTGACAGATGAAATTGCGTGGCACAATCTGCTCGGGCAGTGCTGAAATTGAAAAAAAGGCGTCGACGATGGATTTCTTTTTCGCTGGAGAAGAGATCCCCATAATCTGAAGGCGCCTTCAGGCGTAGGAACACGGGGCCTATCCCGAAGTAATAAGCGAAACGGACCCAGGCTAGTTTTCGAGGTTTACAGCGGGGTGTTTAGTGTGTAGTCCAAAGGCATTTTGCGTCTGGGAATCGCACTCTCAGGATGTAATCTGCCTTCTCCTTCCTACCACAAAAAAAGGACACCATCCAGAGGCAATCGACTTCTAGAAACAAAAGATCGAACTTGCCACTGACGAAATAGATGTCCAAATAATCGAAAATGTGTTGAAAAAATTGACTTATCCAATAAGTTATTTAAATTATTCGGAATTATTACTATTAATTACTTACGGAATTCGAGAGCCTTCTAAACAAGGGGCTAAATACTACCAGGAACTCTTTCAAGTTTTTCGTTAAAAATTTGAGGTGAAAATGCGATTTATGATTAAGAAACTGTTGTAAGTTTGTTAATTGCAAAAGTGCGAGTTTATGGTTGTTAAAATGCTGCTACACCTTATATTTGCGTTCCCATTTATATATATATATGTATATATTCTCTCCGAAAAACTTGATGATACATACTTGAATACATACTTACATACATTGTTGCGTATCCAGATTGAATATCTTTGGATATTTGGACTCGACAAGTGTTTTCCTTCTTACTGGAAGGCATGCATGCACCCTAAATTTCTAAAGCTCACCACCGTCAATCGATTCTAAGTACATTCAAAAGGCGGCACCACAAGAAGACATCATCGTCCGCAAGACCGAATGAAGATCAAAAGAGTCGAGCAGGAGATAATTTATGAGAAGTCGACTTATATTTGTTTTATGTTAAGTACATTTCACAGTTTCAGTTGAAGTTTCAGTTGCAGCCACAATATTTGGGTACATAAACAAACAACAAGAGGCCACAAATAACCAGTGAACTACTTCAAAGAGATTTCAATCATTACCGGAATCCATCGTGATTGCAATCTTCTCTGTTGTCCATAAATATAATTCCGTATCGTGCCTTGGATCAGAAGGAATCCGAAGAACGGCACGGGGACGGCCATGATTGCTTGTAATCACGGGTGATCTCCTTCAATAAGGAAAAGCCAATCAGATCGCTCTCAACTTGCAGTCCGTCTATTTTCCGTTCAGACCGTTCAGCTCTTCGCTGAACGGTCTCCCCCATTAATTAAGCCCCATGACATCTTTTCCACTAAATAGCTAGTCATTATCGATTATCAAGCTGTTCTATCATTCACACACATATGCTTAGTTCGCGTCTCCATATGGGCACGTCTGATGTATCGTCGATCATTTAGTTGTCACTCAATCAAACTAATTAAAACAGAGGCACGGCTGTTGGGGCTATGAGAATGGGCGATGCGAGTAGAAAAAATTCGGTTAATTTTATTCGAATTAGTGTACGTATTAACAGCGACGATAATTGGTCCGCATTGCTGAAGTTGATCTGGATAAATAATGAAAAAAGAAAAGGATCAATCAGGCAAAAATGTTCTAGTAGGATAGGTAAGCGGAGCTCTTCACTTTTCTTGGAAGAACAACACTCGCGCAATGTGTCCATCTCGGGCCAATCAAGGTTACATTCGAGAAAGCCATATCAATCGCGTCAGCCGCCATTTTTCCGCTGATCAAGCAATCCAACGTTTTTATCAGAACTCTGCATCTTATCCAACCAACGAGCTCACCAAGATTGCGATCGATCAGTAGAATTTGCAAGGCAAGGCTTGAGCCAAGGAGGAAGAGTTCAGAGAACGCTAACACAATCTGGTCGAGACCAAAACTCCCATGTTGCCCGATCGCCGTAGATACAAAGTGTTCCTCTTGTCTGCCGATAATTGCCGGTTATATCCTCGCAATTGCTGGTTTTGAGCTACATAGTCCTTTGATTGGTTTTCGTTTCTTCACAACAACATAATTATGTAGTACAAGAATGCAATCTTGTTTGCCTGTAAGAGATTACCGCATATCAAAATCACCACGTACGCTTGCATCGTACCAACATACCACGCATCCGGACGCGATCCAGAAGGATTGGAGGAACGAGGGACCTGCGAGCATGCCGAGCGCGACCGGAGACGTATCCGAGAAGTGGGCGGTGTTGATCTGATCTTGGCATTTTGTGGCAAATAAATCAAGCAGAAATGGATTTTTGAAAGGAAATTATACATCGGTGAAATTATACATTTAGATCGATTGTAATTGTAATATTGAATAACAGTGCAACGGAAATTGTTCAATATTCTATTTTTGGATCTCAATCTTGTAATTATTCGTCCGCGAGTTATTACGGAACTGAAACGATGAGACCGAGTGAATTGTTTAAGTGGTAGTTTCGTCCGTGGTATAATGAGTGTTGGAGATCAAAAGTGTTCGGGCCTTTTGTTAATTGCCTAATTGCTATCTCTTTTCAACCACTTTTGAGTTTCAGAGTTGACGTATGACGGATGTCTGATAGCAATTCGCACAACTAGATACGAAATACGGAACTCTGATAGAGATATTGAAGAAGACTCGATTGAAAATATCTATGAAAAAGATACAAATTACGTATTTTTTCGATATGATACAAGGGTGGCTAGATAAGTCCGCGACTTTCAAGGGAAAACATGTTTCTATTGTCAACAAAGAATTTTATTTTTCTCTATAATCCCTTTTTTGGCTCGATACATTTAGTCCAACATAAACCCCATGTGTTTAATTATTCCTAATAATCGGATTATTCAAGGCCTTCGTAATTAAGCCTTGTTTCAAGAATGGCCTCTCTATATTCGTACCAAACCTGGTACTATTTCGGCCTTTTTTTAAGGCTTGGAAACAAACAGTCGAAAGATTCTAGTATGGAAAGTATGGTGGATGGCGTAGCACTTTGTAGCCGAAATAATGAACTCTAGCCAGGGTGACATAATAAAGGGTGTTTTAAGAACTTGCGAATTTGAAATAATAGAAGAAGACAGAAACATTATTGGGAGTAATTTTTTTTTTATTATAACCTGGTATATAATTCTATGGCATTTGTTTTTTAAATATGATTTCTGGCATACGTCCGCTGCGGCTACGAGTTACATAGTCTGTTCGATCAGTCCTATTGTACACTACTTTTTATAATAACTGTAGCCGTATGACGTCCATGGTGGCTTGAATATCGGCTTCCAATGTTTCAAGAGTTGCTGATTTTTTGGGCATAAACTAATGGCTTAACCTGTAACATGAAAAGTAACCGAAGGGCGTTAAATCGCGCAAACGAGGGGGCCAGTTAACACGACTACCTCTAGACACAAAGTTTTCTAGAGCGACTTAAGCGCGCTGTCATCAATTGACACATTTTCCATCAATTGACAGCACAATTTGCATGGGGAAGTTGCCCTGTCTTGTTAGAACCAAACGTCATTGCTCTATATCTCATTAATATTTGGGAACAAAATATCAGTCGGCGTGGCTCGATTGTGGATTCAAAAAATGCGGTGGCTCCTGCTCAAGGAGCAGAAGTTCAAAATCTCACATCCAGGCGTAGAGTATTCTGGATTGTTTCATGGTTTCGAAGGATCTAATGTCGACATGACCTCCCCCCAAGGGTACCACCTTGCCATCGTAAGGGGCTTGGCGACCCAGACGCGTGACCAAGCCACTGAAAGTACCCAATCAGAACAAACAAAATGATGAATGAAGACAAACAAAAAAAAAACTAAGGGTAATTATATACACTCCGACGTGTGAGGGATCCGCGACCTGCGGGCTTCACTCCAGCAACTAAAACCTGATCCCAGGAGAAGGGTAAAGGAGCTCAATACGGAGCCTCAGCAAAAGTCAAAGAGAGGTGAGAGATGCTGACTTCCAACTCAAGGAAATCAGGCAAAATTTGGAACCCAAAAAAAACGGTGCCTCCATACGAGCGGTAAGATTGAACAAAACATGGGGCCTCCTTGTAGAACTTGGGGTGGAGCCCACCGACAAGGGCCTGTTCGAGAGTGCCACCAAGGATCTCTGTGCCTGTAAAGCTGTTATTTTGACATTACAGCCAATGGCCTCTTTGGAAATAAGAGACATTCACTGTGTTGTAGATGCAGACATCCTTAGGGTAAGGCTGACGACAAGCAATCCCTGAGGGCAAAGGGTGGCAATAGTAGACATCGCAGATAAAGACGCAGTGTAAGTCCTCGCCAAAGAGAAAATTAAAATCGGAAGTGGTAGGTGCCTGGAGCTCAAAGAGGCATATGACAAGAGAAAAGCGAAGACATGATCCAAGTCTTGCATATCAACCTACACCGTAGCTCAACCGCACAAGACTTACTTGACCTGGTTGCGAAGTCGACTTGCTGCTGATATTTGAGCCACACCACAACAAGGAGAAGGATGGCTGGTATTGCGACCGATCCGGCACCGCCACCATCTGCGTGCGGGATTGTGCTCTACTCTAAGCTTGGACTTTTTCCAGCGGGGATGGCTATGTGTTGAGTGAGTGTGCGGATATGACATTTGTAAGCGTCTATCTCACGCCCAATGAGCCAATTTCACTCTTCCACAGCATACTCGAAGAACTGGAGGACGCTGTCTCAAGCTCGAAAGGCCGAATGCTTCTGCGCCAAGGCGGTAGAATGGGGAATGAGTCATCGAGATTCAAGAGGAAAGCTAATCCTAGAAATGGCGGCTGGGAGGGAACTCATAAACGTTGGGAACATACCAATCTTTCGACGGCGATGCCTCAGTACTTAGTCCATAGTGCCTAGCATACACAAATGGATCTTACTCGAGGACTAATCTACTGCCACAAGCTCGTTGAAGACATCAACAGGTACCCGTGTGGCCCGGGTTACAAGCTTGCCATGCGGAAACTAGTAGCCACACGGAAGCGGAAATGGACGAGATCGAGATGGACGAGTTTGACGAGATGGACGTCCGTCCTAATGACTCAGACGGAGAAAGTCCGGCAGAAAACCCACTTTTTAGTACCATCGAGCTAGACGAGGCGGTGAAATTATTTAAAACTAAAAAGGCCATGGGGCCAGACGGTATCCCAGCGGAAGTGGTGCAGCTTGCAGATCAACTTTGCCCTGACATGTTGCTCAGCACATTCAACGCCTGCCTGCAGCAGGGCGTGTTCCCAAATTGTTGGAAAGAAGTGAGGGGAAGGTGAATCTGGAGTAATCTTTTCATACCGGCCCCTATGTATGTTAAACGCTGCCGGAAAGTGCTCGAAAGGCGTATCAAAGAGAGACTTGGGAGGCTACCCGAGCTGCTGGGGATCTATATCCTCAGCAGTATGGCTTTAGGGCTGACTGATCCACGATCGGTACAATAACAGAGGTGGTAACTGCGGTTCAGCGGGCGGAAGCACACAATCAGCACTCGAGGCGAATGGGCAGATATTCTCGGTGCTCTGGAATATTGCATGGTGTCGATATATTTGACGCGGGTATTGAAACCTCAACCTGAACCGGAAGCACGTCTACGATACTTTGGGGCGTGGGGGGGGGGGGGGGGTCGGCGAAGAATGGAAGTGATATCAGGGGTGGCGCAAGGCTCCATTCTTGGCCCGGACTCATGGAAGTCTCGTTCGATGAGCTGTTGAGGCTGCAGCTACCAAGGAGTCGTGTCATATCGGTTATTTTTGTGAACAGGTCCAACTCGTGTTAGCATCAACTCAAAGCCGAGTGAGCGACTGAAGTACGTAGGTTCAGTCTAGTGCCAATTTCGTCATACTGCTCAAAGCGGATTCCTTGCGATATTTCCGTTTGTGTTGGAAAACCAATCATAGAGATTGTAGGAATCAATAAAATACGTTGGCTTGATGATTGACTTATAGATGAGCTTCTTTGATCGAGTCCGAAAGTCCCCGGTTAAGGCTGCTGCGAAAATGTCAGCTTTCAGTCATCTTATGGTCAACACTGTAGGACAAACTCATAAGTGCTATGTGGTCAGTGCTCTAGTTTGGCTCCGATTTCTGCGCTGTTGCTCTAAGTAAGGAGTTGTACCGATGGCAAGGAGCTTTCTGGACAGCAACTGCATACCGCACTATCACTGAGCCAGAAATGCTGGTAATCATCAAGGATTGTCCTCCTAGTTCTACTTGATGAAGAATAAAAGAAAGACTACTTACGAAGCGAGAAGTCCGAAAAAAATTGTTAGTTGAGAAAAACGAGGAAGGACATAGCTTCATAAAGTGTGTTACAGCAAGAAACATGCGTAAACTAAGAGTGAGGCAGGTGGACTGATAATAACCTGACGCAACTACTCAGCAGGCCCTGTATACGGTGGAAAAGTCACCGTACCCTGTTTACTTTTTCTGGCCGATGTTCACAGTTTCGTGTCCATACTTGACATCTTCCATACCTTCGTTACATGCGGAAATGTTCCTGGTTACGTTCTCATCTCCGCGATAAACATTTAAACTCCGCGACAACATTTCTCTCCAGAAAATATAGTGGTTACATTACGTTCAGAGAGTTCATTTTATAAAGAAGCGCATTATGCATCGCTTGACAGTGCAAAGGAAAGTGGACAGTCTTGGACAGTAATGTCTTTTTCTTCCATCCATTCTTAATAAAAAAGGGCTCTACCTGTTGAGTAAATGACTTTATTAACTCAAAGGCGCAGTATTTCAGTAGCTTAGTCTGAAATGATGAAGCAAACAGTTCCAGGAAGGATTTTTCTTGTGACAGCGGAGGTGTTTCGTCTGTAATCCAGCCGAAGTTTGATACAGGGAGCCCAAAACTTAAAGAGAAGATGAATATCCTTCACCATGTACCCACGAAAAAAATCCTTCCGCATTAAGTGTTCGACTAGAAATATAGTTTTGCAGCTGTAACAATATTTACCAACCAATATCGTTTTTAAAGGAGCTTAAAAACGATGACAATATTCTTACACCGGTTAACTTCGGTTCTACAGTTTTACGTCAAATAAACTTTTTGCTGACAGAATTCGACATCACAATTCTAACGAAAAAATTATTCAGCCACATAATTTGTTTTGTGTTAGCAAAGATGGACAACATTTTGATTTTAGTGGCTCGAAATAGAGGAATAATAACGTTTTTTCACTTGGGCAATATTGACTGAGTTTCAGGATTTTAAAGGGCTCGCCTAATAGATTCGGTGTACGAGCAAAGTATGGATCATGCTTTTTTCAAAAACTATTTCTCCTGTCTTCACCATATGAACTGATTTTCGCAGCATTGATAGTAGTTGTGTGGTTATATTTTCTGATTTTTTTCGTTCATCAGTACTTGTGACAGGGACGCTTTTTTGGTGCCAAAATGAGCTAATAAATGAGCTGAGATACCTAAATGAGAAACCAAAATGAGCTGAGATGGTGAAGGCTGCATAAGAATGTCAGATTTTCCATGAGGGACTATTGTTTTTTTGTAATTGCTGCTAGGCTATCCCTTTTGTCACCAATCCAATGGATGGAAATAGCTCGTCATAAAAGGATGACTAAATTTCAATCTATTGTAAAGTCTTCATTTTTCACAATAATGATGTTCCATTTGAAGGATCAACAAAAAATTTTGAAAAGTGTGAAAGGTTCCTTTAATCCATGGCATGAATTCTCATCAAAATTAATTTTTTTGGCAAGGTGAAAATCACTAAGGTCCCTAGAGAGGGATTTTCAGTAACAGCTCCTATTACCCTTTCCTCATGAGAAGTTAGTCTGGAACTGTCTGTCACATGAGTTTGTTCGCAGCAATTGTCTCCTTTTTACAGAAAACTATGTTCGTTAGTCTTAGGATTAGAAGGATGAGATCTATTCAATTGTCAACAACAAATTGATGGAATATATCCTTTTATGAAGTGACATACTGTTCATACTGTGGAGTGACTTGCTGTTCGATATATCCTTAAATTCTTATATTTCATCCCCCAAACTAACAATAGAGAGCTGGGGTGTTCTCTCACTAAAATGCAAATATTGCCTTTCATAATTTAAACTTTGAGGAAAATATGGAGACGTTTTCTACGATTTGCCGGATTTTTGTTCAGCTAGTTTTATAGGTTATATGATTACTGGTGTATTATTTTTATTAGCCTCCCCACCCTAAGGGTACTACCTTAGCAAGGTTGAGAGCTTGGAGAGGTTGCCTATAATTCAGACGCTTGACCAAGTCCCTGAAAGTTCCCATTTAAAATTGATGATAAACTTCCATAAACAGAAATCTACATGGGTGCGGATATACACTCCGACGTGCAAGGGAGCCACGACCTAAGGCAAGGTTCTTTCCGGTAATCGGCCTGGAGATAAGACGCCAGAGCCTTTTTCAGTGGAAGGATGGTTGGCAACTGATGAATCGACAGCTTCAAGTGAACAGATCATTGAAGCAAACATGTTCGCCCGGACGCCAAAACTGCTGCGGACTTCGCCAAAGAATGTGAAGCATGACAGTGAAAACGTTTTCGGTGTATTCAAGGGTGTTAACAGGATTCATGTGGCTTAGTGTTTATTGTGAGAAGAAAGAGCTCAAAAAAGTCACCCGAAATGTGTCTTCCTGCTGGGGAAATATTGGCTCACTCCCTGAAGAAATGGCATGTAGTCGACTAAAGCTAAGTTCCATAAAAGGGGGATAAAGGTTGGAAACAGCAGAAGACAGTTAACGCAAAGATATAGAAGCTGACTTCTAACTGGTATGCTTCAAAGCGCAACAGAAGGCAGCGAAATAGCAGCAGCGTGTGAAACATAAGCGTGTGGGCATAAGAAACGGACAAATGCACCACCAAGAACCAATAATTTACGAAACTCAGACAGATGCCTTAAAAAGACCGGGCGCAGAAGTGTTGGGATGCTTTACTGATTAAGCCGGCAGACGGCAGGACTTGCGAAGTCTTCAAGAAAATCAGACAAAATGTGGAGTCCAAAAATACAGGAGTTTGCATACGTATGGTACAAGTGACCAGATCATGAGGCCTCCTCCTGGAAACCGCAGCTGGAGTCTACTGACAAGGACCTCCTCGAGCGTGTCGTCAAGGACCCCTTGGTTCTAATTATCTCGATATCACAGCCAATGCGTTCTTTCGAAAGAAGATATAGTAATGGTATTGCAGACGGCAAAGAAGCAGAAGAGTCAATTGGAAAAGTTTTTCCACAGCATACATCTTTAGGCGATGGTTGACGTATAAAACCGTGCAAACGTCATCGCAGAGAAAGACCCAGTGCCCAAATAAACTAAGTTGCATATTGCGCAAAGAATGAAGATGTGGCTTGTATACGTATGATTTTATGATTTATGATTCAAGTCCTTTATGATTCTAGTCCTCCAATTTATGATTCTAGTCCTCCAGATCAACCAACGTTCAAGTGAAATCGCACAGAACTTACTTGACCAGGTTGCAAGGGAAAAAGAAACTGAATTATTGATATCTGAACAACATCAAAACAGAGAGGAGGCTGGATGGTAATGTGACTAAACTGATACCGTCACCATCTTCCCATAGTTTTCTACTTCCAGTTCAGTGAGGATGGCTGTGTACTTGTCAGGTGTACAGATATGACATTTATTAGTGTTTATTATACACTCAATGACCCAAGTTCATAGGAAGAAAGCTTTTCAGAGCATAGAAATGCGATTTCTGGCGGTAATTTCAATGCCAAGGCCATTGAATGGTGGACACCTCATCTAAGGACAGTCTCTTTGACAACGATTCGGCTCCATCCCATCGATATCTGCTGAAAGATGGATTTTCTTAACCTGAAGGCACCACCAGTCGAGATCAAAGAGGTGTAATCCGAGGTACTCTTACAAGCAGTTCCAGGCTATGTTTTCGCTTTGACAGGCGAGGTATTTAGACAGAAGTCCAGCTGCGATTAGGACCCCGACAGTCGAGGCTAGCCTGCACCTTCAAAGGCGTAAAAAATTAACTAGAGCCCGAATTTTGAAAATGTAAAGATTAGCATCAGCTCTAAAGTCTCCATTTATGGCGCCACTGTGAACAGATGGTCCATTTTGTCGTCCTGTAGAAAGTATCCAACCTTTGTGGTCACGATGTCTTCCAGTTCCGTTACGTAAGTACTCCTCAGCTAGTTAAGGTGATTGTTGGCCAAACTCAAACAATCCAGGAGGAAGTGTCATGCGCATGCCTCTGTTGCTTTAGCACAAGCTCACAAGACAAGAATCAAAACAAGCTCTCACTATGTACAAGGTTTGATTTGTCCTCGTTTTTTGAAGTGATACAAAATAGTTCGCCATATCTTGCCGTGGTCAATCCAAGCTGATTCTTCTTTCCAGAATGTTTTTGAAGAAACTTTAGTCTAGTTCCTTGTTTACCATTTTGCGGGCTTGTCGGCACATTTATAGTAAATTCATCCGACAAGGAACTTTTTTTGGCTCTAAAGTTTGTAACTTTAACTAACTTAACTGACGTTTGTATTTCAATTACTTTGGACGGACTCCAAATTTCTTTTCATAAAATTGATCAGGCTGATAGATCAGCAGTATGTCTGTTTCCCCCGCAGCTGGACTGGCAAGAAGATCGACCATTACCATCTTGCTATGAAGAATATCTGCTGGGCTCATCCTCAACAATTTTCGCGTTTTTCAGTATTTTTATCAATGTTCGGCACTAAAACTAAGGACTATCACCTAGATAAAGTCAAAATAGAGTTGTCCGCTTGTGACTTCTGCCGCATTAACATAATCCTGATATATGTTCAGACCTAAACTGTTATGCAAAAAATTCTTTGTTCTATCTTTGCAGTTTCGTGTTTTGCAACAAGGCTCTGTTTCTTGTATGCTCAGTTCCGGGTATGAATGCAATCATGTTGGTAAATCGCGGAATTTCCTTTATGAGGACGACTTCGAATTTGGAGTGTCGTTCGCCTTGACGATTACAGTCTTCAGATATTTGAGGGACTTTTCAACATTACATGTCACTATCAGATTGCCTACTATGGAACTTATTCACCCCAATCCTAGATTTTTTACAGGTTTATTATGTTCACGCTCGAAAAGGTCCTTCTTCGGGGATGTCTGCAGCTTCGTAAGTTGATCTTAGCTGTTTCATGGAGGTCGCTACGGTTAGTGTATAGGTTCTGATGTGTGATTAGGGCGCATCTGTGTTTGAGTTTCGGAGTCAGGACCTACTCTCCGTTTCATTGGTCTAGTGCTTTCGTTATTGTTATCCAATCTCCACGATCTAATTCAAGCTTTCTTCTTCTGCTACAGGTTTAGTGATGCAGTTCGCAGCGACAGCCAATTTCCTAAGTTTTCTTTGGTTGTTAGGCGTTTTTTGGCTTACGCCAGAGTTTTTGGAATCCTCTTTTCCCTAATTTTGTTTCTTTTTTAAGGCTTTTCAGGGCTCTGACTAATTCTCCCAAGTGGATGCGGTAATAGTTATTACGCTTCTGTTGTTTTAACCACTTGTTTGGTTCACGCCGTTCTTTTGAAGCGTAGATTCCTCACGCAATAACTATGGGCAATTGGTTGTTGCCAGTTTCCCGGTGCCTGAACATTTCCTCTCGTCGCATGTCAGGTACTGAACGTACCATTTTATGTTTCACTTTACTCTGCTCTAGTGATTTCTGTATGCCCACTTGTTGGGTTGAACCCTAAGATCCGTTGAAAGGTCTTATGCAGGCAAGCCAATGGGTTCATGGCAGTTACCGGAAGAACCCGGAATGACGAGACAGCTTGTTGAAAATGGATACCAAGGGAGTGATACTAATTTTTAATATGTTTCGTGCAAAGTTATATACTTTGTTGATCATTTTCTTGAAGACTGATGTAAGGGGTGTTTTTTTTAAAGGGATAGAACTTTAAGTTGGTAACACTGTTTAATGCTACGTATGGTATGACAGATGTTATGTATTTTTTGGTTAGTTTGTTTATGTTTACCATTTCATCATAAGTAGGCTGAAAGCGGTTGTTAATGTTTCAGATTTATATCGAACGAAAAAATGGTTCTGATCGAGAACCCAACTCCGTTTTCCGTCAATTTGATCGCCGAAATAATCGTCCAACAGAAAAATTAATTCGAATAACCATTGATTGTTTTCACATGACATTTACTCTCACTTATAATGCGCATCTGTCCAGACGTCATACAGTGCGTAACGATGTTGTAGAAGGTGCAGAGCGTAGCATCGATGATGCCCCAGTTAGTGCATTTTACATCGTGCTTTCAGTTACACTTGCGTCCGTGCATATTATGGAAGATTTCACGAAAGGGTCGCAGCTTGCGGGCTTAAAAAATCCAAGTCGTGCAGCGATTGAAACCGAACGATCACCTGGCACCGCGTAGAGTCCGAAAAGAAATGTCATTGGGCTATGAGGTCTTTTCTGATTGAATGGCTACGTCAATTAACAAAACTACCGCATTTGGAGTGGTGAGCAACCAAAAGCCGTTATCCAAGCATAGTTGCATCTGAAGAAAGTCACTGTTTGGTGTGCTTTATGGGCCGGTGGGATCATTGTTCCACATGTCTTCAAAAATACCGCTGCGAATAACATTACAGTCAATTGTGCCCGCTATGGAGCCTAGGTAAATAACTTTCTCGACACGCTTTGAAATTACTTCTGGTTTCAACAGGATGGCGCAACATACAACTCATGGAACCATCGATTCATTGAAAGATGCATTTGAAGAGCACAGAATTCCTCGTTTTGGACATGTATAGTGGACTGCAAGATCTTGTGATTTCTTATGGGTATACGTCAAATTACTCGTTTATTCCGATCAACTTGAGGCTATACACCATTAAGGAGACAACATTCGCTGCGTTATTGGGGTGATATGGTCTACTTTAACAAAAAGCTACAAATTTGAACTATAGTTTCGGCTTGCTTCACGCCAGCCGTATTTCTTACGTATACGAAATCATTTTGAAACAAAAAGTGCACAGAATTGTTTTGCAAACATAACCAAATTCATGACGATTAAAACAATTTATATGTGTTGTAATTCATTTTAAAGTGGTAAACATATGACAAACATTCGATATTTATTGCTCGTCAAGATATTTGCAAAAAAGTTAATGTACTAAATAAATTATATGATGTACAATATTTGCTTTATTTACTAAAAATTTTGGTGATTCCTTTTCGCTGCTCTGCGGCCTGTATTTACTATGGGCTGAGGAGATGGAGGTTTGTAGCAGACGGAGCATCATCTAATATCCTTACAAATTATCAATTTTGTTCGTAATTTGAAAAGTGAATATTTTGAATTCAATTTGCTGCCTTCAAAAGTGGGAATTCAGCGTAAAAAATGGTTTTTTGAAAAAACGTAAGTAGAGTGTGTCTTATTACAAAATTTCCCATCCGGTCCAATTGGATTGATTTGTTTGTTTCCTGACGTGTTACTAATCTGAGAAAAATGAAGACGTAGCAGGCATCTGCGTAGTGACGCATCTGGGTACAATAATATTTTATAAAGTGTTACGTATTCCCATGTGTAGGCGAAATAAAAACAAATAAAAAAAGTCGAAATAAAACAAAAAGTTTCAGAAAAACCCAAAAACCTCCAACACTTCTAGGGATAAATTTTCCATTGATATGATTCACTTGTTTGTTGTGAACATATATCAATAAGAAGGAGAGTGAAATGTTGAGTAGAAATAGGAATTGTGAATTAAGTATTGAGGATAGTAAATAGAATTTGAGAATTAAGTATTAAGGATAATAATTGTGTATGAAGTTTTGAGGATAATAATCCAGTATCAAGTATTGAGGATAAGGACCCAGAATTCTAAAGTATTGAGGAAAATAAAGAGAATCAAGAAGTTTTAGCAGCTGGGTGAAGTGCTTAGCCCCAGAAGTCCTCGAGTCGCGCAATCCTTAAATTACAAAACCTAACAGTACATCTTGCTTAAGTTCGATGCCAATTAAGATCGGAGGAAGCAGAGGTGGTCAGGACGCAGCACAAAAAAATTTATTAAATTCCCGAAATCAAGCAGAAGTGGTCAGAGGTAGCGCAGCAGAAGCAAGTAAAGTCCCAAAATTAAGCATAGGTGGAGATTCGTGTTGGACGCAGCGCAGCACAATTTATGTAAATTAACTACTTTATATTTACTTACTTTTATTTGATTATTTCTATTTCTTTATTTATTTTGTCTAATATGAAAGAGTAAGCCCTTTCTGTGTGTGTGTGTGTGTGTGTGTGTGTGTATGTGACATGGAAGGATAAGGGCTTAAGTAATGTTCTGAGCTAGTCGGTTGAAAGTAACTTCTTTCGGCCGCCAATATGCGGCCTTTGTATTCTCGAGAAACACAGTCTATTTGACCTTGTTCCTTTTTTCACTGCAGGTGCGACATACCGTTTGCGACAATTATATCATTATCATTAGAATTATCTATTATTTATCAAATATTGTGTTTTTTTGAAAATACATCACAATAGTTACAGTTTTAGAAAGTTGGTACCCAGAAAACAAGAAGAATACCTCATTTCGATTAAAAGTTTCGCAGTATAAAGAATTATTTTTGTTTTTTTATTTCAATATTTTATGTTATTTTTTTTAAGGTTCAGAGGTTGTGTAAAGATATGATGTTAAAACTTGTTTACCTATTTAAAAACTCCGTTTCAAGACGGTTCTCTAGAAGAATGAAAAGATTGGGAGATTGCTGTTTCTAAAGGTATAAGTATCAAAAACGCAGATTTTCTGATATTCTTCTTTCATCAACGTATGACGGACAACAGATGAATCAATGTTTGGACACTTCCGTAGTTTGACAAAGCTTAAGTTTATTATAACTTATTAGGTGTATAAATATGAAATGCGGATTTTACTAACAGGTGGCATAACCATTACATATGGTTTGTGTCGGGGATAACTAATATGACATTTTGGAGGGTAAACATCTGTCAACAAATTCCAGTATGTCATAGGTTTTCATTGTACAAACAACATATTTTTTTTCGCTTCAAAAATTTCGAATCACGTGTTAGAACAAGAGGTTTAGTGGAGAAGTCTTATCACCTTGTTTCATTTGAAGAAAACGGCAGTAGAAACTTATCGATTCTTAGTGGAAGCATATGGTGAACATGCCCCAAGTCAAGACACTTGTGAACGATGGTTTAAAAGATTTAAAAGATTTAAAAGTGGCGATTTGGGTGTCAGCAACAAAGACCGTGGAAAACCACCAAAAAAATTCGAAGATACAGATTTAGAAGCATTATTGGATGAAGACAACACACAAACTGAAAAACAATTGGCAGAAGCGAAAAAGAAAGTTACTCAGGCACACCATGGGAAAGATCCAAAAAGCTAGAAATGGGTGCCGTATCAATTGAAAGAAAGAAACATCGAAAGGCGAAAAACCATTTGTGAAATTTTGCAAATTTTTTGATAAGAAAATGTTTTTTGCATCGAATTGTTACGGGCGATGAAAAGAGGATTTATTTCGACGATCCCAAGTGGAAAAAATCATGGATAGACCCAGGCCAGGGATCAACATCACAACCAGTCCGAAATATTCATGGAAAGAAGACTTTGCTGTGTATTTGGTGGGATAGTAAGGGACCTTTGTATTACGAACTGCTGGAACCTGGTGAGACTATTACTGGCGAATGTTACCGATAACAACTGATCAAATTGAACGGCGCCGCGACCAGAATTTCACCAAAGACATGAAAAGGTCATTTTTCAACATGACAATGCTCAACCCAGCCTTGTGGTCAGAGCCTAGGTTCTACCACATGACGGTCCCAAGCCCGTGTAAATGGGGAGGGTAGGTGTTAGTGGTGTTGGTCCTTTGTCGAGTGGAATTGTTGATAAAATGAAGTGACAACAGACGTACGAAACGACAGTATATGTGTGTAAACGTCTAGTTGAAACCGATGAATAAAGTTGTATGGACGGATGGATGTGCAGTTGGCAGGGTCTGACTATAATGAGTACCGAAGACGTCACTTACGGTTGGGGCCCGTAGTGTACCGATTGACTCCACGGATAGATGATTTGACTCTTGACTCAAGGCTGAAGGTAGATATGACGAAATTGACGAACTGTGTGTTGACTGTTGTGCAAATGTCTGATTGTCTGAAGGAAATCTTTGATTCCTGAGGAAGATGTATGTAAAGAAGAGTGATGAAGTGGATGGATGTAAAGTTTTTGCTGGAATTGCAGAAAAAGTACGTGGAAGAAGTAAGGCAGTGAGTATAAGAAGATGAATCAGAAGTAAAGTTGGTAGAAGAAGAGGATGAAGTAGAAGTAAAGTTGATACAAGTTGAAAAGGATGAAGAAGTAATGAAGCCTGAAAAAGAAGAAAAAGAAGTTGAAGTTGTAAAATTAACGTGTAGTTGCAGAAGAAAATTCAGATAAAGAATCGTAAGGTGTGATGAAGGTTGGAAAAGTCAGAAGGACTACGTTGATGAATTTGTTGGTATAGATGTTATCGTTGTTAGTGATATATGTTGCCTGACAGAATGACGACTGATGAACTGAATGTAACGGAATGATTGTCGTGTAGACGAAGTTTGAAAATGTGGTTAGCAGGTCGAAAAGCTCGCATTGCAACATCAACTATGTTGATGATGTCTATGCGAGACTAGAACACCTGCTAAAGTTGTAAAATTGATAATGTGAGTATTGTTGATGTAAACGTTATACATATGTTATTACTGTGTTAACCCGGACCCTATAGACTAGTGCTATAGGTATCCGTGTGAACGCAGGGGGACTCATGGTTTAGGTTTCGGCCTGTTCCATTCAGTCTTTGGGGAGTGCCGTTCCCACGCACCCGAGGTGTGAGAAAGGGCAATCAGTCCCGTGTGCCTGGAACAAAAACTGAGAGTTTTTGTCGGTCTGTAGAGAAGCGCAACCTGATCAGAGGTTATCTGAACCACGGGTTAGGGGGAGCCCATGACAGGTTACTGTCATCCCCCTACACGGTTGAGGAGCCTATTCTTGGCTGAAACGTGGTGGTTGTGGTTTCGAAGTCTAGAGAGTGGCGATGAGCACACACCAGTTGTGTTCGGGAATCCAGGTAGCTTAAATAAATTGGGACATAGGACTGGGACTTGTCTCAGATTCAAGGGGTGGTGGTTGACACATTGTTTCAACCCCGTCTGTGGAGACCGTGGAATAAAGCCGTATAAGGCAGGTGCCCACGTTAAACACTTTGACTTCATGACAATGCTCGGCCGCATGTTGCAATACCTGTCCAGAACTACTTGGGAAACATTAATTGGGAAGTTCTGCCCCATCCGCCGTATTCACCAGACTTGGCTCCTTCTGACTACTACTTGTTTCGGTCGATGCAGCATGGACTTTCGGAACAGCACTTCCATTCTTACGAAGAAGTTAAAAATCGGCTTGATGAGTGGTTAGCCACAAAAAATGAGAAATGGTACTGGGACGGAATCCATCAATTGACAGAAAGATGGGAAAAAGTCGTAGCTATCGATGGCCAATACTTTGATTATTCAATTCATTCGTTCTGTTATTCAAATAAATGCGTATTTCAAGCAGAAAAAATCCGCACTTCATATTTATACACCTATTATGTTCTTGAGTAAAGTTTGAAAAGGATTGAGTTATGAAGTCAAATCATCTAACCTTAGAAACTAACATTGAAATAATATGTTTGACACCATGGTTAATGGTTAAATGGTTAAAAATTCTCTTTATTTTTTCCGAAAATTTAACAATAACAAGTAAAACCTTTAGAAAAGAGAAAAAACCGGTAATAATCTTAATTCTACTTACACCTATGGCCACTTAGGACACTCTGGTCTAGGCCAGTCTCGTATATAATGGAGAGGTTCCCTTACAATCATCATCTTTAATTTTTTTTTGTTTAAATACATCTAAATCTAATTGTGAATAAAATTTTAGAAAAAAAACTACAAATACCTTACGTTTAATGTTTAGTGTGTTTAATTTTACGAAAATTTGTTGTCCTATGACGGTGGAGCTCATGTAAAAGTATTCCTGAATAAAAACAGCGTATGAGTATGAAATTTATCAATTGAACAGTATTCTGATTTCTATCCTGATTGAGTTCCTTCTAACAAAGATATTTCAATTTTAGGTGAATTGGACCAATCTCACTCAATCCTTCTTATCTAGCGTCGATAAATGAGCATGCCAAGGGGCAGACAGTCGTCAGCCAACTCCGCTATTGTTCCCAATAATTTTCAAACCGCAATAAAGTTCAACTTAAAATCACATCAATTTTGGCCTCAATTCTTTTTCAATCGACCCACAAATCACTTAAATCAACAAGTTATCATTTTTCAACCTTTCCCTGACCTACATAACAATTCCCATTCAATTCAAAGTCATCCTTCTTCCTCCAAACGCGAACAACCTGTAATTTGCTTGGCTTCTGCCATTATAAATCTTAGCTGGGCATAAAGTATACTCCGTGGTGGTATAGTAGAGTTCAGCCAATGGAATTCGAATGGCGGCTATCAGACCCGCGTTCTTTGTTTACTCACAACGCTAATCAGCTGAAGGCCAACCATACTTGAGCAGCACAAGAAAAACCAACCGAACTAACAAGCAAACACTGGGCGAAATGAAAAATGACAAACTTACGTCACGTAGTGTGTAAATGACATGTCATGTCTAGATCGTGTCAAACTATTCTTGATGATGATGATGATGATGATGAGGAGGACGATGACGATGATGATGTTGATGACTTGCAGTCTTCCTTACCACAAGATGACAACAAGGAATACTCGGAGTTTGGAAGTGACTCAAAAAAAATGAGGTGGGTTTCGGAAGCTACAGTTACATGACATTAACAACAATAACAGTGTGCTGGAATGAAAGTAAGGGATGATGTAGGTGTTACCAAGTGTTTACAGGTGTCCGAGTCCTTGCGGGGGAAAGTCCACCGGTAAAAGCTGCATTACAAACAGAATTACGCGAAAGTTCGTTTGCGTTTCTCCGTACGGAGTGAATACGCCAGTCAAACCAAAATATAGAACTTCATCCGGAACATGTTGGTCATTGTCAAACGTTCGGCAGACATGCACTTTGCTGCTTGGAAATCCTTGAATCATTGGCGACTGACCCGTGCCTTCTAGCCACCTAATCGGTAACACTATGAAGTGTGTTGAACTTGTTCCAGCGACGCTTCAAAACCTTTCTAGACACTGCCCAGACAATGACGACAGCACTATTAAATGCATGTAGTACCAATACATCGTAAATATGTAATTCAGGAGAGTTGCTCAGCTGATACAATGGATTCCATAGAAATTGCTTACTCTACTTTCTGCTTCGGTCATTCTTCTTTGTGCGGCAAGGAGTGGCGAACGGTGTGGTCCCTCTATTAAAAATGATATATAGTTAAGTGATTATTCATTGTATTAAGATCCCACAAGGGATAACGTCGCCGACACTTACATTGAGTTCCTGGATTAGACCACTTAGTATTCATACGATGTATCGATGAGTGAATTATAACATCATTTGATACATTTCTGGAGGCAATATTTCGAGTGGAGTGCAACTTTCGACAAGCGGGGATGAGATTAAACGTATTAGATGGCATGAAAATTTACTGCCAGGGATGAAAGAAGATTTACTTCGTCTCTGGCGAATGTTGCGAATTCAGTGAATTAGTCTTTCCCATCTCAGCCGCACGAAGCACACACGGAAGTCTGTTAGATTAATTAAATTATTACCAATTGAAATGCTAATACTGCAAATCATGAACACATATCAGGATTATTTTCATCAGATAGAAGATGATTTGAACTCTTTTGTGAGCAACCAATGAATAAAATTGCAGAAAGGATTCCAGTATCGTTTCTCTATTTCATTTTATTGTTAAAACGAAATCTGCTGTTTGATGGATGATTTTAAGACTATAAATAAGTGTAAATTATCCTGCCGTACATTCGAAGAATTTATGGTAAGTCTTCCAGTGTTGGAAATGTTTATTCTGTGAGATTCCCATCGTATGAATATGTACTACAGTGCTTTGGTTACGTAACACTTGCAAATGGTGGGAGGTTTTGAAATTCCCCTAAAAAGCACAATTTGGCAAAATTGGTACAAAGAGGTACAACATAAAAAATTTAAAATAGGGTCTTTAAATGAGCAACGTCGACCAGATTACCTCCTGGAAATTTGAACTTTAATTCCAACACGAGCTCTGGAAGCATCGGCTTTAAGGTGACCAATCAGTTGATGAATGATGAATTTGATTTTGGTTCTCATATTTTGATAGGATGTGTTTTTCAAAATTAGTCAAGATAACTATTATATCAGTGGCTGCGGGCCTTTTAATTCTATACACAAATTTCTGAGCGCATTGTTGGTTTTGTAAATACCAACAATGGTATTTACAAAACATCTAACAGCTCTATCTTGATAGTTCTACCCTATAATCATAGGCAGTCATAGTGATGGAATAAACAGAAAATATCAAAAAGGGAGTTGTAAAAAGAGCTCTTCCTTGACTTAATGGAAATGTTACGGAATAGGAAAAGAGTCCAAAATCAATTTTATTTAGCAAGGTTTCCATATCCTATCCATATCTAGCAGCATCTTTCGAAATGTTTTCTCTTATCAATGGTCCCATGAGTTTTACCTCGTCCCGATCAGAGGCAACTCAATTCTAGTACTACGTATGAATAAACTCCCTGAGAAGTATCTAAATCCAAAGAATTTATTAACATTCATAGATTTTAAATTCACTAAAAACAGCACTTGTTACTGTGATGGGCCCTCATGATTATCCGTCATGGTTGGCGAGGTAGCCTTACTAGTTTCAATGAACCCAAAGGCTACACTGCACGAGACATACCTCAGGTTTTTAGGGTTCAACCCAACCGGTAACTAAAACGAAAAAGATGAAGAAAAGATATAACTCAAAGGAAATATAGAAGCTAAGAATTAAAAATGTCCTCAAGACCCGGCATGCACGCTGTTTAAATTTCCGAAAACAGGATAACTGGCATCATGCTACCAATTACCAGTTGCCCAGAATATAAGTTGAAAGACCAGTGAGTGTACGCAATGAACGACTACAAGGAAACGGCTCCCAACTGGGAGGACAAGAGCATCCAAAAAAAAAACGCAAAATATCGCGCGCTCCAAGACACAAGAGAACAAAATCCCAATCAACTCAGCCACCAGCCAAAAACTGACAACCATAGGAAAGCATAGAAAACTAGTTGTCAGGGAAACAATGTCACTATATTCAACGACACAGACAACCATTGGACCGAACACAACAACTTTGAAGGACAGAGAATAAGACACAGGTGAAAGGGAACGGATGGAAATCCTTAAATCCGAAGCTCAAACGAAGAGGTCTTATACCAGCACTGCAACCAATGCAATAACAGCAGGGGTGATAATCTGATTCTACAAAACAGTCAAGATGAAAAAAACGTTAAGGCACATAGTTGCAGATTGCTTGAAAAAAATGAAACAGTCCCATTATTCAGAAGGATTAGACTGACAGATGTTCTTCTCTTGGTCAGCTGCGACGACGAGCAATCTCTAGAATACTTGAAAACCACAGTCGCCAGACCAAAGACAACCTTGCAAAGACCAGTTCTGAGTCGTTCACTAAAGGCAGGTACCCCGAATATAAACGGTTAATTTATTGAAACCGGAGACAAAGACCTAAGAGACGCTAGAGCTGTTTAATTCGGCGTCCGGAATTTAAGCGTCTCATTTTTTCAACAAAGTATGCTGCTGGGGCTAGGCATGCGACTGAAAGAAGTCAATGGCCGAACTAGTTTTGACTTCACTCTAGTTCTTGTTGAAATCAATTTATCTTAATCCTAGGAGCAAAAAAGACGCGTACCGTTGACTATCGCAGCTGGCTAGAACGCCTTACGGTATTATAACTACTTTAATTGATTCCGGTTTCTATTATACTTTCATATTTTCCTTCAACTTTTTGTACACGTGCTCAGCCGTCGTTTGGTTCTCGTCGAAAATGTTCGTGTCAAAATGTGCACGAAATCGTACAAAAAAGGTGAAAAACATGTAAGAGCGAAACCATGGGCTAAAAAAAGTGAGAACACCTCTCAATTTTATCAATTTTAACAATGAAAAGTATGCATATTATTTTGGTGACGAAGATCCTAACACCCTTCAGCGGTTTGGGCTCCATTCTCTAAGAGTCCAAACCGTACGAAGACTTAGTTAGAAAAAGCTCGAATGAGTTTTGCAAGTCGGTATGCACATGTTTTGGGATTAAAAAGATATTGACAGAAAGAAAAAATGACAAACAGCTATAAAAGAAGAATTAAAAATGTTGAATTGGATAAGAGGCAAGAAAAAATGGCCAAAACAACACGGAAAACAAAGGAAGACCAACGAGCTACCATCACGAACTCAGGATTTGACAGACGCTGTAATTAATATTTGAAGTATCCGATAATAATGTCGATTTAGATAACAGATGGCGCAACTTTTACATATGGTTCATGTGTGTAATAACTTAGATGGTATTTTGGAGGGTAAGCATCTGTCATTAATTCTCACTTAGTCAATGAACGAAATAGCGTAAACAACAAAGTTTTTTTTGTCTACATGCAATGGAAAATGGGTCCAATATCAACTGAACGAAAATTAACTCAATGTCGCAATCACAGCATGCAGAAAACATTTCGAAGAATGCAAAAGCACCAAAAAGTTTTGTTCCAGGATGACAATGCCAGACCTCATCGAACAAACATCGTTAAGGAAAAGTTTAAAAGGCGCGGTTGGCAACACCTTGATCATCCCCCGTATTCTCTAGACCTTGTTCCATCTGACTAACATTTGTTCCGATCGATGCAGATCAGCTTTGCTGACGTGCTTTTCGAAATGCTGATGAAGTGCGAAAATGAGTCGATAAATGGTTCGCCTCGAATGATGAGGACTTCTTCAAACGTAGAATCGATAGACTTCCCCGGAGATGGGAGCGGTTGACAGCTAACGATGGGCAATATATTGATTCATGTACTCATTCATTAGGTTATTGAAGTAACTACTTTTCTCAAGTCAAAGAATTGACATTATCAACCGACACTCCCAATAAAATGTCCTTAAATTATAGCTTGGCAAAAGAAAAACATGCAGATTATCTTGAATATTTTTGCAGCAAAAATGTCAAAAAAAATGGCAAAAGAGGATGCTTTTTTAAACTTTTTAACCTGTCTTTTTCGAAAGTTTTTTACTAATTGTGGTAATTTTTTACATAAGAAGACTTTCTTTTTGATACCCGGTTGGAATTTTTAGTTTCAGCGTTGCCGATTCTGAGGTTAATCTGCGGCCAGGCGGCACTCTTTTTTGTGTGCATTAGACACCTGCGCCACCTTTCAGAATGTAAAAAAGAAAAAAAAAACAATATGATAAAATAAGTTTCATTGAGAATCGTAATAATCATCATTTTTTGGCATTCCAGACCGTACTTTAAACGTCAAAACTACATTGAAGATTTTATAACGACAGCCATTGATGGTTTGAACAGATTGTAACTTTCCCCACACGTCGAAAATATTCATCGGCAACTTCAGGACGGCAAGCATCTTACGCTCGCTTTGCTGACATTTGAACAGAAATATGTCCAAAAGTTTATTCGTTTATTCTACAGGAGTAAGGTCATTAATCAATGGGCGAGGCAGGTAAGGGGTATCAGTCTACAGGTTTCATCTGGAACATGAATCTTCAGTGAATCTTCAGTGAATATCGAGAAGTTGGAATCTGGAATAGTGTTCAACAATATATCAAACCAACTGACAAACTAACAAAAACAAACAAAAAAAAAAACCTGAAAATTCTTCACTGTATTGTGTTCGGAAAACCTTTTTGATAGGGAAAAATGCCTTTTTCACTTTTTCAACTTAATCCCGTAAACCATGGTGCCTTTTATTGGGGAAACCCTTAGTATCGTTTCGTCTGAGGAACAAGAGAATAAATAATTGTCATCTTTATCAATAACAGTGCTTAATGTTAGGAACTTTCCTTCAGTACTCTAAAGTCGCATACTGTTTACGCTGTCTTTAACAGTTTCCCAGCTTTGTAGTATATATTAAGATCTAATCTATAAAAGGACTTATATAAAGGGTCCTTGTGCTAATGATTGCAAGTCTAAAAAGTCACCAGTCACCGTAGTCACCGACACTGCTATTGCGTCTCAAGTGGAACGTCCTGCTCTGAAACCACGATGCTGTGGAAAAAGGAAAGGATAAGGCTATCATGCATAATGGGCGGTTTGTGTCCGTCACTCGATTTCCCTTTCACTTTATTAAACAGCTAGATTTTTGCCATATTCCCTTGCTCAGTGAAAACCCTTTTTGCATGCACATAGTATAATTATCTACATGCTACAAGTATTGAGCAGCAACTCAGGGCAAAACTGACAGACTAAACGTAATTCCTTGGCCATAATAACGTGTGGTCTTCGAACCTTGTGCAACTTCATTGAAAGAACTGCTAATACAGTTCTGTCCTCATGTAGCGTGGACAGTATACTGGTCTTTTCTTGTGGCCAGCTTCAACATGGGCGGAATGTACTATCTACAAAAGGTTCCCTATTTACGTTACCCACAGCCTTCTGTTCTTGCTTCAGATGATCAGTCCGGACAAAAATTTCGAACCCGCTTTTTAAACTGCCATTCTGGAGCATGCTTAACCCTGGTTTCACGTGAGTTACGAAACCATGGCCAGTTCTTAAAAAACCAACAGTTTTAGAGTTTTAATTTATTTGATACACTAATTAATAGTTCCAAACATAATCGTGGACTGAAGATACAATTCAAAAGATGCAATTTAAATATGATGATGGTAGGTCTAGACAATTTTGAGGTGTCAGCCTAGGTCAGTGTGATCATTTATGTGAACAGGTTAGCTAATTTTTGTAACTCTCTTCTTAGTGCGGGGAGTTCAGTTGATCACGAGTACTCCGGAAATTTTATATCTTTGAGAAGAGCGTCTCCGGAATAAATGTTCCATCCAGGATCAGACCCTTGCAGCTCAATCGGAGAAAAGTGGAGGTACCACCAATTTTCACCTTGGCTAGTCCCATTTTGATTGTTATCTCCAGAATTCGTTCCCTCATTGGATGTAGCTGTCGTGTTCAATACCTGAAGCATCAAAATCCTAGCCCCCGTCCCCTTGACAAGAACATGAACCCTTTGTGCGCGAGGAAGTGTCTTCTAAAGAATTCCGCTTAAAGTGAAAAGATATTGGTTCGTTCATCGTCAGATGTGCACTAAATAATGGTTAACCTCAACACCGAAACCATCTCCCTACCTGCAGCTCTGAATTAGCAACTGTGTATTGTTTCGATCCCAGATGGCTTATGCACCAGGATAGCTCCAGGATTCATGAGGATAACATGTTGAAGAGTTTTTGTATCGGTGATGTTCGCTAAGCATAATAGGTTGGCTTTCATATACCTCATTAATAGGTCGAGCCGGTCTTGGATGTTTGATCTCCAACATAAGTTTATCTAGTAAGGTATAAGGTGTATTTACCTGCGCTGAAGCAAAGACAACGATATGAGGTCACCAAGTAAGAGTGTCAAGGAACAAGACACAAAGGGAACATATGCTACCCCTTGATGCCATGGATCAATCGAGTGCATGTTGAGACTAATTTCTAATCGACCTAGCTTCTAAACAGGCATGGATGTTTTCGGTCTTACCTGCATAAGGTTGACAGGTCTTGATATCCTTATGGCGTGTTTTTCACAGGAGAGGTGAATGACGCCTGTGGCACTTTTTTCTCTTGCAAGAGATGAAGTAAACATCGTTCTGAAGTTTTCAGCGAAATTTTAGATCTGTGTCCCGAAACTATAGTCGGAGAAATATGCTCGGACAGTGCCGACACATAAAAAGCCATACAGGATCGTCGGGAGGCTTCGGGGATGGGCCGTTTTCTTTTCTAGCAGTAGTTCTTTCCAAAACACGAAGCCTAGTCCGAAGTAATGTGTCAAATTGCTTCAGACTAGGTTCTCAAGTTGTTGTCTTAAGTTCTCTCAAGTCCTCAAGTTGGGAGGTGTTAAATGGATTATCTGAAAGCACTGCGTGCCTGGGAGTCCACAATCAGAACGTAAACAGCCTTCACTTTCCTACGAAATACAAAGGGTTATCGTCAGAGCACATTTGATTGTAGCGCTGCTTTGGCTTTAGTTAATCCTTTGCGGACGAGTATCGGCAAATAGCCACCCAAGCCTTTTTACCGTTGCGGACGCGTGTCGGCATATAGCCGCCCAATTCTTAAGGACGACAGATGTACGCCAGTCGCAGCGCGAGAATCGGGCGGCTATATGCCGACACGCGTCCGCAACGGTAAAAAGGCTAGGGCGGCTATTTGCCGACACTCGTCCGCAAAGGGTTAAAGCGTTTTGAAAACCCGCTATTTCCTGTTTCAGTTCATCAAGTCTGGGGTCAGTACGTTCTCAGAAAATACAATGCGGCTGTTCTATGTAATGTAGTTTCTTATGTAGTATTATGTCGTAGTGTGGCAATGCAAGGCATGATGTGTGTGTGTGGCATTGCCACACTTATCGCAAAAGGAGCTCCAATGCGGTCTTTTGCAGCGTTGTGCGGTATAACCAGCGGAGAAAAAGTGCTTTGCACCGTATCCTGAGATGTATCAAGCGGAGAAGTTTTTCGGCTTGTGTCTGAGCCAAGTTGACTGTGACCATTGACTGGTAACAGATTGTCTGGTTTTTCCGACTGTGTTTTCGGTTAGTCTTATTTTGATCCTACTTCAAGGTGTCAAAAGAGAAATTTCTTGAGGCAGTCTTCCACATAAGTCATGTCCGGATCGCATTCAATATCCTAAGTGCTGAGGGTGGTCATTGGTGCCGCCAATTTTCGACCAGAGGCTCTTCAAATACGTTACGGAATGATTCGTTGTTTGTTTTTTCTTCTTCTAACTTTACAAGGAAAATTGGTTCAAACTTAACACGAACTGTTTTACAGGCACTGTAAGTGTCATAAAATTTTACAGGTCCCTGGAATTCCTTCAAAACGTCTGCGTACGTTCTACTTTTCTTCAGTTTGACCAGCTATGCATGCCTCACTAAGTGGATATTGTTTCTTGTGCAGGATTCCTTTGCCTTTGTCCCCAAGAAGAAACAGATCATTGACCACTTTTCTGTGGTTTCAGGTTCTCAGACCTGGACCAACGCTAAGCAGAATTTTGCCTGAAGGAATTCAACACCATCAACTCAATGATGAAAACTTCAAACTTCCTTGGAACGTACCAAGGCTTTTATCTGGATGGAGGCGGTGTGACACACTTTGGTATTGGAATCGTCCGTGCGCGAGGTACACTTCGTTGGTAGTTGGTCCAAAATAACGTGTCGTCTAGTCCAAATGCGCCGATTGAGATTCGTTAATTGTTTCATTGTCCAGTCTCATTGTAGGGTCATCATCTCCTCGAGGAGGCTCACGGAAGTCTTAAAGCCCTCGAATACGTGGGATGACGTTCCCGAAAGCATTTTTCTTCCAGAATACTCGTGTGGGTCAGAATTCTTCCTGCATTTTTGGAAGCATAGGTAGGGAATAGTATCGTTGGGGAAAGTATGGGCGTCGTTACCCATAATCCAAACGTAATCGCCCATCAGAAAGTGCTATGTATTTGGGTTACGAGTTGAATCTTTTTGCTGCAATTATTATAATTTGTCCCGTAAGAGAGAGTTGTTTGTAGCCTCTAACACTTGTTCATCTGTCCCCGTTGGGAAATGCTCTTTTCGTTGAACGGAATTTGAATGACATTATCCTCAGGGTACCTAAAAAAACAAGGACCTACTGGGTTCACTATAAGCTCTTGGGCTACACGAGCTTCTTCTGTCGCAATCCTCTTCATATATCACTTTTTCGGACGAAAAATGAGTTAATGTGACACGAAGGACCACGTGGCCTACAATTTAACATTAGAGTGCACGCGTGGCTTACTTTAGTAGACCAGGGTCACATTTAAAGCAATATTTTATAAGAAACGCATGCAGGAACGCTGCAATTTGACTTGATAACATCTAATTCTCAAAACTGGCCCGCGGAAGACAGAGTCAGCTTTATAAATCGGCCAATGGTACCACGTTGAGTAAAGAAGTGCCTACATCGACTCATGTTATATATTCGCATAATATTTGCATTAGAGGACCAGCTCCAAGAGGTGAATGGTGAGGGTGAGGTTTGACTCGCAATGCAAAGGATCCTATGGAGTGTTTCGACCTTTTTTTCTCCCAATATATTCTGGATACATTGGTAAGGTGCACAAATATCTTTATCGAAAAATTAAAAGAAAATTTTAAAAGAAATGGGAATGCTAAATCCACTGATCTGATTGAAATGAGAGCCTTCCTAAGTTTGTTGTACGCAATGGAAGTATCACGAAATGGATGGCGCAATTTAAAAGATTTTTGGGATAATGACGATCAATAGATGTAGATTTTCACTTCATGTACTAAAATTTGTTGACATAAACGTCAGAGAACAACTCCAAAATGTCGACAAAATGGCACATATAAGACAGATTGTTGAGCTATTTGTTCACAACTGCTGGAAAAACTACACGCCAAGTGATTATTTGACGTTAGATGAACAGCTTGATGGCTTTCAAGAGCGTTGTGGTTTTGTAATGTACAAACCTAATAAGCCAGACAAGAGTTACTGACAACAAATACCCACATATGTTAAACTTTGAGATATATGTGGGAGCGCAACCTGAAAGCTAATTTCCAAAATCAAACAAAGTAGTGGACGTTGTCCATAGAGAGCTAAATCTGCTTTACAAATTAGGATGTAATGTGACAATGGGCAATTATTTTACGAGCCTGTCTGTTGCTAGGGAATTATTGTAGAAGGGAATAACGGTTGTTGGTACAATGAACGCTACTAGGCCAGAGATTCCAAAAGAATTCAAAGCTATAAAACAAGATCCACAAAGAGTTTCATACGTACCTAAATCAAACAAAGTGGTCAACCTTATTTCATGCAACCATTGATCCCGGCACTGATGAAGAACTCAAGCCCGACATTGTCACGTGTTATAACCGCACTAAGCGTGGTGTGGACATTGTTGACAAAATGTGTAAGGAGTATAGTCCTAAGGAACAAAATGTGTAAGCAGTACAGTGCTGAGGAACAGCCGCCGATGGTCCATTACAAACTTTTTTAATCTAATGAACATTGTCGTGAAAATCCAGAAATAATTGTAAGGAAAGAATTGTTTTTAAAAGTATTGTTCTTCAATTTGATGAAACCTCTTCTGATACGCCGGACAACTGTAGAAACGCTTCCTCGACACCTGAAATCTAGAATCGAAAACCTCATAAGTACGTCTCAAGACACGCAGCACGCTATCACAACGAACATGGGACGAGTTTGTCGGTGCGCATTTTGCTCAAAAGCCCAAAAGCTTTCGACGAAAATGGTGCAGGACTTGTAACAGATGGATTTGCTCGAACCACTAGGTAGTAGAATGCCCTGATCGTTAAGAAGATAAGAAATAAGTCATATACGAGGTTTGTTCAAAAAGTATCGCGAATTTTGAATTTTCGCGGGCTACGTTTGTTCGATTTTTGATCTTTTGGTGGCGTTATGTTGGTACTCATGACCCTCACTTATGTTGACAATTCCGGCCATTTTGAATGTCCAGTCAGTTTTTGACAGTTGTTGTGCGTGGACGTGTTTTAGCTTGTCTTCGATTTTCGTCTTTCCCAAAAAATGGATCTAAGAACTTAAAGCGCGCGGATGCATTCAGAATGTTGACTGTTGCATACGGCGAAGCTACTTTGGACAAAAGGAACGTTTATCGGTGGTACAAAATGTTCTCAGAGGGACCGAAAAAAGCACGCCAAGTTCGGTCGAATGTGAAGGTTTTGCTGACAGTTTTCTTCGATTGCAGGAGCGTGGTGCATTATGAGTTCTTACCGCAGGGTAGAACGGTCAATAAGGAATATTACCTACAAGTAATGCGCAATTTGCGAGAAGCAATCCGTCAGAAACGCACCGATTTGTGGAAGAACGAAAATTGGCTTTTGCAGCATGATAACGCCCCTGCTCACACTTTACTCGTACGCGAATATTTGGCCAAAAAAAACACTCTAATAATGCCGCAGCCACCGTATTCCGCAGGCCTGACCCCTGTGACTTTTTCTTGTCCCCGAAACTGAAGAGTCCCATGAAAGGACGACGCTACGCTACCATTGCAGAGATAAAGACGGCATCGAAGGAGGAGCTAAACAAGATAACAAAGAATGATTTTCAAAATGCTTCGAAGATTGGAAAAAACGTTATCATAAGTGTATAATGTCTGAAGGGGATTACTTCGAAAGGGACAAAATAAATATTCATGAATAAATAAATAATTCCTGAAAAAACATGAAATTCGCCATACTTTTTGAACAAACCTCGTAGTCTTAATAGAAATATATTTTTTTTTTGTCATGAACCTCACATATCCCATTTTTGTAAAATTTTCTTAGAGTTTCATAAGATTGCCTCTAATTATTGTTTTCTTCCAGTTACATAAGACAATTTTGTTTATTATATATCTAGATTAAATAAGCTTATCATTTCTGCTTTGCTTTCATTCCCATGTTCACTGAAAAATAGCTGACAGCGATTTAAAAATGGGCTACCATAGTAGTCCTCGCACGCACTCGTGAAAAAAAGGGACGGGTGTGCTCCAGTGTTAAAGGAACCTAGAACAAACCAATGTGTCAGACCGTTTCAGCTTTGGATTTTCTGTTTGATAGGGGAGGATTTTAGTCGTCAGTTCGGCGGAGTTTTATCATTAGGTCTGTTGAATGTGGGGTCAAAACAGCTGTAACCAATCTGCACCAAAAAATTTATTTCAAGGCTTAGATATTTATCAGAGAAATTTAGGAAAAATTCGTTGGATGCATTGGGACCAATTGGTACCACCTTGTTGGATGTTGCATGCAATGGATTACCTTATTTGATTCAAGAAAGTATACTCTGTGCAGTCTGAAGTAAGTTCATACTGCTATTGATTTTTTTCATAAAATTTTTTTAAGAGGGGATAAAATAATCTAATAATTATCAAAACAATACTCCGAACTATATCCCGACCACATTGTTTACTGGCGTGGCTGTGATTATGAGGCCACAAGCAAGTCAGATGATGGCTTAGCTTTGATTGCTGTTAGTAAAACACTTAGCAGGTCTGCTTGTACTGATTTCTGCTTTTCTAAAGTCCTAGAATGTTTTATTGTTTAAATCTCCCTTTCTCATCAAAACCCTGTAATAATTTCTTGTATCTTTATCCATGCAGATCACCTTTAAGCCTGTATGAGAAGTTCTTTGGTGACTTATCTTTATACTTTACTAAACACCATCCCCATTCTTAATTAGTATTATGTGGCGATTTTAATCTTCCCTTTGTCAAACGGTCATCTTTGTCCATGGTGACGATTTGTTCCACAGATCTCCTTTCAATATCTCTCCCATCTTTTCTGTTCCACAGTTCGATGTCACAGTTCAATAATGATCATAATCCTTTTGGTTTGTTTACTTGATTTTGTTTCATCGAATGTTCCATTTCATTACCTATCAATAACTTCCGCCTTGCAACCCTATGCTTCTACTGACCTCTATCACTCGCCATTATTCCTTGATCTAGCCGTTGCGCCTTCTACCCCCGTCGAACCGGTCCCGGCACCTAAGTTCAACTTTTTCAAGACCAAATTATGATGCATTGAAAACTGAACCTCTCGCAATTGATTGAATTGCCTTTTTGGATAATCTGGATAGTGAGTCGGCTTAAGTCAAATTTTATGATTACCTTAATAATCGTATTAGATGTTTTACACATTTTCTAACCTCTCGTCGAATAAAACAAAAACCTTGGATTACTCAGCGTGTACTTGTTGCTCTGAAAGCTAAAAATAAGGCTCGCTGTTGTCTTAAATCGTCCGGTACTGTTGACGCAAGGACCTATTTCTGTTTGATGTGCAACATAGCTAAGAATGAAACCAGCCCCGCTTTGAAGAGTTATTTCGCCAGGTGGGAGAATGCACTCAGGTCCAATAGTTCAAAACCTTTCAGGGCCTACATTAAGTCACTCAAATCTTCAAGTTCTATTTCTGGTACAGCTCACAGTGACGATCTTGTAGTATCTACTCCCGAAGAAATTTCGGAGTTATTCTCGTTGTTTTTTTCCTCAACCTTTTGGAGGAAAAAAGGTGGAGGAAAAAAAACTGTTCTCCTTCTATATCAACTGTTCTTCCCCCTACCTTTATCATGGAGAGTCCTGTTCCTCTCTATTTCTTGTGGGCTGATCCTTGTGAAGTCGCAACAATCAACAACTCCATTGATTCTCACATAAGTCCTGGTCCTGATGGTATTCCAAACATATTTGTTGAATCTCTAGCATCTTCTCTGTCAGTTTCATTGCCTCTTCTTTTCAATTTCAGTCTAAGCTCTGGTGTATTTCTTACTACTTGGAAACAAGCTATCATTGTTCCAATTCTTAATAGTGGCGATCCTTCGGACATATCCAATTACCAACCTATATCCTTAATAGTTTTCCAAAACTATTGGAACGTCTTGTGCACAGCCGACTCCCTGCTGAATTACTGGACAGGCAGTTCCAAGTCCATGTGGTTTTCACGGATTTGTCCAAGGTATTAGACACTGTCAATCACCATTTGCTATGTCTCAAATTAGAGGCTCTTGATATATCGGGCTCATTATTGTCTTGGATGCAGTCTTACTTGTCCCATCGTTCCTGTTGTGTAAGTTTCTACGGTACAGATTCACCCCCTTTTATCCTTCATCTGGTGTCCCCAAGGTTCTATTCAAGGATCTTTTCTCTTCTTTCTTCTTATACATGACCTTGAATGGTAATTTGATCTCCTCTCCCTGCCTCTATCTGTAAATTAGGGCAATTCAGGATCATCAGCTTCTACAAGATGACTTGACCACTCTCTCTAACTGTTGTTCTTCCAACTTTTTACGTGTTAATATTCGTAAGTGGCACAAATTGACTTTTTCATTTAAAACCTCACCAATGCACTTTACTTATATGTCGAATGAGCAGTCTCTCTCTGTTGTTACCACTTTTAAAGACGTTCGAGTTTTAGAAGAGTAACCTTCGACCAAAGCCTTTTATTTGATACTTATGTCCTTAACCTGATTTCTCGAGCAACAAAAGGTCTTTGGCTTCATTTTGAGGCATGTTTATAAATTCAATAATCTTTCCACTACTGTAAGTTTGTTTCCGTTTCCGTTTGTTTCAATCCGTTCAACGTAAGTTTACTCGCTTGGTGCTCTATAAGCATAAAATGCCTTATCATCCTTATGAGTTCCGTTTAACACTACTTCGTCTTTCTTCTTTGGAGTCTGGTCTTACCTTCCTTGACCTGTGTTTTCTGTATCGGCTGTGCCACCACCAGATTGATAGTAGTCTATACGCTGATTTTTGCTTTCGACAACCTCTTCGCTCAATGAGAACAAATAATCTGTTTGTGGTCCCATTTGCTAGTTCTAATGTCTACTTTTTCTCGTCAATTGTTCGTATTTCTAGAACATATAACGACCACGAGCTTGGTCCTTTTCCTTCTTCGTACTTAGCTTTTAAGTCTAGTTTAAGAGACTTACTTCCTTCGAATTGAACTAGTAATTCCTATTGCCATTTGTTTAATTCAATTTTGTAATTGGATAGTTTGTCTGTCAGATAGCATATAAATAAATAAATAAATAAATAAATTTTGACATAATTTTATTATGGCATTCAAGCTTGTGACAATTTTTTTTTTTGAAATTACCAAAAAATGGCTGCGTTATTAAGGGTTTTCGGACGCCTGTTTTCCATGACATCGAAAAGTGCTGCAGCTGTCACTCTTCTGCTGTTGATCTGAAAAAGATTCACGAAGTGTCATTCGTTTACTGACATATTAAGGAGAAAGATATACCTAACAAATTATGAAAAAGTGAAAAATTGAAAATTTGGGAGCCTTTTTACTCCAAAGTTCGAATTATTGACCATTTTTTGACATATTTGATCCCAAAAAAAATTTTTATTGACACGCTACCTTCCAAACTTTAAGTATATCCTTTCGATAATATTGCTGAGAGTAATTTACCAAAATTTCATCGAAACTAGTCGATAAATTTTTGAGCTACAACACGAGAAGTTATTGAAAACGTAGTTTCGAGATAATCGCGTTTTAAGTATCAACATGTGAAAACTATTAATTATAGTGATAATGTCCCCTGTGTAAAATTTCCCAAAACATTTGTCTGGTCAAAAAAAGGAAAGTCACAAAGCAAAGGTGGCTAGGAGAGTACAGCGAAGGGAGTATAGAAAGGCTTGCTCTGCCTCTAACGGTCCGAGCGCCCGACTCGCTATTTATCTGACCGCAAGCTGTCCTTCCGCTCGACACTATATGCGATAACTTCGCAAATATTGATTACTTTGGCGTTTCCCTGGGTCAGTATATTGTTTGGGTATTAGTCCTTTGAAATATATAAAACAAAAACAAAACATTTTTTGAAATTTCTAAAGGGATTTATGGCCTTAAACAGAAGCAACTCCTAGTAGTCAATCTGACAGGTACGAAGTAGTATTTCCAACATCCTTAAGCAAAGTCCAAAATCTGATTTAATGATTGACATCCAAAAAGGCGTGCTAATGAAAGGTATCCTAACGAAATGAATGAATGAAATTGTCACCTAGGCTGTCCAATAACAAGGCAAATCCGCTGAAAAGTAAAATTAACATTTTACGGTGTTCCAACATACTAACATTTGTTCACTCACTATTCAAATTCATTCTCGTGTTGTTGAATTCAGGTCAACAGATAAATACTCATTAAAACCCCTTTAGTTTTAAACTCAATAAATTTACCGGGGAAAAATAAATCTTTTCCCTCCAATGCATTGCAATAAATAACTTGGATATTTCAGCACTCTTTCAAACTTCTAATCGATCAAATCCATCAAGGCCGTTTAGTACACATGTGTGGAGGACTGGCCGCTATCATAAATAATTTCGATTCTCAGGAAGTTTCCCCCGAGTTAATGAGACGTCTGTGTTCTGTTTGTGTTCAGACTCCTCGGCCTTAACATTTTTATGGAAGTGTAAATTGGCTGCTGTTGGGTTAAACACGACAGCCATAAAACAGTTCATCATCGTATTGACTTACTAAACGGCCAATCAATTTTCCCCAATTTTACATCGAGCTTCGCCCGAGTGCTGGCTGCGGGGCAGCTCCTCCAATTTATGCCTGCCATAGACCTGACCAGTCACTTTTTAGCAAAACTAATATTTCCTTTTTGCTCCTGTTGTCGTTTCGGCTGTGGCCGATGTTGTTGGCGTTGCCTGGCCACTGATGCTGCATGGCCAATTGATAAATGAATCAGAATTTGGTGTCTTTGCTAGTTCATTGCGGAGGACCCGCACGGCATGTCCAATTTCCAGCTATGACCGCCATAAATTTTCCATCCGAAACCGAAAGAGGTAATGATTTAATTTATTGAGATGTCCATAAATAACGAACGAGCTGTTGGCTCCTTGCTTCGCCTCGCACCCCTAGCCCAATCCCGAATGCAATCGAGTCCAGCCAACCAGCCAAGGCTTGTAGCTAATTTATAAAACGGTCAAGCATGTCTCAAATGTTTTTGTGTGTTATTTTATTTGAGATCAACGATTTGTTTTCCGTCGATCCCAAGATAAATATTCACACCTTCGAGACGTTTTCAGGTTTTTCTTGTCACTTAACTTCTTGCAGACACCTATGCTCGGTCTTTTATTTAGGAGAGAAAGTCGCGCGAGTCGTCTGCTTCGATTTCGAGTGCGATTTGTAAACATGACAAATGCGTATGGTGAGCTCGGAATAAATATGTTTGACAGGTGAAAAGGATAATTGCCTCAGAATATGACAATGTACGCTATCTACCTTTTTGCTAGCTGAAGCGATTTGTTTGCTTAGATTTCAATTTGCCGAGCAAGTCCTTGCCCTTGCTTTTTGCGAGTCAGCTCATGATACTTTACTAATCCTTTGCACCTTTTGTTAATAATTTAGAGAGGTCCAGATTCGAAAAAATAATAAATTCGAGAGTGTGCTTTTGCTGCAGTTCTGCTACCGTGGACGAATATGGAGCATTGTATGGAAGTTGTATCTAATTAACGTCCATTCAAAACATTCTTCACCACCCAAAAGAGCATTCAAAGGCTGACAGCATTAACCACGGACTCGGTCGTCCCTTTCTGAAATCGAAATTAACGCGTCCGTCGTCTGGTTGTATCGCTTGACTGCAAAACACAATTCCACTAATTTTGTGTAGTTCTCCATTAAAATCAACAATAGAAACACGACCAAGTTGAAAATGAGCATCCGCATTCGTTGGCGAGACGTGAAACCGAAAGTCGAACCCTTATCGTCGTCGACTTGAGGCTGTGCTTCCTTCCTTACACGGATGGGTTCGAATCCATTTTTCTATGGTTGTGCGAATGTCAAATGTCAGGATTTGACATGCATGTGACATATCAGTGACAGGCTTGCATTAATCAAATCCACCGGAATAGCATGAATTTGTTCGAGTTGCCTTTTTTTTATTTATGTGAGAACGCAAGACTCCTTTTCCCTCCTGCGGAAAGTTTCATTTTTTGGGTTGTTTTGTGTGTTGATTTTTTTTTTTTGAAAGGGAGGAAGACGTTTCAGGACACTGGGCTTAGAAGTCATGAATGTAAAAATGTGCATGCTCGCATGTTTGCCTACACATTCATTTGTACACGGTACAATCGTTTCTTCTGGTGGTTGCTAACTGGCATCGTGTTTATTTTTTGGGTGTTAAAAGTGAATCGAGATGGCAGCCAATGGGAAATAGGCAGGACCGGTTAGTGAACTTGATCACATCAATCATGAATGGGAAGTGTAACATTACAAGATGCACCCCAGTGATTTCATCGTAATGTTAAAATGTTTGGGGTTGCTTGCTGAAGGATGTGATGAAATGTGCAATAACAGAAAGATGCAATAAGTATGTGAGCATTATAACCTGTTTGACATGACGAGAGTTCGTTGTTGTGCATAAACAATGGCCTAAGCTTAAGCATATAGACAAAACATTTCTTCAGAAGTTGTTAGTTTGGTTCTTCTAATTAGGATTTTGGGTTTTCTGAAGTTTTTACTCGGATTTCGAAACGGCAATTGTAGACGAAATCTACCTAAAACTCTTCGAAAATTCATACACAAGGATTATTTGTTTTTCAACTTCAGTTTTAAGCTGATAAGAGTCACATACTCACACTCAAAGTTGAAAAACCCATGAAAATGCTTTCGGATAAGTTTTGTATGGGTAAAAAACCCAAAGATAAAGTTAAAACTATTTAGTTTTCTATTCTATTCTATTACGTGGGCCCAAAATTCCAGGGATTTTTAATGAAAACAAGCGTTTTTCGGACAAAGTTATATTTATTCGTTAACATAGTTGCCTTCGAGGGCAATACACTTGGTATATCGGTTCCTCAACATTTCGATGCCTTTTCTGTAATACGATACGTCCAAGCCTTCAAAAAACGCCTCAGTCTCCGCGATGAATTCCCCACTCGATGTGAAAATCTTTCTCTGGAGCCACCGCTTGAGGTTTAGGAACATATCAGAGTCGCTGGGAGAAGTCTGGAGAACGGGTGAGTGTCCAATTCGGATAGTAATTGGTCCAATTTGGCATTCGCTTTCAAGGACGTGTGTGGCGGTGCGTTATCGTGATGGCACAGAACATTTTTCTTCGCCATATGGGGCCGTTTTTTCGTCATTCAGTTTGTCCGATATCGCTGCTGAGTTCTCTCCTGTGACTGTTCTTCACGTCTGCAGGTAATCGATGAAAATTATGCCATGGCATCCAAAAAAACGGAGGCCATAACCTAATCGGCCATGCGTCGGTTTTTTGGTTGCTTTGGTCTGCTTTGCGGCCGCTCTACCCACTTCCTATTGGACTCAGGCGTATAGTAATGGAACCATATTTCATCCATCGTCTCAAAGCGTCGAAAAAAGCTCGATTATTCTGCAACAACGCTAAAACGGCTGTTGAATCATCAACGCGCTGTTGATTTTGGTCGACGGTCAGCAAACGCAGCACCCTTCGTGCTGATAGTTTTTCGATTTCGCAAACATCGTGCAAAATGTATCCTGCACGTTCTTTTGAGATGCCCACGGCCTCGCAAGCAACTCGAGCAACTTCATTTTGCAGTCATTCAAGATGATTTGCTGCACTTGCTTAACAATTTCCGCATTCGTAGTCGCTTTCGGCCTTCCTGATCGAGGAGCGTCTTCGGCGCTCTTACGACTCATTTTAAATTCACTAAGAAACAACGATAAACTGCTCGAAGGAACAGACTTAGGATAACATTTCTGCAACCATTGCAATGATTGTTCAGCAGTTTTGGCCATGAAAAAACAATTTTTAATCGAGAAGTGATATTGCTGTATTTCCATATTGTTTGCGAAGGCCAAAGTAGTGTCACTGAAACGACTGTAGCTTGTAAATTAACAAACGAAATGCCATGTCACTATTGACAGATGAGCCTGTCATGAGTCATGCTCATTTACTCGTGGTGCAACCTATTGAAACATCCCGGGACTTATCAGCCAGTGTATTATACCTACAATTGGAATTCTGTTGTAAAACCGAAAAATTTCAAATTTCCGTATTACCAAAATTGTATTACTTTTAATTGGTCTGACATTCAAAGACGCGTAGGTTGCACTCTTACTAATGAACTCATGTTGCTAGAAAGCTAGAAACAACCATTTATTCCCGTAAAATTGAGTTTTCAAATGATTTAAAGGGAAGATTTTTAGTGATACATAGAACAAAGAAACGCAGGACGGTAGAGTACGGACAAATTATAATATATAACTCTAAAAAAAAAAAAAAAAATAAAACCATAGGTGAAATTTTACAAAAAAGCAAGCCAACATTATTCGGCATAACAAAAAAGGAATAAAACTACCGGTAAGGAAGAAATAAGCAGTAAAACACTAAAATTTGACGAAAAATGAGTGGCAGGTTTTTGGCAGCTGGATAAATGGAGTGCGCAACCTTACTTTGTTGACACTCTATCCTAATTGCAAGTGCCCTACACGGTGCGTAGGACTGACTGACTCTCGCTTTTTCGCCGACTAGAATATCCTGTTATTTTCCACACCATTTGTGGAATCTCTTGGTGCTACAAAAACACATATAACAGACATAGTAAATGATTATAAAATGTAACTATTTTCCAACACGGATAACAAATGTTTGGACATAAGGGCTGTGCTGGGTAGAGCCACAAATGACCGTAATAAAGGAAGGAACTATTCTGTCCTGAAAAAATGAGCTTGAGATGCAATAGACCACAACAGAGGAGGAAAATATGGAAATTTCGGGCCGCGTTGTGAATGGTGAATTACTAGTGGAAAAATATAAAAACCAAGTTAATAAAATTTTAAGGAAAAAAATATTATGAATGTGAATTTGTGAAAAAGTAATACAAATACTTTTGCATTGGTTGCATTTCAGGTAACATTACAAATCAATGAAAACTGATCCAGGAAGTTTCAAATTTGGTTTTTTTCGTAGTAGCGGTGAGGGAACTGTTTAGGCACTGAGTCTGGAACTGCCGAACACGCAATGCCTCTGGACTGTCCACAAAACATCAAACACATAAAGAAGCATTTTCGTTACTCCGTGCTAGGATTCGTGTTCCTAAAACTCTCCTGCAGTTTACCGGACACCATTCCTCAGCGGGAAGGAAGGGAGGCGAAGGAACTGCTTGAAAAGAGACCCCTCCATTACCGACGTTTTCAGACGCTGCAATATGCCTTTTTCAAGTGTCAGCACTGCCCGAACATATTGTGTCATGCAATTCCATTTGTCAACCGTTCTAAGCGTTTCTCCATAAATTCCGGACGGAGCCCTCCAATTTCACTGAAAAGACACCGCGCTGCTCACTACATTCTTTGGCAGAGAAAATTCAGTGACAGGCGACATTCACCTTTTCTGTAAACCATGCAGTTAGGGGGCTTTGATGAGTAAATCTTGTGCAGGTAAAACAGAAAACATCCATGGCGGCTTAAGTGCTGGGTCAAGTAGGAATCAGTGTCACAATGCACTCGATTGAACCACGGCTTCAAGTCAGGAATCAGGCGAGAAACATTTGCTTTCTCGCAGGTCTGTTGCCAATCGCTGAAAGAGTGTTGTCTCTCTTCCGTAACCTTATCTAAGGTGTCTCCGCTTCAACGCTGGTAAATATTTCGGTCATCTTTTGCAAAAAGGCAACTGGTATTACCCCAGAGATTATCAGCACTGCCACCCCGAAGAAGTTTCAATGTGGGCATACAATTCGTAGCGCTGTTTGTCTTTGCACCTATAGCAACTACCTACGGTGTAACTCCTTGCAGAGAGCTTGGGGCTATAGTTCTGACCCATAGAGTAAAACTGACCACACAGCGCTCGTCAGGAGTTGTCTCTTTGATGCATTGGGCCCCCTGTGTTGGCCAATAAGTGGATGAGTACCGTTACACGAGCTGCGGCCTTTTTAACTGTTGACCTGATTTGTTGCGAAAACTCGTAACTCGTCGAGCGTATAAGTACGCCAAGTTATTTCACTGTCGATTTCGATTCAACCAGCTCCCAAAACTCCTCCTCCATGTGATACTCAATTGGACTTTAATCTCAGTTGGACTTTAATGTACGTACAGCATTCACCAGCTCTTCCTCGGAAAAGAGAGGGATACCCACTTACACATCTGAGAATCCCGCCCTCTTCTCTTCGCGTACCATGTCAGTCATGCCATGGCCGTTGGATCAATCAATCAGGCTTCGCACGACACAATGGCTCAGCATATTTCAAGGATCGCGATGGGCCTCATCGCATAGAGCCTACCATTTGACGCGATTTCTTTGCTCCATTCCCCGATTGCACATTGAGATTTTGGCGGATTTCCACGCGTCGCAGGCTAGATGAATCCACTTCATAGTTTTGCGCCCTATGGAATTCAGCGCAGCTTCACCAGGAGAAGTCCAACTGGACCAGTAGTAAGGTTGAATCGAAGAATTCAAAGTTTTACTGAATGCATTCTTATTCAGAATAATAACATTCTAATCCTGCAAATACTGACGTTGCTGGCATTGGCTGTTTCAGCTCTCTTGAATATTGTAGTTGATGTAGTTGTGGTTACTAGCAGTGAAGTCCTTACTTGGCCTTCTGAAGCCATGCTCATGTAAGGAACGGATTCGCTGTAATTTCGTGTTGCTCCAGTATTCAACATCAGCAAACCATGTCTCACTAACATCTCCATTATCAGGTGGCCTCTGGAGTTCTACCACGATTATTCCCACTCGAGCGCTGTAGCCTTAAAATCTTCAGTAAAAACCAAATGTATTTCGACTTCTCGTAGCATATCCTCCAATGAGTTGAACTTTTCTCGGACATCCTGCATTGAGTCGTTTAGGGAAAAGTAGCAGCTCACAAAAGTTATACCTCGACATACGGCTGACACATTGCCGTTGCCGGAGCCATGCCTGGGAATCACACTCCTAGCATCTTTAGTCCATAATCATGCATAGCCCAAAGTGTCATATGGTGACGCGGAATTTCTGTGTGGCTCACAATTAAGAGCCATCTGGTCTTTATTCTCGGAGACGAGCTGCAGAGAGAGATCAGGAGCAACCGTACCGAGTCGAATATTGCCCTGCAGTTAAATAATCGATGCCCATCTTTCTCTTTTCTTGCTTGTTAATGTGTGTTAATTCCTCATATCTAGGGAATCTTCTCAGTGCAGCTGTAGTAGCACGGATCCGAATTGCAGATAGTCCCTTTCACCCCAAAAGAACGTAGAAGATACTCTGCTATCCTAGAGGAGTAGACTCCGCCTTCGGTGAAAAAGAGGTAAAAGAGGATATTGAGGATCAATACCCCGGCATAAAAGCATGCACCGTTTCTCCACTGACCACCGGTTGGTCCAAAGCAAACGGAGTGAGCTTAGACCTCTATAGAGTGACCGTAGAACAGGAAGATGATCTCCATCGTCTTCTGAAGGTACGGTATAATTTAAATCAAAAGGCAATCTGGGAAAGACCTAAAAGGCGTGAAAACCTCCAATGCTCCAAAGGTGCCAGAGGTTTGGCCACGTATAGACAAACTGCGCCTTTCACTCAAGATGTGTCGCTTGTGGAGAAGGACGTAGCAATGCGGCGCGTCCAAGACGGCAAACAGACAAGTAAAATGAGCCACCCTTCTGCGTCCTTTGCAAAGAGAAAGGCCGTCCTGCAAATTACTCCGGATGCCCCGAAAGGAAAAGACTTAGGGAAAAATAGCGTCTGTAAAAACAAAACAACTAGATTTCCTCACCTCAGCCCCCGTCTACAGACCCAGCCCTTCGCAAAACACAACAACCGCCCCTCCAACAAAAATCCAATCAAGCGTATCTTACCCTGAAATCACGAAAGGACACGAAAGGAGACGTGGCGTAGCGTATCAGTACAGGGAAATCACTTTCAACGCCTACAACAAGAAACCTTGCTTGTAATAGGAATGTCACCTGGCAACCTACTAAAAAAATCGCAGAATTTTGGCCAAAATACGATATCACACCAGCACAAGACAAACCAATTGCACTGAAAGAGCTATACTTCAATATCTATGGGGGCAAATAAGCTAATCTCCATTTTATTTGCCTGAATACAAATTCCTTAGTCTCCCATGATAAAAGAATATTCATATCTAATTCAACAAAATCAGTGCAACCAGACATAGTACTTCTAAACGAAACTGAACTGAAATCGGTCCACAAGATCCGTGTTGACAATTACAAAATTCTCAGGATTGACTCGGGCAGAGGAACCGCAATTCCACACCGCGATAACCATTGACCTCACAGACATTTCTTGCACGCTAGCCACCCTTTATAAAAAGAGAACAAATGGGAATCGTGGGAAAATACTCATTGGATCAGTATATATTCCAGGGAACCTTGGTAATTCTATACAGACATTTCTCGATAGGATCTTGAATATAGCTTTTGACTATGACTCCATCATATTAGGGGGGCGGGACCTGACCGCGAGATACTACAGTTGGGGGACTCCAGCCGGAACTTAAACGGCAAAAGTATCCATCAGTGGTACCATTCGAACGCTTTTTTGACGTGCGACATTATAAATGCAGGAACTCCGACATACCCAAGAAGCAGTTCCTTCCTTGGTAACTTCATAGTGTCCCATAATCTGTTAGCCCGAAATTCGACTTCCTATAGCTGCTCAACCTTTCCATCAATATACGATCACTACGGCCTACTACTAACACTTAATCTGAAAAATATAGAGACCAACATTGTTAGTCCGAAAAAAATTCGCTCCTATTCCCACGTAGACTGGATACAGTTTACCAAAGTCCTCGAAGATTTCTTACCCCCTATCCCTTCAGCGAATAGAATACTATCTAACCAAGAAATATATAACCATATAAAAACCTCTCTGAGTCGATATATAGGCTGCATGGACTACAATGCCCCCAGAAAGCCACTAAAGCAAATGCTGTACAAGTGCCTTACGGAGGATACATTAGCCCTTATTATTGAGAAAAAAAGAAAACTCCAGAGGCTGAAACGTATTTTTCATAGGCATTACAACCGAGTGAGAGAGAAATATCTCACAATCAAAGCGGAAATCAATGCCATGTCCAACAAAATAAGGGAGCAAGTGAGAAAGGAAATTAACGAAAACTACGAAAGAAGACTGAACTGTCTAAGGCCTGTCTTCGGATGTCTTTAGAGAAATAAATATTTTAACAGGACGACCGGAACAAAAGTTCAGTATTGATAGAGATCGAGATTAGAGATTTCTTAGATAAGAGATTACCGGTCATCAAAAACTCCAAGCAATTTTCTCCTTTTACAGTAACCTATACCGAGAACGTAGCCCGGAGAACGTAAAATTACAGGTGATAATTGCCTCTGTTAAAGCCAGAAACATCGAATACCAGGGCTCATATTTAACCATCTCTTCCAATACCAACAAGGCAGTGTCACCAAGACATAATATCTTTGGCAACTTTTTCACTAATGAGGCTGAAGTTGAAGAGAACCTAGCCAGCATGAATAGCAAGACCTCCGCTAGCCTGGATGGCATACCCAACAAAGTTTTGAGGAAGTGTGGAGCAGATGTTCCGAAAACATTGACGATCCTCTGTAATAACTGCATCAATAATGGCTACTTTCCTCAGTCCTGGAAATTGGGCAAGCTTGTTCTCATTCCAAAGCCACACTGTGATGTTAACATTAAAAATTTCAGGCCTATTTCGCTACTATCTAGCATAAGTAAAGTTCTAGAAAGAATCATCCTAAGTAGCTTTAAAGTGTTCTCTAAAAACCTGATCCCAGAGTTTCAGTTTGGATTCCAACATAGGAAGCCCACAGAACAAGCAATAATCCTGATGCACGACACGGTCACCCAGAACTTGCACAAGAAACAATGCACGATCGCTTGCGCACTGGAGCTACAAAAGGCATTTGACTCCGTCTGGACAGACGGTCTCATATCCGAACTCATCTCTTCAAATTGCCCTCATCCCCTTACAAGAATCATAGATAACTTTCCACTAAACAGGACCTTAACTTTTAATATCGCTCATCAAACTTCAACACCAATACCCATCCTATCAGGGGTGCCACAAGGATCCATACTCGGGCCTTACCTTTTTAATTTTTTCCTTCACGATGTGCCGAATCCCGCCAACCTTAAAAGTGGAAACCAAAGCCCGTCTTGCAACCCGAAGGTTATTATGTTTGCAGACGACATACTAGTGCTAGCCAGTCACGCACTGCCCATATTCGCTGTACAAAAGGTGCAAAGAGCAGTTGACGAAATAGCAAGCTACTTAAAAAATTGGGGGCTCACAATAAATGCCTCGAAATCCGAGTTAATATGCTTCCGTAGTGCTAGCGGGAAAGGACACATACTAGCAGTCTAACAAAGCAAGGCGATACGACTGAACATTGAGGGCAAGATAGTATCGCCTAAGCACACTTTTAAGTATTTAGGCGTGAATTTCACTAATCAGTTCAAAATGAACCCCTACGCAAAGAAAGCTGTACACAGAGCTAAAGGAGCAGCAGCATTAATTTCACCTCTACTCTCCACCAGATCCGTTTTGCCAAACGTAAAGCTCCTTATGTATACAACGTTAATCCGGCCAATCATCACCTACTCCTTCCCAGCTTGGATGACGATTTCACCGACAGTGGCAGAAGAAATAGAAATATTCGAAAGAAGGATACTTCGTAAATGTGTGTCGAAATACCTACGCCCCAACAAAAAATACTATAAAAATCAATCTGTCTATAAACAGACCAACATTATTCCCATTTTGCAATATATGTTCGAAACAAGCAAGATAAGATTAGCCAAATGGCTAATGACTAATTCGAAATGACTAATTCGAAGCTTATGTAATAACAGTCCTTGCCCCGAAAACGCTTATTACATCTCACCATTCAGAATTCTAGAAGAATATCAATCCAATGCCGACCCTGTACATAGTCCCTTAAAACCGGATTTTTACCATGTAAGCGCAGTCAATACCTGTAGGGGTTAAAATGAATTAACTCTTACACTAGAAGTTTCTCAAATACCTCTGCATACCCTGGGGATCAGGTCGAATGGAAATATGCCCTTTTTAGAAAGTTTGATTGTTTTAGAGTTGAGAAGAGAGCATACAGAACATTTGATCAGAACTTCCGCACCCATGAGTCTTCGCTGAGTTAGCTTAGCAAGGGTATAAATCTCTTACAATCTTGTAAGTGAAAATGGAAAAATTGATCTACCAAAGCTTCTGAAATTGATAAAGCCAGACCAAAGGCAATTTGGAATATAGGAGAAGTTCAAAACTGTAGAGCAATATTCATAACCAGTAAATAACCAGTCGACATCCACCTAAGCTGGTAGTGCCAATCGACGCGTCCCGGCCTGTGAGTTGGCACCTGATGAGAAGCGGCAGGGACGCGTGTTCGAAACCAGCTTGAGCTCTTTCCACATTTCTTAATAATAAGTACATAAGTTTTTAGGTTTAGGATAGGTTAAGTGTTGTTAGTTTTAAGTTTTACGTTGTTATCCACTAACGAACCAAACCGTATGAGCAAACGGTAGAAGAATGTATATTTGAAATAAATAAAAACTTGCAAGAATGGACTCCGGTCGCGTATAAATCAAAAATGACATTTGACTACAGAGTCGCTGTCAAATGATATGTAAATAAATATAGTAGGTTAAGCCATATATGTAAAAAAAAGTCTCAATAAAGTACTACTACTACTACTGCAGATAGTCCTAAGGTATCCGATATTTTCGCATCTCTAGCAGCTTCAACTTTCGGCAGGACCCTGGACTCTCGACGTGGCTGAATCGGAGGGCTTTCTTCCAAATCCGGGCATTGATCCAGGCATATCCTAGTCGGTCAGTTTAAAGCATCTTTTGAGCAAGTTTCCCAGCCAGGTCCACTACAGCCCAAGGTTGTTTACGCTGGCTTGAGTGCTACAGGGAGGACTGCATTTTGACGCTTTTACCATCCTCCATCGAATTCTGGATGGTGTCTTCAATTTCCTTGACAGTTGGTAAACTGACGAGATCCGTAATTTCTATTTTTGTTGTTATTTTAGCTTCCCATATCCCAGTGACTGTGCATTTGATGCAGGCTTCCAGTCGCTGCTTACGAGCACACTCAATGAGCTTCAACAAAATCTCGACTTAAGCTTTTGCCCGTATGTCATGGCTCTTTGTTCCTGTTCCCTCGAGCTGAATGCTGATTTGGCTGGCTCCAAGGACCTCTGCTTAAGTTTTTCTTCGTGTCATAGATTAACCATCTCTATCAGCAGGGAAGATCTTTGGTTTTTTGTTGCGTTTCGGCTTAAATTTGGAAACCGCCTCCTCTGTAATCTCGTTCGAGGCTTTCTTCTTTTGTTTCTTCTTTGAAACAGTCCTCCATTCATTTTCATTTTCTACCAGTATTTCCTACCTGATGTCCGAATTTTAATGTCCTTAAAATATTTCATTTCTAATGGTTTCGAAAATTTGGATTATTTTCGAAATCATTGCGGTTAGGCGGCAAGAGGTTTCTACTTGCAATCGTTTGTGCAGTGAACCCGTGAGATCACTCAAAGGTCGACAATAGCTTTGATGGAGTCTAGTGATATGAGCCATGTAAGTGCTTGTCAGGATCAACGGATCCTGTACCACCAACTCAGAACTGAAAATTAACTTCGAGCGCTTTCAGAGCGTTGCTGGGTTTTCAGGGATGGAGACGGAACCTAGGGCTATTCGCGTTGGGATTGCACTCCGGCGGTACTGCCCACAGAGCCACTAGGTCCAGAATACTACAGCCGTCAGCCCAAATACAAGTTTCGAATCCGAGTCAAGCCATGTTTCATGCAGAATTCGTGCCATAAATCAAACCAAGTCAGAAACAAACACAAACGAAGAATAGTCGTGTCAATCGTTGACCATTTGAAGTTACCCAGGGTGCAACGTGAGAAGGCGGCCAACATTACACCCCCAACAAATCTGGCGTTGTGTATTCCGAAGTGATGGTATTACTTATAATTGAGGAAGGTTTTGCAGGACTTTTGTTCTGCGAAGGAACATTTTCTCTTGAGAGGCCAAGTTTCATACAATTGTAGATTCCACTTGCGACTTTTTCTTACCCTGAAGGTCGAAAAAAAACTGTATTAGGTCACGACTCCCTCACACGTTGGGATGTATATCCTTAGCGCGTGTTTATTATAAATTTCATTATTTATGATGGTTATGATTGGTTCCCTTCCAAGCTACGGGTCTGGCTGACGGATGTCTACGACAAGGTCGTACCCGTCGGGATGGAGGGTGAAGATCATTTTGCGAATCATGGGATATTGAATAAATGGATATCATCGCGTACTGAATATCAACGGAACTAGCTTTAAAATCTTTTATCTTTCTTTAATTCTCTAACAAATTTTTTGTTACTTTACTCATCAAAAGGAACGTAAAACCGGAATGCAACATTATTTTTTTAATCGCATATTTAATTTACGCCAATCTGGCCGCCGTCCTATTTGATAGCCAAAGCCAAGGAGTCCGTGTATTAACATGCAAAAATTGTTGATTTGATCTATGGCGCGATTATTTGATTACAACTTTCAATAGTTTCAAACAAATAGCAATAATCAACGATAAAGTATTCGCTTCGGAACGGGATGTCTAACGAAATTCGATGTCTAACAGCTACCTCATTATATTCGCTACATATAAATAGAAATCGAAAGGATGTGTTAATTGGACTGGACTATCGTTTTCTATTCTACTCGATCCACTACTCCCCACTTGAATAAAAGCCTAATGAGTGATAAATAATTTCCCATAAATTTCAAATGAATTCTGTTTAATTCTGCTGATCTCGCGGCCAAGATAAGAAATCCGATTTGATTAATATGCAAATTAATTTCAATTCTTTGATTCGCTTTTATTATTATTATTACGTTGAATTTTTGGTTGTTGTTGTTGTTTTTTTTCTCTCTTCCTTTTGTGGCTCTCCCAGAAATTCTGATATTAATACTGGTCCACCGATGTCCAACCGCTGCAGACTCGGGACCGTATTTTCTCGTCTTTTGGTGGAGAACGTATGTATTTGTGTTGTTGTTTTTTTCGCTGGGTTTCTGATCTCTTTTATTTCGGTTGATAGTCTTTCTTATTCGTTTTTTGGATGTGTTGTCTCGAGAATCACCTGCATCCACCGAGGAGACATGATGCATTTTGTCAGACGAATTATAGAAAAATTTTTTTTGGGGTATTGAAGGCTTCGTTTTTTGTGCTGAGCCGGACTGAGCTTGTGTTGTTTTTTTTCCCTGTGTGACGATGGGATAAAGATTATTTTCTTCGATTAAAGAAAAAAAAATCCAAACTTGTTTCTTAAATCCCCAATTCCATTTATTGAATGAGGATGCGATTTGAAATTTTGAAAGCAGTCGCGGGCATTTAATTTGAATGATATGTATGATAGTCTAGATAAATCCAGATAGTAGGACGCGAACGATATTGGGAATTGGATTCTTCGGCATGCAGTTTTGGTCTGGTGAATTTCCTTAATTGATCGCAACAGTTCAAACAACTCAATTCAACGAAAAAGCTTTGCAGCTTCTAAACTCATTTTTGGGTTGTAAAATTGAGTTCGGTTTGTTGGTCTTCGTCCTCAACTTGCCTATCAAAGTCTTTGAGTAGATAAAAACAAAAAATCCAACAATGCTCCTTTGCCTATCGCAATCAATCCCGATTGCCGCCAAATGAATCGATTAAAATAGGTATTCATTTCATTCTTTTGAGGCTCTTCTTTCAAATTACTCACTATCAGCATTGTTCGCTGAATGCTTAAGGTCCATCTTTGAATATCACAATCGACTAATGGACCAATTTGAAAATAAATTTGTATTGTAGCAGGCAACGTTTAGATGCTGAAGGCATATTTGAATCTCTTTCATGTCCATCGAAGGCTTTCATTTTAATCTCGCATAAATGCCTGTCAAAAATTTTGACAGACAAATCGACAGCACTGTTTCGTTTTTCCTTTGTAGGATATTAAAAGAAGTTTGAAGTGATTTTTGCTTTGTACCTGCGAACGTGTGTTCAACGTATGATTTTGGTTTGAGCTAGGATTTAAAGAAGCAACGCGGTAAAATTAATTATTTCAAAATATAATACAGTATTGAAACTAAGTGGTGCTAAAAAATTATGGATATTTAATAGGCAAACACTTCTAGTGAAATAGTAGTCATTGAGCATTCAATTAAGAGGTGAGTATTAAAGATTAAAAGGCTTAGATAAAGTTGAAAGATAGAAATGTTGATTTGACGCATAAACATTTGAATGTCTGTGAGCCTTTTCAGCTGATAATTTTGGCTAGCCAAGAGTTCATCAGTGAGACAAGGCATTTTTCAAATAATTTTTTTTACCAGGTGTTGTTTGAGGAATAGCTGATGCGATAATGGCATGGTTCAAAGGTGATGAAGTTGTTGAAAATGATTTTCAAGTGTTGGAAGACTTTATAAATTTAACAAAATGCTGAACACTAATAAATAGCAAATTTCGGGAAAGTTCACCTCTCGACCTTAAATCCACTTGGTGTATGACGAAAAGGTTTTATCTTTAAAGATCTGAACGCACTTTGGATGATGAATTTAAAAGAAAAATCCAAAATAAACCTCACCTATAGGGAACGTCTATAAATCTAAACAGGGCAAAACGAATTTTTCAAGCAAATTTCATGGCAACAGAAGTAAAATTTACTGTTATAATTATAATAATTATTATAATAATATTTGTTATTATTAAATTGCTTTCTTAAAATAAGTTTTTTCAGGTAAAATATTCCATTTTGTTTCAGAACACTCCTCCTTGCTTCACTGAACCTTCATTTTTGGCATTAAAATTTTTGGCACTTTCATTTGAACGTTCCAGCAGCGCTTGCTTTAAACGCATATCCTTGAATGCACTTTGTAGTAGCCCTTATTGTTGTTGCATTGTCCAATTATTGGTGATTAAAAATGTTCATAATGCATCCACCAAAAATTATGAAAAAACATCCGAAGGATCTGAATCTAGCATTCAAGGACTTTGAGGTATCTAAGACGTTACTCGATCAGCAATAATATTCCAAATGAATGGTGTATCAAGCTGCACAGTCTTAAGGCAGTAAAAATGATCGCCAAGACAAAGGGTTTTCTCCGTTCTGTTGAAGATGCGAGAATGCTAAATTGGAAAACATACGCATCTCTTGAGGGTACCCGCGGACTGGCAAAGTTTAAGATCAGTTAAAGATCGCTAACATATTTTGGCAACGTCATCAGTTAGTTATAAAATACATCTCTCATTCTCTCTCTCGTCTATCATTGCCGACAAAGGGGGACTTTTTATAGGTAGGTGAAGACTGTTTACGCACTCAGTGTGGGACTCCCAGAAAGACGTGCAATGGTTCTGAAATACCTACCAATCACCTCCCCTGCCAACCTGAGAATCTTGTTTGGAACCGTTCGACACATTACTTCGGTCTAGGCCTCGTATTTTTACGCCCTGGGGGCTCCTCCAGATTACGGGAATCTCTTTTCCAGTGGGAAGGCTGGAGACTGCTCTATTTGCGCATTCAATTGTCAGCGCTTCTTGTCATTTCACCTGTGCCATACGCCTTTAGCATAACTCCTTGCTAAGAGCGTTACCCCACCGTTTAGGCCCATAGAGTAGTGTTGGTTCTAATCCTTCAGCGCTCATTCAAAGCCATCTCTTTAATGTGGGGAGCTCCCCTTTGTTTGCAATCAATCATGTAAGTGCGCGGCAATAGCTGCAACCTTGTCAGCTGTTGCCCTTACAGTACCAAGTATATCACTATGAATTTCAATTCAAAAACCGACTTTTGATTCTCGTAAACTGACAGGCCTTAGTCTGGGGATTATTTTTTTGTTACGAGTATAACTTCGGTTTTTTCTGGTGCCATCGTGAAACACTAACGGTCTTTCAGTCCCTTGCTCGCCTTTATTCGCTAAATTAGAGAACGAGCAACAGCAGTCCTCCATGTTTCACAGATCCGGGCCAAGGATGGAGCCCTGAGCGACACCTGAAGTAAGTATTGTCTTTGACTTGCTTCCTTTTACTCATAGAGTATTCTGCGGTCCTTCAGGTAGTTCGTCAGAATCCAGACCAGATATACTAGTGCTTGAAAATAGGTTTCAAGTGCTTCCAGAATATTCACCCATCTTGCGCAGTGACCTGCATTTCGGACATCCAGAATAACTAGCAAGACGACCCGTCGTGTGGAAATGCTATGTGCCTCCGTTTATTGGACCGCGGCCACCACTTCTCTGACTGCATCGGTGGTGGAGTAATCTGCTCTGTAGCTGTACTGCCGTGGAAATGGATCCTCGGCAGCACGAAACACTTCAGAGTTTCTTGCGGCAGCGGTGATCATGCCATTATCACTTCAACAAACTTCTCAGGATCCAGTTTGTCCAGCACTATGTACTGGTGACCGCTGCCCGAGTAATCCTCTAGTACTCTCCTATTCTTAACTGATTGTACTAGACACTCCGAAGCGAATGTCACATCAGGTCTGGTTCCAACACAACCCCATCGACGGAAAGTAGGGGTTCGGCTTGTGTTCTAAACGACGAACTCAGTTTTGACTGCCGAAGCTTTCGACTGATCGAAGCATGCCTTAATGCGATTCCTCAAGTGTTGAAGTCACCGCCGATGGGCGCATGGCTCTTTGTACTTGAAATAGCGTTCTCTGTAGCATTGACCGTAAGTTGAAAGGATGACAACGATTCGTTCGGCGTTAGGTATATACTAAGGAGTGTAGTTCCTGAGCACCGAACCTATCTTTTCGATCCTTGTCCTGAACTCGGTGCAAATTACGACTGTACATATTCATCAGGATGCCATGGTGGCGAGCTTCTGGTGTTATATTTTTCCCTAAGCAGTAGGAACTCAGCTTGCGTGTCACTCGCAAACTGTTTGAGCAGATCTTGGGCGATAATGCTTCGATACTGATCAATGTAAAGGACCGCTTTGGCCTTGGTTAGAGCTTCTTAGAAGGTACGATGATTCCATTTGCATGAGATGTGTTGCAAATCATCTGCTTTCGGGTCAGACCCCTGGCAAAGGATAGAGTGTGTTTTTCTGTTCACTCTTCTTTTTATGCCCTTTCTTACCGCAATAGTATCATGAGGAGCATCTTTTTGTTTCATTATACATGATACACCGTATCCCACAAGAAACCCATTTTCTTCTAGTTTTTCCCTTCTTTATTGGCTTTTATGCTTCCCTCTCTTTGATTGCGATTATGGCCATGTATTAACCCCTTTTGTTTGGTTTGATCAACCTGACTTTCGTCTTGCTTGGTACAGGGATATTGTGTTTTAATGCGTTTTCTATTTCGGGTAGATGGGAAACGTAGTCATTGTCCCTAATTTCGAGTGTATTCATAGTGTCAAGTGTACCGAGGACATTTTTGGCTGCATCACGGAACGCATCTTTATTATTTGGGTCTGGACCGAACAAAATCAGTATATTACCAGACCGAGTTGGCCGTACAGCTTTGATTGCAGTTCGTATATCTACCGTTTTTGCCGGTCTCTTGATTTCTTGCAAGACATCCGCATAGGATCTACCGTCGATGGGTTTAATCAGCAGTACCTGTCCAATTGGTTTTCGACGCTTCTTAATGTTTGTTTCTTGGGTTACATTCGGTGATTCATTGCATTTTGATTCCTGTGGAGGTTTATCGCTTCTGAACTTTATGGAAGCTTTTTTAGGTGCTTTTTTGGCAGCTTTGGGTAGAGCCGTCCGAGACCCCTATTCCATCGCAATTCGACCGTTCGGCGCCCTTTCTTCGATTTTTCGATCTTGTCAGCCGAGTTAGCCTGTTGCTTTTCTTCTGCCTTCAGCAATCTTTGTTTATAGTGACCTATTCGGGTATGAAGGTCTTCCAACTCGAGGGTTCCATGTTTAATCTGAATCGTACGTGGCAATGATGCGTTTTATAACCTTTTTCCGCTTTACGGCCAAGCCACTCTTCCTCTGCACGATCCAGGAAAATGGAAGTGCTTTGACAAAAGGCAGCTTACTGCAGAAGATGGGAAACATTTTCAGCCCAATCGTTAATAGAAAACGTGTGAGCTTGGTTGAACAAAATAAAACCCAATGTTATGATTCTAGAAATAAACTGACTTGAACTCCACACAGAAGATAAATGAACTCATCCACTACATACACACAAGAGTAGTTAGACTTATATTCATCTAAGAAGCATGTGTATGGTGGCCCGTATTATGAAGAAGTATCACTGTTAAAACTGGAGAGGATCCAGCGAATAGTCAGCCTTGACAGACCACATGTCATCAGAAGCACGTGAACAGATGCAATGGAGATAAGGCTCAATCTTATGTCACTGGAAGAATTGATCTACAGGGAACCATTCATTTCAAGCATCAGATTAAAATTCTTACGTAAATTATCCAAGCACTCTCGAATGGTACACTTCTGCATTTTACAAACGGTACAAACGGAGAGAAAAAACCCTGTCAGGTCGAAAGGAGCTGGAAAATTCACCCATGGTGGACATAACGACCTCATAAAGGACTAATTTAGTGACCAGAGCAGAGTATGAAACTGAGTATCAACCAAAGACACAAATTGGAGAGCCATATCACAGCAGGAAGTGTGGCTATACAAATTTCTGGTTATAAAACAGGGTGTTGCAAAAGTTTGTGAGCAAAGTTTTTCTCGTGGAAAGCAAATTTGAAAGAAAAGAGATTGTTTTAATATTTTAATTTTATTATAAAGTACTCAGATTAGATAATATAATAAATAATTAATTTGAAAAATGTCCTCATTCGTTTTCTCTGAATTCTAATAATCGTTTTCTGAAAACTTTTCTTAAGTTCTCCCTCTCAATTGGTTCACATCAGCAGCTTCCTATTTTTGGGTCTGCGTTCTTTGAAGATACTCTCCTTTTATTTGGCCAACACATGTCAATAAAGTTGAAATTAGAGGAATTATCAAACTGGTGAATCTGCAGATTATAAAAATGCTCAGGAACTTCCCCGAGAAAACGCCTTGGTATCTTTCATCAAAATCGCTTCCATTTCATTCCTGAATTCTTCCTGAATATTCTTCACTGACAAATACTCAAAAGAAGTGACAGACAGATAACTGACAGATAAAAATGCGAAAAAGAATTTGCCTGTAATATTCTCCATTGACAGGCACTCCTTGTTGAATAAAGTGAAGTTGACTTTTTCAGCAACAGTTGTTCCGCAATTGATTTTCAAGTTGAATTTCAGGGTCTTTAATACAGAAATATTTTCGGGACCGCTGATTCTTATTGTCCTTTCGTGTGGATTGGGTATTGGGATGCAGTTGAACCCACGACTCAACTCGACTTCAAACGATGTTTGCACGCAGCCCATCCCCACGGGCATTGTCATCAGCAAATCCAATGTTTTTGATATTTTGACAGAAATGCAGGCGGTTTCTTCGGTTGCCTTTTGGGCTTACCGGCCTCAGTCACCGAACCCGATTTTATAAGTGGTTGCAGATGCCGTCAAATCAGTGATAGGAAGGATATAAAGAAAACTGCAGTGCTAACCACGCAGGTAGTGCTAAAAAATGGAGGTTAAGGGCATATGTGAAATGTTTTGGCGATCTTGATTGAGATTGCTTGTTAGACAGCTGCTTGTATATGTAACGAAGATTGTCATCCAGTTTTGAAGAATTTCGAAGTTATGGGTGTCAAAATTGGACCGATCGCAGTACATTTTGTCCCTGATCGTGATAAAGGCCACATACAAGTTGCGGTCTCTATCACGGGCTCCATGGACGGACCATCACGGGCTCCGGACTCCATCCGGACAATGCCTCCAAAGACGCCAAAGCGTAGGAACGCTATTTTGGATGAGAATGTGCATTTTGAAGATGAAGAGGGAATTATAAATGGTCCTGAGGTGACATTTTTTCACAATTTTCAAAGTTCAATGGTATTGGGCGTCCTAGTCATCGCGTAAGATGGTCAAAGTTGGCGACATGTGTCAAACTTGAACTTCAAAGGAAGAGCAAAGACCCAAAAAGAAATTTTAATGTGTACCCTTGTGGGACGTTCATTCACAGTGACGCTGGAGTACAGGATATATCGGGCTTAAAGGCTTTGTTTGGTGGTCGACTGAACGATTCCTCGTCCATCATCATTACGGAATATGATTTGCCTAAGAATCGACGCTTTTGTGATTTCAACAGCGGGACTCGCTAATGAAGGGACAATTTGAGATATTATGGTCCTCCATGTGCTATTCGTGCTACTCGCTAAATGAGCAAATGAACGTTAATCTTATTTTTACTTGCGAGAAATGATTATTGAATTGTGCCTTTGTTAAAAGTTAAGGTAGATTTAACGGTTCGACAGTTTTACCCTGGAGAAAGATCGACGGAAGTAAAATAAGAAGAATAAAGCCGGAGAGTGTCTCTGCGTTTCGTGAACTCCAAAAACGAAAAGATTTTTTTCCACATTGTAGCCATAAATGCTTTGGAGTTTCAGTTCTGAAGCATATAACCATGAGATCATACTGATCATTGCGAGGTCATTTTTGTGTGATAAGAGTTACGGGACAGATGGTATGAACTTACAGCCATTTGATCTTTTCGGTCTTTTCCACATTAGTTTCGTTGTTACCTCCGTCAGTTCGAGACAGCATCTGAAGCTTCTAGGATGATTTCTGAGGCTGGGGAGCGAGAATTTGACAGTTTTGAGGAATCTATAGACCTTCCTCCACGAGTGTCTAAGCTTCCTGGCCAAACCACTTGCTGATTTACCCTGGGTTGCATCAGAGCGAGTGCATTTTACAGCCGAAACAAGATGGAACATATTTTTATTCATGTGCACTAGAAAAGGCAATAACCTCCCTGTGCTGGCCTGACTCTGAAAGTAATCTGATCATTTTGGGAGCTAGTATTTCAGGTGCATGTTCGATCCAGGGCCTGTTCCTTTTTGAACGCAAGAGTTTCGAGAGCCCCAAGGTGGCTGTTTAATTGGATGGATTTGATGGATAATTGGATAATTTTTTTATTAGCGTGATATTTATAAATAGGCTCACTTTGTTCGAATTCCTAGTGGGTCAACGCCTTGGAAATATGAAGAATATGTCCTATGGGTAAACAAATGACCTCAAGCTCTCTAAGGAACTTAGCTGTTCCGGACTTTGTTAGGGACAACGCCACCTATATAGACTACAGCCACCTTGATATTGATCCAACCGACTGACCATTGGAAGATTACTCGAATCGAAGATAGTTATCAATGACTCTTAGTACCTGAATAGACCTCCAGGATTGAGATTCGCAAACAGTCGTAATGTTACACCATACGGTGGTGTCCAAGCAAGCTCGGCAGCTTTGCTTTGAATTAAGAACGTAGTTCAAGTGTTTTTCCTAGGCTCGGGGCCGCGGAAATGCTTCAGCCCAAAGGAATCAAATCTTTAACCAAGCAATAGGGAGAACATTTCTTTGATATTTGATATTTTCTTTGATGTGTCTGGTACTCAATTGTATGAGTGAGATTGGTATAAGGATAGCCTTCCCAGTCACAATCTTCGCCAAAAGCTACAAGTCTTGCTTCCCAAACGGAGTTGGCTAAAATGTCTAAAAATTTGAGACTTTTTACATTACGTTACATCTTCCTTTTTTGGTGTTCCTTAGCTAACGTTATAATTCATAATAAAAACTATCCGTATGATTTTTTCGGGGCTCTCGTTGGAACCAAGGTTACTAAACGAACGAACTTTTGTTATTGACGCCAGGGCGTTGTTTGAATATAATATCTTTGATTTCCTCAAGAGGAAAAGAGGACTTTAGCACTTTCATCAAACCCACAGGTCCTGTCAGGTGTCACGAATAGGGCCCTCCAGTAGGACGCCCCTATTCGGAGTAAGTAATCTCTATGTCCACGTACAGCGAGTTAAATGATGATCACATAGATTAAAAAGTAGATTTTGTAAATCAAGTTGTAGCGTTGGTACATTCAGCGCTAACACTCTCGACAAGCTCACCTTAGATAGAGATACAAAAAGAACAACGAGAGTTCTTTTTGTATTGCGATTTGACGTAAAATTTTGACCGACTGTTTCTCGTTAGAAGCAAAAATTGGAGAAAATTTACCGAACCGAATGACATTTCATTTTGTTCAAGAGGTTTTTCGAAGCGCTAGCACCGTATGTATAAAAGGTGCGGTCTAGAATTTTTCAAAACACTATCGTTAGCTAGGATCTTTTCTTCTTCTCTTAGGAACAGTCTTTGTGTGGTTGTTTTGGTCCATATGTTCGTCCTATGTTACTTCAGTCGGTGGTGGTTTTGCTGTTAGTTGGTGGTTCATGTTGTCCTTGGTTGATGCCCAGCTGACTATTCCGGGTCACACGATACAGTGGTGTAGAGGAAATAATTAAAATAAAGTATCGCTAATCGCTAAGATGGAAATTGAGAATTTGCATGGAAATTGTCTTAGACGAAACCATGTGTACGAAATAAGATCTACTTGAAATGATAAGAATGTTTATAGGATAAGCCTTTTATACTTTCATTAACAAAAATAGAACCAAGCAATTCCTAGTAGACGAAGTATCGGAAGAACCCCAATGGAAATGCTTTCAGGAGGCAACGTTTAGATCCCATATATCAAGCATCCAATAGATGACGCATGTAGCGCTCGTGCTGAGAAAGAATAAAGTGTGGTACAATTTTCTTCTAAATTTTCTGAGCTTCTTTGGCAAAAACTTCGTTTAAATGGGGCGGAATCAGATGATGTTGTCATCAGTCGAGTCTTCTATGAAGCGTGATAAGGATTCCCCTTGGCAACAAGAATGACTGAGGCATATGCGGAGTACTGGGGACCAATGCAAGTTTATGCTAAGTCCAACAATAAACCCTGGAATGTTGTTTCCGGGTTTCTTTCTGTACCCAATAAATATTTTTTAGCCAAAATGTTTGGAATGCAGCCACATTCCCAAGCAAAATTTATTTATTAATATTTATTTACCAGAGTCACTGGTGAAGAAGCGATCCCACGCCCCTACACTGAATGTGAAATGTGATTCGCAACATCCTGTGAATTCAGGCTGCTTTGTAACGATTTTGCAGCTATGCGAACTTCAGCCACATTGTACAGCTATGGCGTAGCGTAACAACTGAAAATTGCTCGCATATAGAAATGGTCGCAACCAAAGTGAGCTTTCCGACGTAGAGAGCTTAGAAATCAAACGACGGTGATAAGTGGGCTAATTGCAGAGCCTGGTTTTCTGAGTTTATATGTATTGGGTATATGCGAAAAAATTCTTTTCATGCAAAATATGCAAAATAAATTTTCGACAAAGGTTCCGGTCGTAATATGTTCCAGAGGAAAAAAATTGGGTCCAAAGAATCGGCCGCTGTATGTGGGCTTGTGGCCCGGTTATATGACTGGAATTTCATTTATACAATGTAATACTAACACTACATCCACAATAAACTTAAACTCAATATCTCGTATATTTGTGTGTTTTGTTAAAAGAGAAAATTGTTATGTCCTTAATTTAAAACCGTTTATTATAGTATTTACTGTAACATTCTTGTCTAGGACTGTGTGGGTATCAACTGATTCAAATGCGTCGATAAATTACATGACGTTATCTGTAGAAATGCCGACAATAACCAACAAGCAGCTTGCAGTTGATCCTTACTTGGCAAAGGTGACCGGTTTGTCTTTGTGTTTGATAAATTGTGTTCACCATGAAAAGTGCGAAAACCAAAGGAGTTTCGCCGGCGGAAATATCTTAACCTAAAAACGACACTAGTTTAGCTTTCCTTTGAAAAATCAAAAATTTGGAGCCGGCTTTTCTTCTTGTGTTCAACAGAATGTTGGACTGGAAAACGCTCCTTTAACCACATATGATTCAATCAAATTTAAGCAAAATGGCTTACAGGGAAGGGCACAAACCTCTTTTGAAGAATCAAAGAAAATTTTGGCAGAAGCACCGATGCTTCACCGAACGTATGAATTACCGGAAATTAAAATAAGAACAGAATAGAGAGGATTACACGTTGGCGTCCTTCATCGATATCGAAGGAGCCTTGAATAAGGTTAAAACGGAAAGCATAAAAGTAGCCATTTTAAGATATTTAATAGATTCATATATAACTAAATGGATGACCCTTGAAACGGAAAAGAAGATTACAACCGAAGAACACGACGTTCCTCTAGAAAAATGGGCAAAGAGGAATAAACCATAGGTTGGCATAATATCATAACTAACCTAAGTACACACAGTTAAGGAGATATTCGACAGCCCAAAAAAGAATTGTTTTACAAAGATAGTATACATTGACGATATCGGTAGACTGATCTGTGATATGTTCCTGAAAATCATGTCAGGCTTCATGCTGACTGCACTCTCAATTCTTTTTGAATGGATGAAGTGATACGTAATTTAGTTTACGAACTAGCGAAGGACTTTAGGCAGGACCTGAAAGGCGGAAATACATTATTTTATGTAAAACGAATACAGATTTCTGGACACAGTGATATAGAGATGAATGTAGAGCAGGATCAGCCGACCAAAGTTCATTATAGACACGATCAATTTGTCACCAGCACGACTTAAGAAAAATAAGAAGATGAAAAACTTTCGATGAATAATAAACAACTTTGAATGAAACAAACGACCGCCGGCACCACCGAACTAACGATTTGGAACTTAATTCAGAAAATTGAAAGGCGCAGGAATACTGGTGGCAATATTTTAATTACCAGCCGCGCAAGTTTAAAATGTCGTTTTGTTGTCAAGAGATGGCACATGAAACCTGTGGAAGTAACCTGTCGAAACCAAACCGCCCTTATGTTGGTAAGACTACCCGATACAAAACGTCATATTCGTTTAGTTGTTTACGAGTTAGTAGCATACTTCCTTTTCGTGTTAAACATGTCGAATTTTGAGCCAAGTAAAGAGCGTTTGCAGCATGTATTGATTTTCTTGTTAAATGAAAAGAAAAAGGCATCGAAAAGTCATCGAATTCATGTAGAGACTTACGGCAATCTTGCTCCAACCGTCAAGACTTGTGAACGCTGGTTTCAACGTTTCGAAAATGGTGATTTCAATGTTATTGGCAAAGAAATGTGAAAATCGACAAAAAAAACTGTGAAGAAGAAAACTGTGTGCAAAATACTGGACTTACGCCACGAATGAAAGGGTTTTACATCGGGTTGCAACTGGCGATGAAACATGGATACATTTTGGGAATCTCAAACGAAAGAAATCATAGGTAACGCCAGGACAACAATCAACATCGAGTGCATGATTGGATCGCTTAGGGAGGAAGATAATGCTATGTGTAGTGTCCTAAGAGCTTCTCAAACCCGGCGAAACAGTTCATACCGTCCGCTACCGACAAAAAATGATCAATTTAAACCATGTATTGATCGAAAAACGCCCAGAATGGGCTCGAAGACACGGCAAAGTCATTCTCCAGCTTGACAACGCTCCTGCACATTCAGCCAAAGTGGTCAAAGAAGCGATTTCCTCGCTTGGTTGGGAACTCTTACCCCACCAGCCGCATTCACTAGACCTGGCGCCTTCTAATTATCACCTCTTCTCATCAATGGGACACGCACTGGCTGAACAACACTATAAGACTTTGGAGGATGTTCAAAATGGCTCGATGAATAGATATCAATGAAAGTCGAAGCTTTCTTTGGGAATGGCATCTATAAATTGCCTGCGAGATGGATAAAATCTGTTAAAAGCGAGGGCTAAAAGTTTGAATAAAAAATGTTTTTTATTCAACATTTTAAACTTGCGCACCTGCGGCCTGTTTTAAACTATTAAAACAGGCCGCAATCTCTTTAATCAACATGTTAAACGAATAGGAATTGAAAAGGATGAAACCTGCTGGGCTTGTGGTGAATAAAAAGAAAAATAATGAACGACTCATTCTCCTACTAGACTATTTCAGCCTGGCCAAAGAAAGCTTCACATAGAATAGGAGTACTTACATTACAGAACTGGAACACTTGGTGACCGCAGAGTTCTGCGACCTCTTTGGTTTCTGTAGGGCGACATAATCGGTAGACAACAGCATATAGTGAAAAACTAAGGACCGATGCTGGCCTGTGTTTTTTTTCGAACAGTGGATCACATGTGAATAATATGGTTCATACGTTTCTGGTGCCAGCAAACGACTAATGATTAACTTTCCTTGTTGTTCTTCAGTGTATCAGTATGTGACTAGTGCATGGATATCGGATGATATTATATATTAAACTCAGGCACTTTACATCAATTTACATAGCTAGTAGTATAGATGCCTAGGAGAGTCTTCAAAGTCTTGAAATGATAGCTGCATTTCCCATGCCAATTGGACAATTGTATAAAGGTAGTATAGCACCTGAAAATTTTCAAGAATGAATTCCAATAAAGATTCACTTAGAATCGAGTTGCTAACTTCCATTTCATCCACAGGACAGGTAATCAATTCTGAGAAAGTCATTGTTAAAACCGAGATCTATAGTTCAAGAATTTGAGAAGCGTTCATTACTAGTTAAAGATATCGATATAGTTTGCTCGACTTTATGGGATGTATTCACGATAAGGAAGGATTTATTTATTTAAGGATCTACTAGCATTTTATTCTTGTCCAGAGCTACTATTTCTTATGCCTTGTGTATCGGAATGGAAGCTAGTTCCTTTGAGGCTTTTCAACTCTTCAATTGTGTATGGAGGTTTGTTTATCCCAAAATTTTCAATCTCAACAAATGTCTCTGTGTTAGATGATAGTTCCTTCAATTTCTTAGCAATTACCTTCATTCTGGACTTGATTCCAGTGCCACAATTCACACGATTGTGACTGTAAAACTGGCTTTTTGGGGTAGAGAGGTGAAGGTTATTTACACCCTGAATGTCGGACTTCCAGTGGCGTAACAAACCTACTGGACTAACCCCCTTCCTCTGGCAACTGGAGGGCCTAGCTTGGGACTGTTCAGTTAACAAATGGAACCAGGTGCTACATCATGCTCGGACAATTCTAGCTACAAAAAAGGCATACTTGATCGGCTGGAGGCGACGAGGGTCGAGGGTTTCTTTCTCTAGCAATCCTCCTCCTCCTTCTCTCCTCGCTGGAGGAGACTCTGTAACCCAAAGGTGCCAAAAGACGAAAAATTGGGAGACTTAGCCCAAAGTAATGAAAAGCTGGCTTTTCGCAAGTTGTTTGCGTGGTTGCTGCTGGAAATGCTCTCAAACTTTTAGCAACATTGCGTCAAATATGGGAATCAATGTTTGAAGCAATGTAACAAAAAGGTTTTTTAGATTTCAACGGTGTGGGCGACGATACGTGCTCGTATCACTTCACTTTCAAAACCATAGAAACGATCGTTCGTGTTGCGTCATTCAATTTTGCGAAAAATTTTCGTTTTCAGAGGAGGCAGGTTGTTCATCGACAGCATATCTTTTGGAAAAATAATCACTGTGAAAAACAGAAAAACTGTGACAAATATTATGTTCAACTAAGCAAACTCGGAAAAAACTCGAAGAAACTCAACCCAATTCAAACTCAAATTCAAAAACAACGGAAAGGAAGATTGTTCAACAGTATAGCCCTGTTCTATGAAAACGCTTGACTTTACGACTCGTGGTACAAACGAGTCACGGTCTACCTTCCTTACTGTCCTTACCCGGTCAAAAATTGTTACAGAATGTTTCTGAAACTGGAGGAAGGCTTGGTTGAAAAGTGCGTCAGCACCGACGTTAAAATCAATCAACAGTCCACTCGATGCCTTAAAGGGTTTTAGCAGAGTTTGATCCAATGGGCTTACAAAAGTTGGAAGAAAAAAAGCGTAAGTCAATAGACCTGTTTATCTTTGAAAACACTCAGAACTTCGCTTTGTAAACAACCGTCGGCATTAGCGTTTCTAGATTTCAGGTGTTGGCCAACGCAAATTTTCATATGTCCTCCTCATTCCGAATGTAAAATCAACTTAGGACTCAACGCAGAGTATATTGATCGTTGAGAGCGTCAGTCCTTTACAATTGAAATGGAACGACTTTAGAATTGAAACGAAAGAAAAGTTAAATCAAAAGGATTTTTCTATGGAAGATATCAAAGGGAAATAAATGTGCTCTATGTGAAATTTGGTATTAATTGAGCTCGCCGTAAGGCTTTGCTTAAAAAATCTCTCGTTTTATGGATTTCGGACTCATATGGGTCCTATATCATCTGTGATTCCTTTTTTGCCATAGCTGCAGCCCTAAAAACTAGTCAGTTTTAGTAAGGTATTTCGGTCCACAGAACCTTCAAATTCAATCAATGGTCTACGACAAGGATTATTTCACTACACCGCGAAATAATCGAGTGAAACTTCCGTGGAAACAATGTTTCATTTGTATCTTGCGTCAATGCAAAAACATAATTCAATAGAAACCTGCGGTCTCACATCCATCTTTAATTTCACATTACAGTTCGCCATAAGAACAGAATCTTGTCTCAAAAGATACAAATCTGATTCCCATCAATTCGATATGCATCTCATCCATTTTTGACTGTCGCAAATGTTCACCTACTTTGGTTACCGACCGACCCACCGACTAAATCCCAAACTCCATAGATATGTGGTCATCTTGTGTCTTATGTCTTTCGTATCCCACAGGTGAAGTTATAGATTGGATTCACTTTGCTTTTGTCAATTTTTTTCCTGCTCGGCCGATTTCCAATGGTAACCACACATTTACACGCCGGTAAACATCATATCGTAGTCAGTCGTCGCATTTGGTCGAGGCAAAAACCGAAATCAAGATGAAGGACGAAAAATAATAAGAATCATAATAATAAAAAGGTAAAAGAGATTTAAGGTGTTCTGCGCGTCGTTGTTGTTTTTGGTTGATTTTTTCTTAAGTCTCATCATCATCAATTTTTTTGGTCTTCAGTGCTAGAAAGATGACCGCGGCGGTTGGCGGCGTGACGACTTGACCTTATCTCTCTGAAATCGCATCACAGGGGTTCGACTTATGCATCAGGCCCAGCGGGAGATTAGACATCCCGCATCGGTCGCAAAGGCACTCATTCTGCTTCACCTTCCACATATTCCTCGTTTGAATGTGGCTGCTTGGCTTTCTGATTTTCATAAGGGAAAATTCTTTTAAACGAAATATTTAAAAAAGATATTGTTTTGTTCGTTCCTCTTGGCCGTTGTCGTTGTCGTCTTTACCCCTGAGTCGTTTCTGCAGGCATCGCATTTGAGTTCTCTGGACTGGGCTGGTGTCGTTCGCCTGTCAGCTTGAAAGTCGACTAGATTTTCGGGGACAGGAGCGCGCAAGGAAATTCTCCCAGCGCACGAATCCTGATGTGCATCGTGAAAGAGAATCTTTCATCAATTTCTGTAGTCGGCGAAGCTGCAACACTCTAGTCTGAAACACCCTGGGCATATCCCAAAGGCAAGCGCTAATCCGATGCTTCAATGCTAGTCGAAAGAGCAAGAGGATTAAGTGCGTCGACCAGCAACCATCCCAATCCTTAATAACGGCAGTGTAAGATGTAATAATAATAATACAAAACTGATATCACGGAATATTATATCTTAGAGCTGTTGTTTCCCAAAGTGTTCACGTCGGATAATGTCAGATGACATGTAGCGCTTGAGGTCTTAGTCTTGGACTTGCCTCACCATCCTTCGCCTCACCATCCCTCGCATCGAGAACCTTTTCAACTGCTGAGCTAGCAAGCAATCAGTAAATGGGTTGGATTAGCGAAAGCGTTTCGTTACGCATGTCACACTTAGGAATATTGAAAAGTCAATAAATTTGATTGGCGGCACTGAAGATGGGAAAGATTATAATTTGCCATGAATTCCTCAGCATTTTTCCAGCGGTTCAACATTAAAGACAATTGGTAAATCGATGGATTGAAGTAAGTACCTAACGGACTATCTGCAAGTGGATGTTGATTGATTGCTTATGACTAGTAGCTACTGCCGTGATTTGCACGTCAATCCATGTTAAGGTTCATTTGAAAATTCCAGCCGAAAAATATCTGGGTCAATCGGTATTGTTCTTGGACAAAGATAGTATTTCAGGTATTCTGTTTCGCGTTACTTTCTCTTGAATGCTCGATGTTGAGAAACTAGTTGAAACGACGCAGTTTAGACCTGTTCAGCATAATCAAACTGCCTTAGAAAACCCTCTAGCACAAATTTCGCTTCGAGGTTAAAATCTTCGAATTTGGTCTTTGAGCCATTGGTTGACTACCGATTAACTTCAGGAATGTCTTTTTGTTACTAGCGGAACCTGCTTCCTTAACTCATATTTTACTACCCTTATGACTGGCAAGTTAACTCTGGCACGGAGTCCTTAGCATGGTCTTTTGATGTGCGACTATTTATCACTTTGGATTGGATCAATAAAGGATTGACTTGATTCTAGACATTAAACGAGTGTTGTACACAAAAAAAAGGAAGATCTCAGCAATTATTAAGGATACTACCGAACGATTTGATGCAAATTTTTCAACTCGTCTTATAGGCTTCCGATTCAGCAAAGGCAAGAAATAATGACAATCTTACATAGTCGAAAGTGGTGAAACAAACGGATATACGGGGATGGTCGAAAAATTGCTGGACTATGCATGCTAGCAGGCAGTAAGGAATCAAACTGTTTTTAACACTTTTGAGTGCTAATAGTTAATGTTTTAGTTTAAAACGAGAAAATTTCGAAGAAACTAGCCGCTATTGACAGAGTTGAATACCACACTGTGCTGAAACTACCTTGTGGACAACCCTATTCAGGACGACACAAGAGAAAACTGAGAAAGAGATGTGCTCCAGTTTCACAATACCGCTCCTGTGCACGCAATTCATGCTAGAAGGGCTGCCATTTTAGTGAACTACGGTCGTCCTTGAAGGACATCGAATGGGGCAAATACAACTAGAAAAGGATCCTATCACGGCTGGAAGTATGAAATTATGGAAATGGATCATAGTTACTATAATTATTTCTATTGCTCTCCCTTAAGACGACAAAGTCCACAAACAAACCAACCTACATCTTTTGCAAGGACATGAGCTTTAAGCCTGAAAATCTGTTTATAATTTTAGTAAGCGAAAAGTGCAAGGAGTTAAAGGACTAACTTAGCAAAGGAAAAGCAAATGTGATTCAAATCCTCTGGATCAACTTACACCGTAGAGCAACAGCCAAAAACTTACGCAACAAAGTTGCATTGAGAAAGAATCGGAACTACTGTTGATATTTGAACAAAAACACATTAGGGAGGAAGCCCGATGATATTGTGAGCAATCCGGAATCACAACGATCTGTAATCAAAAGGAATTGCCTTAAGCTTGTAGTTTTTATTGATCAAGTGCGCGATTATAACGTTTATCAGTATTTATCGCAAGCTAAGCGAGCCAATTTCATCCTTTAGAACAAGCTTGATGAGCTCGAGAGCTGGAGGAAGCTGTTTGGAACACGAAAAGGTGTCTGGGAATGCCTCATGCTGATTTCCGTCGAAAACGAACCCTAGATATGGTGGCTAGGACGGAACTTTTCGTTAGGAACGCTGAAAACTCATCAACCACACCTGGCACCGTGGAAATCATCCCGGATACATTTGCCTGTCATACTGAAGGACTCCTCGGTAAGTGATCACTAGACCATTGCACTGAAAATTAGCCAGGAGGCTGCTCGATGCTCAGCCATAGGTGCGTTCGCCGGAGACTTGATCGGGGTTCCGGGTAGGGATGATGGGGACTAGAGGACTAAGGACTGCAGGTTGATCAATGAAAGCAACGCTCGTTGCTGGCAAAACCTCGTAGATGACTTTCACGCAGACCTGTGAGGCTTAGGTTGTAAGCTTGATATGCGGAAGCTCTGTGCATCAAGATCGCCGTGCGTCTTTGAAACGGTAAGAATAGATGAGACTGTCTGGACATTTCCCACTGTGCATGTCATTCCTTCGAACGCTTCATACGAGGAATTTCACAGGCAAGTTTGTTCCAAAAATATTAGCAAGAAGTGAGGCTAGCACTGATCAGCAAGGGAAAGAGGAATATAGAATAACCATAGCCAATATAGATGGCCATTTGTATGCTGATCGCCGGTGGGAAACTAGTCACGAAGGTCATCAGTGAGTGACTCGGGAAGAGTATCCAAGCAGCTGGGGATCTGTCTCTACAGCAATAAAATTTTAAGGGCTACCAATCCACGAATAGTGCAATAACAGAGGCAGTGAATGCGGTCCAGCTGTTTGAATTCCTCACTCACCACTCGAGACGAATAGTAATATTAATAACACTACATCCTGAAAAATTCTAGAGCACTACTCTCGATGCTGCGCTGAGTGATTAAGTGAATGACATGTCGTAGGTTTGCTCTAGCGCTGGAAAGGACTGAGGGTCTAATACTGGTCAAAAAATGGATCCTTCATGTTATTCTCGTTTGGGCTAGACAATGGATCACCGAATCAAAAAACTTAAAAAAAAGCTTCGCTGAATTAAAGTCAAACGTCAGGAGATAAGGATGCTGTGGTAATGATGGCTCTCAGTCTCTCAGTCTCAATCTGTCTTACGATGAGTACTAAAGAGTCAGTGCTCTTGTACGGCTCCAAAGCCTGGACTCATGCTTTTAGTAAGGAGTCGTATCAAGGAAGTCTCACACAGGTACAGAGGCGAGAAGCTTTGCGGAAAGCAGCTGCATACCAAACTGTCTCTGAACTGGCAGTGCTGATTTAGCTACTTGCGGAAGAGCAAAAATAGCCTACTTACCGAGAGGGAAATAGGAAATAGAAGTTTTTTGCTGAGGACAAAGGAGAACCGCCATAGCTTTGTGACAGGAAACGTGTGGCTCGAAGCGCAAAGATGGTGGACCGCACGATTTATCACATCACGGATGAGCCAATGTTTTACAGAAACCATGGTTTAAACTTTTTTAGGCCTGACGAGAATACTCAGTGAGTTACATAACTTTTAGAACCTGACATTCAAGAAATGCTCCACTGGTCGAACCTGTCGAAACCGTCAAATTATTTACAAAATTTAGATAGTGCTACATAGCCAAAGAACGTTTACGAGGCACAACGTGCGAGAATATGGGTGTTTCTTTTATTTTCCTTTTTGACCAATACATGTCTCTTTAAGATTTTGTTGTTTGCGACATGATAACACATAACGCAAAATATGTGGTAAGTTCATCGTTTGTTAGTGAATACCACTGTTCCTTCATATTTGAATCCATTTCGATTCTCGTTTGTACCGTTTGCACTTTTCGTTTATCTCTAATTATTATTAAAAAAAATACTTAACAGTTCTTTGAAAAGACACAGAAACATGTCTGTATCTTTTCAAAGAACACAATGCTTGTAGAACTGAACAATTGACATCGGAAGTTGTGGTACATTGTTTTATACTGACAATTTTTGCCTCTTACTTCCAATTCCACTCATCGTATGTGTCAAAATCTTCACTGTTCGAAGAAGATCTTGCACGGTTACGCACTCTTTATTGAATAAAACTAGATTCACTTGAATGATGTGCAGGATCATCAGCATGAAAAGCACTTTGATGGCCATTTTCAATTTCACTTTCACCAATAGAACAGCCTAATAGACTTTCATCGTCACTTTTATAAGATGCATTCAACTCAAAAATGTTGGTATAACAATTTCTGATTTTTACAAAATTCAGATATGAGCTATTGTTGATATGAGCTATTGTTATTGCCCATGCATTCTTGTTATTGGTACTGTTGAGAGGAACAGCTTTTTTTTTATCTAAGCAAAACAGCATTGAAACACAAAAGAAACAGCTAATCTAATAATATACTGCTCAGTTTTAGCAGAAGACAGTGATTGACGTCTCGGAAACGTCAAAGTCCACATTGGCATATGAAATGGATGACGTCTAAGAGACGTCATTGTATGTCAAGTGATTAAATTTGCATAGTAAATCAACTTTTTTTAAATTTATGATACTGCAACCACTACTAAACTATAGAGTATTTTGCTTTTTTGAAAAAAAAAACTCTTCGTGCATAATTAAACCCTTTTGAAAAGACATTCCTCGATTCAGTGGTCTTTGCTCGATTTGCTCGAATTCTTTGCTCGACACATACCTACATTGCTATGTTCTATCGCATCAATCTTATGAATCAATCTTTTATTCTTAGTTTATATTCATCTATTCTCAATTATTTTTTGGTATCATTGAGGGTTTCTATTGGAATTCGACATGTAATTTTGAACTGTCAAAATACGTTTTGGACAAAAATAACATGAGACAGAATATAGCGAACTTTTGGTCCAGAAAATAAAATAGAATGCTGAGAAAGACTATCCCATAGCTTTTGCAGGATAACGGAAGATGTTTGTGAATGTACTGTCCTATGAGAATTCATCTTTTGATGAAAAAAAAATTTGTCTAATTTTTTTAGGAATTAATCAGATTGTTATTTTCGTGTTTCAAAATGTGGTTTTTCCTATGTTTTGAAATATTTCAAAAATTCCAACAAGTATCATATCACCTGACTAAACGCGCAATAAATCCTGAATATTCTATATTTGCAGATTTTCCATTTTAAATGCTATAGTTTGTTTTATTTCGTCCTTTGTGTTTGTGAGCCTCCTCTTTAGTTGAAACGGGACACTGCTTGAGATTAGCTGCATGTTGCCTTGTTTGTGTAATCTGCTTATACGTCCTGTTAGATCCTTGTTAACGACCACTTCCCTTTGTTGTTCTTCTTGTTGTCGCCTTTCCCTTTGAGTGTAGAGCGTAGTAAAGCTGTCTCGTGGTCTTCTTGCTTAAATTTTCTTTACCTTTCTTGAGATCGTCTTTGTTTCATATCCGTTTTTCTTTGCTGTGTCCAGAATGTTATTTATTTCTTCCATTCGGCTTTCCTTTCCTGCTTTCCTGCTCAAGGGTATTGACAGCATCCTCTGCATCCATGCTCGCAAAGCTGCCATTTTTAGTTAGTGTGCCTGTTTTATCTTGGTACTGTCCTTTGGGTGCTTGTGTTTTTCGGTGTATGTCTAATTCTATTTTTCCGCTAGCCCTTTTTCGCTTTGTTTAAAGCTAGGAAGGGTAGTTCGTTATTGGTTTCTTCCTCCGTTGTTAACGTGATGCTGTTGTGGATGTTATTTAATTTTAACAGATAGTTGTTCATATCTTTTTCGTTTGGCATAGCAAAAATATCGTCTCATATCGAACCCCAAATTTAAGAATTATGCCTTCTTTCTCCATTGTTTGTTCGTTTCAGCTCATGGAAATCTCGTTAAAAAACGATGACATAGAGCTACCCATTGGTACTCCAGACTTCTGCTTGTACTACTTTCCTCTAAAGGTGAAATAGTTTTGCTACATGCACAATGTTGCCAACTTTGTGATTGCTTTTCTTTTTCCTTCTGTTTTTGGATCTTTTAAATTCAATTGGTCTTCCAAGAGCGCGAAAGCTTGCTACACGGGTACTCTTGGGAACAGGGCCTTGACGTCAAAAGACACTATTTTGTCATCGCTTTGTAACCAACTATTCTTCATGAGCTTTTCAATCAGTTCATCTCGGTTCTTGTCGGAGTATTTGTTTGGTCAGAATCCCATTCTCAAAGTCAAATTCTTGTACCAGCCACTTTGCTGATTTGGATGTTGTAGCATTTGTTGATGTTATGACTTTCCTAAATTCCATTTCTTTCTTGCAAATCTTTGGTTTGCATTTGATACTCGAAGCACAGGTTTGGTAACTCTGTAGTTCGTCCTTTAACCAAATAAGCCCTTGCACTGATTTAGGGCTCTTTCCACACGCTTAACCCTTTCAGGGAGTGGATCCTTCCAGTGTATCTAGGTTCTAACTCGAGATCATTATGCTCTCCCTTTTCCATAATAATTTTCTTTATCGGCTTTTAGATAAAGGACTGGTTTTTTGTTTAAATTTTTGGCTGTCTCCTATTCTTCTTATTCGCCTTTTCTCGTGACCTTTACCTTTTAAAACAGCAACCTCGTCGTTCTATTTCTCACAAACTCCTTTTTATTTCTCGGTAGAAACTTTATTTTTGCTTCCATGTCCATCACAATTTCTTCCCTTGATGTCATATTACTGTTCACAACAAAATTAAGCCCCATATTTTGGAGTCTATTTTGTTCTTCCGAGAAAACTTCCGATGATATGTTGACCACAAAATCTGGGATCTCCTCAACTTTAGCCATTTCATTCCTTTCGGTGGTTTTTCCTTCGATTGGTGACTCCAAGTTCTTTGAAATTATCAGCGAAGATCAAAAGATATTCCTGCATATTCGCAGGAAAAAAATACCTCTGCTGTATCTGGATTTATGGCATTTTGAAAATGTGGTTTCAATTGAAACCACTTGGAATCAAAGGATTAAAATAAAAATTAATTTTTTATTTAAAAAGGTTTTTTTATTTTATTTTTTATACTATGCCTTAAAATAATTTCGTTGGTCGTTTAGACACAATGGAATATCACACGTTGAACATGACCACCTTGTTTGATGCGATTCATCTCGTGAGCTATAAAAGCCACAACGGCGTGAAATTCCGTGTTCAGGCATATGACTACAATCATCATATCTCTTCTCTTGTGACATGGATGTCCGAAATTGTTTTGGTGGTATATTGCCACTTGTTGTCGGTCGTCCCCTTTCAGACGGCAGTATTCTTGTCTCTATGAGACCTGAACATACTGACACCTGAAAATTTTCAACGACAGAGTCTATGCAGGCCACCAAGTTAAGGAAATGCCACAATTTTTTGAATTTGCGATCTATTTTATAGAGCGATTTGAGCATATCTGCTTTATCCACGTAAACCGTATGCTTATTGCCTATTATTTCGCTAGTTTAGGAACGGATTTGGTTGGGGATTTTATTTTTAAGTGCCAACACTGATTTCTCGTCACCCGCAAACATTTGACAGTTCGCCGATATCAACGGACGCCGTGGTATTGAGTTAAAGTTTTTGTCACTAAAAAGTAAGTATTTTACTTCATTTGAGTTGCTTTTTGGTATTTTAGTGTAAACAAATATAGGTACATGAATTGTAGACTGAGTTTGTGCATATGTTTGGCTTTGCAGCTGCATAAAAACTGAGCCGCGAAAGTTTTGATATTGTTGTTATTTTTAAGGTTATATTTTTTTTAAGAATAAGTTTTGAAAGAGCCGGGTGAATGGGCCATAAAAGAGCTGGCTCTTTTATAACCGGCTCGTTCATAACCCTGTATTCGAATTTTGTAAATAAAATATACTAGTAATAAACATGCATTTTTTCATATATCATTAAATTATTTGCATCAGATATTGCATTATGGAGAAGCCTGGTCTAAAAAAACGAAAAAGACCCGAAAAATTGGTAATTGAAGAAGCAGTCAATGAAATTTTGAAGAAAGGTCAGTCCATAAACAAAACTGCACTTGCTTTAAATATATCGAGGGCTTACTTAGCTAAAATAGTTAAAAAAGTAAAAGCTTCCGGTTAATCATCTTAAAAACACTGTCTTAATATAGGAAATAAGCGTATTTTCACAACAGACCAGGAAAATATGGTTGCGAATCATTTAAAGACTGCTTCTAAAATGTGCTATGGCCTAACAAAATATCAAACTAAGAAGCTGGCACTTGATTACGCCATGGCCAACGATATCTGCTCGGATAAATGGAAGGAAATTAAAACTGCAAGTAATGATTGGCTCAAAAGATTTATGAGCAGACACAACGATTTCGCTGTGAGAAAACCTGAAAGCACTTCTCTCGCCCGTGCAACAAGTTTTAATGAAAATAATCTAAACACGTTTTTTGAGAAACTAAGCACTGTTTTACGCAAATACAATTTTTCTCCCCATATGATTTTTAACGCCGACGAAACAGGCTGCAGCGCCGTCACCAATCGTCCTAAAGTCATAGCTGAAAGAGGTTCGAAACAAATTGGGTAAGTTACCTCAGCTGAACGAGGAGCATTGGTGACAACTCTGTTCTTTATTAATGCTGCTGGTGGTTTTTTACCGCCTATTTTTGTGTTTCCTAAAGTAAACTATAAAGATATTATGTTAAATAATGGTCCGCCTGGAGCTCTAGGATTGGCTCAAGCTTCTGGATGGATGACTGAGGACTGTTTTGCTAAAGCGCTTGAACACTTTGTGATGCATATTAGGCCATCAAAGGAGAATCCAGCATTGATATTTATGGATAATCACAGCTCTCATGTGAATCTTAAAGTGGTTAAATTTGCGAGACAAAACTCAATCATTATAGTCACATTCCCGCCGCACTGCAGTCATAAACTACAACCACTCGATGTCACAGTATATGAGCCTTCCAAAACTAGATACCGCATTGCCATGAATGAATGGATGTTGTCAAACCCTGGTAAAACGGTGACTATTTATCAAATTGGACAATTTGTAAAAGAAGCATATCTCTCAGCTTTTAGCCATCAGAATATAACACAAGGATTTTTGAAAACAGGAATTTACCCCTTAAATTCTAATATATTTGATGAGGAAGAATTTTTATCTTCATATGTGACTGATAGACCTGATTCATCACAGTCAAACGATGATACTGAGTTGAACTTGGACAAAGAAAATATTAAAACCAACTTAAGATCAAAACCCTTGCCTTCTGCAAGACCACCTGAAGCTCACGAAGAAAATGAGGTTGTAACATATCAGAATATCAGACCATCTCTCCATTTAACCTCTACTCCTGCGGTTGCGATGCCGAGTACTTCAAGGCAACAAATTATACCACCGGAAACGATAAGACCATTTTCTAAAGCGGGCAAAGACAAAACACGACACGCAATAAGAGAAAAATGTCCTCTGTCATCGTAACTGACACTCCTGGAAAGAAAAAATTAGAATAGAAAGAGGGTAATGCAAGGAAACCAAAAAGTCTTATTAAGAAACTGACTACAAAACAGTCCATAAAAACCCGTAATAGAAAATCAACAATAAATCAAGAAAATTCCGTACTGCAAGGTGACTCTGATTCGTCTGACTCTATCGTATTGGCTGAAGTAAGAAAAAAGGTTGTTCGAAGAAAAACAAACTCCAAAACAAAGAAAAATAGTGATGATTGCGTAGTTTGCAACAAAACATATGAAAACAGTGATCAAGATTGGTTGAAGTGCAAAATTTGTCGCGGTTGGGCTCATGAATCTTGTGGCATTAAGGGGAAATTTAATTTCTTTTGCAAGACATGCTTCTAATTTCAAGAAAATGACATTATATTCTAAAGTCCCAAAAAGTTTGAATCTTAAACTTAAGCAAATTGATAGTTAAGATTTTGAAGCTTAAAGTGAGCAATATTTTTTTTTTGAATTTCTTAAAGATTTCACGATGTTGTTTTGGATAGAAGATAATATTTTTTTTTACTTTGTTAAATTTTTGAGATTGTTGTTAATAAAAAATAATCCTTCTCTAATATATTAAGATTATATATATTATAATAGGTATGATTGAATAATATTTTTAGATTAAAGCGCTTGTTAAAATGACTGATAGAATTAAAAATTTGTTAAAAAAGTGATAAGTTTATAAAAAGGATTTGTTAGAATTGTGTTTTTGTTGTTTTATAGGGCAATAATTATTATTTTGCATAATTTTCACAGACTGGCTCATTCATAACTTTTGATGGCTCTTTCAGTACCGAAAAGTTATGAAACAGCCAAAAGACACATTTTTTAGAAATGAATACTTCACTGATTTTTGTAATGTATTCAAGGTTTTTTCGTATGAAATTACCTACTTTAATATATAAATAATAGTTTGACAAAAAAAAATCATAATTTCTTTCAATAAAAGTATATTTTTTTGCTCCGTTTTGTAAACTGGCTCTTTCATACCACTTCTTCCCTACGAGGTTTTTTCAAAAAGTATCGGGAATTTTGAATTTTTGCGGGCTACGTATGTTCGATTTTGATCTTATGGTGGCGTTATGTTGGTAATCATGACCCATTCAGGGTCATAGCTGCATTCAGAATGTTGGCTGTTGCATACGGCGAAGCTGCTTTGGAAAAAGCAACGTTTATCGATGGTACAAAATGTTCTCAGAGGGACCGAAAAAAGCACGCCAAGTTCGGTTGAATGTGAAGGTTTTGCTGACAGTTTTCTTCGATTGCAGGGACGTGGTGCATTATGAGTTCTTGCCGCAGGGTAGAACGTTCAAAAACGAATATTACCTTCAAGTAATGCGCAATTTGCGAGAAGCAATCCGCCAGAAACGCACGGATTTGTGGAGGAACAAAAATTTGCTTTTGCACCATGATAACGCCCCTGCTCACACTTTACTCGTACGCGAATATTTGGCCAAAAACAACACTCTAATAATTCCGCAGCAACCGTATTCCCCAAACCTGGCCCCCTGTGACTTTTTCTTGTTCCCGAAACTGAAGAGGCCCATGAAAATACCACGCTACGCCACAATTGAGGAGATAAAGACGGCATCGAAAGAGGAACTGAACAAGATCACAAAAAATGTTTTTTTTAAAATGCTTCGAAGATTGGAAAAAACGTTATCACAAGTGTATAATGTCTGAAGGGGATTACTTTGAAAGGGACAAAATAGATATTCATGAATAAATACATAATTTTTGAAAAACATGAAATTCGCGATAATTTTTGAACGTAACCTCGTATTGTAATTGACCACCATTTTCGGGCATGTATCTTCAATATGACTTCCATCCTTTTCTCTTCTCGACGTAGTATCATTTACTGAACAATCAGCGAATAAACCGCTTTCCTGCCTTTCCACTTACAAAAAGCCAGGCCATCTTTACAAACACGCCAGTGAGGCTCGTCCTCTGTAAATCTTTGTCATGTTTTAAATCCTTCGGCAAATCTCTTCTACCTTTTCTTAAAGATTCACATGTATATATACCACGAGATTTCAAGTTCTGCATCAAACTCACTGAATGAACATAGTCATTGTAAAAGACATTGTGATATTTACCACCTAAAAACCTTGTCAGGTCATGCACCACACCAACTGCCGAGACCTTGCCAGTATATATTTGGGTTTGGCAGACATATCCTGACTGAGCAGCCCGAATCCATATTTTGTATCTTCGTTTTATGGACTTCATTGGCATATACTGACGGATACTGCTACGGCCTTTGAATTTCCCCGTGGATTCGTTCACAGATTGATATTCGGACAGTTTCCACGATGTTTGGAACGTTTTCGATAACGCATCAATCAGTGGTTTTACATTGTACAATTTGTCGTACTGGTCACTTCTACTCACAGCTTCTTTTGTTTGGTCGTTCAGAGGATTATTGCGAAGAAGCCTAGAAAATCGGTCCCTAGGCATCAGAGCGCTTATGTAATAGTCTCTCATTTCAGACATTGACGACCAATAATCCAAATCACTTGGCAGTTCCTTTACACCCATTAGCAAATTGGTCGTCATGTGCGCAAAAATCGATGTTTTTTGTCCAAACTGTGAGTCCACTTAAGGTCTTAAAGCAGACAAGGGGAATCTCATCCACACTATACCAGATAGATTCTTCGGTTTCCACATTCTCTGCGATAATTACGTTTACTGGTAAGATTTCTATCAACTTCTCTTCGTATTACCCATCAATAGGTCCGGAAACTTCCGACTCTACATCCAATGGAATGCTCTCAAACAATGCAGATAATTCTTAATACGTCATTTCCTCAAAACCGCTAACAGAAAACTTAGAAAAAAAATTATATACAAAAGACAAAAAAGGTTACGTGTTTCCTAGTGGTAACATATGAAACGACAAAGAAAATAAGCCGTATGTACTTTAATTTTCGAAAGAATAATAGAACTGTTTTTTGTTTTGACGGAAACTACATTTATTAGAGTTTTCGAAAAAAGTTTTCCCTTACCGGATATCAACACTGTAAAAACAAAAATTTAATAATCACAAAATTACAAATTTTAATCCGACTTATACCTTCAAAGAATGCACTGCAAATGCTTATCTAACGAATTATCCTTTTTCAAAAAATTTGCTCATAAGGCAATAATATCCCTTCCCCGAAATTCATAAATGGTTCGAAGACATTATCACCAATAAAGAAAGAAAATGTGGTTTCATATGAAATCACTAGTAAGCAAAAGGTTAAGCAAATTTTACATAAAAATACAAATATAAACTTGGAATACATGTAAAGTACAAGTACAAGTAAACAAGTAAAAGAGATGGAATTTACATGAATGAATCCTTTTTCGGTGATTCTGACCACCTATGCGGCCTCCAATGCGAGCTTTTAACTCAGTTCGTTTTCGGAATTTCACCAGAGCGTCTTCTGTCCGTAACTTCGTATCCGCCAGAAACGATCTCGTCCTTTTATATGCAAATTACTTCGCGCAAATTGATATTCATTCAAGTGTCCTCTCGTGCAGTCAAGATACTTCGTTTTGAATTTTCAGTCATTCGCTGATCGGTATGATAAAAATTATAACAGTTGTACTCACAGCAAGGGACCGTTTTAAGCTCGATTTAAGCTGTCCTTTATCAGATCCTTTCCACCTCTGGTTTCCTTTTTTCACCTTGGTAACTTGATCGTCGCGCTCTAATTCTATGACTTTTAGGTATTAACTTAAACTTTAGGCACTTTCTAAAAACTCAATGCCCTCGCTTATATTTCCCTGGGCCTTTCTCCTGAATGGAATGGCCAACAACAATGTGTGATGCTAATTGTATAGAAAACATATTAATATCATTCTATCAATATTCACTCATTGCGTGCGTCCTTCCCATACGAAAACAGCTAAATGCGCAACATGATCACCAATCAATAAATCGATCAATGACAGGCTCACGCATTGCATATGCTACTAAAACGATCCATTAATCTGGACATCCGCTAGGAGGATACCTTTTAATTAACCTAATTAGCGATAAGTCAAAGGAGCTTGTTTTATAACCAAAAACTTCATGTAGTAGCCCCATCAATATCTCAGTCTTAGCAGCGGAGTCCAAACAACATCTTCCAAGGTACAGACGGGATGTACATATACTTAACAATTTCCAGTTTCAACTTTTACACACCTCATCTTCCACCGTTCTGGTGCATAAGCGTACGCATCGCCATCATCATCTGCATCATCCCAACATCCCGATCCCGATTCAACTGCATTTCGTCCAGCAAACCTTGCCCCGTTGCGTCCACATACGAGGCTCATTTATAAAAATATCGACAGAAAATGTGTGGAGACAGGTATGGCAGATCATTAGGAGGAATTTTATTCAAATGACATAAATCAGACTACGGATTTAACAGCGAAAAAATAAAAGGTAAAGTTAATAATGAGCTGATCGTGGTATGCACATCAGGGAATACACGAACCAAATCGATTCATCCTCGCTGTTGATTAGTCAATCGATTGATTGGTGGGTAGGCGCGGTGTTATAACGACCGAGCTCTGACGACCTGTGCAAGAGGGAAAGGTGCCATCCCAAGCGGACCTTATCGTCTGGAATTCGAAGATAAGCGTGTTAGGAAATGTTTTGGTTGCCACAGGATTTATAATTGAATCTGATTGCCTTCTGATTGTCGCGTTCCCGAGCCAATAATCGCATTAAGGTCCAGCAGGAGTGCGCAAGTGCTGGTCTTGCAATTTGATAGGCATATCAACACTCGACGACCTTGGAAGCGGCAAATGCAATGGTAATGAAAGAAATTAAAACAATTTAAGCAAATCATGAAGTTTCTGGAAAAATTTACTTACCATAATTTGCAGCGCGGCGACATCGGTGAGAAAATCAATTCGCGATCTATCCTTTCACGTTCGCCGGACAGGTCTCGTGTGTGCAAGTTCCACTGCAGTAGCCTTCATGATGCCTGGGAACGAGGAATCGAAAATGAAAGGCAGATTTACAATATATGCAGAACGCCATTACGCCGATATGAGGAACGAATGGTACAGCCACCCGAATAGCCATGAAGAAATTAACAAAAGTAAAATATGAGCCATATCTTGAGATTGGCGTGGCCACGAAGACATCATCTATAGATACTGGGAGGCACTGGGAGCCACCGTGGAACCACCTTGTTGCTCTCGGCGCAAATTAATTTTCATAAGAAGTTTAACCATGACTCGGGTGCTGTGCATAAATCAATTATTGCACATTGCACAATTCAAATCGAAGCTACCAAAGCTGCAAGTTTATTGCCACCAGATGAGGTGGTGTGAAAAGGGATCCTTGTGCTGGCATTCCTTAAAGTGTGCTATGCATTGAACGATTCAGGCGCTCATCTTAGTTGGTGTTCCAAGTAACTTTATGGGTTTTAAATGCACAACATTGTCTGCAGAACAGGAATAAATGCTAATCGACTACTTAGTGCAAAGCGAAATTATGAGCCCTTAGCTGCGCGGCCGTCAAATGTGAAAGAAAAGATCATCCCTTAAAGGGTCAATGCAATTTAATTATGTAATTTAATAATATTTCATGCGAAATATAATTTGCTGCAGACGTTCAGGGATTCGGTACTAAACAGAGGACCCAGCGTTGATTGTTTTTGCAGCGTTAACGACTATCCCGCCCTTAGCAGAGAAGCAGAGAATGATCCACCTGCGGAGGGACGAACGGGACAGAGAGGCTAACGTTCGATAGGAAGGACGACTAATTCCTGCTCTGTGACACAATACTCGGAAACATAAAGCGCGCAAATATGAAGCGCGATTTCTAAGGTAAGGCTATAGCTTAGTCAAAGACACGGTGAGACCGATTTTTACCTGACTCAAATCGCAGTGGTCGGAATTTCTGGTAATCAATGTTTTAATTCCCGTTGAAGGTTGAGTTTTTACAGGAAACACCTCCTAAATGCCTAAAAATTGCCTAACTTTAACAGAGGTTAATTGTGGGCCCTGCTAACAGAAAGCCAGTTTCCTTTCAAGGTATAATATGACTTTCAAGGACTTGATAATACAAAATAGCTTGAAAACATTGACATAGAATAGATTTTAAATATATTGTGATACTTCAGAGTCAGATCAAAAGAAAATGTTAAAAACAAAAAGAAACCAAATGTCTTCCTTGAGGTACACCAAGGTATCATTTTCTTTCACAGTAGGCATAGCAATTTTCAGTCTTACTAGCACCATATGGGAAAGGTGACGTCTACCGTCTGCTTATTCTGCACAGAGTATGTAGACAATGCCTACCAAATCCTTTTCAGGTGCATATGATGGGTAGCGAGTGCTTTCTTCTTTGTGAAGAAATTGAAGTAAGTCCTTCGGAAAGTCTGATGTATTAAGCCGGATATTTTATTGTGAATATTTGCCTTGACTAAGCCGAGGCTCACAGTCTCGTCAGACTAGGGTTTAGGCTCGTCAACGACCGTTTTACCAGTTTACATTGAGGATCTTCAACTTTTATAGAAATGGAACCCAAGGAACTCTTCTTTTCCTCATCATGTTACTGTCTAAGCCAAGCACATGCACCCCTAGCCACTATGATACTCCCTGACGGACCATAAATTAATAAGCTGGCCTATGGATGGCGCGTAGGAGCTATCCTTAGTACCCGAATACACTTTCAGAGTTAAAGTTTGCGGAACAAGCGACTTTGATACCCCATACGGTGGTATCTATTCCCAGAATACTACTTACCACCGTATTAACGACTGCACGCATGCAACGAATGCACTTCAAAACCCGGTTCTCATCCACGGAAGGTTTTATTGTCTGTTACGTGGGATCCCCCAGGAGTTTTTCATTAGGAGCTTCTAGAATGCAGACTGTCAGCATGTACTGTCAACAATTGGAACGGCTTCAACAAATAACGTGGGATCGTGTCCTGCATTAGTTGACTGTCGAAGAGTCATCTATCTCCAGTCACTCGGTGGAAATTAACGGACATTGACTGGGAACTTTTAACATATTCACCATATTTTCCTCATCATATTACAATGGATTATTACTTGTTTGAGCGCCTAGACAACTACCAGTACGGCAGGGACTAGGACGACAGGACGAACAAAATTTTTGGAGGTTGACGGTGAGTAGTAAATCAATTACCAGAAGTTTGTAGACAAGTTATAGATAATAATGTTGATTATATATTAGATAAAATTCAAATTAATTAGTGATTGAAAACGATAAGTTATTTGTTAGTTATTGTATATATGCGAGACAACAAAAAAAAAGATTACCCACAATCAACACATTTAAGCTCAGAAAACGATTTCTCGCAAATTCCCCACTCAATTACGTTGTATGATTTCTAAGCTCTCTATGCTGCAAAGCTCGCTTTATTTTCTTTATTGCGCGTTCATACCTCTTATTTCGTTATGCTGCTTCGTTATTAAAGAGCTTTTCTATAGTTATACTTGGCAAAGTTACAATACGAAGGTACACCTCGCATGGCTGCTAGACTACTACCAAGCAGCGCAGCGTGGGAGGAGTGGTACGATAGATGACCAGTAAAACGGAAAAGTGTTTTAACATGAACGATTACTTGACAATATTTGCCGGTGGATGTGGATGCATTCCGACCATTTTGGCTAGCATTTGTAAGTGGGGAAGGGAAACAATATTCCGAGGTTCACTGTTGGAGTTAGCATAGGTCTGCATTGGGACATAGCTATCCGCATAGGGTTCAGTCTTTATAGGGTAGGCGAGCCCCTTGTTTCGGTCTCATGAAATACTCAAACTGTGCTGCTTGATTCCGCCCCATTCAGGTGAAGTGTATGCTAACGAGACTTTAAAAATTGAGCAGAAAATTGTACCAAACTTTCATCTTCCTCTCTACAGACTCAGTTCGTGTCACCTGTTTGTATGCTCCTTTAAGCATTGCCACTAGTTCTCCAACATTCCGATATATAGCCGTTGGAATTGTTTGGTTCTCGTTTTGTTGCAGTAAGTATAAAAGGCTCCACATATCGTGGAGACTTTGCTGCCATTCTAAGTGGAGCCTATCTTCGTCCAAATGGATTGGTCGAACTCAATTTTCACCGCCAGTAGCGGTGGCTTGGGTCCTTTCTTACTGCGTGTTGATTAGCTAAATGAGCTCTTACTAGTTTGTCTGTTCTCACCTTTCCCCCCTCACCCCTGCATCCTCGGTTCTTGACTAGTTAGTTCTACTTCCTTGAAGATCAATGCTGTTTTGAGTGCCAGCCTGCAGTGCCTGTGGGGATGACTTGCTATCCGAGTGGATTTGTTGTTTATCGTGAAAATTAATACTTGCTATTTCTATTGTTCCTTTCCTGCACAAACATTGTGACAGGAAAATCGTGGTCTCACTGTCTAGCTTGAGTGGTAGCAGTGAATTTAAACTTGGCTGCACTTATTCCTTTTAGATACATCGATGTAGATAATGACTTTAGTTTCTGAGCTCAATTTCTGCATAGTTTCATCCTTTTCACTACTTGGTTTATTGAAATTGACGAGGACGTTGTGTCCCCTACAAAGTGGCTTTGTTTGCTTAATAAAATCCATGAAAAGTACAATAACCACAAGGAAACGATTTCAACAATCTTTTTTTAAGGATAGATGGGTTACAGTTGAAGAAATTCATTTTTACTTTGATATCAGAAAGTCAAGGCACCATCGAAACACGGAACTGATTGCTTCTTCCATATCATTAAGATATTTTGTTGGAGGCATTAAAACCATAATTAAGTTATATATTCCAGACAAACTACAAGTTCAGAAATTTTTTCGTTTTTTCAGCTAATATTTGGTGAAAAACACGAATTCCAAAGAAAATTATTTTAGAACAATAAGAATTCAGGTAGAATTTTCTATTCTCATGGGAGTTCTCAGATAACATTGCTCGATATAGCAATGCTTATCAAGCATTCAAGTCCGAGCACCACGCGGAGTTCCTTTTTTGTAGAAGAAAGTTCAATGCTGTTTATACCCTGAGCGTGGGACTTCCAGACTCGGTATGCTTCTGGCCTACCTACTTGACACCTCCCCTGTAAACCTGAGCATCTAGCCTAGAACCTTCCAGCGGGAAAGTAGGTAGTGAGAGTAGGGATGCCAAGTGAAAGATGGTAAACCTGTTGTGCGGATCAGACGCTCTTTTAAGTTTAAGCACAGCCCGAGCACATTGTGGCACGCGATCCCATTTGTCAGCCATTTTTAGCACTTCCATAGTTTCTAACGCAGCATCCACCTCTCACTTATAAACCAGTAAGGACACCATCACCTGTCAATCTTGTGAACGTAAGTGCAGATACATTCATTCCCGCTTAAGAGCTGCATCAAGTAGAAATCAGTCTCATCAGGAACCAGGCGTGCAGTCCAACTTCTCTTTGTGGTTTGCTCCCGGGATTGTTACCAACCACTGAGAGAGCGTTCTCCATCTCTGGTGAACTCTTTTCTGTTGTATTCGCTACCGTGCGGAATTATTTCCATTTAGCCAGCGCTTCCCTAACACTGATAGCCCTTACTCTCGAGATTCTCTTCTTTGTCAGGGTAAACACTTCGGTTTGTTCATCATATGAGATGTTCCATAGATCCAGGCCTGCAATACGCCCCTGAACGTCAAATGTATTTCGGACATCCAGAGTAACCAGCAGGACGACCCGTCGTGTGGAAATGCTGAACGCCACCGCATGTTAGGCCGCACTAACTACTTCTCCAATAACATCATTTGTGGAGCAACCTGTTCTGAAGCCATACTGCTGTGGATATAGGTCACTGGCAGAGCTAATCACATCAGCTATTCTACCCCTAATAAATGTTTCGAAAACTTTTGCAGCCGTGTAATACACAGTGGGCGGCATGTAGCTAGCGACTTGGGATTCCCTTTTACTCTTACTAACCAACGCAAGTCTCGCTACCTTCCAGCACTCTGGACTCTGCACTCTCTTTTTTGTAGCCCAGGCCCCCACGGATCCTTGTTCACCTCCTCTATCCGGTTTTGAGAGCGACTGGGCTTACGGCTCAGCAAAGACATACAAGCCTCTTGCTAATTCAGTGCACTCTATGCTTTTCGACCTTGTTTGTGACACTCCTTTCGTTTTGTTGACAATTTCAGGTCTATTGGTAGCATCCCGTGCGGAAGCTTCGTATGGACATAGGACACCTGTAGGTGGAGACAACGATTTTGATAGTTGAGTTCGGCAGAATTTTGCCGTACGCCCTCCGCGCCGCGGCGTAACTTCTGTCAAAGATGATCGTGCCACTAGCATTTCACATTTCCCGTTATGAAGGCGACATAAAGACATAAAACAAACTCAAAAATAAATAAATAAAATAATAAAAAGCGACTAAACGCTATTAGATGAGGATTATTTGTTATGATCGAATAAAGTTTTGGATAAATTTTAATTTGAAACAGAACTAAGACTAGAATTAAAATGATATTTACAATTAGATTAAAGTATTAAGCAATATTTATGTAAATATTATAAAAATCTCAGTAAAAATAAGATAGAAAAAAAGTCTCAAGAAAAAACACCCCCTATTAAATTCTGGGAACTCTAACTGGAAAGAAATTTTCCATTGTTATAGTTCGGGTGTTGGTAGTAAACTACCACCTATAAGAAGGTGAATATATTGAAGTAGAGAAGAACAAAATTAGGTGGAATTAAATTTAAATTAGAGAGAAGAAGAAAAAATAGAAGAAGAAGAAAAATAAAAAAAGTGAAATTAAATATATTAAAGTAGAGAAAAACAAAAAGAAAGTGAAATTGAGTTTGCAATACAAGGAAAAAAGTCATCCTTGAGACTAATAGGGTTAACGGAAGAGATCATCCTGGACGACCGAGTAGCACGACGTGGTTGTATTTGTGGATTTTAGATTACCGGTGAATAGTGCATGCACCGAGTCGACGTGCAGAAGTCTGTGGAAAAGTCATCATCAATCAAGTCGCAACACTAGATACCAAATTACATTTGCATCGTTTCTCTGGACGTGATCGACAATTGGGCTGTAGAAGTTGTCTCATCTCAGTGGTCTTCTGTCTTGTAGTAAAAAGTTTGGTTACATCCCTAAATTGCAATTTATAACAACAATACAAAAGAATACAATACTTAGAATTTTTTTTTATTTTTATTTAGTTTTTTATTATTTAGTTTTTATTAAAAAGAAATATGAAAAGGTAAGTTTCGGTGTGTGTGTATGTGTCGTTTAAGATTCAGGGCTTTAAGAATGCCCCCCACGCCCAGCGGGTAACTTCCTTCGGATGTCATTATGCGGCTTTTGTATTTTCAAAAAGAACCTTGTCTCTTCTTGCTGCAGGTGCGACCTATCAGTCGCCCTATTATTTATTTATTTATTATTTTATTAGCTTTATTTTTATTGGTTCTTTTAATTTGAAAATACTCAACAAGCAGTAAGACAAACCTCCTAACATTCGCTTTCCCAGTATTCTCCCGGAACGCAGAAGACTAAGCCTATAGTCTTCGGGAAGCAATGTCATGGATCTCTAGTGCTATGTACTGGTGATCGCTGGCCGAGTAATCCTTTAGCACTCTCCAATTTTCAACCCTTTGAGCTAGGCACTCCAAAGCGAATGTCACATCAGGTATAATTCCAATGCAGCCCCGTCGACATAGGAGTTCATAAGTAGGGGTCGAGCCCCAATACGATGATCCCAATTCCGTCTGCCATGTCAAGGATCTGCTTTCCCCTACCATCAGATTGACGTACACCCCATTCGATTCCTATATCGTTGATACGTTGATACCTGCGGAGAGCTCATCGTTGTCTTTACTCGAAACAGCGTCCTCCAAAACGTTCAGTCTAAGTTGGAAGGATGACAACTATTCGTTCGGAGTTAGTTACATGCTAAAGAGTGTGGTTCCCGAGCACCCAGCCCAAAAAAAATCATCTTCTCGCCCCTGTTCCTGCACTTGGGCGTTGACACTGTTCCGGACCCAGATAGTGGCTGAACCAGATTCGTCAGGATACCATGTTTGTGAACTTCTGGGGTGATATTGCTTGCTGAACAGCGAAAATTGGGTTTGCCTATCTCTCGCTAACTGTTCGAGTATATCTTGGGCGATTATGCTTCGATGTAGACTGATTTGAAGGATGCAAATCATTGCAGAAGCGCTTTCACATTGGTTAGGACTTCTTCGGAGACCCGACGCTTCTTTGTACCTGGGATGTGCTTCAATTCATCTAATCTTGGGCTAGACTCCTGACAAAGAACACAGTGGACCTCTGCAGCATAACCATTTTTTATGCCTTGTCTTCCCATAATTGTTGCACAAGGTGCTTCTATCGGTTCGATACCATACTTATGCGCCTATCATAGGTACTCGAAGCACATGAGAGAAGTAGCTCTTCACCATATCCGACAAATAACCTACCGTATCCTTATTTCGCCCTTCCATACTAGCTGTTCGGTTTCACTATCAATGTGTTCAACTATGGCTATGCGTTCACCACTATTGTTCGGTATGGCCAACCTAGTTTTATTATAGAAGTGAGAGAGTCCAATCGACAAGTTCTTCCAGTTTTAGGGGGAGGTTGGCGCCTACCAATCTCACAGGGCAAGGGGTCGCAAGTAGTAGACATTCCACTGAAAGACGCAGTTTAACTCCATGCATAGGAGTGCGCAACACAACTGAGGTATGATACTTCGCCAATTGAGTGAGTGGATAACCGGCCGTGGATTTAGTCTAGCGCAGGAAGTTGTCATACTGACAAAGCAGACGATCCCTCGTGTTATTTCCTCCACCTTCCAACCAAAAAAATTATTGTTATTTTATTATTCACGTGCATATTCTATAGTAATAATATTATAATTATAATGATAATTATCGAGGCAACGTAAAACTTGACTGAGGTTCACGCTTGCCTGATTTGAAGAGAAGTTCTGAGTTCAGTGTAGCATAATTTGTCTTGATAAAATTTTGAAATTTGGTGATGCGACAAATTTGAGAGATAGAGAATTTGCAATGGGTAGGTTGAAGGATTATAAAGGATGATAGGGTTCAAGGGACACTTAGGATAGCAATTTGAGAGTTAATAATTGGCCATTTCATTGAGCGTTCGAAAAATATGCTCGAATAACCGACCCGGAGGATAAGTGACACTATTGAACAGCGACGTAGATGTCACATGGAATTTATGGAGCTTTTTAGTCAGGATTTCTGCTTCTCCTTGAATTGAGAAACATGTTTCAACACAAGACCTCCCTCTCCCCCCCCCCCCCCCTCTAACTTTTCCTCAGGGTAAGGAAAGTATCGATTTTTTTCTCTTAAGGACTCTGTTCAAATTCTAAAGTTCACAGGATTGTAGTCTATGGTGTGAAGCATCCACTGGTAATATTCCTAAAACGGTATATCTTAGATAATAAGATGGAATACCGATGCCGCCTCATCGGGGAGGGGACTCCTACATTGCCGAGAGCCAGAACATATCTGGATCTTTGCATGGATCACACAAACACATACGTTTCAAACAACAAAAACTCGTCGAACGACGAGATCGACAAATACATAGAAGACATTAACAGACTCATTCTCAAAACAATGGAAGACAACATACCAAAGATAGCACCATATAATAAAATGGAGCAGTACACGAAAGCAAACAAAAAAAAAGCTGAAAAGTATGATTCTGACGAGTATCAACTCTATATACGGGAATTCTGCTACGAGTTGACATCCGTATTTAGCAACGCTTAAAAAGATCATGAAGACTCTAAGTTATCTCATAAAATTAAGTTAAACTCGTGAGCAAGCCGAGTAAATGTAAAACTGATATGGGTCCCCGAACACAGCGGTGTAGAGGGAAAGAGCGGGTAAGCTAGCGAGAGCTGGATCAGCCGACCAAAATGTCACTAGAATAGACACAATTAAAGTGGCACTAGCAACGGTAAAAAGGGAACTAGACGAGATCCCTTGGAAAGAGACAGATACGGCTTGAAATGACAGGAACTACTGCAGGATAAGCCGAGCACTTTGGCTTCACACTAATCAAATGAGGACAAAACAACTCCTAGGAAAAAACCGAAATGGCGTTAGGACATTGGTGACAGTATTAACGGGCCATAATATTCTACGTCAACGTGCCAAACGAATAGGAATCCAAACGGATGACACCTGCCGAGCTTGCGGCGAGGAGGAAGAAAGTACAGAACACTTCCTCCTAGATTGCCCGAGTCTGGCCAACAAACGCCTTACTTGGCTGAGGTGTACTGGCGCAACAGAATTGGAACACTTGGCGACCACAGAGCTGGAGGAACTCCTTGGCTTCTGTAGGACGACAGGATGGACCATCTGTAAACAACAGTACTACACGTATGCTATGCTAAATTCCAGCAAGTGGACCCCAGTACAATAATAATAATCACAATAATAATACACTCGTGAAGTGAACAAGCAGAGAAAGCGCAGATTATTCGTCCTCAGGATCCGGACGGAATGTTTAGCCAGATCAACGCTATGTTCAGGTCGAAAAAGCCGGCAACAGTGTTGACTTTGAAAATCCCCATTGATGCAGATGAACGTAGGGCAACTGACACCCACGAACAATACAAACTTGTGACTGATGAGACTGAGAAGCTAGATGTAATTGGTATGAGTATGGAGTCAGTCCATCGACAAAACTCTAATCTGGGCCGTTCTCCATCGAAGGAAATTTTCAAAAACCGAGATGATGAGTTTTTGACTTCTTACAATCGTGAGCCTACTCTCTGTTTCAGTGAGACATTGAAATCAAATATGTTATCGCAAACCAACTTGATTGATTATTTTGTGTCGAAGGAGGACGTTGAGTATACCTTCTGGACACTCAATAATAAAAAATCAACTGGGCTTGATGGCATACCCAACATTGACCTCAAAAATTTACCAGAGCCCATAATAAACGAATACATTTGCATTTTTAACAATGCCCTTAATAACAAATATTTCCCACAAATTTGGAAGAAGGCCAGGGTCATTCCGATTTTGAAGAAGGGAAAAGATCCTAGCGATCCAAAAAGCTATCGATCGATAAGCTTATTGTCAAATGCAGGCAAAGTTTTCGAGTGTTTCTTGAACAGAAATATCAAGAAACATCTCGAAGACAAAAATATCATAAGCAATAGTCAGTTTGGCTTTCGCAGAAGCCATTCTTCTATTCATGCTGTCAGATATCTGCTGTGACGTCAGATATCTGCTGGAATTTAAACGGAGGAAAATGTGTTGGAGCAGGCCTCATTGATATGGAGAGAGCCTTCGATACAGTTTGGGTTGATGGACTGATTTTCAGACTCATACAGAACAGGTTCTGTGATGATATGATAGCCATACTAGCGAGCATGCTGTATGGAAATGAATTTGTTGTCGAAGTCGAGGGAAATACTTCCAGTAGAGTATTTCGGGTTTCTTATGGTCAGTGACGGCACCAACTTTATTCTCGATTTTATTGAACCCACTTTTGAAGTCATTTGGCTTCAATGATAGTCCTTAACGGATGCTAGTGGCGTTCGCTGACGACTTGATTATATACACTGCAGACAGCAAAGCTTTGGTGGTTCAAGCGGAGCTGCAAAGTATGTTTCAAGATGTCCAAACGTTCATAAACACTTGGAAAGTGAGAATTACTGATCAGAAACGTGAAACTATTTTGTTTCGTGGACCACTGGCAAAGGCCGGCAGAGACTTGAAGCAAAATTGGCAAGAAATCCATATTAAGTCGAATAGCGAACGCATACCGCACAAGAACACCGTGAGGTACTTGGACGTGTTCCTCGACTATCGCTTGCAGTATATCCAACACGCGAAAATGCAGCTCGAAAAAGCAAGAAGGTCATTCATTTCTCTTAAGAGACTCTTCTATGCGAAACACCTGGAGACACGTGTGAAGGTGATATGTTATCAATGTCTCGTAAGACACATTATAACATACGCGTGTTCCATATGGTTTAACCTGAGTGCTTCCACCATGGAGAAAATCAGGGTGTTTGAGAGAAAATGCTTAAGAGCTTGCACTGGATTTTACAAAAGAGAGGATACCGACTTTAAGTATTATTACTCAGATAGGGAGCTATACGACACGGCAAGTATTGCTAGGCTAGATTCATGCATAAAACATCAAGCAAGGAGACATTGTCTGCGATCGAGTATAACTAACGAGAATATGTGGATCAGTCATCCATATTATCCTAATCAGTTGTACTTTGAGCGATGTAGGGAGACAGGCTTCATACCACCGGAAGCATTTCCTTACTTAGGGACTTGTTGTTGACAGACGTGGAATACCGATCATTTACCATATACACCGACGAAATACTGACAAGCGACTACAATACACTGACCACGTAGACACCGCAGATCAGAATGAATATTGGCGATATTCGATGCATATGCACCACAAGCAAAGGAAACTCCAGCAGTACTGGTGGCTGGAGAGAGATGCTAGTGGTCGGCCGGATGGCTGACACCCTCATTGGCTGCGGACGGGGGCTGTGATCGACCCGTGATATCCGAGATCCTTTAGTCTTGTTTTATCGACTACTGGGGTTCGGTTCGTTTGGAATTTTTTTTTAAGTTGATAATCCCCTGATTTGTGCTTAAATAAAAAAAAATATTAAAATAAAATATAAAAAAAAAATTTTTATTAGCAAATACAAAATAAAAACAATTTATTGTCAGATGAAAATCATAATTGTAAGTGTAAAGTTAAGTTTAGATGTAAGTTTAAATAAATCGATTTCACTTCGGTTCATTGTACAGTATTTATTTAAGATCTACTTCTAAGATTTTGGATAAGATAAATTTTTATGAAAGTTTGATAACATAATTTCAAATATTTCTAGATAACACATCGTTCAGTAAGTCCCGAGACTAACAACGAAAACAACATTTTTTTTCAAAAATCATTTTTATTCATCAATATAATCTCTTTTAAAGTGATACAATCTTTCCAACCCCTTTCCAACATTTCTATACCATGTTTATAGAAAGATTTATCCTTTGCTTCAAAATAGGCTTCAGTTTCCGCAATGACCTCCTCATTCGAGCCAATTTTTTTTCCACGGAGCATTTTTTGAGATCAGCATATAGCCAGTAGTAGCTGAGGGCTAAATTTGGCGAATACGGAGGGTGGGGAACCAAATCAAATCACAATTCGTTCAATTTTGCCATTGTTTTCAAGGACTTGTGGCATGGTGCATTGTCTTGGTGATGAAGGGTTTTTTTCTTCTTCATGTGCGGTCGTTTTGCTGCGATCTCCTCCATTAAACGTACCAACAAGTCAATATAATAATAACTGTAGATCAATTTCCCTTTTTCCAGGTAGTCAATGAAAATCACGCCATGTGTATCCCAAAAAACAGACGCCATGACTTTGCCAGCAGACTGCTGCGTTTTTGGACGCTTTGGGTGGCTTTCGCCAGCCATGCACCACTCAGATGATTGCCGATTTGACTCCGGAGTGAAATGATGTATCTATGTTTCATCCACGGTCACGTATCGACGCAGGAAATCCTTTTTATTGCGAGTAAATAGCGATAAACAGCTCTCTGAATCGTCGAATCGTTGCTGTTTTTGTTCCACTGAAAGCAATCGCGGCACTCACTTGGAAAAAACCTTTTTCATGCTCAATTTTTCATGAAGGATTGTAAATACGCTTCCAGATGTGTCATTTCTGCAATCTCACGGACCTTCACTTTGCGATTTTTCATTACAATTTTTAACACTTTCATACAATTCACTTTAACACATTTTTAACACTGTAACGGCTTCCAATGGCCTACCCGAACGTTCCGCATCGTTTGTGTCCGTACGACCACGTTTAAACTCAGCATACCAACGAAAAATCGTTGGTTTGGATGGAGAGGAGTTCGGGTAATGTTTTTCAAGCCATTGCTGGGCTTCTACGGTGTTTTTACCCATTAAAAAACAATGTTTTATCAACACGCGAAACTCGCTTTTTTCCATTTTTCAAACAAATTACAAAGTGACTTTACTCTAACCTCGATAACTCTGCTGTCTGTGATCCGATCGACGTGAAATATTTACACGTTTCATGTAAAGAGTTGCACTCTATGGAAACGTGGCCGGTTTGTTACTACTAGCACAATCTCTGGGTAAGTCTCGGGACTTATTGAACGATGTGTTTTACGCATAAGCCAACATCGGTTATGTTGATTGATTTGCTGTTCGAGTTGAGATGTTCTAATTATTGACTATTGACTAACGAATTGCATGTGTTATTGTAGTTTTGTTTTATTAACACTTAAGTTAAGAGTCTGTTTTTAAGACCATATTGTATTAAGAGTTACAAATAATTGACTTTTCTTAACTGTTACGGCATTATATGAGTTAAATTTCCTAAAAATAAACGAAATATAAAAAACAATAAGCAAATATCAAAAATTAAATAAAAATAAAAATAAATTAGAAAACATTGATGCATAAAATAAAAGAAAAACCAAATAAAAAAATTTATTAAGAATGAATATTTATGAAAAAAGCATAAAAAATCGACAGAAAAAATTCATTTCATAATAGGTAAGATTCCCAATGTTTTTGTTTTAGCGATAGACATTTAAAGTTTTTTTTCTAAACTTTTATTCAAAATTAGATTAAGATGTATATAAACAAAAAAATTTTAAGATAATGATTGTAAGGGGACCTCCCCATTATATATGAGACTGGCCTAGACCAGAATGTCCTAAGTGGCCCTAGGTGTATGTAGAATTAAGATTGTTACCCGTTTTTTCTAATGGTTTTACTTGTTATTGTTAAATTTTCAGAAAAATAAATAGAATTTTGAACCATTTAACCATTAACCATAGTGTCAAGCATATTATTTCAATGTTAGTTTCTGAGGTTAGATGATTTGACTTCATAATTCAATCCGTTTCTAACTTTACTTAAGAACATAATAGGTGTATAAATATGAAATGCGGACTTTTTCTGCTTGAAATATGCATTTATTTTAATAACAGAACGAATGAATTCAATAATCAAAGTATTGGCCATCGTTAGCTACGACTTTTTCCCATCTTTTTGTCAATTTATGGATTCCGTCCCAGTACCATTTCTCATTTTCTGAGGCTAACCACTTATCAAGCCAATTTTTAACTTCTTCGTAAGAATGGAAGTGCTGTTCCGAAAGTCCGTCCTGCATCGATCGGAACAAGTAGTAGTCAGAAGGAGCCAAGTCTGGTGAATATGGCGGATGGGGCAGAACTTCCGAATTAATGTTTCCCAAGTAGCTCTGGACAGGTATTGCAACATGCGGCCGAGCATTGTCATGTTGAAAAATGACTTTTTCATGTCTTTGGTGAAATGCTGGTCGTTTTTCCTTAAGTGCGCGGTTCAATTTGATCAGTTGTTATCGGTAACGTTCGCCAGTAATAGTCTCACCAGGTTCCAGCAGTTCGTAATACAAAGGTCCCTTACTATCCCACCAAATACACAGGAAAGTCTTCTTTCCATGAATATTTCGGACTGGTTGTGATGTTGATCCCTGGCCTGGGTCTACCCATGATTTTTTCCACTTGGGATCGTCGAAATAAATCCTCTTTTCATCGCCCGTAACAATTCGATGCAAAAAACCTTTTCTTTTCTGTCTGGCAAGCAAAATTTCACAAATGGTTTTTCACCTTTCGATGTCTTTTTCTTTCAATTGATACGGAACCCATTTTCCAGCTTCTTGGATCTGTCCCATGGCTTCTAAACGTTGTGAAATGGCTGCCTGAGTAACATCCAACGCTTCTGCTAACTGTTTTTCCATTTGTGTGTTGTCTTCATCCAATAATTCTTGCAAATCTGTATCTTCGAATTTTTTTGTTGGTTTTCCACGGTCTTTGTTGCTGACATCGAAATCGCCACTTTTAAACCATTTAAACCAATCTTTTAAACCATCGTTCACAAGTGCCTTGGCATGGGGCATGTTCACCATATGCTTCCACTAACAATCGATAAGTTTCTGCTGGCGTTTTCTTCAAATGAAACAAGGTTATTAGACTTTCCCGCTAAACCTTTTTGTATGGCACGTGATTCGACATTTTCGAAGCGAGAAAAAACTATGTTGTTTGTACAATAAAATTCTATGACATACTGGAATTTGTTGACAGATGCTTACCCTCCAAAATGCCATATTAGTTATCCCCGACACAAACCATATGTAATGGTTATGCCATATGTTCACATTTCATATTTATACACTTAATATGTATATGAATGAATATATCCACATTGGCTCCCCAAATCTAGGACAACTATCGAGAGATGATGTACTTAATTAGAAATAACTCGGAGCTTATACGAATAAATTCACATTTAAGTACAATTTTTGGGAATCATATGGATTGTAGTTGCTCCATACAAGGTCTGTCTCAAAATTTCTCGGACTGGTCAAGAATAAAGAGTAAATTGGGCGTGGCCTTTTTTAGATCTTTTTGATATTTCATCTAATACATCCATTATAGACGTTATGTCAAAATTTCATGACATTTGGTTGAAGAGAACGTAAGTTTTTGCTCTCTAAGTGACAGTACTTTTGTATGATCGGTCGAAAAATTAATTTTGAATATAGAGCGAATATGAAATTCTGTTTTAAACTCGTTAAAAACGGCGTTTATGATGCAAAACATTTATGGTGTTTATCTCGTACGTTTTAAAAAATTCCGGAATGATGTTGACGATAAACGTTCAGTTCATCCAAGATCAGTTGTGAACCAAATGAACGTTGAATTTGTGCGTGAATGTATTAAAAATGAGCCAAAATCCTCATTGCGTTACATGGAAATGGAGCTTAATAAGTCCCATGAGTCAATTCAACGCATTTTGTCGGAGTACTTGGGCCTCAGACAGTTTTGCGCACGATTCGTTCCCCACAAGTTGACCGATGACCAGATCGGAACACGAAAAGGACTTAAACTACCGCAAATTCATTGTAACGGGTGACGAGATGTGGTGTTATCAGTATGATTCCGAAGCCATGCGACAAAGTGCCGAATGGCAGTAACCGGTTGACCCAAAACCCAAAAAATCGTATTTGGAGAAGTCAAATCAATGTTGATTTGTTTTTATGATTCCAAGAGAATTGTCCAGAAAGAGTTCACACAAGGCCAAACGGTGTTATCTTGATGTTATGAAGCGTTTGCTTTCGGGAATACGTCGTGTTCAGCGAGAATATCGTGAATGTGGAAGTTGGCGTTTGTAACATGGTAATGCATCGTTCAAGGCTTGTGGCCGATTTTTTAAAATAAAAAATGGCTTTATTTCCAACAACCACTCGCCGTATTTGCCTGATTTGGCTCCATGTGAGTTTTTTCTGTTCGGAAAATTACATTTGGTCTTGAAAAGGAAGCGTTTTGCGAAAATTGAACACATCCAAAAGTCGTCGACCGCCATTCAAAACATGATATCAAATAATTACTTAAATAAATCTTTTGACACGATTATCGACCGTGCAAAGCGATGTAGAGGCCGAAGGAAGGAAAGGGCTAAAAGCAGGTTAAAGATTGGCTTACGCTTAGGAATGGTTGACCCACCAGAGTGCAGTTGCTGACAAGTACTTGTGTGATTAATGCAGAAGCTTTGCTTTAACAATGAGCGTTCAGAACAATTGCCAAAGTTTGATAGATCGAATCGTTTAAGGACTAATTGTTGCAATTCATAGCGTGTATGAATCACCGTACATTTAGAACATGTGGATTCGACGCTCATTAAGAGATTTCATTAGCTCAATGTCTGAGCATTGCTAGTGAATCCGTGCATGTGTTATATGGTTACCACTGTTATAGGACTAGCGTCGACTCCTAGGCCACAAGCTGGCATCAACATTACACAGAATACGACTATGCGGGTTGAGTGAGATTTTCAGGATGATGACTCGTCTAACGATTGACTTGGTTAGCTACTGGTTGTGGCGAATGGTACAAAAAGACATTACGTCGACATTTCAGGTGTGCCACCTCATATTGTTGACGATTGTATCATCTTGTGGTTAAAGATCTTTGCATCTAGTTGAAACCCATCCACGTTGATATCTCTAGGTAATAGGTTTATGCTGAAATATTTGATTCTGTGCGTCAAACCGCAAAAGGAAGTGTTGCATTTGGACAGGCAGGCATTTGTAGTCTAAGTTATTTATCTACTGGACGGCTGAGGCTGCTCTTCCTCCCGGCGTGAAAATCTTCTTTGCATGGACTCTTATGAACTAAGTTTGAACTTTTTGCTAGGACGGGGTTACAAGTAAATTGCACTTAAGCTCGTCCTTTCGTGGATGCACCGCGCAGACCGGCTTGCAAAACGTACTTGATTATGTAAATATTTATGCAAGTCATCTATCTGCAAAACCGATTATAGTAACAAAATCACTACATTCCATTAATACACATAACTTTCAGCAAAATACGACGTGGCCGGTTCAAGCACCAACTAAAGAGCGCATTAAGCTCATTGCGAAATTATCAAAAGTAAAGTTTTTTACATATTCGCGCAATCTACATTATTTCACTTAAAATATTAACATTTCGATAGCATTTATTTGACACCAGTTTTCTTGTCCTCAAATTTATGGTCGGTGCCTGCGAATGTCAGAGATGCTGTGCAAATAATCTTCTTTCGGATACGGGATACAACACACGGACATGTATGCATCAATGCACATGTGAATATGTAGGGATCCTTGTTCTTAGCATTTCACTATGATAATGAGAAGTGCGCGACATTTGCAATTGAAATGCATTACATTTAAAATATCGGGAAATTCGCTTAAGCCTGTTTCCATTTTCCTGACAAGCTCTTAATGTTTAACACTTTACACGTTATCCACATGGTCGTTGCCAGTTTTGATTTTAGCATTCGTAAAATATGTGACAACGAAGAGGCTTAATGTGAACGGGATCGAAGCTAGATATGTGATATGCAATGGGAGGCTTGTTAATATGTAGAATTATGATTTTTTTTGTTCGTTTTACGCTATGGCCGCTTAATCATTTTATCTGTGTAGCCATGGCCTTGCACATTCGACTGATTATCATCTCAAATTGATGGTTTTAACTTAAAGTGCATTGCATTTCATTTACATATCACTCTTCCACGAAAGTATGATCGAAAGTTAGACGCAAACACGCACAGCTTTATTTCACTTTCATGATGGGAGAGCCGATTCCATTGAAAAGATCTAATGCTGTTTAGGATCTGTTTTTGCCAAATGAGAATATCGCAAAGATTTCCTTGAAAACCCAAACTCCCACACTTCGATTATGGCCGACAGGCAGCTTGGAGTTGATGAGTTGATCCCAATATTGGGTGTATATATTATTTTTTTCGATTTTACTAAGAGATGTCGCCAGCGAAGTATACTCAGCGTGTTGATTTGACACATACGCCATTTCCATCGACTGACATGTAACTACAAACACACTCCAGTTGAGTCTGGCAAAACTAGCATGATTGTTTAGTCGTTATGATCAATCAGATCGAATTTCATGCCTGATAACCAGCATTTAAGGCACGCATTGCTTTTCTTGTTTAACCAAAAGAAACAGGCTGTTGAAAGTCATTGTTTACTGAAAAAAATGGCGGACACGCTCTATCGATTAGAACAAGTGAGACATGGTTTCGATAGCTGCAAAGCGGGAATTTCAATGTGATAGACAGTAAGCGTTCTGGTAGACCACAAATAATGACTACCGCCATGTTACTTTGTACTCGAAAAAACAGTGTCCTGACATTTCGGAAGCAAACTATTCGCCGTGCTTAGTAAAATCATGCTTTAGGCAGAAAAAGTCTGCATTCACCTGATGCCATTTAGTTTTCAACATAAGCAAAACGAAACGTATACAACATTTCCAAGATTTTGTCTTTCGTTTTTTTGGCTGAGGCTGAAGAAGCCAATAAAAAGGAGTTCCCTGGAATAACTCTAGTAAAACTAAAGCTTTCCCCAGAGAATCGCCGAGGACAAAAGCTGGCCATACTCGATGTAACGGAGAAAGAAGCTGCACAACTCCTACCCAAAGGAAAACTAAAAATAGGCTAGATGATGTGCAGAATTCGCCGTTGAGCCATCCCAGTTCGAGGCTACAGGTGCCTTGGATACGGGCACACCACTTTGAATTGCAAGGGCCCTGATCGCAGTATGCTTTGCTTTAAGTGTGGAATGTCTGGGCATAAGATAAAAGAGTGCATTGAGACTCAGTGCTGTAATCAACTTAACTCTCAACCGATAGAGCACTCTCACGTTGCAAGAACAGGTGCGTGTCAATCTTTAGAGAGGCACTAGCAAAAGCAAAAGAAACTCTGGGGTGATGATCAGCGTCCTTCAAATTAACTTGCGCCGTAGCATCAATGCATAAGATTTGTTAGAGCAGTTCGCCCGGGGTAAAGAGGGCTGATCTGCTGCTGCTGAGCGAACAACATCGAAACAAGATATCAGCAGCCTGGTTCACCGATGACTCCCATACTGCTGCCGTTTGGGTTTGAGCAGCATGATACTCCAGATCCAGGGTCATGGCCAAGGAGATGGTTATATCTGAATTCGGTGCCCAGGTAGAACGTTTTTCAGCGTATGAAATGAGTCATTGCCATCTTTTCAAACCCGACGGGGCGTACTGCAAGTTGTTGCCTTGAATACAGATGGCAAAGTACTCAAAGCAGGAGACTTCAACGCCAGAGCCATTGAGTGGGGCATATATCCAGAGTGTAAAGCATTCTTAACACGTTGGAGAGGACCGGGTTGGTGGTATTGAAACGTCGTAATATACCTACCTTCGGGCGCTGGGGCTGCAAAAGAACAATCCCAGATGTGACATTCACCTCGGAGTCCCTCGCTTCGACGACGCTGAACTGGAGAGTACTTTAGGATTATTCAGCGAGTGACCACCAATTCATCGCGTTCGAGATCGGCGATATCACTCCTCGCTCGTCTCAACGATCTTTCAATCTCGGGTGGAACATCGAAAAAATGGACGTGGAGACTTTCGCTGAGATGATCCTGAAAGGCGGAATGACATCGGAAAGATATCACAGACAAACGAGGTGAGTGTCGCAGACTTTGACGAGCAGCTCAGCGCTTGAGAAGCGAAGAGGAAGCATCCAATAGGACAGCAGCATACAGGTCAGCGAGAAAAGAACTCCGTGCTCATCTACGAAAGTAAGGCACGCTGCTGGCGAGAACTTGTGGTCTCGCCACAAGAACTTGAGGTCTATGTTAACAGAGGTCCCTGGGGGCTTGCCCATAACGTAGTGTGGCGCAAGCTCGGTACCCTACGAAAGCCGTGTTTATTTCAAGCAGACAAGATGGACGTCATAGTGCAGGCTCTGTTCCCAACTCATCCCGTCCGTGTTGATTCTGTCCATGAGGTCGCCTCAGTGGAATGTCCATTAAATCAATAAATATAATAAAAAAATAAATGTCCATCAGAAAGAATAAGATGGAGGGTGCAGTACTTTCAATAATAGCTTGAAAGGTACCAGGACCAGACGGTGCCTTTCCAACCGAGCTGCTACAAATAGTCTTTTACGTTTGTCCTATCCTGCTGCTCAATGTTTTCCACGCTTCCCTGAGAGAAGGTGTATTTCCATCTCGCTGGAAGGTAGCAAGACTCGCATTGATCAGCAAGGGGAAACGCGACCGCGAGCTGCTTTCTGCATACCGCCCGCTTTGTATGCTGCACACAGCCGGAAAAGTGTTTGAAAAGCTCATCAAGGGAAGACTCACTGATGCAATTCGTGTTGCAGCGGACCTATCTCCTCGGCAGTATGGCTTTAGACCAAGGCGATCCACTTCCGATGCCCACATGGAAGTAGTGAACGCAGTCCGTCAAGCCGAAGCGCACAAAAATGATTCTTGACGTCAGGAATTCCTTCAACTCCGCCAGATGGACGGATATTCTTGGCACATTGGAAACTTCTTTCCCGTTGCTAGGGTATCTGGTGCGGATTTTGGGGGATTACTTGAAGGACCCCAGTATGCTCTATGACACATAAGACGGGCGGCGAAGTATGGAGATAACGTCTGGTGTAGCGCAAGGCTCCATACTGGGACCAGACTTCTGGAACGCCTTATATGACGGGCTATTGAGGCTTGAGCTGCCAGATGAGTCGCGCTTGGTCGGCTATGCAGAGGACATAGCAGCACTGGTCGCCGGACGTACAGTCGAACATGCGCATCGAATATGCATTCTTGGAATCCTAATGCGTCGAGTGAGTGAGTGGATGACTACCCGCGGGTTTAGTGTGGCACTAGAGAAAACTGAGGTGGTAATTATCACGAAGAAAAGAATTCCCACGGTAATTCCTATGCAGATCGGAGATGCGACTGTCGAGTCACAACTTGCGATAAAGTATTTGGGACTGCTGATCAATTCGAAAATGAGCTTCTCGGAACAGATCAGGTCAATAGTGGAAAGAGCCGCGATAGGTGTTTCGGCACTAAGTCGACTCATGTGCGATATAGGTGGGCTCACACCGATCAAAAGCCGACTCTTCATGAGTGCTGCACAGTTAGTGCTGCTGTACGGCTCCGAGGTCTAGACCGGAGCTCTGAGCAAGGAGCTGTACCGAAAGCGCTTGGCGCAGGTACAAAGACGAGGAGCTATGCGGGTTGCATCTGCATATCGCACTGTCTCTGAGTCGGCGGTGTTGGTAATCGCAGGAGTGGTACCCATCGCCCTCCTTGCTAGAACGGGATGGTTCAAGATATGCTGTCAGCCGAGAGAAGAGGAAGCGCACAATAATTGAGTGGCAACAGTCCTGGGAAGGCGACTCTAATGGCCGCTGGACTGCCACCTAATACGGGACGCGGGATCGTGGCTAAATCGAAGGCACGGTGAGACTGATTATTACCTTAACCAGCTTCTTAGCGGGCATGGGTATTTTCAGTCCTGCCTGCACAAGATTGGTATGTCACGGTCCCCAGACTGCATTTTCTGCTCAGGGAAATGTACGACGCATGTCACAACTTCTTCAACTGTAGAAGGTGGAACAGCATGCGGCAGGACTTGTAAGAGGTAATGGGAGAGCTTTCTCCAGATAATCTGGCCGGAGAAATGCTGAAAACTTTGGACTAATGGACCTGTGTGGCACATTCCTCGCGGGCAATACTTACAGCGAAAAAAGGTATCATGGATTGCCTTGGGGGCGGGGTCAGAAAAAGCGGAAAAAAGGGGAAAAAGCGCTTTGCCTTTGCAAAGGAGTATTTAATCCAATTTCAAGAATTTTAGAATAATTTGCTTTATTGGGACGAGAGCAAATTCTGCATTTTGGGCATAAAAGGATGAAAAATAATCTTTTCGTGTGCTGTTTCGTTCTGAGTTTGAGTGCCCTCATTTATTGACCCTTCCTTAATCCAACGAAAAGTGTGTGATATTTTTTGAGAGTGTTTGATGATTTCGTCCCGGGCTGCTTTTGTTGTTTGTATTGTAGACGTTAAAGTATTCCAGGTTTTTGTTGACGTATTCCAGAATATTTCTTCGTTATTCTTGGCCGTTATACATATTATTTCTGCCAAGTATCTTTTTATAAAATATCACTCTTAAGCTACATGTTACTTCCTCCATTTATTGTTCGTCCAGGTTTTGAATGAAGGTTTCCATGGGAATGGCCAGTGTTGGTCTTCTCATTCCTTGTCTGTTTCCTTGTCTAAGGGTATTTTTGAACCGGAACTAATATTGTTTGCAGAAGGTTGTGAGCTGTGTTGAAAAATCTTTATCTTCGTTTATTCAAGTAGTGCTCCATGTAGTATATTCATTGTTTCTGTTACCGGCATTTATGTATATCTTTGCTATGGAATGATGCCAGTTTAGTTTAGCTGGTTTTATGTTGCTTTATTTGTCAATCAGCCCCGTTGTGTTGGATAGTGCAAATTTGTTAGGGATTTCGAGATTGTTCCTCAGTTCTATTGTTAAGTGCTTGGATAGTTCCAATCCGGGGGCCAGTTTCTATTATAGGCCTCATTGGAGTGTTTGTTTTGGGCAGCTTTGGTAGCGCCCAAATTAGTGAAGGTGCCGAAGGGTTCATTGTTTTCAGCGTGTGCGCAGCTTTAGGGTTGATGATTTTAGTTGCCTCTTTGATTTATGCTTGATATTCGTCGGTAGGATCTTTTCTAATTTTCCTTCATTTCATTACCTCAATTAATTTTCTCTGTTTCTGCAATATATTCTTCCTTACTTATAAGTACTGTTGTGTTTTCTTTGTTTGGTTTTTTTTAAATATTTTTTTCAGGTTATCTTCAAGGTTTTTTGACGTTTTTGGTTCTTTGTTCGGTCCTTCCTTTTTTCCATACCTGGCTTGGTTTCCTCGACTGGAACCCTGTGTTGCTGTTCGGTTTAGGGTTTATTCCTCTTTTAACCTATTTATTCCAGAACGACTGGTCATATTCCCGAAATCCGTACACCTACCAGAAAAGGGATGTCGGCGGCCATCATAAAAGGTCGAGTGTGATTCAAATGTTTTATGCCTTTTGGAAAATAGTGAAGTGGAAGGATGGTCAGTGAAACTGCAAAAGGAAGGTGTGCTCTCTACTACGAATGCAAATTAGGGATAATTGCAGCAACGAGACGATATTGTGTCAGAACGTACAGCTCATAGGTGAGTTGCCCGGTTCCCCACCGGCGATGACAGCCTTGAAGACAAAGATCATCCTGGAGTGATGATACGGAGCTTCTTACCGACATAGAGGAAAATCCCCGCCAAACTTTGCAGGAATTAAGCGTAGAGTTCGACGTTGACAAAAGCACCATTAGTCGCCATCTTCGACATCTGGGAAAGAAACAGCGGCTTGATCAGTGGGTTCCTCATCAACTTACCGACAGCAACAAAAGGCAGCTTATAAGAATCTGCACTTCGCTGTTGTTGCGCAACAAACGGGAGGCGTTTTTGAATCGAGTGATTACGTGCGATGAAAAATGGATTATGTATGACAATAGCCGACGCACGTATCAGTGGTTTTCGCCAGATGACTCTCCTGGAACTATCCCAAGGCTAAGCCTTCATCAGCGGAACACCTTGTTGTTTGTATGGTGGCATCACACAAGCATCTTGTGGTATCAACTGTTCGAACCTGGCCAAAGCATGACAGCTGAAGTGTCCAGTCAGCAATTAAGAAACATGGAAACGTCCAAGCATGGACGCCATAAAGGAAATTGGCTGGGAAACTTTATCACAACCACCATATTCTCCCGACATTTCGCCATCAGATTTTCACCTTTTTCGGGCGATGTATAACTTTATGCGAGGACGACAATTCACCAACCGCTAATGATGCCCGTGTATACTATATATTGTATACACAATGTATACAATTTAATAACTATTTTCAAGATTAAATATCTCACCTTTTATTTAAAAAAAAATTACATATTTTACTTTGTCCAAAACCGACAATTTCAATGCAACCACCCAGGAGTTATGGGAATTGTTTTAAGGCGTCTTTCCAGTATCAAGGCTTTCTGTCTATCGTTTTCAATTCCCATGAGGATTACATGGGAATTTTTTGTTTAATCTTTCTGTCTATCAGTCGTTTTGGTTTTTTGTTTAACATTTTGTATATTTGTAGCATAGCTTTTGCAATATCCATTATTATTCGGCCAAAAATTACTTATAGAATGTTGGCTGGTATGCGTCCCGCAAATTTTAGATAGATGGCCATCAGTTTTGAGTTTGTGCTGTCTTTTTTCGTGTGTAAACTCCTGGTCTCCCTGATTGAGCGTCCTTTTCTGTCCTTCTTTTGTTATTGTGCTTGCGTTTGTGTTTGCCTTTGTTAATATTTGCGCAAGTTTTGTTGTAATAAGCAATGTCAGGTATTGTTTGTTGAAGCAAATGTGCGCTCTGGTCTTATATAGTGTAAGTTGTCTTCTGTAGATTTTTCGTGATTCGATCGTCTCTGAACAATTTGCTTGACAGGAGTTGATTCTTTGGCTGAAATGTTGTGTTTCAACGGACGAAATGATTTTTTTTACAAGGAACATTACGTCGCTCCACGTCTCTTCCTTTGATTCGTCTATAGACGCGGTTCAGCAATATCCGGGTTTCAAGTTTCCTAATTTATAGGTCCATCGTTTACCTAAGCGAGTTAGTGCCCTATTATTCAGAAAGAAAAATGTTCGTAATTTTGTTTTATTGTGACGGGTCTTGTGATTTAGTTGTGGACTTCTTTCTCTGTAGTTTTTGATGTTTGATACTTTTTTGATTTTTGTACTGCAGTTTTAGGGCAGTCAATGATTATATCTGAATGAGTGCTTCTTTTTTCGTTAATGATACGTTTGGTAAATTTTTCAGAGCATTCGACCGTCGGCTTTTATGTTGTACATGTAGTACCTTCACAGTTTCATTGCCGTCAAAGAAACTCCTCAAAATAAAGAAATCACGGACTTTCTCTTACCTGCATAAAATGGCACCTACTGATCTACTTGACAACTGAAAATCGCCGGACGGAATATCACACCGTATATGGCGCATCGCCGAAACGCGTCTGTGGACGAATTAATGGAAGTGTTGGGAAACGAAAGAATGTTACGAGGACAAAGAGATGGATAGTGACGAAGACAGTTAGAATTATTGCTGATGGCGATGAAATTGCAAACAGTGTGAATGTTACGTGGGCCAAAAGAAGAAGAGTGCAAATAATTTCAAGTGATTTTTAATGCCAGATAAAAGATCGTTTACTCAATTACTAATATGATAGAGTTATGACTGTATCAACAACAACAAAGGATTCAATCGATCTTGGACGACAACGAAATTGATTGGTGTGTTGCATTTCTGCCACCAAAGCCAGATAGTATCCCAGAGGAAATAAAATTATTACTGAATGATGATTGTCCAAATACAATATTAGAGGCAATCATCAAAAAAAGAACATAAAGCCAGCAAATCTTTTAAATGCTCTTCTGTCAGTCCAACAAAATTAAAAACATGTTTAGCTCATGAATTTAACCCATTACAGCATAACGTCCAATAAATTGGACGGACGGAAATTCTTGATATTTCACTGACAAAATAATTAATTTTAAACTTTTAAATTGAAACTTTAATTCTTTTTCTACACTGGCAACCCCGTTTCAAAAAGCCGAATGACATAACTCGCTTGTCAGATGTCATTTTCCAAAATATCGGGACGCAGTCGGACTGTTTTGAGTAAACTAGTAAGTTTCTTGCATTTTCTTGTAAATTTTTACAATAAACTTTTAACAAATCTATTGTGTTTGTTGATATAGTGTATACCTAAGCATACGTAAGCTTTTTTTTTCATGACAAAATGTTTAGTTCAGTTTCTACGTGTGTAATTTACCTGCCGTCCGATAAATCGAATGTCATGCACATTGGGCTCTAAGGTGTGGTTTTTGCTCGGTTGTTACAGCTTAAAGGTGCATGGAATTTTATCGGCTTTAGAATACCAGGATGAAAACGAGACTGTGTAAAACTTTATTTATGTTGAACCACCTATTGAATGACTTGATCAGGCTACAGATGAGGACAGTGACAAGTCTGATGAGGAGGATAATGCATATCTAAACCACTTGGGATGCAAATTGCTACAAAGTAGATGTGAACTACAACGTTTTCAAGCAAGTAGACATCAACATATTCAGAGCTCCAATCGTCAAATACCGGAATAATGGGAGCACTTTCATCGAGTGAAGAAAATGATGATGAAGATGATGAACCATATTCTTCTTTTCAGACTAAGAAGAAAAGGACGACTTTGTGGAAAAACAATTACCTATGTTTTCATGCGCAGAGTACAACACACAATCAAAATCTAAAGAAAGTCAGAATTGTAAAGATCCCCTGGAGTATTTCCAGCTGTTTTTCCCACAAAGATTTAGTAATACAAATTGTTGACCAAACAAACCTCTATGTGGGACAGAAAAATAAGTCATTGATGGTTACAGAAGAGGAGATTAATGTAATTTTGGATGCTATGTTACTGTAAGGCTATGTGAAGTTACCGAATAAAAGGTTGTATTTCTCTAGAAATAATGATGTGCTGGAAATTCTTGCAGAAAGTATAAGATGTAACAGATTTGAAGGGATACTTCAAAACTTCCATTTGAATGATAATGCGCATTTATCAGCTTCTTTTGACAGACTGTATAAGTTGCGTGCGCTTCTAGACGAATCTTGAGCGAATCATTCCAACATTATGGTCCAGATGAGCATATCGACGAAACCATTGTTCCGTACTATGGAAAGCATTAAGCTTAACAATTTATCATGGGAAAAATAGCTACCAAAATTGGGCTATGTGTGCCAGTACTGGTTACATGGTGGCTTTTAATTTGTTCACGAGGAAAAACTTTAGCAAGAAAGACTTTGGATTAGTAGGAGATGTAGTTCTCACCTCTGTTCTGTAGTAGGAGATTCAGTTCTGTAGTAGGAGATGTAGTTCTCACCCTCACAGACCTCGGAAAGTTGCCAGCCCAAAGTGGCACAAAAATATACTTTGACAATTTTTTCACATCGTTGTCATTGATGAAAAATCTGTGAGAGTTAGGCTACTATGCGACTGGCACTATAAAGAATAACCGTGTTGAGAACTGCCCACTAAAAGATGTCAACAAGTTCAAGAAGGTGTGGCGACACTGCCACTCAAACCATCGAATATGAAACGTAGTGAGGATCAGCAGGATATTAATTTTTGACAGTTAATCCTATAATATCTCTCGCAAGTGAACCGCCATATTTTATAGACGCGATTGTTTCTAGCTAATAAATATATTTTATTACATTGTATCCGACGTGTTTTATTTGGACTTAGGTTGAGTGAATCCCTAAATTGGTGACCCCGACGTGATTTCGCTGGTTAAAATAACATTTCGACTGACTCTAAACTGTGAAAGTGCAACGCATTTCTCTTGTTTTCGTGAAGTGAAACTCAATTCTCAAAATGGCTACCGTACCAAATGTTGAGACCCCGAAAACATCTAAAAGCCCAAGTGTGTTACCACCGATCGCGCCGCGACCTTCAACATCCGCGAATCTGTTCGTAGAAGCGTCGCGAATTACGAAATTCCCGGCATTTTACAGACCGGATCCCGAATTCTGGTTCGAGCAGGTGGAAGCCACTTTTCATACGCATCACATCACGCAAGACGAGACAAAATTCAAGTACGTCATCCAGTATGCGGAACCGGAGATTTTGTCTCACGTCATTTCTATCGCCAGGAATCCACCGTTGGAAAATAAATACGAAGCCTTAAAGCACCGGATATTGATGGAATTCGCAGAATCCACAGAGTCGAAATTGAGGCGGATATTTCAAGGCCAAAATCTAGAACGTAAAAAGCCATCACATTACTTGCAGGATCTGCGCAATACGGGAGGAGAGCAGGTAACGGACGCGATGCTCCGGTCGCTGTTGTTGGAGCAACTTCCTGAAAACATACGAGTCGTTTTGGCCATAGCAATCGAGCCCGATGTAGATAAACTAGCAAAGATGCAGACTTAATGTTGGAGTTGCAAAATTCACCTGGAGTCTCAACAGTTCGTCAACAACCAGAGTCAACGGTAAGAAACGAAGTGTTATCCCAGATCCTAGACCGTCTTGAGAGATTAGAATTGCGGACGCAAAATCGATCGTGTTCCAAAACGCGCAGCAGATCGAACCAAAGAAGATCGCGCTCTAGAGGAAAGTTTTGCTTTTTCCACACGCGCTTTGGCAAACTAGCCAGAAACTGCAAACCACCCTGCCAGTGGAAGAATTCCGAAACGACGTCGGAAAACTAAATTCGTCGTCCCGAATAACGGCGGCCGAGGACGACTAACTTCGATTCAGTAATCGCCGACTAATCATCCTTGATCGAAAAAGCGGAACGCGTTTCCTTATTGATACTGGGGCCGATATTTCAGTCCTGCCACGGGACAAAATTCTGAGCACTCCAGGAAAATTGGAATTGTACGCAGCCAACAACACACCGATCAAAACATACGGCCAGAAGGTGATGACGCTTGACCTTGGACTGCGAAGACCATTTGCCTGGAGATTTGTAGTTGCGGATGTAAAGCAACCAATAATCGGAGCGGACTTATTGCAACATTTTGGCCTAATAGTTGACTTACGTCGGAAAAGGTTGGTGGATGGCGAAACAAAATTAGCAGCCAACACTAAACACACAAATGAAGCCCATGTGACGATCATGACAATTAAAGAAAACATGGAGTACCACGATCTACTGAAGGAATATGTCGATTTAACTGTTCCTTCAGATACGAGAAAAGTGATGGCTCATGGCATTTACCACCAAATATTGACAAAAGGACCTCCAGTCGCCGAAAAGGCAAGACGCCTAACTCCCAAAAAGCTTCGTCAAGCAAAAGCAGAATTCGACTTCATGCTTCAACAAGGAATTTGTCAGCCATCATGCAGTCCGTGGGCAAGTCCATTGCATCTTGTCCCGAAGAAAACCGGCCAATGGAGGCCATGTGAAGATTATCGGCGTTTGAATGCGATCACTGTTCCGGACAAATACCCGATCGCTCATCTTAGTGACTTTGCTCACAAACTGAGCGGGCGCACCGTATTTTCGACGCTGGATTTAATGCGAGCATACAACCAAATTCCCGTGGCTCCAGAAGATATCCCGAAGACGGCCGTAATAACACCATTCGGGCTGTACGAATTCAAAGTGATGACGTTCCGCTTGTGTAACGCGGCTCAGACCTTTCAACGCTACATTGATTACGCTCTACGAGGCCTGAAATTTTGCTACGCGTACATTGATGACATCCTCGTTGCTTCCAAGACACATGAGGAGCACCGCGAACATTTAAAAGTCATTTTAAATAGACTGCGTGAATATGGATTGTCTATAAACGTAGGAAAATGTACGTTTGGAAAACCAACGATCGAGTACCTTGGCTATCTCATCGAACAACAAGGCATCAGACCTCTTCTAGGAAGAGTTGAAACGATCCTCAACTTTAAGAAGCCGTCAACTATTATGGAACTGCGCAGATTCCTGGGAGCAATTAATTTCTATCGAAAATCACTGAAAAACGCAGCTGCTATCCAAGCGCCTCTCCATAAATTTCTCGTTGGTGCAAGAAAGAAGGATAAGCGTCTGATTGAATGGAATCAACAAGCGGATAAAGCTTTTGAGGAGTGCAAGAAGCAAATTGCTAATGCAACCTTGCTAAGTCATCCAGTTGAAAACGCACCGCTTGCGATTAAAACTGATGCGTCAGATACAGCGATGGGACTAGTGCTGGAGCAGTTTACCAACAATATTTGGGAGCCTCTAGGATTTTACTCAAAGAAGTTTACGGAAGCGCAATGCAAATACAGCACTTATGATCGTGAACTGCAGGCAATCTATAGTGCAGTAAAATTCTTCCGGCACATGGTTGAAGGACGTCCACTTATAATCAAAACTGATCACAAGCCCATCACATTTGCATTCAAACAAAAAGCTGACAAGGCATCACCACGACAGTTGCGTCAATTGGATTACATTAGCCAATTTTCGACAACTTTAGTTTTCATAGCAGGAAACGAGAATATCACAGCAGACGCATTGTCACGGATCAGCTCAATCACTATGCCAGTCTCCATCACCAGCCAAGACTTAGCGGCAGCTCAAAAAGACGATGACGAGCTGAAGCAGTTACTTCGAGGGGAAACATCGTTGAAATTGCGTAAACTTCGCATCGACGACTCGGATACAACTGTATATTGCGACGTATCAACTGCGGAAATCCGTCCATACATCCCAAAGATTTTCAGACGGAAAATATTCGAAATGACACACAGCCTGTCTCATCCTGGGGGACGAACCACAAAGAAAATAATCAGCCGGAAGTATGTTTGGCCCTGCATATCAAAAGACATTCTCGAATGGTCCAGATCATGTCTCGCATGTCAGCGGAGTAAAACCGGACGACATTCAAAACCTCTACAAGGTCATATTCAAATGCCTAACGCAAGGTTTAATCACGTTCATATCGACATAGTTGGACCCTTGAATCCATCAAAAGGATTCCAATACGTACTGACCATCATCGATCGCTTTACGAGATGGCTTGAAGCAATTCCCATCAAAACGATTACTGCGGATGAGATCGCCACCGCCTTTTACGCGAACCGGATATCGCGTTTTGGAGCTCCTGCTGTTTTGACATCAGACCAGGGATCACAGTTCGAATCACTAATCTTCCAATCACTAACTCATTTAGTGGGCTGCAAGGAAATACGAACCACAGCTTATCATCCTGCAGCGAACGGAATGATCGAACGATGGCATCGGTCGTTAAAAGCCGCGATAATGTGCCATAACACCTACGAGTGGGTCGACATTCTTCCCACCGTCTTATTGGGACTTCGCACCAGTATCAAGGACGACATTGGTGCAACATCGGCAGAGCTCGTCTATGGGACAACACTCCGTATGCCAGGAGAATTCTTCTTCAAGGAAGACATGCCACCTGATCCCAAACTTTTCGTGCAAAAATTCCGTGAGCATATGAAGTACATACAAGCAACTCCAGCATCTCGCAAGTGAACCGCCATATTTTATAGACGCGATTGTTTCTAGCTAATAAATATATTTTATTACATTGTATCCGACGTGTTTTATTTGGACTTAGGTTGAGTGAATCCCTAAAAAGGAAGAACGGGGCTACAGCAATTACATCATGTCTGACGACGTATTTTGTGTCGCTGGAACGATAGTAATGTCGTCACGGTTGCAAACAACTTTGAAAACTGGGACTTGACATCTGCAACACGCTGGTCTAATGAAAAAAAAGCGAATCTTCGTACAAGAATGCGTGTTAGAAAATGGTTGTGGCCAATATTTGCCTACTTTTTAGATGTGTCGTTGGTGAACAGTTGGTTACTCGGGAGAAAAAAATGGATGCAATAAAGAGACAGACTCTATATTCGTATTTTCAAGATATGTAGCTCGAAGCTTGCTCCTGACATATGGAACTACAGCACACCAAGGACAAAAGCCTTCCAAACCCTTGTCCACCACACGGTATAACGGTAAACAGCATATGATTATACCCATTAGCACAGAACGTCGCTGTGCAAATCAATGTGAAGGAAAAGCCAAGTTCAAGTACCTGAAATGCGATGTAAGCCTGCATCCTAAGTGTTTATGGACTACCATGTAATACGCTCTTAATCATAATATACATGGTTTAGTCGTTCGATAACTTTTTTCAATAAACTTTGATATATATTCAACTAGTTTGTTTGTTACTATCTATCCCGTCAACAGGTAGTGTATGGTTCCACTGTGCATAGCGTCCTATATATCAGACGGGTCATAAAATCATATATATAAATAAATGCTTTGTTTTTTATCAACTTAATCCTTAATTTGGCAACAACTGTCCATTATTTATCATAGTAATCAAATTAAGTACTATAACAAACTTTATGCAGTAATGGGTTAATGAAGCGTACACAATTGGGGGAATCGGAGAGAATATCGGTCAACAGATCCACTTTTAGCATGAACAAGATTTGAACAAAGCTAGGTCTGAACATTTTGAAACTTTAAGATGAACCATTTTTGAACTTGACTTTCTAGAATTCAACCAAATCTTGAATACATGCGGCACAAATTCAATTCGGTATACAAACCCAAGGAACAGTTGTTGCTAGACGCAGGCGGTTTATTTTGAAGATGACGTTTGGTTTTTCCAACATAAAATCGTGGAAAATTGTCAAATATGGTTCACTTGTGAGAATTCTATCTGAAAGTGATACCGGATACATTTGCAATTCTGAAATTTGTACTCCTGAGACAAAAACAAAACTGAACGAAACTTTTTTATTAATTATATCCACATCTTGATTTGTGGTACCACGTGTATCAGGATAATCATTAGAGAGGTGAGAAGTGAGAATGGTATCAACCATTCATGACTGTTCGTATTGCCAACATGGAAGAAATCTTGGGATACTAGAGAAAAAATAAAAAGGGCGGATATGTATCCACCAATATAACAAAAATACGAAGGGGTGAATGCTGAATCCTCAAAGTATTATAAAATACAAAGATATTCTTCTTGATGTGGCAAGAAATTAGCGTAGTCCTGAAGAAACATCGGAGGCAATGGATTTAACAAGAGATGTACTAGCGTCTTCATTTGTTGCGGTTAGAACTCCACGTAGAGCTCAACCAGAAAAGTTGCCAGGCAGTCTACGGCAACATAACCCAGTACAAGACAACAAGAATTTTCCGACAATTTTCCAAGCTTTCTTGTGTTTCACTTCGTTTTGTGTCATATCTTACGAAAAATCAGACTTTAAAAAATCTTAATCAATGCAGAGGGTTTACCTATAGTAAAATAATTGAAAAAGTAAAGACAATCGAAATCGCTCCAAAAATTGTTCCTTTGCTTCAAAGCCGAACACTTTTATCGAACTGTACGACATAATCTTGATCTTACCTTTAGTGCGAGTAACAAACTCATACCGGACTTACACAGGACTTTTAAAACAATTCAAGTGAAGTATGAGACACGTCAGCTGATCCACACATTTGTATGAAGTATTCCACGAAATACAATTGCATTCGAGAGACATAAGATGAATTTTTTTCCCTCCGCCCTTGAGACTAAAAGCTAACATCTTTGAAACTGATCAGTATGTGCTATGTTCCCACATATGACACATTATACCAAATATTTTTAATTCAAAAAGCGGCGAAATCTAGAGCCATCGTATTCAACAACGATGAAATCAATTATGTCCAGTGAACTGCGCAAACCTCTTTTTGCTAAGCGAGCCATCTCCGCTTCCTCTTTCAACTGATTGTCTGAGTTTCACCACTACAGGATCTTATAGCAGAAACTTGTCTTACTTAATGTTATGTGGGCTTTCAGCATCATCAATGGGACAAACCATTAATAATATTTTTCTGATTTATCCTCACATTGAATTTTACGATCGGATAGTATTTGTTAAATTGGAAGGAAACCGTTGTTTTCTCCGATAAAGGCTATCAATGGCTATCAATGGATAAAGGCTCAGAGAAAAAAAATTCAAAATTGATTGCTTCCGTTGATAGTTCCTCAGCTAAATGTTGCTCAGAGTAAGCAGCGAAATCTTGTGATTGTTGTGTAAGGCTTTCCGAGTAATGAAGATATCATAAATACATCCTTTTTTCAAATCAGAAAAACAATCTCTTCTTGTGTTCATTGGAATACAGCCTGTAATTTCAATCTGAGCTTACGTAGGCGCACAAATTTAGCAAAATACGAACGATGCATTCTGCAATTTGACCCCGCGAAAGATGATCTGGCAATTAAATTGGAAGCTGATACGCTTCATCATTGAATGAATTGTATTCATTATATCACGACATCACGAAAAGGAGAATTCGTTCATTCACTCATTCATCCGTCCGAAACAAAGACAAAAAACTTCCTGAAGTTTATGATATCCTTGTCGCCGTACATATGTATTTTATCTTGAATTCGCACTCGACCACGAACATTGGGACAACTTTTTAATTGCGTGACGTATTAATATCCAGCTGTCATTCGATAAACAAATGGATAAGCAAATAATTGCATATAATCCACCATTACGGATCATATAACGAATCAGCGGGAATTTGCCCGGCGCAACATCCTACATACAAACTTGCATAGCGCACCTCCGGCATGCCTGGACTTTGTTGTGTGGGTCATAAAATATATTGGAGGTTAGGTGATGTCCAAAACGAAGCAACAGCTTCTATTATCACACTCCTCGCCGTCGTCCGGCATCCTTTATTATCATACTTATGCCGATGGTGATGATGATGATGACGATGGTGGTGCAGTGGTTATGGTGGTGGTAGCGATATTCAAACTCTGCGATGATGATGGTCATGGCAAATTATTGGAGGCTAATCAAAGTGACAACGCGATTTTTTTAATCTCTGCGGTGACCATAAAGTCATGATTGCGCTGTTAATATTAGCAGTTGGCACGGAAGTGTTAAACTTATGGGAAATTTTACAGTGGCCAAATCGGTGAGGATGGTATAAATTTTATAGTGGATACTCTAAGTATTTTTATGCTTCAACTGAGTGAGATTTCGCTTAAGTACAATGTTTGAGCATTTCGCTTGAGTATAATGAAAAACAAGATATTTGGCTTGATCCTTCGCATCAGGTTTCCAAAAAACTATTGTTTTTTTTTTCTTCACAATTTATTCAGTGAACGTCATGGGTTGTTTCCGACGGAAACCTTCCTTGAATGGTGGGAGAACTTATTAAGACTGTTCCACTATCCAGGTGCGTTGCTGAGTCACCTATCCTTTGGGAAGGGAACCTAGAAAAGACTCCCAAGGAGCGAATGATGAAAAGCATAATTATAAAGTAATATCGGGTGAGAACAGTCCCTCATCTTGTGAGGGAACTGTGGTCTCTACAGCCATCAGACTAAATATAAGTCGCCAGTGCCTTCTCCAGTAGTGAGCCACTTGTGATGGATTCAAGGACATTGAAATCCATCACAAATACAGACCAACGTGCGGAAAACTCCTACTAAAAAAATCATCGTGGAGCAGTGCTCTGGGAAGGCAGGGAAGCCTGAAGCTGTGAGGTAGCACCTTTTCGGACTGAGTGGACCAAACGGACCAAAATTAAAACCAAAACACACACTCGTTCAGAGTGTGTCTGCGGAGGAGTGCTAGGACGAGTGGCTGACGCAAAAGAGGAGCTCAAATTTTGAAAGGCTGAACCATGTGAGCAAAAACTATAACAAGGATATCAAACATTGTTTCCAAGTGCTAGAAGTCCATTTTGAACCACCACAGCATATGGTTAAAGACAACAGAGCTGAAAAAACATAATATAGAAACAATCACCATTGAAGCCATATACCCGATGGAAAAGGGAAAAGAACAGAATGCAATCGCGTCGGGTCAGAGATGAAGAAAACGTAAGCAGTTCCCGAAATGCTAAAGCGATAACATAAGAGAGAAGCTGAATTCTATGCTGTGCAATCGAAGATGCAAAAGAAGGCGAAAAATAAAGCCAGACATTATCAAAAAGAAAATCGAAGGAAATACTCAGGTTGCCCGCAAAAGAACGGCAGTCTCAACACTCTCAAGTGTTATGGTTTCGACATTACATCCCTTTTGCAATACCTTTGAAACAAGATACATTGCGTTTGACACAGAAAGCACTGATGTCGAAGAGGCAATCAAACAAATAGCCCTGTGAAGGATGTTTATAGCTAAACTTGTATTTACATACAAGTAAATACTTCAGGGCAACCGACAAGTGTGGATCAGCTACACATCTCCTGAAAGAAAGCAGCAATGTCTTTCCTAAAGATGGTTACCTTATCTGCAGAATCCGCCGTGTGACCAACCATAGAAGATGCTATTAATTCCCTCCTTTTGCTACATAGTAGTATACTTCAATAGGCCAGAACCAAAGCTATCAGTCCTTTGCATGCTGCGCGAGAAGCTAGGCAAAGGCCAATTAAAAATGATCCTTATTTTACAGATAAATCTGATCGAACTGTAGTTGCTCAAAGTTCAAAGAAATAATCGACATACTACCCGTGTGCACCATAACAGCAACCAGGCACAATGGAATCAAAACGTAACAGGTATTACCGCCTACCTACGATCAAAAGAGTGGCTTTCTGCTGGTTCGTTGGGCGGATATGACAGTTTATAGCATGATGTGACGCAAGGTATTTAATTCACGACAAAAATAATCAATTCCAATCATTTAGAACAGCGAATCTGCATTAGAGGTGACTTAAGTGCCAAAGCCATTGAATGGGGCGTGAACCGAATAAATCCCTGAGTAAGCTGGATCCTGGAAATGACAACAAGGACAAGTTGGTAGTGATGAATGCTGAAAATACTCACCTTTTTACAGGGATTACTGTCTTGCAACCATCCCAGATGTGATACGTCGATTGAAGTCCTCTGTGCCTACGAAGAATATTTGTAGAGTACTGCATTACTTTACGTTGAGTCATAATCACTATAAAAATTCTTTTTCCCGTTAAACGGTGGCCTCCCCACCACCAAGAGGAACATTTTCTCTTTTCAAAAACAATATGTCAAAAAATTTGGTCGCGTGCTATCTAGATAGTTGCTTTTAGACATGTGGATTTCACGCATTATCACCGGAAACTGAATGAAGTGCAGCTGAAGACATCTTTAACAATCAGCTCTTTTATGCTCCTGCGGTGACCACGACTAAAAAGCCTACCGTATGCTGGCAATCAGCAGGCATCATCGGAACGCGTAGCAAATGTCAAAATTTCTGGCGTGAAGCTGAATGTTTGAGGAGACGAGAAAAGGCGCGGGATCATTTGGTAGTATACAATCACATAAGGAAACTTTTTGCAAAATGATTGGGAATAGCACAATCTGACAGGAGCTCGTTGCCGATGTGAAAAGAGATTAGAGAGTACCACATAGTACTAAAAAATGAAACTGTTGCCTCGCGAGTACCGCGTATTCTTGAACCCGAAGGGATTGACTGCATTTTCAGGAGACTTCTTCTGACTCATCCTCCTCGTTATGAAGCACCGCCCAATGTGATCCTGCATCACTCCCCTCATTAAATGGTAAGAAACTGGACGTAACCATTGCGTCGATGAAAAAGCTATAGGCTACGTGATCGAATGGCATTTCGGCTGAAGTTGAAGATCGTTGTCCTATTCTGCTGCTTTCCACCTTAACCGTAAGGAAGGTGTTTTCCTATTATGTTGGAGCTACTATCCGATGTGCTTGCTGGATGTATTTGGAATAGTTCTGGAGAAACATCTCTACACACTACACTCTAGCAATTTCATATCAGCGGGAAGAAACAGAAATCTACACTTCTACTGAAGCTCTAGTTGAACTTACTGCTCCCATCCCCCCCTTAAAAAATTTAAACACTTGAAACATTTGCTTCAGAAAACCCAGCTAATAGCTTCCAGGATATCACATTCAAGTTAAGACCGACAGCATCACTGTCAAAATAGTACGCGTTGATGAAAGCGTTCTGAGTGAATTTATCTGTATCCAGTATTCGTTTGAAAACTCCAGAAAAGAATAGCAACCATATTTGACAATGTCATTTCCATTTTTTCAAATCCATGAAGGTTCCGAAAATTGGAAGGAACTGAATACAACCAAACCACTAGACACTCTGATGTACAAGATACTCTGAGCTAACGAAAGTGAAGTGAAACTAACGAGGGTACTGATGAGTGCAGCTTCAATGAGTATAGAAACAAACAAGAGCATCCCAGAAAACCAAAACAAAGTGAGAGCGGACTCAACCTCAGCACCACTGACAAAAGCGAAAACAGAGTCGCATCAAACCCCCTCTTTTGCACAAAGCTCCCTCTATCGAACATTGACTCAAAACAGTGGTTAAGACTGCTGCAGCGTACATATTACCCTTTGGGTTTACCGCAACAAACCACCGATCAAATAAGATAATGCATCCCTGAGACTGTATGGAGTTGAGCGTGATAATTTGAATCGTGCCTGCGAGCACTGAATGCTAATTATTCCGTACTAGCAGCTGTTTGTATTTATAACTTCTATATGCATCTGTTTCTTTAGTTAAGGTCGTTTCTCGTCACTTTTCCAGCTGCCTTTGTTTTAAATTTTTGCGACTAGAATACTTTTGCATGACTCTCGAAATTGCATATCGTTTTGATTCACAGGTAAGCTCATAGAAAAATGTTGACACCACTTCCAGCATCCATTTGAGAGCCTACACCATTTACTCTTCTATGATTTAAGTCCTTTATTCTCTTCACTCTTCTATTGTAATTAATCATGTGTTGTATTCACTCCTGAGAATTTAATCCTTTAATCTTCAAGGTGTGTCCATTGATTTGCATCTGGTTGCGTTTTACTCGCGGAGGCCACTTTCATTCATTTGCAAGAGGTGAAATGAGCTGTTTGAAAGTATCGAAATAGTTAAATTGCAGATTTTATTCTAAGTCTTCTAAGTTAAGCCACTCTGAAGATGAATTTATTGGTAATTGGTCCGTTGGATCCGTTGAAGTTATTCTGGTGAACATTGCGATACCAAGACAGATCATTCATCGGATCTCATCAAGTTTTTTTTATAAAGAATTCCCTTGGCACACCCAGACACCCGACCAATGCTTGGCAATTAAAAAGTGGTCTCACAACCCTTGTTTAGATCCAGTGGATGACTTTTGTGTTTCAGGTGCTGATAGCTCCTACCAGTCCTTTCACGGTGAAGTGTTCGATTGTTTGCAGTCTTGTTGGTGAACTGAGGAGATTCCAGCTAATGTGGTAAAGATGGTCTTTCGCTTTGCCCTGACCTGCTTCTCAGGACGATAAACGCATGCCTACGCGAAGGGTTGTTCCCAGAGAACTGAAAGGTGGTGAAACTTGTGCTAAGGGGCAAACAAGTACCAGTTTATCTTATGCAGATTCTGGGGGACTATCTGAAGGACTGCACCCTACTTTAATACTCGAAGCAAGGTAGCCGAAAGATGATACTTAATTCATTTGACACTCAGGGCTTAATCCTCGGTCCAAAAATTTTGAACATCTCGTATTATAGACTGGTGTGGCTGGTGCTGCCGGACACGCATGATCGGCTATACGGATGATGTCGCGGCGCTAGTTGCTGAACGCACAGTTGACCATGCGCAACTCAGACTGAATGTGATAATGAGGCAAGTAAGGGACTGAATGACGGCTCAGGTGTTCAGGCTGGCAATGGATTAAACCAAATTGGTCATCTTGACAAAGGAGAGAATCTCCAAATGAAGGCCTGGAATCTAAACCAGCAGTGAAATACCTTGGCGCCCTGATGAATTTTTCCCAACAAATAAGGACAACAGCTAGTAAGGCTGCAGCGTGTGCAACGGCACCCCCTCGATTAACGACCAGCATAGCGGGGCCCACACAACAAGGAGACGGCTCCTAATGAGCGCTGCGCAGTCGGTTCTAATCTCTGGGTTAGAGCTATGGCGTGACGCACTCAGCAAGGAGTTACAGCGAAAGCGGCTGGTACAGGTCCAGAGACAAAAGGCGTTGCAAATCACATACGCATATTTAACAGTCGCCCACTTTCGTGCAATTACCAATTTCGTTCTGAAACTGCAAAAGAACTATACTAGAGCGTTAGTAGGCGACAAGGATAAGGAGTTTTTTTTAGTACTTCCTTCTCCTCTATTCCTTCCGGCTGGAGAAGAGATTCCCGTAATCTGAAGGTAACTTGGATTGTTGATATTGTTTCATGATTACATCGTTGGATGGCTGGCACGAAAATTAATTACAAAAGATCGTACTACCAGTGTTTCTTATTTTTTATATTGTTAGTGATTTTGATATTTCGTGTTTTCTCAGTGCTTAAAGCGAGAAAATTTGTATCTTTTTCACGGAATGTTACGATGTTTTGAAAGACTTCACATTTTTCCATCTAGAATGCCTGACAAGGCCTAACTGAGTGCAGAAAAAGATTTATAGGTGAATTTTGGGATGGAGAAGGATTGTCGGAAGTGAAAATAGTCGGTGGGAAGGAGACTTCATAAGACTAGTCTAACAGGCTACAAGGCAAGAAGTCGCAGCCTCTGACAGAAAAATGAAAAATACGCTTGTAAATACCGACATTGCACTTTGGCAGACTGGTCTAACCTTTTGTGGTTCGACGAGTGCGACTTTGAGACTTCCATCCCAGTTCACCTTTACAATAAGTTTGAAGTCAATTGTATTTCATTTCGTTTCATGGTTCATTCATTGTAAATATCAATGGAAGAACAAAGCTGCAAGATGTTTTGAAAAATAAAAAGCAAGTTTAGTTAGCGCAGGCAACATTAATCGGTAATTCAGATATTATCGGACCAGACGCACTCGTGAAACAACGCAGTTGGTACCATTCAGCAGCGGGAAGTCTACTAGTATCGTACATTGAGACTTGTGAAACTACAATGGATTATAAAAGCTTGGCTGCATCACAAAGAAATAAAACCGAACTACAAGGATTTTGCAACTAAACTCTAGTTCTGCTAAGCCGCCAGGAACAAACACCGAACTCTTCTGTGACGTTTTGACAGCTACAACCCGTCTGTATAACACAGCCCCTTTAGAAAAACATTATGGGTAGACCAGTACATCCAGGATCAAGGGCAACAGTCAAGCAAGTCAATCAAAATTTATTTTGACCAGCCATGCGATGGATTCCCATAAATGAATAAGAGCGAGAATACCACGTCAACGCTCTTAGTAACAGGCAGATTAAGTGATCCCGAAGCTTATCCAATAGTAAATTCATGAAGCCAACATATTTCCGAAAATATTTTTTAATGGTTAGATCAGTGGTTTTGGATGCCCAGAGCAAATCTTTTCTGCCCTGAGACGACAATTCATGCCGCATTTAGCTCGATCTTTCAGTCGTTTTATGGATACGGTACGGTGAAAATACTATACAGACAACTCAAAGCAGCCATAAATGTCATCAAAGGGACACTTGAACGGAGGTATTGTCCGCAGTTTTCCAGGGCATACCTGCAGCTTGGAAAGATGATCTACAGGTCCCTAAAGCAGAATAAGTTACTGATAAAAATATAAGTTTTCCAGGCGAATCTTTCGGATCGTTGAGCCAGAACAGATTTTTACAAAGAAAACGGGGACATTTTCAATGACCGGCTTCGACCATCGCCAGTCAAGTGACACAGAGAAAAGAACACAAAGAACTTGCAGCATCCGAACACATATTTTTGCGAAATGATGCACTGAAAAGCTCACTACAAAAACCTTACTATTGACCCTAAAAATGGCGTTGGCCATCTAACGTTTGGAATTGGATTTAGGTTATTTTGATGTTAGAAGTTTCGCTGACATTGACATTTATAAAACTTGTCGCGCTTCACTTCAAGAAAGATGTGATATATTTAAAACATATTTGAGACTCAGACGCAATGTCAATAATTGTCATATCTGAGGCTCAGAAAATCCACCCGTCATCGTGGAGAAACTAATGCATCCAATACGGACGACTGTCAGACTTGTGACTACTCTGTCTAGTGTGGATTTTTTTCTGACAGCTAATTTGGCTAGTTAATATAATCGGACGTTTTTGCTTCGGAATTATTAGTAAACGCCGTTGCATGGGATAACGTTCGCTCGCGCGACATGCTCAACAATTGCTTGTGTCCCGAAATGGAAGAAAATGAAATGTATGACATTTTTTTACAACACGATGCTAGAACGTGCCACATATTCAACTTAATAATGGATCTTTCGCGCACTATTTCTTAAAACCGTATAATCAGCCGAAATGCTGATGTCAATTGATTACCTCGAGGCTATGATTTGACTCTTTTTGACTTTTTTTAGGGAAGCCTTTATGGACAAATTTTAAGCTAATCTCTTAGAGACGGTGGCCGACTTGAAACGTGATATCAAAGTTGGTATTGAATAGAGGCTCACACAAAAAGGGGACTGATCGAATGGGATATTGTAAGGCCATTCGTGACTATGTTGCCTTACGTTTCTATATGGAAAGGGTGGATCTTTTTAAAGTTTCATAATTTTGAAAAAAAATATTTATAAGTTTTTTAATATGATTCAAATTCCAAATCTTTAATGACCCTCCTTATAATAACAAGAGCAGAGAAAACTTTTATAATAGTCATTGGTGGGCAACGTACAAAGCTGGATACAGTTTATGAGCAGACAGTGCCCAAGTTACAGCAATTGCCAAGACCAATGGTTGTGCGAGAATTAGGATCAGACGAATGCCAACATTATCTTCGTCGGCAGCAGCTCGAGGCTTAAGAACAAATTCCAAGTATTTCAGGATAATGAGTATGTTTTGTCAAGCATTATCAAGTTGGCTTTTACTGAACTATTCCTTTTTTATCAGGACTTCATCGCTGACAGAAGAGTATTGTGGTGATGATGCAACTAATGAAAGTTTTGGAATGGAAGCCATTCATTTTTCACATAAAAAGGTCGAAAAAAAAACGATCTATATATTTATTAATGATAACAACTAGCCAATTAAACTAATAAACCAAACCAAGCGCATGACGATTTACAAGGTCAGAACAATATAGCTTAACCAAATCGTCAGAGCTCAATACCAACATTGGACTACATACATCCAACAATATGCTCCCGCAACCACACAGCTCCTGGTTTAGCCACTGAAATCACCAAGACAAGTCAACGTCAACATTGCCAATGTCATCATTATCATGTCGTTGTCAAATCCAGAATTCAGTTGGCTTTGATCTGTCGATGGAGTAGTCCGAACAGTGCAGTTAGTTATGCAATTTTGAAATCTTGCTGGAAATATTGAATTTGTGATATTAAACGGACTCGTGGTATTGTTCAATTTCATGGTTAATTATAAGAATATATTCCCAAAGTTGTATCTGAAATTATTTTTTGCGGTATCCAGCACGGGCAGTACTTTATAGCTCTTCTGCAGTAAATTGGTTCGTTAATTTGGAGTTTTGGCCCTTATAGCCTTGTCAAGCTGAAGGAGCCATGCTTTGAAACAGTTGGTAAAAAGGAACAGATATGACTATCAATATTAAACGGTTACAGTTTGATTGGTTCAGATGACAGATGACCATCTTGAAAATTAAGACAAGCTCCATGAGCTTAGGGACAATGATGAATGTAGCTAGCTGTAGCCACAAAAGAAGCCAACTGTCAGTCGGTAAAAGGGAATCAACTCAATGAAATCGAAATAAGAAGGTTTTTTCCCGGATCTAAGTACAACTGGCTATTCGTTGGCTGCGCGTTATGACGAAGAATGGTTGGAAACTTTCAATTTCACTTTCCATTGAATTTAAAATGTTTCCACATACTCCTTCTTACTATTATATGAATGATATAATTGCAGGAATTTTTCCATTCAAATTTTTTTGTATGTTATGGCAAATTATTTTTATGAGCAGTGTGCAGCGATACCTAATTATATTTATTAGCCATTGAAAAAGAAACCCCACGAACATTCGCTCATTGCAACCAATACGAAACCCCGGCAATGAGAATCAAAATGGTAATAATTTCAACTCAGTCTTCGGATAATTTTGTGAATTATTTGCCATGTTCACGTATTAATTGCTCCGCTGTCGCGCAACAAAACCAAATGAAAAATGGCTGGAAAAGGCCACGCAGTTATCTTACGAGCAACAACATGAACTTGAACCATGTTCGCAATTAGTCAACAGAAGAGTAACCAGCAAGTAAAGAAGTCCTCCTCGACTCCTCATTGAAACTCTAGTAACAACTCGAACCTGGACCTCGGCAAAGATAGATATTGTTAAAGCGATCAAACCGATGCAATGTTATGTTTAAGCAACATCTAACCAAGAATTACACCCGCCACGCTCGGAAGATGGATGAAGTTTCCTCATTATTTTGTATTCGAGTTCTGTTTTTCTTTATTATTATTATTATTAATTTTTCTTTTATTCATTGCACTCGGTGAAGAATAGCCTTGGAATGTTCTGTTGTCGTTCATCAGGTGTCACAGGTGGGCATCGTCATCGTGTCTTTGGCCACCGCTTGCTTCGTCAGAAAGTTTTTCGTGTTATTTATATCAAACGATCTGACCCAAGATATGACCAGAAGATACTTTACGTTATGAATTGGACCTCAGTGCTAGTGGTGATGTTCTGAAGGAGGCTTAGTTAACCACGATGACTAGGAACCGTAAAGACCAACCAACCAAGGCTTGCGAGCATTGAGCATTAACCTTAGAGGATCGTCTTCGGCATACGATGACCAATATATTCACACTTTGTGCTATATATTGCTGCTAACTTGATTTTATTAATTGCGGTAGGTGGAAAATGAACTTTTCCATCCCTCCAAACCGAAAACGAAATGAAATGAAACTTAATTCTTCAAATTATGTCTGGCTCTACTTATCGCAGCTTAAATTTACAAAGGGTTAAATCTAAACCTTTGTATCTACGCTCCTCTGCAAAAATCCAACAGGTAATCGAGGAGTTATCTTTCATTTATTGTTCCGCAAGCGCCCTAAGCGACCATCAATCTTGAAATGTGGTAAGTGTGCTAATATGTGCGACATAACAACACATTTCCTTTGAGCCCCAAAAACAGACAAAAAACCTATTGTGATTTGCATGCGTGTCGAGAAAATGGTTAAGAATGTTAATGAAGAGTCAACGATTTGAAGGAATTCGCTGTATTTATAAAGTTTATTCGTAAATCAACTTATTATTTATGACTGAATTCAGAAATTTATGACTAATTCGGGAACAAGATGTCTAAACAAACACTAGAGTTAAAGAATTCTTAAAAAGTTTCTTTCCCAGACGTCACTCCCGGCGCGGTCACTCCAAAAGCGCAAAGCACGGCCCTAATATTATTTTGTAGATGAAAGGTGAAGCCTGTTAACGCCCTGAGTTTGGCACTCCTAGACGTGCAGAGCTTCAGGACTTCCCACTATACACCTCCCCTGTTAACCAGAGATCCCAGCCTCGAACCATTTGACACACTTTTCCGGCCTGTTCCTAATCCTAGAAGTGCCTTCAGATTATGGGAATCGAGTCTCCAGTGGGAATGGAATGTAGAAGAAAGAAGTGGTAGAAAAGGGATCGCGCATCTCTGACGCCTCCCAACACTCCAGTATAGCTTTTTTAAGTGCCAGCACTGCTTGAACATATTTTGCCACCCGCTTCTATTCGCCAACAGTTTTCAGCATTTCTCCGACCATAGTTTCTTGACGGAGCTCTCGAGCTTCGCTACACTGGTTACTCCACCTTTTCCAAGAGGAAAATGTTTGACACGCGTCATCCACCTCTCCTGTATAAAATATGCAGGAAGGAGATCGTGACCTGTCAATCTTGTGCAGGTAAGGCCGAAAACAACCATGCCCGCTTAAGAGGTCGGTCAAGTAGAAATCGATCTCACCATGCACACAACTAAGCCACTGCTCAAATCTGGAATCAAACGTGTACATCATCCACCCTTTTTGACTTGCTCCCAGGACAGTTGCCAATCGTTGCGTAATCGTTGTCTCTCTTCCCTGATGACCTCTGTTCTGTTGTCTTCGCTGCTGCGCAGGTAAATATTTCCGCGATCCCTCGCAATTGGGGCGATAGTTATTGCCCTTATGATCACGAGCGCTAATATGCGCATGCGATTCGCTCCCCGTTTCTGCGCCTAAGCGAACTGCCTTCAGTGTAACTCGTTGCTGATAGCGTCACCCCACAGTTCTGACGTATAGAGTAGAGCCAACTGCATAGCGCTCATAAGCAGTCGTCTCGTAAATGTGGTGGACCCTATTTGTTGGCCATCAATCATGTGAGTGCGTTAGACGCACTGCAGCCTTGTCAGCTTATGCCCTGGTTTGTTAGGAAAAACTCATCTTCGCGTGATTCCGGACGCCAACATATTTCATTGCTGATTTCGATTCAACCAGCGCGTCGCCTACAATAATAGGTCTTACTCTGGGGATTAACGTCTTTGTGTTGATGAAATCTTTGGTTTTTCCAATGGTTTTTCCTGAAGCCATGAGCGGTCATCCAGCCCATTACCCGCCACATTAACATATTTAGTCTGAGTAGCACATGATCGATTGTTCGTCCAGCGACTGGCACCGCGACATCGTCCGCAAAGCCGATTAGCGTGACTCATCCGGCAGTTAAAAGCGCCGCAGGCTGTCATAGGAGATGTTCCACAGGTCCCGGCCGAGAATGGAGCCCTGAGCGGCACCTAAAGTAAGAATCGTATTACGGCTTCCTTCCTTCGAGTCATAGAATGGGGTGCGGCCCTTCAGAGAGTTCCTCAGAATCCAGAGTAACCAGCACGATGACCCGTCTTGTGTGACTGCACATGATGGACTACGTTCACCACTTCTCCGATTGCATCGATGTTGGAGCGATCTGTTCTGAACCGATACTGCTGTGCAAATAGGTCCCCAGCAGCACAAATCACGTCAGCGAGTCTTCCTCTGATAAATTTTTCAAAAACTTCTTCGGTGGTGTCTAGCATACACAGTGGGCGGAATGCAGCTGGTGACCCAGGGTTTCCTTTCCCCTAAGTAACCAGCACAAGCCTCGCCACCTTCCAGTACTCTGAGAACACCATTTTATGCATGGATGTGTTGAATGTGCTGAGAAGAAAGTTAGGGCAAAAGTGGAAGTATGAAAAGTAGGGCAAAAGAGCTAAATTGACAGTGGAATCCCATCTGGTCCCGGGGCCTTTGTTGCGTTCTTCGTTAAAAGTGGGATTTCCATTTGTGTTTCTTTTTCTTTTTTATTTCATCTTTTCTGGTTCGTATGAATGAGGTGACCTTTGAACACCGAGCTACTGCATAACTATTTTGTAGCTCAGGCCCCATAAAACCCTGTTCACGTTGTCTACTTGGTTCTACCAACGGCTGAACTATCGGCTGCTGATCAACTTGCGAAGACCTTTCTAACTGACATATGAGCTGCTGAATGTGTACATTCCTCTTTCCAGGTTTGAGCTCGCTATGCCTTTCGTCGTAGTTTGTGACACTCTCTTTGTTTTTTGGCTATTTCAAGTGACCACTAGTATACTGGAGGCTTGCCGTGCCGGAGTCTGCGTAGGGACATAGAAAATTCATATGCAAACGTAATGGTTCTCATCATCTTCTCATCGTCTCCATAAGCACAGACTTCTTAGTATCCGTTCTTCCAGTTTTCCATCGGAGTGCAAAAGATTGGACGCGTGGTCATCGGGAAGCACCGACATAGACCTCCAGCGCTATGCCCTGATGATTGTTAGCCAAGTAATCCTCTGGCACACGCCAATTTTTAACTGCAATCACTAGGCACTTCGAAGCAAATGTCATATCAGCTATGGTACCAACGCGATTGACAGAGAATGGGGTTGTGGCCTGTGTTTAATACGACGTGTCCAGTTCTGGGATCCATTCTATCTAGGATCTATCTTTCTAGGATCCCTTTGTCCCGACATGGGCATGCCCCATTCGATTGATCTAGCATTGAAGTCGTCTCCGACAAGGATGGCCTCAATAATGAGAGGAAAATTTAAATTTCATCAGCTTGAAAACTAATAGGGATGGTAGGCATGTATGATATGTAGTTTTACCTTTTCATTTTGGTTTTTGTTTTATATAATGATATTAATAACTCCTGGTTATTGCAGTTTCGGCTTTGAAAATCTCTTTTCATATGCGCTGTAGACTATCATTGTATGCCCTCCCTACTTTGCACTGACGCCGGAGACAACATTTAAGCGATTACACATATGAGTGGATTAGTAGCTCCTAGGCGAGGTCCTTGTAGAACGATATCCTGTGAAATACACATAACCACAACATCAAACAAGAAGGACCGAAAAACAATCAGACATCGCTAACACTCTCGTGATGAATCCTCACAGCCTGAGAAACAAAGAGCCCAAGAAGATTTACAACAGTCTGCAGCAAACATAGCAAAGTTTCTTAGAACTCTTTATTCGCTCTTGTAAGCTTCGAATTCGCTTATTGTTTGTTACTCAGAAATAATGAAGTTGAAGTGATTTACTGCCGTTAAAGCTTCATTCTGCGGTCTCCACACACGGGGTTGAAACAATGTAGCAACCACCACCCTTAAGATCTGACACCAGTTTCAATCTAGAGTCCCAATTTTATCTCAACTATCTGAATTCCGGTATGCAACTAGTGCGGGCTCACTATACTAGTCTTCGAAGCCACCACCACCACGATTCAGCCAGGATAGGCTTCTCATCTTGTGACTTAGATTGTAACCTTTCATAGGCGTCCTCCAACTCGTGGTTCAGATAAACCTCTTCCTGGTTTCTGGCTGTTTTGAACAGAACTCGTATATACCTCCTACATTATCTCAACACTCAACATAGAATTAGCTCATGATCCTTGGGGAAATCAGACTAAAGGGGTGATTCTTCGTAGATGATTCCATTATGAGTTCCACTGTGAGTTTTGTTCAGCGCGTTAAATCTACATATTTCACTATGAGCTTTTTTAAGTTTTTTTTTCTTCAAAAAAAGCGAAATTTCAGGTCTTCGAAATCATGTCCGAATGTATGACGTGATGAATTGCCAAGGATATTTGAAAAAAAAAATATTTTATATAATGTTTAAACCATTTCATATTTATATTTTGTTGTTATTTTTGTTAAAAGTTATGTTGGGCGGGAATCATTATCCTATCTGATTGCTGTGACTGCCACAAGTAGTTTCCACCGTGTAAAGATATACACCAGAATCATTACTGAATGGAAAAGACAGATCTCACGTCATCTGGTGAACAAAGGTCAAGTGGCTGTGTCAGCGGTTTCGAAGTTGCTCTCTTTCTGGTACCTTTTTCTTTATTACCTGTACAAAGAAGTTGTAAGGGATTTTCAAGAGATGGCGTCACTGACATTAAGTCAAATCAGTCAACATTGCAACCAACTTCATTTGAAAGCTTAATGATAAGGCTTTCTTTTTTAGTATGCATCATTTGTTTGAAGCGTAAACAACATCGTTTTTCTGTGCTGCGAATATGACAAATTTTGTGCCAACAAAACATAAGTTGAGGGAAGAATTACTTCTTTGCTTTCATTTGAAGAAATCGTCATTTGATGCCGTATGAATTGAAGCCGAACGACGTTCATTTACTTGTGAACAGCTGCGCGAATGGCAAAAAAAGGATTTTGGCATAGTATTGTAACTGATGATGAAAAATTTATTGATTACGATAACCCCAAGCGCAGAAAATCATACGGGCCACCCGACCATACGCCTAAATTGCCGCCATAGCCAAATATTCACGCTAGTAAGGTCATGCTCTGTATTTGGTGGGACCAATTGGGCGTAATGTACTATGAGCTGTACACCACGACCAGGTAAAACCTTCACAGGGAAAATTTTAACACAAAAACACTTGAAAAAAATGCTTTCGAACTTTTTTGTACATGTAATAATAAAAGCGATTTTTCGTCAACAAGGACATTTCTCTGTCTTTTTATTTAAATTATCAGAATTTATCAAAAACCCTACAAATAACATGCTTAGATGGATGATTATATACATCAAAATGGACATGAAATCGATGGACAGCGAGCTGTTTAAGTTTCGTTCATTGATTTTGGGCTTTCGAAACAAAATCTCATCAATTTAGAAGCTTTGTTCGATTGCTGAATGGTGTTTTAATGAAATAAAGGAATCAACTGAACACAAATTTCAGAGATTCGTTCATTTTGTCAATTGAAAGCTTAAATGTTTTGAAACATTTACGTTATGAGCAAGAATACAGGAATTTAAAAGAAGAAAAACGCAAAATTTCAATTTTTAATAAATTTCTTCACCTTCCCCTTCAAAACATTCTCCTCCTACGTCAAAACATGCTTGCCAACGTTTGATCCACTTTTCTATACATTTTTTTTTGCAAGCCGCCAAAGGTATGGCCATCAGCTCTTGCAGCGAATTCTCTTTTATGGCCTCTACGGACTGAAAACGCGGTTCCTGCGATAGCCATTTGAGTTTTGCAAATAGAAAAAATAGACAAACTGGGACATGTCTGGACTAAGTTGGGCTTAGCTGATTACATTTGTCGAATTTTTCGCCGAAAATTCCGAAATAATCAAGGCTGTATGAGAGGGGACATTATCGTAGTGTAAAGTCCATGTATTGTTTTTCCAAAAATCGGGCCTTCTTGCAAATGGCTTCACGCAAACGACGTATAAGGCTTAAATAGTATTCGTCATTGACTGGTTGGCTCCACCGGATGGAATTCGTGGTGTACCACACCACGAATGTCGAAGAAAACCTTCAGGAAAACTTTGATTTTGGACCAACTTTGGTGCTTTGTCTTCGGTTTTGGCTCATTTTGGAAGCACCATTCGGATGATTCGGAAACCCAAAAACCTTTGGTTCGTCATCAGCATTGCGACGTGTTTCATGCCCAAAATATCAGTTCGGCTGATCCATATGAGATGCTCAACGACGCCGCAATCTCTCTTTTCGATACACAACGATTTTCCAACACGATTTGCTTGGCTGATTTAATTTTTCTTCGATAACAGACGTTAATAGCCGTTTGGGGATTTTATGGTGCTGTAGGCTCTCTCGGCTGCCTTTGAACGTTTTATACTATTCATATGCTCGTGTACTCAACATACAAGGTTCACCACATGCCTTTTGTAACATTTTCAACAAATCGGCACACGAAATTTCATTTTTCACACAACATTTCAGGCTCGCGCGTCGTTGTAAGTTTTCGTCTATTATAAAAATCGCTGCACAACAATTTTTCGACTTCTTCGCATAGACGCCAATTGAATACTTATCATACGATAAGCATCATAATTTGACAGAACGTCAATAGAAGTATTGCCAACGGTGAGAAAATTTTACCGAAGCACGGCAACTCATGACTAAAAATTCCCATTCTTTTTTTATCATAAGGTAAATAAAAGCATTTTTGCCGGTGAGCGTTGCGAAAATCACAATCTCCTATTCAACATGAAAAAAGATCCTTTCCTAAGGGATCCTAAGCGAAATGTGAGAATAATTGAGAAGATTGTAAGCTTATTGAGGAAAATGGGAAGAAAAAATTACAATTTTTGGTGTTGAATAATTGAAATAAATTAATAAAATACATGTATAGAGCCGGACGGAACGTTCAGATTAAAGCAAAAAAAATTAAAGTTTAAACGCCTAAATAAATTTTAAACGAAAATCGTTCTGTTTACAAAATTAACGTATCATAAGAATTAACATTAAGCTCCAACCGCATCCTGAAACCACATCCAAAACAAATTGAAATTGACGAATTTCGAAAAAAGAAGAAGAGAAGCGAAAACAAAAGCCAAGTGCGCGACTCTCACAGTACGGACAGGTGAAATGCCCACATTATTTTTCCTGTTTGCGTCAAGATTCCACCAAAATGATAGCATGATCTTTTGTATCTTTGACATCAGTCTTTGAGTGGTAATTTAACATTTTACGATATATCTGACAACGAGCTGAAACACGCAACCACGTGGTGAAGACATAAGTGCTCATACTTAAACGGCAAAATTGAAATAGGTTTGGTGTACACACATATGAGGGCAACGAGCACCTTTAACCTTTCGGCGAATTTCAAAGGAACTATTTGATTCGAGTCGAAAATGACGGAGCGAATGAAAAGTTAACTTTAGGTTTATGTCAATCATTAAAGAATAGAAAATAGTAATTAGAAATAAAGCGTGAATAAATTGAGATGACTTTCGTTTAGATAAATATGAAACTGCTTGGTTGGGTTATTGTTGTTGATCCCAGCATGTTCCGTGTAAGTTTGCATTTTAGTTGTAAATTTTCCCTGACAATTGAACCTCGATAGTGTATTATTAGTAATAGTTCGTCGAAAACAAAGTCTCACTCAGTCATATGTCCCACATGCTGCTAAATCAATAAAATCCACCTAAAGCGGAAACCTCCTCCTTAGCTGAAAATGATCACATGTGTACAGTGTCAATAGCTCTGTTGCAGAGTTTTCTTAATAATCCGCTGGAAAAAGCATGAATTGAATTTTCAACAAATTGCAAACGCACAATAGAATCGCCAACATAAATATTTGCTCAATTAAATTTATTCGTTCGGCGCGCAATTATTTTGCATGGAAATTCTGCACTCGATGTTGATCGTAAGATCATCTGGAAAATGCCTCAATGAAAATTTTCTCAACGCGCCAAGGGAAAATTCAATGACGTGTGTTTAAGTTTTGAATTTCTGTGGGTTTCAACGACCGCGACTTTTGTTTAAATCGAGATCGCCCAGCGAACCGTATATTGCGCGAATGTTAACACCAGCAGGTGATTTCCCCCCCTCCCAGACACCTCTTGGGGAATGGTAATGGGATCAGTTGGGATTAAGTCGAATGGTTATGTTTATTTGCAAATCGCCGAACGTAATGAAATGTTTTGCAGATTCGGATGTGGTTTATTTTGAAAATAAGATAAGTGAATTGAATCCGGCAATTTTAACGTGATCGAAAATAAATCGGAAAGCATTGACCACATCAATTGCATATTGTAAATCTGAAAGTGATGATTTCTCAATCTTTGTGCGATAGCATTTTACTCGAGATAATAAACAAATCGGAGAGATCATGTAGAACTTGTTGGCATTCACGCAGGATATTCTGGGAATAAACAGTGAAATATTTGAGTTCTTTATTCAGTCAAGGTGGATTGCTCACATAAATTTTCAAGATGTTCAGCCATCGACCATTTTTATTACATCAAATAGTCAAATTGTACTCTAAACTTAAATAGCCGCAATCGTTTTCGTGCATCAATGAAGATTCCTCTTCAATGATGCCGAGTCCGTAGAAAAAGTTCCAATAAGGAAATACGAAGCAATTTTCTCGAAAATTATAGCAATTGTAGACAAACATGCATTACGAAGCCCAAATAATTCTGTGAATAGAACATTGAGGTCCTCAGTTCAAATACCATCCATACGAGCTATATTTGAATGTGTACTCCTCGTGCTAAACTAGGTTAAATATAGGCCAAATCATTATCCCGTATACCTTTGATATTCAAATGAGGTGGTTTTAACCCCTTAACCTGCAATGACGGGCATAGCCCGCGTACGATGGTCGGGCCAGAAGTGAATATTACGTGGAATATTTGATATGCAATTACAGCCTGATGCAATAATTGTTTATTACAAAATGTTTATTTATACAAAAATACAAGTGCTACTCAGTGCTTTCATCACGAAATCTCTTTATTGAGAACATCTTCTGGGGTTGCTTTTCTAGAATTTACGAACGTAAATTTCGACGTGCGAATATGACCAAGAACAACTTGACATTGATCACGATCCGAAGAGATAACAGAAATACATCACGAGCCTTGTCTTTGCTATCTACAGACCGCGATCGTCCTACCACGGGCGATACCGGTCATGTTTACGATTGGCCCGATCAGCGTGTTACACAAGTCGTGCGAATTACCCGAACGCTGCGCGAGCTTATATACGATTTCGGCCCAACATCTTCGAAACTAAATCGTAGGTTAAGGGGTTAATACACTATAAAAGCCAGGTCGGGAAGGCAACTGTTGTCGGGTCGATAATAGTTACTAGCACATTACAAGGACTGACCAAAACTGTATTTGATGTCGGAGATTGAAGAGCTAATTTCAACTAAGGCATTAAAGGAATATTAAATCCGTAATAAGAATTCATTAGTCAGCTATAGTTTATGAAATAATAAAGAAACACGTTTTCATTCCAAAAATGATTTGATTTTGAGAATCCTCGCGATAATTCAACGACATTCCCATGAGTCCCACATCTCTCAGAAACTCCATCTCCCATTAGTCTTTATAAGTTGTAAGCCAACATATGACCAGACTATCTCCCTTCGCTCCTTTCAACCATCCCTTTAATGTTATGATGCAAACGCTCACTTTCTCCTTTGCTAAAGTATCCAACGTTAGATTCCATCTCAAAAAGTTGAATTACAGCATTCCCGCTGAGGAAATTTCAATCGACTAGAATACTCTTTAAGGCTAGTATTCTTTGAAAAGGGTATGGAGATCGCAGAGAGGCTCCTACCGGGACAATCGGTAACGACTCTGACTAAACCTGGATCACGCTTTAGATAGGGAACAGGAATTGAGGGATGGCTGATATTACGTTTAGGAGCCAGTTGCGTTACTAGCTGGCGCCGAGGCTACACTCGTGAGTAAATTGCTCCAATCCAACTATCATACCGTCTTAATTCTGATAAAATCTTTGCAGACCTCAAACCAAGATCGCACAATAAAGTTTTGGTATAGGTTCGGTTGAGACTGAATGCAAATAAGCTTTGATTTGGCTTTGATCACACAAATTTCTCAGTAATATCAATTATAGATGCGACAACTGCTGTGGTTCTTAAGTTGTGTTCTGAAGCAGCAAACACTTTTAGACATTCACCAGTACCTAACTTCTTCGTCACTTACTCCAACTACTAATGTAGATGTGTAGCAGGCAAGAACTTCAACAACTTCTGTAAATGATAATAGAGGAGCAATTCCTAAAAAGGTTTCTCCTTCCAACTCTGCGACATACTACAAAACACACTACACGCGACATACTGCAACATAACTATCCAACGTACAACCATCACTGCTAGTTCAAATCGGAAAAATACGAGCTTCATTGATTTGGATAACTGCGTCCCACAGCCTACTGATCCCCCAGATACTGAGGCCTTACACCCTGTGCTGACAGTAGCTTGAGGTAATACTGACAAAAAAAGCAAATTATCAAGTTTACGCTTCGTCAAGTCTCCACTGCTGATCTTTGTCTCTCGCTTAGACTATACCGTGACAACCGAAGAAGTGAGAGAGTTTGTTAATAAGAGATTGGGTTGTAAGAATGCGGTACTCAATTGTACAAAACTTACCAGGGAGAATTCTCCCAATAACGTTGTAGCTTCGTTTGAAGTAACCGTCGCAAATGGCTGCAACATAGTTTCGAAGCCACAAATTTGGCGCCTGGTTTTTTGGTGAAGACTTTCACACCAATGAACAGGAATAATTTTCGGCCAACAGGACGACGACTCCCTAAGCTTTAGACTGCCTAATGGTAAACTTGCCTACCGCTGTCCAAAAAATATGCTCTTATACTCCTAGTTCTAACTAACTGTCAATATATTACCGAAATGTAAAGGCCTTAGGACCAAGCTTGATCAACTTCTCACTCCATATTATATTGCTCATGATAAAATCATTTGTCTTACGGAATCGTGGCTGAATCCTAACTTTTTCGACTCTGAACTTTGTCCCTTTGTCCTTTGTCCTTTGTCTCATTTTACCGGCGTGACCATGATTATGAGGCCGCAAGCAGGTCTGATGATGGCGGAGCTTTGATTGCTGTTAGTAAAATTCTTAGTAACTCTGCTTGTACTGATTTTTGCTTTTCTTAAGTCCTAGAATGTGTTATTGTTTAAATCTCCCTTTCTCATTAAAACCCCGTAATAATTTCCTGTGTCTATATCCCATGCTGATCACCTTTAAGTCTGCACGAGAAGTTCTTTGATAACTTGTCTTTATAGTTAACTAAATATCATCTCCATTATAATAAAGTATTATGTGGTGATCTTAATCATCCCTTTGTCGAATGGGCATCTTCGCCCATGTCAACGATTTGTCCCACAGATTTCCTTTCAATGTCTCTCTCATCTTTTCTGTTCCATTGTTCGATGTCACCGTTCAGTAATGTGCATAATCCTTTTGCCCGTTTACTAGATCTTGTTTTATCGTATGTTCCATTTCATCACCTATCAATAACTTCCGCCTTGCAACCCTATGTTTCTCCTGACACCTATCACCCGTCATTATCCTAGTCGTTGCGCCTTCTACACCCGTCAAACCTGTCCCGGTTCCTAAGCTAAACTCTTTCAAGACAAATTATGATGCATTGCAAACTGAACTTCTTTCTTCTTCTCTCTCACTGATCTTCTCTTTCTCTTCTTCTTCTCTCTCACTGATTGGATTGCCTTTTTGATAATTTGGTAAGCGAGTCGGCCTCAGTCAAATTTTATCATTACCTTAATAATCTTATTAGATGTTGTACTCCTTTTCTAGCCTCTCATCGAGCAGGGCAATAACCTTGGATTACTAAATGTGTACTTGTTGCTCTCAAAGCTAAAGATAAGGCTCGTTATTGTCTTAAATCGTCCAGTACTGTTGAAGCAAGGACCTATTTCTGTTTGATGTGCTCTATAGCTAAGAATGAAACCGGAGCCGCTTTGAAGATTTATTTCGGCAGTTTGGAGAATGCACTCAGGACCAATAATACAAAATCTTTCTGGGCCTACATCCGGTCACTAAAATCTTCAAGTACTTTTCCTGGTACAGTTCACTGGGACGATCTTGTGGTATCTACTCCCGAAGAAATTTCGGAGTTATTCCGTTGTTTTTTCTTCCACTTTTTAGAATAAAAAAGGTGGAGGAAAGACACTGTTCTCCTGTTCACAACTGTTCTTCCCCCTAACTTCGCCATCAGGAATTCTGTTCCTCTCTACCTCTTGTGGATTAATCCTTGTGAAGTCGAAACAATCATCAGCTCCATTGATCCTTACTTAAGGCTTGGTCCTTATGATATTCCGAACATATTTGTTAAGTCTCTAGCATCCTCTCTGTCAGTTTCATTGTCTCTTCTTTTCAATCTCAGTCTAAGCTCTGCTGTATTTCCTACTACTTGGAAACAAGCTATCATTGTTCCAATTCTTAAAAGTGGCGATCCTTCGGACATATCCAATTAAAACGTATATTCCTAATTTCTCGTTTTCCAAAACTATTGGAACCTCTTGTGCACAACCAACGCATTGCTGAATTACGTTCAGTTATTGCCCCTGAGCAACATGGCTTCCTTAAAGGTCGTTCTACCACTACTAATTCAACTGTATTTATGAACGACATTGCTAGGGCTTTGGACAAGCAGTTCGAAATCGATGTGATTTTCACGGATTTGTCTAAGGCATTAGACACTGTCAATCACCATCTGCTATGTCTCAAATTAAAGCCTCTTGATATCTCGAGCTCAGTTTTGTCTTGGATGCAGTCTTACTTGTCCCACCGTTCCTGTTGTGTAAGTCTATACGGCACAACTTCGCCTCTTTCTTATCCTTCATCTGGTGTCTCCTAAGGTTCTATTCTAGGACCTTTTCTCTTCTTCTTTTAATAAATCACCTTCCGTCTATGATCTCCTCTCCTTGCCTCCTGTACGCTGATGATTTTAAGATCCATCGGTCAATTAGGTTACTTCAGGATCATCAGCTTCTACAAGATGACTTGAGCACTCTCTCTAACTGGTGTTCTTTTAACTTTTTACGTGTTAATATTCGTAAGTGCCACAAAATGTCCTTTTGCGTTTAAAACGTCACCAATGGGATTTACTTATATGTTGAATGAACAGCCTCTCTCTCTGTTGTTACCACTTTTAGATACTCAGTAGTTACTTTAGAAGCCTAAAATTTGACGCTCATGTCCTTAACGTGATTTCTCGAGCAACTAAAGTCTCTGACTTCATTCTGAGGCATGTTCATAAATTCAATCATCTTTCTACTACTGTACGTTTGTTTGTTTGGTTCGTCCTATCCTAGAATATTGTCCTGTTGTCTGGTTTCCCCGGTATTATTCTCTCATATTTACGATCGCATCCATTCAAAGTTATTTTACTCGCTTCGTGCTATATAAGCATATCATGCCTTACCATCGTTACGAGTCCCGTTTAACTCTTCTTGGTCTTAGTTCTTCAGAGCTTCGTCTTACCTTCCTTGACCTGTGTTTTCTGTATCAACTTTGCCACCACCAGATTGACAGTTGTCTATAAGGTGATTTATGCTATGCAACGAGAACTACTATAATATATAACTATACTACTATAATCTGTTTGTGGTCCCATTTACTCGTACTAATATCTACTTTTTCTCGCCAATTTTTCGCATTCGTAGAACATATAACGACTTTGAGCTTGGTCCTTTTCCATCTTCGTACTTAGATTTTAAGTCTAGGTTAAGAGACTTGCTTCTTTCTAATTCTATTTCATAATTTGATAGTTTGTCTGTAAGATAGAATATAAATAAATAAAAGTCCCAATAAGGGCTTTTTCAACCCTCGAATACAAAAATAAACATGGGACCATTGTGTATGGAAAGATGATATTCTATATAAAACGGAGACAGTGGCTCCGAGGGGATCCAATTAATGTGGAGCACACACCAATTAAAAAAAAAAATATCAAAAACCCCAGAAAATTTGACAATACCAACACAGAAGTCGTAGTCGCAGCCATAATGGTAATAGTAAATCAACAACGGTACAAACGCGACAAAAATGACGACAACGGACTGCCTGGTCCGAAACAAATTTCCTGTTGCGTTTGGGCGAAACCATGCGCGCCTTAGACGGGTCTTTAAAAAGAGGAGCTGGAAACTCCTCAGCGTGCACCATTACCGCAAGAGCAAAAAAAAAACAATAATGGTGAGAATTCGACAATCACTGCGGCGACTGCGATTGAAGCGGCTGAACCCTGAGCGCCAAAACCACGACGAATCATACTAAGGTCGAGATGGTTAACACAGCGAAAACAAAAAGAAGTAACCAGATATATGAGATGCCGGTGGGCAATACCGTCAAAACCTCCACAAATGCACAGGTGTCGATGTTTTTACGTTGTAAATGTCAAAATGCGAGTCCCCAAAGGTATTAAGGGCTTACTCAATAACTATAGGAGATCCAGGACTCAATAAGACATTACCGAAAGAGCCGATTAAAGGGTCAAGAGGACCAAAAGACCGAGAACAGTAGAAAACTAAAGCAGTGCAGAGGGCTATCGAGGAAAGCTCACGCACGTTCTTCCACAACCAAAGGACAATAATAAAATGGCGTCGAACTCAATCTAGGGTGAGCTGAATAAAAGGAGGAAGACAGCTATCGATGGATTTGAAAAACCAGCCCAAATCTTTTCAGATAGTGTTAACTAAAGAAGTGAAGAGATCAGCAAAGAAACTTCCTCAAAATGATAATGAAGCTCACACGGATGCCCAACGGGAAGGAAAACCTAACCCAAGAAAAAAGAGCAAAAAACCACATCAAAGGTCCAACCAACAGGCACTGCTCGCCAAATTTCAAGACAGCCCATCTTTTAGAGCCGTGCTGCAAAATCTCAGGAGAAATATAAGATCCAGGGACACAAATACTACTACTAAAGCGGTATAATAACATGATTGGGCCACATACTAGTCAAATTCGTGACAGATGCCAACAACTAGAAAGTAGTTTGTGACGCAGTTAAGAAGGACCTTGGAAAAGCGACCCTATGGCCTTCCTCAGACCAATAGTAATGATAGAAATTACAATTAGTAAACAATTGACTGTGTGACGGACTCGCTCGAGACAAAAGAAGTTTACGAAGGACACGAAAGCCGACGTTTTGTTGCTGAGCGAGCAACACCAAGATGGAAGCTCTCAAGCGTGGAAGAAACTGGTACTGCCATTATCTGCGTTCGGAGCAGTGAGTTTTGGATGGCATGTTGTGGATAGAGGGATGTTTTTATGTTGGTTTGATTCTCAGGAACCACCTTCTTTAGTGTGAACTTGAAGCCGGATGAGCCGATAGCACCCAAGCCAAGCTTAATGTCGCTTTATGCTTAATGAGGACGCTGCCTTGAGCGCGGATGGCCAAGTGCTCGTTTGGGCATACCTCAAACGGATCTGTGAAGACACCTCAAACGCATCTGCGAGGAAACCCACGAAGAAACTATATCAGATGTGCCATTCGTGTTGGGGTCCTTAGTATGCAAGGTGCCCAATCGGCGAGTATTAGAGGACCATAAAGCCAGTAACCATCAATACATATTGTTTGACATCTGTGATAATGTCTGGCTACGTGAATGCTATCCACATTTTACAATTGGATGGAAAATGCGAAGGATGGAAGATTTAGAAGGTCGAGAAGTCTATTTTATCCGTCAACTACCGGTGCTCTCCAAGCAGCAGCTTTCTAAGTCTAGTTCTCGCGTCCGTAAGACGGAAATTTCCTTTTTCGTTATTTGAGACTTTAGCAACTTAACAACCTGCTCGTATGTTACACCATAACAAGGACCAGGCAGAATGGGGATCCAGGCAGCACTACGAGCTCAAAGCTCTGACCGGGTGGATAGTTTTTGGTGGGTTCGGTCCCGGCGATTCTGGAAATCTGTCAATTTTTAGTGACGGACCACATTCCCAATGAGTCAAATCCGTCTTTTCAGATCAAGCTATATACGTTGGCCAACACTGCCTTAAGCGCACATAGGCGGAACCTCTTTGGTGCTTTGGCACTTGAATGCCAAAGCAATCGAACAGACTCTGGAAGAAGCCAGATTCTGGAAGTCGCAACAAGGACAAGGAACAACCTTTCGCCAGAGCTAGTACCAGGAAACGAACCAAGATGTAGTACATACTTCAGAGTTTTTTTCATATGTCAAAAAACTAACAGGTACTGAAGTACTACTATTGGTAATTCTGCTTCCTGTTCTGCAAAGACCTGACCATTTCAAGGAGGGTGGAATTACGGAAAAAGGATGCTGAAAAATTCTATCCTGCGCCATCAACGATATCTCAAAAATATGTCAATGAAGAGGTAGTGAACCTGACTTTGAGCGTTTCCACGATTTTCCGCAGTTTATCTAGATCTCGACGGCAAGCATGAGATGAATTCACGCCGTTTATCACCGTCAAAAGCGATGGAAGTATAACTCTCAGCAACGTGAGGCTCAGGCGCGAAGAATCGAACGGTTGTATGATAATATACACAGCCACAAGCAAAATCCTTCGGAAATGATTAGGGACAGAAAATTCAGTTGACGAAAGAAAGGTTCGTCAAAACCGCAGAGTACTCCATTCTGTGTGAAATCTCAAATCAGATATATGGTAAGAAGATAATATGGGATTCCCCTGCCAAACTGACCCAGAGCCTTGATCACAGGGCATTCATCTAAGAACTCGTACCCCAACCTTAGTCCGGTGATGCAAATAGTTGGCCAGTAGATAGTTAATAGTCGGTTAAGCCTGGCATTGTAAAAAGGCGAAGTGGCTTTCTGGCGAAGAAACGAATTTGCAGGGAAGTTTCCTACAAGGTAGAGTTATATTTACCAAGTCAAAGAACGATGTCCAGTATTTGGGTTTGATTGTTAACTTTATGATCAACTCCTTTGGAAAAAATTGGGGGTGAGGGACAACGCTACAGTGAGATAGTCAGCTCTTGGCCAACTGATGGTCAGCTCATGGCCAACATAGGCTGACCAACCTATATTTAAAGACGCCTTTTAATGAAGCATATGGAGTCCATATTTTTGAAGTCTTGTCTTATCTTTTGGGATCTGAAGTCTAGGGTATCGGAAGCATTTGAGTCAGGTTCACAAACACGGTGCGTTATGAATTACATCAGCATAATGCGCGATCTCAAAAGCAACCGTAACGGTTATTTTAGTGATAGCGCACATTACTCTTCTTGTGGGGGTTCGTAGGAGGATCTATCTACCCTGTTTACAGAAGAGAAAGGCTACAACGCGCGAAGCGATGCAGGGGGTTCTTGTCCTGTAGCAGAACAACTAGGAACATAAGATGAGAAGTAAATGAATGATGCCAATCATTTGCAACTTAAGGCCTTAGTGTAGTCAAGAACATGGTGAAACCGATTAATACCTAACTCAGCTCCTCGAGAAATAGAGGTATCTCTTGTCCTTATTGCACAAGATGGGAAAAAGATGGCCACTTGACAGGTTCTTCTTCGACAGCTCGGGAAACGGTTCATACACCATTTCCAAATGCTGACGGTGAGTAAATGAGTTTTCTCTGGAAGGGCTGGTGAATTTGATGATATCATGTGGCATGTTGCACTTAGGTTTCTCTCTTCTGACAAAGGAAGGATTGTTGGACAACTAATTGACGCATAGAAAAATTTAGTGACTTCTAGAGTAAACTTTTTTCCCATCTTCTTCAACTCTAAGGGATTCCTCTTTACGAATGCGTCAACTAATTAAGAGATAGAGACCCAGTCTGGTGGTTCCGAGGAGCCTTTGCTCCATTCCATTCTGTCAGCATTACTGCGACCCAGAATTACAGACTAGTTTCTGTATAGTCTGTTGATGATTTTAGAGTTGGGTATATTTGTGATCGTCTATTATCTGGGATCTTGAGGAATTCCATAATTTTATTAGGGTGTCTGTCTATTTGGGCGAAGACTTTGAGTGCTCGGTCGCGTGTGTAATTCTCTATTGTTTCGAGCCTTAAGTTTATATGTCATCGTAATCATCTAATGCAGCTTGTCAGCCATTTCTAAGTTATGGTGAAGCCTCCCTCACATATTGACTCCTTAATGCTGTTTTCAGCTATTCTCATCCTAGAAGTGCCGGCTATTTTCTTTATATCCGAGTCCCAGTGAATCTTTGGGCGTCCTCTCGGTCGTTTGATTCCTTTTGCGTACCACTGCGTTTTTCTTCTGGTCAACCTGCCGTCCGTCATTCCCACCAAGTGGCCGGCCCATTGCCATTTCAAGAATTTAGCTCTATGTATCACGTCCTTTACTTGGGTCCTTTCTCGTATCCACCATTGTCTCTTGCGATCCCTTCGTGCAATGCCCAGTATGCATCTTTCCATGGCTCTTTGAGCAACGTGGGGTTTCCTCGTTAACCCTGTTGTTAGCACCCGTGTTTCACCGCCATAAAGCAGGACTGGTAGGATATACATTGGTCGAAGGCTTTCTTTTTCAAGTACATCTTCATTTGATACTTGAATATAATCAAATTCTCCCCGAAAGCACCTCATGCTATCTTTTTCGTCAATCGATTTCTGGTAGCAGTGAATCGGATTTGTGTATTAGTTGACCAAGGTATACATGTTCTTCAACTATTTATAGTATGGTGTTGTTCTCTATTTTATGTCCTTGACTGCTATAATCGTTGAACATGTTCTTGGTTTTACTTAGGTCCATTTTCATGCCTACTTTTCCGCTAGCCGCGTTGAGTTCATTCAGCTGTTCTCGTAATTCCTATTGGCTAGATAACATAGTCCCTTATCATTTGCGAATTTCAAATGGTTGAGATGCTCATCATCCGTATTCAATCCTTTATTGTCTTAATATAGAGTTCGGAAGATGCCCTTTAATGTGGCGTAGAAGAGCATTGACGGTATGGTGTCTCCTTGTCTGTACCCTTTTTGTGTACGAGTCTTCGATTTCGAGGGAGGAGAGGATCTTCGGGGACAATTATGGTAGCCATTTTGGAAGTCCTTATGTATATTACTTTTTCTCATGTACCATGGAATGCAATCGACTCATCTCAGAGCGCTATTCTCTAAGGACTGCAGTGTTTTCTTGTCTTTCATGTTTGGCAGAACGCAAAACTGCAGGAAAGTCGGTCCTGTTACCTGTTTTTGGTTTTTTTTTGTTTTGAATTTCGATATTCAGATTAAGGCAGCTTGATTCATGTATGAGCCGCATGAAAGCAAGGACTCTTAAGCGGTGCTGTCATATTTTAGTATGTGTTCGTTTCATGTCAGACGGTGATCAAATGTTAGTCCTAGGTATTCTGCAGCTCCGTTCCATGATATCGGTTCCTCGTTCATTTGAAGCGTTGATGGATGTTGTGCTCTCCGTTTCGTGATAAATATTGCCTATATTTGGTCATTGTTGAGGCTTGCTTTCAATTTGAGGACGTTTTCTAGGGGAGTATTAATGAAGTTTTGTAATTTCGAAGGGACGATAACTGATTGTCAGGCTCTATAGGAAATGGACGCATCATCGACGGAATGGGATAAGGTTACGTTGTTTCATAGACTAGGCAAATCCCCTGTGTCCAAACAGGATAAAATTAGTGAGATAGGTGATTGCTTCTGGTACTCCAGCCTTGATTGTTTGTTGGGGAGATTGTTACCTATTCTGATTTGGAATGTTCTGCTTGAGAGAAATGAATATATGATGTGTAAGATTGAAAGTGAGAAATGGAATTTGAGCGTTTTGAAATCAGTCCTTTATGCCAGACTATGTCAAAATCTTTTCCTGTGTTCAATATAACTTATCGCGTAGATTTTTTGTCATTCACCTTGACCACCTTAGTAAGTTGGAGTGTCGTGGAATGAGGTACTGGGAAGGCGAATCGTTAATTTGGGCTTATATGTTTCTCTTCTTTCAGCACCTGTAAACAATATAAGATTCCCCTTTTGGCGATTTTTGATAGAATACAGAGCTGACTTATAGGTTTCTAATTTATAGATTATTGATTTCCAATTACGAGTCTTCTTTTTTGAGGGAGGCGGGGATCTTTGCGGACAATTATGGTAGCCATTCTAGCGAATTTCCATGTTTGCGGAACAATGTGTTAATTGCGCTCGATTTTGTCTGTAGTATATTGTCTGGAAGCAATTTTAACATCATTTTGATAATCACGTGTGGGCCAGTTGTTTTGTTGTTTTTTTTTGTTTAGACCCAATATAATGTACTTTTTCTCGTGGACTTCAAGTGGTGGTAACAAAAATTCGTCTATCGTTAGAAAGCATATGTAGAAAGATATTTAGCTATCCTTGTACCTAGAAAGCATTCTTTTCAGGCTTGTAAGAAACTTTCCCATTGATGGAATTCCAAGATGCATTTTCTAACTTTATCAGTTAACTGGTTACCTTTCATTTGTAATCTAGGATCACCCGTACATTGCCGGACTAGTTTGTTGTTGGAGCGTCACAACGGGTCAAATGACAGACTGCTGTTATTTTAAATATAATAGTTCTTTCGGGGGAAGATCCTTGACCTGTTTAGAAGGACCTGACTGTAATTTGATGAAGACAACTTCAACTAGGTGAAAGCCTTGAGCCTCCAGGTCCTCCTTGATTTCTTCACAGCCAAGGCCATGCAGTCCTCGCAGAACAACATCCAGTTTCTTCTCTTCGGGAAGGAAATACGTCTGAAATCGCTCTTTCTTTTCTTGATGATTTATCTGTGGTCTTTTAAGGTTTCGGGTAATATTTGTAAACGGAAGTATAATCTTTTCACCGGAACGAAGTGAATTTTGCTTTATATCCGTCCATTTAGCCGGTTCTTGTATGTTAATCTGCACGTTTCCCATTTTATTGGCTGTGTATTGTCTTTGCGCTGCGTTGATCTTTGTACTGAGTGGTTTCGAAGGTTTACTGGACTAAGATGACTTGGGGAAATTTTTATATCCTTGGTGCAAGAATACACTGAAGCAGTGTCCATCACTCACTTCAGTGCTTTCAGCACCAGTGAAATGGTAGCGCATATTCATGTGTGCTATGTGAGAGCAAACAACAACGGCCTCTGGAAAAGCTATTTTTCCGGCAGATCGGCGTTTGTTCAGGGAGTCGTTGATAGTGTCAATATGTCAGTTGAGAAGGGTTGCCCGCAGGGATCCATTGCTGGACCATTTATTTGGAACGTAGTAATGGATGACCTGCTGAGGGACTTAATGAATGTCTATTATGTGTGTACGTATGCGGACGATTTGTTTGTGTTGGTGGAGGGCAACAGTCGTAGGCAGTTAGAGGATGTTGGATGCATGGCTATGGTAGAGTGATGGTGTGGGAGTATAGGACTGACCGTCTCTGTTGAAAAATCGTCAATGATGCTCCTGAAAGGAGTACTCAATCCGAGTCGCCCTCCATGGGTGCGATATGAGGGACGTGCTCTCAAGTAGGCGACTTCACTCACATACTTGGGAATTCGTATGGGCGAGAGGCTGACCTTCTGCCACCAGTTTAGGTGGCTGAGGGAACGCCTCAAGCAGCTAGCCTCACTGTTGTGGAGGGTTTGTTGGAAGGACTGGGGTTTCCGCCGAGATGCTCTCAAGAAAGTGTACTATGGGTTGTTTGTCGCAGTAGCGACGTATGGCTCTCCTATACTTCTTGAGGGTGCCATGAGTGCTACTGGCACGACGCTTATTGCGCGTGGTCAGCGAGCGGTGCTTATTGCATCCCTGCGGGTATGTCGCACAATCTCCACTAGTGCTTTGCAGGTCCTCATGGGGGTCCCGCCACTGGATCTGGAAATCATCCGCAGAGGATTGATTTATAGATTGCGGAATGACTTCCCCGTGGGGGAACATCAATGGCCACGTGGTACGGATCCTAATGGATTAAGTTGGGCCGCCATTATGGGAATTACGGAAAGGGCTTGATTGCTGAATGGCAATCCAGGTGGAGCGAATGTGTGGAGGGGCGTACCACGTATCAGTTCCTGCCGGATGTGATGACTGCGATGAAAATGTTGAATTGCGATTTCTGTTTTGAGAAAGGAGTTCTGTTTACTAACTTGACATGGTAGTTTAAATGAACGGTTGTGTAGTCGTGGTATTGGTATCCAACGTGGATGTTTGTTATGTGGTGCGGAGAGTGAGACTTGGCAACATGTTTTGTTCGAATGTCAGGCATAAGCTGGCTTACGTATTGCGCGGGGTATTGACGCTTTGAGGACCCCAGAAGATATTGGGGATGCATTGCTGGACGAGGAGGCCTTTCAAAGGATCAACGGGCTCGCCCGTGAAGCCTTCCAATTGCGACTGCAGCACTCTGCTACGCGGGGAAATGCAAGCTCTGTTGCTGTCTACTAGTCCCTACATGTTGTCATCGTTATGTGTCCTAAGCCCAGTGTTATTACTATTCAATGTCTAGTCAAGTCCTACTGTCGTCATTGTACTGCTGTCCTAGGGGCTACTGTTCTACGAAATCTGTAGCAGAAGTTTGATCTGTACCACGGGTAAGGGTAATGACCATGACAGGTTACTGTCACCCCCCCTCCTACACGGTGAGGAGCCTATCCTGGCTGAAAGGTGGTGGTTTGTGGTTTGCGATGTGGCTAAACATAGTTTTTGAGTACCAACCAGTGTAACTTGGGTTTCCTAAACTTTGTGTACTGGGACCTCATTTTTAATGAGGGATGTCGGTTGACGCATTAAATTAACCCAGTATTTGAGACCGTGAGGTAAAGCCTAATGGTGGCAGGTACTCACGTTAAACACTTCGACTTCATATCCTAGAAATAGATATACTCCCGTGGGGGCGAGGGATATGAACTCCTTCTCATCTCTATCCACCTTAGCCTCCACTTCACCAGCTTCCACCACTTCACCGGCTTCCTCCTCTTCACTGGCTTCTTCTCTCTGTATGTCATCTTCATAGTTTCCATTTCTCGATTTTTTTCTATCCCCTGATGAGGAGGCTGATTTAACGGATGGTGAGGAAGAGTTCACCAACATTGGTTTTTTGTTTGTTTTTTTATGGTTCTTCTTCTTCGTTTTTTCTTCTTTTCTTTTTTGCAGCAGGACTTTGTATTTATTTCTCTCCTCACGAATTTCTTCGTGTGCCTTTTGTAGTTTTAGTTGAGAGCTCGGCACTTACTCTTCCGTGTATTGCAAATCCATTAGATCATAGTCTGACTGGGTTTTTAATTATTTTTCTGGGTCGTGTTCTAGTTCCATCGTTCTTTCGGTATTTTGGGATATGGGTCAGGATTTTTAAGTAATACTAATATTGCCCAACTTTTATCTTTGTTACACAAGTAAGTTAAATGGCTGTTCGTCCGTTCCTGATGAAACACAAGTAACAGATAAGAAATTGAATCCCTCGAGATTTTCCTTTCCTTGTTTTAGCCCTTGCCCTAGCATATAAAGGTAACTGCAAACATATATAACACACCGGGGGCATTCACTACATATGTCTAATCGAATTAAATTCACTCCACTGATAATCCTTATTACTCCTTGATTATTAATGGTAACACATTTAGGCAGCACTGATGTTTGAAGAATTTCAACCGTGAATTTCGGAATGAGTTATGAGTTTATAAAATCCTCCCGAACTAAGAGACCAGAAGAATTTTTGCCGCAAAATCGCTAAGGACAGTTTGAGAAAAGTTTTTTATTTCGAAAATGTACTCAAGAAAATCATGATGAATAATACGGAGGTTACGTATCCAGAAATAAAGCGAAAGTCTTCACTGTGCAAGCATGCTAAATTGTGAAGGCAACAATCAAAAATAACCCAAACTCAGAGCAAAGCTAAGGCGATTTTGACAAGTTTCCTTATTTACGAGGGTGTCCTGTACCGCGAATATATTAAGGATTATCAAAAGATCACTGAAGTATGCTACTTTGACGTATTGAGAAGTTTAAAAGTAAGTTGATGCAGCCAAAGCAAAAAAAAAAACATTTTCATCAAGCGGTGATTGGTTGTTATACCATGATAGGGCACTAACTGATTAATCGAACCTCGTGCAATAATATTTGACAAATCATCAAGTTGTACGGCTTTGCCAGGCATTGCCTATACAACATGCGACCATTCCCAACGCAGTTTCTTGGGATATTAGCCTTTTTCCCACATTAAAATTGCCGCTCGAAGGACATCGAAGCTGATATCAAAGAGGCTACTCTGAAAACAGAGCTCCAAGACTGCTGCAGGACGGAGAAACACCGGTGGGAGCATGTTTCTCAATCAAATAGGGACAACTTTGAGGGATGTCACACAATGGATGAAAAAGAATAACACCAGTGTAGAGATATGAAAGATGCCTCGATAGTTTTAGGGCAAACCTTGTCTTATGAAAATCTGAAGTATTGTTGATCTCTCATGCCACACATGCTATATTTCCAGAGCGTCCGTCCATGCACCCAATTATTGGATCATTAGTTTCCCAGTTTTGACTAGCAAGAAAACTTTGAATTCGATAAATTCCACTTTCAGTAACAACTACAAAGTTGCCACTAACTACCGATTACAGTGAATGCTGGTCGCTCATTTCATCAATTTTCTCCGTTAATGCAATTTTCCGGATTCCATTTTAAACGTATACAGTTACAAAAAACACCATTTTCACAACTTCAAAGTAGCGAATAAACTGCAGGAGTAAAGTGTGCAATGACAACAGCGAGAACATATTTTAGAATGGAGAATATTTTCTTTTTTTGAACTTAGATATCAATTTTCATTTTCTTGTTAGCTTTCAGAATATCAGGTCTTTTTCACTCACGTTTTGATCAGTGTGTGGAATGTGTAGGGAAACTAGTTCGCTCCAACCTACTCCGTCCCGAAACGTATCCCTGACCCAATCATTCTATGTTTCTACTCGCAGTGCCCGACGGCAGCCCTTCTAAGGCATTCGTCTAAGGCCATTCCCTGGAATATCGCGAAAATGCCGTTCTCGCCGTATGTGTATATCGTGTTGTTGTACGAAAATCACCATGGCGGATGGATGCATATCGTTAGACGGCCGACTCCCAGGTATTATGCAGAGGTGGTGTTCGCATTTCACGTGTTGGACTACCATGAATGGAAATGCACTTTACAACTCTTTTAGTCGAGTACCGCACCACGGGCCAATTTATGTAAAACAAAGTGCTTTCCATGCAAATAGTTTTTCGAATGCAATATTGCATTGTCCTCCAACCTCCGCGCACGGTGGTAGCTGGCGGCCGGCGGCGACGGCATCATTTCATTTTTTTTCTTTTGGGTTTTTGGTGCACTCTCTACCTTTCCAATTCACATTGGAGCGGTTTTTTTCGCTGTTTTCTTTCGGTTGTTTGGCGTGTCTTTTTGCTCCACACAGACCATGAGATTCCATCAGGAATGGCTCTATATGGCGGCTTAGTGTACCTTTGCTTCGAAAAAGTCTTGTTAAGGCGCTCAAGTGCTCGTAAAATAGAGCAATCTGCATGATAATTGCGAGCGTGGAGTTTTCAGTTTCCTATTCGCGATAGTTGGCCAGCTTGAATGCAAGCATTGAAGGTGCATGCATGTAATCGGAGGCTCCTTGGCTTACGGTGCAGCAACGAATGCGGCAATATTCCATTGCCATGTTTGGAGGGAAATTGGGAAATTTTTCGAATATCATTAGACGGTGTTAAAGGTGGTTGAAAAATGATTCTTAGATGTTTTGTTAAGTCATGTGGCAACTGAAAATGTCTATCAAGTTTTTATTGTCTGACTTGTTTTGCGAGGAATTCGTATTAGAATTGCTTGCAATAGGCTAAAGATAGTGTTTTGTGACTGAATTTAAATGTTATGAATATAAAGGCAACAGGCCAGGAAGCAAAGCAGGATATTAAGCAAAATACGTTATATGTTTCTTAAGTAATAGTCGGAGAGTTAGAAGAACGTAAAATGAGTTCAATCATGAATTATTCTAAACTACACAGAAAAAAATTCCCTAAATTATGGTTAATTTTTAATAAACTCCGTTATTAAATTAACAATAAAATAAAGTTATTTAAATACAGCTTAGTTAGCAATGTCACACACCCTTGTTATATAATAAATAAATGGTGTACATGGAGGTCCTTGTCAAGTCACAAGAAACACTTGACAAGTGCCTCATTCCTAGTAGACTAGTTGTTTTTTCAATAGGAATCTTAAATTATAGATTTCGAATACAATTTTCGAATGAAGGTAGATTAATTGAATATGTATGGTTTGGTATGTTTGGTATATAATTAAACCAAAACAATCGTAGTAATCATATTTTGCAATGCTTATAATAGAGAATTATACATAAAAATAATATTATTAACATTTTACATGTATTAATTTGTCAGTTTTTAATGTATTTATGGTACACAGTCAATTTCTCCATCATTCTCTTCTGGATTATCTTAAACATTTGCAGTTGGCCAGCAAAAAATGTTGTTATAAAATGGCATATGCTCTTCCAGAATGCTTTCTCGAACTTGTTGTAAATCGTCTATTTTCTTTTTGTTGATGGGCAAATTCAAATCATAGGCTTTGGATGATGGAAGTGAAACAGAAGTTGTTATTTTTTTTTATAAATGAGAATGAATGTTTATGTTTACGGTTATGATAGTTCTTTTCCGATCTGAATCATACTGAAAACTCATGTATGTCGAAGGTGCGAATGACTTTTTCTGGTCCTTTGGGACTTTTTTTCTCCATAAGATTCAGTTGACAAACATGTTTTTTTGTACAAATTTGGCCACCATTTCTTAAATTCTGAAACATCATCAGTTTTTAGCTCTATGACAGTAAATATTGAGCTGGAGTTCGAAACTAAATCAATGTATTCTCCTGGGACGTAGATACGATCATGCTTTCGAACATTTTTTTTTTATGACCCCAAAATCACGGTCATTTGGTAAAAACGAATGACCACGTATGGGAGAATATTGATAAACTCTTTCAAATCTTTTAGAGTCAGTCAAAGCCAACATAAATCTCAACAATGTATTATTTTTATTTTGACCAGGGCAGCCGTCAGAAAAAAGATATAAATACTTAATATGTGGCCCAATATTATTTTTTATATAATGCATCAACATTGAGCATACCTCATTGGCTCCTTTGTTAGCACTGTCTTCGTGACACATGAAAAATGTCGATTTGCCTGTTTGTAAATCCTTAATACCAAAACAGTGAACCCATACTTGCCGTAATTAAAAAATATTTTGCATAGGTATGCGAGGCAATGGTAGGTTTTGCATAGGATCAAATGTTATAGCTGCAACATCAGCTTGTTCCTTACAAAGATCTTGAACTGATGAAACTGTGTTGTAAGACTTCTTGACACGTCTTTTATGGATCATTAACTGAGCTTCTACCGAACGTTTTGCATTTTCTGATAAGTTTGATTGTTTTATTTTTGTTGATAGTTCATGTGCTGATACACATGAGCTATCATGTGTCGAACTATCATCATGTGTCGACTTGTGGTCAACCAAATCTGAGGAAAAAGTTTCCATTAAAGTATTGTAAGTAAAATTTCTACTTTACACCGAGGTCTGGATATTTTTCTGTAAACATTAAATGCATTTTTTTGACATCCAATCGTGCATGTAAATATTCAATGTCTTTTCCTGCATAATGTGTCTTTTTCCTGGGAAACGGAGGATGTGTTCGTGTATTTTTTGGCATGTTTCAGGAGGCAATGTATTTGCTTTCGGGTGACAACCTCTATTATCTGTAGGACTCTTCCCTTCATTAAGCAAATGACAAAGTCTGCGAACTCTGGCCTCAGTAATTCCATATAGGCTGATAAATGCTCTCTTGCAGACTTTAACTTTATCAGTTTGTTTTTAAACATAGAATTGAAAAGCATTTTGCCTCTGTATAGCAATTTCTTATCGAGGACGCCTCTGTTGTATATGTAACTTATCAATAAGTATTTGAAGAAATATATCCTGCCCATTCTTTGTTGAAAAAAAGTTAATTTTTGAAATGCAAAAGCCCATATCATGTTAATCGAAAATCGAAAAACATTCCTTCGTACATTTGAAATAAATAAGCGATATATTAGGTTTATATAGGCCCCGATAAAAATAACTTAAACTAAATAAAAGCTTATGGTAAACTTGCCTGCAATATTCACCGGTAGATCTCGGAGCTATTTGTTTCCCTCGATAATTAGTATATGCCTGTCCTTTAACTTTAGGATTTTTTATAACATTCCTTTTATACTTTGCAGGATTACACGTTCTCTTCTTTTTCGGCTCACCATCCCTCTCAGTTTCACTTAAAAACATTTTTCAAGCTAAAATTACTTTTCGCATAAAATAATTTAGAAATAGACAAGTGAACTTCAAATATGATATTAATGGCGATGGTTTACGAAAGATTATTGAACCAATCAAAACAAAGCAAATATTGAAAACGTCCAACTCAGTCATAAACTTCTCCTGCCATCTGGTAGTGCATGCAAAAACCATTTAAGTCACTGACTAATTTTGTTTATGCAATGAACGTCTTTCACGCGATATTATTGAAAGAGGAAGGAATGTATTGACTTACGTTTTTTTTACCCAGGATACGCATCTCCATTTAAGAAACCATAATCAGGAAAAAAAAGCTTGTTGGGAAAAAATGTGACTTAAGAGGTTTTTGAAATGACCGATTCAATTCTTTACATCAATAGCATCATCAATGATGTTACTAAATCACTGCTTCCGAGAAATTCGTCACACCTATATGGAAATTTTCACAGCAAAAGTGTTGAAACCTTTCGGGCAATGTTCGTTAATTTTTTAGGCCCAATTTTGCTAATAGAGCAGGAGGATAATATCATTGACATCATGAGTAATCTTTATAATATGTATTGTGACCTGAGAATCGCCAAATACAATTTAGTTTTGAACAAAAAAATGTGTATAAAAACTTTAATTTATTACAAATATTTATATGTTATGTATTATGTATAATATAAATACAAAATAAAATATATTGAGTATGTGAATAAGTTTCCGGCGGTTTTTTTTAACAAAGTTTTTAGTTTATTTCAACATTAAAGAATACAGTCACGTCATTCAAAGTATGTACCATTTATAACCTATAACCCTCTCGCATCTCTCTGGTAGTAGATGGATTCCTCGGCGGTAAAAATTCCCATCCTTCGATTCGACCCAGTCATCAAACTAGTTTTTGATGCCTTCATAAGAAGTAAATCGTCCTCCAGTGAGGGGCGATTGCATTGAGCGGAACACATAGAAACCCTAAGGAGCAATGTCTGAGGAGTAGGGTGGGGCAAGATTTTCCAATTCACACCTTCCAAATATTTTTTGACCGACTTGGATTCGTTTAGAATTCCAATCAAGTTCTCATGCCTTTTATTCCATATTGGGTGTTTTTCCCTCAGAACTCCTCATAAGGATAAGTTGCTGTCGGTATACATCCCCAGTGATTGTTTCAGATGGTTTCAGGAGTTCGTAGTGGATGAGGCCATTGTGGCCCCAACAGATGCACAACATGAACTTGGAAGCATGAATATTCCGTTTTCTCATCGATGGACCTGGTTAATCTCGCATTACCCTATGTTTTGGTCACTAAGGGTTGTCGTAGTACATCCATTTCTCATCCCCTGTTTGATTCATCGAACCCTATTTTTATCTTTGAAGACGAATCTCGCACGTCACCAAACGCCGTACGATGTCCCTCTCTCACAGTTGCTGCGGCACCCACGTCCCAGCTTTCTGGATCATTCCCATGGCGTGCGAGCATTTATCGATGGTGGATCTGTCAACATTTAACTCCTGCGACAATTCTTCTAGGCTTCGACTTTAATATACATCCAACCATTCCCGTAGTTGTGAATCTTTAATCTTTTTCGATGTCCCTTCACGATCTCTATCAATCACGTCAAAATCGCAATTTTTATAACGCCAACACCACTCTCTGCAAGTCGTCTTAGAAAGAGCATGATCACCGTAAACATCAAGCATTATACGAAAAGTTTCCGCAGCACCTTTCTTGAGAATGAGATAATAATCTACAACTCCTCGCAAATGCAGCTTTTTCGGTATAAAAGTTGGTGTTTTGAACACTAGAAAAAAATGGTGTGCACTCTTTGAAAGAATGTCGACTACTTCGTTCGTTAGCCTACGCATGCAACTTCCGATTCCAAGAACACTACCACAGCAGACACTAAAATAGTATCTGTAAGGACATCTGTCTAACAACAACGGAAACTTATTCTCATGCCCAATATAAAATTATTTATTAATATAATACAAAAATTATATTAATGGTGGGAGAATAATGAAATTTAATCAGAAAATGATAAGGCAAGAGCACCACGTGCGCAATATCTTTCACACTCCTTTATATGTACATTTTTTTGTTGGTCAATTGATTTGATGCGCGATAGAGTTTCCTAACGTTTTGTACCGGGTAGAAATACCTGCAAGGACAGTTGATCTTTTGACAAGAATGGCCACTAGTGGGGTCTTACTCCACTAGATGGAGTCTCAAAAGTATCAAACGAAACCTTACCTTTTGACGCATAGACAAACTCTCCTTGTCTATGCGTAACAAAGGGTGAGTGGATGCGCGTGAATTCACACCTGGGAGATACAAACCTAATCACAGTGGTATTGCAACGCAGTTCTCAGACACAAGATGTACTGATTGACTCGTTCTATTGCGAAATCTGCTGGAATGGGTTCCTCACGGTTAACGTGATGATATTGACCCCCTGTTGCCATGAGTTTCATCGATGCTGCATCACGGATTGGGTGAAACATTCAAAGGCCAAATCTTAATCCCAATACCCAATGCTCCCGAAGATCTCACTCAGAAGACAAACACCCAGCCCTAAAGCTTCGGAGCTGTGGCATCACCGATGCAGCAACGGGCTGTTCTTGAATTCCTCTTTCATATGAAGACCTCCATAACCCTGGCTACAACAGGTCTTTATGCTACTGCAAAATCTAAACGGGAGGATCGATCGATTGTGACACGGGGTCACTCTGCACTTATGATTCCACGCACCCTTCGATGCTCCAGTCCTGCTGGATCAGCGATCAGCTCGAAAAGTTGAAGACATTAGAAACCGATGAGAATTCCAATCGGTTTCCGCGAAATCCCCTCGAAATAATGATACCAGGAGTCCAATGTTCCATTACCCTAACTTCCATCGCCTCTAGAAAGTGCAGCCTCACACCATCAGAGTGGTAGTGCGATACCAAACACCCCGGATCATCGAAAACTTGCAACTGAAATTTAGTAGATGAAACTCGACTATCCCAGTCTATCGGTTCTTTGCCCACTTCAGTCGCTGCCCGATTGAATCTGGCGACTGAAGCGCACGAAAACGCCCTACGCCATCAAGCCAAAAAGCTGGAACATTTTGACGAGCAGCGGGAGCATTCCGTCCCCTACAGTGTCCTCCAGGCATCCCTGCTCGTCGTTCGAATAGCTCAGAAGTGGTCACCCACTTGGAGGCCTCTGCTGAAGCAGCGGGTGCATCGATTGAATGCACCCGCTGTTCCCCAGTCAGCCACTGTTAATTCTGCTGTAGGACAGATATGTTTGCTCCGGATTGCGAGGAATACAAGCGACGAAAAAATCTTGCAAGAGAGTGCTGGGTCCCGCGGAAGCACTCGAGGGCCCCTCAATAAGCAGCACTGTGATTGATGCAAGACTCATCGATTCGATTAAGCCCCACATCTCATCTGACAATATCCTCAAAAGCTTACCAACCCGTTCCTGTATTCAACACTGACGACTCTACCCATAGCGCAGCCACAGACCATTCCACCAAACATACATCCATGGCATGTCCAACTGCGGGACTACATTAAAACGCATCAAAAAGTTTTCGCCGAAGAGCAGGAGCCGGTGCTGGTGCACCACTCAAGAAGATCCACTTTGCGCATACACAACTACTGCAAGAAAGTCGGACAGACCCGAAAATTTCAGTGGAAGCTGCAGATGCAAGAACTGGCCACGCATGACGTCCGCCCTCATGCTTTGGTGGAAATCCTTGCCAAGGAGATGATAGGCTTATTTGGTACTGATATCAGTGTCAGCAACATAGCGTCCGGCTTTGCAATATATATCCTGTAGAAGCATGGGGTTCAACTTCAGCGTTTTAATACTTACACATATACTGAACACGCAACAGGGTATACCATTGAGAGCTATACGGTGGTAGCTGGTTCAAGAATAGGACCGGCGTAAAAGTTCACCGACCCACGTCCGCATACCTCGCCGAACGGGCGAGTCCGCCAGCAGCCGCCAAATCAGAGAAATTTCGAGTGGCCGAACAGTTGACCCGAAGGGTACAGCTCGTGCTATGCGCCTAGGACTTCACGTCCAGATGTCGGTGCGAGCCCGACTAGTCCTGGAGACGATGCCGGAATGACTTCGACGTTCAAATCCATGATAGCTTCTCAACAAAACATGTAACGAATAAGGTATCACACTTTCTCAAAGTTGCCAATTGGTATCCTGCGCTGCTTTCCGCGACTTGTAGAGTTTCTCAATAATTTTCGTATCTGCCTAGCTCGATTTGCAGCATATTATCACTTAAACTAGTTCGCACTGTAAAACTCCATCTTGTTCTCTTCTCCTGTTCATTACACGTATTTGGTCGAAATTTTCACTTCGAGCGCCTGGCGAAATAAATTGATAAAAGTTCTTACTCAGTGGATACGAACAAGGACAACTCTCACACGGAGTCACGTCGAAGTTAGCTGATCAAGTTGATTTTATTTCACCTTCATCCTTTTATACTGTTTCTCGTAGCAAGATCTGTTCGGTTTTCTACAACGATATCGTTTCATTCGGAGTGGATTAGAAGAAGATAAGCCATCGGTGGTCCTTGTTGGATTTCACCGAGGCCCAGGAATTAACCATTAATTTTAAACTATTGCCTATTGATGTACATACTACATAGGCTGAATTTTAGGGAGAATTTGAAATAGGGGGATTTTAATGAAAACAAGCGTTTTTTGGAAAAGTTATACATATTTATTCTTCAACGTAGTTTCTTTCGAGGGCAATATCCTTTGCACAGCGATTTTCCAGCATTTCGAGGCCCATTCTGTAATACATGTCCAATGTCCAAGCCTTCGAAATTCGTTTTCCGCGATGACTTTCTCATTCTCAATCTCTTTGCCTAGAGCCATCGCTTAAGGTTTGGAAACAGATAAAAGTTGCCGGGGCAAAGTCACACTAGACTAGTTTGACAGCGACATTTATGTCAAAAAACATTGATTGATTACTATGATTCGGCCGTAGCCAATGCTTTTGTAACTTTTACAGTCAATGGCCTCTTTGGAAATTAGAGACCTTGACTGCATTGCGGATGCCAAGGAAGTACAAGATTCCATTAGGCAAATTCTTCCCACGACAGAGAGCCTTACGGTAAGGCTAACGCTTACTAATCCTAGAGGGCAAACGGCGGCAATAATAGACATCCCAGAGATAGACGGTGTGCAACTCCTGGCCAAGGAGAAAATTAAAGTCGGCTGGGTTGTGTGCAGGATACGTCTGAGGGTAGCCCTAATTCGATGCTACATGTACCTTAGCTTCGGACACATCTCCTTTTACTGAAAGGGGCCAGATCGAAGTAAACTGTGCTACAAGTGTGGCACTTCCGGCCATAAGGCCAAAGACTGCCCAAACGAACCCAGTTCCATCTTGTGCAAAGATAAGGGACGGAAGTCTGAAGTTCTGGCTCATATTCCAGGAAGTGGTAGGTGCCAGGAGCTCAAAGAGGCACTAAGCAAGAGACGAGCAAAGACATGATCCAAGTCCTGCAGATCAACCTTCACCGTAGCTCAATCGCACAAGATTTACTAGACCAAGTTGCGAGGGAGAAAAAAGTCGACTTGTTGCTGATATCTGAGCAACATCACAACAAGGAGAAGGCTGAATGGTATTGTGATCGATCCGGCACCGCGGCTATCTGGGTACGTGATAGGGCTCTACCCACAGCTCGGACTTGCTCCAGCGGAAATGGCTTTGTGCTCATTGGGTGTGCCGATTTGACATTCATAAGCGTCTATTTCACCCCGGATGAGTCAATTTCCTGTTTTCAGAGCAAGCTCGATGAACTGGAGGAAGCTGTCTCGAGCACGGAAGGCCGAATCCTTGTTGGCGGTGACTTTAACGCCAAGGCAATAGAATGGGGAATGCCTTTTCCAGACCCGAGAGGAAAAAGAATCCTAGAAATGGTGGCTAGGAGGCAACTTGTCATCATGAACGTTGGGAACACACCAACTTTTCGACGGGGAGGCTGCTTGGGAACAATTCCGGATGTGACATTTGCTACGGAGTCCTTACTGCCTAGGAGACACAGATGGAGGGTAGTGGAGGACTACTCGGCGAGCGATCACCAGCATATTGCTATCGAAATTGGCGAGCGTGCTACTCGACGCGTAGCAACCCAACCCTCAACTGTAAGTTGGAATATTTCCAAAGTCGATGTCGACACGTTCGTCGCAGTTCTTATGAGCGGTGAAACTATGACGGCAATGGGGGGAGCCTCAGCTGAAAACATGATGAACTCCACCATGAGCCTCATCAAGAATAAGATCGACTGCTCTATACCCAGGTGACGGCCTCGACACAATAAGCCTGCTGTATACTGCTGGTCGGCAGAAATCGCTGAAAAGCGGAGAGAATCTCAACGTTTAAGAAATCGAGACGAGTCACATTCCCGAACGCTGGCATACAGGTCGGCTAGAAAACTCCTCCGTAGTTTGATTAACGAAAGTAAGGTTCGCTGCTGGCACAACCTAGTTGAGGACATCGATAGAGGCCCGCGGGGGCTGGGTTACGAGCTTGCCATGCGGAAACTAGGAGCTGAAAGGAGGCCCTGTATCCTTTTTTTTGTGGTAGGGAGGTGAAGGCTGTTTACGCCCTGAGTGTGGGACTCCCAGACGCAAAATGCATTTGGATTACCCACTAAACACCTCCCCTGTCAACCTGAGAACCTAGCCTGGAACCGTTTGACACATTACTCCGGGCTAGGCCTTGTGTTCCTACGCCTAGAGGCGCCTTCGCATTATGGGTATCTCTTCTCTAACGGGAAGGATAGGAGAGGATGGAAGTGCTACAAAAGAGATCCATCCATCCCCAATGCCTCCAAGTGCTCCAACAAAGCTTTTTTCAGTATCAGCACTGCCCGAGCATATTGCGCCACGCGATTCCAATTGTCAACTGTTTCCAGCATTACTCCGACGATAGTTTCCGGACAGAGCTCTCCGATTTCGCTGAGTAGGATCCCTCGCTGCTGGCTCCACCTTTTGCAGTACAAGAATGTGTGACGGGCGTCATCCAACTCTCCTGCACAAAACACACAGTTAGGAGACGGTATTCTGTCAATTTTGTACAGGTAGGACCGAAAACAACCGTGTCCACTTAAGAGCTGGGTCAAGTAGAAATCGGTCTCACCATGTACTCGACTGTACCACGGCCTCAGGTTAGGGATCAGACGTGCAGTCCACCTTCCCCTTGTTTCTTGCTCCCAGTACTGTTGCCAATCGCTGAGAGAGCGACGTCTCTCTTCCTTGGTGATCTCTTCTCTTCGATCTTCGCCTCTGCGCAGGTAAATACTTCTGCGCTCTCTCGCAAGGAGGGTGATGGGTATCACCCCTGCGATTACCAGCACAGCCGCCCCGGAGACCGTTCGGTATGCGCATGCGATTCGCGATGCTCCTTGTCTCTGCACCTGTGCCAACCGATTCCGGTGTAACTCCTTGCTGAGAGCGTCGCCCCACAGTTCTGATCCGTAGAGTAGAAGCGACTGCACAACGCTCATTAAGAGTCGTCTCCTTGATGTGGTGGGCCCCCTATGTTGGCCATTAGTCGGGTGAGTGCCATCACACGCGCTGCAGCCTTGTCAGCTACTGCCTTGATTTGTTGGGAAAAACTCATCTTCGAATCTATCAGGACGCCCAGGTACTTTACTGCTGATTTCGATTCGACCAGCTCGTCCCCTATACTGATAGTCCGTATTCTGGGAATTCTCTTCTTCGTTAGGATAACCACTTCGGTTTTTTCCAGTGCCAGCATACATCCGTGAGCGGTCATCCAGTCCATAACCCTCCGCATTAACGTATTGAGTTTGAGCTGCGCATGGTCTACTGTGCGTCCAGCGACCAGCGCCGCGACATCGTCCGCATAGGCGATCAAACGTGACTCAGGCGGCAGTTCAAGCTGCAGGAGTCCATCGTAGGAGATGTTCCACAGGTCCGGGCCAAGGATTGAGCCCTGAGCGACACCTGAAGTAAGATTTGTACTTCGCCTACCCTCCTTCGAGTCGTAAAGTAGGCTGCGGTCCTTCAAATAGTTCCTGAGAATCCGCATCAGGTACACTGGTACTTGAAAACGATTTTCTAGCGCTTCCAGAATATCCACCCATCTAGCGCTGTTAAATGGATTTCGGACATCCAGAGTAACCAGCAGGACGACCCGTCGTGTGGAAATACTGTGAGACTCCGCACGTTGGACCGCGCTCAATACTTCGCCAATTGCATCGATGGTAGAGCGGCTTGCTCTGAAGCCATACTGCCGTTGAGATAGATCTCCGTCAATACGAATCACGTCAACGAGTCTTCCCCTGATAAGTTTTTCAAAAACTTTTCTGGCCGTGTCAAGCATACACAGTGGGCGGTATGCAGCTGGCGACTCGGGATCCCCTTTTTCCTTCGTAATGAGCACAAGTCTCGCCACCTTCCAGCACTCCGGGAGCAGCCCTTCGCGCGGGCATGCGTTGAACATGCGGAGGAGCAGGTCAGGGGAAAATCCTTGTATCATTAAAGTGGAAAAAATGCATGAGATTGTTCGAGCGCTTTTCCCTATGCGTCTTGTTCGTCCCGATGATACAGATGTTGATAGTCCTGGAGAATGCCCACTTTTTAAGTGCCATCGAGCTGGATGATGCGGTGAAAGCTTTGAAATCGAAAAAGGCCCCAGTGCCAGACGGTGTACCAGTACAAGCTGCTCACCACTTTCAACGCCTGTCTGCAGTAGGGCGCGTTTCCAAATTTCTGGAAAAAAGCGAGGCTCGTGCTGATCCACAAGGGGAAGGGGAACGCGGAGCAACCAGCTTCATATGGGCCCCTATGTATGTTGAACGCCGCTGGGAAGGTGCTCGAGGGGCACATTAGAGAAAGACTTGTAGAGGCCATCCGAACTGTCGGGGATCTGTCTCTTCAGCAGTACAGCTTCAGGGCTGGACGATTCACGATCAGTGCAATACCAGAGGTAGTGAGTGCGGTCCAGCAGGCAGAAGCCCACAATCGCCACTCGAGACGAATAGTAATAATAGTCATAACACTCGATGTGAGAAATTCCTTCAATTCTGCTAGATGGACAGATATTCTTCGTGCTCTGAAATATTTCAGGGTGCCGAGGTATCTGACGCGGATATTAAAGGACTACCTCAAAAACCGAAAACTCATCTATGACACATTTGGAGGCCGGCGAAGAATTGATTTGACATCAGGGTTGGCGCAAGGTTCCGTTCTGGGCCCGGGCCTCTGGAATGTCTCGTACGATGAGCTTTTGAGGCTGCAGTTACCGAGGCAGTCGCGCTTAGTTGGCTACGCAGATGACGTAGCAGTACTAGTCGCCGGACGTACTGTCGGACAGACGCAACTCAAACTGGGTGCGGTAATACGTCAAGTGAGCGAGTGGATGACAGACCGTGGGCTTAGCCTAGCGCTGGAAAAGACCGAGATCGTCGCCCTGACCAAGAAGCGGATTCCTCGAGTTATTCCCGTTCGGGTGGGGGAAATGATCATCGAGTCGAAAGAATCAATCAGATACCTTGGTTTGATGATTGACTCGAAGATGGGTTTTTTCGAGCAGGTTCGAGCTTCAGCGGATAAGGCCTCTGTGCGAGTATCGGCTCTCAGTTGCCTTATGGCCAACACGCGAGGACCAACCTCGAGCAAAAGACATCTACTGATGAGGGCAATGGAGTCAATGCTCCTGTATGGCTCCGAGGTGTGAGCTGACGCTCTTAGTAAAGAGACGCACCGAAGGTGTCTTGCACAGGTGCAGAGGCAAGGAGCTATGCGGATAGCGGCTGCATACCGCACTGTCTCTGATCCTGCAGTGCGAGTAATCTCGAGGGTGGTTCCTATTAAGTTACTTGCAGACGAACGGAAACGTGTATATTACGTATTTACGCATATTGAAAGACCCAATTAGGAATTTTTGTATGTGTCCGTGCGGGCCTTGAAGGTGCAGCGACACTAGGGTTCAGGATATATCGGTCGCTGAGTGATGTATTTAGTAAGCACTGTAGGGAGATTTTTCAAGAATCGTCCATGGTCGCTACGGAACATTGTGTAATTGGGCAAATAAGGCCGATGTGCTGCTCGAAGACGGGTTCCGCTGATCAGGACGAAGTCCGGAGAATATGTCTCCAACATGTGCTGCAAGGCTAATCGCTTGTCGTGGCGCTGCAGAGTGTTAATATTTATTGCGAGGAACGATAGCTTAGTTGTGGCTCGGGATATTGATGAAGAAGTTAAGAAAGAAGTTGACAAGGACTATGGCTTCATCCCTGAAAGGAAGAAGGCGGTATGTGGCCGCGAATTCTCTTGACTTTTGCAGGAGTGTAGTATTATCATAAACTCCCAGGTTTCTCTTGCAATAAAAGCAAATCGATTATCCTCCATAATATTGCGAGCGTAGTTGGTAGAGGATTTCATGACTGTTTCAGGCAATTCGTGCATGTTTCTAGTTTGTTCATTCAGGACTTGGTGTGAAAGACGGAAAGTTAGTTATGGAAAATCTGAGGGTTGCAATAAACTGCAAACAGCTTGCTCTTACCGCTTTCTTTTCCACAAACTTAGCCTTTAGCTTTATCTATTCAGGGCATCCTCTAAGGTTTGCCTAGTGGCTTCCGGAGCCACAAACAGTGCAATATAGCGGAGGGATAGATTGATCAGTGGATGAAAGCTCTTATGTTGGGTTCGAGAGGACCTGGCGAAAGCAATTTTGTCCCTCATGGTCTTTTCCACACGCTACGCATTTTGCAGCACGGCCGCAATCTACAGCTACGTGGCTGAAACGTTGGCACCTGAAACATTAGGTCCCCTTTTTTGGGGTTTTTCCCAAAGGATTTTGTGGTTAAGAATATATCTTAACCGTATAATTTTTGTGAGATTTTCGTCTGAATTTAAGAGCATCTTAAAGAAATTTAAAGTCATGTTGTTGCACCGTGACCAGTCTGTTGTAAGGTTTATAATTTCGAAGTTGAGGCCGGGTAACTGAAAGATAATATCCTCTTAATGCTTGTAAGGGGGAAAAGGGAGCTTAATCCCTCAAGTAGTGCTACCGGTTTCCGACGTTCCGTTGGAGTGAATGTGTGCCCACCGAGTTTACGTTCTACATTCTATTCAAGATGAAGTCGTATGCCTTAATCTTGTACGCCTCAAGCTATGGAGGGGCGGCATTTTTCGGTGAAGCTGGCGCATCAACGTTTTCGCAAAGCGGGGCTGGGGTCGTTAGGGAAGGATCGAGCGAATGGAATCTTTTTATATTGCTAGTTAAAATATCACTTACATTAGGTTTTTGGGTCTCCTAACTAGTTTTCCTGCTGCTTATTTGAATCTAGTCTCATCAACTTGAAGAGCTGCTTGTAGTTCGTCCTGCTCGTATGTATTGGCCATGTCGACGTCCGTTCTGGTAGCATTGTCAGGTGGGTTGGCGCTGATTTTGGATTCACTTCCTGCTCCGCGTAGCATTTACAGTGTTTCGCTTCATTTCTTTTTTTCCTTTTTCGTATGGAGTTCCTTCTCCGTCGATGGTTGTTTGGGGGTTTGTTTTATTTGGTGCTGGCATATCGATGTCCCCTTAGAGTTTTATAAACTGGCTCTGTTTTTGGAGATATATCGTGAGGTTCTCCGCTGCATTCTTTCGTTCTGCCTGACCGTTGCTGCATCGCTGGGATTACGCCCAGCTCTCGTTTGATCACCTCTCCTACTTCGATTGAAGTAAAAGCGTTCTGGGTCACATTTCGAGGGCTTGCTTTCATCCCCTTGGACGGAATGCTTTGTTGTGGCCTTAGTAGCTTATTATTTGGTGCTGGTACCCTGGTGCCTCCTTTTGAATGATGAATGGCCACATGAATCACTTTACTGCAACCGTTGCAATTATTGTTCAGAAGTTTAACCCATTAAAAAACAATGTTTGATCAAGATACGATTTTCCTATTTTTCCATTTTGTTTACGAAGGCGAAACGACTGTAGCTTGTAAACGCATAAATTGTAAACTTCATACACAAAGTAGTGACAGATGAGCCTTTCGAATTGGTTTATGTACATTTTCTAATGGTCCCACTTATTGGAAAATCCCGTGAGATTTCAGTCCATGTAGTACTTGAATACACAAACTAGATACAAAATATCAAATTGATACCTACGGACAGCGCGGACACGGTCTATTATTTGATCCATGCGTAGCATGAGAGAACTGTTGAGCGGTCTTTAATACGAAAAGTTATCCGCTTGTGCCTGTTTGCATCGTAAAGTCTTGTTGTCACATGTTAATGCTAGGAACTAGGACTTCCTTCGTTGCCCCTTTCTCCGCGAAAAGATGGCACCCTTTTTTTCCGTATGTAATTATTTTTTGTTTTTGTTCAAACATAAAAGTTTATTTGTATTTCTAGCAGTCTAGTACTAGTAGTAGCAGCAGTAGTAGTAGTAGTAGTAGTAGTAGTTGTAGTAGTAGTAGTAGTAGTCCTAGTAGTAATAGTAGTAGAAGTAGTATTTCTGAGTAGCACAGGTGCTTGACAATAATAATTACCGACAAGTTTGTCCCATTTCACCAGTTGCTGATCATACACGTTTCGTAATTTTCTGAGATCGATCCTTTTCATATTTTTCTCATGTTGACAATGAACCGTATAATGGCAACTGAAGACGATGGGTCCCTTATCAATTATTCCATGAAATTGATATATTTGTGAGAAAAATATGCCAGGGATCGGCAATCCGAAACGCTAATCAGAAATTATACACAGATAGTCCGGAATTCAAAAGACCCATTTTGCCTCTTACTCGACTCCGGTGCACAGTCAAAGAAATATTGAATTGAGCTTTTAATTAAGATTATTCCATGTCTCTGTCTATTGATTTCCACCCCTTGCTTATGATTAGTCAAACGAAGAATGGGACCCGATAAACGAGGTATATTTTCTTAAAGTTTATAAGTAGTCTTTTGTTTGTTCTACAGCTTCGATTAGGTATGCGGGTGAGTACAAAAAACTAAGTCATTATCTTTTTATCATTTCTTTTGTACAAAGTTTAATAATTCAGAACGGACACCGCTCGGCAAAGTGTTACTATTTCTTGTTCCTATCACAAGATAAAAAATACTATTACGAGATAAAAGGAATGTCCGAACACTTTGCAGAGAGACAGCGAAAGTATTGGAATCCTTGTTTTTTTTTTGTTCACAAAATCTAGACACGCGACAGCAAAAAGGTCCATGGTAATAAATGAATAATTACAATCGCAGGATTTCGAACATACGAGTATATGAACCCAATATAACTCGCGTATTGTTAGCAAGAACCGTCTATCCGTCCATCCATCCATCCATCCCGCCAACGATTTATCTATCCGTTCTGCTGTTGTATTTTCGGCGTTGTTAGGTACCTCGAAAATGTATAAAATGTGAAATGTAAACGCGCATTTATCTCGAGGTTTTTGTATAAATTTATCCGAAGCACTTTGCCGAGCTGTCAGTTATTTTGACTGACATTTTGACTTGAGATATAAACGTTTAGACTATGGGGCACTAAGAAAATGATGCCATGATACGATGGAACGAATGCAAGGCTCCTCCACAATTCAAAATTCCACAAGATGTGTCGGCGATTGAGGTAGTGGGGGAAAGGAAACTGAGGACCACGTATAGCCGAAAGGTATTATGTACACAAAATTTAACATCACATGTCTTAATGGAATTTATTTACCTAATACTGAAATTCATTTGAAAGTGTTTTCTTTTGTTTTGTTTTGTCTTTTATTTATGTTTAATTCGCGTTGATGGTGTTCATTCTGAATTTTCATTTGTTAGTAAGTTAGTCAGAGCTGCCTGCACATAATGAAGAAAATCATTCGAATATGATGGAATAGATTCTAATTATGCATTGTTCTCTGGGAATGTTAATATCATTTGAAAGAGTAAAGCATACTCATGCAGAAAGGAGGAAGCAGTTTTCAATTCTAGAACTGCTTTCTTCCAATTCTATGAAGTATATCCAGCCACAGCGTTATTTAAATTATAGCACCATTAAAACTGCTGTACCAGTTTTTTTCAATCCGTTTTTGTCTATGAGAACTTTTTAGTATTGTAGAAGCCATTGGATAGCATTCACCTCTAAAACGATTCGTTCGTCATTGAATTTTAACCAGAAGCTTGACATTGGTCATAGACATTTAACGCTGACCGCATTCACACGTAGTCGACGTCCGTTCAACCATTATCCTCAAACCAAACACTCAGAAGCCCGACGAATCGCTGTAAAAGACAAAATGCATCACATCCTGACACCTATACTATTCTTACAGCTTATTTTTGCATATTATTCACGACGGGCTGCAAGCAAGCCCGTATTGGTTAGTAAATTGAACCTTTTCTCTCGTCTTGGAGTTTTAAACCAAGTCCAAAACCGAATCATCGAAAATTGTAATTTGCGAACGACTGACACTTATGCTTCATAAATTTGGTATTTTATTGAGACCCAGCCTGAAGTTTATCACTTCGAAATGGTTTTTAGCATTCTTAAATATTTCTTAAGACGAGAATAATGGCTTACATATGAGTGAAGATAATAATCAAAATACGTTGCAACTGCTGCACCGCTGTGCCGCGTTGTTTTTGTTTTTTTGGTTTGGTTTGGGGTCCAGTAGGTGTCCCCCGGCTGGAAGATGCATGAACCTTGGAAGATACATGGAGTGTTTGGCAAAATGACGAATTTCAGAGAAGTGGTCGCAAAATGTGTGTGTTTTTTATGAACAATTTGCATACGTTTACTGTGTCCATACGTGATGGCTGTCTTGTCGATATTAGGTAAAATGTTATAATATTCTGGGATTTTGTGTCACATTTAACTAAACTTAATATCCTAAAACTAAAACTTTTGAAAGGATCAATAATCTCCGTGTTTCTATTGATCCAGTTCCATGATAAAAAAATCATTACTGGCTGTTGAACAGAGTTCTATTCCCATTTAACGTTACGCTGTAAACAACGCATGCCGAAAAAATTGTGAATCATCGTTTCCACTGCATCTGACATTATCTTAAATTTGTGATATCTTCTCGAGACGTAGATACAGACCACAAAAACTAGTTCACAAATATGATAGCAGCTCCGACAATACACCGCTCTTGAACTCCGTGAATGTAGGTGAGAAGCAAACGAATATTGCATATCCCGAAATTATGGTTAAGAATGAGAGCAAATATCCTTGGATCCCGGCGGACTTATTAAAAATTTACAAGTCATAGAACTGCTGGTAATATTTATCGGAAATTAGAATGAGCACTGAAACCGCGAACAAAAACGATTAATAAATCCCCAGGACTCGACAATTTTATTCCCATTAGTGCTCATTTATGATAAATTAATTTATGATAAAGAGATCACATATTATATATATTAAGTTGATTGGAAAGTAATTTCGTTTATTTTTCCGAAAAAGGATACGATTGTATGTTTTTGCACCCAACTTCCAAGTTGATCCGCATAAGTACACTGGTCAATATGGCAAAATAGACAGAGACTCTGATCGGGTGATCTTTACAAATTTTGGGTCGCTAAATTCGGATATGACGTCTGTTTTTTCCATCTCCCTCCATTTTTCTACCACATCCCTATTTTGCCTGAAATTGAGGTGAAATCGGTAAATTTCGTCTAATGTGCTCATTCGGAATGCCAACTTATAGCCTAAAATTAGGGCCAAATAATGATAAAGACTATTTCCTTAGATAAAAATCTTTGAAAAATCACCCGAGGGGTAAAAAAGGGGGTCATGGGGTATTTTGATCAAAAATCCATAAAAAATCATTAAAAAATCAGCACTATATGATTAGAAGAGGTGGAGGGGAGGGGGCAGTATTAAAATGAATCATAACGCTGAGCAATCAAAAGTTATGAAAAATACATACGTGCATCTACTTCGAAGTTTTTCTCCTTTTCTAAGCGTCCTCAAGTGTTTCCCGAATTCGAGGACAACCATAATTCCGCCATCATACGGGGCTTCCATTTTTTCGCGTATCTGTTCTCCATATGGGCATTTTGTTGATGAAACCTTTCACCATGATCGTCCGAAACGGCTCAACAATTTTCCAGGAAAAAACTCAGATAGGAGCGGAGAAAATTTATTTTCAATGACATATTGTAACCTAAAGCCTTGTAAGATTTCAATAACTCATCAATTCGTTATTGATAATCATCTGATCTTTTATTTCCAAGAAAATTGTCCAAGTTTCCAAGAAAATCTTTTCTCTTTTCTTGCCAAACTGTTGGGGAAAGCATCGTCATCAAATAACTGAGGTCCCACAAATACGCCTTTATTGACTTTGGCATCACTTATGTGCAAAAATTGTTTTTCTTCCATATTTCAAGCCGTAAAAAATTGTTTAAAAAGGCACAGCTTAATGTGAAGTGGAAGTATAGACTGTAGACTGATTATTATCTGACGCAACTACTCAGTGGTCACGGGTATTTTCAGTCTTACCTGTATAAGATGGGAACGACACCATCCCCAACTTGCTTGTTCTGCCCGGGGATGACGGATGACGCCTGCCATACGTTCTTTACGTGCAATAGATTCACAAGACTCCATTCGCATCTCTCGGAGAAAATTGGCGTAATTTCCCCAGAAAATGTAACGGGCAAAATGATGCAATCAAAGGACAATGGGAACTGTGTGTCGCATTATGTACGGACAGTTCTTATTATAAAGAAGGGCATGATGGATCGCTTGGCGAGGGAGGGAACATCTCTGCAACGCAATATTATAATTACTAATCGCAATTCCTTCCTATCCATCCGTGGAGAATGAGAGATTTCCCTTAGCATGAAGACATCGCTAAGCGATGATAAATGAGACCTAGTCCGAAGTAATGTGACAAACAGTTCCAGACTAGGTTCTCGGTGTGACAGGGGAGGTGTTTAGTCGGTAGTACGGTAGCGGGGGAGCCCGACACTCAGGGCGTAAGAAACGTAATATTGACACCTTTGTGCAGGAGATTTTTTTGCTGCAGTCGTCAACAAAGAAGCTCAGCTTTTACTTTAGGCAGGTCTGTATGTGGTGTTCGTTTTGAAATGTTTTTCAGAACTCATTTTTTATGCGCGAGTTGGTACGGAGCGTCAATTTCGAAAGCACTTTTAGGTCGGATTTTGAAAGGAGCATTAATATCGAAAATCACTTATCGTTATTAAAAACTTTAAAGGAGTAACCTATTTAAAAATAGTTTTAAATGTGAATTGAAAATGATTAAAATAAGTTAGTAGGAATTGATACCTTGATTAATTAATAACTTATTACAATTAAATATTAAATTTTAAATGTTAATTGTAAATATAAATCAAATAAATAATTAGGAGCAATAAAATTGTAAATATAGATTGTAATCACTAAATGTATACCGGATTAAGTCGTTCAATTCATCCTGGGTGAAAAGTTTTGGTTCGTTCGAATCGTTAGGCATGAAATCTTTATCTTGGCTGTTATGTGGTACCTCCTCTTTCGGCGATACCGAATTCTGTTCATTTGTTGATTCTTCTTCATCAAGGGTGTAGTTTTCGGGTGGTATGGGGACAAGCAATAAATTACTATGTTCGACGGGTCTAATTGCTGAAGGGATATTCGGATAAGTTGTAGCCTGTTTCGATTTTTCCGAGAATCTGGATATTGCCGTCATACAAAAATAAAAGTCCTCGACATGAGAGATGGGCTCACGCCAGATCATTGGTACCGGGAATGACATCGTGCGTGATTCCCCACGTAACCATGAACTTAAATGAATGTAACAACTTTCGCAACATAATTTTTGGGCCCACGGCTTGTCCTCGTCCCCGACTTTGCAACCCAAATAATGCCCACAAGCTTTCCAAACCAACATATTCAACAGTGAGTTCTCGACAAATGTAACAGAAAAAATTCACATCATTCTTACAATAACGCGGCATCGCTTATTACACCGAAAAATTGATGAGTCATAAATGAAAACATGAAGAACAGAAACAAAATCCACTCGTGCTAAATGCAAACACGGCTCTTTTTTTCCAAAAAAGCAAAAAAGGAAATTTACGAAGTAAGGACCAGTCTCGGAACGCACGCTCACTGCAACTGAGAGGTGCTCGCGGATTCAAGTAGTGCAATGTAATTGATGAGTAAACGGGCAAGTTGCAATTTGTATTCATGAGCATAAATAAGGGGTAGAAAGAGAGCGAAAAAATGGGATAGGAGAGTGGAAGGGGTGCTAGGAGGTAGTGGGGAGGTGTAAAAAGATAGCAAAGCGCCCTGATATGGCGGGTTTCAACGAAAGAAATAATGATGAATGCTGATTGTTTATAGTCTTTCTTGTTAAAAATGACCCCCCTTTTTGCTCCCCCTCGGATCCCCGAACGATGTTTATCGTCGGACATAGTCATCATTTTGCTGTAATTTTAGGCTATAAGTTGACATTTTTCGCTGTGAAATGAGCAGATTAGACGAAATTTACCGAAAAATGGAGGGAGATGGAGAAAACAATGGTCATATCCGAATTCAGTGACCCAACATTAGTAAAGATCACCCATCAGAGTGTCTTTCCAATCTTTTTTCAATTTTTTTTTGTTGATCAGTGTTATTATATGTTTTCAGAGCTGATATATTATGGCTTGTGTGTGGAAAAAATCGATTGATTGTACGTAGTACTTTTTGGTTTGTGTCCTTTTAAATATGGAGAACAATAAGCAGGATTTTCGTCATATTTTACTCATTTACTATAGAAAAGTTTATTCTGTAGTTCAAGCCAGAAAGAAAGTGACCGATCTGCATGGAAAAAGATATGTTGACAGAACGCCAGTGCCAGAACTGGTTTACAAAATTTCGTTCAGACCATTTTGATGTGAAAGGTGCACCACGTTCTGAAAGGCCGCTTGAAGCTGATAAAAACACGAGGCATTAGTTGATGCAAACCAGTGAATAACCACATGTGAGATGGGCCAGCGGTTATGCTTGCCAAATTCAACTGTTTATCACCACTTGAAAAGCCTGGGTTCAACCTCGAATCTCGATATATGGGTTCTCCATGTTCCCACGGAGAGAAATTTGTGTGGTTGTGTTGACGCCTGTCATTCGCTTCTCAAACGTCATGAAAACGATCTATTTTTGAAATACTGGAGAGGAAAATTGGGTTATATATAGCAATGTCAAACGGAAGATAAATATGAACCAGCTCAAAGCATTTCCAAAGCCGATATCCATCAAAAAGAGGTGATGCTGTCTGTTTAGTGGGATTTAAAGGGATCGTTATCTTTTGAGCTTTTACCGGATAACACAATAATTCATTCGGAAGTCTACTGGACAAACTAAATGGTGCACTTCAACAGGAACGGCCAGAATTAATCAGCAGCAAAGGTGTAGTGTTCCACCAAGATAATGTGAGACCTCATACAAGTTTGGTAACTCGCCAAAAGCTTTTACAGCTTGGATTGGAAACAATGCCACACTCACTATATTCTCCAGATCTGGTACCCTTGGATTATTTGTTCCGATCAATCGAAAATTTTGTAGACAGTAAAACCTTTACTTCAAATGAGGAGGTCAAAAACCACCTCGATAATTTTTTAGCCAGCAAAGACCATAAAATTTATTAACGCGGAATCATGCTACTACCAGAAAGATGGCAAAAGGTATATGACCGGAATCTCATTGAAAATTGTCGGAATTTAACTGTCAGAATTATCTTTCATTTTCACAGCACAAAAAAAAATTACTTTTCAATATAAGTGCTTAACACTTTCAGGCATATATTTATTCTGTGTTCATTTTCCCGTGTTTAGCACTTAGCAAATTAGATTTTATTTTTTGCTATTCTATTTTGAAATCCTATGTTATTTATTATTTTTAACATAACATAATAAATGGTAAGAGCGCGATTAAAAATTCAGGAAATTCATTTGTTTCTCTGGAAAAAAACAACACATCCTCTCACGGAAGTCTAATGGCTCGATTGACTTCGATTTTAGATCGTCTTCGGCATGGAGGTTTCGTTTCACTCGAAGGACTGATTCCGTAAAAATTTGACAGGATCATGTACAGAGGTTCCTGAGAGAGGTTCCACTTTTTTGATTTTTCCTTGTTTTCTTGGATTTAACATTTTGATGACTTGTGTTTCTGGGGAACAAATAGGCTCAAAATATTGAACAAGCCCTTAAGAACTCTTAAAGGAGGAAGTCGATATGAAAATTGGAACTAAAAGATTTTGAAACGCGTTTCGCGTCTGAAATATTGTTCTATTGAAATATTGAAGGATGGTCGGGAATTTGGATGTTTTGAAATTAAAAGTCAATACACATGGGATCGCGCAGTCTGTTTGAGCAATTATTTATACGTTGTGACTTACAGCCAAGCAATTCAACTAGAATACACCAAGTATCCAAACGCTGACGACGATAATCAATAGCATTCACCTGGACATTTACATGATTTTGGAAGAATCCGATTTGCTGACGAATTGCGTTAACCAAATTAACTATTTCAATTTACTTTTTAACTTCCTTGAGATATATTATTATTTATAGTAAAATTTATTGCAACAAAAGAGATTGTGCATTTTGAAATTGTTATCATTATTATTCATTTATTCATTTATTCATTCATTTATTTATCTATTTATTAATTCTATTATTTTCGTTTATTTACATTTAATGTTTACGTTAAGTGTTCTGAATTATTATTCATTTCATCTATAGTTATCCTTTTATTTGTTTTAGGAAACTTTTATCAAAACTCCTTCTAAGCTTCAACCTTACTTAAATTAATTGCCTTAAATCTATCCTTTAGCTAACTTAAAACTGATGGGCCTTTCGTCACTAGCCATGGTTGATGCACACGATTTTTCATATAAATATGCTTAACCAAGTAGCATCCGTATGTTAGAATTTGGTGAAATTTTGGTCCAGGAGACTAAATAATAAATATAATCTTGAAATCTTGAAATCTGGAAATTAATAATCTTGTTTTTGGAAGTTAGCAAGTTGATCTTGTTAAAGCAACATAAAAAAGACTAACGCAATTTAAATTTGCGTATTAATTTTGAATATTTCTGGTGAGAAGAAATAAAAAGGCTTATCGAGTGCCATTTTAATGTATCTATTTTAAGTGTCTTGAAGCTTTTTTTTAAAGTATTTTTCACATTGGTTCCAGCTGAGGCACGGTTTTGTGTTAATAAAGTGGGTATGACCACCATTCTGATAATGAGGACTTGATTGCTTACGCAGAAGTGTAATCTTTTGTTTAGCAATGGACACAACGATAGAACTGACTTGAAGACCTTCGCGCTGATGTGTTTAATATGCATCCAAAATGTTAACTTGTTATCTACTTTCAGTCTAGCGTAGGATAATGTATTAGGCCTCAAGATGTTTTGTCCAAGAAAATCTAGTACTTTACTCGAGAGCAGCGTAGATTTCCGTTTTCTGCTGAAATATATATTGCTGACGTTTATTAGGATCTTCCACTTGAAGTTTAAACTGAAATAGTTTTTCCAAAGTTTGTTCCAAATTTCGAACAATATTGTTGGGATTGACGCTAGCGTTTCATATATCGTCAGCAAACGTTGCTATTTGACAGTTTACATTAGTAGGGTTGCCAGGCGTGTAGATGTTGAATAAGATGGGGCTCAGATAAGAACTTTGAGGGACTCCCTCTGATACATTTTTTGTAGAAGAGGTGCATCCTCTAACTTTGACTTGGTACTTTCTATCTTTCAGAAATGATTTCAACAGATTAACTAGGTATAATGGTATATTGTAATAAATCGTTTCGTAGACTAGTCCTTCGTGCCAGATGGTATCGAAGGCTATCTCTACATCTAGCGTTACTATGCCGACGGATGGTGTTTCCTTAAGAGTAATTTTTATATATAGGGTGTTTCACCGGGCTCTACCAACTTTGAAAGGCTGTAATCTGGCAACTCTATGACATTTTTGACATCTGATTTTACTTAATTACTCAGAAAAGTTCTCCATTTCATCATGGAAAGATTTACAGTTGAAAAACGTATAGAAATGGTGCAATTGTTTTACAAAAATTCGCGTTCTCCACGGTTAACGAAACGCGCTCTTCTCGTTTTACAGAGCCAGACGAAGGCTCTATCCGCTTTTTGGTGAATAAATTCGAGAGGACTGGTTAAGTACAAGACATTAAAACACCAACACGTGTGCGACCAGCCAGAAGTGTCGAAAATATTGCTGCTGTTGCCGAGAATACCCGTGCGCGCTCAAATGTTTCGGTTCGAAGACGTGGCCAACAACTTGGCCTTTCAACGACCACCACATGGCGAATTTTGCGGAAAGATTTGGGCTGGCACCCGTATAAGATTCAGTTAACACAGGAATTAAAGCCGCTTGACCATCCGAAGCGTAGAGATTTCGCAGATTGGGCGTTAGAGCACTTGGCCGTTGATCGCAATTTTGGTTCAAAAATCATCTTTAGCGATGAAGCTCATTTCTGGCTAAACGGTTACGTAAACAAACAAAATTGTCGTTTCTGGGCAGAGTAAAATCCACGTGAGATATTGGAAACACCATTGTATCCCGAAAAAGTAACCGTTTGGTGTGGAATATGGTCGGGCGGTGTCATTGGTCCCTACTTCTTCAAGAATGAACACGGAACGGCCGTTACGGTGAATGGAGTGCACTATGGAGCCATGTTAACTGATTTTTTCTTACCCAATTTGGAAGATTTGGATGCGGAAGACATGTTTTTCCAACAAGACGGTGCAAGATGTCACACAAGTCGCGAAGCAATGGCTCTTTTGAACGAAAATTTTCCCAATCGGTTAATTTCTCGCGGCAGCAATGTCCCATGGCCTCCGAGATCTTGCGATTTAACACCGTGCGACTTCTTCCTTTGGGGTTATTTGAAATTGCTCGTGTACGTCAATAGTCCAGCTTCAATTCAAGATCTCAAACGCAACGTGCAGACCGAAATTATGAAAGTTACGCCCGATTTATGTGAGCGAGTCATCGAAAATTGGAGGTCTCGGATGGAGGCTTGTAACGCCAGCCGCGGTGGACATTTAAATGATGTCATATTCAAAACATAATGAAGTCAAATGTACTTCAAATTGATAATAAAAGTTCCACGAAATTCAAAGCCATTTCATTTTTATTTCAAAATAAAGTTGGTAGTCCTTGTTGAAACTCAAAAGTTTCAAAAGTTGAAAGTTTTTGCTCAGTCAAATATTCATTTTTAAAGCCAAATCTAACACTCGTTAGGATGTTGTTATCTTCCACAAAGCTAGCTAGTCTTTTGTGCAGTAATCTTTTGAAAAGTTTTCGGAGAAAAGGTGGTAGACCGATCGTTCTTCAGTTCTCGGGCATGATAGGACTTTTATAAGGCTCGAGAATCGGTAAAGTGACTGCATTTTTGGAAAAAGAAGGGAAACACCAGAGCTTTAGGCATGCATGAAATTGGAGGCTTAAGAAGACATCTTCTTTCTTTGACAAATTTTATAGTACTACGCTAGGGATTCCATCAAAATCTAAGGCTTTCCCGTTGTTAACTTTCCTAAGTAAGCTTGTTTCCTCACGTGTTCTAATTGGAGCCTTATAAGGCATGCTTGTAGTACTTGGGACGGTTTTAAGGGAGTTTCCTTGTAATATTTCGAATTTTGCAATTAAAGTAATTCATTATTGAGTTTAGTACGTTCTTATATAAAGTTGACGTGGATAAATCTTATTTTTCGCGATTGGAGGACCGAAGTTCGTATTTGGCGCAGTGGCACAGTTGCATATGGACGCGGTGGACAAAAATTTGGTGTTGGTAAATTCTTTTTCATTTCTTTCTGATCACGAATATACCTAATATGAAGGGACAGAAATTAATATCTTGCAACTTATAGCCAAAAATATAGAAAAATATTGTTAATAGTACTTTATTTGAACTTTCTGTGCATTCCTGGAAAATATAATACAAAATTTAACTTTTTCCATATAATAAAAGCATTTCCAACTACTTACAAGCAAGAACTATCTTACTCAAATCATTTTACATTGAAAAAAGTAAATTTTTTTTAACTTAATGAAGCTATTCAGTTACATATTTAATTTGTCTCCGAAATGTCTTCTTCACAACAACTTTTGAAATCTAGGTTTAAATGGTGTAGATTCACATCAAGATGGTGATTCGGTAGCAATGAACGATCTTCTGATTCCTGGATGTTCTTCAGAATATCTGCATCAACTTCGATTCTATTATAGTTAGATGTACTAGATGTACTTTTCCTTGTGGATGAAATCCAAAGTTCAGAAGTTGACAGCAGCATTTTGATTAGATTCACATTAGAACTAACTCTTGAAATGTTTCGTGTGTGATGCAATCTATGCTTCCTTACTTCCTTATGCCTTGCCTCTAATGCGTCTTCACACAATTGCCAAATAGGTAATGAAAATGCGGCTATTATATCAGTTCCATGTATTAAAACTGTGTTAGCACTGGTGCCTAGCAGTGTAGTGCTAGTATCACATATTACTATATAAATTTCTATAAAGTTCTCTTGTTTCTTCTAAAAATACAATATATTAAATCTGTCGATATTTATAGAATAGCTGCATGCCAACACTCTCATAATAACAGAAAAATTCGTTATGAGTTCCTCGTTGTCACCAATAATTTTCGAACTTAGATCCAGATTTGAAAAAAGCGTCTTGCCGTATTTCCGTCCTTTGTTGACCCATATCCTGGCTTCCGTTTGTCAATCAACAGACCCATTTTGGTTTTAAATTCAGATTGAACTTATTTTTTGTTGTTCTCCATAATTTTTTTCAGTTCATATCCTCGAACTTGCCATTTTTGAACTGGTAGTCGGTGGGCTATATATAGGAGATATTAAAAAAGTGGTACCCAGCAGTGAAGGGTTGACAACCCAAAGGGATATTGTTTTTCAGCAGCTGGACGGTCAATCACATTTTCTGTATTCATTTCTTTTGTACTAGCTCCAGAAATTAAACACTTGGATGTTGAATTTGTGTAAGACAGAATTTTGCTAGCACTGCCATCTAACATTGTGAATAGCAAGTCAAAACTCACTTCACACTTTTTCGTTTTCCAGATCAAGTTCCTTTGACTTGAGTTGGCTAATGGCATCGCTCATCATATTTTTGTGGTAACGAATAAGATCAGCAGTTTCTTTGTGGAATATAAATTTTATGGGTCTGCAGTGATGGGTGGACGATGGGGGTGGATTAACACACACTTCTATTTCTGTATCCATATCTATCAATTCAAACGGCACCATAGCAATTAAAAACAAACATTCATCAGTACTTTTAGCATTGGTAAAGGTTTTTCATACTGGCTATAACTGGAACTGTCGTCGTAGCCTCATTTGCAGACCAGTTTTAATTTGTTGCTCTGTACCAAACCTACAATTTTTATTATGCTTTCAAATGTATACTCCAGAAGTTCGTCTAAATCTACACTAGCAAAAATATCATCTCCGGTAATTTTAGTCGGTAGGAGGGACTTTTTGGTCAAAACCAATGAATAATGGCTTGGAAGGCAATCCTTGTACAACCCATTTACCACAGATCTTAATAATTTATAATTTGCTTCCGATAAGTCAAGGTCTATATATAAAGCCAGTGTTTGATGAGGGCTTTATAGGGCTTCATTCATTTGCAAAAGATTTTCCATCCAGATCCGCGACAAATCTCAACTCTGTGGATGTTCTATTAGCCACAAGTTCCTGTACCCGTCTTTTTTGGTTTTCATTGATACTTCGTCAAAATATGTTTGTGATCTTCCTCATATGCCGCTTGGTCCAGGCTGGCCTGTATGATTTGAAGTGGAAGGAGCATCTTTTAGTTTCATATTCTGTTGGAGCCCAGCCTAGCCCTTACGAAATTTGCGACGATTCCCAACGACACTGTCGAAGTTTTTATTGAAGGAAAGGCAAAATAGTCGGCTTTTGTTCGAAAGTTCTCTTCGCTGATGCTTGTTTAATTCTTCAACATGTAAAAGTAAACACAATTAAGCGAAGACACCTTTCTTATGCAAAAAACATATATTAGCAAGCTGTCCGTTTGTGATGGTCGCGCTTCCTACAGATAAAGTCATTTAACTATCAAAATCACACTCAGACGCAGCTAAACTATGCTCCAAATTAGAGTTAATCTAAGAGGCAATTAAAAAATATAGAAAGTATGGAAAGATATTTGAAGATTTTTATAAAAACTTCCTCAAAGTTACAACTTTCAAATAAAATAAAAGGACACATTTAAAAACTGCGCGAAATAATAGAACTCAAATATTTCTAAACAACGTACCAGGGCTAATAAATTCCATCCTTGATAATTTTTCTTCTAAAGTAAATAAGTAAGAGTAAATTGCAACTGACAAAGCGATTGCATCAAAGAGAATGAATTCCTAAGCTTTCGCTGTTATATTGACTCAAAGATTCCGGATCGGTTCTGAATTTTCAGGACCTTCCTAATTTGCGAAGCAACAACGGCATGTACAACCTACCCTTTTTCTAACGTTCGAGGATGAACGCACTCAAGGGGGGAAGAGTTAAGGTAACAATCTAAGAGTCTACAAATGTAACGCGATCCAGCCACATGCCAGTCAACGAACACCTCACCTGGCCATGAGACAAGAAATCACGATGACACCACGTCTAGACACCTGTCTCATATTCGAGCGTCAGGAATGTGCCGATTCTATGTCTACGTACCAGTGGTAGTTTCTAGCATAAGTTAAATTTAGAATCTAGTGTTTGTTCTACTCGAACCTCTGTAATCAACGGACGAAAAATAAAATTTATAATTTTTTTATGAAAAATCCGTTAAGACTTAATTAATGGAAACAATGTCATAACTATATTTAACGGTAGTTTTGAGACTATTATAAAATATCCAGTGAAAAATTAGTCATTTGAAAAAACTGGAAACTTTGATTCTTGTCCGTCGGTCGATGCACTGTGAGTTGGTCCGATTTTGGTCCTTCATGCTATATTTTTTTCGGAAGTATACGCGAAAAACTTAAACGGTAGTGCGAAAGTATGTATGAGTCGAGACCTTCTGCTGACAAATTTTCAATGAAGGATCATCTATCATACTATCGAAGGATCATCGATAAATATCCCTGTACAGTATGAACTCGATAGTTATGTGCTGCATGTAAGTAAAACAAAGTCAATATTTCCCTCTGGTCCTTTTCCATATTAACAACTCATATAAATCAATTCTTTTTGGCACGAATGATATTTATATTATTACATTTTTGTACTACAATTACACTTTCATATTTGTCATAATATTTTAATTGGATTTTAAGTTAAGATAAAGGTGCTAGGACAAGTCCCTATACTAAACATAATCACCGCGAAAATTTAAGAGTTATCGCTTTAACCTATGGGGTGGCAAGTGATTTAAGTGCTATAGTAAGAATTGACGAAAATAATGTAAGTGAGTTATTGGATCATCCGCTCCATCTCTGAAGAGATTCAATTTATTAATAAACGCAAAGTGAACAGCAAACAAATCCAGCAGCGGCTACAATCTTTGATATTTTAAATGCTCTTAAACTCCCTCAAATGAATGATTTGTCAATGTTTAACAAAAACCGAAGACAATACTTCATAAATTAGAATAAAGTCGTAGAATAAAGTCTTTCACTTACCATCCTTTCTTCCTCACCATTTAGCGGAGTATTGTGAAGTGCATTTCAGAACAAAATTGAGGGTCCTGCTAATGAAGTGTTGAAAATACATGCAACTTCATTAGATCAGGATGAAATTGAGAAAAGTTTTACTCTCCACTATCCCTCTCTCTCTCTCACTCCACGACAAGAGCAATGATACCTCTTTGATTATGGTCCTACATAACACAAAACAAAGTGAAAAAACATCCTAGTGAGAAAGTTAAGCTTTTTTTCCACAATGATTTTTTTTTTTGTTTGGGAGGTGAAGGCTTTTTACGCCCTGAGTGTCGGACTCCCCCGCTACCGGACTACCGACTAAACACCCCCCTGTCACACCGAGAACCTAGCCTGGAACTGTTTGTCACATTACTTCGGACTAGGTCTCATTAATCATCGCTTAGCGGTGCCTTCAGGCAAAGAAAAATCTCTCTTTCTCCACGGATGGATAGGAAGGAATTGCGATTACAGAGAATTGAGTTACAGAGATCTCCCCTCCCTCGCCAAGCGATCCATCATGCCCTTCTTTATAATAAGTACTGTCCGTACGTAATGCGACACACAGTTCCTATTCTCATTTGATTGCATCATTTTTCCCGTTACATTTTCCGGGGAAATTATGCCAATTTTTTCCGACAGTATTGTGAATCTATTGCACAAAAAGAACGTATGGCAGGCGTCATCCGCCATCCCCGGGCAGAACACGCAAGTTGAGGATGGTGTCTTTCCCACCTTATACAGGTAAGACTAAAAATACTCGTGACCACTGAGTAGTTGCGTCAGATAATAATCAGTCTTACCATGCATTTTGTAGAACCACGGCCCCAAGTCACTTATCAGCCGTGCGGTCCACCTGCCTCGCGTTTCGTTTTCCCATGTTTGCTGCCAGAAGGTTACGGACCTTCTCCGTTCCTCTCGGCTGACGGTTTCTCTCGCCGACTACGTAACTATGTATACTACATAAGTATACACGTTTCCGTTCGTCTGCGAGTAACTTAATAGGAACCACCTTCGAGATTACCAGCACTGCACGTTCAGAGACAGTGCGGTATGCAGCCTCCATCCGCAAAGCTCCTTGCCTCTGCACCTGTGCCAGACACCTTCGGTGCGTCTCTTTACTAAGAGCGTCAGCCTACACCTCGGAGCCACGCAAGAGCACTGACTCCATTGCATTTATCAGTAGACGTCTTTTGCTCGAGGTTGGTCCCCGCATGTTGGCCATAAGGCGACTGAGAGCCGAAACTCGAACAGAAGCCTTATTTGCTGACGCTCGAACCCGCTCGAAAAAACTCATCTTCGAGTGAATCATCAAGCCAAGGTACCTGATTGATTTTTTCAACTCGATGATCATTTTCCCCACCCGAACGGGGATAACACGAGGGATCCACTTCTTGGTAAGGACGACAACCTTGGTCTTTTCCAGCGCTAGGCTAAGCCCACTGTCTATCATCCACTCGCTCACTCGGCGTATTACCGCACCCTGTTTGAGCTGCGTCTGTCCGATAGTACATACGGCAACTAGTAATGCTACGTCATCTGCGTAGCCAACCAGGCGTGACTCCCCCGGTAACTGCAGCCTCAAAAGCTCATCGTACGAGACATTCCAGAGGTCTGCGCCCGGAACAGAGCCTTGCGCCAGCCCTGATGTCAAATCAATTCTTCGGCGGCCTCGCAATGTGTCATAGATGAGCTTCCGGTTTTTGAGGTAGTCCTTCAATATCCGTATCAGATACGGATATCGTTGCTCGGCACCCAGAAATATTCCAGAGCACCAAGAATATCTGTCCATCTAGCAGAGTTGAAGGCATTTCTCACATCTAGTGTTATGAGCAGTACTATTCGTTTCGAGGAGTGATTGTGGGCTTCTGCCTGCTGGACCGCGCTCACTATCTCTGCTATTGCATCGATTGTGGATCGACCAGCCCTGAAGCCGTACTGCCGAGGAGACAGATCCCCGGCAGTTCGAATGGCTTCTCTAAGCCTTTCTCTAATGAGCCTCACGAGCACCTTCCCAGTGACGTTCAGCATACATACGTTGCTCGGCGTTCCCCTTCCCCTTGTGGATCAGCTCGAGCCTCGCCTCTTTCCAGCAATTTGGAAACGCATTGCCTGCTGCAAACAGGCATTGAAAGTGGTGAGCAGCGTTTCGGGACAAAGTTGACGTGCAGGCTGTATCACTTCCGCAAGTATACCGTCTGGCCCTGGGGCCTTTTTCGATTTCAAAGCTTTCGCCGCATCATCCAGCTCGATGGCACTTAAAAAGTGGGCATTCTCCAGGACATTCAACATCTGCATCATCGGGACGAATAGGATGCAGAGGGAAGAGCGCTCGCACAATCTGGTCCATTTTTTCCGTTTCAAGGACACAGGGCCTCATTGCGGCTCCTAATTTCCACATGCTAAGCTTGTAACCCAGCCCCCACGGGTCTCTATCAATGTTCTCAACTAGGTTGTGCCAGCAGCGAGCCTTGCTTTCAGTAATTAACCTACGGAGAAGTTTTCTAGCCGACTATGCCAACGTTCGGGAGTGTGACTCGTCTCGATTTCGTAAACCTTGAAATTCGCGGCGGAGTTTGTGACATTCACTCCACTTTTTGGTGATTTCTGCCGACCACCAATATACAGCAGGCTTATTGTGTCGAGGCCGTCGCTTGGGCATAGAGCAGTCGCACGCATTCTTGATGAGCCTCATGGTGGAGTACACCATGTTTCCAGCTGAGGCTCCCTCCGTTACCGTCATAATTTCACCGCTCATAAGAACTGCAGCGAACATTCAACATCTACTTTGGAAATATTCCAACCTACAGTTGAGGGTTGGGTTGCTACGCGTCGAGTAGCACGCTCGCACATTTCGAAAGTAATGTACTGATGATCGCTCGCCGAGTAGTCCTCCAGTACCCTCCATCTGTGTATCCTAGGCACTAAGGACTCCGAGGCAAATGTCACATCCGGTATAGTTCCCAAGCAGCCTCCCCATTGAAAAGTTAGTGTGTTCTCAACGTTCATGATGACAAGTACCCTCCTAGCCGCCATTTCTAAGATTCTTTTTCCTCTCGGGTCTGGAAGAGGCATTCCCCATTCTATCGCCTTGGCATTAAAGACACCGCCAACAAGGATTCGGCTTTCCGTGCTCGAGACAGCTTCCTCCAGTTCATCAAGCCTGCTCTGATGAATGTCAAGTCAGCGCACCCAATGAGCACGAAGCCATTTCCGCTGGAGCAAGTCCGAGCTGTGGGTAGAGCCGTATCACGTACCCAGATAGCCGCGGTGTCGGATCGATCACAATACAATCCAGCCTTCTCTTTGTTGTGGTGTTGCTCAGATATCAGCAACAAGTCGACTTTTTTCTCCCTCGCAACCTGGTATAGTAGATTTTGTGCGGTTGAGCTACGGTGTAGATTGATTTTCAGGACTTGGATCATGTCTTTGCTCTTTTCTTGCTTAGTGCCTCTTTGAACTCCTGGCACCTACCACTTCCTGGAATATGAGCCAGATCTTCAGACTTCCGTCCCTTATCTTTGCACAAGATGCAACTGGGTTCGTTTGGGCAGTCTTTCGCCTTATGGCCGGAAGTGCCACACTTGTAGCACAGTTTGCTTCGATCTGGCTCCTTTCAGTTCAAGGAGCTGTGTCCGAAGCTAAGGCACTTGTAGCATGGAGTTAGGGCTACCCTCCGACGTATCCTTCACACAACCCAACCGACTTTAATTTTCTACTTGACCAGGAGTTGCACAGCGTCTTTCTCTGGGATGTCTACTATTGCCACCCTTTGTCCTCTAGGGTTGGTAGGCGTTAGCCTTACCCTAAAGCTCTCTGCCGTAGGAAGAATTAGATTAGATTAGATTTTCCACAATGATAAAACGCGTTCTTATGCATGAATCAGACGAAAATTCGATTAAAACAAAAGGCGACTTGAATTCAAGGAGGTGCTTTAATACCTGTCTAATTGGACTTCGCGAACCATTTGGAGCAACAATCAGAGCAATGAAACCTGAATACTACTCCGGCCTGAATAGTAGTACTAAAACCTGAAAACTTTGACTACTGCTTTTGCGTACTATATATAAAAGCAGATCATATTTTATGCGATTTTCGAAAACGCAATCGACTTACGGAAAATGCAACGCCAACCTGCGGTAAAATCCACTCCAGTGACTTTCAAAATGCCAACAAATACGAATAAAATGACACTAAATTTCCGTTCACCGCAGCTCATGTGTCTTCATAACTAGGCAATTTTTCAACAGTCTCGGACGTTCTCGTGGCCAACCAAACGTCTTCGATTCTCCAATCAAAGTCCTTAAGCACAAACTTTCTCCTTTAATCCCTCGGAAGCCAAATCCATGTCCATTCCAGGAAAGGAGTCCCCCACATCAATGTCTTCATTTCAAGTCTAATACAAATAATTTCAAATTATCCTCCCCAGGGACATCACTACCAGCACCAGTACTAGTGGATACCAGTTCTGGTAATACACACCTTCGTAAAAAAAACAAACACAAAAATAGTAAGTTTTCCCGCTCTTCAGGACTTCCAGGGTTTACTGTTAAAGAATTTCAAAACGTAAATGAAACCCAAACATATCCCACATCAATTACGAAAGCACTATCAATCACGGGCAATACATGGAATACCAAAAGACCGTCAATGTCGTTGGTATTCGAGAGGTTACTCTGATAAACATGAAGAAACCAATGATAAGGTCAATGACGGAAATTTTCTTTGACAAGCCTCGACGTTCCAACAGGGAATATTGGTATTTATACACATGGGTCCTTCCATCTGTTCATATATCCTTACCGTTTGGTTGTGACCTATTATTTCTAACCTAAACAGGAGTCAATACATTGCTTATAGCCCTCGATTTAGTCTTTCCTAATGACATGCAACAAAAGGGACTAGTATGTGGTTATCAAAACAGTACTGAATCAGCACATGTTGGACAAGCAAGCTCTTCTTCTTCTTAGCACTACAGCCTCTTCCTGGCCTAAACTTCCTGCAACAAGCGCCTCCATTTGTCTTGGTCCATTGACCACGTCCTCCAATTTTGAAATCCGAGCAGCGATGAACTGTTTTCATCCATAGAGTCAAACTAGCGTTTTCTCGGTTTCCGCACCGGTCTTAGCCCTTCAGTTCTCCCAACAAATACTTTTTTGGATATCCGTTGTTCGCCCACACATGCGATTCATATGGCCAACGATTGAAGCTTCCCCAGTTTTACAAGCGTTCAGGCAATTGGTGTCTGCGTTCAGACAATTTTCATATGCCTGATTGCCCGTTCACAGATGCAATTCCCTTGCTTCAAGGAAGAACTAAAGTTTTCAGTTCAAGAAATTGTCAAGAGAAACGGCCTTCAAACGAGGTTTCAAAATGGGCACCCAGGTGCAGCTTGGTATGTTGCTTTTATGGGCAGGAATCCTTCGATACCCTTGATAACCCTTTCAAAAGGCAAGAAAACCTGCACAGCATCCATTCATAGAGTATGGCTTTTTAGGTACAGTTAAGCAGCTCCATAGGTATCTATGGAACAGATGAAGAAGGCCAAGGCAGGCTGGCGTTTCATGCGGGCGAGACAGGTTTTGCAAGTGATCGTTCACGCCTTAGAGCCATCGGAAAAAAAGGAAAAGTCAATTCAATGTGTCGTTGAAGGCGTAGGTCGTGAATCAACTACAGTGCTAGCATGCGTGGCAGTCAGTGATGCATCCCAACCTCCTCAAATAGTGTACGAAGGTGCGGCAGTTCAACCCCGTTGGATTTTTAAAAAAGCATATCCTGCGACCAAGTATGCTACAATAAGCTAAGGGTGGGTTATTGGGGACGGTTTTGTCAATGATGAATTGTACGAACATTAGAGTATCTTTTTGAACCTCAACATTTGGCTCGTTTTCGAGTGCGGAGAGGTTCTCAGTATGACATCCGAAAACTCTGATAATGAAAATTGTATTTCAGCTATGCATGAAGTGATTATAGCTAAACAGATTTTCCACAAGTTAATGAAAAATGTTCCTTCTGATAATGATGATATTGACATGGTCCTTATTGTGAGCTTTACCAAAACAAGGAAGTCAGAAGGAAACTCTGAAAAATGCAAGAATTTGGTCGAACACAGTTGTTAGGGGTAACAAAAACGTGCTTGAAGCACCGCACATATGGAGGAGTGCTTACTAGTGACAAAGTTATTGACTGGTTTAAGGAAACTGAGAAGAATAAGACGTCGAAATAGCCAAAATAAAGGAAAAATGCAAAGAAAAGCAGGGAAAATAGAAGAGAATGATGCGCAAAAGAAACTGAAAAAATGACACACAAAAAAACGTGAGATTATAGTGGCAGCAAAGAAGAACAGCTTGATCCAAGAAACCTGGTTCCAGTGCGGAGGTATTTTATATGCCGCGATTAAGGAGCTTAAAATTAATTTGGGGCTTCACGAAACCAAATATAAATTACGTTAGTTGCAAAAATAGCACTACATAAGGATTTTAATTAAAACAAAAACCTGTTAACCGTCCGACCGTTTGAAAGATCAATCGTTCCAACACATTCACTTCTCACGGATACTGAGCCTAAGAATTGCTAGTATTACTTACAGGATCATGCAATCCGCAACATCGCTTTATATTTACGGTGGTCTATTACTATCGCGATGATTACTACTCCTACTACTACTGCTAGCACTACTAATGCTAACTGCTACGCCTTGTTCGCATGGACAATATTGATCATATTGTTTGGTTGATAAAATTCATTTAGATAACAGATGGCGTAAATGGTTGGGGTCTATAATATGGTATCTTGGAGGGTAAACATCTGTCATTAATTCTCACTTAGTCATTGATCGAAATAGCGCAAACAACAAAGTTGTTTTGCTTCGAAAATGTCGAATTTTGTGCCTAAAAAAGTTGTTTTGCGAAGAAGTTTAATAAAATTCTTTCATATGAGGGAAAACACTACTGGAAGTCATTAATTGTTGATAGAAGCATACGGCGAATATGCTTTAACTCAAAAAACTTGCGACTGATGGTTTGCACGCTTGCGAAATGTTGATTTTGACTTGGCAGACATAGAACGGCCAGCACAACCAAAAAAGTTGAAGATGCAGAAATACAAGCATTATTGTATGAAAATTCGTGTTGGACGTAATAAGAAGTTGCTTTGGAATAGGGTGTCGCCATTTCTAAACATTTACATTCTATGAGAAAGATTCAAATACTTGCAAAATGGGCCCCACATCAACTGAACGAAAATTAACTCAACGCCCGAATTACAGTATGCAAAAAAATCGCAAAGAACACAAATAACATAGTTTTTTGAGTCAAATCGTTACTGGCGATTAAAAATGGGTTTATTACGATTACCTTGAACGGAAATCATCTTCTATTGATCGCGATGACAATCCCAGGCCTCATCGGGCAAACATCCTTAAAAAAAAAAATTAGATACTCCCATGCTTTTCAGACCTTGCTCCTTCTGACTACCACTTGTACCGATCAATACAGATCAGCTTGGCTGCCGTACGCTTTCGAAATGCTGAAGAAGTGCGAAAATGGGTCGATGAATGGATTGCATTGAAAGATGAGGGTTTCTTCAAACGTGGAATCTACAAACTTCCCAGAAGATGAGAGGAAGGCGTAGCTAAAGAAAGGCAAAATATTGATTAATGTACTCAATCATTTCGTTATTGAAATAAATGCTTGTTTCAACTCAAAAAATCACCATTTTTAACTGCCATATACTTCCCTGAAAGTCTTGTGTTATTCGAGTTCTATTCACGTTCATTGCCTTCTTCCCGCCTTCCGGCAAGAACACATGCTCATTTTGTCAGGTATTTTTTTTTGATATTTCGCTTGCTATCGTACCTTCCGAGACATATTTTACCCTCAATCCATTCTGCGCTGAAAATCTTCATTCCATCAAAAAATTAAAAATCGAGTAAGCATGCAAAAAAAATAATGTTGCAGTACCTTGAATGGTCCCTGTCCAAGAAAATAAATGAAGGTTTTCTTGTATTTCTCCGACAAAAAGAGAAAAAGCCCATTTGAAACGCAAGATTTTTCCCTAAATATCTCTTAATGTTAGTGAAAAGGATTCGATTTTTAATGTATTTTTTTTTATAGTTCCCAGAATGCAAACTGCCCAAAGAGGTTTGTCCGTGTTTAAATCATTGCATTTAGCTCGTTATTCTATGGTTTATTTGGGCATCACATATAGTGGAAAGCTCGCTTGGGTTATTACTGCCTTGAGTCTGAAAAAAGAATATTTTTAGTTAATTTGGAAGTACGTGCACTGTTCCATTTGAGATCCACTTCTTAACAAATTTTACTTCAAAACGAATAGTTTTCTGAAAAGTGGAAAGTTATTCGTTAAGCTGAAGAACATTCTAAAAACTTATAAAACTAATGATATTCTGACTAGTATATTCGTCATAAAATGATTTAAATTAGACTTTCGTAAGTGAAGTTCAGGGTGACCGTGTTTACAACATGAAAAGCAGGACTTTAGCTATTTCCTTTAGCTTGGGAAAACAAATACGAATACATCAGCGCTGAAATAGCTGGAACCTATACCGCGAAGGAAATGAAAAATGGAGCAACCACGCTGAAAATGTGCTGTCCGTGTTGAAAGTTTGTGCAACGCATTTTTAAACGTACTTCAAGCCATTTCCGATTCATATAACTTGCCTTCAATTCGTGAAATTCATCTTCTTAAATTCCACCTACTGAGAATTTCCTTACCCCAAGCTTAGCGAGCAGCCGCTAAGTCGAAAAACATTTCTAATCAGTTTTCCCGGAAGGCGGTCGCAAGATTATTTTGTTTGTTTTTCACCTGCAATTAAGTAGAGCGTAGCGCAGTAGCAAACATGTTAACCAAAGCTATTTTTGCAAACATTTGCAAATTATATGGTAAACAGTGGTTTGTTGTTAATACACAACGCTAAAAAGCTATTTGTATCGCGAACTAAGCTGCTTGTATGTACGCAAAGCCTACATGTTTATATAGACATCGCTTTTATGATATTTACATTACAGTTTCTTAAGATTTATCTGAGACGATTGCGAAAATACATAAGACTTTGAGCGGTAGTAGTTTGATAACAGCTTCAGCGACAGTTGCGATCTGATTAGATGCTTACTAACCGAGCCTGAAGCATGGAAAATGTGTTTTCGCGGCTGAATAGTGTGGCGGGTTGGCGCCTTTTATTTCACAGGTAACGCGGAACGAACCGAAACAGCGACGACTGCAGCAAACAGCGAAATATAAATTTTCCATCTAAGCATATTAGTAAATGCATTATAGACATTGTAGATATCATAAATGAGAATTTAAGAGATAATGGCGAACCGAGTTCCGTGATATATGCCATCATTTGATGACCTTTTGAACCCAACAATTATTCATTTGCAATATAGAATAAATTTATCTAAACACCTGATACTAACAATCTGGCCGCCGTCTTAGTAGTCAGAAGTATCTTTCGTTGCAGTAGACTTGCATTTAGCTCAACTGCAATAAATAACGTGCTGAATAATTGAGAGACTGGTGAATAAACAAAGTAATTGACGCAAGTACTATGTTTAACATCCCAGAGGCGGGTCACCTTCGTGGAAAGTTTACGAGTGGAATGGAGCCGACTTCGACGCTGTTTTGTACATTCATGAAGCGAGTCTACATTTAATTATGCATTTCAGAATCGATTTGGTAGTGAAATCGATTTTTGATTATAAATTTAATCCGAAATTTTAAGGAGATCTTCAAATTGGCAGTTGGAATCGAAGCCATATATGGAAGTTTATGTTATAAGACATGGAAACCAAAAGTTAAATTCAAGTATCTTCACATCTGATGCATGATTTAGTTAAACTATCTTTGCCGGAGGATTCTTACATCACTACGAGACTATGTATTCAAAATGCATCGCAAAGCACTCATTCATTGAGTTTGAGATGTCCGAGCAATTACTTCAAAGAAATTATTTGTGATTCTAACCATATACGCGTTGTTTTTCAATGGAGTGGGCTTAAAAGGCATTTACTCGCTGCAAATGGCTTACAAAGATATAACAATAAATTTGCCAAACGTTTTATCACCGAAATTTACATTATCATTGACTTATTTCGAGCTTATTCGCCGGAAATCGATTATCGATTGATTACAATTCAATCAATTTGATTTTTATTCATGGAAATTGAGTTAAACGTTTTATTTTCTTGAAATTTTAAGTACAAACTCAATGAATAGGTGAGATCAACTGAATGAAAATAGAATTGCATGAATCAATGCTGGTCTGTATTTCGTTTACAACGCACGTAACATTTCGAATTCTTTTGAAAACGATATGCAGCACACATCGTCCATTTGTGCTGAACGAAAAACAAAATGTTTGTTTTTTTTTGCAATTTTCTAAAAACCAAAAAACAAAAATGAGCCGAATTTAATTTGGAACTTCACTGGGCTAGGTTTGTTCGGTTTTATGGTAAAGTAGAATTAACTTTTTGATCATTGGACGTTACTAACTTAAAGGATCTCTTTGGCAGGTATGGAATTTGAATTATTAACGCCGGCCGGTAGTTAAAAAACTCATCGCGCTTGCACTGGACGATTTGTAAAATAGAATTTTGTAAGATTATTCATACCTGAACTTCTTTAAACATGCTTGCTTTGCGTCTGGATTTATGGGAAAAAGGCTGCAAGCGATCCATTTTTCGACAAAAATGTGTGACAGAGGAGTCGCTCGTTAACTCTAAAACGCATTTAATATCAAACTTGAAACATTTGTTCCCTTTCGTTTCGAGTTTGATACATGGAAGATATTTGTCCTGGCTCTGTCAGTACTGGCTTGCGCTACTCAATTTTTTGTCTTGTTTCAGTTGTATATTCAATGGTACTTTCTGCTTGACTGGTTCAGACCACTAGCTTTTCGGTCGATTGGGGAAATCTGTCCAGTTTTGGATTGAAAGAAAAGAAATTTTAATTTAATAGTATTTATTGTAGAGTATAATTTTTGTAACTGATCAATAGAACAGTGCTAACATAATCTTGATCCACAAGAAAGGCAGAAAAGAAGACATCAGGACCATATAGACCAATAAGTCTACTATCGGTCTTCTACAAAATATTCACGAAGCTCATTAACAACCGAATACAAACAGCCCTAGGTGCCGAACATCCGGGAACAACGAATGGGAACAGGATAGTTTCAGAAGTCGATCCAGTACTATAGACCATATTCAAACATTACGGAAAGAAGTTCGTTTTGGTGTTGCCGCAGGCCAAAATTAACTCTGGGTACCTTGGGTCTGCCGGGCCTTGCTTCGTGGGTCTCGAGAACGCGTTTCGGCTGCATACAGCCATCTTCAGCTCGTTATGATCAGATCCACGAAGCAAGGCCCGGCGGACCCAAGCTACCCAGAAGTACGGGAAGACTTGAGTAGAAGTAAAGAGTTTTAGCAACCTCTACCACTGGCCTTCATGGACTTCGAGAAATCCTTTGACTCAGTATTCCCTGATGCAATAGTCAATGCATTAATAACGCAAGGCATAGCCAAACCATACGTAGTACGAAGTACTAGGTAACATCTACCACGATGCCAGAGCAAAGGTCAAAATGCTCGAAGACGCTCCAGCGTTTCCCACATAAAGGGGTAAGGGATAAGACAGGGAGACACCATATCGCCAATGTTCTTCAACGTCACATTAGAGGGCATCTTCCGAACTCTACATTGGGACAATAAAGGATTGAACATCAATGGTGAGATCCTCAACCACTTGAGGTCAGGTTCAATGATGATATAAGCACTCAAGGACATACAAAAGTTAACAACAACACACTAGAAATAGTTGAAGAACATGTATACCTTGGTCAACTCATACACAAACCCGGTTCACTACAACCAGAAATCAATCGACGAATCAAGATGGCATGGAGTGGTCTCGGGAATAACTCGATTATATTCAAGTCTCAAGTGAAGATGTACTTGAAAAATGAAACTTTCGACCAATGTATCCTACCAGTCCTGCTATGCGATAGTGAAACATGGGCGAAAACAAACGAATAACAAGCAAACTCCAGGTTGCTCAAAGAGCCATGGAAAGGTGCACACTGGGCATTGCACGAAAGGATCGCAAGAGACAATGGTGGATACGAGAAAGGACCCAAGTAAATGATGTAATACATATAGCAAAATCCTTGAAATGGCGATGGGCCGGTCCCTTGGCGAGAATGACGGATGGCAGTTGGACCACAAGAATAATGCAGTGGTACCCAAGGGGAATCACAGGACCGAGATGAAGCCCAAAGATTCAATGGGACTATGATATAAAGAAAATAGAGGGATGAGAATAGCTGAAAACAGGTGGACTTGGAAAGAAATAAGGAGTCAAAATGTAAGAGAGGCTGCACCATATCTTGATATATGGTTGAACAATCTGAATGTGATGATGATGATGATGATACATTTCATTGTTTCATATGTCTTCTTGGCAGTGTAATGGCCACCATTAATACCATTTTTATTAATTTTTTATTTTTAGAGGCAAAGAACTCAACTAGTGCGTTGTTGTCATTGGTTTCAGTTTTAAATTTTTTTGCTATAAAAAGTTCTGTAAAGAGAAAAACAAGTGATAATAGGAGAGTGCGTCGTCTGAGAAGTATAGTGATTGTGACAGAATTTCTCAGTCTGGCTCTGTCATATTCTGACGAGTTGCGTAGGCAGCGTGTGGTCTGGCATTAGCAAGATGCAGTATGACGTACTTCCTATTGAACATTGCCGGACACTTTTCTCTTATTGCACTTTATTTAAATTATCAATTTCTCTCCGAATTCAGATTTTCATTATGTTTCAAAAGCTCTAAACGCATCGGTCCTTGGATTTCCAACCATATACACAATATCCTCTTCTACCGATTAAAGCTCGGCTTAGAAGTGGAAGGGACATGCTGTCTGGGATCGCAAAAGATTTTTTTCCTCAAGATGTTTTTGTATGTAATTAATTGTTGTTATGTATTTTCAAAGAAATAATAAATCTGTAATTGAGAATAAATAAATCAAATATGGGGCAGCACTTTGGGCGCCATGTGATGTATTTTCAAAAAAATAAAAAAATTATAAATATATAATTAATAATTCATAATAAAATAATATTGGGCCCACGTTGGGCGCCATGTGATGTATTTTCAAAAAAATAATAAAATAATAAATATATAATTAATAATGCTAAAATTAAAATAAATACTGGGCAACCGATCGGTCGCACCTGCAGCGAAAGAAAGGAACATGGTTATAGAGACAGGGTTATTTGAAAATACAAAGGCCGCATAATGGCAGCCGAAGAAAGTTACTTTTAACTGACTAGTTCACCGCGTGGGCGTGGGGGTTAGGACATTATTTAAGCCCTGATCCTTCCATGTCACATACACACACATACACACACAAACACACACACATAAAGAGCTTACTCCTTCATATTAGATTAATAAATAAATAAAAAAGATCAAATACAAAAGGATCAAACCACCTGTGAATTGTGTTGCGCTGATTCTGGCCACCTGTTAATTGTGCTGCGCTGATTCTGACCACCTGTCAATTGTGCTGCGCTGATTCTGACCACCAGTCAATTTTGCTGCGCTGACTCTGAACACCTCTGCTTCCTCTAGCACGAATCTGCACCTCAGCGGGTTTCGGTACTTCACTTGTTCTACTGCACTACCACGGATCGTGCTTCCTCTAGCACAAATCTGCACCTCAGCTGGTTTCGGGACTTCACTTGTACTGCTGCGCTACCTCGGATCGTGCTTCATCTATTGATTGAGAGTCCTATTGATTGATTCTTCTATTGATCCTCGATTGATACTCCGATTGATCCTCTATTGATGATTCTATTGATTGATACTTCTATTGATTGATTCCTCTATTGATTGTGTGTGTCATACCTCACAATTTCTTTTCTTTTTATAGCGATATATACACAACAACCCAGTGAATCATATCAATAGAAAATTTTATCGCAAATAACTTCCAAGGAATTTTTTGGTTATTTTTTTGCTACTTGGATTATTATTTCTGAGACTTTTTTTTCTGACATTTTTTTTTACTGAGACCTTTTTTTTATTTTTTGTTTTGTTTGTTACTAATATTATTTAACTAAATATTACATAATACCCAAATCTGACTAGAACTCTTTTAACTTAAAAATATAGAGACATATTAAAAAACTTAACCAAAACAATTAATTGTTATATTCAAAATTGATTGTTATTTTATTTATTTATTTATACATTTAATTATATATATAAATTTTTTTGTTTGTGTAATGTAGCCTACACATCGGAATACGTAACATTGTTCATCATCAGTTTTCAGCCAGTCCAAGAAAGTTTCGTTTTTGTACCGAGCAAGCAGAGCTGTGCACATAACCAAATCATAATAATTTTTCTCAAATAACTTATGAGGCACCTATCCACGATATTTAAAGACCAATCGTAGCTTCCGACTATGGTCGAAAATGGTTCATTGAGTTTAATACAACTTCTCTGAATTCTTCGATGTTGGCGAAAAGAAATCGATCAAAGATGGCGGTCCTGAACGTGGCTTGCCACTAAGGTCAAAATCACTTGCTTCCAATTTTCTAAACGATCATTTGCAATTTTTAACACAAACTGCATCTGCACCAAAAACTTTGGCAAAATCTCGACACATTTCTGTAGCGTTTCGTCCTTGTTGGAATTCGTAAAAAATACAGTGGCATAAATGAACTTTATTGGCACCCATATTTTCACGAATGCGTCTTAATAATGACATGGGCCATCTTTTTTTCATTGTTCTAGGAGTGCACTTGTGTGTAAATGTAATGATATAGAGTATTGTCATATATGTCTCAGTCCAACATGTGCATATGGATCGAAACTTGAAGTGATGCAGTCGGACAGAACTTTCCGATATGTTTTGTTGTTTCCTTTTCTTCTGTTGGTTGTATCGTTTATGAGGTTTAGGAGTTTAGGGCTTGATATTAGGAAGAGAGGTCGGTATCGCTCTTTTATTCTATTAATTCTGTCCCAACATATGTTAACTTTCGCATTGCTACTTCATCTACAAGCTGGATAGATGAGAACCAATGATCATCTGTAATGTTGCGGTTACTTTCGTGGATTGATCTTATTAGACGTATAACACACTGAGTGCGGACTAGATTTTGTTTTTCTTCAACGGTCTTCATGGTTTGATTTCAAAAGTGCTGAAATAAACAGTAGACCATAGATACTTTGAGCTCAACTAAGCCTAAATAATTCTGTTCAGGTCCATTGTGTCGCGCGAAGTGTTTTTTAAATATGAATTCTCACATAAGACCAGGTTGAAATTTGTTGTAGCATTTCATTATCAAATAACTTACGATTATTTGAAATGCTAAAAGGGTCTTTCTCATAGCCAACCTCATAGCTTTTCTCATAGCTTTGAAGAAGCTGTACGAACCGATATAAAATTGTATTGAGATATCCTTGCTCTAGATGTAGGTGGCGTCTTTGCCTAGTTAAACTGATTTTTCCAAAGTAATAGTTTGTTCGCAATTCGGAAATTGGTGCGTCTAAAGTGTCATTGTCAACTGCGTCTTCAAGATAATTGAAATCTTCATCTGAATAACCTTCATGTCACTGTACCAATTCCGCCTCAGATATTAAGCAATTTTCAATATCTACCTCATCGTCTGACTGATCTAAAGAGAACAATATATAATACAATTCTTGTTGATGAGTGGGATCTCTGAGTCCTGAAAAGAAGCTCTGACAGTTTCCAAAGCAGTTCCCAAAGAAAAAGGAACGAGGATGCTAGTCGTTTAGCACAGGTGAACCTTCATCGTGCCAAGGAGGACACTCCACCACTGGAGAAAATTTTCCGCTCTTGATCGTATGCAACTGTAACACCCATAATGGGCTTTGGCGAAGCACTGACACGAATCAAACTCGTAGTGAACTATACGAGTTCATAATGAAATCAAATATAATTATCCACAATGTAGGAAGTACACCTACGTTTGTTACTAGAATACGCAATGAGGTACTGGATATTACTGTCATTAGTATGATTCCAGACTCCTAGGTTAAAAGATGGCACGTATCTGAGGAAACCTCCATTTCGGATCATAAAATTCTGAGGTATGACCTGGAGGGGATGAGGATGGAGCTCATCATCGCTAGCAACCTAAGACGCACCGATTGGGCATTGTACACCACCCCTTTGCGGGAAAATCTCCAGTATGACTCTGTAAAAAGTACCCCCGAAAACAGTCTTGAACTTTAGCATACTGCAAATGAAGTTAACAAGGCTATCGTGAATTACTTTGAGGAAAGCTGTCCTGGACTCGTCATAAAGGGGGATAAAAACCCATGTGATGGAATGAAGGACCAGTCAAACTTAAAGTGGAGGTGTGGAAACTCCACAATAAGGCAAAACGTACCAACGACTGGAAAGAACACCATAGAATTCTAACACACTATGGGACACAACTCCGAAGGGTAAAACGTCACAGTTTCAGGTCTTTTTGCGAGAACGCTAAGGAAACACCTGGGCAAGTAGAGTACACAAACCAGGGCTAACCAGGGAAATAACTTTCACATTGCACTAAGGAAAAGTGACGGCAGTTTCACCGAAAATGAAAAGGAGCGCAATCCACCGCTCATAGAAAACCATTTTCGGGAAGCTTTATAATAAATGAAGGGACTGACGAGACAGTACAAGAAAGAAGACCAAGCAGCTCGAAGTGGAAGGAGGCTGCGATCATATGTACGGAAAAACGTATAAGGTGGGCTTTAAACTCTTTCCAGCCCTATAAATCGCCGGAAGTAGATGGGATGTATCCAGCCCTTATTCAGAAGGGAGAGAATCTGCTTATATTGCACCTGATATTCCTCTTTATAAGTACCCTGGCATATGGAATTTATACCAAAGTCATGGAGGTCTTTATACCCAACGTGGGAACAAATTATAAAACTAATCCAAAGGTGTGCCGACCGATTAGTAATGTCGTTTATTTTCAAAACGATGGAGAAAGTGGTATATAATTATATCAGGACAACTCACTTAACAAAATATCCACTACATTCAAATCAACACGCATATATGACGGGAAAATCAACAGACACCGCACTGTACGAGCTGACTCGCAGAATCACAGAATCCTTAGAATATTAACAGGTAGCACTGGGCGCATTTCTTGATATTAAAGGGGCGTTTGACAATACCAGCCTCGATGGGGTAAAAAGGGCTCTGATTAAAAGGGAGGTTGAACCCCACCCTGATTCGCTAGCTGTCTCGATCACTGGTGGGGTGAACCGTTGTATGTGAAGTGGGATCAAGTACCATCAACGTACGTACGGACCGTGGATACCCACAAGGAGGTGTTCTTTCACCACTACTATGGACTCTTGTGGCAGATGAAGTCTAAGGCACACTGACAGAAGCTGGTCTGGTATGTCACGCGTATGCGGATGATATCGTAATTCTAACCAGAGTAGAATAACCACAGAATATCCAGAGGACACACTGTGTGATATAATGCAGAGTGCACTTCGAATTGTGAGCAGCTGGTGCCAGGAGATAGATCTAAGGCTTACTTCGATAAAACTACACTGGTGCCGTTTGCAAGAAAAAGAAATATGGACCAACTCCGCGTCATATTGGGACGGGGATTGGGTATAAAAATGAAATAAAGTATTTCGAATTGCTGATGGACGGCAGGCTCAGGTGGAACGGACACATTAAGGCAGTGTCTTCAAAGGCTTTCAGAGCTCTGATGGTGTGCAGGAACATGACAAGCAAGTCCTGGGATAACCCGGAAATCCCGCGATGGATGTACACCATGATGGTGAGACCAAAAATCACCTATGGAGCGGTGGCCTGGGCAATCCACGAACGCAAGACATGGCTTGTACTCGATCGAGTTCAGCGTTTGGTATGTATCTTTATCACCGGAGCCATAAAGTCATGTCCCACGGCAGCTCTTCAGAAAAAATTCAGCCTATGGCCACTTCGTTTGGCGATACAAACAGTAGTGACATCTACAATGACAAAAATCTTCCATGAAGGAAGAGAAAATGCCTTCGGAATTGGGCACAAGGACCAAGCTAAACTAGTGAAGGTGTCCCGATTCATATATGCACCGTCGGATCGCATGACGTCGGCATTCAGCTTTGGCAGCAACAAATGTGTAGTTCTGAGTAACAAGAGAGAATGGAGCGCTGAATCCAATATGCACCTCATAAGATGGAATGCAATCAGGTGGTACACGGATGGTTCCAAGACATCTGACGGAACAGGAATTGGAGTATTTGGGCCTGGCACCAAATACTACCAATCGATGGGAAGTAGGCCAAGTATCTTTCTGGCTGAGGTCTATGTCATCGCTGTAAGCGCACAACTCAGCATAGACAGAGGATATAAAGGCAAAACCATGGCTATAATACCCGATAGCTAAGTAACCTTAAAAGCACTTGAACCCCCTGTAATTACATCAAGAATAGTTCTCGATTGCTGCAACTCAATCAAAAGAGTTATCGCAGAAAAATTAACCATTAAAACGAAATCACTCTTTAATTTTAAGTCAACGAAAGATGTGCTGAATTCTTGGGAGGTTCCATACTACATATATACCCTCCATACCCCATAAAGTGAAAAAATCAAACCATTTCGTTGAAATGTTTTGACTGCGAAGAGGATACGATCGATCTTCTTCATGTGTTACAAGAAGCTGCAGCACATATTGAATTTATCTGTCACATATTTACGTCAAAACCGTTGCGACAAGACGATCGACCGTAGAAAGTAAGAATTTATCTGTTACAATTTTCAAAACAGAAAATATGCAGTCCAAGCAGCCTTCAACAAATATGGTCCCTGTATTTCAGAGTGGTGAGGAGGTCTCATCGCTTCGTCTCATCTCGATCAACGTCAACTCGATTGTCAGTTTACATCGAGGAGACTATCTCCTGGAATGCATTTTTAAGCAAAAGCCTGACATCATACTTTTTACTGGAACGCACCTCAATTCAAAGTTCTTCATGACATTCAAAGACTTCGAATTCGAAAGAAATGATAGGATACATGGAAATGGAGGAGGTAGCACCGGGTTATTGGCTAGAAGACCTTATTGTTTCCAAAATATTTATAAATTCGAATTCAAAATCATAGAATTCCACTGCCAATGCGCTAAATACCTTAAAGCTAAGCTGCAAGTATTTCAAAGCAATTAAAAAACTCTACTATTTTTCTTCCTGGTTGTTATACAAAAAAGCTTATGTTTGCAATTTTAACAAGAATTCACGAAGAGTGAATCTGCTCAATGAAGGTAAAAACTTCATGAAACTCCTCATCAAATTATTGAACTGGAAATGGCATGCAGACCCATGGAAAATTTGTCAAATCATATCCCTCATCCATGGGTCCCACTAGATTAATTAGTTCATGAATTAGCTCATAGTTGAAGTGATTCTCATCGCGACAAGGACCTCAGAACGAGCTGAAGATGGCTGCATATAGCTGAAACATGCCCTCGACAATAACAGAAAAGCTAAGCCCTATAGGACTCAAGCAACAACAAATTCATTTGTGAATCATTTCAGTTCAGTTCATTGTGAATATAAAAAAATGGTTTTGAGTTCGATGTAAGCCTAGCAGATAAATCTACCAATGTAGCAATAAATCTAGTCATTAGTATCCTGTCTACAAAAATCACAGTAGACAATCAACATTGATGTTATAAAGTCCTTTCTGAGATCTCTTTATATAAGCAATAACTTGTCAGAAACTATATTAACCGCAATACTAAAAGGGGTTGCACATAATTATCATAAAATTAAATAATTTAGTGCAGTCAAAAAATTTGGAAAATATCAAAGCAGATTTCAAAAGTTTCGAATAAATGTAATTTGTGAGCAACTTCTTACATGATATGAAAAGGCAGCGAAAGTCTTCATTCTGACGAAACATAATTTAATGAATTCAATCTTTATATTTCATTCCAAGTAGTTTGCAATCACAGGAAACACGTTGAAGAACATTCAAGTGGGCTTGCATTGTTGACAAGAGCATTTATCAACAACAAAAGTAGACTTTAAGTCGTTATTCAAGCAACAACACCCATTTCCGAATGCAAATCTCTAAGAGGAAACAGTTCATCGTCCTGATGTTGCAAGAAAACAAAATGGCGCATTCGCTGACTGTTCTCAGGTGCATATTACCATCTCCAGACAAAAACCCAAACGCCTGCCTGCCAACTTTCGAATCAACTGAAAAAAAAATCCAACATTATTTTGTTGCCTCGCCGACACCGACAAAGAGTTGAAATGACTCCTGAACGACATTTCGTCGCATCGTTTTTCTGATGCAAGCATACTACCTCGATATGCCCCCAATGAGGCGTTATCCATTTGATCCTCTTCGTCCCTTCACAATAGGTCGTTATATCCACCAACCCGCGTAGGAGCCTGCACTCGCCACCACCGTGAATCAGAGTCAGTCGGAAGTCAGTGTTGAAGCCGAAGAAAAAAGTCACTTGCTCATTTATCCTTGCGTAAGAGCTGTGCAAGCAACAAACCGTTGACGTCATGATGGAAAGGCTCATTGATAATAAATTTATTGCCGCCGTCTTAATTGTCAATTTAACGAGAGCGCACTTTCAATTTGAAATTCCGCTTACTTTTGACTTTCCGATTCGCTGGGTTTGACCGATCGACCGGTGGCGATTCAAGTTGAGGCGGTATTTTGAAAGGACACAAGGAAAAATGCGCGTATGGGGAAAGTACACGAGCAAACCGTACAGGCACGCGAATATTATAATGATGCAATGAACAGTGCTGCCAGTGGTGAAAACCTCACAACTATGTATAATATAATAATAATTCTAATATAAAATTAATTTAGCAACTAGTCTCGGCTTTCGTTCGGATCAAATTTAAAGGACAAAAAAATTAAAAGTAAGGGCAGCAAGCCCTTACTTTACAAAATCGAAGCTCCGATTTTGGAGCAGGATGAAGATTGAAAGCAATTTACCGATTCTTAATCCACAATATAAATAAATGCAGAGTTTATCTTAGTTACATATTCTTTAGTTAAATTCATTGAAATAATAATATATTTTGGCTCTATATGATTTTTCTGTAGGAAGCCGACAAGGAAGAACTCGCTCCATGAAATGACTGGTTGTTACCAAGTTGTGGTTAGTTATTCCGCTGTTAACTCCAATCATTTATATTGCAAGTAGTAGTTAGAAATTTATGTATAGAATAAGGCACATATAAATGAACATTTATGAAAGTTTCATTTCTAAAAGTACAAAATCTGAATGTTTTTGACATATTTTCAAAAATATTTAAATACTTAATGTAAACAAAAATACGGAAAAAATAGAATCGACCATTATTATTGGTAAAGGTGGTAATATGGACCCTGTATTTAATATGAGTCCCATACATATCGTTTAAAGTAAGGTGCTCAGACTAGTGGCAACAGTCGAAATCTAACAAGACAGCTCTTGCGTTTCACTCTTTGGTGATTTGATTTAATTCATATGTGAATATTTTGTACTATACATTACTTTTGTTTTTCGCTGTCAAGAAAGGTTTGTAAGGTGAGTTTTTATTTCACATTTCCTTGACTTTCTCTTCACAAGGGTTGATTAATAATTAATAGGTGCTGATCACCAATACTAAAGGAAAACAAAACGGTGATTGCGGTTGAACTTTGCTCCAGAGAACAGCGAAGGTTGCTAATTTTTCTCCAAATACAGTGAGTGTTCTAATACGGGCCCCTAAGCGTGTTGGGTATATGAGCCCCCGAATGGAAAGGGCTCATATTATGAACATATTGCTTTTCTTTGATTCTTGCAGATACAAAGAAAAGTGCTCAACGCAAAGAAGGTGTGACAGAAGATAAAGCTATGGAGTCAAAGTAGTATGGCGAATGCTATCTCGGTCGTAAGACATAATGAAATGGGACTAAAACGAGCAGCAAAAAATTTCATCGTACCACGCGCTACTCTTCAGAGATTCGCTCATGGAAATGCATCACCATTAAAAGTAGCATGACTTAAATGAAAGGACGAAAGCCTATCACGGATTTTATTATGCAAAGTAAGTTTCATGGACTTACCAGGCAAGACGTTCGTCGTGTATCTTTCGAGTTCTGTGAAAAAAAATTGGAATATTGCACTTATTCACACAAGGACTAGCAGTTAGAGCGTGATTTGATCATTTTATGAACCGCCATAAGGATGGTTTGTCATTGCCGAAACCCACAGTCACATCTGTTTCCGGAGCAAATGGATTCGGTAAGGAAGCTGTTTATGCGTTTTTTTGACCTTCTGGAAGCTGTGGATGAGACCGAAATTTCTGTTGTTCAGTCGAACATTGCATGTGCCACTGGACTCAAAAGGAAACAATAAGTTCACGGATTAAGTTCAGCTGAAAGAGGATCTTTAGTGAATGTGGTATGTCGGTTGAGTGCTACTATTAATCTTCCCTCGGAAAAATATGACGGATGCACTCATGAAGGGTGCCCCGTCAGGTTTCATGGCCAGATACCATCCTTCCAGATGAGTTCAGTCTAATTTATTAATTTAATGGCTCAAGCATTTCATCGAAAAATCCAAACCAACCAAGGTGGACCCGGTGCTGTTAGTTCCAGATGGTCACAACTCCCATGTCGAAAATATTGAAGTTATTGGCTTAGCACCAGAAAATTATGTGATAATACTGAGCTTACCACCCTACAAGTCTCATAAGCTTCAGGCAGTTGACAAAACCTATATTGGTGCTTTGGAAATCCACTACAGTGAAGCTATTTGACAGTGGATGCTCCACAGGGGAAGACATGTTGGGCCATATGACGTTTGTGAGTTATTTGAAAAAGCGTATTTAATTTTCCAGACTGGAACAATAGCGGCTAATGGATTTAAGTCTACGGGAATCTTTCCCTCTAACAGGAATTTATTTTCAGATGCAAACTTTGTCCCCTCACCCTCGACCGTTGTCCAATCACGGTCGACTTGACTTATTATTATATTATTATTACTATTGTACTGGGGTCCACTTGCTGGAAATCAGCATAGGCCAGAACTCGGTCCTTAGCTCCCCATGTGTAGTACTATTGTTTACAGATGGTCAATCCTGTTGTCCTACAGAAGCCAAGAAGTTCCCCCAGCTCTGCGGTCGCCAAGTGTTTCAATTCTGTTGCGCCAGTACACCTCGGCCAAGTAAGGCGTTTGTTGGCCAGACTTGGGCAATCTAGGAGGAAGTGTTCTGTACTTTCTTCCTCCTCGTCACAAGCTCGGCAGGTGTCATCCGTTTGGATTCCTATTCGTTTGGCGTGTTGACCTAGAAGATTCTGGCCCATTGATACTGCCACCAATGTTCTATTTCTGTTTTTCCCCAGGAGTTGCAGTCGTTCCTGTCATTCCAATCTAGCTCCCTTTTTAATGTTGCTAGTGGCACTTTAATTGTGGCTATTTTAGTTGCATTTTGGTCGGCTGATTCAGCTCTCTCTAGCTCACCCGCTCTTTCGTTTCCCTCTTCACCGCAGTGTCCAGGGACCCATATCAGTTTTACATTTACTCGTGTTGTTGCGGTTTTGAGAGCCTGCCCGCAATCCTGCACCAGTTGTGAAACTACGTGGTTAGAGGCAAGCGCCTGCAGTGCCGACTTACTGCCCGAGACTATTTGTATTCTTCCATTAAGGTTGTTTGTTGCCGCTGCTATAGCCGCTTTTATTGCAAACACTTCCGACTGGAAAACAGTGGTACGGGTCTCCAGCCTATAACTTCGGTTGAGTTGCGGGTGATCTTGGAAAAAGATTCCGGCACCGCTTACCTCATCCGTTTTGGAACCATCGGTGTAGATCATGATCTTACTTCCAAACGTGGAATCCTGCACCGTTTTCTTCTCTGGTCGGAATGTTGATTTTGTATGGAATCATTGTGTCCAATATTGGTTGAATTCTATTCAGCTCCTTTTTACTTCGGTTTGACTTAGAAATATTGAAAAAATGTAACGACAAAAAGTTAATGAGTGAAGAAAAGCATTAGGGCACTATTCGTACACCACAACATGCTGAAGTAATGTGCGCTAAAGCAGGTCCATCCATTATTCAAGATTCAGGCTCTGAGATTGAAAGCATTCAGCCAAGTGCAAAAAACTTAGTTGAAGCAAAAAGCGAAAAATGTTGTCTATCTAAACGATATTTGGCCTGTGGTTAAGACTAAGAAGAAAATGACAAATAAGGGACCAAACCATTGCAAAGCTGCATGAATAATGTCTACGCCATACAAAGAAATGCTAAAAACAAAACAAGATTTACAATAAAAACAGAAAGAAAAGAATAAGAAATGTGAAGAAGACTCAGACCTGCGGAAGGATGTTAAAAAGCATAAAGTAAATAAAAAATATGAACCCTCCAAAAAGGCGAACCAGTGAAGACATCTTATGATGGCTTGGAGCTATCTGACATAGATCCAGATTGTATAAATTCTATTGACTCATGTCTTTCAGGATGAAAATGACTGTTGAAATCCATAGAGAAGATCACGTTGCATGCTTGTTTCACGAATCACTACTTTCTTGAAGACAAATGAGGCAAAATCTGTTTGCAGTGCCTTGTCTGCCAAATGGGTATACATAATGAGTGCGCAGGATGTGAAAAACAAAACTATGTGTATGATTTTTGCAAGTAAATGCAATCAAAAAAATCCAGTGTGTACTACCTTTTCCTTATTGAAAATGCATTTTTCATCCCTCATGCTCATGTGTTACTTTTTATCAAAAGAACAAAAAGCAATAATATTATATAATACAATACAAATAAAATAAAATAAAATAAAATACAAAAATTAAATAATAATAATTATTGGGCCAACCGATACGTCGCACCTGCAGTGTGGAAGGAACAAGGTTAGTAAGACCGAATTGTTTCAAAGTACAAAGACCGCATAATGGCGGCCGAAGGAAACTACTACTAACCAACTAACTCACCGCGCGTGCGTGGGGGGTTATACGGCATTTTGACAGCCCTGATCCTTGGATATCATACTCACACACACACACAGAAAAAAATCTAAGTGCTTAATTTTAAACAAATTTTATATAAAATTGCAATATTAGTAAGTAAATATATATATTCAAAAACAGTCAATTAACGTGAATTGATCTTGCTGCGTTGATCTGGACCGCCAGATTGATGATGTGCAAATTAAAGCGAGTAAAGTTATATTCATCCAAGTGTCTTCTAGTGCTGCAAAAATAATTCGATAATCCGTCAAACACGAACAGATACCATTCACGTTCCGCACACATAGCAGAAAATAGTACACATTCAATTTTCAGTCGTCCACTGATCAGTATGATAAAAGTTATTGCTGTTGTAATCACAGCATGGGTCCGTTTTTCTTCCTTTTACTTTTTCTTGTTCTTATACTTTATTCACTTTTCTTTTCTTTTATATTTACGTTTCCTTACTATTCAGTTTTCTTTATTTATTCACTTGCCTTCTCTATTCACTTTCTTTCTTCTCTTACACTTTATCTTCTATATTTACTTGATACTTTATATTTCTTGTTTATTCACGTTTCCTTCTCGTTGCCTTCTATTCTTTCCTTTACATTCACATTTTCTCCTTCTTAAAGCTAGTTATTGACAACACAGAAGTGGGTTCTTTTGATTGAAAATTTGTGGCAAGCGTTCCGAGAATTTAATGGAATTTTTTTTACGGAGACTTTTTCACTCTGACTTTTTCTTTTTTGTACTGAGCCTAATTTTCTAATTTTATTTAACTAAATATTACTAAATATCTAAATCTAATTACAAAGACTTTCATTTTAATTCTGGTCCTAATTCTATTTTATGTGCCTTTCTTCTAACCTAAAATATTATGATTGCAAACTAAAATTTTAATCAAAACTTCATTATAACAAACAATCTTGCATTCAATCTTTTATTTATTTATTTTAATATTATTTGTTTGTTTTGATTTCTTTATTTACACAACGGTAAACGTAACAATGTTGGAAGAAATCCTCCTTCTGGCCAGCATTACTATCTCGGTGTTGGTATTCGCTACTTCTGAGCCATGCTCACTCATCCATGCGTCGACGTTTCTCATCACCTGGTTGGAAGTTGTCCAGGTCCGAGTATTATCACCGCTTCGACATCGTCTGCGTAACATATCAGGAATACATCCAATTCGCAAAAGCCCATTGTGTGAAACGCTCCGCTTCCTTGCGCCGCTCCTGCAGTCAGAAGAATGATTTGCTCTTTGTCTCTGAATTTCATCTCTTTTCATCATTCAACAAGCTTTGAATGATGCACAAAAGGTAATTCTTTACTCGGAAGTCCTCCTGCCTGAGTGCGTTCAGCATTTCAATCCATCTCGCAGAATTGAAAGGATTAAGGCTGAAATACAATAGCGCGAGACAGCGATACGAGAGCGGGACGACAGTATCGCAGCAAATGTCAAGCAGTTTTCGTAACATGCGAGGCGGGAAATATTCGGGAAAACGAAAATTCATCGCAACGAGGTGCGTGACGTTTGTCAGATGCAATATGGCGCTTAAATGAAATTTGAAATTCAAACGCCTTAATTACTTTTTAAGTACTATAGTTATTTCAAATGAATTTTGAATGAAAATTTCATGCATCCTAGTTAAGGCTTTTATTTGCTAGACGAAGGAAAAATCCTAATTCAAAACTTTTGAAAAATCAAAAACAATTTCATTTGAAATGTCACCTATTTGACATTTGTCATATGAACATTATTGTTCCTCGCATCGCGTGCATTGTAAATTGAATGCGTTGCGTGACAACGAGCGAAAATCTCGTCGCGCTCACGTATTGTCGTCTCGCGTTATTGTATTTCGGCCTTTATGCACGTGAAGCGTAACCAACAGTACAATATCTCTAGCCGCGTGGCAATGCGCGTTTGCTCTCGCAGCAGCGTCAATAACCTAAATAATAGCGTCGATCATCGTTTGCCCTTACGGACATTTCTCATGCATCAACCTATTCTTGACCAATACATGAATGTTAGAGTTAGAGCTAGTGCATGACATCTGTCGCAATGTACGTACATCATATTTGTACACGTGATAACTATCTTTTCTCACCTCCACCTTCTTTTATTACCTTTTCGGTAACTCAAAGGATTTCAAAGCACAGGGCGAAATTCTTGTTTGTAATTAAGATGCCACTTGTATTTTAAGGATTTTGAAATTTTTGTAGAAGATAAGGAAATTTTCTGCAATTTTAATATATTTGTTCAGTTATACAACATTTGGCTAAGTTATAAAATAATTTATTACGTGGCAATACATATATGTAGATAGAATATAGGATGTAAGTTTAGTACAAATAGGAAATACTGATTTGAGCAACAGAAGCAACAGTCATCAAAGTGCCCATCAAATTTTTTTGAGTTTGTGGTTATTTCGGTGTAAGACCCACCAAAAAACATGCACTTCGAACAAGACTTACACACCTGATTTGAAATGGAAGTCTTATTTGAAATGACCACTTCTAGTCAGTGGAGACCTCAATGCCTACCATAGACAATGGGGTGCTGTGAGAAGTAATCAATCTGGGACTGAGCTAAACAGATTCATCACAAGCAATAACGCAAGCTTGCAACTACCCAAAGAGCCAACGCATTTTGGTCAGATCCGCGGAAATATCTTCGACTTTGGGATTTACCGAGAATTCCAGGAAAATATATGAACAAACGTCCTTATCGAGCTCTCTTCAGATCACCAACCGGTACACTTCCTTATAGAGAATGTCTATATAGATGACTCTATAAGAAGTAGAAAGAAAACTAACTGGCTTTCCACGACCTTCTGGCTAAGGAAAGTTTCACCCAAGAAATAAATACAGTCGATGATGTCGAGAAAACTATAGACATAAAAACATCATTATTCAGCAGGCAAAATATGACAATATAGTCACAACTCCGATAACGGAATACAATCCCTATGAACTCTCGTGAAATCAAAACTAAGATAAAAAGGAGGGATCAATATCGGAAATGAGCAAGGAGAACGGGTGATCTTACGTTACGAACGAAAGCTAACCGGTTGACAAACGAAATTCGAGATCGTAAATACCAGTTTCGAAATGAATAATGGAAGTGTATCATACAGAGCCTCGACCCTAGCGAGAATGCCTTTTAGAGAAAGTCCAAGAACTTCCGGACACCGAATAAGGCAGTTGTGCCGCCAACACACGGTTCAAATGGAATGAAATATGACCAATCCGGTACAAAGCAGATGCCTTTGAAAATACGCTTAAGGAACTTCAATTCCGCGAAAATACCTCGTGGGATGAGGATCTTGATGAAAAGGAGGCAATATTAAAAGCTAGAAAGCTTCTCAACAATGTACAACAAGCGGAAGAGGTGATACGGTCACTTAACACAGGAAACGAAAGACTTAATACTAAGACTTGACAAACAGAAAGCACCAGGACCCGACGCCGTTCTGAACATAATGTTGAAGTGGCTCCGAGACAATATTTTAAGCATCTTTACAGACACAATCAACCCTGTTTCCGTTTACCTAGGTTTCTTACGGTCTGGAAATCATAACAGTCATACCCAAACCAGGAAAAACCCATGCTTTCCCCCAAAATCGGAGACCCTTAGCCTTCTCTCGTCAATCTCCAAAGCCGAAAAGGCATTACTGACCAGATTGAATGTAGTGGTAGCGCATAATACGTTTCGAACCCAGATGGCGGCTGTACCGGATTCGTCAGGATACCATGTTGGTGAGTTTGGTGTGATGTTGCACGCTCAGCAGTAGTAAGTCAGCCTGCCTGTCTCTCGCAAACTGTTCGAGTAGGTCTTGGGCGATGATGCTTCGATGTAGATTGATTTGGAGTATACGAATCATTGCAGAAGCGCTTTTGCTTTGGTTAGGGCTTCTTCGGAGACCCGACACTTTCCTGTGCCTGGAATATGTTTCAAATCATCTGGTCTCGGGTTATACTCCTGGCAAAGAACATAGTGTGACTCGTCTGTGCATTCCTTCTTCTTATGCCCTATCTTACCGCAATCGAAGCACAAGGAGGTTCGGTCAGTTCCATTACATGTCTGTGCGGTATGACCGTATCCGAGGCACTTTAAACACCGAAGGGGAATGGTCCTTCACCGTAGCCGACAAATAACCCACCCGATTCTTATTTTGCTCTGCTTCAAAAGCTGTTCTACTTCCCTCTCTGTGAGGTCGATTATTGCCATGCGTTGACCCCTGTTGTTTGGTTTGGCCAGCCTGACTTTCGTCTCGCCTAGTACGGGGTAGTCGCGTTTTAAGGCGTCTTCTATTTCGGGCAGATCCGTAACGCAGTCAATGTCTCTAATTTCCAGTGTGGCCTTAGGCTCGAGTGAGGCTACAGTTGCCTTCTCTCCAAGGACTCTTTTGACTGCGTCACGGAACGCGTCTTTATTGGTTGCATCTGATCCGAAATCAACAAGTAGATCCCCCGAGCGAGTTGGCCATACAGCTTTGATTGCAATTTGGATGTCTTCAGGTTTTACCGCTCTCTTGATTTCTCGCAGGAAATCCGCATAGGATCTACCGTCGGTGGGTTTAACCAGCAGTGCCTGCCCAATGGGTTTTCGACCCTTCTTAATCTTAGTTTGCGTTTCGGTTCCTGTGGAGGGTTACCGATTTTAAACTTTAGGGCTGCTTTTTAGCTGGCTTTTTTGGCAGCTTTGGATAGTCCCGTCTGAAAGCTCTCCTCAATCGCGATTTGATCGTTCGGCATTCTGTCCTCGTCCTTCCTCCGTCTATCCCGATCCCCTTTGATTGGGCTGCAGACCAACCATTTGGTGGCAGTGGAAATCGGGACGACTACTGCGCTGTCGAATGTATTAGCCTGTTGCTCTTCCTCTGCCTTTAGCCACCTGCGTCTATAATGACGTATTCGGGTTAGGAGGTCTTCCAACTCCAGAACTCCGTTTTTAACATCTTTGCTAAGGTTCGTTGGTGCGTTGCATGTGGCAGTGATGCATTTAATAACCCTTTCTGCTTTACGGTATAGCCGCTCTTCCTCTGCACGATCCATGATCATCGAAGTGCTCCGTGTCTGACGTGCAGGGATTTCTTTATTTCTGTCCCGTGCTTCATTCGCTTCAGTGGTGATGGCAACAATCATAGGTTTCTCAACCGTTTCGCCTTTCTCTACCGTGTGTTCGTTTTTTCCAGATTGCAAGAGGCTCTGTTCTTCTTGTTTTGTTCGCTCTGGTGTGCGCATGGTTTTCTTGCTGCGCCGAAATGCTGCTAAAATCTCTGGCTGTACCAGATTTCCTACTTTTCGTCCATCCGTTTTCGAATGTTTCTGTTCTAACATATTTTCTTTTGTGTATAAGGATATGATGGTACTAACATAATGAAAGGGACTTATGGTGGAGTTCAAAAACTCATAAAGGATGTCGAGCCAAATGCCGTATATGTTCACTGTGCTGCTCATAACTTAAATCTAGTACTCAATGATGCAGTGAGAGGTTATTGATATGCAAAATTTTTTTGATACAGTTCAACAAATTTATAATTTTTTTGGGGATAGTATCGAAAGATGGAATATTTTATCAAGTTTTATATCTAACCAAGAAAGTGAGTCTTCAACTTCAATAACATGAAATGAACTAGATAGGCAGGACGTTATGATGCTGTTTTTGCTTTAAAAGTTCGGTTTGTTGAAGTCGAAAAAGCGCTAACGAAAACAATTCTGTTTAGTTGCAAATCAGATGAAAAAAATGAATCTGTTTCACTCAAGAAGAAGATCGAAAACTACAATTTTATTATGTTATTGGTTTTCCATTGCGAAATTCTACAAACTACTGATGCAGCCTCTAAAGCACTTGAGTCTAAGGCCACCGATCTTTCAAATGCCTTAAAACGTTTGAAAATTTGTCTAGAAGAATTGGAAAGGTATCGACATGAATTTGTAAATTTAAAAATGGAATCTTCACCCCTGTATTTTCTGAAACTCGTCAGAGGAAGGTAAAACGCCATTTTGACGTCTCCAAGATTCGGAAAGTTTGTTCAGAGTGAACATATTTTATCGAGTATTGGACATAATTGTTAATCAACTAAAATCGCGTTTCGTTCCGATGTATGAATTTGTTTTAATTTTCAGTGTTTTGCAGCCTTCAACTTTACAAGTTTTAAATGACACTGATCTATTAAAAACAGCTCTAGAATTTGTTGATATATATAGAAAAGACATATCTGAATCATTTGCCAGGAAAATTCTCAGTTTTCGGTCCACTTTCAGAGACGAAATAGAAAAGTCTTCGTGAATTAGAGACCTTGATGATTTATTAATGATAAAGAATCATTTTATGTCCTGCAGCTTTCCTGAAGCATGCACTGCATAAATGTTATTTGTTACAATTCCTGTGACTATAGCTAGTGCTGACCGATCATTTTCAAAACTAAAATTAATAAAAACCTATTTAAGAAACTCTATGGGACAAGACAGGTTATGTAACTTCGCTATTCTGTCTATTGAAAATTCTATGGCCCGATCTTTGAACTTGCGGAGTACGCAAGATTTTTAAACTTTAAGATCTTGCAGAACAGAAAGCTCGAAGAAAAGATTTTCTTAATAAATATCTTATTGAAATTAAATTATTTTTTTGTCATTGTAAATGTATGCAGGTTTCCTCACGATGTCGTTCCTTCACGGAAAAGCTAGCGAATGGGAGATGAGTGTGAAGTCTTCAATCCGCATTGGCCTCTTTGGAAATAAGAGACTTTGACCGCATTGCGGATGCCAAAGAAGTAGAAGATTCCATTAGGCTAATTCTTCCTACGGCAGAGAGCTTTAGGGTAAGGCTAAGGCCTACCAATCCTAGAGGGCACACGGCGGCAATAATATACATCCCAGAGAAAGACGCTGTGCAACTCCTGGCCAAGGAGAAAATTAAAGTCGGCTGGGTTGTGTGCAGGATACGTCAGAGGATAGCCCTAACTCGATGCTTCAAGTGCCTTAGCTTCGGACACATCTCCTTGAACTGCAAGGGGCCAGATCGAAGCAAACTGTGCTACAGGTGGGGCACTTCCGGCCAGAAAGCAAAAGACTGCCCAAACGAACCCGGTTGCATCTTGTGCAAAGAAAAGGGACGGAAGTCTGAAAACCTGACTCATATCCCAGGAAGTGGTAGGTGCCAGGAGTTCAAAGAGGCACTAAGCAAGAAAAGAGCAAAGACAAGATTCAACTCCTGCAGATCAACCTACACCGTAGCTCAACCGCACAAGATCTACTAGACTAGGTTGCGAGGGAGAAAAAAGTCGACTTGTTGCTGATATCTGAGCAACACCACAACAAGGAGGAGGCTGGATGGTATTGTGATCGATCCGACACCGTGGCCATCTGGGTACGTGATAGGGCTCTACCCACAGCTTGGACTTGCTCCAGCGGAAATGGCTTCGTGCTCATTGGGTGCGCCGATGTGACATTCATAAGCGTCTATTTCTCACCGAATGAGTCAATTTCATGTTTTCAGAGCAGGCTCGATGAACTGGAGGAAGCTGTCTCGAGCACGGAAGGCCGAATCCTTGTTGGCGGTGACTTTAACGCCAAGGCGATAGAATGGGGAATACCTCATACAGACCCGAGAGGAAAAAGAATCCTAGAAATGGTGGCTAGGAGGCAACTTGTCATCATGAACGTTGGGAACACACCAACTTTTCGACGGGTAGGCTGCTTGGGAACTATTCCAGATGTGACATTTGCTTCGGAGTCCTTAGTGCCTAGGATACACAGATGGAGGGTACTGGAGAACTACTCGGCGAGCGATCACCAGCATATTGCTATCGAAATTGACGCGTAGGAACCCAACCTTCAAGTGTAGATTGGAATATTTCTAAATTAGATGTCGAAGCGTTCGCCGCAGCTCTTACGAGAGGTGAAATTATGATGGTAACGGGGGGAGCCTCAGCTGAAAGCATGGTGAACTCTTGAGGCTCATCAAGAATGCGTGCGACTGCTCTATGCCCAGGCGACGGCTTCGACACAATAAGCCTGCTGTGTACTGGTGGTCGGCAGCAAGCGCTGAAAAGCGGAGAGAATGTCACAGACTCCGCCGCGAATCTCAACGTTTCAGAAATCGAGACGAGTCACACTCCCGAACGCTGGCAGACAGGTCGGTTAAAAAACTCCTCCGTAGGTTGATTAACAAAAACAAGGCTCGCTTTGGCACAATCTCGTTGAGGACATCGACAGAGACCAGTGGGGGCTGGGTTACAAGCTTGCCATGCGGAAACTAGGAGCTGCAAGGAGGCCCTGTGTCCTTGAAGTGGAAAAAATGGATGAGATTGTTCGAGCGCTTTTCCCTATGCATCCTATTCGTCCCGATGCTAAATATGTTGAATGTTCTGGAGAATGCCCTCGTTTTAGCGCTATCGAGCTGGATGATGCGGTGAAATCTTTAAAGGCCCCAGGGCCAGACGGTATACCAGCGGAAGTGATACAGCTTGCACATCAATTTTGCCCTGATAAGCTGCTCACCACTTTCAATGCCTGTCTGCAGCAGGGCGCGTTTCCAGGTTGCTGGAAAGAGGTGAGGCTCGTGCAGATCCACAAGGGGAAGGGGAACGCCGAGCAACCATCTTCATATCGGCCCCTATGTATGTTGAACGCCGCTGGGAAGGTGCTCGAGAGGCTCATTAGAAAAAGACTTGGAGAGGCCATCCGAACTGTCGGGGATCTGTCTCCTCAGCAGTACGGCTTCAGGACTCGATGATCCACGATCGGTGCAATAGCAGGGGAAGTGAGTGCGGTTCAGCAGGCAGAAGCCCACAATCACTGCTCGAGACGAATAGTACTGCTCATAACACTCAATGTGAGAAATGCCTTCAATTCTGCTAGATGGACAGATATTCTTGGTGTTCTGGAATATTTCAGGGTGCCGAGGTATCTGATGCGGGTATTGAAGGACTACCTCAAAAACCGGAAGCTCATCTATCGCACATTGGGAGGCCGGCGAAGAATTGATTTGACATCAGGGGAGGCGCAAGGTTCTGTTCTGGGCCCGGACCTCTGGAATGTCTCGTACGATGAACTGTTGAGGCTGCAGTTACCAAGGGAGTCGCGCCTAGTTGGCTACGCAGATAACGTAGCAGTACTAGGCGTCGGGCGTACTGTCGGGCAGGCTCAACACAAACTGGGTGTGGTAATACCTCAAGTGAGCGAGTGGATGACAGACCGTGGGCTTAGCCTAACGCTGGAAAAGACCGAGGTCGTCGTCGTCACAAAGAAGCGAATCCCTCGTGTTATCCCGGTGCGGGTGGGGGAAATGATCGTCGCGTCGAAAGAATCAATCAGATACCTTGGCTTGATGATTGACTCAAAGATGCATGTTCGAGCGTCAGCGGATAAGGCTTCCGTGCGAGTATCGGCTCTCAGTCGCCTTATGGCCAACACGCAGGGGCCAACCTCGAGCAAAAGACGTCTACTGATGAATGCAATGGAGTCAGTGCTCTTGTATGGCTCCGAGAATTGGGCTGACGCTCTTAGTAAAGAGACGCACCGAAGGCGTCTGGCACAGGTGCAGAGGCAAGGAGCTTTGCGGATAGCGGCTGCATATCACACTGTTTCCGAACCTGCAGTGCTGGTAATCTCGAGGGTGGTTCCTATTAAGTATCTTGCAGCCGAACCGAAACGTGTATACTTACGTAGGGGGCAGTTGGCGAGAGATACCGTCAGCCGAGAGGAACGGAGAAGAACCCTAACCTTTTGGCAGCAAATATGGGGAAACGAAACGCGAGGTAGGTGGACCGCACGGCTGATAAGTGACTTGGGGCCGTTGTTCTACAGAATGCATGGTGAGACTGATTATTATCTGACACAACTACTAAGTGGTCACGGGTATTTTCAGTCTTACCTGTATAAGATGGGAAAGACACCATTCCCAACTTGACTGTTCTGCCCGGGGATGACGGATGACGCCTGCCATACGTTCTTTACGTGTAATAGATTCACAAGACTCCGTTCGCATCTCTCGGAGGAAATTGGCGTAATTTCCCCAGAAAATGTAACGGGAAAAATGGTGCAATCAAAAGACAACTGGAACTGTGTGTCGCATTGCGTACAGAGAGTACTTTTTATAAAGAAGGGCATGGTGGACGCGTAAATAGCCTTCACCTCATAAACAACAACGAAAAAATTGGGCTAGCATGGGGACTATAGCCCATTCCCTCTCGCCTAAGAATAGAGGCTTATGCTCAGCAGTGGAACGTTTATAAGCTGGTGAATGTGAATGGCTATGTTTCCATCGGAGTCGGATCAAATTGAGTTATCCAATCAAAACTCTGGCATTCCATTATAAAAGATACACAATTGGATAACTCAATTCGACTCAACTTCGATGGAAACATAGCTATTGAAAGTAAATGTACAAGCCCAGAAAACCGCGCAAAATAAAAGTTGTTATGTTCCAACGTGACGATTTTTACTGATAGGGCCCTGTTAAAAGAATTTGCCACGGTTCCCAGATGGTATACTTACGCCACTGGTTTGAAGAATGCATTTACCGAGGACATTGGGGGTCAGACTTGGCTTACTCACAAATGAAGAACGCTATTCCATAAAAAAAGGTCGTTATACAAATCATCTTGATCTTCTGTATCAACGTAGCATGAAATTGATTGAGAACTTGAACTTGATTGCAGAAATCTCCAGTGAATTAGAGGAAGGTGACATAATGGACGATTATATACAGCGATCGTGATACTGATATATTTGATGATTGGGCTACAGCCCGACCCTTACCTCGGACGACAAAAATTTCCGTAGGCTCGTCAGAACACGAAGACACGCAGTTTTCTAGGCTCAAATATGAGTAAAACTCATTCAGGGAAACCAATGTTCAGTCAGAATACCATAGCAAAATATTATTTTACACGCGCTAACTTCCAATTCCACAGAAAGTGAAAGAATGGGTCTTTAGATGGTGCTATATGGAAACAACAAATAGATAATGATAAATTGTTAGAGTATTGCTTACATTAATTTTCGATTCAATTTGAACGTATATTTATTTGAATTTTAAAACAATATTAGAATACAGAGCCATAAAATTTGTTTCACCCGTTTTTTACACCTCATACAGTTATGTCGCCATATCGTATCGTTCCAAAAACTCAGGTTCTGTAAAATATTGCCATAACATATCGCAATACGTGAGTTCTTCAGCTTATTTCATCCAGATACGATTAAAATAAATTTTATTTACTTTGACAAAATCTAAAGTGTGAAAAGAAGGCCGGCACCAAATCATATTTAAGCATCTAAATACTACTTAATGAATTTTCGTATTTTCTTTGACTTTGAGCTGAAGTTTTCCTTAGAGTGGAATCAATTCCGTTCATAACTCACGGAAAGTCGAAAGTCCCCATTAGTGCGACCATAACACCACCAAGAACAAACAAATCCAAGCCATAAATCATAGAGCACGACAACTCCTACGGCAATTGTTTGCCGCAAAACCTTCACTTGCTGCGAGTGCACTCGGCACACAAGGCAGTGCGAGCGATGGTGCACCGACCGTGCAATGTCGTCATCGGCAACGTACTTGCACGCGATGCATTACGAGTGTAACCCGGTGGGAATGACACAAAAAACAATGCGCCCAAAACATCTTCCATGCGATCAAAGCGCTAATGCCGGCTACTAGCTGTACTTTTTGTTTTTTTCCTCCGTTCGGAGTCTACTAGCATGGCATGTGGCTCGTTGGGGACGTCTTGCGCGCATATTTGGGACTTCCCACGACGCCTATCCGCTAGCGTCCAACCCGAACCAATGCCGCCAACCAACTGTAAAGCTTTTGTACTGTAGGGCGCAAAATTCAATTGATACAGCACAGGCAGCGAATACATCGTACAGGCTGGTTACCGTTGAATGATGGACAGACATGTCCCGCCCAACTTTCAATATGGCCTGACGTTTGATTGGCTGTCAGTCTTGTGCGCGAAAGGCGGGATTTAAGCGTTGCTTGCAGTATAGTGATATGGAGTCGAATTCAATCAACAAATCCGATGTTTGTTGTTTGCAAATCAAACGGATCGTCTAGAATAATAGAAGAATGGGAAAATAAGACATTAGGCGACGTGAACAGGGGGAAAGACTTCATCATTTGATTTCGTTGGTCCAATGCAAACGATCTTATCGCGGAGATAAAAAATTTTGTTTATCCACCGGAAATTTGTAGTAGCGCATTTTGATACATGATTTAGCCGAAATGCGGTGAATTGAATTCAAATTAACCTGTTGAATTTGGTGCAATGACTTGAAAGTCTTTCGATATGTGTGGAGATAAATAATTTGCAGCCTTTCTGTGACTACTTATCAATACTTAGCTAAATTCAATATTATTTAATACTGTTGATATTAAATCTTTATGACAAACAAAGATAGGATGTTTGAGTGTTTGACAATGAAACAATGGTCCGTTTCATTCAGGAAGCTAAGTCCTATAATTTTTTCTTAATATATTATTCACATGACATAGCCATGAACAATAATTATGCAGTTTCAAGGACACGTTAGAGTCTGGACGTTGTTTATGTACAAAACTTACGTACCATAAACCATGGTAACATAAATTTCAGCGAAGAGACTTGTTATCAATTGTTACAGCGTTACAAGTAAACAGAAAATCACAAAATTCGATAACTTTCAAGATACACAATCCATTTCATCCTGATCAATCCTGATTTAAACAGTTATACTCACTTAAGATTTTAGTAAGTAATCCTTTAACGATTAATTGAAAGTTTTAAACTCTGGAAAATCGTGATTCGTAGCCATAAAGTAGCCCAACCTAAATACATATTTATATTATCGTCATTTTTATCAACGTCATTATTATTATTTCTCTTATTATTACTAATATCCCACTATCAACATCAACAGGGACCATTGGTGAGGCATTGGTTATAAGTTTATCATGCCGAAGTCTTGAGCCTTACCGACCCCCTATTTGCTTGAGGTGGAACAAACGAACGCGGTTGTTCTTTCGTTCCGGTGCTTCATACGAAGAATCTTAATACGATCTTGTGTACCCACTTTTCAGTGTCATCGGGCTGGAAAAAGTGGCGCAAACGAAAGAGTGCACGGGACCAAAAGGCATTCTTAGGGAAGAGTCACGATTTGCGTACCAACTTTGCACGGACATTCAACATTCCGAACTCCGCCTGCATGAGAGTGTGTTACCAAGTTTTGCAAGGAAGCTAGGACGATGCTGATCAGCAAGGAGAAAATGATGCTGGATTTCTATTTTCTATTTATGGATTTCTATTCTGGTTCGGAACGTGCTCGGGAAGCCCTCCAGAGAGGTCCGAGATTCTAGAAAGCACACCTAAGCTGCTGGGGTCTATCTCTTTAGCAGTTTGGTTTCAGGGCTGGACGATCCACAATTAGTGCAAAAGCAAAAGTGATGAACGTGGTCTAGTGAACTGAAGCCCACAATCACCATTCGAGAAGGATAGCACTGTTCACAACACTCGAGGTAAGGAATGTCCTCAATTCTACTAGATAGGCATATATTCTGGAATATTTCAGGGTGTTAAAGTATCTGACACGAATATTGAAGGACTACCTTAAAGACCGGAAGCTTATCTATGACACATTGGGTGGTTGGCAACGAATGGATGAGATACTACGCAGACCGGAACGATGGAATGTCTCATACGACGAACTATTGAGGTTTTAGCAACCGAAGGAGCCGCATCTGGTCGGTTACGCAGATGACCTAGCAGTACTAGTCACCGGACGTTCTGCCAAACAGGTGCAGTATTGCAAGTCAACGACTGGATGGTAGGCCGTGGGTTTATCATGTGGACAAATCCACGGTCGATTTCCTGACCAAGCAGCCCGTTCGGTTTGCAGAAGATCATTGAGTTGAAGGAATCAATAAAAGACCTTGGCTTGATGACTTACTCGAAGATGAGCTTCCTATAACAGGTTCGAGCGGCAGTGGATAAGGCTTTCGCGGGAATCTCACAGTCGCCTCCTGGCCAACACGCGAGCGCCTACCTCGGGTGAAAGGTGTCTACTGCTGAGCGCAATGGAGTCAGTGCTTTTGTACGGCTCTGAAGTTTGGACTGATGCTCTTAATATGGAGTGGCAAGGAGGGTGTCTCGCACAGGTAAAGAGGCAAGGAGCTCTGCAGATAGCAGTTGCATAGCAGTTGGGGATTTTGGCAGTTGGGCGAGAGAAATTCGGCCGGGAAGAAAGGAGCAAGACCCTAACTTTGTGGCAGCAATCATGGGTAAACGAAACGCTATGCAGATGGATTGCACGGCTCATCAGTTACTGTTGCCCGGTTTACTGCAGAAAGCATGGTGGGACTGACTTTTACCTGATGCAATTACTCAGTGGGAAGGAGTATTTTCAGTCTTACTTGTATGAGATGCGAAAGCTCCAACTTGCTGGTTCTACCCGGGGATGACTTCTGACGTATGCCAAGCGTTCTGTCTATACTTCGTTTTAATTTCTTGGAAAATATAGGCGTGAATTAAGATTACTTTTCATGTGACCGAAAAGAAAAAGAAAAGAATAAAAATTCTTTTCAAAAAAATTCATTTATTTCACTTACATCATTACGTTCTTAATGTTAATTTACAACTGAATGTCTTAAGTCTGAATTCTATGCTCTTATATACTATTGTCTAATTATATCCTTTCGCATTTTTCCATTTCCTACACCTGAGGTGTAGGCGACATTAAACGAACAATATATATATATATATATATATATATATATATATATATATATATATATATATATATATATATATAAATGAGTGAATAGATAAATAAAATAACAATTAATTTTGAATATAACAATTAATTGTTTTGCTTAAGTTTTTTATATGTACCCATATTTTTAAGTTAAAAGAAAAGCATACGAGATGAAATAGAAGTAAGAATAAAACTAAAATAGAAACATTTATAGTTAGATTTAGGTATTAAGTTAAATATTATTGATAACAAGCAAAACAAAATAAAACCAAAAAAATTTCTTGGAAGAAATTTGCGATAAATTTTTCTATTGATATGATTCACTAGGTTGTTGTGTACATATCGGTATAAAAAGAATAGAAATTGTGACGTATGGGAGACACACAACCAATAGAGGTCACACTATCAATAGAGAAAGTATCAAGAAGTATCAATTGAAGTATCAATCGGAGTTTCAATAGAAGTATCAACCAATTGGAGAATCAACCAATAGGACTAAATAGGATTGTCAATCAATAGAGGGAGCTCGATCCGAGGTAGCGCAGCAGAACAAGTAAATCCTGAAACCAGCTGAGGGGGATATTCGTGCTAGAGGAAGCAGATGTGTTCAGAGTCAGCGCAGCACCATTGACAGGTGGTCAAAATCAGTGCAGCACAATTCAGAGGTGTTCAGAGTGTGCGCAACACAATTGACAGGTGGTCAGAATCAATGCAGCACAATTCAGAGGTGTTCAGAGTCTGCGCAACACAATTGACAGGTGGTCAGAATCAGCGCAGCACAATTCACAGGTGGTTTGATCTTTTTATTTATTAATCTAATATGAAGGAATAAGCTCTTCCTTTCTGTGCGTGTGTGTGTGTGTGTATGTGACATGGAAGGATTAGGGCTAAAATAATGTCCTTATCCCTAAGCCCACGCGGTGATCTAGTCGGTTAAAAGTAACTTTCTTCCACCGCAATTATGCGGCCTTTGTACATATTTTCAAATAACTCTTTCTCTATAAACTTGTTTCTTTCTTTCTCTGCAGGTGCGGCCGATCAGTTGCCCGATTATTATTTATTCATTCTTAATTATTGATTTATCATTTTATATTTTTTGAAAATACATAACACTACTTTTGTATTTGTAATAGGATTTGAAATATTTTTAATAGATAATTTGGATTTTGGGAAAACATTATATAGACATCACAAGAAAGATACGGAAGTGGTTATTTTACTGTTGTATTGTAATTAGTTCTTTTACGAATCTTATGCTATGGATGCAATATGTGTTCCACCAGATGATGAGGCCAAGTCCGAAGTTTTGTGACAAACATTCCAAGCTAGATTCTTGATGTGACAGGGGAAATGTTTAGTTGGTAGTCCGGCTGCCACTTGGAGCCAGACACTCCCTACACTCCCTCCCTTTCTACATGCGTAGAAAGCCTTCACCCCCAAACTCAAAAAATTATTATTATTGTTTTAATTATAATTATTGTTTTAATTATTATTATTAGTATCCTTCTAATATACTAATAATAATTATTATTAGTATATTAGTATTATTAGGGTAAGGCTAACGCCTACGAATCCTAGAGGGCAAAGGGCGGCAATAATAGACATCACAGAGAAAGACGACGTGCAACTCCTGGCCAAGGAGAAAATTAAAGTCGGCTGGGTTGTGTGCAGGATACGTCGAAGGGTAGCCCTAACTCCATACTTCAAGTGCCTTAGTTTTGGACACATCTCCTTGAACTGCAAGGGGCCAGATCGAAGCAAACTGTGTTACAAGTGTGGCACTTCCGGCCATAAGGCGAAACACTGCCCAAACGAACCCAGTTGCATCTTGTGCAAAGATAAGTGGTGGAAGTCTGAAGTTCTGGCTCATATTCCAGGAAGTGGTAGGTGCCAGGAGTTCAAAGACGCACTAAACAAGAAAAGAGCAAAGACATGATCCAAGTCCTGCAGATCAACCTACACCGTAGTTCAACCGCACAAGACTTACTAGACCAGATTTCAAGAGAGAAAAAAGTCGACTTGTTGCTGATATCTGAGCAACACCACAACAACGAGGAGGCTGGATGGTATTGTGATCGATCCGGCACCACCACCATCTGGGTACGTGATAGGGCTCTAACCACACCTTGGACTTGCTCCAGCGGAAATGGCTTTGTGCTCATTAGGTGCGCCGATTTGACATTCATTCGAGCACGGAAGGCAGAATCCTTGTTGGCGGTGACTTTAACGCCAAGGCGATAGAATGGGGAATTCCTCTTCTAGACCCGAGAGGAAAACGAATCCTAGATATGGCGGCTAGGAGGCAACTTCTCATCATGAACGTTGGGAACACACCAACCTTTCGACGGGGAGGCTGCTTGGGAACTATACCGGATGTGACATTTTTTTCGGAGTCCTTAGTGCCTAGGATACACAGATGGAGGGTACTGGCGGACTACTCAGTACATTGCTTTCGAAATTGGCGATCGTGCTACTCGACGCGTAGCAACCCAACCCTCAACTGTAGTTTGGAATATATCTAAAATAGATGTCAACGTGTTCACCGCAGCTCTTATGAGAGGTGAAACTATGACGGTAACGGGGGAGCCTCAGCTGAAAACATGGTGAACTCCACCATGAGGCTCATCAAGAGTGCGTGCGACTGCTCTATGCCCAGGCGACGGCCTCGACACAATAAGCCTGCTGTGTACTGGTGGTCGGCAGAAATCGCTGAAAAGCGGAAAGAATGTCTCAGACTCCGCCGCGAAGCCAAACGTTCAAGAAATCGGGACGAGTCACATTCCCGAACCCTGGCATACTGGTCGGCTAGAAAACTCCTCCGTAGGTTGATTAACAAAAACTAGGCTCGCGGCTGGCACAATCTCGTTGAGGACATCGATAGAGACCAGTGGGGGCTGGGGTACGAGCTTATCATGTGGAAACTAGGAGCTGCAAGGAGGCCCTGTGTCCTTGACGTGGAGAAAATGGATGAGATTGTTCGAGCGCTTTTCTCTATTCATCCTGATCGTCCCGATGATACAGATGTTTTAGGTCCTGGAGAATGCCGACTTTTAAGCACCATAGAAGCAATGCCTGTCTGCAGTAGGGCGCATTTCCAGATTGCTGAAAAGAGGCGAGGCTCGTATTGATCCACAAAGGGAAGGGGAACGCGGAGCAAACAGCTTCATATATGCCCCTATGTATGTTGCACGCCACTGGGAAGGTACTTGAGAGGCTCATTAGAGAAAGACTTGGAGAGGCCATGTTAACTGTCGGGGATCTGTCTCCGCAGCAGTACGGCTTCAGGGCTGGTCAACCCACGATCGGTGCAATAGCAGTGGTAGTGAGTGCAGTTCAGCAGGCAGAAGCCATCAAACACCACTCGAGACGAATAGTACTGCTCATAACACTAGATGTGAGAAATGCCTTCAACTCTGCTAGATGGACAGATATTCTTCGTGCTCTGGAATATTTCAAAGGGCCGAGGTATCTGATGCGGATATTGAAAGACTACCTCAAAAACCGGAAGCTCATCTATGGCACATTGAGAGCCCGGCTAAGAATTGATTTGACATCAGGGATGGCGCAAGGTTCCGTTCTGGGCCAGGACCTCTGGAATGTCTCGTACGATGAGCTTTTGAGGTTGCAGTTACCCGGGGGACTCGCAGATGACGTAGCAGTACTAGTCGCCGGACGTACTGTCGGACAGGCGCAATTCAAACTGGGTGCGGTAATACGTCGAGTGAGCGAGTGGATGACAGACCGTGGACTCAGCCTAGCGCTGGAAAAGACCGAAGTCGTCGTCCTGACCAAGAAGCGGATCCCTCGTGTTATTTTCGTTCGGATGGGGGAAATGATCATCGAGTCGAAAGAATCAATCAGATGCCTTGGCTTGATGATTGATTCGAAGATGGGCTTTTCCGAGCGGGTTCGAGCGTCAGCGGATAAGGCTTCTGTGCGAGTATCGGCTCTCAGTCGCCTTACGGCCAACACGTGGGGACCAACCTCGAGCAAAAGACGTCTACCGATGAATCCAATGGAGTCAGTGCTCTTGTATGGCTCCGAGAATTGGGCTGACGCTCTTAGTAAAGAGACGCACCGAAGGCGTCTGGCACAGGTGCAGAGGCAAGGAGCTTTGTGGACAGCGGCTGCATATCACTCTGTCTCTGAACCTGCAGTGCTGGTAATCTCGAGTGTGGTTCCTATTAAGTTACTTGCAGACGAACGGAAACGTGTATACTTACGTAGGGGGCAGTCGGCGAGAGAAACCGTCAGCCGAGAGGAACGGAGAAGAACCCTAACCTTGTGGCAGCAAATATTGGAAAACGAAAGGAGAGGCAGGTGGACCGCACGGACCGTGGTTCAACAGAATGCATGGTGAGACTGACTATTACCTGGCGCAACTACTCAGTGGTCACGGGTATTTCCAGCCTTACCTGTATAAGATGAGAGACTCAACATCCCCAGCTTGTGTCTTCTGCCTGAGGATGACGTATGACGCCTGCGACACTCCGTTTACATCTCTCGGAGAAAATAGGCGTGCTCTCCGCAGAAAATGTAACGGGAAAAATTAAAATAAAATGAAGCTGAGAGAATGCACAAATTAACCTAGAGAAGCTTGCACAAGGAATGCTCAAATTAACCCTAATTAATCAGGACCTGAGCTTTGCAAAACGTGCAAACCTGGCTCATAGCACAGAAAGTGAAATGTGCCCGGAATTCAGAGACGAATTTAGCAACATAATAGCCTTAATACATTTCATGCCTCGTAGATCAACCTTCATCGTGGTACAACCGCGCAGAACTAGCTCGACCAGGTTGTGAAGGAAAAAGAAGTTGACATATCTGATATTTGACCATCATTACAGGAAGGAGGCTGAATGAAAACGGTGACCGATCTGGTACCGCCACCATTTAGGTGCTGGATGGTATTTTGCTCGCAGCTCTTAGCTGCTTCAGTGAAGATGGCTTTTTGCTCTTCAGGTGTAAGTATATGACATTTATCAATGTCTATCTGACACCAAATGACCCGATTTCATCCTTTCAGCGCAAGATCGACAAACAGAACAAACTTTCCGGACAAGGGAGGGACGTGTTCTTGCTAGCCTATCTATGTTCAATGTCAAAGTGATTGGATGGGAAACACCACATCTATATTCCAGCAGCAAATGAACCAAAGAAACGAGGGCTAGAGAAGCATTTGTGGTAACACATAAACATTTTACTGGTGAGGCTGCTTGGGTACTTCCATAGATGTGACATTCACTTCAGAGTTTGTGCGTAAAAAACAGCAATGAAGGGACATAGAGGACCACTCGTTGAATTATTATAAGAACATTGCACTGGAAATTGGCGAGCAGACGAACAGCAACCTGACCTTCACCCGTAAGCTGGAAGATTGATTAAAAAGGATGTCAGTGCCTTCGTGGGAGTTCTCATGGAGGGTGAAACTATGAAAGGGACTTGTAGAGTCTCAGCCTGAAACAAAGTAAACTTCACTATGAGTCTCACCTTGTCTGCGAGCAAGTTCTCTGCACGCAGGCGACGACATGATGAGGCTGCAGTTAACCAATGGTCAGTAGAAATTACTGAAAAGTGAAAAGAATGTCACTGGTAACAAAGCCGTGAGTCTCTTCATGGGATCAAAATGAGTCTAATTGCTGGATGCTGGCACAAAGTTTGATTAGCAAAATCCTCCGTAGGTTGATCAATGAAAACATGAATCCGTGGGGCTTTTCATGCGAGAGCTCGAAGTCTTATGGAAGTCCTGTGCGCTTAAGGCACGAAAATGGAAAATGATTATCAGGCAACTTTCCCTGTAGATCCCGTTCGACTCGATATTTTATGTGAGGAATTTGTGTTCCCACTTTTCAGTGCAATGGATTTGACATGTTACTCAGCAAATTCTATATATACCAAATTCTATATAGCAAATTCTATATATCTTCACTTTCTTTTCACTACTTTTTTTTCTCAACTTTTCAGTTTCTTAACCTTATATTAAAGCACGAACTTCACGAACTTGCAAAGAGATAACACAGTTCACCGAATCTTACCAAGCAGCTACTCCGTTTTTGAGCCGTCGACTTCGCACGACGATGGCACTTTCCGAAAAAAAACTGCCCACATATCCTCGCATTGTGTCACTCTGTAAGCATTGCCACACTTGCGAGGTGAAAGGTGTTAATTTTAGAACTCTCAAGTGTGTAGTTAACAAAAATAATTAATAATTATTGGAGCAATCAATAGGTTGGTGAGCAATGTTAGCAAGGAACAAGGTTAGCAAGACAGGCTTATTTGAAAATACAAAGGAAGGAAATTACTTTTAACCGACTAGCTTACCAAGCAGGCGTGAGGGGTTTTAATTTTCAATTGAGGGGTCAATTTTCAGTCGCCCACTGATCAGTATGATAAAAACTATTACGGTTGTACTCACAGTAAGGGTCGGCTTTTCGTTCTTTTACTTTTTCTTGTCCTTATACTTTATTCACTTTCTTTTCTACTTAATTTACGTTATCTTACCATTCAGTTTTCTCTCTTTCACTTTCCTTCTTTTTTTGTAAATTCTTTTGAATTCCTTTTCTTACACTTTATTCGTAGACACCGTAGTGATATAGTAAAATATGACGATGTTTTTCAGAATTTTCACTCATTCTGAAATGAAAACAACTTTTGATACGAATGACGAAATACAAAACTGTCCACGTGAAAGTTATAGACTGGAATGTCCCTTTCAAACGCATGTCAGTTTGACTCAATCTGATATGTATTGCCCGATTTATTACAACGAACACCATCTAGTGACAAAAAAAGGGTCAATACTTTTTAAGACTATCCAATATTACTTCATACGTAAATCTAATTAGAAAGGCTTTTGTTTAATTCTAGTTTTTTTTTTAAATTAATCATGATTGCCAATAAACATTTTTATCAAAACTTGATTATAACAGGTTCTTGATATCTTTAAATTATTTATTTTATTATTTTTTTTTATTTCTTTATGTCACCTACACAACGGATCACGTAACACATCCTGTTGGAATTGCCACACTTGAGAGGTGAATTATAACAATGGATGCGATAAAAGTAGCTCCTGCGCAAAATGAACTTGTGCGAGCCTTTATTTTTTTACCCGAGCTCAAACCCGTATCTGTCACCCAGATGACTACTACTTGGTCGAAACAGAAAAATGTGTCCCTCAATCTCGTCAGAGTTGTACTTGCATCAGAGGAAAGCCTCCGCAAAATTATTAAAATAAAATTCGTCCTAAATTGCAAGGCAACATGGGAAATGCCCAGAAAGGGTGACCAATGCTTTCGTTGCCAGAGGTTTGGCCACGTTGCCGCCAATTGCGGCTATTCACAAAGGTGCGTTGCTTGCGGTCAAGAGTACGAAGGCCAGTTGTGCCCTAGAAAAAGTCTAATTAACCCAAGAGAATAGGCTACAACAGACCCCACCATCCCCCAGTTTTCTGCGTCCTATGCTCAAGCACGGGTCTCCCAGCTAACTATTCAAACTGCCCCGAGCGGGGGAAGCTCAGAACCAAAATTGCCGAAAAACGACCAACAAAAAACCAACCTCAGTTCATCTTCAACCCCAATAGCTTCCAGCAGCTGAGCCCAACGCTATGAAACCGTCCCCAAACGTATTCAAGGAGATTAATGCCCTTTAGGGCCGTCTAACTGCTAAGTTCTCTATAAACAGAGACCCCATCCAATTAAATGGACAACTGTTTATCACGACGGAACAGAAATTAGCCGCTTGTGCGCTACACTACGCTCACCTATACAGGGAGAGAACGTCCTCGGAGCAACGCACCAACACAATTGTAGAGAAAACGGTCAATGACTTCCTAAACGGATACCAAGGCTCCTACCTCAGCATCTTCTCGCCAACCAACAGAGCCTCTAACCCCTCAAGCGAGCCTTTCAAACGTTTCTTTGCAAGTCTCGAGCACGTATTTATCGCCCTCCGCTCAATCAATTCCAAAAAGTCCAGCGGCCCTGATGGTATCCCAAATTACGTACTAAGGGAATGCTCCAACGCCATTCATAGGCCACTCACCATCATTATCAATCAATACATTAACAATGGGTACTTCCCTCGCGCCTGGGAAACGGCATTGCTACTCCCCACACCGAAGAAAGAGGCCAACGCTGACCTAAAAAAGCTTAAACCAATATACCTGCTCTCAAACCTAGGAAAAATTTTATAGAAAATCATCCTTCTCTCGTTTAAAGTCTTCGCCAAGCCCCTCGTACCAGCACAACAATTTGGTTTTAAAGAAAAGGTGTTAACAGAAAAACCAGTCCACCTTCTAGACGACTGCATATCATCAGGTCCAAGTAAGAAAGAGGCAACTGTTGCTTGCTCAATTGACCTTTAGAAAGCGTTCGACTCCGTGTGGGCCAAGGGTCACTTGTACAAACTCCTCAAAACACATTGCCCCACTGACTCTGATTATAGCCAACTTCTTAGACCAAAGAACCCTCCTATTAAAAATTTCGAATTCCTTCTCTAATTCTATCAACTTACGGCGTCCCCCAAGGATCAATACTCGGCCCCCACCTTTTTAACTTTTTTCTTCACGACATTCCAGCACGAGCGCAATCGACAAACAATACACAGCACTCTGCCCAAATTGTTTCACCAACCCTCTCTCACACACAATTCTATACGCACTTGTTCTATACGCACAATTCTATACATACTTGTTTTTGCTACCCACACGTCCCATCTAAAGGCCCAGTAAACCATCGCTCTACACGTAGAATCCGTGCAAAAGTACCTTTCAAAATGGGCTCTCTCTATGAACGCCGAAAAATGCGATCTTATATGCTTTCGGAACGCCTCTGGCAAAGGACACCGATCTGCGCCAGCCGAGAATAAAGAACTCTCTCTACGAATTGATAACGTCCCCGCTCTCCTAAGGAACTCCATAATATGCTTGGGAGTGCTCTTCCATCACCGCCTCAAGTTTAATCCCCACGTCCGCAGAGCCATCGAAAAAGCCACTTGTGCTTCCGCAGCCCTAGCCCCCTTATTCTTCAAAAAGTCTGTCCATGTAAGTACTAAACTTTTAATCTACAAAACCCTCATCAGACCCATTATTAGCTACTGCTTCCCTGTCTGGTTCACTATTTCCCCTACTGTAGCAGAAGAGCTGTAAATTTTTGAACGGAAAATTTTGAGGAAGTGTTTGTCCAAATATATAAGACCAAACAAAAAGCACAATTGGAGCACCTTGCTATACAGTGAAACAAAAATTAAGCCTATGATGCAACATATGATTTGGGATGAGTTCGAAACTTCTAAAGAAATGGGCAACTGACCCCGAATTTAAAATAAGTAAATTGGTTTCCCGAAATATCGCTGAAAACATCGCTTCCCCATCCCTTCCGCCCATTAAACTGCTTAGCTCCAACACTTCTACCTTGACTAACCCTCTCTTAAAATTTAACCACAAGCCTCCGTTCTATGTACGGACAGAATCAGGCGACCGCGGCTAACCAATTTCCGCCAGCACCGGGCGAACTTCATAATTGACCAAGGTCAATAGCGTCATCGAAAGCAGGATACACAAACATCATCATCCGACCTCCCACTTTCATCCGATTACCACCTTCACATCAAACATCTTTAGATTGTAAATAAGAAGTACGTAGGATTAAGTTAGAATAAGTTAGGTTTAAGGTTCACCCGATCAAAGAAAAAAAAGCCTTATGAGCTAAGGATAAATTTGAAAAAAAATTTACATCCAGATCTATAGAATAGTTGTTTGACAAACTGTCGCTGGCTACCAATAGACATTATCATATCAGATAACGAGAACCATGTACGTATAAAGTCTCAATAAATACATCTATTTATCTATCTATTACGGATAGTCCCGTAAATATGATTTCGTAGGAAAAATATATTTGTTAAAATGTGTTACCAAGTAAGAATTCCGTCCTTAAAACAAAACTAGGATAGCTTTACAACACTGAATCCATGCGATTCGTTGCACTGGCGAACTAACTTAGGCTGCAAGAGTCGATTATGACGGTAAGGTGAAAATCTGAAATAATTATGAGATTCGGTTTTCGGAAAGTAAGTTTTTCAAGTTTTTAAAAGTAATTTTTCGAAAAGTTTTTTCCATGAGTGGTCATCAAAGTGGTCATCAATTGCGCTTGTTCAACTGTGTGCCCAGCAACTAGCTGATCTGCAAAGTATATCCTTCACAACTACTCTGGTGCAACTTTCCTGAGAATCCAAATCAAAGGACACGTTAAACAGGTTTGAATTGAAGATGTGCGCTGGGCGACAACAGATGAGATCAGCATCTTCCGTGGATCTTGAAGATCCTCCCAGAGATACGTGAAAGATTCCTGGTTGTTCTCATTTCTTGATTATGTAATGCCAGCGCATTCTCGTTTCTTGATCATGTAGTATTACAAGCTCTTTGACATCAGCATTTGAAATCTCTTTCCAAGACCCGAGATTTGTTGATACTTTCTAACAATCGGAATCAAACAATCAGACAGAATCTGAAGTGTTATTACATTAAGTGCCAATGATGAGTCCTTTAATAAATGACATGAACAATGTATTCGCACAAAAACATAATATAATAATAAGAAGCAATAATATTAACAGCATTCGCCGGGAAATTATACTCCATCTACGATTTTTCTTAGGAAACCTGAAAAACGAAAAGGATCCATTACCACATTAGTGTTGACTTGTCCACATCCACCTCGTTTCCAGGCTCGTTTCATTGTTCTCATTGATAATGCTTAAGATCCAATCCCTATGCCAATAAACATCAGCATATAACATGTAAAAGAGTCCTTTGACTTTAATAGCATTGTTGAATACTCCATAAGTTTTGCCATCTTCGCAGACGAGGGCAGAACCGCAATCACCCTAATCAAATAAAGTTATTATCGAGGTGTGTTGAATGGTTGCCATAGGCTAAAATTTTTTCTTAAGTTGCTTAAGGCCGCCGAGTCTTGCTTTCTTATTTTCTAGGACTAAAGATGCCCAGCTGCACGTGCGTCCTTGCAATAATAAAGCAAAATTCAGCCGGCCAAAGCAATAATAAATCGCTTTTTTCACTTTATTCTAAGAAATTATTTCTACTAAACTCACTGGACATCCAAATCTGGGTCCACCGCACAAAATGTGGTATGTTTGCGAGTTGCAATTAGTCTTGTCTCTGATTGTATCATATCTGAACATTAGATTGTTTGTCGAGTTTGCTTCCGTCTGAAAATAAAAGGATTTAGTGAGTAGATATGAGTATTCCAAATATCAGCAATTAAGCTGCCACTGAGTACAATTGGAAGAGACAGTTTTTAATCAGGATTTCCAGTGTGCTCATGTAAGCCTCTAGACATGAATATGATAATTTTTCTGTTAAGTCTAACCCAGTTGAGTCGACCCCATCCTGCTAAAACACATGATGAACCCAATGGAAGCGAACTATCGGCTAACTGTATAGGCCGCACTGCATACGAAAACTTAAATGGCTTATCAACCTGGAATTCGAAAAGGATATATGTTAATGCTTGACAGATGTATGCGGGCATAGTCGCAACAGTACTGTCCAAAAAATTGCGGTAGTCTCTGCTTAGGGCCTTAATTGATTAAAATACTCTACTGAATAGTATACTAATACTCTGCTGAAAAGTCCTGCATTTAAAAGAGAAAACAAGCGTTTCATAAACCTACGATGAGAACTGCAATGTCATACTGAGCATTTTTGACGAACCAAACATTCTTAGGTTTCTTCACCAAATACTTGGGATGACGATAATATTTCGTGAACGTACGTAGTTGAAGTGTTACGAAATTCGCGTCTTGACAGTTTGGTTTTACAACATCACCTGCCATGAGTTCCTTTCAATAAATAGCGTATTAAACTGAATCACATTTTCAATTGATTGCACGTTTCTTACATGCACCTGCACTCCATACAAATTCACTGGACAATGAGCAGCAGTTAACACATGGGTCCTAGTTAAAATAGCTCCAGTGCAACGAGTTGCACAGTCTTCATACATAATGGCAACCTTAAGAAAATTAGAGGATATTAAATTTACGTTTGTTCGATTGCAAATTATTTAGAATCCATACCGAATATGGAAATTCACCGACAAGAGCTGCAACGCCTCGATTTATTTTGAAACTTCCATCTGCCAGTTCACATGTGTCGTCGTCTTTCGCTTGGGAAACCGCTTGAGCGAAGAATAACGTCAAAACAAACAGATAAGGAATTAATTTGACGAGCATGGTTTATACTGAAATTGGTAATTGTCAAATTTGGCAATAACCAATTTTTCACATTCTAGGTAAATGAATACTTGATACACACGTGAGTTTGTCATGTTTTAACTTTCTTTGCATGACTAACTCCGATTCAACACGTTGCTAAATGCGTCACTTGCTATATGGCAACAGGAGTTGCTTTGTGTCATTCGTCTCATGTCAAATTAATCTCGAGATCGTCGAAGAATGCAAAATAATTCAAAATAATTCAATTCAGCGCAAGAGTGCAGATAAAACAAGGAATTTAAAAAATAAACAGGGAATAGAACGATTTACGAGCCCACGGTGGGCTGGGAAATGACGCTGATTTGTGCCATTTTTCTTATATTATGACGCGATGTCCTGGATATCGATCTATTTCTCGTAGCCTTAGTACGAGTGATCGGACCTGCGGGAAAGACCATTTGGGGACGCCCAGCCATCAAAAAAAAAACATTCCCAATCCGCGAGAGGCAACAGATCTCTCGATTCCATCTGTAAACTGTGTTCCATGTGCCAGAATGAGCCATCCTGCCCTGAACACGTTAAACTTAGGGATCGAATACTTCAAAAGCGAGCAACGAAAGTAACTACCAGCTGAACTTCGACCCTCAAAACTTTCATCCATTAATTCAACCAATGCGTGCCCACAATAATACAGCACCACCCGCCATCAGACCAGAAAACAGTGACGAAGAATTCCTCCCGCCACAGCAACTTGGAAGAACGGTGAGAACAATACCAGGTGGGAAACTCTATGCTCTCGAATTTAGAGAAGGTACTAGAAAAGGTCACACTTCTCTCGTTGAAGCCATTTGCCAAAACCCTCATGTCTGCCCGCCAATTCAGTTTTCAAGGGAAGGTATCAACGAAGCAAACATCGCTACTGTTACATGACCTACCAAACTAGTGCAGATAAGACTAGTAACATCCATGCGTCCATTAAATCTGGGCCGGGAAGTTCCAGCCAGCTGCGAGTCACAGTCTCATCCCGGAAATCAGAACTTTAATCAACCACCTTGACTTTGCAAATTGCCCTTTTCTTTCCTAATGACCTCTTCTTTGTTGATTTCTCATCCCCGGCGGTAAATGCCTCTGTGGTATCTACCAAGAGAGCGATGAACTTCATGTTTTCAACACACACATAAGAGATAGAAAAGGTGGACGAAATTGTACGGGCTGGTTCCCCTCTCCACCTCGCCCTCGTTGACGCCATTTACGATGAAATACAAATGGTGGAAGAGAACCCCAAGCCGCCAGCTGCATACTACCCACGATGCATGCTAGACACAGCCGGAAAGCTTCTCGAAAACCTTATCAGGGGACGATTCCCTGACCTGATTTGTGCTGTCGGGGACCTAGACCATTCGCTCCTCCATCGATGCAATCGGAGAAGAGGTGTGTGTGGTGTAACGTGTGGAAGTATACAACATTTCTCAACATCACAACGCGACGAGTCGTCCTGCTGGTTTTTTGGGTGTCCAAAATGGATTTGACTGCACAAGTTGGGTGGGTATTCTGGAAGCACTTGAATAGCATTTTTTTAGTCTATATGATGCGGATTCTGAGAGACCATCTGAAGATCCGCAGGCTGTTCTTCAACTTGAAAGAAGGTAGCCGATACACCGTACTTACTTCAGCTATCTCTCAGAGCTCCATGCTTGGCCCAGACCTGTGAAACATCTTCAATGACGGACTGCTGCGGATTGAACTGCCGAATGAGTCACGCTTGATCACTAATGCAATCAATATCGCGGCAACAGTCGCTGGACGCACAGTGGACCATGCGCAGCTCAGACTGAATGAGGAAATGTGTTGAGTAATGAACCGGATGACTTACTGGAAAAAAACGGACCGGTCATCCTGACATAGAAGAAAATCACCAGAGTAAAGGCCGAAATACGATACTGCGTGACGGCGATACGCGATGCGATTCTTCCTCGTTGTCACGCAACGCATTCAATTTACAATGCACGCGATGCGGGGAACATTAATGTTCATATGACAGATGTCAAATTGGTGACATTTTAAATGAAATTTGCTGGAAATCGTTTTTGATTTTTTAAAAGTTTTGAATTTGGAATGTTCCTTCGTTTAGCAAATAAAAGCCTTAACTAGAATGCACGAAATTTTCATTCAAAATTCATGCATAATAACCAATGTACTTAAAAAGTAATTAAGGCATTTGAATTTCAAATTTCATTTAAGCGCCATATTGCATTTGACAAACGTCACGTACAGCGTTGCGAGGAATTTTCGTTTTTCTGAATATTTCCCGCCTCGCAATCATTGTACGATGTCACATACAAATGCATGCTACGAAAACTGCTTGACATTTGCTGCGAGACTCTCGTCGCGCTCTCTTTTCGCAGTCTCGTACTATTGTATTTAAAGCTTATCAGTGTAGGGGACCCACTTGTTGAATCGAAATCAGCAGTGAAATGTCTGACGTCCTGACAGACCCGAAGATGAGTTTCCCCTATCAAGACAGGGCAACAGCTGACAAGGTTGCAGCGAGTGTAACGGCACTCACCCGATTAATGGTGAAGATAGAGGGGGGGGGACCTCAAAGAAGGGACGGCTGCTAATGAGCGCTGTGCAGTCGGTTCTGTTCTATGGGATAGAACGGTTGATAAGTAGCGAAGATGGGCAGCCCTGCGAATTGCACGCACATATCAAACGGTCTCCGGGGTGGCAGTGCTGGTGATCACAGGGGTAATAACCATCGCCCTCCTTGCGAGAGATCTTGAAAATATTTACCTGGTAGGCTAGGTATACAGCAACATTGCGAGCAACTCACGCAGAATGACTGTTTACTTGTAGAAAAGTAGGTGTGGTTAGCGCAAGGCTATTTTACTCATCTACCCATGTAAAACTTTCCCAAAAAGTCGAGCCGTCTGTCGGTAAGAAATCAATTTTCACTGCACATTCTAAACACAATGGCTCGAATTTTCTCTTTGCTTATTTTAATTTTCTAGCCGTGGAAGTACTCGTGAACTATATGCTCTAAATTTTCAAGTAGCATCTGCAAAAACTGCATGGTTTCTTTCCAGTTGCTTAGGTAGTTCGGCAGTGAAGATGTTGAAAAGTATTGGGCTTAAACAAGTGCCTTGTGGGAATCCAGTTGGGGCTGAGTTTTTGGCAGAATGGACTCGTTTGATGCTGACTGTAAATGCCTGACGGATAAAAAACGACTTTATTTATCTTGCCAGGTAGAATGAGAAACCATGACTAGAAAGTTTATAAAGAAGTTCTCGGAGCTAGACGATATCGTGTGCTTTCTCTATGTTTTGCACTTTGTATTATCCTTTACTGATCTTTTAATAGCTCAATCGTCTCGGAGGCATTGTAAGTCAGATGAGCGATCGGTTCTGAAGCGGTTCTGAATTCATTCACCCGTTTCAAAACAAGTTACGTACTTTACTCATGGCGGGAGACTGAGTAATGGGCCCGAAACTATTTAGAAGTTCGAGGTTTTTACCAGGTTTCGATATCGGTAGGACCTCTGCATGTTTCCGTACTGTTGAAAAATAAGCGGGTTTGAGACACGTATTGTATAGAAAATTCAAAGTATTTCTTTCCTAAGCATATGTTTCAGGATAATATTGGGAATAGTATCAATATTCATGAATTTTTTTTCAGTTAACGCAGTAATTTTGAAATCTCTTTGGGTATGCACAAAGCTCTATGGGGAGCGTTTATTTTGCCGGGGAAGAAATCTTAAAGGTGAAACATAGTTATTAGGGTGGACAACAGCAAGAATGCAGCACGGAACATTATAAGACAGTATAATTTCGGTCTGCTGCACCAATAAGGCGAGCATACTGGAATCGTCTTATAGAAATGCCTAATGCAGTGATCTTAATTTGAACATACGATCTGAAGTCGAACCGCTCCTACTCGGTTCCAAGCATATTTCGTGTGTTGTGAAAGGCCTATTTCTACGGCATTGAGACCTGGCAAAACAATGAGTAAAATACATAAGATCCATGAATGGCTTCAAATATCGCTAACAAAGTTTCTATTTAGCTTTTCAGCCAGCGTCTGAAGAACTTACTACAGCAAAGACTCGCTACCTAATTCAAAGTTTTTCGTCCGGGAATTTCATAAACAAATCGTAGAAAAACATATCCTTTGAGCATCACGTCATGACAAATTGAAAGTTTAGATAATAATGAGAAATAGTGGCATAAGCATCATTGGACTTGCTGAACTTTTATAAAGGTAAACATTTGAATAGCTAAACAATGTTGGTTGCATCCATAAAGAAATACTAGAGCAAGACGCATTACCGCCCATGACAATTGTGTACGTTCGTGTTAAATAATTACAGCGTAACTACTTGAAAATGCTAACACTTCGAATTAACTTCTAATCTCATGTCAGTTGAGTCCGGTCTCTCAGATACGGTGGTATTTATAAGTAAAACTTATTGCAGATAGTACAGAATACAAAACTTTGGGAAGTTATCTAGGTAAATTCTCTTAAATTTTGTATTATCCATGTAATAATTCTTGTATACAATTGAGACCAGAAAACTAGACACCATGATCTATCCATGCTCCTGCGTCGTTTAATGTAAAAGCTCTCTTTCGTGCAAAGCTCGCTGTATATTCTAAACAGGGTGTTCATAGCTCCTACTTCGTGATCCCTCTCTGAGTTAAAAATGCGTTTTAATAGTAACGCTATCGGAAAATTAAGCAGATATCAATCTTGAAAATCTTAACAACAATTGATTGTTATTAAGTTATAAATACACTAAATTAATTACTAAATTAGTTAAAAAAGAATCAATTTTAAAAATATTTTTCAACTTCCAAGCGGACTTCCATCAAACTTAATTGAACTTTAATTGAAATTTATCAGGGTTGTGTAAATTCTTTTGTTTCATTAACATATATTATTTTTATTTTCTGCTATTTCTAATGCCACGTGTGCTCTGAAGTTAGTGTTTGCGCATGACATCTAGTTTTGTTAGTGAAGAACAAACAAACAAACTCGGTGCGAGGATATCAAACCCAACGTGTGAGGGAGCCGTTACCTCATTGCAGGCTTGTCTCCGGTCACCAGGCTGCAAATAAGTTACCAGTGGCTTCACCATTGGTGGGACACTTAGCCACTGAAGAGTCGAAGAACTGAGGAGGCGAAGATGTTCGCTCGCCGACCAAAAGTGCTGCGAACCCCTCCTCGAAGACCAGCAACACTCAGACTTCCGGACGATACAACACCGGGACCGACAGGCAGAGCTACTACTCCCTCAGGAGCAGGAGAAGGCGCTGCGATCGAAGGATCCGAGTTTCCAACGGGACCTAGTTCTCAGGCAACTCCACCAAAAGCGGTGAACAACTCTGGGCAAAAAACATTTGACGAGCAAACAACAACAGAGCAAGGCTCGAAGAAGGCAGAGACTGTGAGCCCGGCCATTTTCAGGCTGAGCGGAAAGAGCAGGTCTGCCGAAAACGGACTAAAACTTTAATCGAAATCTGCGCTCGTCCAGAATATCCAAAGTAAAGAAGAGTGGCTGACATGAAAAAGCAGCACAATTGTGAAGAGGTTTAAAAATGTTAGCATGAACCAAAAAACACATTAACAGGGATGTAAAAAATGGTATCGGAGAGCTAGAGGACCTCCTCCAAAGTATACAACACTACCACCACAGGTGGCTAAAGACAGAAGAGGAGCTAAAAGGACTCAATTCAAGCAAATTTACCGTGGAAAACCATCCACCCACCGGAATAGGATAAAGAGTGGCACGCAGCCCTCTCGGGTTAGACGTGGAGAAAAAGCAAAACGTTCCTGAAACAGCAAAGGTAGAAGATAAGAAGGATGCTGACTTCCAGGTTGTGCAATCGAAGGCACAAAAAAGCTTACAATAAGGCCAGACGTTTGCTGAAAAGAACTCCGAACGAGATCGAGACCTAGCCCAAAAAACAGTGACAGCTTGAGACAACAGACCAGCTACGAGAAAAGCAAGGCATCGACCACGCAGCGATGACCTAGTAAAACCAGAAAACGGGCGATCATAGGCCAATGCCCTAAGCGAAATCAGGAAAATTCTCAAACTTGGGAAATTGGGCACAACCATCAAGACAGTACGAGCCACAAAAGCAGGTGGCGTGCTCGTCGAGTTTGGGGGGAAACAACAAACAGTGGAGCTTTTTTGAACACAGTAAAAGAGCTCCTGGGGCAAAAGGCTATAATTTCAACGTTACAGCCAATGTCAACCCTGGAAATAAGAGATATCGCGTATGATGCAGAAGGCGCTGATATTGAAGAGGCAATCGGACACACTCTGAGGGATGTTAGTAGCTTGAGGGTTGGACTAACACTAGTAAACTTCAGAGGACAAAAAGTGGCAATTGTTGACCTCCCAGAAAAAGCAGCAACACAACTACTGGCGATGGAGAAAATCAAATTCAGCTGGGTTGTCTGCAGAATCCGCCGGAGGACTACCCTTAGCAGGAACGATGAATGCCATGCATTCGGCCACATAGCAATAAACTGCAAAAAGCCGACGCAGTCTTTGCTATAAATGCAGAGCCCCTGGGCAGAAGGCGAAGGGATGCACAAACGTGGCATACTGCGGGCAAGACACTGGGAAATGCTTGGTCCTAAGCAAGATGCCCGAAGCAAGGCAGAGGCAACGCTAAAATGATCCGAGTTTTACAGATAAATTTTCAGCGAAGTGTGGTCGCTCAAAATTGGCTGGAACAGACAGCGAGAGAGAAAGGAGTTGATATACTACTCGTAAGCGAGCAGCACCATAACAGGGACCAAGCAGAATGGTTTCAAGACCAAACTGGTACTGCCAACATTTGGGTGCACTCGACTACGAGTCCAGAGCCATGATCGGGGGAACGGGTTTGATCGGATTCGGTGTGCAAATATGACAATTTTCAGTGTCTAATTTACGCCAAATGAGCCAATACCATCCTTCCGGAACAGGCTGTACGCGTTGAAGGACGCTCAAAAGAGGGTGGATCCTTGTTGGGGCATTGAAGAAATATCCTGAAAATATTCGAAAAAGTGTGACAGCTTTTAAAATTTGTTAAGTATCATGACTAAGCCTCCCTAAGTTGTGAAAGCTGCGTATTACTTCCATTCAGGATAAATGGTTTCAAATGATGGATTTTACTCATACAACTGGTGATTTTTAATTTAACCTACAATGCAGCAGGGGCTTATTGGCACTTCAAATATTACTTAGGGTAGAGAAAAATAACTTCACAAAGACTTTGACTCTACTATCCAGCGCCACTCAATGTAGGTTGATGGTTCCCTTTTTTATTTTCAACTAACAACTATTGCCAAGCTATTACACTTCATGGGGTTGTAGTGACAAGCGTGTACCTAAAGTCTATCAAATTGACGACAAAGGCAAAGATTTGACACTTAGGGAACGCTAGGGCAAAACTGTGTTGAAAGAATGTTAGTTTTGAGAACCGAACAATGCTTTAGGATGCGAGGGTAGTAAGCGAAATTATTTACGTTGCATAAATCTTCTGCAACATACTCCTTGTACGCATTATTGCAGAAGATTCACGCATAGAAAATCTTTTTGAAGGTTCCTTAATTATTTGAGAAAAGACCCCTATTTCGAGGCCGATAGGTCCTTTCTTCAGTAATGAGAAACACAAAAACAATTTTCCGAGTATTTTGTGGCGTTTCAGTTTGGAAACCTTTCAATTTTTTCAAGTGAAAGACGCTTACGAGAAAAACTAGAGGTTTGAAATTGAATTCTTTCCTCGAAAAATTTTGTCTGAAAAATAAAAGTATGATCTCCTTTTTAATTTTGCGGGTAAAACTTGTTTTTTACATTTTTTTAATCAATTTTCGAAGAGGACCGCTAAGGATATCGCTGAGATATGTAAATTAGAAACACGTAAAATCAAAAGAAAGGTTTTGCTGTTTTTTTTTCATATGTTATATTTTGAGTATACTTTTTTTCATTCAGGCCAGATGTCCACCTGAATCGCTACTCACACCGATGTAAGTATCGTCCACCAAAGTTATAGTCTTCTGCTACAACGAATCGATCTCCCTTCTTAATGTGATTTGGGAATATGATAAGTTAATATCAAATCATTAATTCAGACGTTGAGATTGAAGGTCCTACGAACCCGAGATAGAGTCACCGTCCCGAAATGCAGGACCCCAATTGGTAGCCATTCTCAGATTAGAGGAAGACCCAAACTTATCAGAGGTATAATCTGAGCCATGGGTTAGAGAGAGTCCATCATAGGTACTGTTTTTCTCCTAGACGGTGAGGAGCCTATCCTGGCTAAACCGTGTACGCACACCAAATATAGAACTTTTGAGGTGGTCACATCTGGTTGAAGCGAACTTACTACCTTTTTCTGGTGTTAAGCTACGATTCCAGTCAAGTCGACGGGCGCTCTCACTCACACGCTCCTTAGATGCTGAGTTGAAACACTAAAATAAAGATTTTTGGATCTTAGTTCGAAACATAGCAAATCCAGCACAGCTTGCTATCGTACAGCGTATCCTTTTGATTCGCTCCACAAACCACAACCCTGGAAGTATTTTCAGGGTAGCCGATAACCATTCCTTCGTAAAGGTAACCCAGCTTATAGGGAGTCGATCCTTCGGAGAGTATCGTGGCAGCCATTAGTCCATAATTGAAGCGTTGTACAGAACTGACTCTAAAATAGCTGGGCTCCGTCTAAGAGTGTCTAAGGGCACGAAAATTGCAGAACCCCAATGCAAACTGGAAGGAAGTTTCAAGAGTGTTGTGGTGGCTTTGGTGCATAAGAGTAGAGTCAGACATCGCCGAGCTTTGTACCGACCAGTGTACAAGTTGGAGAATTTTCATGTAAAGTGGAAACAAAGAAATGGGTTCTGAAAATAAAAAAGGGAGAACGAAAGATGACAAACCTCAATTCCTGTCTAGAGATACTGTTAGGATAGACTTAATCAAGGAGGGAAATCTCATTAAAATTTGTGACTTCAGATCAATTAAACAGGTATATTTTTGATGCTCTTGAAATTCTTGAAAATGACAAAAAAAATGTTAACCAGATCATGGTTTGTAGTTTGTGTAACGCGGATTTAGTATTTCCTCCGTCGATTCCATAGAATGTTCTTTGATTAATCTCACTAATCTTTACTTGTGGGTCACGGTTCAGCTGTCCTGCCTTCAGCTTCATTCAAGTAATTTGATTTCAAAGCTAGTTTGAAATGGCCAGGCGTGCATGCTAGAGCACTAGTCTTAAAAACCTAATTTGGTCAAAACATTGCAACCAGCTTACTAGTTTTCCCTCAATGTGTCCAAATTTTATATAAAATATGCTTAGGATCAGTTTCGCGTTTGAGCGTCTTTTAGGAACACAATTTCCAATTGCCTAACTTTCCATACATAAATATTTGAATAAAGTCCAAGCGTTTTGCCTTGTATCGACGAAGCCATTTGAACTAGTCCATGATATCACCGCACAGAAAGTGTAAAAGTTTCCTGTCACTGGCGGTTTTATAATGTCAAGAACTAGTTCAAACAGTGTCATCTGTCCTAGACATAACATGCCTGCTGCACTGAGACATATGGTCTCGGTCTCAAAGGACATACATACGATAATATTTCACAAGCTTCAAAAACAAGATCAAAGTTCTAGTCTAGAGACTGCGAGACCAGCAAACATCGTCCAATTCACTTTAATCAATGTTTTGTCCGAAAATCCTTGGGCAAATCAGGTCTTTTGAACTAGTTCTTCATCAACGTTGAGGAAATACAAGAAGCTCTTTTGATTCTGACGTTATTATGACAACAAGAACTAGAAAACAACGGGAAATACTTGACCCAGTTTAACACCATTTCTCGGGTTGCTTAGTTAATATGAAAAAATTACTATGAAGTATTTACTATATTTCACGACTGCATATTTGCTATGTATGAGACTTCCAAGTGAAAAAAGAAAATGAAGTTCATCTTCTTGTAACCACAGGATAAAGTTTTTGGATTTTGAACTTCTCCCAAGCCACGCTTTCTATGGTAAAAGAATTAATGCAGCTGTACATGTTGTTCAAACATTTAATCAATTTTTTGGGTCTTTTCTGGTGTTTCCGGAGTTGAATTCTTATATTTAGACTTGCATAGTCTTATATTTAGACAGAAAAAATCAACAATGAACTTCTCACAATAATCCTAAAAAACAACGATAATTTTCCATAAGAATTATAATTTTGATACAAAGAAAGCTTCAAGCTTACGTTGAAAGATAAAGTAGACTTTCCGCAAGAAAAAAAAACACCCGATGATTTTCAATAAGGATACAGAATACCGAATATATTGAGCATTGATTTCTAAACAGTTTCACAGACACAAAATACATTTCAGAAGATAAAAGGGTCCTTGATATTTCCAAATTAGTTCGGATTCGTAGATTTTACCCTATGAATGATGCGTACTGCTTGTACGCATCATTCATTTGAACAATGAACAATGTCCTTGCATAAATTAGAGAAGTTTTTTAAGTTTATTTTAAGCGAATTTGAGTTTTTAAAAGTATGGAGCCTCGTTCTTTGACAATCAGTTTCAATCAACACTATCTTTGACGAAAAACAAACTATTTATCCATCCTTGGTTTCGTTATGAATTTAATGGTTTGAAATTCAGTAGTTCCTGTAAAATTCCAGTGCTTATGAGACCAGAACTACAAGGAAGTCTCGTTCTTGATGTATTCTCCAAGGGTTTTACGAAGGCTTTTATTTTGATTGAATAATTTCCTTGTAATCAATGATAGCATATTTATTTGGCAAACTTCGGAAACATTTCCAATGAAAGACAATTAACAGCAAAACTACTCAGATTAAAGTAATCTTATCGGATGTCTTCGCCACGAAATATTCTAGTCGTCGATTGGTGGAAAAATTCAGTTTTCAAACACCTCCATTATAAGATTAAAACTAATTTATGTTGAGCTGTATCAGCTTAGCCGGCAAACCAACAGCAAAACACCATTTTCACCTTCCATCCCTTTTAACGTGTAATTGCTGCAAGTCAATTCAATATCGCAGCATCTTTTTTGTCCGGGACAATTTCCCATCCGATAGATTAGCGTACGAGGACTAAACTGCATCCAGCCAGCACTTGCATACCTGAGCGGGTATTACAAACCGTTTTACTTGTTGCGTCAAGATCAACGTTTCGAAGCTGTCTTTTAATTTTCTTGACGGCGCATTTTCCGCTCTTTTATCCATATCTCGCGACAATAAGGCCACCGTGCACTTCTTAATTGTATGAAAATTTGTTGATTGTTGATAAAAGTTCGATTGTATGTTGTCTTCAGATCCGGACGCTGGATGCAACCAAACGTTGGAGGAAGACTATGGAAGAGTTGTAGCGAACCAATAGTTGATCCGCTGCAATCCAACTGGTTGCAAAGAACTTTTTACTGTCGTTTGAAGAAGTTCCTTTGATCTTGGCCGATTCGGTAAGTCTTTTTTCGGAAACATGCAAACGACGACGTAGCGATTGTGAGATTTTAAGTTATATGTTATTTGAATGCAACAGTTGCATGGTGGAAGATGGCAAGAAGCATTAGAATGATGAGACTGGGAATATCCGTAGATTCACTTGAAATAGGCTCTTGCAAAAAAACAAACAGACATGTGGAGTCTATTTTTAAAGCCATTTCACATACACACAGGTATCTTTGCATGTGTTGCATAAAGCTCGTCGGGGGCAAATTTATCATGGAATACCATCTATTAACTACCTGTTTGATTTCAACCACATAATGTGAACATCTAGGTCTACAGCATCCTTTGATCGAACTAGCCTCGTATGCAAGAGCTTCTTATAATCTTCAGAACGTCTTGAAAGAAAATGTTATAATAACAATAATATACATAATACTTTGAATGGCGGCATATCCATGCCAATTTCTTCAACCTTTCATGGCTCACTGTTCAAGACGATCCGATTCTAGTCACCCTGCGGAGAGATAAGATGGAAAAACATGAGGTTTGGACACGGTATGTGCAACTACCGTTGAAATTGTGCTTTCGTTTGCATATAGCATCCAAAATGGAATTATTATCTTCATATTATTAGACTTGAGGCTGTGGTTTGCATCTGCATGCAACAAGAATATCATGAAGCACAAGGTCCATTCGAGCAGATCCTGGCATTTTTGTTGTTGCTGCTCATGTTGATGTTGTTGAGGAATGCAGATCGCCTGTATGGAGTAATTTCAAAATAACAATGTTGCCGTTGCCCATTGAATTGCATAAACTGAAGCTGAATACGTAAATCGACTTTCAATTCTCACAATTCCAATCAAACAATACAAATCCAATTATACTGCTTATTCGTATACAGATGAAGAATTGCAAGAATTTTCATATTTCATATAGATGGCATCATGAAAATTCATTAATGCTCTGAAATTTTCAATCTAAAGTCCATTGATTGCGTGTTTGAAGTCAATTTAAATCGTTTTTGCAAAATTTAACAAAAAAGCATTTGACTTTAAAATTGATTACCCGGAAAACCGGAAGGAAGAAAAAAGATCCTTGAGTCAAACAGAAAAAACGAAGTCATCATCACTTACCCAACTTTGTCAGGACTATGGTAAAAGCTAACGCTCAGTAATTAGCGAATGCTAGAAATGGCGGTTTATGCTAAGTGAGGGACTCTCACCAGCGCAAGGGTACTAGACTACTCTTCATACATCGCGCTTGTCAACTTGAGAAGTCTAGAGCTGTTTCCCAGATTATATGAGGCAAGGTCTCTATTTCCTTCCCAGTCGACGATTTTGGTTAGCGGAGTTCCTTTCTAAGAAGGAGGAAATAGACAGGACAGAGGTTTGTTTAAGAGATGCTCCCTTCCTTCAGCGTCAACTACGAGACACGTCAAGAAATTAAGTGTACTCAATTTATGTAGGGTTCAAAAAAAATTTAATTAAACAAAAACATACTTGGTTACACTTGTACACATGTTAGTTATTTTTCGACGTAGTCACCATCCCTCTCGATGCAAGTGGTGAGCCACGGGATCAATTTTTTGATGCCTGCCTCGAAGAAGTCTCCCGCCAGCTCTTTCGCCCACTTCTCCACCTTCCCCTTCACCTCCTCGTCCGTTGAAAACTTTTTCCCACCCATGTGCACCTTAAGGGAAGTGAAGAGATGGAAATCTGAAGGGGCCAAGTCAGGAGAATTTGGGGGGTAGTTCAAAACGTCCCATCCAAAAGAGTCCAGGAGTTGCTTCGTGGCGTTGGCCGTGTGAGGTTTGGCATTGTCGTGCAGCAGGCAGACTCCCTTCGTTAGCATGCCCCTCCTTTTATTCTGAATCGCCCTTTTCAGTTTTTTAGCGTCTTACTGTATCTTGCCGCATTGATGGTCTCCCCGTGAGGCAGATATTCAATCAAAATTATGCCTTTATGGTCCCAAAACACGAATGCCATGATTTTTTTGGCTGAAATTGTGGTTTTGAATTTCTTGGCGGAGGCTGACAAGGTGTGACGCCATTGTTGAGACTGCCTCTTAGTTTCAGGCGTGTAGTGGGTAACCCAAGTTCCGTCTCCAGTAACAATAGAGTAGAGGAAATCATCGCCTTCAAGTTCGTAGCGTTCCAAAAATTCGTTGGAGCTCTGCACTCGATTCAACTTGTTTTGTTCTGTCAGCTGTTTTGGGACCCACCTCGCAGACAATTTCCGATATCCGAGAGTTTCTATGATTGTTTCGTGTATAAGGGATCTGGAGATTTGCGGAAACATCGCAGAAAGTTCATCTAACGTCAATCTGCGATCGTCACGGACCGCAATCTCGATTTTTTCCAAAAGTTCGTCAGTCACAATTGAAGGTCTTCCGCTCCTCTGATCGTCATGCACGGAAGTACGGCCATTTTTAAACTCGCAACACCACTTGTACACACTCGTAGGATTCATAGCTTTATTACCGTAAACAGTTTTCACCTCATTATAAATTTCAACCGGAGATTTTCCCTTCGCAACGAGGTAGCGAATGACGGCGCGAATTTCGCACTTGGCGGGAGATACGATCGACATTTTTCGCGAGAGATGCTACTGCGTCAAGAGTTTTCAACACACTAACCTCGGATTGGCCTCGTTTTGTAGGAGAGGGGTTAGGCTACGCGGCAGTGTTGCCAACATGTCGAAAAAGTATTCCCTACAACTGTGAGTGTACCAGTACACTTACTTTCTGGACGTGCCTCGTAGTACTCGGATCCTTTCCTCGTCAAAATAAAGATTCGAGCATACAATGCCACGCAGCCTATCATAATATGAGAATAGAACTCATTGAGTCTTTACCAAGACCACATGGTTCGTTTGCCCACCGCTTTCACAAGATATTTGTTTGGCGTTTTCAGGTGTGTGAACTCGTCTTTCCTTTTTGTGCAAGCAATACAGCAAATTACCATACCCACAGGGGAGCCGTGTCAGGTAGTTATGGGTTTCAGCGCGTTTTAGGTTAGGTCATGTAATCGTATTGGTTTTAAGTCGGGTCGTCTACCTAGTCCCCATTTTTGACTTTTGGTTGTTCTGCAACAGACTGAGATTCCATTGCCTCTCTTCGCATACGATAACTTCCATCCCATGTTCGCATCTCGGAAGTTATATCCTTCTATGCTGTCCAGGTAGCTAGGCGCCATCGCACCAAAACCTGTTCAACTCTCAAATTCGATGCTTTCCTTAAAGGTTATTGATAGCCGCCATCGTCCATAAAACCATCTCTGCTGATTCGGAAATGGTGCGGTATGTTGATACAGTTAGTAGAGTTTCTCGCCTCTGTATTTTGATTCAACTTTTGTGATACGTTGGCCTGTTGAAGGCGTTAGTCCGGACTTTGGATTTGTAAATATTTATGGACTCCATAGTGTTTCTTAGTAGGCTTCTGGTGCTTCCGATTTACCATAAGCCAATGGACAACTGACACTCTCGCTGCGGCCTTGTTGCCCGATAGAATCTATTATTAAGTCCGAATTTTCCGACAGCGTTCTTTGGCACAATATAAGTCTCTCCTACTTGCTAAAGAAGGACCCTGGGGATCCGTTTTTTTTTGGTTTATTTTAGTGCCAGGCTGAACCAACAGTTGGTCACTAACTGATTGTATCATCATGCTCAGTTTAATTTTCGTCTGTTTGACCGAGCACCAAGAAACGATTCCAAGAACGCTGTCATGGCCTAAAAAGCTTGTCACTTGTGACATAGGTCAGGGTCCAGAAGTGGGTCAGAGACCAAAAACGAAATCTTGTGTGATGTAGACATAAAAATATAGGTCAAGGCCCAAAAATGGAACCTTGTGTGACTTCCAATGTTAGGTCCATCACTTGTAGTCCTAATTTTGGATGATACAGCGAGCTGCGGTTGCTCAGATAATCTTTTGAAACCCCATCAGATATTTCGGTATTCTAAAGAGATTTTCGAGAGTACTTCACTACATGGAAGATTACTTCCCATCCAATGTCATGAGCAGAGCGGTTAATCTGTGATTAATATCTGACGATCTGCGTTGCCTTCTGAAGGTACGGTACAGACTTAACCAAAAATCAATCTGGGAAAGATCCAGAAGGAGTGAAATGCTCCAATGCTTCAGATCACAAAGATTAGACCATGTATCGGCAAACTGCGTCTTTCATTCAATATGTGTAGCTTGTGAAAAAGAAGCACCCTTGCTTCCCATCAATATCCGATAACTATGGCCTACTCCTAACCCTTAATCTGAAAAACATACCGAAAACCTTCGTAGGCCCGAGAAAATTCTGCTTTTATGTCAATGTAGAGTGGACAGACCTTATTGAAGACTTCGAAGATTTCCCTCTGTCCCACCTTTAAATAGAGTTTTATCCTACACCCACAATAAATAAAGACACAGAAATAGACAACCGCAACAAAAACCTCTCAGAGTAGATACCAGCCTGCATGGTCTATCATGACCCTAGGAAACCACCAAAGCATATGCTGTACAGATACCTTACGGAGCATATATTAGCCCTTATTATTGTGAAACAAAGGATTAAAATATATCTATAGGCATTAGAACCGAGTGAGTGATGAATATCACACATTCAAAGCGGAAATCAATGCCATGTTTAAAAAAATAATGGAGCGTATGAGAAAGGAAATAAACGAAAACTACAAAAGCAGACTGATCAGTCTAAAGCTATCTTCGGACGTCTTTCTAGAAGCAAAGATCTTAATAGGACGATAGAAACAAAACCTTAGTATCGATAGAGATCTTATAAAAAGTGGGGTGGCTCTTTTCTACAGTGAATGCAAAACTCCAATTTCTTTCCTATACTTTCCTATACCGAGAACGGAGCGACAAAGCGTGAAAACAATCGAGTTAATTTCCTTTGTAAAAGCCAGAACCATCGGCTACCAGGGCTTACATTTAACCATCTTCTCTGATACCAACAAGGCAGTGTCACAAAGACATTATATCTTTGGTTACATTTTCGCTCATGAGGTGGAAGTTGAAGAGATCTAAGCCAGCATGAATAGCAAGGCTTCCGCTGGCCTGGATGGCATGCCCAAAAAATTTTTAGGAAGTTTTGTTTGTGGAGCAGTGGTTGCAAAAACATTGACGATTCTCTGTAACAAGTACATCAATAAAGGTTACTTTCCTCAAGCCTGGACATTATTCAAGCTTGTCTTCATTCCAAAGCCACATTGCGATGGTAATATTATACATTTCAGATATATTTCGCTACTATCTAGCATAACTGAAGTCCTGGATAGAATCATCGTACGTATTTTTAAGGTGTTCTCTCAAAACCTGATTTCAGAGTTTCAGTTTAGATTCCAACTTACGAAGTGAACAGAACAAGCAAAAATGGTAATGCACGATACGGTTGCTAAGAACTTGCGCAAGAAATAATGCACAATTGCTTGCGCACTGGATCTACAAAGGTTCGACTCCGTTTGGATAGGAGGTTTAAAATTCAAACTCATCTCTACAAATTGCCCTCTTCATGGAGTAGCCATACAGGATATCTTCTTTGATATCCTCTATGCCTACTCCATGAAGCCCTCGAATGATGAAGTTGAGGTTTCCTTCCTCGGCAAGGATGTGTGTGCATAGTTTAGTAATCAGCCTATGGTCGTTCGATGTCTCTGGGATAATTTAGCTACCCTATTCAAAGATGAACCCATTTTGCAGATACTGTCTTTACTTTTCTCTGGGTCAGTATTTTGTTTAGTGAAGTCCATTTTCCCGTCTCTCTTAAGATTATTGGTACTGTTCGTTCCTCTGTATTAGATGTGGCGTAAGACGTTTTATCTGTATTTGATGTTGATGGGGTAGTTTGTGGTTTTGTTTTTTGGGGGATTCTTAATTCTAGAATGGTCATTTACGATTTTTGCGGTGGGAGGGGAGAGAATCCCACATCTTCTTTTGTGTCTTCTTCTTCTGACATTCCTTTTTTGATTTTATTACTTATCTTATTTTTTTAATCCCCTTCCTGTTCCGCCTCTGCTTCAGAAGAAAAGGCCGAATTATTTGTAGTGGCAGAATTATTGGAAAAAGATGAGGAGTTCGCGATCCTCCGTTTCTTGTTTTTCTTTCAATTTTTTTCCAGTTCAGAATTTTTATTTTTAAGCTCGACTATTTTCTTTTTTTTCTCGATGTTGGTCGGCCAGCTCATCGAGTGCCTTTCGGAGTCGTTCCTGACGCACTCTTAGATTCTTCTGAAGTCGTCTACCTCCTTCAAGACTTCCCTCAAGTAAATATTCGTGGTCTCGACTTCACCGCTCTGACCAACCAGCGAAGAGCCAGTTCGTCTTTTATCAGGGTCTCTTTTACCCCATCGTGCGGGTAATACCAACGTTTTTGTGTTCTTCCACGCTTTTAATCTCTGATCGATGGTCACTGTCTGATAATTGTTTCTGTTCGAATGCCGTTCACTCAGTTTTGTACACATATGCAAATTCGACATTTTGCCAGTGGGTTCATCACCATTTCACTATGTCAACAACAGCTACAACAAATTGAGGTCTGCGAACCAATAATGTTATCCTGCATAGGAAAGCGTCGTTATTTCGCATGCTTTTGCTGAAGTGCGTGGGCAAAGCATTTTTGATCATTCGGCATTTTGGATTGTTTCAACCCAGGAAGATATAATTGAAAGCTGCAATGCTGATGCAAGAATATATTCAGTATTAATATCGAAGCGGGGATTAGTAGAAAGGCAAAGAGCATACGGTGGTTGTAGCTTAAGGGGGACGGGATCCAAAACCCTGATTTTCGTCTTACATTGCCTCCTTAACGAGTTCCTTAAAATTCGAAGCTGCTTTCAAGACACAGCAGTTAGAAGAAGGAGCTGTTAGGATTGCTGAGTAGGCAGCTGGGATCTGGATCCATTGTAGTCGGCTTGGGACCTAATATCCTTCTATAGGGAAGAAGTGGTATAAAAGAGCCAGTTTACTAAACGCAGCAAAGATATATACTTTTATTGAAAGAAATGATGATTTTTTTTGTTAAACTTTTATTTATTTACTAAACTAGGTAATTTCATACGAAAATACCTTAAACACATTACAAAAATCAGTGAAATATTAATTTCTAAAAAATGTGTCTTTTGGCTGTTTCATAACTTTTCGGTACTGAAAGAGCCACCGAAAGTTATGAATGAGCCAGTCTGTGAAAATTATGCAATATAATAATTATTGTCCTATAAAAAAAAACAAGAAGACAATTCTAACAAATCATTTTTATAAACTAATGACTTTTTAACAAGTTTTTAATTCTATCAGTCATTTTAACAAGCGCTTTCATCTTAACATATTATTCAGTCATACCTATTATAATATATATAATCTTAATATATTAGAGAAGGATTATTTTTTATTTATAACAATCTCAAAAATTTAACAAGATAAAAAAATAATATCTTCTATCAAAAACAACATCGTGAAATCTTTAAGAAATTCAACAAAAATATTGCTCACTTTAAGCTTCAAAGTCTTAACTATCAATTCGCTTAAGTTTAAAATTCAGACTTTTTAGGGACTTTAGAATATAATGTCATTTTCTTGAAACTAGAGGCATGTCTTGCAAAAGAAATTAAATTTCCCCTTAATACCACAGGATTCATGAGCCCAACCAGAACAAATTTGGCACTTCAACCAATCTTGATCACTGTTTTGGATTTGTTTTTCTTCGCACAACCTTTTATCTTACTTCAGCCAATACGATAGAGTCAGACGAATCAGAGTCACCTTGCAGTACGGAAATTTTTTTGATTTATTGTTGATTTTCTGTTACTGGTTTTTATGGACTGTTTTGTAGTCAGTTTCTTAATAATATTTTTTGGTTTCCTTGCATTACCCTCTTTCACTTCTAATTTTTTTCTTTTCGGGAGTGTCAGTTACGATGGCAGAGGACATTTTTCTCTAATTGCGTGTCGTGTTTTGTCTTGGCCTCGCTTTAGAAAATGGTCTTATCGTTTCCGGTGGTATAATTTGTTGCCTTGAAGTACTCGGCATCGCAACCGTAGGAGTAGAGGTTAAATGGAGAGATGGTCTGATATTCTTCTGATTTTGAGCTCTGAGCTTCAGGTGGTTTTGCAGAAGGCAAGGGTTTTGATCTTAAGTTGGTTTTAATATTTTCTTTGTCCAAGTTCAACTCAGTATCATCGTTTGACTGTGATGAATCAGGTCTATCAGTCATATATGAAGATAAAACTTCCTCCTCATCAAATACGAGGCACGTCCAGAAAGTAAGTGTACTGGTACACTCACAGTTGTAGGGAATACGTTTTCGACATGTTGGCAACACTGCCGCGTAGCCTGACCCCTCCTCTTCAAAACGAGACCAATCCGAGGTTAGTGTGTTGAAAACTCTTGACGCAGTAGCATCTCTCGCGAAAAATGTCGATCGTATCTCCCGCCAAGTGCGAAATTCACGCCGTCATTCGCTACCTCGTTGTGGAGGGAAAAGCTCCTGTTGAAATTTATAATGAGGTGAAAACTGTTTACGGTAATAAAGCTATGAGTCGTACGAGTGTGTACAAGTGGTGTTGCGAGTTTAAAAATGGCCGTACTTCCGTGCATGACGATCAGAGGAGCGGAAGACCTTCTAGATTGTGGTCCGTCACGATCGCAGATTGACGTTAGATGAACTTTCTGCGATGTTTCCGCAAATCTCCAGATCCCTTATACACGAAACAATCACAGAAACTCTCGGATATCGGAAATTGTCTGCGAGGTGGGTCCCAAAACAGCTGACAGAACAGCACAAGTTGAATCGAGTGCAGAGCTCCAAAGAGTTTTTGGAACGCTACGAACTTGAAGGCGATGATTTTCTCTTCTCTATTGTTACTGGAGACGAAACTTGGGTTACCCACTACACGCATGAAACTAAGAGGCAGTCTCAACAATGGCGTCACACCTTGTCAGCCTCCGCCAAGAAATTCAAAACCACAATTTCAGCCAAAAAAATCATGGCAGTCGAAAAATAACTTACATATGTACAAGTGTAACCAAGTATGTTTTTGTTTAATTAAATTTTTTTTAAACCTACATAAATTGAGTACACTTAATTTCAGGACGTGCCTTGTATATTAGAATTTAAGGGGTAAATTCCTGTTTTCAAAAATCCTTGTGTTATATTCTGAGGGCTGAAAGCTGAGAGATATGCTTCTTTTACAAATTGGGCAACTTGATAAATAGTCACCGTTTTACCAGGGTTTGACAACATCCATTAATTAATGGCAATGCGGTATCTAGTTTTGAAAGGCCCATATACTGTGACATCGAGTGGTTGTAGTTTATGACTGCAGTGCGGCGGGAATGTGAGTATAATGATTGAGTTTTGTCTGGCAAATTTAACCACTTCACATGAGAGCTGTGAGATTATCCAATTAGCGTGAGATTAGCAATGAGATTCACATGAGAGCTGTGATTATCCATCAATATCAATGCTGGATTCTCCTTTGATGGCCTAATATGCATCACAAAGTGTTCAAGCGCTTTAACAAAACAGTCCTCAGTCATCCATCCAGAAGCTTGAGCCAACCCTAGAGCTCCAGGCGGACCTTTATTTAACATAATATCTTTGTAGTTTACTCTAGGAAACACAAAAATAGGCGGTAAAAAACCACCAGCAGCATTAATAAAGAACAGAGTTGTCACCAATGCTCCTCGTTCAGCTGAGGTAACTTGCCCAATTTGTTTCGAACCTCTTTCAGCTATGACTTTAGGAGGATTGGTGACGGTGCTGCAGCCTGTTTCGTCGGCGTTAAAAATCATATGGGGAGAACAATTGTATTTGCGTAAAACAGTGCTTAGTTTCTCAAAAAACGTGTTTACATTATTTTCATTAAAACTTGTTGCACGGGCGAGAGAAGTGCTTTCAGGTTTTCTCACAGCGAAATCGTTGTGTCTGCTCATAAATCCTTTGAGCCAATCATTACTTGCAGTTTTAATTTCCTTCCATTTATCCGAGCAGATATCGTTGGCCATGGCGTAATCAAGTGCCAGCTTCTTAGTTTGATATCTTGTTAGGCCATAGCACATGTTATAAGCAGTCTTTAAATAATTTGCAATCATATTTTCCTGGTTTGTTGTGAAAATACGCTTATTTCCTATATTAGGACAGTGTTTATAAGATGATTAACCGGAAGCTTTTACTTTTTTAACTATTTTAGCTAAGTAAGCCCTCGATATATTTAAAGCAAGTGCAGTTTTGTTTATGGACTGACCTTTCTCCAAAATTTTAGTGACTGCTTCTTCAATTACCTTCTTCAATTTTCGGGTCTCTTTCGTTTTTTTAGACCAGGCTTCTCCATAATGCAATATCTGAAGCAAATAATTTAATGATATATGAAACAAATGCATATTTATTATAAGTATATTTTATTTACAAAATTCAAATGCAGGGTTATAAACGAGCCGATTATAAAAGAGCCAGCTCTTTTATGGCCCATTCACCCGGCTCTTTCAAAACTTATTCTTAAAAAAAATATAACGTTAAAAATAACAACAATATCAAAACTTTCGCGGCTCAGTTTTTATGCAGCTGCAAAGCCAAACATATGCACTAACTCAGTCTGCAATTCATGTACCTATATTTGTTTACAGTAAAATACCAAAAAGCAACTTAAATGAAGTAAAATACTTACTATTTAGTGCCAAAAACTTTAACTCAATACCACGGCGTCCATTGATATCGGCGAACTGTCAAATGTTTGTGGGTGACGAGAAATCAGTGTTGGCACTTGAAAATAAAATCCTCAAACAAATCCGTCCCTATACTACCGAAATAATAGAAGTGGCTCTTTCAAAACATGGCTCCTTCATGCCACTTCTCCCCTACATATATACGTTCATACTATCTTAGACAAGTTTCTACAGTCACAAAAAGGAATTTCTATGGTTTTGAAATATTATATCGAACTTATTTTAGTGTAGATTTAGCTTCGAAGGACGCAACAGCTAAAAATTACGAAGGTTTCATGTTGGACGAAGTAAAAGAAGAAAGTTCAGTGTAACCGTTCTACCACCCAAAATGAAAGGGAATTTACAACAGCTTCAGCGAAAAAAACACTTGAAAATAGCATGAACATTGAGGTTCTCATCGATTCAATGGAGGTAACATTCGCGTTTTGCATTTTGGAGTTTCTTGCTGTATTCGCTGCAATTTCTGAAACTGTAATATGCAAAACGTATAAGAGTGGTTTCAGAGAAACAGACAGTGATCGGTATGATCCAGTATGTCGATTGGTTCGTATTTGTGATGCGATTATTACGAGTTTGTCACGAAGGAGTGAACCTTTTCTGCAGGATCATGGACATATGATTGGGTATTGGAAATTCAACATATACTGCACTATTGAAAAACATTCATTTTGCGACATCTTCAGTCTTTAAAATGTCATTATCATACGCTGTTACGCAAGAAAAAACTATGAATGAAGAAGCCGGAAAACCACTGGATAAGTTGACTGTGTCAGGTGAAAGTACTTGGAATAATGGCGGCTTTTCATTGCTACATTGATTTGAAAGTACACCGGGAAGATTTTAGATTATGCCACGGTTATGCGAATTTTTTGTGGTGCATGTAATAAGTGGAAAAGTAAAAAAAAACGGATCCTTTAGAGTATAAAATGTTGCATAAATGTCATGGTGACGAATGAAACTGAAGTTCTGGTAAAATGAAAATAAGTGCGATGACGCAAATGTTATTGAGATCTATGGAAAAGTATGACGTAAAGTATCTTACGTACATCGGCGAGAGTGACAGTAAATCTTTTAAGGGGATTCTAGATGCTAAGCCGTACCGAGTTACTATCCGAACAAAAATTGATGAATGTGTGCGCCACGTAGGAAAGAGAATGGGAACGCGATTCTTAGGAGTTAAAAAGGATAAAACAAATAAAGGAATCGGTGGAAAGGGGCAGGTAAGCTTACTGATAAAGTTCTTCAAGAAACAACTACAAGAAACAACTTCAACAACAACAAAATTCGAGTTAGCCCTATACGACGTCATCCAGATTCACATGAAGATATGAAAAAGGAAGTTTGGGCAACGTATCATCACAAATGTTCTTCAGATGAAAATCTTAAACGTCAAATTTATCGAGAAGGCGAAGATAGTTGATGTAAATGGCGCAAGGGAGAAGGTAAGGGTGAGTGCGACCTATTTCATCACGACAAACCTATTAGAAGTGGTTTAGAGAAGTACAACCAGTTATCAAATCTGGTTTCGAAGACTTATCAAAAGAATAATATCAATTTGTTGTCCTGCAATCTTTGAATTCGTTGATTTGGACTTTTGCTCCTAGGCAGCTTGATTCTAGCCCCAAGGTTGTTGAAATTGCTACCCACTTATCAGTCATTGTCTTTAATGAAGGGCTTAAAGGTGTACTGAAAGTATTGTTGATTATTGGATTGCCCGTAGGCCACAAAGTCTATACTTATGTTGAGAAACGTAATGTAAGGCGAATCTCGCTTTCTGAGTGGCTCGTAAGTGATGTCGTAAAACAAGCCAGGATTGATACAAGAGCCGAACAAAGAACTTTGAAAGGGTTCTAAGTCGAAGAGGAACAAATACTCTATGGACCGGATATCACCGACTGATGGTGAGTCGAGACTTACATATCAACCGTACTTTAAACCTTTAACATTTTATTCTCGAAATTGTGTTTTTTAAACATTCCTCCATCGTTTCTCAAAAGCAGCTTGCCCGATCGACTTGAAATTTGTCAAATACACTTAGCACATTAGAACGCATAGAATTGACTATTATTATTTAAAAATTCCCGAAAATTTTAATTTTTTAATAATTTTAATAATTAAATTTAAAAAACCCAAAATTCGCCACTCTGTTTTTAAAGCTCTATCAGAAATCCATTTTTAGGAATTTTCATTTGATAATAGTCCATTCCGTGCACACGATGTCGTTGAAGGGCGCGAACGTTTGCCGAAAATTGCGCCTAAATCTGAATATTGGGGGCTGTTCTAGATTCAATAAAGGGTCGATATTCGTTCACAGAAAATCGGGAGTCCTTATTTTTGATACTTACGGTTGAAAGTTGAATTTCAACCTGATGGTCGGTGAATTCAAATGGCGAGAGTCGAACTATATTATACATATGGGCGTATACGGACGCGCAACCATACACACAAACGCATTCACCTGCGCACACATGTCCACACAAATGAATACACAAATGTAATCATAAGAAAACTCGCGTTATTGCAGATTTCGACCGTATCTCCTCTGTCGGTAAAATATTTGAGAAAATGCACGGAATGATGATATCAGTTTGGTGAATTAAGTTTGTTGATTTTGGATGAATTAAGAGATCGCGATCCCGAACAGAGGAACATGATGCCTTGTGCTGATATTTTGAAAACGTATGAACATTTGAAAGACGACCATAGTCGATTTTGTGCTGATGGAGAAAAGCAAAAACTTGCAAGATATTCAAACAGTACAGTGACTCCTCCTTTGTTTAGAGAAAGTGACGATTTGGGTGTGATGGAAAAGTTCGTACCTCCCAAGCTACACTTTCTACAAAGGTGTGCGAACCATCTCTTTTGGTCTGGTTTGGTACCAATTTTGGGCAAAGAAAGGACCCTTCTTCGGCCCAAAAAGTGAACATCATTTCCAAACGCTATCATGGGGAGGTTTTCGAAGGAAACGCTTGCAGGAGCTTGCTGAAAGAGGCTGATAGGTTGAATGATGCTGAAATATATCAGGAATGTGGTTACTTTCGGATTGAGGCACTCATTGTAGCTTTTAAAACAATGGATAACTTGGTTCAATACTTAATTCGGGTGGCAAGAGGAGATTGTGATGTTGTGAAATCAGTTGGAAATTTGCAAAAAGCTGGCAAGTCGAAAGTACAGTGGTTGCCATCACCCTGAAACTCCACGTTATCCTAACTTATCCGAAAGAGTCTCTGGAGTTCCTGGACGCTAACACTGGTTTGGGCTGATGGTCAGAACAAGCTGGTGAAAGTGTGCACCATGAATTTTTAAAATACTGGGACAGATTAAGGTCAATGCGATTGATGCGCCATCTTACGGTGAGAAATTGAGAAGACCAGCTGCAGAATTTTCGTCTTTGCACATTTAATAATCTCCAATCGCTCACTTCATGATGTGAAAATTATAATTAATTTGAGATATCAAACCGTTGTTTTGAGGATTTTTTGTGTTTTTGAACTTGAGAAATAAAAAATTTGTTGAAGAAAATCCTTGTGCCTCTCTGTAATGCATTGTGTATGCAGTAAAACCCCAATTTTTATCTACTCGAACCATACACTCTCATTCAAATTCTATTTTTACTTGATATTTAAGGATAATAACCCGTCCCGATTTTTCTGTAAACGAATATCGACTCTTTATTGAACGTAGAACAGCGCCCTATACTCAAAATTTGGCGCCATTTTTGGCAAACTTTCACGCCCTTCAACGTGTGCAATTAGGCTTACAAATTAAAACGCCACCAATTTTTTTCAGATAAACCAATCAGCCGGAATCATGGAGGAAGCTCGAGCATTTTTTTTTTCGAAGATGGGTCTTCAGAGCGCTATAACTCACGTTCTTCTCAATATTTTTTGTTTAAAAATTTAAGTTCATACTGTTCAAGTATATATAAATAAATGAGAATAAACTTAAAGGTCTGTCGTTTTACTGGTCGGAAGCAAATCTTAAAAAAATGCTCAAAAAACAGCTCGTCACATGGGAGATCCCTCACCTTAACAAACGGCAAGCAAGTGAAATTGAACAAAAAGAAATTGTTAAAATATGGATGCAACGTATTTAAGAAGAATTCCAAGAGGGAATGAGATTATTGGTTGACATTCTGAAGCCGGGCGAAATCGAATCCACGAATAATGGCAATATTCAATGATGATCCTTCAAACTTTTTTAAAATCTGCAAAATCTGATAACAGGTATCAATGACGAAATTAGAAAACGATTTTCAATCATTGTTCGATTATCCTGTGAATACAACATTAACTCCGTTGCTATTCATACTTATACGTTTGAAAAATATCCTTGATATCAAGATTCGCATGCAAGGAAGATCTTCTCTTAGTGAGACAAAATAGCGAGCCTTACCTAAAAAGCTCTCAATATGTTTAAGGCCAAATCTTTATCAGATACTTTCTGAGCCACAACTTGTGCATATTTATGAAGAAGAAGAAAGTGGATATGACCAGCAACAATAAGTAATTTCGTAGTTGTTTTGTGAAAATTTAAGATGGTCAAATTTAGTTTTTTCATAAAGTCAATCTAGGATTTTCTGAGAATTGCATTTGCGACTCAATTACGAGCATAAAGTTGCAAAAAAACTAAGAATTCATGTTTCGGCCAGCTTCAAGGGCATTCTGGCCCACTGTGCAATATTTACATTTTCAGTTTACATATTGCACGTTGAATGCATAAAGCAAGTGAGTTATTCCGGGCTTATTGACGTATAAATACGAGTTTATTAGCAAGTTTATTGGCATGAAATCAAATGTTTGCCATGTTTATGAGCTTCGATATAATTTACTGGGATAACCCTCTTGCCAAACACGGCTGCTCTCCTCCGAATTCTACACCTGACCACACTGTTTCTATTTCAATTTAATAATCTGGCAAATACACCACCAAAGGACAGCTTCAAACCATAACGATATTATACGCGAAGAATGCAACAAGTCGTTATATTCGTTAAAAAGCGTCATGCTCATTTCTTCTTTCCGCGTCGGATCGCGAAAGTCGCCTGCAGCGAATTTAATTGCGAATTCGAAATAAATTTGTCCGACTCGCAATGGATGCAGATTGCAGCCTTTTGCGTCGACTCATGCATTCGTTTTGGTCCAGATCTGCCTATGCAATCTTTAATACGTTTTTACTTTTGCAACATTTCTTATTTATTTCTTTTATTTTCCTCCATTTGCCCGAGCTCACACTGACCAATATGAATAAAGTGGCCTCGCTGGTCATGTTGAATGGATGCCAAACTGACTCGACTAGGTTGAGAAAGACTATAGCGGCCGTAGTGAGCCAACTGCCAGGATGGTATTCATGATTATGCCGAAGAAAATCCACTTTGCGTCGGCCTTATCCTGTACAGCTTATTATTTTGCATCCGATCTTAATTCTAATTTATTGCAAATCGCTCAGAGTTGAGGTTAATTTGGTCTACGCGGATTGGTTACCGCCTGGAAACACGACGGGATCACCTCCTTTAGCATTTTGCACTGAATAAAAAGGAAGCCGAGCAAGAAAAAGGATGGAATCACATCGATAAGATTTTCGCGCGATTCTTATTTCAATTTGTGAAATCTTTGTAGCCATCGTTTAAATGCAATTTTATGCTGTAAACGGAAAGTAAGTTGGAGAGTGCAAAAAAAGAAAGGATGAGATGAAATTTATTGCATTATAAGGTGACGGGTAGTTATGAAGTTTTGTAATTTATTTCAGGAATTTCTAAGGTTATTTAGATTTTTAATGCTAAATTAAGTTGGGCTGCGATAGCAGGGTGAATACTTTGTATTTTGATTGGTTTTCGGGTGGTTGCTGGATAAAAAAAATTACAGTGCAAAAGAACGTAAGAGTCCAGAAAAATCATCTAATTTCTGTTTATGGTTCTTATATCATTGAAACATGTTCCTATATATCATTGAAATGCACTTTTCAAATCATTGCAACATTTACCACTTTGATTTTGATTCACTGGAGGAAGTAAGTGCGGCTTTGTACGCTAGTTGTTATACCTTCAAATTATATGTAATCGCGTTAGAAAAAACAAACCAAAACCAGCTCTAGATAATAATATTAACTCTAGATAGATACATTTTTTTTAAATTCGGCAATGTTTAAGCAGTTAAAAACAGTAATTTGGTAATCCTTTAAACATTTAAACAAGAAAATCTAATAAGGTTTTGAAAGCATACCAATTTATCGTTATCTCGGTGTTTCTGCGCCATTATAAAAAGTTTCCCAAATGAATAATATTTTCTTAACAACGCAAATACGTTGAGTTTTGTGTGTGTTATTGATATCAATTAAAGAATTCAAGATTGAATAAGAAGGAACTCTTTCCTCCCAAAAATATAAATGTATACAAAACTAAACTTGTTTGCGTTTTTAGGAAAATGTTATTGATTTTGGAAAAAGACCAATTTTCCATGCGTTACTGAAAAATATTGACTTTGATTCCATTTAAAATCAGTATATGCAGATTAGGAGGATAGAGAAAAGTATTAAGGAGACCGCGACAGCATTTCGGACTTTCTGTCAATAATTTTTGAACAATTGTGCAAACAGTTTTTTGAAACAAATATCCTAGCAAAATTCCAACTTATTAGAAATTCCTGGTGCATACAAAATTCCTTAAGATTTTTTGATTCTTTTTTTTTTAACTCATGCTTCAATTTACTGTCTACGCAGTGTACGAGGTTCTTTTATCGCCAATAATTCTTGTTTTTTCTACGATTGCGGTCATATAAGCACTTGGACTACAACATAAAAAGAAACATTTGGAAAAGTGGCAATTTATTTCTCAAAAAAGATTCCTTTTTGCTCGTGAAACTTAACCCAGTTTCACTCTAACTTCTGTACACCGTCGGAAAAATATGTTTTCTTGAGGTGTGCAAAAGAGGACTCCGTAGTGAGGAAGACCTCTTCATTTGACTCACATTATTGCTCGACAAGTGACTTTTTTAAGTTTGGAAACAAAAAGAAGTCGCACGAGGCCAGATGTAGAGAATACGGTGGATGGAGTAGTAGCTTGTAGCCCATTTCAACCGATTTGGCTATTGCGACGGCGGAGGTGTGAGCCGTAACCTGAACAAGCCGCTTTTTTCTTGGCGAAACGGGACCTATTTTGTACAATTCGGTCCAATAATTTGGCAAAGTAAAGCCCTATAAATATTTTGCCCCTCTCCAAGTAATTAATGCAGATTACACCATGTGCTGCCTGCAAATAGCAGTTCATCATTTTTCCGGCCTAGAGGGCAGTTTTCGCCTTCTTCAAAGCACGTTTGCCGCATGAAGTCCACTGTTTTGACTGTTTTTTAGGTTCTAGTCAATACTCGTGGACCTATTTCTCGTTGATGATCACGAAACGACGCAGAAACCCGCTTAAGCAGTGTTATACACTGCTCTGAAGTGGTCTATTAGTTACGCCTACTATTTCATCCCCAACATTTAATTGACTTACGTAGTGAGATTTCTCGTGCTTCAGCTATCCGCCCAACCTTCAATTGACTGTCTGCCAAGACGATATCATGAATTTCTGTCACGTTATCTTCCATGGTAGCCGATTTCGGGCACGTGGGCATAAATCATGAAAAACGGACGTGCGACCACGTTGAAACTCCTTAAACCAATTTTCGACGGTGGCTGTGGTAGGAGCAGATTTACCGTGTACAGCATTAACGTGTTTTTTAATTTTGCAGCGTGGTTTCCCTTCAAAAGTAAGAATGGAACAACCGATTTGTATCCCTCGGTTTCTCCTTTTGTCTAAATTCTGCGAACACGTCCGCTTCCGCACGCGGTCAAAACAAAACTGCAGTCAAATTTGGCTGAAATTTTGACAGTAGCCTCTACGAGATTGTAGGAATTGGATGGGCATGGTACCCACTGTATGGTGCTACCACACAGCGGTGGATGCGTCAACTATTCCATCGGTACGTCATCTTAGATGTGTGGAAGGTGGAAGCTGTTGTGGTCACTTGTTTAAAAGTTATTGAATATTTTCGTCACGTCAGTGGCCACTTAAACAGCATAATAGCGTCTGTTTTATTTGAATCCTTACGGATTAACGCCTGATGTTTTAGCAAGTAATGTTGACTGGTAATTATATTCCAAGAAGTATAATTGTACTATGTATTTACATTATGCAATAAATTAACATTTCTTGATAAGATTAATTCAGCTTTATTCAAGGTGAAAACACCGTGTTTCTTTCATATTTTCATGCTTTTTAAGATGAAATACTAAAAACGTTGTTTTTTTCCAGATGTAACGATGGTGTCAACATATCAGAAAAAGAGTCAGCAGCAGTCATGAGACCCAACAGCGATGCAAAGAAAAATCGATGCCCTGAAGAAAGATCAAACGGCTGCTAAAACTTACAATGGCCTAGGACCACATTAAAACGTCGTATGCTAAATGAAAGTCAAGACGCCACTGACAATAAAAAAGTATTAGGCCATTTTCGAGCTGTTTTCAACGAAATTATCTCTTCGATATGGAGGTACGTTTTTTTGGAATTACTGTAGTTGACTTGCGCAGCCTTGCTTACCAACTGGCTGAACGGAATAACATCCCTCTCGTTTTCAATAAGGAAACGGAATTAGTAAGCAAAGATTGGGTCACCAGGTTCAGAAAGCGCTATCCTGAACTTGTGTTGAGAAAACCTGAGGCAACTTCAGCAGCAAGGACGCATATATTTAACCGTTTCAGTGCGATTCGTCGACATAGCAACGAGTGCGCTTGACCTTGAGAGCGCGATTCGTCGCTATGTCGACGATTGCGTCAGTCTGCGTTAAGCACCCGGAGGGGGAGGCATGTTCGTGCGATCAGTCTTGTTTTTTATCGTTAGTTAAAAATTAACATTGTAATATGTAATAAATTAATCAGATTTTATTACCGCAATTTTAATTAAATATAACCAAAATCCTTAGCACTGAAATGGTTAATAAAATCAATGCAACCATGTTTTCTGACATTTTGGAGGAAGTTCAAAACATCACTTGTATTCGCCTCACACAATTCGCAATGTTGATGAAACTGCACTGATGACTGTGCAGTCAAAGTCTTCAAATATTTTTACTCTAAAAAGGGGACGGCAAGTAAGCTCTCTTACATTTACAGAGAGAGAGAGACGTTCTCTCCACATTTGTAAATTCTATTTCAGCTGGGGGAGTTTTCATTCCTCCTTTTATCATCTTCCCTAGGCAGCGAATGAAAGTGGAACTTCAAGACGGCGCTCTTTGTTTGTCATTTTTCAGTGTGGATGCAAACTGAGATTTTCACACAATGGTTTGACCATTTCTTGAAGTTTGCGAAGCCATTCGAAGACGACCCAGTCTTGATCATACTTGTTGGGAATTTCGCCCATACAGAAAATCTAGATTTCATTAAAACGGGTAGAAAATTAATAACTGTAGTTTGCATCCCCCGCCCTCCAAGGGCATAAGCTGCAGCCACTCAACATTTCTTTCATGATAACCTTCCAATACTTATTATGTCCAAGTGATTGAAAGTTTTTTACGTAATAGTTCTGGTAGACTAGTGACACAGTATCAGGTGTTTAAACTTCTTGGAGAGGAATTCCCCTTGCAGCTACTCCAACTATTGTAGTAAAGGGGTTGGAAAATGTGGCGTAGATCCAAAAGACAGAAAGTTAGTGACGCGGATTTTGCTCCAGCCATTATCACATAAATCTCTCTGCAAACTTCTCCCTCTCTTCAATAAGCTGAAAATGAAAGAATTTGTGGCTGAAGACCAACAGGAAACTTCTACTGTTGTGCCAGGGAAAGGGTTTGCAGGGTCACAACACGAGATTTCTCGACGTCAAGAGACACCACCTGCATGTTATTGAAAATCTGTCTTCTGGAGAGATATATTGCCGACCAGCAACCTCTACATTCAATTTTGCAGTTCCTATGTTTTCACAGACAAAATGTCATTGTAGGGTTTGCAGATCCAAACTCTATACTTGTTCTAATAATCTCTATGGACTACCAAAGCCTAGTGCTTCAACATGCCAACCCAGCCCACGGCCTCATTGCAGAACTTCATGTGATTTAATCAGCATCTCCAAGAATAATAATTCCTAGACTTTTGCTGTAATCCCACAGGATATTGTTCCAATCTGTAAGGCAAATATTATCAAACAAGAAAATTAACGAAAAAAAGAATACCTGCAGTTTTCACCTCAAGCCCTTTCAAGATGGAACTAGTAGCCGCAAAAGCAGAAAAAGAAGAAAAAGAAAGAATTCAGAAAATAAAGCTGGAACTGAAAATAGAGGAATGAAGAAAAAGAAAAGAACAAAGAAAAAGTTAAAAGAAAGCAGAAAACCAAATCAAAATTAGCGAAACGTGCTTTTTTTAATGATTTGGACAGTGAGGTGCCTGATACTGATTGCCTTTGCTGCGGGGACATATATCCCAAGTCAAGGGAAAATTAAGGATAGATAAGGTGTTCGGGCTGTTTACAATGGGCACATGAGGTATTTTAGTCAGTGTATCCTATATCGGAAAAAGTGACCACCTCATGGCCAGTTTACCCCACCGTGAAGGGCAAATTGGCCATTTCGTAGAGTAAGAGTAAAAAAATATATATTAAATAGATATATATAAATAAATACATATATAACATATATGAAGTGCCTTATGTAGCTAAGTATAAAGGATACCGTATATTGATATATAGTTAATTACTTATTTATTTCCTTCAAGGAAAAAAAATTCCTTAGCATGGCCGCCTTGCATATTCTTCCCCTACTACAGGATGATGATTTCCTGTTGCAATACTGGTATCTACGTTCGGTGATGCTTAGTATCTACCGGACCACCCTCGTACTTATTCACTTGGTGCTTATTTACAACATCAACGTACATTTGGACCTGCTTGGCGGGAAGGACTCTAAACTCGTTCATAACTATCAACATGGAATAGTGACTGTATTGAAGATAGATGCTGCAATGCAGAAAACACTTCAATTCGGAACAGAAAATAGAATCACTATGATTTGAATTATCTTTGACCAGAGTGCAGGTGCTTGAAAGGCAGCTTCCAAACGTTCAACAACTCTTTTATTTTTTAGGTGCAATCTCCAAGACACATCCCCATTGATTCTAGTTTGAAGAAATTAAGCTAAAAGTCTGGTAGGACTAGTGACTGCTAGACTGCTCGTTTCATGCTCCTGTGGATCCTTTATGTTTTATTAAGCATTCTCCGTCCTGCTTTGATCACTGCTTTGGTCAAATTTTTAATAGCTGGACGTGGTTTGCCAAAACTACTTTCAACAAACAAATCCACTGCTTTATATTGAAAGAGAGGTGGAAAGAGCTCAAGCTAGTTTCGAACACTACTACTTTATACTTGATTGTCCTCATAAGCTTTCATTCTTACCACTTAGAGCAATGGTTGATGCCCTCGTGTTTCCCCAAGTCTATCATGTTTATCTACTGTATTGCTGTTTTTTAACTTACAATGAATATTTCTTCCTTACTGTGTCGTTTTGGCAAGAAGGAATACTAATCGTGTGACAAATGAACTTGAGATGATTATTGAAACCTAGACTTTAATGACCTATTTATCCTAAATTTTAGGACCGATTTATTTCAACTCTCTTTTCCTTGCCCATTATTGCCTCCAAAGAATACGAGCTTTGTTCAAAAAGTATCGCGAATTGTGAATTTTCGCGGGCTACGCATGTTCGATTTTTGATCTTTTGGTGGCGTTATGTTGGTACTCACGACCCTCACTTATGTTGACAATTCCAGCCATTTTGAATGTCCAGTCAGTTTTTGACAGTTATTGTGCGTGGACGTGTTTTAGCTTGTCTTCGATTTTCATCTATCCCAAAAAATGCATCAAAGAATTTGTATTAAATTTTGTGTGAAGAACAACTTGAAAGTGCGCGGATGCATTCAGAATGTTGACTGTTGCATACGGCAAAGCTACTTTTGATAAAAGCAACGTTTATCGGTGGTACAAAATGTTCTCAGAGGGCCGAGAAGATGTGAGCGACGAAGAGCGTTCTGGACGCCCGAGCACGCCAACAAAAGATGAAAACATTGATGAAGTAAAGAAACTGGTGTTGGCGAATTGTTGAATAACCATCAGAGAAGTTGTTGACGACCCAAATATATCGATTGGATCGTGCCATTCGATTATTACCAATAGTTTGGGCATGAGACGGGTCGCCGCGAAATTCGTACCAAAATTGCTCAATTTCGACCAAAAACAGCATCGCATTAACATTGCTCAGAAGCTCTTGGATTCTGTCCGTGACGACCCAAATTGCTCCAGATTGTCATAACTGGTGACGAATCATGGGTCATGGAATCCTGGCTATGACGTGGAAACCAAAGCTCAATCATCCCAATGGAAGCTACCGCACAAGCCAAGACCGAGAAAGCCACGCCAAATTCGGTCGAATGTGAAGGTTTTGCTGACAGTTTTCTTCGATTGCAGGGGCGTGGTGCATAATGAGTTCTTGCCGCAGGGGAGAAAGGGCAATAAGGAATACTACTTATATGATATATATAATATATTACGAGAAGTAATCCGCCAGAAACGCACGGATTTGTGGAAGATTAAAAATTGGCTTTTGCACCATGATAACGCCCCTGCTCACACATCGTTACTTGTGCTCGAATTTTTGGCCAAAAACAATACGTTAATAATGCCGCAGCCACCGTATTCCTCAGACCTGACCCCTGTGACTTTTTCTTGTTCTCGAAACTGAAGAGGCCCATGAAAGGACGACGCTACGCCACAATTGAGGAGATAAAGACGGCATCGAAGGAGGAGCTGAACAAGATCACAAAAAATGATTTTTCAAAATGCTTCGAGGATTGGTAAAAACGCTATCAAAAGTGTATAATGTCTGACGGGGATTACTTTGAAGGGGACAAAATAGATATTCATGAATAAATAAATAATTTTTGAAAAAACATGAAATTCGCCATACTTTTTGAAGAAACCTCGTATGCCGATTTCGAAACGAAGTCCTCTTTCCAGGCAATTTGTTATAGCCAAGTAAAGTTTAAATTATTCCCCTGACATGAATAGGGAAGCTAGCCAGCCGAAAATTTGTTTTTGGTCTAGATAATTCTATTCTATGGTTTTAGGAAGATTCTAACCATTGGAAACGGAAAAATTCATTTTGGGGGGAAAAAATTCGATTCGAAATTATCTTCTGTAGTGAACAATTCAAGTCAGCGGGAGCAAAAATACCATGTTATAAATCTCATCTAAATTAATGTTTAATATTATTTATTGAAGGTAATTTTACAAAAAAATGATAGTTTTCGGTCATTTTTCTCACTTTACATATATATCTTACTTAATATTGAAAATATAACAACATATTTAGAAACAAATATAATTAATAACAAATATAAACTTATCAATCAATTAATTTACTGGATCCCGGTATGCAATCGCTTAAAACAATTCTGATTTCATGCAATACAGAGGTAAATGTTGCATTTTTCCCAGAAAATACATGTTTTGCTGTTGCATGTCTTGAGCTTCCACCTTCCAGGATTATTTGAATCCATTAAATCGGCATTTGTCCTATACCATCTTGTTTATGGTAGTTCTTCCGCCTCTTTGTCAGCCTTGGAAGGTCTACCACTTTTCTGTGCAGTCTCAGGAAGAATTAAATTTTCAGCCAATTTCTTTCGGAATTCAAGTAAGTCCATTCCTTGGATTCCTTTCTGGGTACGCACCTCCTTCCGATATTCGAAAAACGCGTTTGTGACACTCATATCGAAGGCATGAGTTATCACTCTCTGGGTCGATTTAGTGACCTAATAAATGTTCTATGTAGATACAGATACCAGTCAAAATGATCGACTCCTCCGATGTTTTTATTGTACTTAGTAACTACTTTCGAGACGTGGAACATCGTTTCTGCTCTTTCTGATTCCATCTTTCACAAATATCCACGTTTCCATTTCCAAGGAAAGTCGATCCCATATTTACAATAGAGCGATCATTCCATTTTGTCAAAATAATTCCGGTGTTTTTACAAGCGAACGTAAATGCTGTTCCAAGAATTTTTCAATACTTTATCAGAGGGAAATGGCGGTTGGAAAAATCTATTGATCCTAGTACCTGATGTGATGTGATGATGATGATGATGATAGTACCTGAAGCTTTCAAGCCTCGATTTTTCAAGAATTCCAAGAGATGGAAAATTGAAAAATAGTTGTCAAAATATGTCTCTGTACCAGGCTTTTTGAAATGTATCGCTGTGCGTAATTGGTAGAACCGATACAATTTCATATTATCCTTGATAATAGTAAAACGTCCATGAGAACACCAATTCATATCGAGTTGAGGTTATTTATAAATAACAATTAGTAGATGAATACCTATAAAAACTTTCATTTCTGCGAGCGTCACGTCCGTCCAGTTCGGTATATCATTTTCATTTGCGTACTGAGCAAAAGCGTACTAAGCGTATTGAGCAAAAGCTCATGACTAATGAACGTTTCAAAAAAAGTTATTGGCTTACCCACGATTCGGGGATTCGACATTTCTACAGTCTCAGGTTCTAGTTCTAGCTCGATTGACTCTTGACCACAAGGATAATCAGATTTTTTCCACTTGACTTCGGTATACGATGTTAACTTGAACTTCTTTATCAAGTTGTCTTTAAGGTCTTTTCGGGAAGTGGAGAGCTCCTCTTTGTACGTAAAGTCCTGACCAGCCTGATTGGGATCGTTTAATTGTGCCAGATGGTTGATTTCAATCGTTTCCATTTTTGAGCAGAGCGAGGAAATTTTGCGCTGCATGTTGACTTTGGAGCCCTTTTGATCGTCTCATGCTAAAAACGAAATTTGAAAAACAAGAAAATTTTACTCCCGCTAACTAGAATTGTCCACTACAGAGGACAAATATTGTAAACAACCCCTGAATTTCTTAGTATCATTTGTTGCGTAACTAATTGCCACAATCTTTGAAGAACATTATGATAAAAATGTTTTAACTTGATTTCTTGATTACCTTGATTTATCTTGATCAGATTCCTACAGACTGCCAATTTATCTCGCACTTAAGGATGGCATTTTCGAGAAAAATGAAAATATCTGAAAATGGCGACTTTTGAGCAGCTCCAGTATTTTCAGCTTCCAGTATTGCCAAGCAAACGGGATGTGTGCGAAAATTAATGAGACTGATTGTTCATTTTCCAAAATTCTCAATTTCTGTCAAATAACATTCCCCCTGCTTTCTTCCTCAAGGGGGATCAAGTTACCTTGGCTAGCTATTCACCGGCTACGTCGTGTTCCCACTGTTTGTAGTAGTACTGGAAGTTCACAGTGTGTGGAATTTTCTACAGACTTTCCTAATGATGTCCTCCTATGACACAAGCGATACTCAACTGAAGGGTGGAGACCAGTAGGGAAATTGAGTAAGCGCAGGACTAACTCTATTAACGAAGACAATTCATGGTTGCTCGGGTTTCTAAATTATTGGATGCTGTCAATGGTTTCAGACAGTTGAAGGCACTTGTTGCAGTAAGCGAAGGACCAAAAGAGGATGTAGTGCATGGAAGAAAAAGAAGAAGGAAAGAATTTCCAGGCATCGTTGCTTGTTTGGGTTAGGAATTAATCAATGCAATGGGAAGTAGCACTTATTGCATTAAGGTACTGACGAAGTAGAAGATTCCATTAGGCTAATTCTTCCTTTACGGTAAGAGAACTTCAGGGTAACGCTAACGCCTACCAACCCTAGAGGACAAAGAGCGGCAATAATTGACATCCCAGAGAAAGACGCTGTGCAACTCCTGGCTAAGGAGAAAATTAAAGTCGCCTGGGTTGTGTGCAGGATACGTCGAAGGGTAGCCCTAACTCCATGCTTCAAGTCCCTTAGCTTTGGACACATCTCCTTAAACTGAAAGGGGCCAGATCGAAGCAAACTGTGCTACAAGTGTGGCACTTCTGGCCATAAGGCGAAAGACTGCCCAAACGAACCCAGTTGCATCTTTTGCAAAGATAAGGGACGGAAGTCTGAAGTCTGCCTCATATCCCAGGAAGTGGTAGGTGCCAGGAGTTCAAAGAGGCACTAAGCAAGAAAAGAGCAAAGACATGATCCAAGTCCTGCAGATCAACCTTCACCGTAGCGTAAGATTTACTAGACCAAGTTGCGAGGGAGAAAAAAGTCGACTTGTTGCTGATATCTGAGCAACATCACAACAAGGAGAAGGCTGGATGGTATTGTGATCGATCCGGCACCGCCGCCATTTGGGTACGTAATAGGGCTCTATACCCACAGCTCGGACTTGCTCCAGCGGAAATGGCTTTGTGCTCACTGGGCGCACCGATGTGACATTCATAAGCGTCTATTTCACGCCGAATGAGTCAATTTCCTGTTTTCAGAGCAGGCTCGATGAACTGGAGGAAGCTGTCTCGAGCACGAAAGGCCGTATACTTGTTGGCGGTGACTTTAATGCCAACGCAATAGAATGGGGAATGCCTTTTCCAGACCCGAGAGGAAAAAGAATCGTAGATATGGCGGCTAGGAGGCAACTTGTCATCATGAATGTTGGGAACACACCAACCTTTCGACGGCGAGGCTGCTTGGGAACCATCCCGGACGTGACATTTGCTTTGGAGTCCTTAGTACCTAGGATACACAGATGGAGGGTAATAGAGGACTAGTCGTCGAGCGATCATCAGTACATTGCTTTGGCAATTGGCGAGTGTGCTACTCGACGCGTAGCAACCCAACCCTCAACAGTAGGTTGGAATATATCTAAAATAGACGACGACGCGGTCGCCGCAGTTCTTATGAGAGGGGAAACTATGACGGTAACGTGGGGAGCCTCAGCTGAAAACATGGTGAACTCCACCATGAGGCTCATCAAGAATGCGTGCGACTGATTTATTCCCAGGCGACGGCCTCGACACGATAAGCCTGCTGTATACAATTGGTTGGCAGAAATCGCCGAAAAGCGGAGAGAATGTCACAAACTCCGCCGCGAATCTCAACGTTTAAGAAATCGAGACGAGTCACACTCCCGAACGCTGGCATAGAGGCCGGCTAGAAAAGTTCTCGGTAGGTTAATTAACGAAAACAAGGCTCGCTGCTGGCACAACCTAGTTGAGGACATCGACAGAGACCCGTGGGGCTGGGTTACGAGCTTGCCATGCGGAAACTAGGAGCTGCAAGGAGGCCCTGTGTCTTTGAAACGGACAAAATGGACGAGATTGTTCGAGCACTCTCCCGTATGCATCCTATTCGTCCCAATGATGCAGATGTTGAATGTCTCGGATAATGCCCACTTTTTAGCGCCATCGAGCTGGATGATGCGGTAAAATCTTTAAAATCAAAAAAGGCCCCAGGGCCAGACGGTATACCAGCGGAAGTGATACAGCTTGCACATCAGCTTTACCCTGACAAGCTGCTCACCACTTTCAATGTCTCTCTGCAGCAGGGCGCGTTTCTAAATTGCTGGAAAGAGGCGAGGCTCGTGCTGATCCACAAGGGGAAGGAAAACGCGGAGCAACCATCTTCATATCGGCTCCTATGTATGTTGAACGCCGCTGGGAAGGTGCTCGAGAGGCTCATTAGAGAAAGACTTGGAGAGACCATCCGAACTGCCGGGGATCTGTCTCGTCAGCAGTACGGCTTCAGGGCTGGTCGATCCACGATCGGTGCAATAGCAGAGGTAGTGAGCGCGGTCCAGCAGGCAGAAGCCCACAATCACTACTCGAGACGAATAGCACTGCTCATAACACTAGATGTGAGAAATGCCTTCAACTCTGCTACATGGACAGATATTCTTCGTGCTCTGGAATATTTCAGGGAACCGACGTAACTGACACTCAGGACGTAAATAGCCTTCACCTCCCAAACAAAAAGAAGGTGCTGACGCAATAAATACTTTTTGCTGTTTGATTTCATTACGGCATATATATCCTGTAACAAAAGCATGAAAGTGGAACTGCATGATGGTGGATAAGAAGAAAGGTATAAGTAGATAAGAAACAAATCTGGCAGAGTTATAACCACATTTAAAGTAACTTCTTCAGTTACCTCAGCAGACATTAAATGGGCGACCTGTGCCTGCGCTGCTGGATATTTCTTAGTCTCTGGTATATACCCGCATAATTCAGACATTTTTCCTCAAGCAAATTTTTTGGATCGCTTTGTCGTCAAATGAGAAATGGATGGTAACCGTTCCTTGCCTGATGCCACGGAGATTCACCAATCGCAGCGTGTGTCGACTGTAGAAGCCTGTAACGAAGAAAGTTATCAAGCTCTTTCACGTAGTTCATGCTATAGCAATACACAACAAGAGTCAAATATAATCAAAATAACTGACTTTTCTCCAACCCCTCAATTATAAATTTTCCAATCAGGAAATAATAAGAGAAAGTACAAGAAATCGGAATTACTCAGCAGTTCACCCCACAAACGTCAACTCGGAAAAGAGGATCAAGATCAAAATAAAGCGACAATGAAGATTATCTCCAAAAGTCCAAAAAACCTTCAAATAAACCATACACGGAAAATTATCGGTATACACGGTCGGAATGAAATCTATACAGAGTCAATTTTTGAGGACTCAACTCGTTTTTCTGCTTATGATGAATGGTAGCATAAAATTGTTCATTTTATACTGGTGCTAGACCTTTCAAATGTGACATTCGTTTGTCAAAACAATTTTATATTTGGAACTTTAGAAGCCCTTGATGGGCAAGCACAAATTTTAACCACTTTCGTACGCAATTCCATCCGATATAGGTTGTAAGACTGCGCTTTTCCGATTTAAATTGTTGCCATATATGCGATCAAAAGACACTAGAAGTAACCTAAATTGTGTGCTTTTAAAGCTTAATAAAAAGGATTGTAACCACTTCTATGTATAATCCAAAATTAAGTATGCAAACTTCGGGATCCTTATCCTAGAAGTATTTGATAATTTTTGTAGTGGATGAAAAACTGCGTACAATTACGCTCTATGAATCTAAACTAAACATTGTTTCGGAGAGTTGGTTAAACCTGCAATAACAAATGCTCTTTACAGGATAATAACACTATTATCTATGTTCCTTATTATTAACCAACACATGACACAATAATTTCATACAAATGATAGTGCGTTCGCTTGGCAAGCAAAAATACGAGGGTCTTCTCATGATTACGCTGTTTGTCGTTCCCTCGCGATAAAAGGATGTTTGAATAAAACACCGGAAACTCGAAAAACAACCATATGAACACATTTCAACAATGAATAGTGTTAATATGATGTGAACGAACTTCATATGATAACGGAAACAGTCAAAACTAAAGTATCTCAATCCGAATGCGTTTGCATTTGCTTTCAAGATAATGTTACTTTAGCTCCTGAATTTTTCTCTTTTTTCTTTTTGAGTAGCCCCAAAAATTTTATCAGTTAGTAAATATTTTGTTTTTCCACCGCAAGGTGTTAATCACAAAATGAGGAAAAAATGTCTGGACTATTGCACTTGAATATTGTTTAACGATAAGGTAAATCCTTCCTGGGTTGGAAGTTTGTATGCGAATAAACTTAACTTGAATTTATTTTTGACGGCAGCTTTATTTGTCTTAAAGGCACCTTAGTATGTCGGTCACTGAAGATAACTACTTGAAAGTATCTCAGGATTATACTGAAATTTGTATAAATAATGCTATGCAAACTGAGGAAAAAAAAGACTTATTGGGGTTATAATTTCACTAGCATTCCAACTTCCAAGACCGTATCCTTGTTCTTGGATTGCGTAAGATTCGTCTTTAAGAAATAGTTGAAATACAAAATATTTTGCAAATGACGTGATTTCATAGTTTGGCGTGCGTTGACCTCGCATACAAGCAAAATGTGATTTCTTGAAACAAATTATGAATACGCAATGTAACACAACTCAACAGGATTACGTACAAGTGTTGTTTTATAAAAGATTTCGTGTCAGATGCTCAAAGATTTTATGGAAATTAAACAAATCCGTTTTTTAAATATGGACATTGCTAGAATTCTATTTGTGTTTGTTTACTATGCGAGCTAGTTCGAAGTTTCACACCGGCGGTGTTGATAATTTTTTACTCCAAGACCACTCCAATGACCTCAGGTGCTATTTTACAAGTTCTAAGTGTCAACGTAATTAATAAAACTTTTAACAAATGGAAGAGCTAGCACTCGTGTGGATCAAAACAAGCTTCAACGCCGATCTAGTGACATCCTAAATGTATTCGTATCAATCACGGGGCGTCTATCTGCGCTTATCGAAAGTATCTAATCTACGTACAGAAACATCTAAAATCTCATGTTAGTCGTATGTCACTAGCCAAAGATATTATCCTCGCAACACCTACGCAATTAACGGCCCCACACACCTTGGGCTGCTGGTGGTGCGGACACAATCTTGGCATCGCACCACGCCTTAAATCGATTGTAGCTGTCCCCTTGAATAAATAATATTTTCGTAATAAAAACGCATGCCTTGGCAGATACGTGTGCGTAGTACGTGTGTGTATCTAGGAATCGCGCTCGCAGGGACCTGCGCCGCATCCAGAAGTTCAGAACTAAATCAAATGGCCACTTAATTTCTTAATTTATGGCTATGAGCGTACTTAGCATAAATACTTCATAAATTATCGTATTATCGGTAGTTGGTGATAAATTACAATTCGTAGACAGTCAGTGTACAAATTGTGGTACAAGGAAGCTTCGATCTTGACTAATAGATACTTAGTTGGGCGTTCTTTTTCACGGTGCGCGTGGTCCAACAACATCGGGTTCCATTCTGGCGACCGGTTGTGTAAAATATGTTTTGACTACCACCATTCAATTTTGTGATTTATTTACGAGAATGTGTTTTAAGGTGTTTTGGATGGAAATTGCAATGAATTATTGATGCGTTAACGAATGCAAGTAGACATACCCATGAGCTCATAAGATGCAGGAGCCAGATAATATCGTTTTGATTCGGAGCCGATCAAAATTTACGTCAAGTTTTAAAGGATATTATAAGTTTGGAGATGAAATTCGGCTCAGTGGAAGGATGTTGTTCCAAGCTCATCCACCATTGTCTGCGAATCAACTCCCTTTCAACAAATGACGCCACATAGTCCTTCGCTAATGGCTATTCCTGGAATATGTCGCTATGCCAACTATCCTTTTCATATTCTTTTTAACTAATAAGACCGAATATTGTGCGCTGTAAATTAATGCTAAACATTTAGAGTTATTGAGAATCCTTATCCTCCTCAAGTTTAAAAAACTATTTCCGCAATTTTGGTGAATCTAAATTTTCTTTCCTTTCCTCTTCGTCAAAACCGAAAATAATATACTTTTTGTTAATACGAGGGCCGTTTAGTAAGAACCCGTGTTAGAAATGAAGACACAATTTTTTCAAAAAATTGTTTTTTTACTTTTCAACCTAATCTCCTTTTAGAAAGATGCACTTCTCCAAAACATTCCAGCCATTTTTTAACCCCTTTAAAAAATAGGATTTGTCGAGCAAAATACGCCTTTGTCTCGAAGATGACTTCTTCGTTTGGGCTAAATTTCTTTCCCATTAGCCATTACTTCATGTTAGGGAACAAGAAAAGGTCACAGGAAGCCTGATCGGATGAAAACGGGGGGGTGCGGCAGCCATTCGGGACGCGATTCATGCAGTTTGGCGGTGACAACTCCGGATAATTGTGCTGGTGCGTTATCATGGTGAAACGGAACTTTCTTTTTCGCCAAATGTGGCCGTGTTTCCTTCAATTTTTTGTCGTAGCTCATTGTAGCATTGTCCATTGATTGTTCTTCCCTTTTCTGAAAAATACACAGATATGACTCCGTTTCCCGTCCTAAAAATCCGTCAAGACGACTTTTTCGGCCGATGAGACCGTCTTCACCTTCTTTGGGGCAGATTCATCAGGAGAAATCCATGATTGTTGCTTAGTTTTAGCGACTATTTGGAGGGGTATAGAATGCAGTGTATCTAAATCTAATGCCAAATAGACAAGCTTCGAATTAGATCAGGAAGCCCTGAAGCTTATTCGTACCCGAAATAACCTTAGAAGACAGTGGCAAAGATCTAGGGATCCGGCCTTGAAGTTAGGCGTGAACTCACTCACTACAACAATTCGGAAAAAAATCTCAAACCTACGGAATCAGTACTGGAACCAAAAGCTCCAGAGCTTAGATTTTAACTCAAGGGGACTTTGGCGCTTTAATAAATTTTTCAAAAGCAAATCTCACAACCTGCCTTACCCATTTAAAGACGCAAGTGGCCAGCAGACTTACTCTTGTGAAGAAAAAGCAGAAATTCTGGCTGATAAATTTCATAACTAGCACAAAATCTCAAACAAAAGGCGCAATGATATCATAGAAACGATGATAGAAAACTCTGTGCAGAGTACATCCAACACATCTAACTTGCCCCCTGGCGCCTATATCAAGTCCAGAGAAATAGTTAGGCAACTTAAAAAACTTAAGAATCGCACAGCTCCTGGGACTGATGGAATTCCTAGTTCCGTGATGAAAAATCTGCCAAAGAAAGGGATTGTGCTCAATTGCCTCTTATTTAATGCTTGCCTCAAACTATCTTATTTTCCATTCGCCTGGAAACAAGCTGTTGTAGTACCACTGCTAAAGCCTGGAAAGGATCCACATGAGCCAGAAAGCTACAGGCCAATAAGCCTATTGCCAGCCTTTGGCAAACTATTCGAAACGTTAATTCTCAAAAGACCCATAGACTTCTTGGAAAATGCCAACATACTTCCTAACTTTCAGTTAACTTTCGGTTAACTTTCCGACTAACTTTCGGTTTCAGACACGGCTATTCAACGGAGCATCAGCTGTATCACGTCTCAAAGGACATTAAGACTGTTCTCATAGGGAAACAATCAGTTGGAATGATCAACAATCGATATTGAGAAAGCTTTCGATAGAGTCTGGCACGAAGGTTTACTTTATAAGCTCCAAGAGTACAAAACTCCAGCGTACATACGAGAGTGGGGTGAAAAGTTTCCGGCCTGACCAAGAGATGGCGCCACTAGGTCTACTTTTGGAGCGACATCCTACAGTACCATTCCTACCGAGGTTGTATGTACAGTTTCAGTCCGACCGCTAAGTTAGTTTGCGTTTGAGAGCACATTGCGCGAGACGCCTCCGTTGTTTTCGAGAGAATGGAACATTAGAAAAACGTGCTGTCATCAAATACTTATATTTGAAAGGTTTTATACACCAAAACAAATAAAAGAAAAAATGGATTCAATACTAAGAGACTCCTCCCCATCATATTCAACTATTAAGCAGTGGGTTTCTGAATCTAAAATGGGTCGTGACAGCCCCTCTGACGAGCCTCGCTCGGGACGGCCCGTTGAGGTCACAACTTCAGAAATTATTGAGAACATCCATCATATAGTGTTAGCAGACCGCAGGTTGAAAATGCATGAGATAGCTGAGACATGTAGGATGTCTGCTGAACGTGTGCGAAATATTTTACATAACCATTTGAGCATGGAAAAGCTGTGTGCAAGGTGGGTGCCGCGTTTGCTTACGCTCGACCAAAAACTGATTCGAAAAAACATTTCTACCGACAATTCAGCGCTGTATAGGCGTAATCCAAACGAATTTTTGCGTCGATTCATAACTGTTGGTGAGATTTGGGTCCACCACTACACTCCTGAAAATAAAGAACAGTCAAAACAGTGGACGAAAGGACGAACTAACCCCAAGCAAGGCAAAAATAATTTTATCGGTAAACAAGGTTATGGCTACTGTTTTTTGATAACCTTCAAAAGGGTAAGACTTTCACTGGTCAATACTAGGCAGAGTTATTGCAACGTTTGAAGCACGAGGTGCAAAATAAACAACCTCATTTGGCGAAGAAAAAAAAATTTGTTTCATCACGATTACGCACCAGCGCATTCTTCGATTGTTGCCATGTCCAAAATCCACGAATTGAGGTTTGAATTGATGCCGAATCCTCACTGCTCTCCAGACTTAGCCCCCAGTGACTATTACCTGTTTCTTAACCTCAAAAAATTGCTTGGCCGTAAAAGATTTAAGAACAACGAAGAAGTTATCGAAGCTGTAAATCAGTATTCTAAGGAGCTTGACGAATCTACGTTTAAAACTGGTATAACTTAATAAGAACACCGTTATGAGAAATGTATTGGTGTTGATGGAGATTATGTTGAAAAAAAAGCAAAAAAAAATCGTTTTTCTTGGTCAGGCCGGAAACTTTTCACCCCACTCTCGTACATAATTTGATAGCTTCCTACCTCAAAGACAGATCATTTAAGGCAAAGGTCCGAGATAGCACCTCTACTGTAAGAAGTATCCCTGCTGGTGTTCCCCAAGGCTCATGTCTGAGCCCTACCCTTTTCAATGTCTATACTTCCGATCTCCCTACAAGCGAGCACTGTCAAATAGGTGCCTTTGCGGACGATACCTGTTTTTATACTTCAGGAACTCACCCAAGTACAATAACAGCTAACTTAGAGAAAATGCTTGAAAAAGTATATCAGTTCTTCCACAGGTGGAAAAAAGCCTCAATATTGACAAAACTAAGGCAATATTTTTCACTAAAAAACTTAAACGTTTGAATTGAATTGAACATAAAGAATAAGATGATAATTTTAAAGATGGTAATTCAGCCTATCATATTATACGGAGCGCCTACTTGGAGGCAATGCGCAAAATATTTGAAATCAAAGCTTCGAGTCACTCAAAACAGATACTTGACAATGGCGCTAAATAAGCCTTATTATTTCTCATCACGCAAATTACATGAGCTTGCTAATATTAGCCCTATCAATAAACTCTCCCTCTCACGCCGAAATAATCTTTTAGCTAAGGTAGAACAGGCGTCGAATCCATACATTCAAGCACTCAAGAGTTAGATTAATATATCAACCTGAGAGATCATGCGTCCTCAACCGAGTATTGATAGTTATTACTAAGATCCAAAATATTATGAAAATAGCTTTTAACATAGGTAGTAGTAGTAGTTTAAGTTAGAGTTAAGTTTAAAAGAGGTTTTCCTTGAATTTTTCTCTACTATTATAAATATATCATATGAATAAGAAACATTTGTGGTACAAACAGAAAAAATTCTGTGGATGCAATGAATACCAAATTCAGAACTCTCACTTTGAGTATAAGCTTAGTCCTGAAAATTTTTTAAGAAACAATAAAGAACTTATTAAATAAATAGTTGTAGGTGTATAATGATGAAACGTTACAATACCCCTCAGGATGTCGCTTAAATTGCTCCAAAGTCCAAATACAGCTCCGAAGTTAACAGCCGCATACGTTTATTGTCTACCGTGAGCAATCGCGGCATCCACCAAGCCGACCATTTTTTCATCACCAACTTATCATGTAAAATATTAATTTCCGTCTTGGTCGACATATCTACAACCTCTGCTACTTTGCGCACTATCGTTTGTCGATTAGCGAGAATTGTGTTGTAGATTCAGTGAAAGATTTCCTCTGTAATCACGTCTGCTGAATGTTCGCCCGAATGTTAACATTGTTGAGCCAATATCTAGATAGATGGCGAAGTGTCCCTATAAACAGCATCCAACTTTTATCTACCCACATTTTTTCCATCCAAAAACAAAAAGCAAATAACCGAACGATACTGATCTTCTTCCATAGTCACGAAACATATCTTCCTCGAATGCCTGCCAAATCCGAATTAACCTGTCAATCAGTCTTCAATTCGTTTAAGGGGTTACATGGGTTTCGCAGTTTCAAAAAAATCGATTTTTATTGTCTTATTAATTTTTACAACCTTTCGAGAATATTGTCGTCAATTTTCAGGTCGATCCGAATAATAGTTTCGGAGATACAGCCATGTGAAGGTGCGCGCTCGAGATCAGCTAGGCTCCGAGCACCGTAGCTGCTCGTCTATTGTTTGTCTGCTTTTCTTGTCTATTGTTTTGACCATAGCGTAAACACAAACAGCGCTCACACTCCGAACAAACGACCGATCTAACGGTATTTGAAAAATTCTGGAGAATTGCATTGGTGTTCGTAAAAATGTTTATTTTTCTCTATTTTGTCTATCTGTTTACATTCTACTTGTAAACAAAACGAGCAAAAAATAAATATTTTTACTAACACTCATACAATTCTGCAAAATCCGTTAGATTGGTCGATGGTCGGAGTGTTATCGCTGTTTGTTTTTACGCTATGGTTTTGACTTTCTAGGGGCAACTAGTTTGAAATACTTCAGTTGGTGATTACTTCTTGAATCACGAGGTTCATTTAAGGTTATTCAAAGTGTTTGTTGTGAAATTTGTTTGTTGTGAAACAGACGGCGCTCGTAGAAACGATAGACCAAGGAAAAGGAGACAGTCATTCAATCCTAAAAATCCGAAAATTAATGATGATTCCCTCGCGAGCATGTTGGGAAAAAAGTTAAAAAGTGACGATAAAGAGCACGTGCCACAGGAAGACACGCCCCAATATTCAATAAAAGACTTTGCCTTAGTTTTTTCAACACTCTCATCTTTTGTGCGGTGTTCTAACATTATTAAAAATAAAGATAAAGAAAAATTATGTGATGGAAAATTGGATTTTAAAGCATGAGAATGATATGATCCGAAATATATTTTATCATGTAGGAAAATCGGAAAAATGTCTGAAATTAATCGCCGGTTCACTTTTGTTATGCAAATATTGGGCTGGGGCTTGCCGAATGCAAAAAATTTTGCGGTTTTTTGGATCTCAGCAGTTCATTTTTAAATCAATCAACATACGATTTTTATATTCATAAAATACTTGAGTATATCGGGACAATTGCTCAAACACTGTTCTCCTCGGCTGCTCAAGAAGACGAACAATTAACGAGCGACGAAAACGACGTTGAAGCTATGATAGATGTGAGTGTTTCCGCTGAATCATCGCAATCATGAATCGCAAACCTATGCAGCGCCAATCACACTGGAGCATCTGGGAACATGGAAGTATCTTCAATGTTTGAAATGTTTAAACACTCTATTGATAAATATGGCCTGAGGTAGGTCAACTATATAGGAGATGGGGATGCAAAACATACTCAATACTATACTACATTCTCAAAGCTCAACCTTATGGTGAAGATTTTATTATCAACAAAAAAGAATGCGTTCGGCATGTACAGAAGAGGATGGGTACCCGTTTACGTGATTTAGTCAACAAAACAGTTGAGGAAAAACTAGTCGATGGTAAAACAAACTAGAAAAAATTCTTTCTGGTGAAGGTAAACTGACTGGTAAATTGATTGATAAATTAACTGCTTATTATGGTTTGGCAATAAGAAGAAATTGTGAGTCAGTTGAAAAAATGAAAGATGCTATATGGGCTACTAATTACCACTACAGCTCTACAGGCAAAAATCCTCAGCACGGAAATTGCCCAAAAGGTCCACACTCCTGGTGCGTCTGGCAACGAGCATCGGTTACAAACACTATTTCATCATTCAAACATGATTATACTGCATTTGCAGATGATGTTTTGACTTTATTGCACCTATCTATGAAGATCTCAGTAAGGATGAGCTTCTGGCGCGGTGTTTTGGTGGTTTCACACAAAATAATAATGAAAGCTTGAACCAGTTAATCTGGAAGATTACTCCGAAAATACTTCCTGCTGGTTCACAAATCGTTAATATTGCTGCATTAGTCGCTGCTTGCAATTTTAATGAAGGAACATCAGCTTTATCATGCATGGAATGGATTTGAAACTTGGCCGAACTTCCCACGAATATGCCCGAAATGCTGATGAAAACCGTGTAAAAACAAAAATCTGCAAGCGAGACTCCCGAAGCCTGGATTCACCATAGACAGGAGCAAAAGGATGCCCTAGACATTGCAGCTGCTGCAGGTTGTTTACTTTATGGCCCAGGAATTGACGATTCAATGTAGGTTAAAAAAAATTTTTTCCCCAGATTTATTGTTACACGAAACTTTAAACACGTTTTTCTCGTAACTGTATTTTCAAAATCGGTTGTCAAAAGTTCTCGAAAACTTCTCAACCGATCTTGAAGAAATTTTATACTGGTCTTTAAGATACAGATGAAGGATTCTTTTATCTTTCAATCACAACTATTTAAAAAACAAAAAATGAAGGGAAAATTTGACCAAAATTTGCATTTTTTTGTAAAAATGTCTGCCAAAAATGCAATTTTCGTGTTATTTTTTCCTTCGTCCAAGTTCTAGTTTATGTTCTTAACTAAAACAAGAATTTTTTTTTCACTTTAGGCGATCCTGTCATGAGTTATGCTGACAACGCGGACGCACCTTTTTCTCGAGGCGTTATCGGAAATGACGTCCCAATGGCGGAGTTTTAAATATTTTTCTTTGAAAATTAAATGAATTATTCTTCAAATGTATATCTTTAAGACAGTAAAAAGTTTGAATGAAGTATTTTATTCCTTATGCATAAAAAAAAATTGTTGAAAATAGACGTTTAGACCTTAAACGACGTTTAGTGAATGGCAGCACACGAAGATAATACCAACTTTACTCAGGAATGCCCTCTGCCGTCAAACACAGTTTGCTCTGCCTGACCCACCCTGGTTGCTGCTACCAATCTTTATTCCAACTTGCAATATCTGTGGGGCGGGATATCTTACTTGAAATAAGGGTTACCTGGAGGCAGTGCGATTGAGCATTCTTGTCTGTAAGTACAATGATGATTAACACTCATCGCCATTTAACCAAAAACTCTATCGTCTTGTCTGTCATTCGTGGATTATTGGAGGCTTGGATATTGGTTCGACTAGTTTCATTAGCCGGAACTTTGAGGGTTTGCATGATACGGTTCGCAATCTTGTCCATCTTGTCAAATAGTTTCATTGCTCTCTCTCGTATTTATTCCTCTTTGTATTGTACAGTTGTTGTATTTTCTTGTATTCTCGTATTTATTCCTTGTGTAGGTCCGTGTTCGCAATAAACCCTAGAATTCGGCAAACACAACGCAAGCACTCTTCTGCATGGCTGAAATGAGTGATCCTTGTGAAGCTGAAGCTTAGACAGTGCTCAGGCTCAAAAGATCATCGTTTACCCTAAATTTAAAAGATCGATCTATTAGGAAGTAGTGTATGAGTTAATGTGTAAAAGGAGGATATAGAGTTCATGCATTTTGACTACGCGTTCTGCATGCTTGACTTTGCCAAAGGCTTTAGATGTGCTAAATATAACTAAGCTTTCTGTGGTAAGATAAATTTTTTATGAGCTGGAAAATATCTTAGAAACAAAGTGTACCCACTTAAGGGGGTAACACTTGCAATACGCTCCTAACTTAACGGTGTCCGACGACAATTTTCCAGGTGCATTGGTATATGTAACTAAAATTTTTTGGAAACAGGAGAAAGAGAAGAAGGTGCGGAACAATGCGCGTCTCTTAAATTTTGCATTCATACACAAGGATTCATTACTATGGCTTGATCTGAAAAGGTTTAACTTCAAATTTTCAAATCTGATTTAAGACTGTAACCATAACGTAGCTAAACATTTCCCAGAAACTCGGGAGGTCAGCAATAAAAATTGAGGATATGACTGATAGGGTTTCAAGCGACCTAACATCACGGAAAGAAGCAGCGACTTTTCTCCCGACAAGCACTGGAAAGAGGTCCTTGTCAGGAGAGTGATCCTCTGAAAGTGGAAAAACTAAAAGCGGTTGATTGGAAAAACAGGACCGAACCTTTTTTTACGTTGGTTGATAGGGAACAAACTTAAGGAGAATAGAAGGCTGATCATCTTACATGCACAAAATAATACTTTAAGGAGTTTTTGCTTATACTCAAAACCACACCAAGATGAGAAGTCAAACGGCCATATCTTGGCAGAAACAAAGATTCATTAACAACCAAAAGATGGATAACGTCACCGTACGTTCTTGCTTTTTCGAGACTGATTTGCTGCAAAGCATTGCACTGTCACCCAGTACAAGAATACCATACAGCTTTAAAAAGATTTCTCGTTGAAAACGAGAAGAAACTTCTTAGCCTGGGGAGGGACACAACTTCTAATCAACAGGGAGACAATAGTGCCTTTCAATGATAGGCATGGTTTGGAAGTTGTTTTCAGCACCAGAGACAACCAACTTAGGATTCTAACTAAGGCGCAATTGCCGAATTGGTAAATTGCCCCTATGGTGCCAAGATATAAATTAAATCGCCAAGGAGCAAAAGGTTGAAGAAAAATATAACCTTAATTTATGAAGTCTAACAATCAAATGACTTACTTTCCTATCAAAACTAATACCTCAAATCCTTGTTTCTGATACCCCACAACCTGGTCCCGCGATAGAAGGGTCACACAGGTGTAAATTCTCCTTCCTTGAGGCCAAAATTGAGAGCCTTTTGGCTCCCGAAATAGCCTCCATGAATGTGACTTCTAGTTCCCCCTTAACATGATTGTCTTCGTAAGAACTGTGAATGCCCTTAAACTAAGTCAATATTTTATCTGTTGGGAGACTATAGGTGTAGCACGCCACCTTGTACCATTTTAGATAGTCAAAACTTTTGTCAAAGTCAAGACTTTTAAGGTCCTCAATTGTTTTTGGACGTAACGAAGTTCGCATGGAACATGGGGCATCGAGCTGATTCTTCTCAGATGCTCGGTGTATTCTTTCTCTAAAAGGCTTTCGATTAAGCCTATAGCACACTATCGATGGAACCCTCTGTTTTTTCATTGCAGCAATTTCGGTCGAATTTTTCTTAGCTCCGACAGCTATACTATGCACTGGTGTGGATAATACTTACCGAAGCATTCGAGACCGCTGGATGCAGCTATGGAAAATTCCTTTCATTCAGGTTTACTGAGCGCTTCAAAGTTGGCTCCGGGGTTGGAAATACAATTGGCCTATTCTGACCACCCTCATATTAGGCCATTTCCATCGACTCCTCAAGATCGGACTCGTTGTCATAATCAGTTCAAGTGTCTCCTTCTGTAGTCCTTCTTCTCCTTCTGAAAATCATCCACAGGTAAGTTCTCTGCAGGAACTTTTAATTTGAGTTTGCAGCTTGGTATAAGATCTAGCAAGAACTTCTCAATGACATTTTCCCCAAAGTTTTGACAAAATCTGTTTTGCCAAAAATTTTGCAGGTTTTTCTTAGCTTTCCGCGTAAAAGCAGCCTTTGCCGCCGAGAGCTCTTCCTCCGCTCTCATGTCACCCATTCTCACTTCTCACCCATTCTCACTGAATTTCAAATTCAGAGTTTGGATGCCAGGTTAAATTAAGGGCACCCAAACAGCGACATTAATTAATTATTTTCTTTTTATATACTAATAGACGATATATATTTTTATAATATTATATATTTGTAAGGGCTTTGACGTCTGATAAAACATTCCCCAAAGAAAATTCTTCCTATTTCACCTAACACTATCGGACACTTTGCTAGCGAACACACTTTATCAGTCCCCTACGTATGCCTATGGCCTATCTATGGCCCTATCACACTATTTATCTTTCTATCTTTGATTTAAACATATTATATAGCTGAAATTAAAAATATATGTTCATGTTGAGAAAGTGAATGAGGTCGAAGACGTCATAGCAAAACTAAGCAATACGTACCTAAACAGGTTAAGAGACCACTCAAACAAAACCGCTAGTGTCATTCTCACGGCAAAAACTTTTTCTAACCTAAAGAAAAATAACCCAATAAACTACCCAGAATGCAAGGCATAAATATAAATCGGTGATTTGTATAACAGGCCGCAAAACAAGCCTCCAGACCCAAGCAGACAAGATGGGGAGAAGCAACACACAAAAGTGGACAATGCAGGGGAAGTAGTGAATACTATCGCCATCAACCCAGAGGACATCAAATCAGAAAATATAGAGCTCATTCTTACCATGCTGACATGAAGTCTCGTGGATTAACGTGGACACCTGCCTTGTACGGCTTAATCCCACGGTCTCCATAGACGGGTTGGAACAATGTGTCACCCACCACCCCTAGAATCTGAGACAAGTCTCAGTCCTAGGTCCCAATTTATTTAACCTACCTGGATTCCCGAACACAAATGGTGAGTGCTATCCGCCACTCTCTAGCCTTCGAAACCACAACCACCACGTTTCAGCCAAGGATAGGCTCCTCACCGTGTAGGGGGCTGACAGTAACCTGTCATGGGCGTCCCCCTAACCCGTGGTTCAGATAACCTCTGATCAGCTTACCATGCTGACAACTGAAGTAGAACTGTCCCTCATATATCGGATATGCAAACACTACAAAAGGGGTCTCAAGGAAAAATACAGCAACAACGTCGTCCGCGTTTAAGCAGCCTCAACTATCGACGCCAAAGAAGACCGCCAGGTAGACAGGACATTATGGATAGCATGCGAGTCTTACAGCAAAACAATTGTTCATGCAAAGAGCTCAGCAATATAGTTCTACCTTAGGTTCAGATATTGAAATAATGTATGCTGGAGATTTCTAAGCTAATTCATATAAATAAAGTAAAATAAAAATGAAAAAAAACTTCCCAACAGAAAGCCTAACTCGGGGCAAATCCTATCATTGTGGAAAACGAAAAATCGAGAAAAGAACCAAAACAATTTGTGTAGCGTGTGATGTTTTTTTTTAATTGTTGGGAGATGAAGACTATTTACGCCCTGAGTGTCGGACTCCCAGTGATAACCGGGCTACCGACTAAACACCTCCCCTGTCACCACATGAACTTATCCTGGAACTGGTTATCACATTACATTGGACTAGGCCTCATTAAGTGTCGCGTAGTGGCGCTCTTTCAGCACGGATGGATGGGAAGGAAGAGGATTACCGTCAGACAGAACCCCCTTTCGGCTGCACCACCAAGCGATCCAAGATGCCCTTCTTCATGAGAAGAACCGTCCGTACGTAATGCGACACGAAGTTCCAATTGTCTTTTGACTTCATCTTTTCCCGTATTTTGTTTTCTGGGGGGAGCACGCCTATTTTCTCCGAGAGATGCGCACGGAGTCTTTTCCACCTCCCGCATGCAAGGCACATGTGGCAGGCGTCACCTGTCATCCCCGGCCAGAACAAACAAGCTGGGGATGGTGATTTTCTCATCTTATACAGGTAAGACAGAAAATAACTGTGCCCACTAAGCAGTTGCCTCAGATAATTATCAGTCTCACCTCTCTCCTCTCCTCTCTCCTCCTCCTCCTCTCTCCTCTCACCTCTCTCTCATCAGTTTCGCTTACCCATGATTTCTGCCACAAAGTTAGCTTTACTCTCCCCTCGGCTGACGACTTCTCTTGCCGACTCACCCCTACGTAGGTACACTCGTTTTCGTTCTACCGCAAGTAGCATAACAGGGACCACGCTCTCTAGATAACCATCACTGCTGGTTCAGAGACAATGCGACATGCAGCTGCAATCCGCAAACCTCCTCACCTCTGTACCTGTGCCAGACGCCTTCGGTAAGACTTCTTGCTAAGAGAGTCAGCCCAGACTTCGGTTGGTCGAGGTTGGTGCCCCTATGTTGGCCATAAGGCGCCTGAGAGCTAACTCTCCCACAGCAGCTTTATCTGCTGTGGCTCGAATCTGGTCGAAGAAGCTCATTCTCGAGTCATTCATCAAGCCAAGGTATTTTATAGATTCCTTTGACTCGTTGATTGTTTCTCCGATGTGAACGGAAATAACACGAGAGATGCGCTTCTTGGTCAGTATGACAACCTCGGTCTTTTTAGACGTTAGGCTAAGCCCACGGTTTGTCAACCCCTCGTTCACCTGACGCATTATCGCACCCGGTTTGAGTTGCGCCTGTTCGACAGTACGTCTGGCGACTTATACTGCCACATCATCTGCGTAGCCAATCAAACGTGACTCCTCCGGTAACTGCAACCTCAAAAGCCCGTCATTTAATAGGTCCGGGCCAAGAATGGAGCCTTGCGCCACCCGTGATGTAACTTCCATTCTTCGCCGACCACCCAATCTGTCAAGGATGAGCTTCCGGTCTTTGACGTAGTCCTTCAACATCCACTTCAAATACTTCGGCACTCTGAAATAATCCAAAGCACGGGGAATATCTGCCCATCTAGCAGAATTGAAGGCATTCCTCACGTCAAGTTTTACAAACAGTACCATTCACCTCGAGTGGTAATTGTGGGTTTCTGTTCAGTGGACCGCATTCACCACCTCTGTTATTGCACTGATCGTGGATCGCCCAGACCTGAAACCGCACTGCTGACGAGATAGTACGGGAATGTGTCTCTCTTCCAAGTCATGATTTCACCGCCCATTAGCACTGCGGCTAACGCGTCAACATCTATTTTAGCAATGTTTCAACCTACAGTTGAAGGTTGGGTTGCAACGCGTCGAGAAGCACGTTTGCCAATTTCTAAAGTAATGTACTGGTGATCGCTCGCAGAGTTGTCCTCGAGTATACTCCATTTGTGTATACCAGGCACTAAGGACTCCGAAGCAAATGTCACGTCCGGGATGGTTCCCAAGCAGCCTCGCCGTCGAAAGGTCGGTGTGTTCCCAACATACATGATGTCCAGTTCCCTCCTAGCCGCCATTTCTAGAAACCGTTTTCCTCTTGGATCTGGATGAGTTATTCCACATTCTACCGCCATGGCATTAAAGCCACTATTTACAAGGATTCGGCTTTCTGTGATCGAGACAGCTTCCTTCAGTTCATCGGGCCTGCTCTGAAAACATGAAATAGACTCATTTGGCTTGAAAAAAACGGTTACAAATGTCATATGTCGCACACTCAATTAACACAAAGCCATCCTCGGTGGAAAAACTCCGGGCTGAGAGTAGAGCGCTATCCCGCACCCAGATGGCGGCCTGCTTGTTGTGGTGTTGCTCAGATATCTGTTGCAGGTCGAATTTTTTCTCCCGCGCAACCTGGTTGAGTAAGTCTTGTGTAGTTGGTACTTGGATCATGTCTTCACTTTTCTCTTGTCATGTGCCTCATTGAACTCCAGGCACCTGACACTTCCTGGAATATGAGCCAGATCTTCAGTTTTCAATTCTTGAGCTGTGCGCAAGACGCAACTAGGTTTATTTGGGCACTTTTTCGCCTTATGGTTGGGAGTGCCACACTTGGCACACGTTGCTTCGATCTGGCCCCTTGCTATGTCTACTATTGCCACCCTTTGCCCTCTGGTATTGCTAGGTATCGGCCTTAGCCTAAAGCTATCTACCGTAGGAAGAGTTTGTCTAATGGACTATTCTACTTCTCTGGCATCCGCAACACAGTCTATGTCTCTTATTTCCAAAGAGGCCATTGGCTGTAATGTCGAGATAATAGCTTTAGAGCTAAGGAGGTCCTTGGCGGCACCCTCGAACAGGCCCTTGTCGGTAGACTCCGCCCCAAGTTGTACGAGGAGGCCGCATGTTATGGTCGCTCTTAACGCTCGTATGCAGACACCTTTTTTTCGGGTTCCATATTTCACCTGATCTCCTTGTTGACATCGGCGTAAGTCCTCCCGTCTGCAGGCTTGAGTTTCAAAGCATCGCTACGCTGGTTGTGCCTGGTTTTTTAGGCATCGCGCTGAGTTTTGTGCCGTCGTGCTTTTCGGGTGGTTGTTCAATCTTTTCAGTAAGAAGTCAGCACATTTCTCTTCCCCTTGACTATTGACTGTTGCCACGAGCCCTTTTACCCATTTCCTGCAATCAGGTTTTAGTAGGCTACATGCTGCTTTTTTGCCCTTCACTCGAGGAGTAGTATTTTCGATGAGGGGAGGAGTTTACTTCTCCTGTGTTTGGCTTTCAACAGTCTCTGGCGAATGGCGCTTAGTGTCGATGACTCCGATCCCGAGCGCTCCTACTACGCATCTTGTATGACTTGCTCCATCGACTCGAGCCGATGCAGACTCGGAGGAGGAGTAGTTTGGCCAAGTGCGCCACCACTGAAAAATGCCCTGGCGACTTATTCCCTACCTGATTGCTGGAGAGAAGCCCGCATGTGGTCGAGGCCCCCTCACACGTCGCAGTGTATCTCCCCACCCCTAGTTTATTTTGTTTGTCATCATTCATCATTTTTTTTGCTGCATTTTCATATAGTTTGCTTGATATTTAATGATAAGTGTTACATTGAGTTTTTTTTAAACTCAAGGATATGATGATTAATACTGATTGCTTAAGGTGTGACATGGGAGGTGTTTAGCCGGTAGCGGTAGTCCGACACTCAGGGCGTAAACAGCCTTCACCTCCCAAACAAAAAAAAAATCGCTCATTTCACGATGTGAAAATTAAAATTGATTTGAGAAATCAAACCATTGTTTTGAGCTTTTGTTTTGTGTTTTTGTACTTGGGAACTAAAAACTTTGTTGACGAAAGTCCTTGTGTCTCTCTGTAATGCATTGCGTATGCGGTAAAAGCCCAATTTTTATCCACTCGAACCATACACTCTCATTCAAATTCAATTTTTACTTGATATTTAAGGAGAATAACCCGTCCCGATCTTTCTGTAAACGAATATCGACTCTTTATTGGATCTAGAACAGCGCCCCATACTCAGATTTTGGCGTCATTTTTGGCAAACTTTCACGCTCTTCAACGGCACCGTGCAGGGTCAAAATGACCCGCTTCAACAGTATCCTTTACGTATCACAAAAATATAATTTGTACCGAAAGTGTTCAACATGAAAAACAATATCCTTATCTGCAAACCAGATTTTCAGAGCCAGGATGTAGCAGGCGAAATTCGATTGTGTGAAAAACAAATAAAAAGTGGAATTTCAGGGACACTGTTCGGTTTCATTATATAAAAGGATCTTTAACTGATGTGGAATAAAAGGAACTATTGTTGACTGTTGCATAAAATAGGTTCTACCGCATCCCAAAGGTGAACCGCAGTATCGATGCATTCCTTTGTATATTAGTCATAACCAATCCAGTCGAGAATTCCACAGCACAAACATGTTGATTCTAATGACAAGCCATGTTTATTATCATATCTGACAATAATTCGCATTGTTATTTACATAAAATGACGACATGACGATTCGATTAGGAAAACATATTCCTAATATTTCTCGCATCCAATCAATAGTTGCAGCCCAATGTCGACAATCGATTCGCCTGCGGCTCAACTGCAAGTAATATCCGTATCCAGCTTCCATAGTGTCTGTATTTACAAAGCAATAATTCACGACTCCTTGTTTACATCTGGCGTCACTTAAGCAGTATTGCCTCGCTAACCAGAAGAGATGTATTCTGCGGACGGAGTCTTCCTTGCGACCAAGATGGAACTCAACTCGCGACGGCTCCAGGGATTCAACGAGCGTGAAATCAAGAGAAAACTAGTACAAGTCGATCCAAGCATGTTAACATAGCGCGCCGTGTCCCATTTCTTCGACTGGCACTTTTTTTCAGTTCTTTCGAATTTGTGGATTTGTCGATTTGTTTGAGGGCTCCAAAATAACTAAACACTAATATTGATGTTGGCGCCACCACTTAAGTTCAGTTAAAATAATAAACAAAATCCGTTAACGAGGAGTCGATCGTTTTTATAAAAAATTACAAATATGTGCGATCAATTGAGACAGTCTAATTATATGCCCTTGAGTCATTCGAGGCATGAAATGGGATCGGTAAGATATAGCACCGATAACTTCGGGCTTCGATGATCTGCAGACGAAGAAGCCGCTGCAGGAGGATGGTGCAGGGAGCGGAAGTCTAGGATATGTGAACGTCTTCCAGTTGAACTATGCACCTACACGGATTGGCATGGTACCGCGGTGCTCATATACCGGTTGCCATCCTATTGGCTTGGTATGGTAATTAGGAAAATAATTATTATCATAAATTAGCGGATATTATGCTACTTGCCGTGGAGCACTCGCAAACATACAGCATGGGCGGTGGAGCATTAAAGGTAAAGTGTAACCACTTGTAGACCATTCTGAGCCATTTTTCATATGAATTGAATATTGAGGAACTTTATCCAAACATTTAAGTTGTTCATATTTATTATTGTACAACAAAACCATATTTTATTTATCCATTCGCAGATACTCAGATTTTTTTGCGCCATCTAATAAATTATTGCAGACAGGTTATTCCGCCCTTAATCCTTTGAGCGAATTGCTTCATACAATGTTTTGCATGGGACCAAACTTATTTCGGTGAAGGTGTCCTAACGCTCCATTTGATTACCATGTTCAACTATTATCCTTATCTAAGCAACGTCAGCCATTAACTATGAATCGACATATTGGATCAGATAACTAACATGCGTGGATTTAAACTAGACTGGAGTTAAATCAATAAATTAATTAGCAAGTCCTTAACGCCGTCGTCAGTGCAATAAAATACATTTTAAGCAACCTGCGCGGCTATCGAAAACGCGTTGATCAAATTTATTACACTTTGGGCAATAAATTCAATGAACATATTCGTTTGCATTTACAAAACATTCACAAACGGACTGTTCTCGAACGGACAACGAAATAATTAATTGGTCAGCATTTTGACAAAATTAAATGTTGTTTTATTACACAGGTGCTCCTGGTCGCCTACATTGGAAAAATGTTTCAATTTTCGTTGCATAAAACGAGCAGCTGGGCTAGTACGATTCCTTTTCAAGCAACGTCATGTAAGGCAGGAGACATTCATAAAATATCATCCTTTTGTTGACGAAATGAAAGATCCATTTTTTGAAAGTGTTTGCATTCATCGATCAACTCTTTTACCTTCTTACAAATGGCACTTTTAATCGCGTTCATTTATTAAGGAAACTTCAACAATATTCTGGACGTTGAAACACCGTTCATTTATTTGATATAAATGATAGCAAGCAGAATAAAGACTGCATCAAAGACTGGAGGACATGTGTATTCAGCCAATACTCACAATTAATAAGTGCAAGCTCAAAAAATGGTCGCAGGCTGCGATTGGTAATTTATAACCCACCCAATTGATTATTTCAAAATTACAATGTTCGTATGTGAAATAACACAAGTAAACACGATTTTTGAGTCTGAGTTCTGTGGTGTTGATTTTGATTAATTATGTCTAACTAAACAAGGAAAAAATACTTTTATCTAATAAAGTTTGCTTTTGTAGCAACCAGAACGAAATTTCAAATTTTAAGAAAATCTAAATTTTTTAAATCAGTAGAATACAAAAGTAAGAATAAGAACTTTAATTTATATGTTAATCACTTTTATTTAGAAAGAACAATAAAGGTGAATATCTACATATGTAAAATAAACAGAAAAAAGCTTTAAAAATGAACATTTTTGGTTTTTCTTTTGTGTAAGTAAGAACTTTCTCGTATTAAACTCCAAATGTAGTCACGCATCATGTTCTCATTGTGTTGTCCTTGATAACGCTGTTGAAAGTTCATCACGTCTTGATGAAAGCGTTCTCCTTGCTCTTCTAAATATGCCCCCAAGTTATCTTTAAACTGGTCTAAGTGAGCATGTAGCATATGCACTTTAAGGGACATTCTGCAACCCATGAGTTTGAAATTATCAAGCATGTTAGAAATGAGCTCTTCATAATTTGTGGCTTTTTTATTGCCAAGAAAGCCATGGATCACTGCTTTAAGGCTGAGCCACGCTTGTTTTTCGTGGGCGTTCAGTAACTCTGGGAATTCTTCACTGGCCATTATTTTCTTAATTTGTGGACCGACGAAAATACCAGCTTTAACTTTAGCTTCTGACAATTTATGGAAAAAACTCTTTAAGAATTCAAAGGCTGGAGAGTCTTGACGAAGAGCCTTCACAAATTGTTTCATAAGGCCTAATTTTATATGCAACGGGGGCATCAAAATATCATCGGCCTTCACAATGGGTTCATTCTTGACATTCTGTTTTCCTATCTGAAATTCGATCCGTTTAGGCCATGACTTCTGCTTGTAATGAAGTGTGTCGGCTCTACTATCCCATAAGCAAAGATAGCATGGATATTTCGTGTACCCGCCTTGCATTCCCACCAGAAAACCCACCATCTTAAAATCCCCTATCACTGGCCAGGCATACTCTTCATACTTTAACGTTTGAAGCACCATTTTAACGCTTTCGTAATTTTCTTTTAGCATTACAGAATGAGCCAGAGGTAGAGATGGAAATTTATTTCCATTATGAAGGAGGACTGCTTTTAAACTTTTTGTAGAGCTGTCGATGAAAAGACGCCACTCAGAAGGAACACAAGGGATTCCGATTGCTACAAATAAACCTTTCACATCATTGCAATAACAAAGTCCGTCTTCCTTTGTAAAAAATCCAGATAATATTTCATGACGCTTTCTTTGATCACTTATATTAACATCTTTCTTGAGCAAATTCCACTGTTTTAGCCGGGAAGCTAATATTTCTGCTTTAAATTTAGGTAGGTTGAAGTCTGTAACCAAGACATTAAACTCTTCTGAATTTATAAGATGTGGTTCAACAGATACTGATTCGGCTAAAAATTCGCTGGATTCGCTACAACTAGACATTTGTGATAACGGCAGCTGTTCCTTCGGTTTTGAACGGGAAGGCACAGGAAAATGTTCACTGTGGGGTACTGCAGCGGTTGTTGATGGTAGATCTGGGTACTTAATCTTCTTGGCATTTTTGCAAACCCGACGCTTGCGTGGATCAACTACACAAAAGTAGCAATCATTGATGTGATTAGTGGGCTCCCTCCATATTCTTGGTACTGCGAACTTCATACGTTTTTTTCTCCTCGATACCAAGCTGAAAAAAATAACATACATATATAAATATACACGTTACTTGTAAGTTCGTTACATTTCGCAATTTTTTTTACAATTAGTATCCTTGAAAGTTATTATGTACTCTCTTACCTTCTAATGTGTTTTTGCAGTTACCACACGAGAATTTAGGCGCCCATATTTTGTCTTGACTTCGAATAGTAAGATTAAAATAAGCTTTATAAGCTTCACAAAGTCTTATATTTGTCGAAAGACTAAATTTTTTAGCCCTTACTTTAATGAATTCGCCAAAAATGTAACAAAAATAGTTTACGTCATTTTTACACTTTTTGAAGCCATTTTGGACTCCGCCCAACACAAATGGCGTCGTTTCTCGGCAATGCTCGTACGCATACTGCCCAGACTACCTGCCGCTCCCCGCTGCACGCCCGTAGTCCCCCCGCAACCCCTCCTAAAATGTAAATTTTAGTAAAATGTAATTTTGTAAAATGTACAAAAGCAAACTTTATTTGTTATAAATAGAGACTGTGGTTACTTTTAGTTGTAGATAATCGGAAAATATTAATTTAATAACAAACCCGAAAAAAGATTTTTTTTGAAAAGAACAGAACGCAGAATAGCGTTCTGTTCCGAGTTCGGAACTGCTTCAGTGGGGATTATTTTGCGAATATAACATTTATCAGAGTCTATCTCACGTCAAATGAGCCAATTTCGTCCTTTCAGTGCAAGTTTGATGATCTGGAAAAATTTGTCTCGTGAACATTAGGTCGAATGATTGTGGCGGTGACTTCAACACTAAGGCGATTGAATAGGGAATACCTCATCTAGATTTCAAAGGCAAACGATCCCTAAAAATGGCAAATAGGAGGGAACTTCTCGTCATGAACGTCGGGAACACAACGTTCCTGAAATGAATTACTTACCAATCAGTTTTCGGTGAAGGGTTTCACCTGAGAAACTGATTGATACGCATCCTTCGGAGTTCTTAGTTCCTATGAAGAAGAAATGCAGGGTACTCGGGAACTATTCCGCTAGTGACCACCAATGTACTGTACTCTAAAGCGGCAATCTTGCTACTAGACACGCTGCAATCCGCATTTCAGCAGTAGGTTAGAACATTGCTAAAATAGACATCAGTTCGTTCGCCGGACCCCTCATGGGCGGCGAAAACCTGATGGAGACTAGAGGAGTCTTAACCGAAAGCGTTGTAAATTCCGCTATGAGTCTCATGATATCTGCGAACGGTTTGTGCATGTCAAAGTGACGGCCATGACATGATAAGCCTGCCGTAGTCAACAGAAATCGCTGGAAATCAAAGAGAATGTCACAGACTTTATCACAAAACCGAACGTTCGAGAAATCGAGATAATTTACATTCCCGAACAGCTTGGCTTCAAAAGTCCTCCGTAGGCTGATCAATGAAAGTAAGACTCGTTGCTAGCAAAACGTCGTTGAGAACATCAACAAGAATCCGTGGGTTAGGGTTATAAACTTGTGTACATGTGGACGCTCAGAGCAACTCAGAGCAATAAAGAATTTCCTGTTGTGTGCCCGCGTTTTGATGCCGTCGACGTAGACGGAGCGATGCAGATTTTAAAAATGAAATAGGCCACGGAACCAAACTGTGTCCCAGCGGAAGTAGTATAGCTTTTACGCCAACTTTGTCCAGACATGTTGCTCAGCATACTCAACGCCTGCCTTTAGGAAGACGTATTCCCAAAATTCTGGAAGAACGCGAGGCGTTTGCTGATCAGGAAGGAGATGAAGAATCTAAAATTACCATCTGCTAATCGGTCCTTATGCATGCTGGATGCCAATGAGAAAGTGTTCGAGAAGCTCATCAGAGAGCGACTAGGAGAGGTCATCTGAACTAGTTGCCGGGGGTCAACCTCTTGAGAAGAACGGCTTGAAGGCTGGAGAATTTACGACCGATGTAATAACAGAAGAGGTGAAGGCCGTGCAGCGTCGAAAGCCCACAATTACCACTCAAGAAGAATAGTACAGTTGATAACACTCGATGTGAGGAGTGCCTTCATTTCTTCTAGGTGGAGGAATATTTTCAGTGCTCTGGAATATTTCAGCTTACAGAAGTTGCTGACACGGACTACCTAGAAGTCTTACATTGGAGGGTTGGTGAAGAATGTATGTGACATCAAGAGTGGCCAAAATTTCCATTCTTGGCCCAGATCTATGGAATGTCTCATACGAGGAACTTTTGAGGTTGCATCCTCTTTTAATGGCTTATGCAGATGACGCAATATAAACTAGGTATGATACTCCGCCAAGTGACTGAGTATATGACTCGCCGTTGATATACTCTAGCGCTAGAAAACCCGAGGATGACATATTGGTCAAGCAGCGGATACCTGGTGCTTCTCCCATCCAGCTATGAGAAATGATCCACACGTCGAAGGAATCAATAAAATATTTTGTTTTGATGATCTATTCAAAAATGGGCTTCATTGATTTAGTCCGAGCCTCAGCGGATAAGGCTCCTGTGGGAGTGTTAGGTTTCAGTCATCTTATAGGAAACAATCGAGGACCAAACTTGAGAAAAAGATGTCTACTTTTAAGTGCGATGGATCAATGCTACTGTATAACTCCGAAGTCTGGGAGTGAAGAAGGATCCTGGCTTTGTAGCATAAAATGTGGATGCATGAAGTACCAGGCTTTTAGACGGCAAAAACTCAGTAGTGACCTGGTACTGTTGTTTTGCAGATAGCATCATGAAGCTGATCATTACTTGACGCTACTACTCATTGGGCACGGTTTTTTTTTCAGTCTGACCTGTATAAGATGAGAAACGCACCATCTCCTGTTTGCTTGTTCTGCTCGGGGACCATAGATGACCCCTTGTATATCTTTTTCGCTTACAGAAGATGCGCCAGGCTTTATTTGCATTCCTCCAAGAAAACATGTTTTTTTTTCTTTCTTTCTGTGTTCTTTAGAAAAAAGAATGGAAACGATTTTGACATTCGAAGACAATACATGTCGCAGAGGGAAGGAGGGTCTCCTTTAGAGCAATTTCTCTGATTTCCAGCTATCACCGATCAAACGGGGATTAGTTCAACCTTTAAGCGTCGCTTTATAAGGCCCCGGATCAAAAAAATGTGGCAGACTTTTTCGGGCTTGCTTCTGCGGATTTCCCCAAACTGAAGGCTCTCGTTATACCAGACCAAAAAGGCCTGGTCCGATATAATGTGGCGGACCCTTCTGAGCTTGGTTCTGTGTCTCTATGTCTGCACACGTTCTGTCTGGAGGTACTGCGGGCATTCACGTCCCAACCACAAAAATTTAGCAGTTACCTAGAGTTTTCCGTTTATTTCATTAGGGTTTACAATTGGTCCATGTTTACGTGAAACTGGCACCCAGAAGATTCCCTAGCTCTGTGTTGGTTATGTGTATTTATTATTTCTAGCCGAAAGGAAAATATATTCATTCTTGCCGCAAAAATGGCAGTTGTCGTCCGTTTCGATTCCTACTCGTCTGGCGTATAAAGCCAAGAGCTTAAGACTTGCCGATAGTGCCACCAATTTTCTTACGAAATTTTTCGTCTCTTTCGGTTTTGTTGCGCCTAATGAATAATTCCCGAAAATTCTTCACCACCGGCGCAATGAGGCATGGATTCGAAACATTCATTTCAAATCTATATCCCGATACTATAACTTGCATATACAATGGCAGTTTTTATACCTTTACACTCAGAAAATCTAAGAACTAAGGTCATAGCGTAGCATGTAGTACTAACACTCTCGACACCCTAGTGTCGAGACACCCTCAACCTAGACATCCTCAAATAGCTGTGAGCCTATATTATTTTTTAGGATTGCCAAACCTTATGTGCCATATGGCTCCATTTGTCTATTGATCCAAGCTTCCCAATGATAAAATTATTAGGGTAAGCTCTCCTGTTTCCCTGTATAGGTACTGCCAAGCACTAATCTCCGCTCAATAGCTAGGACAGGCGGAAATCAATCTCACTATCTTCGTTTCTATGCAAGTGACTCACAGCCCAATCAGAGACTGTCGAGTATCACGATACAATCCTTAGTGCTCCTCTTCTCTGCACCTGCGCCTGGTACTTTCGGTATGTCTTCCTACTGAGAGCGTCGCCCCATATTTCTCCTACATGCGGAAGCATATACCGATCAAGCGTGGAGCATTTAGCATCTAAAATTTCCTTAGTCCGTCTTAAGACACGTTTCACAAGCATGTGGAAGTTTGGTGGGTAGATAGATACCATAGAAATACCCGATGTAATCTACATTCTGCGTTGTACCTTTGTCGTGTCACTAAACAAGGTTTGTTCCTTGAGATGGACCCTCAAAGCCGCACAAGATATTCCGGAACTTAAAAAGAGTCTTTCAACGTATCCAGAATATTTACCCATCTAGAGCAGTTGAAGGCGTTCCTAGTTTCGAGCGTAACCAAGAGAACGATCCGTTGGTTGGTGCAAGTGTATGCCTCTGCCTTTTGGGCCGCGCTTCCTACTTCTGCAATGACATAGATGTTGGAGCGACCTGCTCTAAAGCCGTACTGCTGACGAAAAAGTCCTCCAGACGCACGGATTCCTTTCCTTGATGAGTTTGTCAAGTACTTTTAAGCAGTAACGGCGATTCGAAATTTCCCTTTACCTTGCTTATCAGCGCAAACCTCATCACTTACCATCATTCTGAGAAAATGCCTACTCGTAAGTAGGCATTGTATGTGCTGAACAGCAAGTCAGGACAATGGTGATACGCAAGCTGCTGGAATACCATCTGGGCTGGTATACCGGTACCGTCTGCTGGAATACCGTCTCTTTCGAGTTTTCAGTGAAAGGACTGCCACTTTCAATTCCAACTCTGTCTTTTATTCAACCAAGTCGTAGAGTGGGCTGCGGTCCCTTACATGGATTCCCAAAATCTGCATATTTTCTTTCCCAGTGAGTGAAATAGACTGCTCAGCGCTCGTTAGGAGTCATCGCCTTGTAGAGTAAGCTATTGTTCTTCAGGAAGTTTTTCGATATCCGTATCAGAAATTCTAATAAAGGTTGGGCCATTTATGATGTGGAATTTGAACCAGCTTTTAAAAAATGCTAATCAATATCTCTTCAAAGTTGTGAGTTCACTAGAAAGATTGAACCTTTTCATTCAAGAGAGGAAGACAATATCATTTAAATGACTGCCGTGACTACCCCTACAATACCTCATTCGATCAATCCAATATTTTGGTACATTTTTATTGTTTGGGTCTCTTTTTCATCAATGGCAATTTTGATTTCATGATTCAAGTCATCGATGGTCCCTAGACGGTTAGCGCAACACTAGTCCTTAACGGCTTCTCTGAAAAAAAAAGTCTAGCGTAGTCGAATCACAGCTTCGGGGAGGCCAATTGTCATCCGCATCCGCAGTGCGCAATAGATCGATTGTGACGTTGGCTATTTCATCTGGTTGAAACCATATGTCGCCTTCTTAAGCCTCATCAATTGTGGAGACTAAAAGTCCGTTAGCTTGGTGCAGTAGCGATCACCATTCACCGTTACGGTGTTTTCTTGCTCATTTTCAATGAAAAATGGCAAAATGATGGCGCCAGACCAAAATTCGCACAAGACAATCAGTCGTTGTGGCTTTGTCCTCTTTGGTCTTATATGGAGTTGGTGTGATAGAACACCCTTACTCCTTTGTGTCTGTGGGTACAGATAACCCACATGCTTCATTTGTTTTCTGTAAAATTATCTTTACTTTATTGACTGATCGATCTGAGACTCGAGTACACCGTCTGTTCTCTTAGATCCCTGCATCTTAACAGTTTCTTACTATCGTTAGGACATTGGTCCATTTTTTCGAATAAAAAAATTTTTCTGGAAAAACTTATGCATACATACACTTGGCATAAGTTTTTCCGGTTTTCTAAGAGATTGCGCCAATGAAAAATACGCACCGTGTTAATTTGACACTTATGTCATTTTGACAGTCTAACAATTAGCTAGAAATACACACAAGTTCAATCCGCCAAAACTAGCACATTTGTTTAGTCGTGTTGATCAATCATGTCGAATGTTTTGACTGAAAAAGAACTTGTGCGACACGGATTCCTTTTCTTTTTTAACTAAACAGAAAGGCAGTTTGTCATGGTTTGCTGGTAAGAACATATAGTGGACACGCTTCATCAGTTAAAAAATGTGACATAGACATGGTTTCGTCGATTCAAAAGTGGTATTTTCAATGTGAAAGACAGTGAGTGCCCTGGTAGATCTCCATAATGCGAACAGGGGGAATCGCAGAAGTTATTGGAGTTTGACCCAACTCAAACTCAAAGGAAATTAGTAGAAGTATTAAGGTTGTCACAGGAGACGATCAACAGACGTTTATGAAAAAAAAGAACGATCAACAAACTGGGTGAATGGGTCCCACACGACACGAATTAACGTGAAATGGCAAAATCCTAAAGAGACTTGTCGTACCTTTTGCCTGGTAAAGACGATGCATCAACACTAAGGCAAAATTGCTTCGACATGAAGACTTTGCTATTTCGAGGAGGTTGGAAAGTGGCTCCAGGAATGCTTTGCCGCAATATACAAGCAGTGTTTCTGGCATGGTATTTATAACTAACCTGAAAGATTGACAAAATGTCTCGAAGTCGATGGTCAGTACTTTGTATAAAAAACATTTCTTCCCTAAAATAACGTATTTTTTACCGAAAAAAAACCTTATGGATAAACCTGGTAATATCAATGCATGGTCACGAATGCATTTGTTATTTGTGCCTGTTTTAATGCCCTTTCGTTTGTCTATGTACCTTACGTACCATGAAATATGAAAGATTTTCCTTATTGCCTTGACTTGGAAGGATTTTTTGTTTGTTAGGGTCGTTTGGGTAAGTGCTTGTACTTCCGTATAGTAGAGTCTGTCTTATGATTTCGTTGTAAATCAATAGTTTCTTCCAATTGTTTAAGTGACCTTTGTTCGGGAGGGGTTCCAGAGTTTTGATATTACCAATGCATTGTCCTGGTTTCGTACGCAGATATATCACGTTCAGTTTAGTTTTTCCTCAAAGATAAAAATCAGTTATTTTGCTGTTGATTTCCATGGTACGTCTTCGTCATGTCGTTGGTTTCTTTTCCTTGTAACGGAGGTAGTTTGCGTTTGTCAGTGTTAATGTCTATTTACATTTATTGAAACATCCCAGGATAGTATCAATAGAGCTTAGCAGTATTCAAAGAGATGAGTTCTGCCTGTCTGACTGAATAATAGGTGCACGTGTCATCAGCACATAAAGGGGTTTGAACATCGGCAGACGAGGCATATTCGCTATCTTTAGGTTATAGATAATAGGCGATATGCGTGTTCCTTCTGGGACCCCAGCTTGAATTGGTCCCAGGTCTGCAAAATGATTGCCTATTTTGACATGAAATGTTCTGTCTTGTAAATATGAGTAGATAATTTGAGTCACACGAAGTGGAATTTCGAACACATACATTTTGTAAATAAGTCTACCATGCCAGTCTTTGTCAAAGGCTTTAGCTTTGTCAAGCATAACTAATCCTGTTCACTTCCTGCGGTTCATCTCATCTCAAATCGGTTCGACCCCCCTTGTAAACTGGAGTTCTGTACAGTGTGCTGCTTGCAAGTCATATTGTGTATCAGGAAGGAGGCGATTTTGTTAAAATATTTATTCAGGCGGTTGAGTAACGTTCTTTCAGCTAGGTCAATTTCACCTAAGAGAAGATTTACGGGCCATCAATTCTGGCGAAATGTTAAATCTTTACCCAGTTTTGGGATAGCTATAATCGCTGCTGTTTTCCACTATTCTGGTTATTTTCATTAATGATGTTGTACATTAATGATGTCCGTAATTTTCTGTACCAGATTATCTGCGAGCCATCGTAACATTGTGTTTGTCACTGTGCCCTATCATGTCTTTGGTCGCTGTCATGTCATGTGGCTGCAACATTTATATTACTTCTGATCCTGTTTGAGGTATCCTCGTTGTGAGTGTTTCACCTGGTCCTCATGGTTGGAAAACTCTGCTTCGGCAACATTTGCTTGGAATAGCATCGATCCAAGCAATTCACGCTTGTTTACGGATAATCGAACGTCAGATTAATAATGTTGTCGCTCAGATGCTAAAATTAACAAACAACCCCTCTCTTTGGCACGGTTCCACAGATGCTGCAAAAGGCTATCGCACTCAAACTAACATCAGAATTTTCTCTTATCATTCAAGATTTGGCGTAAACGCAAAGCGGCGCTCGGGGCCTTGCTCGTTCCAAGCAAGTCAGCCTCAGGCAAACTCAGACAGTTGCCTTCCATCAACGGAGTGGAAGACAACATAGACAAAATTCAATTATTTCGGCTACAAGTAGTCGATCAACAATCACACTTAAACCTTCTAATAGACTCCGGATTGCTCATCACGATGATGCCTAAACGTTTCGCTCAACTTCAACAGCCACAAATGCTAACATTATACACACCAACAACACCAAATTTATCGCGTATGGTAAACTACCCTTTAAGATCTTTAAGATTTTCATACGCCTATATATGTGGAATTTAATTGTAGCAAATGTCTCTACACCAATAATCGGGGCTTACTTCTTGACACATTTCGGAGTTTTGATCGACTTAAAAACAGAAGGAGGGTCGGCATTTTGTTATCAAAACCCACCACAAACCTTTTATCTATGCATTTTCTCAAAGTTTTGAGAAAGCCAATCCGATTCAAATAAGACAGTTGGACTTCATCTCTCTGTTTGCGACGGAGGTGGTTGACATCTCCGGCTCGGAGAATCTGGTAGCCGATGCTTTCTCCAGAATGAATACTATCAACATGCCGTTCACCTTAGAACCAACTCAACTAGCCGAGGCTCAACTAGAAGACGACGAGCTTCGTCAACAGGACAACAGCAACAACAACTACAACTGGACTTCAACTACAAAATCTGTCAATCGGTACTGCGAAACTTTACTGCGATCTTCAGCGGGACACATTTGTCCGTATGTCTCACCAGAACTTTGTCAACAGGCCTTTGCATCAGTACACGGACTCGCTCACCCGAGTGGCAAGGCCACCCTTCACCAGCTGCACCTAAAATACGTATGGCCTAGCATTCAGAAGGACACAATACGACAAATCCGCAATTGCATCTCCTGTCAACGCTCGAAAATCCAACGACACAATAGCAACCAGCCCTCCTCAATTAACGTACCGAGGGAGATATTCTATCATGTAAACATCGATATCATCATTCTGCCATTGGTGAGCAGGTACCGGTACTGTCTTACCATGGTAGACAGGTTTTCACGGTGGCCAGAAGCAGTCCCCATGCAAGACATGACTGCGAACGTAGTCAACAATGCCTTTTACAACACCTGAGCTGCGCGTTTTGGAACTCCTAAAACGGTGACAACAGACCAGCGCGCTCAATTCGAGTGCCCACTTTTTCGGGCCCTTACCAATCTGACCGGAACAAATGAATTCGAACAAGACCCTATCATCCTGCGTCCACTAGTGCGATTGAGCGATGGCACCGAACCTTCAAATCAGCCATTATGTGCAGTCAACCAACATCCTGGATGGAACTACTTCCAACTGTTTTACTGGGATTGCGAACGTCGCTCAAGAAGGACTTGGGAGCTTCACGCGCCGAACTACTTTGCGGGGAACAGCTACGTGTCCCGGTCGTTTTTTTTACAAACGAGGCCATGCCAGTGGATCCCATCTAATTTGCCGAGAAACTTCGAGAGCACATGTGACTCCTTCGATTGACACCAACAGCTCACAACATAAAGAGAAGCTTTTTTCAATACAAGGATCTCTACACTTGCACTCATATCTTCCTGTGAGTTGATGCAGTCAGACAGCTGTTGGAGCGACCCTACGCAGGACCACACGAAGTGGTCAAACGAATCAACGATCGCGTCTATTTTCAAGATTAAAATGACTTTTATCAAGATTAAGGGACAAGATGCAGCCGTCTTAACCGAGCGACACAAACCAGCGTATAAAAGATGACAACGAACAAGATCATGACATTTCCCACAGAACGCACAGTCGGACGTCTTTGACGTCCGATTGCCAATTGAAAGCCGAAATACAATACCGCGAGACGACGATACGTGAGCGCGACGAGATTTTCGCTCGTTTTCACGCAACGCATTCAATTTACAATGCACGCGATGCGAGGAACAATAATGTTCATATGACAAATGTCAAATAGGTGACGTTTCAAATGAAATTGTTTTTGATTTTTTTAAAGTTTTGAATTTGGATTTTCCTTCGTCTGGCAAATAAAAGCCTTAGCTAGGATGCATGAAATTTTCACTCAAAATTCTTTTGAAATAACCATAGTACTTAAAAAGTAATTAAGGCGTTTGAATTTCAAATTTCATTTAAGCGCCATATTGTATTTGACAAACGTCACGCACATCGTTGCGATGAATTTTCGTTTTCCCGAATATTTCCCGCCTCGCATCGACGCATCACAATCATTGTACGATGTCGCATACAAATGCATGTTACGAAAATTGCTTGACATTTGCTGCGATACTGTCGTCCCGCTCTCGTATCGCGGTCTCGCGCTATTTTATTTCAGCCTTGAATCTTGATGTTAATTCTAGGAAGGGGCTACTGTGGCGATCATACACACTATGTTCACCACTGAGTGGCGCTGACGTCGTCTTAAAGAAGATAACATTCCACATCTGGCAACAAAAAGACGTAAAAATTCAATCAGCTTCTCACTTACCGACCGATCGCAACGCAGACAAGTTTACACTAGTTTTGTTATTTTTAATTTCACAATGAACTTTTATGGTTATTACTATTGCATTGTGCACGTCTTAATCCAAGGGATATAAGGTGGCCACAGCTTCTAGCACTTTCGTCCATCGAACGCAGTTAAATGTATTTCTGGCGTCTACAGGACATCCTCTCATGTTGAACCGTTTCGTGCCTCTCCTCGCTGGACCGGGCTTATCACTTCTCCGAGTGGAACGATGGTGGTGCATCCTGTAGTGAAGCCATAAATATGTCAAAATAGGTCATCGCCAGCTTGAATCGCTCCAGCGATTCTTCTGCTAATGAGCTTATTGGGAACTTTTTCGGCCGTGTTTAGGACTAGGAATAGTAGTCTAGTGAAAAGTATGCTAATGGCGACTCGAGATCCCTCCCTGATCAGCAGGATTTTCATCACGTTCTATCACTCTAGAAATACTCCCACGAGTTGGACTTTTTTTTGTGGTAGGGAGGTGAAGGCTGTTTACGCCCTTAGTGTTTGACTCCCACACGCAAAATGCTTTTGGACTACCCACTAAACACCTCCCCTGTCAACCTGAGAACCTAATCAGGAACCGTTTGACACATTACTTCGGGCTAGGCCTCGTCCAGAGATCCATCCCCAATGCCTCCTAGCGCTCCAATAAAGCTTTTTTTAACGTAAGCACTGCCCGAGCATATTGCGCCACGCGATTCCAATTGTCAACTGTTTTCAGCATTACTCCGACGATAGTTTCCGGACAGAGCTCTCCGATTTCGCTGAGTAGAACCCCTCGCTACTGGCTCAACCTTTTGCAGTAGAAGAATGTGTGACAGGCGTCATCCAACTCTCCTGCACAAAACACACAGTTAGGAGACCGTGCTCTGTCAATTTTGTACAGGTAGGACCGAAAACAACCGTGCCCGCTTAAGAGCTGGGTCAAGTAGAAATCGGTCTCACCATGCACTCGACTGAGCCACGGCCTCAGGTCAGGGATCGGACGTGCAGTCCACCTTCCCCTTGTTTCTTTCTCCCAGGACTGTTGCCAATCGCTAAGGGAGCGACGTCTCTCTTCCCTGGTGATCTCTTCTTTTCGATCTTCGCCTCTGCGCAGGTAAATACTTCTGCGCTCTCTCGCAAGGAGGGTGATGGGTATCACTCCTGCGATTACCAGCACTGCCGCCCCGGAGACCGTTCGGTACGCGCATGCGATTCGCAATGCTCCTTGTCTCTGCACCTGTGCCAACCGCTTCCGGTGGAACTCCTTTCTGAGAGCGTCGCCCCACAGTTCTGATCCGTAGAGTAGAAGCGACTGCACAACGCTCATTAAAGGTCGTCTCCTTGATGTGGTGGGCCCCCCTATGTTGGCCATTAATCGGGTGAGTGCCATCACACGCGCTGCAGCCTTGTCAGCTACTGCCCTGATTTGTTGGGAAAAACTCAAACGAGTTGGACTTACCGAGTAATAAGTCAGGACGAAATTGAAAGACCATACAAAGCACCTCAGCTGTACTCCCAACGACTACTGGAGTTTTTCTTTAGTTCTTCAGAGACAAGACTGCTCTGATTGATACTCTCTCTGTGAAAGTTGAATTTCCTCCGATATATCATCATGAAAATGGTTAGGTCATGGCTACGTTTCATAGTTAGGTCAACGAGCCCACATAATATTTTCAGCACTTCGAGTTTGCGGTGCAGGTTCATGGATCCAGTTGCCCACCGTAAAATTTTAGATAATTTTAAAATTTTTGACTAATTTCAAGTTATATCATGAAGACATCAACCGAGATTCAAATAAAGTTCGAAAATGTATGCAAAAAATTCATTGGAATGCGATATCTGCTATTTTGGTATTTTAGCGGGAAATAAAAGAAAACAATAAAGAACCCACAAAAATTTAACATATTTTACGACAGCGGACAGGTGTGTTGTTAACAAATAATTTATAATATTCAACAATATTCAGCAGCCTGTTATTTGTGCAAGCCTTTCAAAATTTTGGTTGCTAGTGCTATTAAGGAGAGGAAGTGAGTCGTCTTGACACTAATTAGAAACGAGAAACAAAACATGGCTGACACAAAAAGCAACGACGAAACACAACGAAAAACTATCTTCAGCCCAATCATTGTTGCATATCACAAGTTTACTTAAATATCCATACAACAAACATTGCATCATTACAAACCTACTCTAGAAAGCTCTCCAGAGTTAGATAACCAACCATGCAAAAGCCACTCGTCCATTGCGTTACCGAAAATTTCGCGTTCCACTTTTGAGCAAGACGACGATGGCGTTGAACTTTTTTCCAGAGTTGACTAATTAAGACCAAGTGGATATTGAAGATCAATGCAATGGGGAATGTTTACTATTATCAGCGATTATTAGCCAAGCATGTGGGAGATGTTACCTGAGGGTGTTTAAGGATCTGAAAGAGCTCCGGAGGGCAATATACCACAGAAATAAACGGATAAATCAATGAGTTTGATCGATTCGCACTAGGTTTTTTGTTTTTCAAATATTCTATTATTTTACATGAGTACCTATGATAATTCCTAAAATTAGGCAACAAAGAGAGTCAACAATAAATGTAGAACCTTTTAACAAAACAATCAGATCATTGATTTCCAACTGTTGGACAAAATTCAATGCCATCCGTGGTGGTGCTCCTTTTGCAAGACGTGTTTGTAGATAGTCACTGGAACGGGGTATGGTCTTGGAACAGGAATTTCAATCTTCTTCACCACTTCAACTGGGTAGGGTCTCTCGACTTCGACGGGATACGGTTTTTCGACGTGGTATGGTACCTTCTTCTCGATCACATCCGTAACGACTTTATAGATGGGAATGTGAACGGGTTGTTCGACTGGTACATGCACCGGAACAGGATGCGGAATTGAGATCTTTACATAGTTTGGAACGGCAACTGGAATGGGATGCGGAATCGGTACGCCAATTTTCTCATAAACTGGAATTGGCACAGGCCTCGAAACTTCCGAATGAGTCGTTTCCACGTTATGTCCGTGTTCGATGTCCGATGCGGAAGCCAAGGCGACCCACAAGATGACAAAAGTAATTCTCTGTTGGATGAAATGTTGGTTAGTTAAATCCATTTTAATCCTTGGAGGCTGCTGCTACTGCTTTTCGGTTTTTGTCTACTTACGATGGCATTCATTTTGTTCGAGCTTAGTTGAAAATGTTCTTCTGTTAAAAGGGAATTAACTCCTTGATATTTTTGGTATTAGTAGGAAGAGGTACTTTGGTATGTTTCACTTGGCGATGCAAGTTGCACTGTAACACTACTCCATTCAGCTGATAGCCTTATTTATATCAAAATCATATTCACCGTTCATAACAATCGGAAGAAACAGAAGTACTGAAAAGCGCTGACCCTCCCATTTCGCTCCCCATTTGACGACAAAGAAACAGAAAAGAAAGAAAATCGCGCTCGAGGAAAATGTCTTAGATATAACATCTCAAACTCACAACCTCTGCAGCTTAATAAGCTCACAACTAGCATTTACTAGCTCACGATTGCTAGCTGAGCAATCCATCGTACGAAATTGGTACGGTGAGGAAACTCGAGAGTCAAGTGAAAGATGGGGAAACGCGTGCTAAGTGGTGTGGATGAAAGGAAAGGTGCAACAATGTAGCCGCGTTGGTTCACCAAGTTGATGGACAAAATAAAATACTAGATTGCCAAGTTCAAACGCTGCATGTCCGGTGTTTTGCTTTCGGCAGAAGGTGATTACACTCAAGATATCTTTTGAGATACCAGTAAAAGTTTTAATCCTACTTACAAAGCAAGTTTGTTGCCTCATCTTCTAAATTTAAATATTGCTGACACAACAGAGTTTGCTTTGTTACAACGAAACTTATACCATCTACGTGCGACCATAAGCAATGGCTGCTTGCAAAACTAACTGGGTTCGTGACTTCTTCATCGTTTCCCTTTCAAGAGCAGAATCTATTGTAATTTATAATTAACTTATAATAATAATTTATAGGACTAATCTCCATGAAACTTTTAAGGTTTTGAAAAACCAAAAATCATGGTTGCGTACACAAATGAAACAATACTGAACGTAACATCGAAGGTGGGCTAGAAAATAACATGGACTAGTTTATTCGTTATTCGTGATCCTTAGTGATAATCTAAACAGTTAAAAACTTACCCAGGATAATTCACCTCTGGTATTTTGCATTAAAGGGCATACTTGTACCACCGTAAACATTTACTGAGAAATCGAAGTTTTTAATCTTCATAGACGAGACTTCTTCCTCCAACCCCCGTTCGGCGAAGGTAGAACTTTCCTTTTGGTGAAAGGAGCACCGGAGATAGGGTGCACCGCACATTTTCGATCATGTTTTCAGCAGCACGCGTTTGCAGTGCAGGCCTATGAACTTTTATATTTTTTAATCATCAAAAACTAAATCATCAGGAATTGTAAATACTTTCATACGTTTACGTTTTGTTTTATAACTTTAAGGTATTATCGGTATTACAAATTAGTTTTTTCAACATATATTTCTCGCAGATTCTATAACTTCGAACTCGAATTTCGATATTTGACGCGGCCAAGTCACCACAAAATTTTTAGATGAAAAGACTTACCGTTGAACCTTGAACCTTATTTCGAAAATTTCGTTTTCTTTACTACCAGGCGATATAATCTTTTCGAACTGTCAAAAGGGCCACGAGGATGTGAGATGAAAAAAAGATTGAAGACGTCACTCAATCGCAAAAAGGGCGCGATCGAAAAAGGATCGCGACTCAACAATATTCATTCAATCGATTTTATCGGATTGTGATAGTTTTTCTACATTGGGATAACGATCGCATTTTTTCACGCGAAAATTTACAAGAATATCAACAGTGGTCATGTTAAAGACATTCTTTTTACCATGCTCTTTGTTTTTTTCTGTTTCAAACGTGTTCTTTTTGAAATTAACTATCAGGAATAGACCGATGCACTTTTGGTGTGCCCAACTTTTAGTGCCTTCTATAATTTTTTAAAACTATTGAAAATTTGTTTTTGCACTTATCAGTCCCAAAGTATTGTTATGTTGGAAGTTACAGCATCATATGTAAAAGGATTCATTCATTCAAATCAATTCATTCATAGTGGATGAAACTGATAATGGCCTTTTCCCAAACAATCTATTCAATCATATTAGCACTCTGTATATCAACAATTTGCATCAAGTTGCTTTGACTCCCAATCGATACATTACGATGCAGATTTGACCAGTATTGGTAGTGATTATTCTGACAAACAAAATGGAGCAACCCATCTAGAAAAGTTTCAACCATTTTTCACTGGCCTATTGGCCACTATTGATGATTCAAATCAGCGTTCACATTGTAATATAGTATAAAACCGTTCCGGTTTCTATATAGTTGATTATACCCATGTACAAGGTGGGCCATATAATAGATTCTTTTTAATTCACAAATTGTTTTGACACTGACAGCTGTTTCCCGCTCAAAATTATGTTAGTGAGTCAGTATCTTCCGCGGAACAATATGAATCGTTTTAAGCTTGAAAAAAGTTGGAAAATATTGAAATCGTATTTCCAAAGTGAGTCCTGTATTGCTCAAACAGTGCGTTTTTCGAAAAGAAGTTTAAGCTGAAATGAGGCATCCTCTGCGTCTTCTCTACCCAAATATGTGAAGAAAGTTCGTGAAACAGGCATGCAAGTAGACAATACTCACGATCCCTGTACCCGTACAGTGCGCACCTTGGAAAAAGTTGCTGCTGTAGGCGAGAGTGTGCGATTCAATCCGAGAACATCAACTCGCAATCGATGGCAGCAACACAACATTTGTCGCACGAGTCTGAGCAGAATTTTGCACAAAGTCCTCGAATTTTTCCCTACAAGATCCAAGTACCCAGGAATTGAAGTCGATTGACCATCCGGATCCTTATAGCTTTGCCGTTTGGACATTAGAGCAGGTCGAACTGGATGTCGATTTTATCAAATAATCATCTGAATACCAAAAAAATTTTTTTTTATTTTATTGCATTTTTGAAAAGAAAATTGTGTTTGTCCCACTCTATACGTAATTTGAATGAATTCTTGCCCATCGTAGAAGTAGCCCATGTGATATTAATTCTGAAAAAAAAATTGGCAATGCTTCTCTCGCAATTAACTGATGCATCGCTAGTCTTTCAGCTATTCCGAAAAATTGGACCACTTGAAGTTGCTTCTGATTGTTGACCCACCAACCATTCAACAAAGACCAACCAGATTTTTGAAAACATCCCTCCGAAACTACGTAGTATAGAAAATTTCTCCAATCGCTGGTCAAAAGTGCCAAGTTTTGAGATTTATCGAAATCAAAAAGAAATCGAAATTCATTACAATCATTATCGTAATTCACACTAGAGTGAATTACGATTCGCCAGGTTACCATTTAGGACCCCTGCTTTTTAATATTTTCATATTTGATTTCTCAGAAGTTTTGTCAGATAATCCACACGTTTTTCATGCCGATGATCCTCAAACTTACCATGTCGTTGAATCCTGCAAAGACTTATTGTTTCTACAAATCAAAATCAAATCTTTGTGAGAATGTTCCAAAAATAATCAACTCACGTTGAATATTGTAAAATATCAGGTCATAAGTTTTTCGCTGCAACTATCTGTTGTTACTCACAAATACCATGTAAATTAATAACAATTTAACAGAGTGGACTGCGTTACCTATTATACCTTCAATTGAATCGAAATTTGGAGTTGAGAATACGGGAAGTTAATTTTTTATAGTACGATTCATAAAGATTTATAGTACGTTTCATTAACATTATGAAAAATAGTATTAAATTCACTTCGCAAAAGATTTTTTCAAGAAAAAGAAATGAATCAATAATCATTCTGAAATGGGAGTCCTCGTTAGAGCAACACATGTCCGAGAGTCAATTGATAAGAATTTCACGGTGTCAATCCAATGCAAACTCATACCACAGGAATGAAGGCTGCTACCATTGAGCAGCGAAACAAAGAAATAAAGCCTCAGGGGGCCCACAGAGGATTCAAATGGATTCAAGAATGTATGGAACATTTTTCGTAGTAAGTTACCGGTGATTTTATTCAGTCTCAAAATCACGAGCAGGGAGTTGAATATTCTAAGGGAAGCAGAATTAGGGAAGAATTAGGGTTATAACCAATAATTTTCAAAAAGTTGCTCTGGTTGGGAATCATCTCAACTTGGATCCAATATTCAGCACTGACAGAGGCACTCCTATCAGTAGCGATCGATGACGTGATCATTAAATTTTTTGAATTGTATTTGGAACAGTCCATTCAATCGAGGGATCAATAAAGCAAAAGTTTTTGATCTCCAATTACGGCTGATTGACGAATGTATTCTTCAATTCAATGGATCGACTTCTCATCTTCAATTGAGCTATATTGCATTTGATACGCGGACTTCTTTCAAGATATCAGTACTACTCAGTAGTCCCAGTATCCCAAGTTAAAACTTTGACAATTCCGGGATGTGGCCATGAGAAATAATTCCCTATTGTTCAACAACATATTGACCTTTTAATATTTTCGAAACTTATAAACTAAACTTATTTTGCAAACTTCGGGTGTTCCCGAATTTACAGAAAGTGATACCTCGTACCCCTGAAGCTAAATCAGTGTTAATAAACCTGCTATAAAGAAACAGGTATCCGTATGGATAAACGAGGAGCTGATGGCCGGTTTTGATTTCATTCCAGGCATTTGACTGCGCATACAATTACCGAGTAATGATTTATTATTTTTTATTACATTTATTTTTATAGCATCATTTATTAAAATTAAAAAAATTGAAAATATGTTGGAGAGTTATTTACATTTATTAAAATTAAAAAAATTGAAAATATGTTGGAGAGTTCCTTGTTAAATGAAGGAAGCTTTTGATCTCGGTTCCATAGATTGTCACGCGATAATTATTTACTGCTTGATCCGTAATATTAAGTTTTCGTCACAGCACTATTTTCCTTAAATCTAACATACAACAACAAAATTTGTATATCATGTACTCAAAATATCTACCTTACTTTTTTAAAATTCTGTCGAAAGAAGTAATGGACATTTCTTGGTGCGTTTTTCCCGAATGGTTCCTGTTGCTCTGAATGCTATTGCTCGTAATCTCGTAAAAGATGGCTTGTAAAAAGTTTTTTAAAAAACATAATATGATTTCCTGGTTCATCAACCACCTTTAGAAGTTCCAGCACAAGTTTCGAACCAAGGGGAAAATCTTCGTTTATTTGACGTTTTTCTGCACAATATATATCCTGTTAATAACACCAGCCCATTGAGCAACAAACCACACAGTCTTTGTATCCGAATCTGACTGGATTTCCTCGAATAAACTACTTAGAAGAATGATGTCAAAGTATTTCACCATGACTTCGTCTATTGAAAATCTTTCATGCTTTCAAGCTCAAAAACTTTTTAGTAACGGTCTAAGCTTCCATATTTTATCTGTTGTGTCAATTTCATCGTTGTTAGCAAGACGCAAATATTTTTTGCTCATACTTTTGGCAACGATTGGAACGATTATATATCACACACACACATGGCAAATTCTTACTAATTCATTTTCAAAATTTTAATAGTAATATGTCAAATACAGGCAAGTGAAAAAAAATTTAAATTTACATAAATTCTGCTGCGTTGATTCTGACCACATCTGTTCCCTCCAACAAGAATATCCACCTCAGCTTGATTTCTGAGCTTTCTGGCATCCGCCAAAAACGATCTCCGTCATGAATTACACAAATGTATTTCTCTTGATGCCTTGAGTCAACAGCTTGCATACACGTGACATCTATTGAAAAACTCTATTATTCCGAGCAATCTGGTCGCTGTTCAGCTTCTATCATTACTTGATTCACTTTTCTGGATTCTATCCTTACTTTATATTTTATTCCTCTTCTTAAAGGTAGTTGATCACGTCTGACACCCGAATTATATTGATGGAAAGTTTCTTCCCAAAACCGTTCCAAGAGTTTCATGGATTTTTCCTACTGAGACTTTTTTACTGAGATTTTTTTCACTGAGACTTTTTTTTATTTTTACTGGGACTTTTTTTCTGATATTTTTTAACTAAATATTACTTCATACCTAAATCTAATTACAAAGGCTTTCATTTTAATTGTAGTCTTAGTTCAATTTATTTCGAATGATTTTCTTATAACCTAAAATATTATGATTGAAAATTAATCTTCCTTGATATCTTATAATAATTTAGCTTATTTTTTCGTTTTTTTGTTTCTTTATGCCGCCTACAAAACGGAAAACGTAACAATTTTCAGTTACAATAAACCAGGATTATTTATTTGGGAGGCATATGTGTCACTCTCCTGTACTATAAACTTGACAATATCTTCATCAAAACTTCTACAGGTGAGACATATTGAGGTGCTGTATCATGGATTGTTGGAGTTGACGAAACGTAAATCCTGGCTTCATCAAAGGATCGATTTGCGCTTTGATCCAAGCAGGTTCCTCCTCTTTTTGTTTCGTTATTTTCTCTGGTTATTTTCTGTTGTTTCTCAGATACAACATTCGTTGGGGTAACTCATCTTCGGAATCAAATTGTATGTCATTTTAAAAATCTCAGCATAAACTGGAACATCATGCGGTTATATATCTGAGTGAAGATTATCTTTCAATTTCATCACAATCATTTGGATAATTTGATTTTGGAAGAAGAATTACGGTGTGGACATGTTGCTTGAGTTCTGCTACATCTTCTAAAGCTAAAGTAAAATTCTGTATCTTTTTCGAAACGACGTTATTTGGACGGATCCCACACTTTATTACCTTGAAACAGAACACTTATATTAAATATTCTTCATAATCTTATTATACTCAAATGGGTACACCTCAAAATAATCGTTTATATTCTGACATATACATCTTAAACATTTACAACCATGGAGATACAAATAGAACAAATACGATCAAAAAATTTAAATTGAAAAAATCCTTTGGTGAAACAGTGATTATTAATAAATCAAATTCATTTCGCAACTAAGCAAAATAATTCATAGAAATAATGTGAGAACTGAGAAATGATACCAACTTCGAAAATGTGTTGGACATTGAAATAGCACAATAAAATATTTCCTGAAATTAAATTAAAAATTCGTTAGAATATTAACAATAAATTTTTAGATTTACTTTTATCCTGCTTAATATTTAGTACTGTAGCCTGAGTTTTTGATTACAGCCTGACATCTACGCCCCATAATCTCGACAAGCTTCTAACATTGATCCTTTGAAATAGAATACCAAGCTTCATTTATACCATTCCAGAGTTTATCAGAGTTTTTAAATTTTTTTGGGCCAATCCTGACCTTAACATCGTTCCATATATTTTCTATTGTATTAAGATCAGGACCTTGAGCTAGCCAATCTAATATGCATTATATACATTTAATGCGAGCTGAATGTTTAGGATCATTATCATACATGAATTTCCATTTTACTGGCATAAAGTCAAGCGCATATGGTTCCATCGTATTTGTTAAAATGTTCAGATACTGAAATTTATCCATGTTTCCGTTTATTTTGACAAGAGGATGGACGAAGATGCATGGAGTAGGACATGCCATGAAAAAAATATCCCCACGCCATTATATTACTCCCGTCGTGCTTTATAGTTTTGGGATTGAATGCTTGACCTTTCGGACGATGGACAATTCTTCTAACATCGGGCCCGATTCTGTTTACTTTGGTTGCGTCACTCCAAAGTATGTTTTTCCCCGAATCGGGAATTTTTATTGTTATGATATTTAGCAAAGCTCAAAAGTTTTTGCTGTTTTTTTTATTGACAGAAGAGGTTTTTCTCTACTTATGCGTCAAAAGAGTTTAGCTCCTTTAGCTTGAAGCTTTAGCTTAAGCTCCTTAAGCTTTAGCTTGAATCGCCTTCTTACTAATTTATCCTATACGTGTATGTCACATTCTTCATTTATTTCACGCATAATATGCCTTGATGACGTACAAGGACCTGTTTTGCACTTTCGAACTATGGTTGTGTCTATAGAACCTGTAGTTTTCCGTGCTGTTGATTCTCGTTTTTTACTTTCGTTTAAATAAATACAATTTGTCTTTGCTAAACAAATCGCATTGTAGACCATTTTCCTAGAACATTTTATAGCTTAGGCTATCTCAGCAGGCCTCTTACCACTATTGTTAATTTCATACATTATTTTTTCTTTTTTCCACTGTACAATGCATACGTCTCCTCATTTTGACACTGAACTAAACTCACTCAAAAAAAGAACACAATAATAGAACGCAACAGTTGCAATGCTAAACTAATTCGAGAACAAATATAGCGTCTACTGCAATTCGTGCCATTTACAATTTGTACCATGTACTCTAGAAACTTGCTAAGACTAACGCGTATAAAAACTTCTGAATGATAACGGTAAAAAATCTTCTTATAATTCTACTGCATGCTCGTGGTAAACAGTAGTATTCATAAAAGTTGGAATATTTGTCATTATTTTCTAAAAAAATGTGTATTTAATCTTTTTACGAATTTGTGATATTTGCATGTCCATGCCTGTAGTTTATACAACTAACCAAAATAACAAATACTATTGAAAACGTCTACAACAAGATTTGTGTTCTTACTTCTGAAATTTTCTATAAATTTACGGATAAAACTCGTTACACCAATTTCACTGTATTAACCTTGTCCAGAAACGGTTCCAATCAAACTGGTGGAGATGAGAAGCACAATATTCTGCTCGAAACATTTGTCCTTTGTCCAGTTAACGGTTCGGCTAGAGAGCAAAATCATTTTTCCATCGATTGAGTCAGAACATGAAAGTTATTGTAATCAAATGAGTACATTGGGAACGAATGTACTCAAATGTACTGTACTCAAATGCGTAATGAGAGGAAAAATGAGTACATTAGGAACAAATAGGGTAAGGAAGAGAACGTCGTTTATTGTTAGTAGGGTTTTTATTCTATTGTCATTTTTAGGATTGTACGTAGTATGGTCTTTGCAAAATACTTCTGTTCAATAAAGGAAGTGGTTTCCTCTATTATTTTTATGTTAATAAATTAGCCTTTTTTCAAAGAAATAACGTAAGTTTAACGTTAAGCTTGAATCCTTTTCAATTTGTAACCGAAAGTTTTTGATTTTACTCGTGTATTGGAACTAGTGAACATTTTATATCACCTTGACTGTGAATTTCAATCCACCATCTCCGCTAGCCATACCTTGTTCAGTAACTGGGAAAATCTATTCAAAACTCTCTTGTTTCGCGGTCCACCATGCCCTAGATCATGCTCGAACGCAAATTCCCCACGGAAATTCCCACACTATGTCTAACTTACAATCAGGTAAATCTTAGAGATCGTTGCTGACAACGAGAGTAACGTAGAAGCTCAGGTGAATGGAACGATCTGTATCTAATCTTGCACTTGATTCAACTACAAACAAAGCTTATGTATGGCATGTAGTTATGTTCATTGCATAATGTTAAAAGTGCTCCGCGATAGTAAAAGTGCTCCGGTTACAGCTGAGTTCCTTTTGGCAATCGTCGACACCAACGAGTTTTCCTAAGTAGTTTTGCCCTTATCGCTACCGTTCCAACAACGAAGGTGGAAGTCAAACAGCATTGGAACTATTTGTAAGAGTCGACAAGCATCTGCTGGTGGTAAAGTTCATTGCACGGTTGGAAGCTGGCTGCAAGGTGGATTGCATTTACCAAAACAAATAGGTGTAGCATTAACAGCAGAATTGGTGTGAGAAGACCAGTGTTGTACGGTGTACTCGCGATGGAAGTGCATCGAACTAGGAAGCAATACCTTAATTGAGGGTTTCGCTTGTTCTGCTAGCTTTAATCATTGTTCCTGCGGCCACCAGGTTGCGGGCATTCATCAAATAAAAGCGTTTTCGAATGTCGTATGAAAGGTATTATGTGAAGTACATTTACTTATTTTCACATCACCATTCACATTTCCTCGAAATAATTGATGTGGAAAAGTTCATATCGATAGCTGATCTGGTTTTACCCGGTCAAAGTAAAATGATTGGGACTGAAATCGAAAGCGCGCTACGAAACGAAATATTGGCAAAAAATGTTGTGATCTTTGAGCTCTGAACTAAATAAACCTGAAACTGCACAAGCTCACATGAAGTTGTTAAATTGGAGTCATTATAACCCAATATCAGGATGATAACACTAAAATTCATCTTTGTAGTGCGGTTACGTTTTTAACGTTTATATTTGGTTGGAATTGATTTCTTTGTTGCTTTACCACCTCAAGTAAACATTTTTTGCTCACCTGATGACCGCACAATCCACTTCAGCCACATGATAAATTCGATAAAATGAAATAATTGATTCAAACGAATGGAAAAAGAAATAAAAAACAGCACAAAAGAGTAACAAACTGTCGGGATTTGAGTTTTATGACGGTGCCACCGTGAATACGCCGCCGGCAGTAGGTTACATCCTCCTGTAATTACCTGAAGAAAAGATTAATTGGTTGTATAACATCTAATTAAATGAAAGATTGTCATGTTTTTACTGGGGTTAGTTGATTGATGATGCCGTAGGAAACGTTTTGCTTCGTAGACAAGAACCCTATAATAGTAGCGCAATCATTATTCAATACCGATGGGCTCCTTGTCCAGGAAAACTTGAAACCCTCCAAAAAAAAAATACTTATTGGATTCGCGATACTACCATATCTATAGCAATAACATTGTGAAATTGTCATCGGATTAATCGATTTGCAACTATTTTGACATTTGAAACTATATTCGATGGTGTAGCGCACAAATGTGGTAAGTACACTTTTGGGCGCAATCGAGTTAAATGTACAGGCAGGACTTACCGGACATAACAAATCACTACGCACATTTGTGGGAAGTGTATCTGTATTCTTGACGCAGCTGGCACCAATTACGTTTTGTTGTAAGTGATATAATGTTTACAATGCGCGTGCACACTTGTGATAAAATCACTTACCACATATGTGCTTCATTTGGGACTTTGTGGAAAGCGATAAAGTTCTTGCACACATGTGGTAAAATCACTTATCACAATTGCGCACAAGTAATTTCTCTATAGTGTTTTTGCGTCCAAATAACGGTAAAATTAGACGGTAAGTTATGGGTGCACTTGCCACATAGACGTTTGTGCATGTTTAATCTTGTTGTGACGTTTGTGCGTGTTTAATGTTTTTCTGGCGTTTTTACTGAAAAGTCACGGGAAAAGCGATATAATATTTAGCCAATATATTATAAATCGTAAATGAGTAAATGCTTCTATCTAGTATAGAACATCGGGTTTCTGATTCCAGCATTGAAGACGTCAATTCCGAACCATATGCGTATTCAAGTGAATCGTATCAGCCCTCTAGTTTCGAGGTAATTTCAGAAGATAATGAAATGGAGGAGAACCAGTCCGAAAAAACTGTAAAAAGAAGGAAAAAATCCGGGGATAAATCTTTGTGGAAAAGGTCAATTGTAAAAAGAAAGAGGCTTACTGGACAGAAATACATAAATAGGGGTGGCAAGGAAGTTTCGAAGAAAAAGCCTTTAGCCGCAAATTGTGATAAATGCAGGTATAAGTGCAGCCAAAATTTTTCCGATGAACAACGAGAAATAATTTGTCGGGAATATTGAAACCTTGCGGATTATGAAAAGCAGAAATTACATCTGTGTTCTTTAATTACTAATGTACCTGTAAAAAGGAGGAAAGTAGATGCGCAAGAACAATGCAGGCGCAAGACTTCAAGAGTATTCTTTTTGAAGGATTCCAATGGTTCAAGAATCAGAGTTTGTTTAGACTTTTTTTGTAAAACTTTTTCTATATCCCATCGTGTTATTGAAACATGCATGAGAGATGTTAGTACCAGTGGCACGTACGTTGGGTATGATAAAAGGAAGGATACAAAGCCCCATAATGCGACAAGTGAAGAGGCTAAGGCACATGTCAGAGAGCATATAGATAGTTTCTCGCGAGTAGAGTCTCATTACTGCAGACGTGACTCCAGCAAAGAATATTTAAACCCTGATCTAAACATATCTATACTGTACAGGCTGTACAAGGAAGATTTTTGTGTTAATAAGAATATAACCCCGGTTTCAAAGTTTGTGTATCAAAAGATTTTTCATCAACATGAGCCTGCTTTAGATTTTTTTATTCCTAAAAAAGACCAATGCTTTAAATGTAACGCCTATAACGCAGCAAAGGATAAGGAACCATTGAAAGCAGAATTCGACCGTCATAAGAAAAGGGAGAAAGATGCCATGGAGATGAAAAAGCAAGACAAAGAAAGGGCTGTTGCTGATAAGGGGAAAACATTTAGAGCTGTAACTTTTGATTTACAGGCTATTCTAACGGTTCCTCATGCTGGGGATAACAACATTTTCTACAAGTTGAAACTGAACGTGCACAATTTCACAATATTTGATGCAGCGAATGCTGACGGATATTGCTACGTATGGGATGAGACCCATGGAAAGAAAGGCAGTAATGAAATCGGAACATGCCTCTTAAAGTATCTCTTCAACTTGCCAGAAACGGTAACACATGTTTCAACATTTAGCGACACATGTGGGGGGCAAAACAGGAACAAGTATGTAGCAGCTGCAATCCTGTATGCAGTTAATAAAAAAGAGAATTTGCAAATCATTGATATGAAGTTTATGGAAAGTGGGCATTCCTATTTAGAGGCAGACTCCATGCATGCCACAATCGAAAGAGCACGAAAACACAAAAAAATTTATACAACCAGGGAATTGTCTGTTTTAATTTCAGCTGCCAGGAGGCATCCGAGACCGTATTATGTAGAGGACTTACACTACAACGACTTTTACAATCTTCAAGATCTAGTAAGTAATATGGCTCTTAATTCTACGTTCAATACAAACAAAGAGAAAGTACGATGGATGAAAATAAAGTGGATAAGAGTTGAAAAAAGGAATCCATTTTTAATAAAATATAAACATGATTTATACGGCGAAGATTTCTTAACAATCGATGTTAGAAGTAAAAGGATGTTGAGGGGAAGACCTCGAAATTGGACATCATTCCGGTTATCTAAAAAATATCCACAAAGGCTCTCAGTCTCCGAGAAGAAGAAGCAAGACCTATTATCACTCCTACATCATGGCGTTATACCCCAAGAATATAGCCAGTTCATCAATGGCATACCTGCAACTTCCAGGCCGCTGACGCGAGTCGACGATGGTGAATAAAAATCGTTCATTTTATTTTTATTTCATTGTTTTTTATTTCATTGTTTTTTATTAAAGTAAGCCTGGATTTTAATATTTTTATTTAATTGACTAAAGTAAAGATAATAAAATAAACATTATAAAAACCAGAACTTTTTAAGAGTTAGAATTCGTCCTCATCACCTATTTCCCAACACATTACTAATATAAGCACAAATGTGCAAAGTGCATAAAAAACAGAAAAAAGGGACAAGTACGATTTGAAATTGCACGCCAAGGGTTCCGCACTCAAGGCACGTTTGTACCAACTTGTAGGAAAGTCATTATGAAAAAAAAGTAAAACTATTATTTCTCTGTAGATATTTTTTCTCATTTCCAATGTTTGGAGATATTTTGGGAGTTTCAGAAGAAATCTCAATATTTTTTCCGTTTTGCCTCTAGTCTGGCGTATTTCTCAATTTCTATATGGAATTAATGAGCTCTTATCAATAACTCTATAATTAATAACAATAGAAAGATCGCTATAGTTTTCCTTACATTTCTCAATTGTCCCTGGTATTTAAGATTTTTTTCAGAATTTCTGGCCCAATACTTTTGGAAATAAGGATGGGGAATATAGTATAAAACGAACACTTTTGATAAAAATATCAGGAAAAAATGGTAAGAAAAAAATTTAAAAAAATGTTTTCATTAAGACCTTTCAAACGACACCCCACTTGTCTGCATTAACAGAAAAAAATTGTGGGCGAAGTAGATAGAGAGACGGGGAGCGACGGAAGATCGTTCGGACAAAATAATAGAAAAAAATTGTTAAGGTTCTCATTTTGACTCACAAAAAGGGTTGCGACAAAATTTTTTTGAGACATCCATCCCTGAACTAACTGCGGAACATCTAACTCTGCCTACATGAATAATTTCACCTTTCTAGCTATTATAGTTTGGCTTTCGGAGATAAACCGCGCTGACAGACAGACAGACGGACGGACAAGTGAGTCATTCTATACGGGTTCCTTTTTAAACCTTGGAAACGGAAACCTCAAAACAATAAAAATTTGCTTTAACTGAAAGTAACTGTAAATTTTATCACCGACTATTAAATATAAGCCTTCTACGAAACAATTTATTGCTAGTAAAGAATTGTCTTTAAATTGCCTGAATTAAAAATAAGACTTAAACTTTAAAGCTTATTTTCTCGAAAACAATATTTTTGCACTTACCACATTTGTGCGCTATACCATCGATTACCCTTCACTTGATATGACATCATATCACCTGTTACGTATTTTCAAAATAACAAGAAAAAATGTAGTTATGAAAAAAAAAATAATTATTGGGGCAACCACCTTAGGCGTCAGGTTATGTACATTCAAATAAAACAAAGAAAATGTAGTTTTAAAAATAAATAAATAAATGTAACAAAAAAATTTAAAAAAAAAGTTATTGAGAATACCAATAGGTAGCATTGCAGCGAAGAAGGAACAAGGTTTGAAAACAGGGTTATTTGAAAATACAAATGCCGCATAATGGTGGCCAAGGGAAGCTACTTTTCAACGACTGGCTCTTCGCGCGAACGAGGAGGGTGTTACGGCATTATGAAAGCCCTGATCCTGGCATATCACACACACACAGAAAAACGCTTTGTTTTAAACAAATTTTATATAAAAATACAAATAAAAAGATGCAATACAAGTAAGTAGATATTTATATTTAAAAAATTGTCAATTTACATGAATTAGTCCTGCTGCGTTGATTCTAGTCACTGCGTCCAACACGAGTTTTTATCTCAATTTGATTTCGGGACTCCACCTGAGCGTCTTCTCTCATGATATCATTAACTTTGTATCCATCAGAAACGATCTCGTCTTTTGCGGTGCAAATTACAGGGCGCAAATTCAAATGCATCTAAGTGTCTTCAAGTACAGTCAAGATGCTCCTTCAAGCACCAACAGATACCTTTCACGTTCCGAAAAGCTCGTATTCAATTATCCGTCATCTGCTTATCAGTATAATAAAAATTATTACAGCTGTACTCACAGCATAAGTCAGTTTTTCTTCTTTTTACTTTTTCTTGTTCTTATACTTTATTCACTTTTCTTTTCTTCTTAATTTACTTTCTCCTACTATTAAGTTTTCTTTCTTTATTCACTTTCCTTCCTTTTTTTCCTCTCTATGTTCTCAATTCCTTTTCTTACACTTTATCTAACTTTTTCTTTCTTCGATATTTAGTTTATACTTTACTCACTTTTCTTTCTTAGAAATTAGAATTACGTTATCTTACTACTCAGTGTCCTTCATTTATTCACGTTTCCTTCATTTCTTACACTTTTTATTTTAATTCTCTATTTACTTGTTACTTTATACTTCTTGTTATTTTCACGTTTTCTTCTTTTCTTATCCTTCTCGTTCACATCTTCTCCTTCTTATAGCTAGTTGTTGACAACAAAGAGGTGAGTTCTATTGACTGCAAATTTGTGGCATGCGTGCCGAGAGTTTAATGGTTTTTTTTGACTGAGACTTTTTTACTCCGCCTTTTTGTAATCAGACTTTTTGACTTATTTTAATGAAACTTTTTTTCTTATACTATTTAACTGAATATTACTAAATACCTAAATCTAATTCATAGGCTTTCATTTTTTTATTCAAGTTATTGTTCTATTCAATTTCGCATGATTTTCTTTTAACTGATTTAAATATTATTTAATTATTTAACTGTTCATCTATTTAACTTATATAAATATTATGATCGCAAATTTTCATATTAAACGAAAGTTCTTTATAACGAATATTCTTCCATGCTGTCTTTTATTTATTTATTTTTTGTTTGTTTGTTTTTATTTCTTTATGCCTCCTACACAACAGGAAACGTAACACACCTTACATATGTATAAAATATCGACGTGCTATCGGGCAAGAAACGAAAAAAGAAAATGGCTGTAATCTTAACTTGGACTTGGACTTGGACTTGAAAGGGTTCATTGGGATGTGTGACTCAAGTTCCACATATAACGTGCAAGCAAATTATTATATTGCTCTATAAGTTTTGTTCTTCAGTAAAAGGTTGTGCTCTTGGGTCGTTAAAAGTTCTAGAGATCAGAAAAAAACAAATTTTAAAAACTATTATAAAGTTTTGCGCTCAAGATTTATCACACGAATCTGGAATACGGTCACACATAGGACTTCCGAAAAGTTTATCAAAATATACCGAAAGTGCATCAACTTTGCAAAAATAAAGGACATGCTTATAATTTGTAATAGACTTAGAAGTCAGAGTTGTTACACCAACAACTACACAACGAGTTGGCCTCGCTACGACATCAGGACATGAAGTACGAGGAGTGTGACAGCGAATTGTATCCTTCGGTTGAACTATATTTTTTCTCCTCAGTTTCTTTTCATTCAATCAAAAATAAAGTTTTCTTTCAATTGATTCCTTAGCATCTAGCCGAAATCCACTTTTCTGCATATGTTTTCATTATTCTTTGACACAAAATATTATCAAACATGTTTATAACGCCGAGAAGATACGTTGTATCAAGTTCTTCCCGAATTTAAATGTTTAGTTTATGTTTTCTAATAACTTCATCATCATCATCACGGTCGAGATACGGCCGGGAAGTTGCTGGAGAAACTGATAAAGGGAAAACGTCCTGACGTTATCCATGCCGCTGAGGACCTGTCTTCAAGGCAATACGGATTTCAGAACAGGACGTTCCAGTATAGATCCAGTCGAAATTACCTGAAGGATCGCAGCCTGATCTACGACACGGCGCAAGGTCGACGGAGGATTCTAGTCACACCAGGTGTGGCCCAAGGCTCCATTCTCGGTCCGGACGTGTGGAACGTCTCCTACGACGGACTGCTCAGACTTGAACTGCTGGACGAGTCGCGACTGATCGGCTATGCAGATGATGTTGCGGCACTAGTGGATTGGCGCACAGTCAATCTACCGCAATTAAGGCTAAATGTGTTAATGCGCCGGGTAGGGAGCTGAATGACTACTCATGGGTTTAACCAAGAGTTATAGAAAAATGAAGTGGTATTCCTGACCAAGAACAGGATCCCTAGAGTAAGAATGGTCCGGTTCGAGGACATATTCGTAGAATCGAAACTATCAGTTAAGTATCTGGGCTTGCTGATAGACTCTAAACTGAGTTTCTCGAAGCGAGGCAACTGCTAACAAGGCCGCAACAAGGGTCTCGACATTGAGTCGTCTAATGGCGAGTCATGGGGGACCAAGTCCAACAAAAAGACGACTGCTGATGAGTGTCATACAATCTACACTTCTATATTGAGTAGATATATGGAGTTAAGCTCTCAAAAAGGAACTGCACCGAAAACAACTGGCACAGGTGCAGAGACGAGGAGCTCTGCGGATTGCAGCAGCATATCGGACACTCTCTGAGTCAGCGGTGTTGGTAATTGCTAAGGTGATACCCATCTCCTTACTAGAGATCGTGAAAGAATCTACCTCCAAAGGCACGATGGTAACAATGAAAAAGTAACGACGAATGGCAACAATCTTGGGAACGTGAGCTGAAAGGAAGACGGACTGCGTGGTTCATCAACGATTTGAGATCGTGGCGCAGTCGGATGCATGGTGAGACTGGCTTCTACCTGATCCAGCTACTGAGCGGACACGGTTGTTTTTAGTCTTCTATGCACAAGATTGGAAAGTCACGGTCTCCAGATTGTATATTCTGCATTGGGGAGAAGTATGACGCCTGTCATACTTTCTTTTCATGCAGAAGATGGGACAAACAGCGGGGTGATCTTGCCGAAACAGTGGCAGAGTACCGTTCGGATAGCCTAATCGAAGTGATTCTGAAATCAGTTGACAAATCGAACCAGGTGATACATTAAGCTCAAGCGATTCTAGCTACAAAAAAAGGTATACTTGATCGGCTGGATGCGTCGAAGGTGGAGGGTTTCCTTGTCCAGCAATCCTCCACCTGTTTTTCTCCCCACTGGCGCAGGAATCTCCGTAACCCAAAGGCGCCAAAAGACGTAAAATTGGGAGGCCTAGCCCGAAGTAATGTGTCAAATGGTTCCAGGCTAGGTACTCCGGTTGACAGGGGAGTCATTTAGTCGGTAGTCCAGTAGGTCCGTTGAGCCACTGGGAGTCCGACACTCAGGGCGTAAATAGCTTTCACCTCTCTACTCAAAAAATCATCGCCACGTTGAGTATTTTCAATCATATTCCTATGTTGAAGTGCAGCGTCTCTTGCATATTGACCCCTCATTCCTTTCCAAGCCTGCCTGTTTTCAGCTATTCTCATACAAGATGTCTCGACTATTTTATTCATATCATAGTCCGCCCGAATCTTTGGGCGTCTTCTCAGTCGAAGGCTTCCTCTTGGGTACCATTGCGTTATTCTTGTGGTCCATCTGCCGTCCGTCATTCTCGTCAAGTGACCGGCCTATCGCCATTTCTCGTCTTTTCTTTTCTTTTTTCATCTTGATTTGTCGATTATTTTCTGGTAGCAGTGAACCAGATTTGTGTATTTGCTGACCAAGGTATACATATTTTTCGACTATTACTAGTGTTGCGTTGTTCGCTTTTGTATGTCCTTGAGTGTTTATATAATCGTTCAACGTGATCTTGGTTTTGTTTAGGTTCGTTTTCAAGCCTACTTTTCCGCTTGCCGCATTTAATTCATTTAATTATTCTTGTAATTCCTCATAACTGTAGGCTATCAAAACCATGTAATCTACGAATCTCAAGTGGTTGAGGTGCTCACCAGCGATGTTCAATCCTTGATTCTCCCAATATTGAGTTCGAAAAATGCCCCATCATGCGGCGTTGAAGAACCTTGGTGATATGGTTTCTCCCTGTCTTACTGTGGAGTTTCTTCTAATACTTTGACCTATGCTCTGACATTGCGGTAGCTGTCAGTTGGTACTTCCACGTATGGTTTGACTATGCCTTGCGTTTTTAATGCATTGATTATTGCATCAAGGCATACTGAGTCAAAAGCTTTCTTAAAGTTGATGAAGGCCAGTGCTAGGGGTTGCTCATACGCTTTATATCTACTCAAGATTTCTCTTAATGTGTGGATATGGTCTATAGTGCTGTATTCACTTCAGAAACCTACCTGCTCCCGTGGCTCATCGGCATCTAGGGCTGTTTGTAATCGGTTGTTAATGAGCTTCGTGAATACTTTGTAGAAGACCCATAGTAGACTTGTTGGTCTGTAGTTCCTGATGTTTCTTTCCTGCCACTCTTGCGGATCAGTATTATATTAGCACTATTCCATTGATCAGGTATGCACCTGGCATTAATGCAATCAGTGTAAATATCATCCTGTCGTTTCCAGGGTTTTCTGACTGTGTATTTCAGCAGTTCAGCAGTGATAGCGGCCGCTTTATCATTTTTCATGAAGTTGATAGCCGTCTCCACAAGGATATTTGGGACAGTATCGTTTGTTGCAGGGAAAGTGGTTGTTATTAAATTGGAAGTGGAGCTATCTGGCGCCATATACAGGTATCGGTAGAAGTTAGTGATTGCGTCAACTATTTCCTATCTATCAGGAGAAAGGAGTTGTCAAGATGTAGGGCTATCACTTGTTTCTTGCCAATGAGGATTGCTCTTTTTGCCTTCTTGAGTCTGCTGTTTTTGTAACGGCATCTTCCACCAGTCTTTCGTCATACGTCTTGATATATTCAGATATCATGTTCCTTACTGTTTTGCAGGTTTCTGTGTATTCAATCTTTGCGATGTTTGAGGATGCTTGCGTGTCCCTTCGCTTTCTGAGTAGCACCTTGATCGCATATGAAAGTTTACGGTGTCTATCGCCTACTGATGGTCCACCTGCTATTTCGGAATATTTCAGAATGGTTTGGGTAAGGTGGTTTGCGTCCCAGTTTTGTTCATTTATTTCTTCGTTTATTAGGAGTTGGGAACTCTTTATATTATACTTGATGTTTTCAATGTTATAGCCGGGCTTTATAGGCCTCCTGACAAGTTCGAATCTTTCATAACAAATATCTTCTTCTTGAAGAAGGTATTTGATATGAAAAGACCGTGGTGGTGGGTGAATTTTGCTAGTTGTTCTCCTCTTTCATTTCATTGTCCAAGTCCAAATTTTTCTGCCAGCACTTGTTGGTCTTTCCTTTCCCCTATTATAGTGTTTACAGTGCTCGAAGTGATTGGTGTTCTTGTTCCAAGCTTGGTTGACATCGGTGTAGAATCCTTCAATTTCTTTTTTAGTTGTACGTGCATAGACTTGAATAATTTGAATTGGGTTTCTCTGTGTAAGTCTGCGTATCAGTACTCGATCCGAGACGCTTGTTACCCTTACGATTTAGTTTCGCCACTAATTGTTTAAGTCCCCCTGAATAATCATCTTCCTATGGACTATTAATCTTAGCGGGCTAGACGTTTTCTAACATACTGATAATTTTACTACCGGAAATTCATTAATCGATCCTAATGACAGAGGTTATTTATTATAATATTTACAGAATTGCATTTTTTCTTTCTTGTGTTGCGTGAATTGTTTTCATGTGAGTGATTTGTTATGTTTTAACCTATAAGAAAAAGGTTTTTTTCTTTCTTTGCTCTATTTAATTAGCTTTTAACATGTTAACGGCTTGCTAAGCAGCATTTTCAATTTTTGATATAGAAGCATTTAATTGTCATAAGAGAATACTTCATTCCCTTAATCTAAAGATTTCGTGGACTAGAGAGTTTTGTTCTACCGTTCAGACTACCCACTAAACACCCCCCCCCACCCGGCCAAGAGACCCTAGCCTGGAACTGTTTGACACATTACTTCGGGCTAAGCCTCTTTTTACTTGGCCCTAGGTCGCCGTCAGGCTAGAGAAACCTCCCCCCAGCAGGAGGGGGCAGGATGGAGGAAGACTGCTGGAAAGGAGACCCCTCTAGACCCCGCGCCCGTGGTTATCCATGGTACCTCTTTTTGCTGTAAGTATTGCCCGAGAGTAATGTGCCACTTAGTTCCATTTGTTGAAAGTTTTCAGCATTTCTCCGCCTAGATTGTCTGGAGAAAGCTCTTCCACTACCTCCTACAAGACCGACCGCATCCTGTTCCACCTTCTACAGTTGAAGAAGGTGTGACATGTGTCGTCCGTTTCCCCTGGGCAGAAAATGCAGCCTGGGGACCATGATTTCCCAATTTTGTGCAGATGTGACTGAAAATAACCATGCCCGCTAAGAAGCTGGGTAAGGTAATAATCAGTCTCACCGTGCCTTCGATTCAGCCACGATCCCACGTTCCCTATAAGGCGGGCAGTCCAGCGGCCATTAGAGTCGCCTTCCCAGGACTGTTGCCACTCAAGCAATGTGCGCTGCCTCTCCTCTCGGTTGACAGCATTTCTTGAGCCCTTCACTTTACGGTCATAAATTCTCCGTCGTTCTCTAACAAGAAGGGCGATGGGTATCAAAATATTGCCCCTGTGGATGGGGGAGGCTAGAATACATCCACAGTAACCCAACTTGTCGTAAGAGGCGACTAATGGGAGCACAGCACCGAACCCGGACTATGATTAAACTCTCGACTTTAGTTGACGCATGTGGGCTGGCGGCCATGATATTCTGGACCTAGTCGCTTTCTGGGCGGTACCGCTGGGGTGAAACTCGTGCGCGAACGGCTCCAGGCTAATATCACGCCGTCTCCGTCCCGATAAAACCTTGGCAGGCCTCAGGGTACGTTCAAAGCTCGCACCATTGAGTTGGTGGTGTAGGTTCGGTTGAGTCGCACTCCCGATTAACGCTGATCTGGCCACCTGACTCCATAAGGGCTGGTGCCAACCCTCGCATGGCCTCCCTGCTTGCATAGATAACCATGGGATCATTAAGGCGACTACACATTCGAGCGGAGATAGCGGCTCTGAGGGAGGACCCTTAAGAACAAAATGAAGAAAAACAACAACAACAAACAGAATAATGCAGAGAAAACGAACAAACGAGCCGATGGACATAATTCACACAACCATAACGATTATCTTGGCGTATTTTCCCGTAGTGGAAAAACCTTGCGTCACCACCATGGTCTCATTCGACCCCAAGCGGAAAGAGCAGTGATGGGCCGGTAGTAAATGTGGCACCGGAGGTTTACGACCACCTCACTCCTAAGGTTGCTACTGCTGAATCGACCTCAGTAGGAGGAACACACAACATAGAACGTAAGCTCCCGGAGGAGAAAGTCAGCGAAAAAGACCTGATGGCTAAGGAAGTTATCGCGGAGAACCGTTCCGAGGAAGAACGGTTGACTCAAAAATGTTATGCGTATGTAAGGAGCGTGCATAAACCAAAAAACAATCAGTAAAGATGTAAAAAATGGAGTACGGTACGGTATGGTATGAACGGTAGAACTATTGTAAGGAAATATTTATGATGGGACAAGGGAGAGCACGCACTAGAAAATAAAAAAACTTGAGAAAATTATTAAGATTAGTAGATTTTGCTAGTTGAAGCTGTAGCGGCATCGCAGACAGCGACAAACACGCGTCGTTATCCCAGGAAAAATCCTTATCACCCTTCACAGCAAACTAAATCCGATTTTCCCCGAAAGGGCAATAAAATATCCTTCGCACATCTCGAACTAACGACGCAACGCTGTGTGCATTAGTTCCGAAGTGCAATAAACGATCCTTCGCACGTCTCGAACTAATTACACAACGATGGGTGCAATTAGTTCGGGAAATCCCAAATTCCTCTACCTTACCTTGCCTGAGGTATATAAATGATGGAAAACAGGAGTTGAGACGAGAGTCATCCACGGCACAGAGCCAAACACACGACGACCGTGTATTGTATTAGCGCATTGAATAAATATTTATAATATATACTCTTCTAAATATTTTCGTATTCTTTTGATCTCCGCATAGCCACACGACCAACATAAAGCTTAGGTTACAATATCATTAGCTTCGATTTTTTTGAACGTGAAATTAACTAAGATATTTTCACACAACCCTCCACTTTTCGGTCATAAAATTCTCCGTCGCTCCTCGTCTTTGTACTTGTGCCAAGCGCTTTCGGTACAGTTCCTTACTGAGAGCTGTGGTCCAGACCTCAGAGCCGTACAGTAGCACTTACTGTACAGCAATCATGAGGAGTCAGCGTTTGCTTGATGTGGGTCCACCGATGTTGCACATGAGTCGACTTAAAGCCGAAACGCTTATCACGGCCATTTTCGCCGTTGCCCTGATCTGAAATATTTTATTGCAAGTTTAGACTCAACAGTCGCATCTCCGATCTGAAAAGGAATTACCGCGGGAATTCTTTTCTTCGTGAGAATGACCACTTCGGTTTTCCCTAGTGCGAAACTGAACCCGCGGGTCGTCATCCACTCCCTCACTTGACGCATTAGCATTCCCAGTCTGTGCTGCGCATGTTTGACTGTGTGTCCGGCGACCAGTGCTGCTAAATCATCTGCATAGCCGATCAAGCACGACTCATCTGGCAGCTCAACCCTCAATAGCCTCATTTCCACAAGTCTGGTCCCAGTATGGAGCCTTAAGCTACACCAGACGTTATCTCCATACTGCGCCGCCCATCCTGTGTATCATAGATCAGACTGCAGTCCTTTAAGTAATCCCTCAAAATCCGCATCAGATACCCTGGCAATCGGAAAGAATTTTCCAATGTGCCAATAATATCCGACCATCTGGCGGAGTTGAAGGCATTCCTGACGTCACGCGTCACTAGCGCTTTGGCTCGACGGACTGCATTCACCACTTTCATGATGGCATTGGAAGTAGATCGCCCTGCTCTAAAGCCATACTGCCGAGGAGATAGATAGGTCCCATGCAGCACGAATTACGTCAGTGAGTCTTCCCTTGATGAGCTTTTCGAACACTTTCCCGGCTGTGTCCAGCTGACAAAGTGGACGGTATGTAGAAGGCAGCCCGGGGTCCCATTTCCCCTTGCTGATCAATGCGATCCTCGCAACCTTCCAGCGAAATGGAAATACACCTTCTCTCAGGGAAGCGTTAAACACATTGAGTAGCAAGTCAGGGCAAACGTGGAAGACCATTTTTAGCACCTGATGGTTACAAGTGAACTCCAAACTCCAAAATTTAAATCAATCACGGCACCAATCAAAAGTACGCAGTGAATTAATTTGACACATACATCATTTCGATTTCGAACGCCTTTGAGCGACGGATCCCGCGCCGTATAATTGGAGCGAAGCTAGACGGGGACCAATGTCGAATTCGATATAACAACGTGCTGTATGAAATTTTTGACGAGCGGATGTCTCAACGTCGTATGACAGAATCAAATGGACGAACAACGGATATCCAAAAAAGGTATTATCGTTAGATGAACTCAAGCTCGTGACCAGTGAAGAAACCGAGGAAACGCTGGTCTGACTCTGTTGACGAAGAAAGTTCAACGCTACATGGATTTCAAAATTGTAGGACTTGGACAATGGACCAAGACAGTTGGAGACTCTTGCTGCAAAAAGCGTAAGCCCGAGATGTGAGAAGGAATAAGATTGGTAAATACTATATATTCATTCGATTTGATTTTGGCAGCATTTTGAAGGTAAACGCGAAACAGGAGCCCCTGCTCTGTTCACGCCAAACTTCACATAGGCTCGCTGTATTTTTTCCCTTTTCTCGAAACTTAAATATCTGTTCTAGAGAAAGCACCGTGAACGCTATGAAATAATCGTCAGAGGAAGTAAAGGTGATCCCTGCTCGAGCTCGACCCAAAATTGGATTAGCCTTTAGCTTGTAGCTACAGGTTCACAAGGGGCCTACTTTTAAGACGATGATAAAGATACGTTTAAAAATACACACGGAAGTTATTTTTTGACCAAGCTGTATCAAATTCAGTGGATTAAATAGTAGGAAACTATTCCATTCTCAAAACGCTTCGCTTTGCCAATTACATGCTCTGTAATATGTGACTGGCTGATTATTATAATATTAAATAATTTTCAAAAAAAAACTAACATGTCAGGAAACCCATAAAGTTGTGCAAAAATTAAGTAACTCATCAAATTCCGAAATATATTAATGTATATCAAATAAAAACAAACCAATGTAACTTGCTCTTGGGTCATCGAATTGCGTCTGCTGGCTTGTACCGGCCAAACATCCGAATAGCATAAATTTTGAAAAACCACTTATGGCGATACACATACACAACAAACAAGAAAAATAAATTTCGACAAATGCCGCCAAATATATTGACCTCTCACCAAAAAACATGTTCGAACAAATGCTGCGTCTAGTATCTATTATCTAATCGAATCAAAGCATGAATCAGGATGAGTTTTTGTCGGAATAACTTAATCGTGAATTGTACTGCAACACTCGCTTAGGCCGCCGAGAAAATGGATGAGTGAGGTCTTCACACGCAAACTAGACAACTGAATTATGTCATAGGACAGAGATAAAATCTGTTCCTTTTGTTATTTGATAATAAATTTTTTGTTCATGAACTAGACATCGCAATCCGAAGGGTCAAGCGTTGGATAACTCGTTCAAAGATAATAACTGGTGGCATTTGTTAGCCAAGTTCACTGGAGTAATCTGAGCTGATTAGGAAATGAAGAGTCCACCAACGCCTGGTCGGAGTTACATGAGGGCGCTGTAATAAATTGCGTCCAATTTGTTCTGTCTTCTACGATGTCTTGCAAAGAGCTAAGACCAACCTTTATTTGGACAAAATCCCAACAGCGAAACAGATCTTGATTCTTGTGCACGTGCTCTGCCTGTTTGAGACTTCTTGTTCACCATTCCGGCGATTCGTCATCGCCACAAGCGCCTCCGATAAAGTTCAACAATCTCATTATGTATCAAAACACCTAAAACAACTGACATAAGATCTTTTTTTCCGCTCCCCAATTAAATTTTTTCGCGTTACACCAAGGCGAAGGAAAACACCAACAATTCGATGAACCAGGATCGCATTGCAATACTAGCATGCTATACAAATGAATGAACTCACTCTCACTTTCCAAGACGACTACGACGACGTTGGAGAAGGCTAATTACGAAAAACAACGCAGCAGCATCTTGGACCATGTGACCCTAAGGAGCTATAAAGACCGGGGATCAAGCAGCTGCCGAGATCAGTTGATCAAAGCCTCCCCTCGCGATCAGTGTCCTCCATACGGATCCAATCTCAGGGTCCCGCCAAACAACAGTTTCGTAAGGTACAACATGGGACAAATGATCGCACTTGCATCTTAAGGTGCAGCATCACCTGTATCAAATTTCCTTCTTGGTGCGTTTAGCAGGTCTAGTGGGTCGCGATATGTGGATCCCAAACAGAAACCCAATCTAGCTCCGACTATTATAGCAACTTGAGCTTCATCGCGTATTTAGATTTCAGTAACTTTTTCCCGTCTGTTTTTCGCTGGCGTGCATTTAAGCTGTTTTCCATGAGATCTGCAAAAAAGATTTGATTTGGGATCACTAAAAGCAAAATGATATGAGCAATTTAGTAGAATAATCGTGCCTTTCTCTTGCGCGGTGCGAAAAAAACTAGATGATAGTATAATTTAAGTGTATCAGTGAAAGGTGGTTTTCTGACTGCAGACTCCATTGTCTGAGAGTTAATTGATGTCTCAATGGAACCGTGGTGCTTCGAATTTAATGGAGTCATGCAAGTTGGACGCAAAAAAACAACCGAATGAATTTAATTAAGTTTTTCATAGTCACTACAGCGCTTTCATTGTGATAGGAAACTTGTAAAAAATTGGCACATTTATGGTATCAAATTTCGTTGAACGAATATGAAAATGAAATAAAAATGAACCCGAAAATCAGATAGGCAATAAAGGGTTTATTTTAGCCATATGAAACAAATCATCTCTAATTTTTCCATTTCAAAATAATTCTTAATAATGAAGATAAAGGAATAATATCAAAATTACAGTCACATCTCTTGTGGTATGGAACTGAAGTTTATTTACACCGAATTTATATCAAACTGAGTGTATCCACAACTAGCTGGACCCCTTCGCAAACACCACACCTAGAACCGAGCCTGGAACTGGTTGTCACATTACTTCGGACTTGGCCTCTTTGGCGTTGCCGAGCGGCGTGATCTGGTTGGACAGACCACTCTTTAAACTGGAACCGATTAGTAATGAATGAGCATCTTCCTCCGTGATGGCAAACGGCTTAAGATATCCTTTAGTATATGAAAAACTACACGAACGTACAGCGAAACTCAGTTCTGTTTGTCCTGTGAAATGAGCATGTTCCTAAGCTGGATTACTCTCTTGACACGGTGCGACTGGACAAGTTTCGCCCACATAGGCATGTTAAGTTGTGGCATATAGCCTCCATTATTTCCAGCACTAATGATGCACTTTCCATTTGGATTGGACTGGATTTTGGACTCATCATTCTCACTATGCTTTCTGTCGGACTACGGCTTCAGGTCTTTAATTTCTTGATTACCACCTTACCTGACTCGTGTTTCGTTCTTATGACCTTCTTTTTCTTTCCCCGCATCCCTCCGGTAGATCCTACAGCATTTTTCAGAAATCAGAATTACCCGATCCACGATAACCAGTACCACCGACGCAGAGATAATGCGGTATGCAGACAAACGCCACAAAGCACCTCAGCTCAGTCTACTAGGATCTCCAACGCAAATCTTGGAGCAATGGCGTTGTGAATCTTTTCAATCGGTAAACGGAACCCAATGTCAGTCAACCACTCGCTCATTTGAGGAATTATAACACTTAGTTTCCGTTTCACTTCTTCAACAGTCCGCCCATTGACTTATGCCCCTACAGTATTAGCAAAGTCAAACAAACATGACTCTTCCAGTACATGAAACATTAAGAGTTAACTCGATACCCAGATCAATGCAATGCATCTGCCATTGGTCTGGGAAAAAATGGGACATTGAACGTCCTTGATGAAACGTGGGTTCCTGATTTCCTCCAGAGTTTTACTGGTAAGCTCCCTGCCTTTGAAGTGATCCATCAATATCGTAATGTTGTACATCAGTGCTCTGCAAGTTTCCAAATCACTGAGGATATCTACCCACTTAGTGGAATTACAGGTATTCTTCATATCAAGGGTTACAAGCAATAAAATATAGTCTGAGAAGTGATTGTGCGGCTCTGTCAAATGAGCCACGTTCTCTACTTCTGTGAATCGAGTTCAGTGTGAATCGAGCCATGAGCGTAGCAACTAACCAGCGCTTACACATTGAAAAAAACAACGATATTCAAGCAAAATATATGGAGTTATCTATGCATTCGTGAATTTTCTCTAATATCTGCGTAAAACTAGAATATGCCTTCCAAAGCGGATGCGTAAAAACTCAATACGTATATAAATCATCTTTACCATTTCTATCCCTGCCTGACAGCGTTTCTTTGACAAGCCTCCCCGCTCTTTGACTAGTCTAGTCTAGTCAAAGCCAGAAGCCATAATCTAACCCAGCTAAAGAGATCCCACCGAGGGTAGTCCTGGCCATTAAGATTACTCTCAATGACTAGCATTTTTAGGGTTATGTTGCTCCTACGGGTACCCGAGGATATGGAGGCCACTACGAGGCTCCTCTTAGGAAAACCGGGAACGTCTCTGACTGCCTGAACTCTCTTGGGGAAATTGTGTTTTGGGCCAAGTTGCTTAGCACGGTAGCGCCTAGGTGACAATTCTGCTTCTGCTACCGCTCCAATATAACGTAAATACTATCTCCGTCTCGGTAAAACTTAAGCAGCCCTAGGCTTACTTTTGTAACTCACACTATTAAGTTAATGGTGTAGATTCAGTTGAGCAGGCCTACCGATTAACGTTAGTCTGGTTCTCAGCACTTGTCCCTTGCTTCGCAAAGACAGCCATGGGAACAATAAGATAACTAAATACACGAACGGAGATAGCGGCTCCGATAACCCAACCAAACTGGTGAACTCTATTTCAAAAAATAAAAATCCGAAAAAAATTATAATGAAAAAAATCAACACAAAAAAATACAATCAACCAGATATCTTTGGGACATTCAGGCGCATCAAGAAATCAATGTAGGTGGCAGAGCGTCCGAAAGAAGGACAACGAGAAACGCTCTAGGATGCACCAAATGTTCTCTTGGTAATGGAAAACACAGAGAGCGTCGATGATCCAATAATTATCTCTGTGATAATGACTTCAATGACTACCGAAGCAACGATGCGCTTGCCCGATGGCGATAAGTTCACTTCAGAAGAGACAGAAAAGTGTGACCAAATAAACGAACTGTCATTGTGTGGACCTGCCATAGCCGTTGAAGGAACACAAAATGCCATTGCCATCTCAAAAAGTGACAAAGCCAAGATGATTAGAAACATGGCAGACGTATTTGAACGATTAATGCCGGCATGGGACTCGCCAAAAACAATCAAAGTCATAAAAAGTGGTTCCCTGAACTGGAGGATCTGCTAAACCACCCGAGGTATTACCGGTGGTTCAGGCTAAAAGCAGAAGAGGAGCATAAGGCCGAAGCACAGCAGAAGGCTAGGGAAGCGCTGATGGCTAAGTCTACAGAACATGCACAGAAAGTTCCAGCGTCCGGCATGAAAATAAGGATAGCCTCTAGCCCAATTGAAGTCGACCGGGATAAAAGAAAGAAGGAGCGGGTTTTGAATGGGCGTGGAACTCAGAACAGAGATTTCAAATAGTAATGTCGAAAGCAACAAAGGAAACAGCAAAAATCTCCTGAAAAACATGCTAAGAAATAAAACTCGAACGAAACAGAAGACAGACTCAAATTTCCCTCCGAATTTTTCATCCCTTTGCTGACCAACCTCGTATGTTTCTTGCATTTTGGGAATCCACTTCCTAGCAGACAAATGCTCAATCTATCCACTAAGATAATCGCCGTCCACAGGTGGTGGACTAGCAGCAGGATTGTAATCCGTGTTGTGAAAATCCAGCATCAAGGACAAATTGGAGTACTGCGATTTGTGTTGCAAAATCCAAATAAATTCCTGGGTTGTAGGATTGCAAATTGTGCTGCTCCAGCTTTCAACTATAGCTTGGGTGCCGTCTAGGATACCTTGCCTGCTACATTTTCCAAGACTGAATATGTTTGTTCATTTACACTGAAGAGGCAGTCATGTGCTTTCTTCAATTGAAGCATCAAGAAGAACGGCATGACCCACGAAAATTTCCAAAAAGCAACCTTCATCCATATTTTCGCCTCAAATACACATTGCGTGTATTTGGAGGTTTTAAGACTCCAAAGTTTCACATGACAGATGACTTCTAGTGTTATCAACGAAGTTTTATCAGCAACGGTCTTTGCTTGATCAGCTCGCGAATGAGTTTCCTATCCTCTTCTCAATTCTTTGAACGGTTGACTGAATGGCAGATCCGAGTCATTTCCTGCTGGCCATCAGTATATAGCGTGCGTATCATATCATGGCGCCAATGAGCCGTAAAGCAATTTGAAGTTGACTTATTAGGACTCACAGTGGCACTTTCCACGTTTTTAACTAAAACTCCTCTACTTTCATCTTAGTCCTCATCGTATAGTTCATATAAAAGCCTCCACTTTTTTCGTGATCCACGTTTTCCTCAATTTTTTTGAGGACGTCGACGTAAATCTTTATATCTGTCGGCTTGGTAAGTAGAAAATTCTTACACCATCCACCAGTTTGGCCACAATTTTTGCCCTCAAGGTCTGGAATTTTTCCGACAGTGGTTGTTCCACTTAAGAGTTCGTCAGATGAGTGTTGACGTAAATTCCATTGCCTTGGCTTGGAACTTTCATTTTGGGCCGTCAAAGTCAATTATATTCACCAGGCTTTAGAGGACTTTAGAGAAACCATTCTTTTCTGCAGCGATAAAACTGAATTCTGACGAACCTTAGATCCTTAAGCCCGCTTGTTTTGTTTTTGATGTCCTTTTTAAGATTTTTCTGTAAATTACTGGCGTTTCTTAAAATTTTGAAGACCCCGCTCATGTTCTCCATGAGCAAACCCTTTTTACCCTAGGGTTTAACAACCCTATTTGTTAAATCAGATTTTGATCAAAATCAGCCCTACATCGTGGATGATAGAAATATTTCTTAGTATTCTGAACGCGACTACCAAAACGTTACACGCTATATGGTCCACACTCTGTCTTAAGAATGGGTACTGCAAACTGTCATTGCGACATAAGGTAAGGCTTTCTTAGCGTTCAATAATTCACCACTAATATACACCACGAAAATGATACACAAGCTAAAGAGAGCTTATTGAGCTTTCTTTGATACTAACTAAAGGATTCTGATTCATAATGCGTCATATGAATGTAGCCAAGAACAGGCCACATTACAGGCTAGCACTTAGCGTCGTATATCCTGTCAAATACAAAAGAGGAAAGATTTTTTGCCCTTTTCTCAATATTGAGTTTGATTGAAAGTTTATTGTTTAGGACGATCCAAGGAGCTTTGGATGGCGTCATAAGCGTTTCCTGATAGCTTGGTGAATTGCAAGAATTCTTGGATGATTTGTCCTGGTAAACAGTTCAGTTTTCTGCGAATCTATTGGATAGAAGTCTCCACATTTTAAGGTTCCTAGAGCTCAGACGGCGTTCGAAGAAATAAACATGAGATTTTATTTGTTGATTTTCCATTCCTGAATGCCTCCTCGAGCCCTTCTCTGATGAGCATATCGAGCACTGCCCCAGTTGGGGTAGTGTTCCATACATAGGGACCGATATGCAGATGCCTGTTCCAGATTAATCTTCTCATGATTGATCAGCAAAAGTCTCGCCTCTTTCTAGCATTTCGAGAGCACACCCTCCTGCAAGAAGATACTGGGTTTGATGCTCAAAATGACACGGAAAAGTTGATGCACATGTATCACCTCCGCTTAGATGCCATCTGGTCCCGCGACCTTTTTTTGTTTTTAGAGATTTGACCGCTCTTTCAAGTTCGATTGCATTAAAAAGCACACAACACATACAACAGAATATTCCTCATATGAACCATCAGAACGAATGGGATGTACAGGGAAACGTACCCGAAACACTTCATGCCACTTGAAGCACAGAGCGCATCCGTGAAACGCTAATAACTGCGTTTCACGGAGAAACCCACGGAGAACTTTTTTAAGTTGACCTGTATTAAGTTGAGCATTTGAGAATGTGACTTATCTCAATTCCTTGAAAGTTGAGCTTCGCGGGGAAGGCTGTGACATTTTCTTTGCTTTCCAGCGATTTTAATAGACCACCAGCACACAGCAGGCGTATCGTGTCGTGCCCGTTACCTAGCCGTGGGTTGTCGTACATGGAAGAGCTCATGGAAGAGCTCACCATGTCTAAAGCTGAAGAAACCCTAGTCCTACTCATGAGAACTCTGACGAGCCTGTCAACATCCATTTTAGCAATGTTCCAAACTACAGCAGAAGGAATAGTTCCCTCCTAGCTGCCATTTCTAGGATATTTTTCCTCTTGGGTTCATATTGCGCATACCAAATTCAATCGCTTTGGCCTGGGTGAATTCATCCTTCTGTGATCGAGGCAGCTTCTCCCACTTCATCGAGTCTGCTCTGAAAGAATAAAATTGGCCCAATCGGGGTGAAATAGACACCTATAAAAGTCATCTCCGTCACCCAACCAGCACATAACCATCCGCGCTGAAGCAAGTCTGAACTGAGAGGACAGCACAATCACTTCCTTCTTGTTATGGTGTTGCTTAGATATCAGCGACAGGTAGTTTCTCTCTCACAACCTGGTCGAGTAAGTCTTGTGCGATTGAACCACGCTGTAGGTTAATCTGCGGGAATTGGAGCATGTCTTAGCATTATTAAACTCCTGGCACCTACCACTCCCTGGAATATGGGCCAGATCTTCAGGTTACAGGCCCTTATCTTTCCACAAGATGTAACTAGGTTGGTTTGGGCACTCTTTCGCCTCATGGCTGGAAGTGCCACATTTGTAGCACAGGTTGCTTCTACCTGGCCCTTACAATTTACAGGCATGTTTTTGATGTAAACTCACTTATAGCATCAAGTTAGGGCTGCCCTTCGGCGTATCCTGTACACAATCAAGCTGATTTTAAGTTTCTATATGGCCTGGAGTTGCAGAGCATTTTATTATGGGATGTTTACATATGCGACCCTTTGCCCTCTAGGATTTGGACTTACCCGAAAACTGTCAGCCGTAGAAAGGGTTTGCCTTATGGTCTCTTCTACTTCTTTGGTATTCGCAACACAGCCAAGGTATCTTATCTCTGAAGAGGCCATTGGCTGTAATGTGGAGATAACAGCCTCAGACATAAGGAGGTCCTTGACAGCGTTCTAGAACAGGCCCTTGTCGGAGGAGTCCACTTCGAGTTCTAGGAAGCGCCCACCTATTTTAGTCACTCTTACCGTTCGTAAACAGACACCGTTTTTTCGGGTTGATCTCCTTGAAGTCCTCGGCGTAAGGCCTCCCGACTGCAGGTTTGATCATTTGAGTCTCTTCGTTGCTTGCGCCTGGTCTCTTTAGGCATCACGCTGTTTTTGGCGTGTTTTTTCTTCGTGCTGTTCAGGCGTCAGTTTCAAATCTTTTGCTCTCATGCGCTGTGCCATTATCACCGCCTTCTGCTGCGATTTGGAGCGCACCAATTGAAAATCAGTATCTCCCTCCCAACCTTGCTTGATGTCTCTTGTCTTGGCTGGTGTTGGCCCCGTTGCCCTATTCCTGCGATCAGGTTTGATCTTTTTGATCTTTTACGAAAGGGTCTTTTTGATCTTTCTTTAAATCTTTCATCTCACTCTCTGCCCGTAGCCAACTCCGGGGAGAGTGCTGAATTCTATCAACGGGGTCCTCCAGTTCACTAATCCCGTTTTTGATATTCTTGTTGCCACTTTTTTGGACATTCGTTGCATTTCTCATCACGTTTAAGATTACGGTTATGTCTCTTGTTAGCCGCTTTTCCTCACCTCAACCGACGGCTATTTTCGTGATTAGGTCGTCCAAATGTGCGACTTTCGGAGTACAGTCGGCATAAGGGTCTTGTAGCTGCCGAGTATCCTTTTTTTCGCTTTCCACGATTTTCGTTTTGTGACTTCCGTGAATTCGCGGAGAATGGCACTTTGGATCGTTGACCCCGGTCTCCAAAGCCTCCATCATGCTTCTTGTATCATTCGCTTCATCGCCTTGAGCAGGAACAATGGTGTGGACAAGCAGCTTTTTCGCTAAGGCAAAACGGTCGATGGAAGTCTGCTTGCTCGATGTTTTGTCACTGCTTTCGAAAGGCCGAGCTACTCTTTGAGGCGGAGTTCACAGCATTTTTGGCCTCCGGACGAACATGCTTGCTTCGGTGATCTTATCACTTGTAGCTTTTGATTCTTCAGTGCCCAAGTGGTCCACCATTGATAAATACCCTGGTGACTTATCCCAGTAAGATTGCTGGAGAGAAGCCCGCATGAGGTCGAGGCTCCCTCTACCCCCAAAATACATCCCCACCTATATCCCCAATCCTAGTTATTTGTTTTTGTTTTACTCATAATTTTGTTTAATGGCTACTTTTAGTGACTTGATCACGAGTTTAGATGACGGGCAACCTCGCTAAGCCTCTCCCTCACCACGCTAAGGTGACACATTTAGGGAGAGGGTATTGTTTTTTTTAATGATTGGGAAGTGAACGCTGTTTACGCCCTCAGTGTTGGACTCCCGGTGGCAACCAGACTACCGACTAAACACCTGCGCTGTCACACCGAGTGTCACACCGAGTTACTTCGGACTAGGCCTCATTAATCGTTACCTAGCGGCGCCTTCTGGTTATGGAAAATCCCTTTTTCAGAACAGATGGATTGGAAGGAAGAGGATTGCCGCCAGAGAGATCTCCCTTCCGTCTGCGCAACCAAGCGGCCCCTGATGACCTTCTTCATAAGAAGAACCATCCGTGCGTAATGCAACACGCAGTTCCAATTGTCTTTTGACTCCATCATTTCCCCGTTACGCTTTCTAGAGAGAAAGCCTATTTTCCGAGAGGTGCGAACGGAGTTTTGTCTACCTTCCACATGCGAAGAACGTGTGGCAGGCGTCATCTGTCATCCCCGGGCAGAACAAGCAGGCTGGAGATGGTGATCCCATCTTATGCAGATAAGAGTGAAAATATCCGTGGCCACTGAGCAGTTGCGTCAAATAATTATCAGTCTCACCAAATGTTCTGCAGAACCATGGCCCCAAGTCACTGATAAGGCGTGCGGTTCACCTGTCATGCGTTTCGCTTACCCATGGTTGCTGCCACAAAGTTAGAGTCCTTTCCTTTCCTCTCGTCTGACGACTTCTCCCGCCGACTCCCCCCTACGAAAGTACACTAGTTTTCGTTCTTCCGTGAGTAGCATAACAGGAACCACCCTGGAGATAACCAGCACTGCTTGTTCAGAGATAGTGGGATATGCAGCTGTAATCCACAAAGCTCCTCGCCTCTGTATCTGTGCGAGGTGCCTTCGATACAACTCCTTGCTAAGAGCATCAGCCCAGACTTCGGAGCCGTACAAAAGCACTGACTCCATTGCAATCATAAGTAGCCGTCTCTTATTTGAGGTTGGTCCCCCCCCGTGTTGGCCATAAGGCAATTGAGAGCTGACACTCCCACAGCAGCCTTATCTGCTGTCACTCGAATCTGCTAGAAGAGGCTAATTTTCCAACCAATCAACAAGCCAAGGTATTTTATTGATTCCTTTGACTCGATGATTGTTTCTCTGACCCGAACGGGACTAACACGAGGGAATCGCTTCTGGGTCAGTATGTAGTAGTAGTAGTAGTAGTAGTAGTGGTCAACCACTCGTTCACTCGACGCACTATCACACCCAGTTTTAGTTGCGCTTGTTCGACAGTACGTCCGGCTAGACTAGTACTGCCACATCATCTCCGTAGCTAATCAAACGTGCCTCCTCCGGTAGCTGCAACCTCAAAAGCTCGTCGTACGAGATATTCCATAGGTCGGGGCCAGGAATGGAGCCTTGCGCCACCCCTGATGTCACTTCCATTCTTCGCCGACCCCCCAATGTGTCATAGATGAGCTTCCGATATTTGAGGTAGTCTTTCACTATCCGCGTAAGATACTTCGGAACCCGAAAATATTCCAGACCACCGAGAATATCTGCCCATATAGCAGATTTGAAGGCAGTCCTCACGTCAAGTGTAACAAATGGTGCAATTCGCATCAAATGGTTATTGTGGACTTCTGCCTGCTGGACCGCATTTACCACCTCTGTTTTTGTAACGATCGTGGATCAGCCAGCCCTGAAGCGTACTGCTGAGGAGATAGATCCCCAGCAGTCCCGATAGCCTCCCTAAGCCTCTCTCTGATGAGCTTCTCGAGCACTTTCCCGGAGGCGTTCAACAAACATAGGGGCCGGTATGAAGATGGTTACTCCGGATTCACCTTTCCCTTGCTGATCAAAACAAATCTCGCCTCTTTCCAACAATTTGGGAGCACGCCCTGCTGCAGGCAGACGTTGAATGTCCTGAGCAACATGTCAGTGCACAGTTGATGAGCAAGCTGCAACAATTCCGCGGATATACCGTCTGGCCCCGTAGCTTGCTTTTTAAGTTTTAATAATTTCACCGCCCCGTCCAGCTCGACAGTACTAAAAAGCAGGCATTCTGCCGGACTTCCTCCGTCTGAGTCGTTGGGACGGACGGGATGCACAGGGAAAAGCGCTTGAACAACCTCGTTCATTTTTTTCGCTTCAAGCATACAGGGCTTCCGTGCGGCTCCTAGTTTCCACATGGCAAGCTTGTAACCCAGGCCCCAAGGGTCTCTGTTGATGTCTTCAACGAGCGTGTGTCAGCAGCGAGCCACGCTCTCGTTAATCCTTTATGCCAGCATCCGGGAATGTGACTTGTCTCGTGCCTTTAAACGTTGTGTTTTGCGGCAAAGTCTGTAACATTCTCTTCGCTTTTCAGCGATTCCTGATGACCACCAGTACACAGCAGGCTTATCGTGTCGTGGCCGTCGCCTAGGCATAATGCCGTTGCACGCAGTCTTGATGAATCTCATGGTGGAGTTCACTATGCTTTCAGCTGAGACTCCTCTCGTCCAAGTTATGGTTTCGCCGCCCATTAGGGCTGCGGCAAACACGTCAACAATTATATTAGCAATGTTCCAACCTACAGTTGAAGGTTGGGTTGCTACGCGTCGAGAAGCATGCTTGCCAATTTCGAAAGAAATGTACTGGTGATCGCTCGCAGAGTAGTCCTCGAGTATACTCCATTTGTGTATACTAGGCACTAAGGACTCCGAAGCAAATTTCACGTCCGGGATGACTCCCAAGCAACCATGCCGACGAAAGGTTGGTGTATTCCCAACATTCATGATGTCCAGTTCCCTCCTAGCCGCCATTTCTAGGAAATTTCTATTCTAGGGGAGAGGGAATAAAAATAATTATAATAATAATAACAATATTATTATTACTATCAATAAAAATAACAATGAAAGGTCAAAGAAAAATGAAAACATGTCAAAACATATGAAAAGAGCGAATGGTCATTAAAAGTGCGAAGATAATTTTTGAAAGAGCAATTCTAATATCTCCAATAAAATCAACTACCGGCGCAGTGCGCTTAAAGGACTATGGCAAAACGGATTCTGTACTTCAGCTAATTTAAAGAGGCAAATGTATCGCAGGCAACTATTCTTCAATGTTTAGATGTCTGCATATTTGATCCATGAGATTCAAAGTTTCCAGTATTTCGGGTTTAAAAAATTGAGTCCTTCTGCAACGAGGTGTTTCACTAAAGTTTAACCATGGTTGAATTTATGTTGATATGCGTATATTTTCTTCGCATCTTCTTTTCCACCTTCTTAACCCAAATATTCTGAAGGCGGTCGAATCTGGAATAGAAAGTCGAATAAAGAGAACATGGGGTTGTTTTTGAGCCGCGTTTAAGATCTATTTGTGCATTTTGCACAAAAGGACTGTGTTCAGTTTCAGACCCCAATGTGTATTACCATCCTTATGAAGAAACGTATCCAGATCTATTCAAGAGCTTTTAACAAAAAGACTATATTTGAATTTTCGAAATATGCTTCATCTTATCATTTTGCAATTTTCCTACTTTCATCTCATGTGTGAGCAACACATGGGTGATAGCAACAAACTACCTCTCTATTATAAACTAACACTGTGAACCCGTGATTGATTTTGGAAGTTTCAAGTGAAAAAAACGATATCTCAGTATGGTGTGCAAGTGCAACCTCAATGCATCAAAACATTTTTTGATTCGACGTTGCATTCACATATTAAAGGTTCTCGAAATGAAACACATGAGAGAAATTCAACACGAATGCACATACGTTACACTAAAATCATATTAATTTATTGAGATAAATTGAAAATATTTATGTAACATGATCTTGAACTATTCATAAACATTCATGATAAAATTGAAAGAAAAATGTGCTAGTGAATGGTCACATTCAGCTCGTAAATTTCTCCAAGTCGCCATTCTACACTCGTAGACCACACAGACAATGTTTACATTGGACGCGAAGAGATCTTATTACATAACGCAGAGGAAACCTAAATGATTGGTCATGTGAGGTTGACTGTTTGTTTTACTTTCAAAAGAAAGTCAAGCGAGAAATTTCCTACACTTCCTCATTGTATTCGCTCGCCCAGCATGCTACTTGCAACAATTAACGTCAAGGATCACTTCCCATGAAAGATTCTGGAAAATAACTGATCATATGCCCGGGTCCCTTCTGCGGACCTCTGGTGCCTGTGAAGTGGCTTGTTGATGCTTGTTATTTTCGGCATCGTTAGACTTGAAAGGCCGTCTCACAGCGCAAATCCTTTCGTTACACTTTCAATATCCACATCCATTCAACCTTGCCGAAATAGATCTTAAGATTATGTTTTCTTTTCCGATCTCAAGAAGTGATCGGTAAATTACGAGAAAAACATGTCCACATGACTATTGTTCTTTGTCAATGCCACCACATTGACTTGACTTCTTTGCCGGTCATCCTGCTGCTACCATTGCTGCATTGCTGCACTGCGACAATTTCGCCTCGTGAAAAAAACGGATCGGAAATTGCGCAAAAGAATCCTTTGAGTATGCAAGCTCGTAAATGAGGCTACAAAATAACCAAGCACTCTTTCTTTTGCGATGCTCCATCCGTCGTCCTCGTCGTTGTTCTCGACGTCTTCGTCGTCGTCTTTGTCGTCGCAGTCGTCGTCTTTGTCGTCGCAGTCGTCGTCGACGAGCGCACCGGAAAATTCTTAAAAGAAATGGCAACGTGAAAGGCTAAATACAAGAAGCCGATGATCTGCATGTCGTCCTCTTGAAGATCACCGTCGATAATAAATAACGAGACTCGGAACGTAAATCAATTGGACACGTTCAAGGGGTATATTTGCCTGATTTTTGCATATGCCAGTCCGCAATGAGGCTTCGTTGCTTCAATATTTACAAAAAGGATCGAGCTTGATTTGGCAATCAGAGCTCGAAGCAGAAAAAAATTCGTTATTTAATCAGCCTATAAAGAGCTATTTATCGGACGGTTTGCTGATTTCGAAGTGTTTTTAACAATGATTTTTGTTGAGTCGATGCCAAATGTTGAATGTCTTCTTGATCTAATTAGATTGCTCTGATCCTCTTATCACAAAGGGGAATCAGAACTGTGATTTGATATCGTATTTTGGGGCTCTTCTTGTATAATTCGGAGCTTTGTTCGGTTTGTTGATAACTCTGCAAATAAGTGATTTCATTACAATATTCTGTTCATCCGAGTAGCAATTGATTAGACAACAACATGTAATATAAAAAAAGTCGCATTTTGGTTAGGTAGTAAAGATATAAGTAAATAAAAGAAAAAAATAAATCAAATAATAAATTATTTGCATGAACAATTCAGGGGTGCTTTAATTTTGGTATTGTATGAGTTAAATTTGTCCATAGGAAGATTTAGATGGCCTTCAGATGGTCATACGCAGCCCCGCCGCAGAAATCAACACCAGCAGAAAAGAAATCTTTATAAGTCTCTATCCTTCGGAGGACTTCCCAAGTCTTGAATATGCAAATGTGGGTTGCGTGTTTCTCATTAGACACAGTTAGCTGTAATCAGTTCTGGTCAACGTCCTGACTTTTAAGGTCCAGGACTGCTAGCTTAAAATCGCTTGTAATGCTATGTTCCCGCCATGAAATTATCGTTTGTGTAGGTGTTCTCATATCAGCAAGGACACGTATTTATTTCTAGGCAGCAAGATTGTGTACTTTGCCTTAAATCCAACTTTCACGTTTCGTAGTCTAAAACAATCACGAAGGCTTCCTCGAATGTTCTTTGATTTCTGATCCCCCTCATGGTTACCCTACTAACTCCCAGCGACTACACTACAGGAGACCTTCGGATCCAACCCAGCAGGTAGTCAAAGGGCGAGAAGTGAAGCGAAGAGGTAACCAAATTAAAAATATGGAAGTACAAGAAGAATAAGCACCCTCAGTACCCGGCATACGAGGGGGAGAAATCTCCGCGGACCGGACAACTGGCGTGACAGCACCAAGCACCAGTTTCGCAGAGCTATTGGGCCAGAAATGTACGGTGAGGGAACAGGGCGTGCATTTGACGAGTGACTGCAACAAAACAAGCGCAATGGCAGCTACTGGGAAGACGGGAGCATCAGTCAGAACGCTAAGAAGAAAGGCGCAAAGGAAACTGAAGCGTCAAAGCACAATCGGAAAGAAGAGCTTCCAAACGAACCCTGGCACCAGTCAAAAAGCGGTAGCCAACCAAGAGAAACCTGGAAAATTGACTGCTGCTGCCAAGGAAGCTGCACCATCAACCACAAAGGAAAAGAGTAAAACCGGACCTAGGCGGATGAGGTCGGATGATAGCAACCAAGTCACTGGTAAAAAGGAACGGAGGGTAAGTCCCGAACGCCAAACTCTGGTGAGCAAGTCCTATCGGGACGCAGCAACCGATACACTAACGGTAGCGGTGATACATTCCCTCAATGAGACTGGTAAGATCCAGGAGTTTCAACTTGTGAAGCTGCAAACTGCATTGAAGAAGAACCTCTTCGAGCACTTACGCAACAAACCAGAAAAAATTCCAACACTCAGAGGAATGAAACCGACAGCGGACCATCGGTTTGTGACCTGTAGCGACGAGCAGTCTCTAGAATATCTAAGGACTGCAGTTGCCAAGGTAAACACTACCCTGAACGAGGAGTTTAGGGTCGTCCCCATAAAGAAGGTACCGCGGTTATGCACCGTCAAGGTATTCATACCCGAAACGGAGCAGACACCGTAGGAAGCCTTCGAGGCGCTTAAACTGCAAAACACGGGTAACGAAACGGAAAGGTGGCATCTCTTCGCTGAGAAAGAAGTCACCAACAAAGGCATGGTCCTTATACTAACGAAAACGTCAGCAATCTAAGGGACAAAAACGGACGACTGAGTTTTGATTTCACCCAGGTGACTGCCAGAGCTAAGGCGACCGAATCCTTAGAGCAAAAACGAAAAACTAATGCGGGTGACCCAAGCAAATCTGCACCACAGTAGGGTGGCAACAACCAATCTGCTTAAGCATCTAGCAGATGGGAACACTGAAATAGCACTGATACAAGGGCCTTACCAACTTAATGGAAAGATACTTGGAATCAGTGCAAAAAAATTTAAAATCTTTGCCATAAGCGGGGTAAATAAAATCCGTAGCTGCATTATATGTCGGAAGGAAATGAATTTAATTTTTGTACCGCAGTTCACCAACATCAGCGGTGTTCGACGGAAGAGACGAGGAGGTAACACAGGCCTCAACATATCTACCGTTTGACGCTCCGATGCCGACCACCGAACTCCGCACCTATCGTCGGATGCGACGCGAACGAACTCTTGGGAAGCACCAAGCAACGAAAGAGGTGAGCAGTTCGTCAATCACTTAATAACTAACTAACCTGAACTTAGCAAATAAGGGTAACATACCAACTTTTATAACGAAAAATAGAGCGGAAGTGATTGACGTAACTCTAATCACAACAGAGGCATTGGCCGACCTGCACGGCTGGAGCGTATTTGACTCACCTAGCCTGTCGGATCATCAATGGATCACCTTCCAAGTGAGAAGAGGCGAGAGGACCCGATTGGTCTACTGCAATCCTAGAAAAGCGGATTGGGACGGCTACACAAACGCTACTAAAAGATATATACGTTCACACCAGGTGAATCCATTGAGAAGTCGAAAGGACATCGACAATGAAGTGAGATACTTCACAAGTATACTGGTCGATAGTTTCAGTGAAATGTGTCCAACCACTACCATCAAACAAAAATAAGTAAGCTGGTGGAACAAAGAACTGGAAGTGATCAGGAAAAATACTCAAAGACTATTCATTTTGGGAAAAATGCAGAGAATGTCCACGTCAAGTACAAGGGAGCTGGATAGAAAACAACTGATAGTGGACAAAACGATTCCATACAAGATCAGCATATCGTCCAGTGAAGCGTGGGGAACGGTGCAGGATTCAACATCTGGAAGTTAAATTATGATATACACCGATGATTCCAAAACGAATGAGGGAAGCGGCGCCGGAATCTTTTACCCAGATCACCCGCAACTCCACCGAAGTTATAAACTGGAGAGCCACACCACAGTTTTCCAGTCGGAAGTGTTTGCAATAAAAGTAGCTATAGAAGCGGCAACAAACAACCTTAATGGAAGAATACAAATACTCTCGGACAGTAAGTCGGCGCTGCAGGCGCTCGCCTCTAACCGCGTAGTTTCGCAACTGGTACAGGTTTGTAGGCAGGCTCTGAAATCCGCAACAACACGAGTAAATATAAAACTGACATGGGTCCCTGGACACAGTAGTGAAGAGGGAAACGAAAGAGCGGATGAGCTAGCGAGAGCTGCATCAGCCGACCAAAATGCAACTAGAATAGACACAATTAAAGTGCCACTAGCAACGGTAAAAACGGAATAAGACGAAATCCTTTAGAAATAGACAGATACGGCTTGGAATGACAGAAACGACTGCAGGATAAACCAAGCCAGTTGGCCTCATCCTAATCAAATAAGGACAAAACTCCTGGGGAAAAACAGAAATGGCGTTAGAACATGGGTAGCAGTATTAAAGGGCCATAATCTTCTAGGTCAACACGCCAAACGAATAGGAATCCAAACGGATGACACCTGCCGAGCTTGTGGCGTGGAGGAAGAAAGTACAGAACACTTCCTCCGAGATTGCCCGAGTCTGGCCAACAAACGCCTTACTTGGCTGAGGTGTCCTGGCGTAATACAATTGGAACACTTGGCGACCACCGAGCTGGGAGAACTCCTTGGCTTCTGTAGGACGACAGGATGGCCCCTCTGTAAACAATAATACTACACATGGGGAACTAAGGGCCGATTCTGGCCTATGCTATTTTCTATGCTAAATAATAATAAATTGATTTCTGATCCACATTGCATTTGTCGCAATTCCTCCGTAAAGTGTACTTTTTGTTTTGTTCTCAGAATTTCGAGTTGCGCACTTTTTAGTTCAAAGGTAGTAAGCCCCTTATTGTTCGATACTTCCTTTCATTCGCAAAACATTCTTTGTTTTGCTCTTATTATGCAAGCTATTACTCTTTGAAGGATAAAAGTGAGCTACGATTATCTAATATCGATAATAGTAAACACTGGGTGTACAGTAGCATCCTTTTTAATATTGCAAGTTACTAGGGTGGTTATTTGTCTCTCTTCATCTTCTACCTGGATGTGCTCTACATACCTACTTAGCTATTTAGTCATGTGCTGAGTAAGATGTGCTGGGCCACCGAACCTCAAATCTAATGTTTATGATTGCTTCGAAGGCGTTCCTCTGGATACCAAGTCCATTCAAAGGGAATCCCATTGTACTCACGAAATTCAATTGCGGGCCTTACGTTTTTATTAAATAGCTGTTCTTGTATGTGCTGTACATGTCACGAAGGTTTAAGGCTTATCATTACTTGATGATAAAGCTATTTCCGGGTCAGAGTCGGAGGAGATTCCGTGATTGCATTTTTATAAGCCTTTGCTCATAAATTCTACCATTAATAAAGCTACAGGCAACCGTAGTTTTAGTAAATTTTTACTTACTGAAACTAGAGTTTCCTGTTTCCTGTTACTGACAGCTGTCCCTGTCAGATTTGGAGCCTAAGATCCTGGGAAATATATATTTGAGTTCGATACCTCTTATGAAGAAGATGATGGTCCCGCAGGCTGCTTCATGTGCATTGTCAAAGGGATAGACGTCCATTCCTGTTAGTATGATTATGTCCATAATGTTGTTCCCGATTTATAACTGGCGCAGGGTGTTTTGTTCATAGCAAAACTTCAGCCATTCCTGTTGAAGGCTTTCCTTTAGCTCCTTATCTTAATCTAATTTATCTTTGCAAAGTTTTTATATGAATATATTTGCAATATACCAGCCTTTGTGGGTAAAACTATGAGGCTACTTCTCACACTTTCTCGCCTTAGTTGTTTCACTTGTTTCACTCATTTCTTGAACGTCAATAAGTCTTGATCTCCTTGCCAAGACAACCTAAAGGATGTATCTTAAATCTTCTAAATCGAAAATCTTCTCCGTTTTTCTTTTTTCGGGTTGTTTCACTAATAATACCACTTCTTAAAGTTTTAATACTTGCAATAATTTTTTGTCACTTTTTGCTCATTTGTGTGAATCCAGCAGACCAATTGCCTGGTTTCGCTTTTGAATCCTCTTTCGTAGAAAAAAAAGCGCCCGGTATCATATCGCCCATATCAAAGTCCTTTACAGTGGATGATGTTAGTTGCTACCTGACCTCTTCATCTTCTGATAGCTGCTGAAGGCAGCGGCTTAATATATGTCTTAAGATAATAGTCTTCACAGTATTAGCTGCAAAAGCTGGTCCTCTAGAACTATCTTTATCAGCCGAAACATTTGCTTGATACCTCCTTTCAAGTCGTAATTATATGTTCTGAATCTAATCATCGTAATACCCATGTAATACCATTTAAGGAGATTATGGTCAGGATTTCACATGAAGCATCAAACAATACTCTGAGCTTCGTTATGCTCTTGTCTGGTGCTAAATTTGATGTGGATATCTTGTATTTCACCTTCATGAATTTCATCTTTTTCGTGGACCAGAGGGCCGGCTGCAGAAGACATGGTGAACTCTACAATGAGCACTATCAAATCAAGTCATCATTGCAATCATCCATGACGAGCCAGAGCCCTAGACATGCCAAGCGTCTGGTATTCTGGTGACCAACTTATATCGCCGAACAACGAAGGGAGTGTCACAAGCTCCCATGAGAAGCGCAACGAGCGCGAAGCCAGGATTAGGCGTAAACCGGAATGGCAGTTTATTAGTCGGCCAGGAAATATCTTCGTGGACTAATCAATAGAAGTTAAGTCCGTTGTTGCAGACTAAGTCGAAGACGTGAACACTGAGACGTGAATCCTTGAGGCCTGGACTATATGCTATTTATGTGGAAGTTCGAATCGGGCAAGATCGATGAGATAGTACGTGACCTCTTCCCCACATCGCTACCCACAGAGAAGCACCTGTACACTATACGAAGTAGACAGGTAATTTGCGTAATAGTTGGGGATCGTAGTCGGGTTTCTGCGCAGTCTGCTCTACGAACAGCACAAGGGTCAAAGGATAATGCTACTCATTTCAGGCGTGTCTCAAGACTACATTCTCAGTCCATACTGGCAAAATATCTCCTATAACATCTGGGTAGAGAGCTGGATAACTACTCAGAGATTTAGCCCAGCACTGAAGATAACTGAAGTGCCCATCGTGACAAAGAGAGAGATCCCTAAAGTAAGAACGACCAGTGTTGGGAACGCATTATTAGCATCGAAACTATGAGTTAAGCACGTGAGCTTGTTGGTCGACATTAATCTGAGTTTCTCGGAGGAAATTAGAGCAACGACAGGAGTCTCGGCAATAAATTATCTAATCGTCAATGTTGGTTAACCAAGTTTATCAAAGGAGCGACTCTTGTTAAGAGTCGTATAATCTACGATGCTACAGGGAGCAGACATATAAAACGAAGCTGTCTATTGAAATCGGTTGAAAAACGGAACAAATTTATACTTTACGCTCGGTTAATCTAAACAACAACAAAAGGCATAATGCTGAGTGTATCGAGGGTCAAGCAATCCTTTTCCTAGCAGGTCATTCTCTACCCTCTAAAGAAGTATTCCTCGAACCCCGATAACCCGAAGACACGGTAGGGCAAATAATACGGAAGCATTAGCCGAAGCATACTGCTCCAGGTTGGTACTCCGCTTGACAGGGGAATTTCTTTCGATAATCCAGTAGATTAGCGCCATCAGAAGACCAACACTCAGCACTTAAAAAGACTTCACCACCCTAAACATAAAGACTACGAGGTAAAGTGGAGGTTACGAGTAAAGTTGGTCAGACTTGATTCAATTGGGCGCGATATTCGAATCGATGCTTTTGGTGGTCACAATTTTTCACAAGCATGGAATGATGTAATGTATTGAACTATTTTGGACCCGCTTTTCTACCAACATCCAGACTTGGGAAAAAGTTTAAACATTGTTGAGGAGCAAACTATTTTATTGATTAAGTTAGAAAACCATTTGCAATACCGGCTTTTGAACGAAAACTTTGTGGTTACCCTTAGGCACTATCTGCAAACCACAACGACATTAAGACTCAACAAGCTCATGAAAAACCTTACATGGGTCAAAACATACAATCAGAAGCTGACAAATACATGTCCATACGACACTCAGATCATAAATCGTTACTTTGATTTATTAATTGGAGAACGGTCGATGAATCGAGACTAATGTAGACATAACATAAAGGAAGCTGTAAGAAGGGGCTGCAGACGGAAAATTTGACATGCGACGACCCTTCAATAGTTTGAAGATGTATCGCGTATTCGGCGGAGAACCAATTTTTCTTCTTCCTTTCCCTCGCTTACAGATTTTTTTACCCCGTTTGTTCTCATTAAGTAAACCTTACCGCAGGCTTTGTTTTGTATCGAGCAGGTACTTAGGAGAAAAAAAAACCGTTAGACACTCAGGTTGCTTATCAAATTAGTGTCGCAGTAGCTTTTGTTAGAATTAGTCGTTGTTTGATATTTTTACCGTGTCGTTACCGAAATTAAATTTGTTATTTTCTTCTCAGGTAGTGCTTAGAAATTCTTTAATATGTGTTTTTAAAATTATTCATAGTCTGTGGACTTCGGTGGACGTCTGTATCTGAGGACACATCGCTCGAATGCTCGGTGCATCTTCAACCACCCCAGCAAAAAGAACAATCTGACATATCAGGCTATTGCTTAACTAATGATTAGTATAAGCTTTAGATAAGCCTTTTTCTAATGATTATACTAGTTTTGAACTGTTCTTTTAAAATATTCTGTCTTTCATGGTATTTCCATTAAATAGTCAGTTTCCAGTTGTGTAGTTGCGAAGATTTTACGTGCACGAACAGATTTAAGGTCAGTTTTCAAGAGTTTTGTAATGCAAAGTTAGTAACAATTATCTCGAGTGAGTGATAATTTCTGGGGAAGTGCAATCACTACTTCTAGATTGGCAAAGTGAAAAAAAATTAAGGATAAAGTGTGTAATTTTATATACCTGTAGTGTGATGGCTGCAAATATATGGGGATATTCAAAATGTCACTATCAAAGGCTTGACCAGCAGGGAAGGCAAACACTTTTTGAAAATATTGGTGATTTTGAGCGTCATACGAACAATAATAGTGAATTGCCTGTCTTCAATTTGGACACATACAATTTCATTGCTGAAGACATTCAAGATAGGGATAACATTAAGAGTTTAAGTGATTTTATCAGTGCTTCGGAAAGTTCGTTCAAAGAAAAATTGGCGAACTGGATGGTGACCGAAAATATTTCACACAGTGCTGGGAATAAATTATAAGCATTTTTAAAAAGTGATGGGCTGGATGAACCTAGTTCAGTGCCGACTTCACTAGAACTAAATAAAATAGAAAAAAGTGTGATAACGGATGTTAAGCCTCGTAGTTATATACATTTTGGTATTGCCAAAATGATAAAAAATATAGTTATTTAAATATTGTAAATAATGAAGTAGTTCGTATAGATGTAAATGTAGATGGTCTAGGAGCCTTTTGTGACATAAACGATCACCGTCCTTTCACGATAGGTTGTTTTGTCGGTTGCACTAAGCCCGAAAATGTGGACAAGTATTTGGAATGTTCTATTTTAGAGTTGGTGGAAATAGATCAAAATAGACTTGAAATAAAAAATTTAAAATGTAAATTGGTTATAAGAGCACGTGTTTGTGATGTTCCTGCAACGGCATTTATGAGATCAACAATGTCCCATAATTCTTATCATTGATGTCCATTTGTAATCAAGCAGGTACTCGAATACCGAAATACACGTATTTGCTGACTAATAAAAACTGTTAATTTAGTTCAATAAAGGGAAAAAAATATTTTAACTGACATATATAGCCTAACCATTACTTATACCTTATCATAAGGTATAAACAATGACAAAAGCTGTAAACTTGCTTGCGCATGACATGGCCCATGTTAAATTAAAGGATAAAATAAGGTAAAGTATATGCAAACTATTTTCCCGTACATGTGATAGGTCCTATACACTAAGGAATAAACTACACCAAACTTAGCCTTATATAATGATTATATTGTTTGCTGAGACGGTACGGGATGTCATTCGACAAAATAGTACGAGATATCAGGAGACTGGCACATACACTCTGGGGCCAATTCAAGGCAGAAATCGCAGTTTTCCACCGGGGACCAACGCTTTTGAGCTACCACTGAAGTTTGTACAAGTCTCTTTGTGGTTAGAAATGTTAGTCTAAGTCACCTTACGATTGGAAAAGACTGGCAGAAAAGGTAATAGGAAGTTTTTGTGCAGCTTTCGATCCAAAACTTATCCTACAACACCGTAGATTCAGATTTGCGTAGATTCAGAGCAGTGGTAGAACTCACTGTTTTCAGATGAGAGCAAAATAGGTTCAAATGGTTCATATGAGCATTTTTGTGTCCATAGGCGAAACGATGGGTTATCAGGGCGGGTCAATAAAAATTTGATATCTCTTATGAGAACGTATCGATCTTGTTCACCTTTGAAACTGGCAGTGTGAACGCTCACAGGTACGTGGAAGAAGTTGGAGAACCTTGTCTTACCGTTTTTACCGATCTTGTGAGTTTGAAAGCATCGGTTTTGTGGAATAAAATCTTCATAAATCATGTTTTTGCAATATTTTCATTAGTTTTTATATATCAAAAGATCTTCTTGAGAAATCACATCTTTAGGTTACTCTAGTAAAGCTAACTGGTGCAAGTCAAGAATACTTCTGAATAGACATTTTTGTAATTCCATATATTCGGTTGAGAGCTTATTACAAAACCAACTTATTACAACTTATACGATACAACGATACCTACAACGATACCAACTTATTACAAAGAATTATCTGATATGCTATGCATAGAAGTGTTCCGGTGAAACCACGATCGTTCGTAAATATTCAATTAAGTCTGATTGTCTAGTCTAAAACTTATCCAAATAAGAAATATCTTCAGGTGGAAATGGCGAAGATCGAGAGGCGGATCCCAAAAACCGGGGTCAATTATTTTACCACAGCTATTCGATAGAAAATGCTGATAGAAATGCAGATGATTCTCCGAAACAGCCAATGGAATTCCATACTTGAAAACCTTGAGTATGGCTCTCAAAAAATTTTGAAATTAAATCAACGTTTGAAAGCTGAAAAGACGCGAATAGTGGAAACGTATACTCTACCGTAGGCATAGCAGAACTGCTGGCAAATACTTTCGCGAAACACTATTATATTACATCTAGATGTGACTAACGAAATTAGCGCCTCTGTGATGAATAAGTATACCTTTCCGCTCCTTTCTAATACGTTAGGTATTATAAAAACTATCTATATAAACTTATTTCTCTTAAGTTTCCACTGTATCCGATCATTCAGACTACGTCTTTTCTTAACGACAGAACACTCCTTATTAAGAAGGAGAAAGAGAGAGAAGTCTGAATCTAGTCGTTACGTAGTACCAGCTGGGGTTCCTCAAGGTTCTTGTCTCAGTCCAACATTATTTAACATTTTCATTTCAGACATGCCAGTACCAACTAGATGGACAAAGCTCCGTTTGCATCTCTCGGAGAGAAAATAGACGTACTCTTTCTAGAAAACCTAACGGAGTAGACGTTGATATCGAAAGACAATGGGAACTGCGTATCGCATTACGTGCGGACGGTTCTTCTTATAAAGAAGGACATCATGGATCGTCTTGTGGCGCATAGGGAAGGAGGATCTCTCTTACAACAATTCTTCTCCTTAGCATCTATCAGTGCTAAAAGACAGATGTCCCTTAACATAAAGGCGCCAATAGGCGTAAAATAATGAGGCATAGTCTGACTACTTCAGAAAAAAATGCTAAAAGCATAGAGAAAAGAAGACTAATTTAAAGGACTTGGGCACAAGATTGATATATTTGCTGTCGGGGTGGTGCACATCAACCCTTACAGGTTTATTGTGCCTCCACTTTCGGTGCGCCTAGAGCGCCTCAAGCAAATCGATTTTTGTGAGAAACTCAATGATTTGCTTTGGCATCAGGCATCCCAATTCCTCCTCGACAAGGAAGCAGCTTCCTAAACTGTCTCTTCTCCTGCAAGACAGTGCGTCGCAGTGTGCCAGCAGATGCACTGGTGTCTCCTCCGCAAGATAACAAAATCTGCACGCATCATTCGCTGCAAAGCTCATCCTCTGGAGATGCTCTCCAAGTGTGCAGTGTCCCGTGAAGATGCCTTTTATAAAAGATTTCTTTTATTCATTTTGATGCACGTTCGAAACTTCTTCTCATGATAAACGTCGAGGACCAGCTTCTACATTCGAAGTCCTGGAAGTCCATTCCAGAGCCTATTGCATTCTCTATCCTCAGTTTCCTTTAGGGCCCTGTGAATGAAATTCATTTCAGTTGCGCTAAAGGGTTCAGGACCGATGAATTCTGTCTATGCTCCTTTCCTTGCCAGTTGATCTACCTGCTCATTACCCTCGATGCCTGCGTGCCACAGCACCCAGTATAGGGTAACCCTATTGTCCGTACTCAATTTGTTGAGTGTATACCAACAATCTAGAACCATTCTGGATAAAATCACAGGGGATTTTGGTGCTTTTAATTGGTTGTTACAGCTATAGTTTTGTCTTTGTACCCTCTGTCTACCCTGAGTTGTGCGCTTACAGCGATGGCATATACCTCAGCCAGAAAGACACTTAGCGTAATTCCCATGGGTTGGTAGTATTTGGTGCCAGGCCCAAATACTCCAATTCCTGTTCCGTCACATGTCTTCGAACCATACGTAGACCACCTGATTGCATTCCGTCTTGTGAGGTGCATATTGGATTTAACGCACCATTCCCCCTTGTTACTCAGCAATACACAAAAATTGTTGTGAAAACTGAATGCCGACGTCATGCGATTAGACGGTGAATATATGAATCGGGACTAGTTTAGCTTGGTCATTGTGCCCAATGCTGAGGTCATTTTCTCTTCCTTCATGGAAGATTCTTGTCATTGTAGATGTCTCTACTGTTTCTATCACCAAATGAAGTGGCAATAGGTTTAAGATTTTCTGGAGAGATGCCGTGGGACATGACTTTATGTCTCCGGTGATAAAGACACATGCCAAAGGCTGAACGCGATCGAGTACAAGCCACGTCTTGCGTTCTTGGCTTTTGTCTACCCAGGCCACCGCTTCACAGATGATGATTGGTCTCACCATCATGGTGGACAACCACCGCCGGTTGTCCTGGTTACCCCAGGCCTTGCCTGTCATGTTCCTGCACACCATCAGAGCTCTGACAGCCTTTGCAGACAGTGCCTTAGTGTGTCCGTTCCACCTGAGCCTGCCGTCCAACAGCAATCCGAGATACTTAATTTCATTATTATACACTGTCTTCGTCCTATTTAGATACATGGTGCGGAGTTGGTTCATATTTCATGTTCTTGTAAACGGCACCAGTGTAGTTTTATCGGGGTTACGCCTATCAATTTATCTTCTAGCACCAGCTGTTCTCAATTCGAAGTACCCCCTGCATTATATCACACAGTGTCCGTTCGTATTTTCCTCTGCTTAGAATTGCGATATCATTCGCATACGCGTGACATATCACCCCAGCTTCTGACAGTCTGCCTAAGACTTCATCTGCCAAAAGAGTCCATAGTAGTGTTGAAAGAATACTTCCTTGTGGTTATCCACGATCCGTACGTACGTTGATGGTGCTTGATCCCACTTCACATACGACGGTTCGCCACGCCAGTGACTGAGACAGCCAGCGAATAGGGGTAGGATTAACCTCCCTTTTAATCAGAGCCCTTTTTACCCCATCCAGGCTGGTATTGTCAAAGGCCCCTTTAATATCAAGAAATGCACCCAGTGCTACCTCTAAATATTCTAAGGATTCTTTGATTCTGCGAGTCAGCTCGTACAGTGCGGTGTCTGTTGATTCACCCGTCTTGTATGCGTGTTGATTTGAATGTAGTGGATATTTTGTTAAGTGAGTTGTCCTAATATAATTATATGCCACTTTCTCCATCGTTTTGAAAATAAACGACATTACTAATCGGTCGGCACGCCTTTGGATTAGTTTTATAATTTGTTCCCACGTTGGGTATAAAAACTACTTTCGCCTGCCTCCATGGCTTTGGTATAAATCCCTAATGCCAGGGTACTTATAAAGAGGCATATCAGGGGCGATGTAAACAGATTCTCTCCCTTCTAAATAAGGGCTGGATACATCCCATCTACTCCCGGTGATTTATAGGGCTGGAAAGAGTTTAAAGCCCACCTTATACGTTTTTCCGTACATATGATCATAGCCTCCTTCCACTCCGAGCTGCTTGATCTTCTTTCATGTACCATCTTGTCAATACCTTCATTTATTACAGAGCTTACCAGGAAATGAATATCTATGAGCAGTAGATTGCGCTCTTTTTCATTTTCGACGAAACTGCCGTCACGCTTCCTTAGTGCAATGTTAAAGTTATTTCCCTGCTTGGCCATGGCAAAAAGATCTGAAACTGTGACGGTGTGCCCTTCGGATTTCTTTCCCATAGTGTGTTAGAATTCTATTGTATTCGTCCCAATCGTTATTACGTGTTGCCTTATTGTGGAGTTCCCGCGCTTCCACTCTAAGTTTCGCTAGTCCTTCATTCCACCACATGGGTTCTTTGTCCCACACTATGACGCGTTCAGGACAGCTTTCCTTAAAGGCATTCACAATAGCCTTGTTAACCTCATCTGCAGCATGCTCAAGTTCAAGACTATTTTTGGGGGTACTTTTGACAGAATTATGCTGGAGATTTTCCCACAAAAGGGTGGTGTACAGTGCCCAATCGGTGCGCCTTGGGTTCCTAGTGATAATGGGCTCCATCCTCAGCCGCTCCAGGTCATACCACAGAGTTTTATGATTGGGCACAAGATATTTCATAAGAATGCTATGATTCATGTCTAGGCCATCTACCTTAGCAGTAAGGATCTTGAATGTAGAGGCATCTTCATTGCATTTCAGTTGGTGAGAAGCCTACCAGTGTCTTATGTCTCTTGCGAGAGTGTTTTGGTTTTTTTCAGGCTTCTCAGACCGAATTAAATCGAGACCCGTTGCAAAATCTTTGTGGACCACAGACCGTGGGAAGCCTCTGTGAGATATCTATTATCATTCCGACGATTCTTGGTCATCTTGAATGTATGGTAATGTAGGGATTGTTTTATGCGGGCTTAAAAAAATTGCCAAAAGAAGGAACTAGTTGTATTCCGAGCTTCAGATCATTATCAATCAGCTGGAGGCTTCCGTAAAAAATGCGAGTTTCTGTGGAATAGATCCCGACTGATCAATGAAATGATGTAGTTTAACCATGCTTAACAAGTATACGTGCAAGATCCTGTCCTTTCAATATAAAGGCGAACACAAGAAACTAATGAGGACGCAGATCATGAAAATTATATGATTTTCTTCGCACCTTCTTGCTTTATTTTGTAAAAGAAAAGGAAGAAAGGAAACTTACGTTTCCTTTCTTCCTTTGAACGTTTTGATGAGAAAGATCCATATGTCCTTTTACTTCCATATCAATTCGTATGTCTAGTTGATGCCGGTCAGACGATTTCGATTTCTAACGAGTTTCCTTTTAAGCGTCTCTGATACCACTTTCTTACATTTCCAACCTCACCAGGCCCTAGTCATACCAACTTCAAAGAAGCGTTGAACTATAGTAAACCTACTCACAATCACAAACCCAAAAAATAATAATTAAGCTGAACAACTCAGTCCATAATTAGAAAACCATTTCAAATAATAAATTAACAGTTTTCGAAATCAAATAAATTGCAATCTTATTTTGATTTGCATACAAATGGACTGTCACTGAATATAATTAGTAACATTAACGAACACAAGTGGAAATTTCACATTCTCATACGTAGGAGCGAGACATCGGCATATGCAAATGAATGCATTCTTACATTGATCGTGTCCTTTCCTTCAGCGACGGTTGATTGAATAAACAAGTTTCTAACTAGGTGCGGGATGTTCCACCATCGAATCTTCGCGGTTGCAGATGCAGTTGGACCATATCGCGGCGGCATTTTCCCTCAAAATCAATGAAACAAAAGTGATCTTGTCGTATTTTAGAATGGAGAACAAATTCGGTTGGTCAATGTTCAATTTTATTGATACGTGCTTTATCGACGGGCTACCAAACGTGGAACTTTGTCGTCCACTCGTCGTTGAATGTTTAAGGAGGTGCTTCGTACTGGAATTGTTGTCAAGCCAAATCGATCCTGTCAGCAATGTCTTGCCGATCTTTTCGTTTCAGATACAACTTTGAATTGGTAATTCCGCGAGGACTATGCGAAAGTTCACAACGCTGACCTAGCGAGTCAAGTATTCTAGATAAGGACCTTTAGCCTCGTCTGTACGATTTAATCAATCCCAGCCGCATCCCTTAAACACTCCAAATCAATATCATTTAGGCCGTTGAGGACATATTCCGCGATCGTCGTTTTGAGAGACAACAATGTTTCCTGGCCGAAGTTCCCTCCAATAGGCCAAGTGCACGGTAGAACTCAGCAAGATAAATCGCAAGATGAAGGATAATGATATAATTAATGCTGTTGGTTTGTACAATTTCTAGTTGGAAGCTCTTTGTGGCCGAAACAAAGTGCCGACAACGTGGAGGATGTTTCTGTGCTTGTGAAATTATCTGATGAAGAACGAATCTCTGGCTGGGCCGTGGTGGAATCGATATCGTTGGTGCAGAGCTGCTGTGCTGGTCCTGGATTTGTGTACAATCGGAAAGCGTTATATGCGTTCGATAGTAGCCATTTCAAGCATTTCGCAGGGACATTGTCGACGCGCCGTCGTTCATTTCTGTTGTGAGTTATCTTATATGGGAGCTAAATGCATACAGTGAATGAGTTAGCCTCTGTTTGCACACAAAGTATCCACCAAGAATCAATGAAGCGATTTGAACCTTTCGCAATAAGGACTTGTGTCTGGGGTTTCAGATTTGATTTCAAAGTGTTCGTTTTCTTATCCGGGACTTATCCACTTTATTTGGATCCTGAGTTTTTTTCTGTGCGTCTGAATTGGATTGCACTGGCCGAGGAACTTACATACGTGGAACTTATATCTCACCAAAAGAGGAGCAGCCAAATGACAAGTGCAGGTTACGATCAGAGTTCTCCTAATTTGCTACCTCTTGTTATCAGATTATTTCATTCCTTTTTAGTGCCTACGCCACTTGTTAGCTTTCTACCGTTCGTGTTTGTTATCTTGTTTTCATGCCCGGTAACTCACTGCATTGTGGGAAAAAAAAGAAGAATTTTAAAATGATTTATGATAAATGATGACTTTCATATATTAAAGACGTGAAGACTTGATAACAACTGGAATAGTGTGTTGAATTAAGTGTTTGGCATGTCCTGGCATACGCATTGAAATTATCAGTTTTGAATTTCATAACAGTTCAAGCGAGGACTTTCTCAGCCTATTCAGTTTAAATTGTAGATATTCCTTACTTAAGGAAAAAAATCCCTGGTAAAAAGTTCTGACTTTTGTCAATCATTCAATTTAAAATTTTTATTTATCATTCCTCCTTTTTGTCAAACAATCGAGTTTCAGTTAGAAGATCGGAGTGTCATTCAGTTAATCCTTAATTCATATAAGTTGGTTTAGCTGCCGCCAATTTGTCTCCTAGACATAGAAACATTTTCTCTATGAAAAACTTACAAAAAAAAACATTATTTAAACCTAATTTTATCTTCATCTACTTTAAAATATCCTGAAAATAAGTTCATCAGGTTAAGATTAACTAAATACCACTTCTGACGATAGCACAATGGCTTTTAATTCTTGCTACATATGAATGGGTTGGTTGCAGTCCTTGGCTTGTCCAGAATTTCGAACATAGGGTAGGGTGCCCCAAGTCTGCGCACTTAAGGTTTGATAAGCTGTAGAATAATTAAACAATAATCTAGTATAATCATCTTTATTTTTATTAAGACTTACATTAATGTAGTTTAATAATTTTAATTTTAATCAAATATTTGGTAACAACTTTGGGAGTAATTAAAGAAAAATACAAAAATGTAAATGCGCAATCTTACCACTACGGGTTCCGGGATATTGCACACTGGGATCGTTAAGATTGCGCATAAAGAACATAAACAAAAAATTAAGAATTAGAAAAGAAAAAGTTATTTTAAGCACATAAATCGCACTTAAACTGTCCATTGCCATTGTAGGCTGTACAACAACCGATCCAATCTTCTGTAATCGGCTCCTTATACTCCTCATTATAACCACCGCAAGACCATTTCTTTTTTAGGTTTCGTAGGCTTTTTGCAAACTTTTTTAATTTTTTTGTTAGGAATCTTCATCATTTTATTCTCTTCTAAAAGCTGTTGTTTGTACGGGGAACCACTAAGTATTTCAGATTTCTTATGTTTTCTCTTGTTTGCTCTCTTTCTAACATCTGATTTAGGTATTGGGTAAATATCTTGTAGTTTTACTTTGATTGCTGTTGATTTATTGCTGCAAGATGGTAAAGCTGCAGGAACTTGGAAGATATCACCACTTGTTTCAGCTGGAGAAACGTTGACGCTTCTCTTTTGCCTTGAATCAGGAGTTACAACAACTGGTTGGGTTGGAGTTTCTGTTTGTGCAGAAACATTCTCAGTTTCTGGCAAATTGACACTCGGAGTTGCTAATTTTTCGGGCTCCTTGTTTAAAACAGAATCACGAGGCTCAATATCCATCACATGTTCTCTCTGTTCTTGGGGTGTTGCTTCTTGAGGATTCTCTTGTTGCGACTCTAAACAGTTGTTATCATCAATTTCTCTTTCAGTCACAGCACTAGGAAGAAAATCTGCATCTGTAAAGATATCTGGATTGTATGGGTAGATCCCGGACACCTTGAAACATTCAGCAGCACAACCAACTGTGGCTGCTTTATTAAAAGCTGGAGTGTACAGAGACGTCATCTGAAAAGCAGTTATAGCTCTGCCAGGGTGGTTTCTCATCCACTTCTCACATTCGCTCGCAAAGTATATTTTCAACGTACTATGAAAACCTTTGTCTAGTGGTTGCATCTTGTGGCTGCTGTGTGGAGGCAGGGTAAGAGCTATTATGTTATTTGCTCGGTAAAAGTCTACAGCCCCAATTGTACAATGCGATACATGATTGTCAAGCACCAGAAGGATAGGGTTTTCTTTAGTTGGTCTTGTGTGGTCTTTGAAGTGAACTAGCCAGTTCAAATAAAGTTCACTATTAATAAAACTTGTGTCAGATACCATTCCAATAGATGCTGGTGGTGCGCCATCCAGCAATTCAGCTTTTATTCTTTTGTGACCAAATATAAAAGCAGGAGTCATAGCATTAACAACGGTTACGTTCGTCCCTCTTTCAGCGCTTGAAATGTTATTAACAGCACGCTTTCCTTTTTTCGATATGACCCTTTGAGGATTGTTGGGCACCGTAGACATACCAGTTTCGTCCATATTATAAATGGAAGTTGGAGGAAACTTATACTTGTCCGTCAATTCTGCCAGATTTTTGTAGAACCTCTCACATTGTGGTTTGTTAAAACCCATCGCCCTAGCAATACTTGTGGAAGTCGGACGTCTTAATGAAAAATCTGGGTGCCGTCTAAGAAATCCACGAAGCCAGTGTTTTCCTGCCATTTTCTTTTCAGTATTAAAACGATGAGGAATTTTTCACCACAAGTTCATAGGCAGCAACCCTTCAATTCTTAGCAGTCATTCCTTGAAACATATTGTCGAGATCTTCCAAATAATTACAAAATTCCTGTTCCATTTCTGGAGAAAGAGTTGCGTCATATCTACCTAGCTTTGTTGCAGCTTTTTCTCTCTTCAGGCGATACCGCAAAGTACTTTCTTTCATCCCGTATGACAATGCAACTTTCCTTTTGCTTTCACCATTTTCTATTCGTCGACTAGCTTCTTCTAAAATAGATTGAGGACACAGCGAACGTTCTGAAGTCCTTTTCCTTTGATTAGGCATTCTGAAAATGAATATTTGAGATTGTTATATTAAATTAAAAATTATGGTAGGGTAAGTCTGCGCGCGCAGTTTTACTGACCGTGACTCTGCGCAGTCTTAGGGAATAGCTCAATGTGGAATAATGGGACTCCGGACGCCATCTATTGAAAATATTGAAAATAATGCCACTCTCCGGCTGTATAAGTAATAATCACGCGAACGAAAACAATGACCAGATCTTTGATAGTACTTTAGGATTTTACGTAATTATAGTTTCAAATTGAGAAAAAATAACATCGAAATCAATATTTCACTTCAAACTTACCTTCCGACTCCGTTTTGGTAGGTTTTTGAATTTTTTTCCGGCAGCGCACTCGCTCATTGCAAGGGGCCTGAACACGACTGAGGTTAGCCGCAAATGTCATTTCGCTTTCGAAATATGGGTACTGCGCAATCTTACCTTCTGCGCAGACTTGGGGCACCCTACCCTACATTCCTTGAATGATTTTCAAATACTGCCAGCTAATGGATTTTCACAGTCCAGAAATAGAAAGGCTCGTTAAGGATCATTCTGAAGCAGCTTTTTTGTGCTACTTGGAACTAAGATTTCCAGGAGACATGGAGGCGTTGATTTCTAACAGGGTAGATGTAATCCTCTATTTCCATTTATAGATTTGTACTAGAGAATTACAAGATGTAGTCCTCTATTTATCGTTACGATTTGGAGAACTTCTAAAGGCTTTGACTTTCAGTTGAACAAGGTATGTAATAATAACCAAATTTTGAGAATTCTGTTGCATGTTGAATCGAAAAAATTTCTAAAAGTTAAAATATTCTCCGTTTACTATTATTTCTTTCAGATTTTAATTAATTAACACAAAATTCACACCGCAAGTAGGTAAAAAATGTATTTCCTTGTCTTTGTGAAGAAGATCGCCTGACTTTGAAAGATTTTGATTTCGGATTTCCATTGAAAAAAGTATTGATACAGCCGTTCAAGGATTTTATCAAGGTTTGCCAAATCGTGCTGGGATCTATGGAAGCGTTGTTTAAACGTAGATGCAAATTTCAACCATGTAGAATGATGCCTTGCGTGCATTTGTGGTACATATATTTTAAAACGTAATAGTCTTAGACAAGATCCTTGTGGCACAGCAGCTAGTATATTTTGACAGATGGATAAAGTGCCTTTTATTTTAATCGAAGATTATCGTTTCTTGTATTAAAAGTATTAAATCAATTTTACAAAATATACAATATATCAAGAATAAGATTATACATACAGTGTACCAATAATATCTTCTTACAGCAGCTATTTGAAAATCAAGTGATAAACAACAACAAATTGTTGCAATAAAATTGAAAAAGTTTCAATGCAGGTTTATTTATTAAACATTTTTATTTAATTTAGAAACAAAAAACTAATCCATTTCAATTATTTATTACAAACTAGCAACTAATATTAAAACAAAGTCGACAATTTGCCTCCAATAATGTCTTCGTACACTTACGAAACAATTTATAGAAAATCTTAAAAACTAAAGATACATATGTGTACAGTTTTTGTTAATATTTAGTTGGGTAGCCTTTATTTTTGATCACTCCTTTAAGGTGGCGTGGCATAGATTCTACTAGTTTTTTTTTGTAGCTAGGCACTATTTTCGCCCATTCCTCCTGTAGAGCCTGTTTCAACATAGATTTCAAACTAATATGATGAGTTCTGATTCTTTTTTCGAGCATGTTGCACATATGCTCAATGGGATTGAGGTCTGGACTTTGCGGTGGTGTTTTCAGCAAATGTGGAGTTTTGTACGCCAAGAACATCCTAGTATTATGAGCCATGTGCTTGGGGTGGTTTTCTTGTTGAAGATAATAATCCTCTGATACGCCCAATCTTTTTACACTTGCCTCTAATTTTTTTTTAAGAACTACGATATATGCACGATGATCCATAATTCCTTTAATAATTTCCAACTGTCCAACCCCGCAGGCAGCCATACTGTCTCATACCATTACGTCGCCGCCACCGTGCTTTACAGTTTTGATGGAGTTTCTTGGGTTCTAAGCTTTTCCTGGCTTTCTCCATACTCTCAGTCTCCCATTAGATCCAAAAATATTGTGTTTGGACTCATCAGAGAATACACGTATGACATTGCGCCAGAACTCGAGAGATTCATTTTCGTATTACCGAGCGAAGTCCAAACGTTTTTTTCGATTTACTTCGATTTACTTCGTACACTTCGCAGGAAGCCTTACCAGTGGCTATCTATCTAAATCGGGCAACAATCACGCCTTTTTGTACTGTTTCTGGGTCGACTGGCTGGATTGAGGGATCTGTGTACTAATGTTTGTTGCACAAATGAACTGATCCTTGGCAATCATACGCTTGATTCTTGAGCTTTACGCTTGATCTTTATCAGTGGGAATTGCAGGGCATCCTGATTTGGGCTTATTAGAAAATCAGCCCCAATCAGGACAAATCCTCATGTTTAAAGCGACAGATTACAGAATGGATAGTAAAACGGCTCCGGGACAGTAGTTTAGCTATTTCCGCGTATGATTGTTGTTCCTTTATGTGTAAATTTACTTTGAGCTTACGCTCTTCAAGCGACAAGAATTTACCAGGGATTATTTGGAATCACACTAAGCGAAACTCAAAGTTTACATTTATGTCCCTTTGTTTACGTTACTACAAACCGTTATGAGTGGAAAATATGTGATTCTGGTTGATAACTATGAGCAAAGAGATCGAAGGGCAAGCAAAAACTTAAATGTACGAAGACATTATTGGAGGCAAATTGTCGACTTTTTTTATTGTTAGTTTATAACTTGGTATAGAATAATCTAAATGGATTAATTTTTAAGAGGTCGATGTAACTTCCGTTGACTTTTTGATCCATTTCTAGAAATTTTTGTTCCTAAATTAAATACAAATGTTAAATAAATAAAATTGCATTAATACTTTTTCAAATTTCTTGCAGCAATCTGTTGCTTTTTATCACTTCATTTTCTAATAACTGCTGTTCGAAGACTATTGGTACACTGTAAATATAAAGTACATATCATTGACTAAGTATTGAAAATTCGCAAAAGTTTCATATGCAAAAATAAATTTACGCATATGACATATTTTTCACGAATAACGTAATGGATTGAGGAACAACATGCCTATAGGGTCTTTTATGTCCTTTTAAGGCCACTTGTGGCATGAATCATGCCTAATATGATTAGTAAACCCTGCACCCCATTGAAAATTTTATATACAAAATTCCTGAAGGTTCACCCGCTTCGAAGTCTTTAAGCTTTCTGGAAGAAGTCAGTGTGCCGCGAAAATTCATAGGTATATCATCGATGCAGTATTAATCTGTAGTAGTCTGTACAGACCAATTGCGATACTTTGTGCCTAAGCCATACATTCTTTAACTGAGTACTCAGTCTCCGGGAAATCGACATGCTGGAATTAAATGTTGGTGTTTTCTCAGACTATTGCGTGGAAATCAAACAGTTCATGTAGAAAAATGTCTTATTGCCATGCGAACATGTTAACAAAGTTCGGAAACTACGTGATCCCGAAAAATAATCGAAGTGCAACTCGGCAACCGACCCAAGACTACCCAATTATAAGAAAAAAAAATCACAAGCGCTTATATGACGACCAGTGGACAACACAACGCAAGAGTGATTTGTTTGCCAAGCAATCAGTTTAAGTTACCAAGGTCTCTAAGGCAATTGCATGGCGCTTTATATAGCCAACTTTCTGTGTACTAAGTAACTAACTCGCGTAGGCATCAGGAAGAGATCATAGGAGATCAGCAATTAATGGGCGGAAAAACTTAGCTGTATTAGCCCACAGGACCCATATGGCGCTTTCACGAAAGTAAATACTTTATTCTGTAAGAGGTCTCGTGAGAAGGTATCAAATCTCGGAGTCACTGATGATAAGATAAATCTTCTGGATAGGGCTGGTATCGAAATTGATAGTACGACTCCGGATAGAAACTGAAACAGAATTATATGTGATGGATTGCAGAAACTTGCCCTGATTGAAACACATTTCGACTTGGTTCATCTACCAAATCCTGCGAGAGGAAATCAAATATTTCCAGAGTTCGATGAAGCAAAAGATTCCAACTTCAAATCAAGGCTGCACGGCGAGCCAATTCTTCATTTCAATGAGACATTAACATCTGACCTAATACCGAGCTTAAATCTTATTGATTACTTTGTCAACTATGAAAACTTGCGCTTCATATTTGGCAGGATAAACAACAAGAAATCATGTGGTATTGACGGTATTCCGAATAGAGTTCTCTGACATTTGCCTGAGGTTGCGATAAGAAATTATTACATATTGTTCAACAACATGTTGAGCAATTCATATTTCCCAAATGAGTGGAAAAAGGCTAATATTTTTTCGATCTCATAGAAAGGAAAAGAATCTTCGTGCCCTGAAAGCTTACGCCCAATCAGCTTGCTGCCTAACATCAGCAAAGTGTCCGAATTCTGAATAAAGCTTTAAACGCTATGAGTTGACGCCGGATTGCCAATTTGATTTCCGTGCCAGACATTCAACCACACATGCGATCGCGAAAGTGACCTCAGACATCTGTTGAAAGCTAAATGATAGAGAATGTGTTGGAGCGGTTCTCATTGATATGGAGGAAGCCTTTGATACCGTTCGGTTAGATGGACTAATTTATGAACATCTTCGGGACAGGGTTCCCAGACACGTTGTTGCCATGATGTGTAATATGTTATACGGAAAATCATTTGTTGTAACTGATGGTAATCTGACGACAATGCACAACTTCAAGGTCTTGAATGGTCTACAACAGGGTACAGTTACAGCAAACTACTGAATGACTTTTTATTCTAATGTTTCACCAACGCGATCATTGGTAGCTGTTGCTGATGAGTTGATCATCTATACAGCAGACCGAAAAGCTTCAATAGTCCAGAGCAATCTCTAAAGAATGTTTAACCATTTCAGTGCTAAGGATTTCAAGCGTCAAGCGCACTCGTCGCTATGTCGACGAATCGCACCGAAACGGTTAATGATGTGCAGCGCTATACCGAAAGTTTGCGAATAAAAATTAATTCGCAGAAGTGCGAAACAATTTTGTATCCTCATAAATCCTGTGTTCGATACTTCCGTGTTCATCTCGGTCAATACCGGTACTAAACAGATCATATCAAAATGATGCTGACTAAAGCACAAAAAGTAGTCATGGCCCTTCATCGATTCTTTCCTTCTAAATACATTCTTCAAAATGTCAAAGTTAATTGTTACAAGACCCTGGTTAGACCAATTTTGACATATGGATGCCAGATCTGGTACAATCAGAGTGCTACTACGATGGAAAGACTATGAGTTTTCGAAAGGAAATGTCTTCGTGCATGTACTGGGTTATACAGGAAGCATGAGATGGATTGGAAACGCCATGTATCAATAGAAAGATCTATCAAACCGGTAAAGTGACGAGAGTCGATATCTTCATATTGAGACTTCTTCGCAATCATATCGCAAGATTTGTAAGAGTGAGCCGTGTGAGTCACAGCCATTCCATCTTAAAGATGAGAATATTGTGACTTGCCTCGCTACTGGCTTTGTTCTTTCGGAAGTATTCATGTATTTAGATATAAACCGAAATATCTTTGATTCCAACGGTGCCCAATTATGTATCACATATATAGACGGGCCACCGATAAGAAGATAAAATATCCTCCGAATTGAAGTGCACGAGACCAACGATTCCAATCGAGATTTGCTAAATTCGTTGGCACTGGGCGAGCTGAGATGGAGCAGGCTAGTTTTTGGAGGCTGAATGACAATACCTAAATTATTCGTGTTTTTATTTTCTGTTTTTGTACTTTTTGGTTTTTGAGTTTCAGCACATGGTAGCTTCATTTAGTGTTGTTGTTGTATTAAAAATTGGGCATAGATTTCGATATTTAGTATAGGTATATGGTATTATATTAGGCCATAGAAATGATGTTTAACATTTAGGCTAGGAATAGTGCTGGCATTACAATAGTATACATTAAATTATTTTGATTACAATTATGTTATAATATATCAGTCTTAGGATAAAAGTTCACTGTTGTGTAAACATTATAATTGATTTTTAATAGTGGTGCTTGGTTTTTTCTGTCCATTTTCCAATTGAATCTTAAAATAGGTAATAATTTAGTAATAAGTAATTTCAAGTGAACAATGTCACAATTCATCTTTTTGGGGCGCAAAAATTCGTGAGTATGCCACTTGGCACTTTCCCACTTAAATTCTGGGTCATTTCCTGTCCTTCCTCCCTGAATATTTTTTATCCACAATTTTAAACTATGTATTGTGGTGGCTCCGATTTCTTCACCCATGTTACGCACATGCCAGACATGTAGGAGATATCCAAAACTAAAAATTCTGCACATGAATTCATGTGTAAAAATAATGATTATGCGAGCTTTGTTAATAATCTTTAGGAAAAAATCACCTGTGTAAATCGCGAGAAAGACATTCATTATAAACATAGTGCTTGTACAATCAGCACCAAAGTGGCCTTATAAGAGGATTTCTTTCCATTCCTCCATTTCTTCCGTCCAAGTACAGAGAGTTATGTTATAAAGTATTTTGGGGAAAAAAAAATCAAAAGTAGAGTAGTCATTAGACCTGACCGTTTCATTGCCAAAAACCTTCTGTAGCATATAAGAGTCTCATAGCATAGCATATAACAGTCCTCTTCACATGCTAAATGCCTACTGCGATAATACTTCAAACAAACTCTTGGTCTAAAGGTATTTGGCAAAAATAAGTGGATTTATATTTATTATAATTTGAATTGGTATGTTTCCTGTCGTTTTTGCCCAAAACAAAATTGCACCACTCAAAGGTTTTGCCTGAAAGCGCAATAAAAATGTAGATCTACTTGTGCTTTTACTACCTCTGTCTGCACGAAACCGTCCAAGAGTGTTAGTGCTGTACCAAATCTATGCGGAAGTTTTTCCCGTTTTTTTTTGGTAAAAACATATTTTTAGGAAAAAAATTTTTCATTTTAAATACTGACCATCGGTTTCTACACATTCCGCCCGTCTTTTAGGTCATCTATGAATACCATCTAAGAAAAACTGCTTGTCTTTTGCGGCAAGCCATTCGTCGAGCCACTTTCCATCTAACTCGAAATCGATACTGCTATGCGAACGAGTGTCTTATTGATGCGAAAAGGTAATAGTCAGATGGGCCAAGCCTGCGGAGTACAGCGGGCGAAGAAGGAAGCTCCGTGCGACCGATTTCACCGTGTCTTTCACTGGATTAGCTGTGTGCAACTGCGAGTTGTCGTGTATGGAAATAACTTTGCCAATTTCTTGTTCAGTTGGTATGCCGTTGAAATTTCTCATTTGTTGGCGATAGCGTTGTGTAATAACGGTTTCGACGGGCTTCAAGAGTCCATAATACACAATACCGCTCAGGTCCCACCAGATTCAAAATATGATCTTCCTACCGAAGTGATTTGGCCTTCTTCAGGTGAAAGCCATGTTTTTTGTTTGATTTTACGATTCGATCTTGATTTTATTCCCTTCACGGCGCCGAAGCAGCATTTCACATATGCCTTCTCCATTTGACGCTCATTTAAATCGAGTGCGACCCATTTACCAAGTTTATTGATCTTACAAAATGCTCGTAAATGTCTAATGATCGTTTCTCGTAACGCATTTAATGCTTCTGTTAAATGCCGTAAGTTTGAGCTGGGTCCTACAATTGCTCTTCGCATTTTTATAGTCTACCAGAGCGTTCACTGTCTTACACATTGAAATTACCACTTTTGAATTGTCGAAACTATGTCCATGTCACTTGCTCTGATTTATGGATCGCGTCAACCATAGGTTTTTCCAGCTAACGATGACCTTCAACAGCGTTTTGCTTGAACAAGAAAAGCAAATCGCAAATGCTGGTTTTTAGGCAACAAAATTTGACATGATCAACACCATAAAACAAACACGCTTATTTCGGCGAACTGAACTTGTGAGTGTTTGGAGCTAAATGTCAGATAATAGAAGTAGCGTCAGTGTCAAATCAATACGCTCCTAATTTCTTGCTGGCGCCATCTCTTAATAAAACCGAAAAAAAACTTATAAATACACCGGGTGTATTGCACGTGGTGATAAAGCGCCAACCCACGTTACGACGTACGACATACGAGCATGAGTTTATAATTTAAGTTTTCACACGTTATTAGATGTATAATGTTTGACATTCGATCACATTACCATTGAAAAATGTTATGATATTAATACAAGCAATATAAATAATTTTTGGGATACTGAATTTATTATTTTGAAAATGATAAAATAAAAAAAATCTACTAAATTATATCAAACTACCTTATTCTTTTACTTTATTTAAAAATGAAAACAGGTGAAGTATTAATCGTGTTTGATTACTGGGTCTGTCTCAATTGTTTTCTAAATGGTCTCAAACATTTGTCCAAAAATTTTTATTTGAAATTGCATACTATTATTCCTCCTTGAGCACGCGGTTAGTCAAAGAAATAAAATTAATTATAGATTAAGCTTCAAATGGTTTAAATTCTCCGAAGTAGACTTCTTGCTTGTCAGAACACCGGCGTTAGCGTTCCTTTCACTTTCAGTGCGCGTCTTAGGTGGCATCAATAGGACCGACTTCAGACGACTAGAATAGAATTAGAACTTTTAAAACTATTTCCGAGGTTAATCTTAGCTCTTGGAGCCACCGTCCCAAACTTCACACAGGATATGCAAATACTATCCAGCTTGCGACGAAATCTATAACAAGGACAAATCCGGATGTTCTTCCTTCAATATCGAGTTCACAACCGAGATAATCAGTTGATGAAAGTTTCGTTCAGTGGTCAAACTGCTCGAAGAAATTTAAGACCATTTAAAGTTGAGGTTCATGAAACATGGGTCAAGAAGCAACGGTCACTCGAGGAACAAAGGATGATGGGAAAAGAGGAACAATGAAAAATTTAACAATATAAAAATTTTTAATCAACACGTTCCCCGAGAATTCGCTGACAGTGGTAGGTCACTTGAGGTCATGAAGGGGACAAGGCAGAATCCGGCCTTTAAAGAGCCGGTTGCTGCAGCGATTGAAGATCTTCGAGCAACGTCAGCATTAACGGAGGCTCGTTTCACTCCGGTGACTCCTGTTCAGAGCATGCTTCCTTTTCCTCGTCACCGCTAATGGAATTGAAGGTGGCAACTGAATTCTCTTTTGAATCCGGGGAGCACCGACCATCTGTTTGTTCCTCGTCACGCTGGAGGAGGCTATCAAACAGAACAGCACGCTCAACAGTCTGGCAATGAATGTTGTCTGCTGAAGGTGTCAAAGGCTTCAATTCATTGAAACTTACCCAAATAGGCACAGGATTATTAGATGGGGAAGATATTTCTGAAGCTTGCTGTCAATGACCTAGGGGGATCTTTAGGCCACCTTCTATGTCGAGACGACCTCAACATCGGACCTTATCAAATAGAACAAAATAATATCATGTCCCGAAGGGAGAAACGCCATCAAAGAAAAATAAAGTTTGCGCGAACCTCACACCTGTTTCGCAAAAACATGACTGGGATGGAAAAGGAGATCCTAGATGGTTAATGTGTTATCATTTCCTACAAGAAATGATAACACATTGGAGGTCTATGTCATCAGCAGCCACACCAACTTACCAATTTAGTGTGCTTCGGAGTCTTACGTCTTTTGATCTTATGGCTGGCCATGTGATTTGTGAAGAGGAGGTGGCAGTACAGAAACCACACGCTTCGGTATGTGTAGTTAATGCCATTATAGCCAGACAGCCAGATGGAGGGCAGAACGCTCTATGATCAACGCACTTTTCTTCAATATAATTTTATGGGTTCTGTTCCGGCAAAATTATTTCAAATTATTTTCCCACAAAGTTATTGCAAATTGGGACGGTTTTCTACCTTAGAAAGACTGGATCACAGCTCTTTGTGACTTCCAACTAATAAGCATAAAAGTGTAGTGATCCACCATTTACACAAAATGCTGCCTTTTCGCTTGCGTTAGACGAAGCTTTTGACACGCCGAAGGACTTTAAATGATGGCTGAGCCGAGAATGTGGGCGGGTTATCTGTTACAATCTGATTCTGGATTCGGATTCGAACTCTGGATTATTCCAAGGTGTTCGACAGCATAAGCCCTCGGACTCTTTCATCTATTCTTGGAAGCCTAGGACTACCAAACTCATTTGTTTATTATCCTCTACTTATAGTAGAAATTGAATCCTGCTTCAAGTTAAGGGCCAGCGATCAATTTGGCAAGGGAAGTTCGTCAAGGCGACCATGCGTCTTCTTATATTTTTTTGTCTGATGCTGGAAAAGGTTCTGCAAGCATTTCCTGGATAGGTAGCGTACCAACTAAGTGGAAAAGTAGTCAACTCAATTGTTTACGCTCATGACATCCTCCTAATATCCTCAACGGAGAGACGGAATAGTTTGAGAAAACTGGTGAGGATAGCGGAACTGGCAAAGAGAAACGTTGAGCTGGAAATAAATCCAGAAGAGTGTCTTGCTCTATCGATTATTCTGGCAGGTAAGCAAGATCTTTTGCAATTGAATTTACCGATATGCCCCAAAAATTCAAGGAGGACACTTTATGTTGACCTGAATAAAATGTTAAAGGCACCTATAAAGCCCCAACAGGAGCTTAAGGTCCTTCGCACTTTCTTAATTCCTCGTTTATATCGTGGACTTGTTTTCGCCAGCATTACCTTAGGTTAGAGTCCTACATAATGACCAGGCATTGGGGCCATCATGTGGAGGCAGTTTGGGTATATCATTGTTTGTAATGACGATTCCATGTCTCATACACTCCCACATGAGTAGCATGTTAAAGCCGATTTCCCCGCTGCAAGGGCGTCTTTCAATGCGGATCTCATTTGGCAATGAATAGAATAGGCAACGGAGGCTCGTACGCACAAAACTGATGAAGCCTATGGGGATGAGCCACGGAACAACAAGCAACAAGCAACAAGATAAACATTTCCTACACTGGAATTCACGCGAAAAGCTATATGATACCTGCGAGGGACTATGTTCAATACCACCATATGAGCATGAACTGCTTTCCGACAGGCATTTGAACATCATGCGGTGTTCGGAGACTTAACGAGACCAAAAGCAGGGCAGGCCGCTTTGAAACTGAGCCAGTGCTCATTTCATTGCTACCACGGAGGATATTTTTTGCGTCACAACGCGGTTTGCAACATACCTGCATCAAGTCTCCGCCACAAAAGTTAAGAAGTAGTCAAAGAACCAACAATTCAGAACACTTGTGGTTTGAGAAAACCAGACCTTCGTGAAGCTATATCGTTGGATTAGGCACTCAAAAAAGAAGGCCAGGTATTTGGCGGTAGTATCCGAATTGCCCAACGCTTCAGCGTTCACAGGGATAACATTTTCTTTTCGATCTGCACACTCTAATTGCATGGAGTGTGGTTCATTTGGTCGACCACTTGTTGGACATAGGGCTGTCCCGTAGCTTTTTGTAGTATCTGTATATGAGATTGGTAGTCACATGAACTGGACTAAAAGGAATAAAATGATAATAATGAGACATGGACTTTGGTGTTGGATAGAGGACGCAGTTCCCGGTACTTTACTTTCTTGGCCTTTCTTTCCCTTAAGACCTCCGACAGACAAGACAGTAGGGGTTTTTAGTGAGTAAAAATCTGACGCTTCCTATGGACACGACTTGACTGGTATTAGCCTGTCCCTTTTGAAGGTTTAATCGGTACCTTTAGCCAGTGCCTTTTGAAGGTTTTGCCTGAAGTCTGGTCGGCTTTTGATTTTGAGCGTTAAGGAAAAGTTCATCAGAGCATCCACTTCCTGGACGTAGTGAAACAAGGACAATGTTGTCAAATCGCCTTCGGCTAGGTAGTCGACAAAAACGCAGGTTATGTGCAAAAGAACGTTGTTATGGAGGAGCCGGCAGGATATTTTGATCGTATTCCGAATGCGTTTTACTCTCAAGGAAAACTTTCCAACACTATTTTCCTAATTGCACGAATTTCGAACGAACAACGTATTTTTAGTTGAAAGAACCAGTGATGATCGACTTGCTGCCCGATTTGCTTATTATCAGTTTTTTGTCGTGTAGGGATGCGGCCGTGTACTACTTAGCACTTTACAGAGTGTAATCCATGCTTCATCACCCATTATCACATTGTCAAAATAACTACGCTCGCTGGCTGGCTGCTCTAGGAATTCATGTGAAGTTCTTGCACGAGAAGCTTTCTGGTCATTGTACAAGACGTGAAGCACGATCTTCGCGCAGATGTTGTACTTGCCCAGACCGTCCGTAAATTTAATTAAACTTTACTCACATTACATTCTGTTACATCTCATTCCTCGGCCAATAGTCTTACGCTCATAGGACAATCTGAGTAGAGAATATCGCTAACTTTCTTTGTCCTTTCTGGGAGCTGGTAAGCCTGCAAGATAATCTTCGTCTTAGCGGTCCCTTCCTGGCGCTCTGATTACTTTTTGCCCATGGTTTGAATCATATTTCGAGACACGATATTGTAGCGGCTCCGATTCATACACTCCTGTTACACCAATGTTACACCCATGTTACACATATCTATAGCATAGCACATATCTAGCACGCTTTGCTACACCTCCATCATATTGTGAATACATACAGTGCTTATACTTCGTGTTAAAGTATTCAACAAAAATAAGTGGAATTATATTTGAATCGATAAATTTCTTACCATTTTTGTGCAAACCAAAATTGCACCTCTCTAACCTTTGCGTGAAAACGCAATGAAAATGTATACCTAATTGTCCTTTTTCTATCTCTTTCTTCACGACTCCGACTAGGAGTGTTAGTACTGCATATAACTACGCAATGGTTTGTTTTCCTTTGCTCGAATCGGACAAAATTACCAGGCCACGTGGCGTACTTTGGTAGTAACTCACTTTGAGGGGGGCGAGGAGTTTTAGCTTTATTTACGAGCATTCGACAGACCCAGTAAGGGGTGGCGTTGAGTGGTGTTGAAGTACCAGCTCTCTGATTCTACTCGTTAATTGTTACATTTCACAGGAAATTGTACAGGTGGTAGTAGCTCCTGGCGAACGAGACTTTGAAGGATACTAGTAACGTTTTAAGTCCTCTCTTGTCTTGATGCTATCATCCATTAGATTTCATCTTAGTAGCGTTTTGAGGCCAAGTGTACACAATAGTCAAGCCCGCGTGACCCGATCTGTGACCTTACCAGAGTCCACATATTGGTATGAATCTATATGGAGCTAGTGTGATCGCAAAATTGGAGCGGGAACAGTCCTGGTTACAGATAAAATATTGGTAAGTCTAAAAAGTATTGACCCTTTTTTGTGCTTTTTCGATTGAATATTTCTCTTATTTAAAATTTATTTCATTTCAGTACATATTGTCTATTATTATCTATGACCTTTCGCCATTTGTTGAGTAGAGCCATTATCCCATCCTAGTTCCCAGTAGAACTTCTGTGGTATATCGGTGAAAAGATTAGCCAAGTGATTTTCACAGTCTCTTCTTGAAATGAATTTCTCTTCAGTAAGGACGTTCTGCAGAGACAAAAACAAATGGTAGTCTGATGGCGCAAGGTCTGGACTACGGCGGATGCACCAAAATTACACAGCCAAGCTCTGTCAATTTTTCCCGAGTCATCAAAGATGTGTGTGGTCTGGCATTGTCATCATGGAAGACAACACCCTTTTTATTGAGAAATTCTGCCTGGTTTTTTTTGAATTGCTTGTTGCAATCTGGTGAATTGCTGACATTACAGAGAGTGAGCCGATTTGAGTGTTTGGCCAGGTTCTAGCACCTCATGATAAACAACTCCCTTCCAATCCCACCATACACACAGCATAACCATATTTGGTGTCAATCCTGGCTTTGGAGTCACTTGTGATGATTCAGCTTTTTTTCGACGATGATTTTTACGAATGACATTCTCGTATCTTACCCATTTTTCATCGCCCGTAATGATTTGCTTCCAAAATGGCACGATTTCGTTGCGCTTATTAGCATTTCGCAAATAGAAATTCAGTCGTTCAAATTTTTTTGTGTTAATTCATGCGGCACCCAAACTTCGAGCTTCTCTGTGTATCCAGCCTTACGCAAATGGTTCAAAACAGTTTGGTGATGGATACTCAGTTTCTTGGCAATTTCATGGTTGCTTATGTGTCGGTCATCTTCAATTTTTTGTAAGATTTCATCGACTTTTTCAGTGATTGGACGACCTGAGCGAGGTGTATCTTTGACATCAAAATTTCCCGAACGAAAGCCAGCAATCTTTGACATCAAAATTTCCCGAACGAAAGCGAGCGAACTATCTCTTGGCTATGGGTTTTGATAAAGTATCTTGACCGTAGACACAACTTATTTTTTCACGAGCCTCCAATGCATTCTCACCTTGATCGTAGTGATATTGTAAAATATAACGAATATTTTCAGACATTTCAATTATTTTTAAATGAATACAACTTTTGACACGAATGACGAAATACAAAACTGTCCATATGAAAATTATAGACTGGAATGTCACCTTTCAAACGCATGTCAGTTTGACTAAATTTGATAAGTATTACCCGATATATAAAAACGAACGACATCTAGTGACAACAAAGCCTCAACACTTTTCAGACTATACAATATAATATAATATGAATTTATAAAAGAGCACCAGAAAAGTTTAAAAAAAGAAGGACTACCTCATAGAAGCTGTCGTTAGGTATTTGCAATGTGGATTAGTTTTAATCTAAATGTTATCTTAATCTTGTACAAAAGAAATTTGAAAGTCCCCGGTTGTTTGAATTCATTAACGGCTCGGATCTACTATATATGAGCAGATCCTAAATATTAACACATGTTATAATTTGAAAAAAAGATATTTTTAATGTTTTGCGCGTTTCCTTTTTGGAACGTCGGCCAATTGCTGCTCAGCTTCTTTCTTTCTATTCCTTTGATGAATACATACATGGGACTGTAAGCAACCAAATATAAGCTCTCTCCATTTTTCATTGCAAAACGACCACATCTACTTTCAGCATTCATCATGTCTCCAAATAAGGAATTCTGAAATATATCAAAACTATCTTCTTATCGGATATTCTGCTCTATTTGCATATGAGCAACTCTAAACAATCACACAAACCAACAAGCAAATACAAGTGGTCGCGGTCGCAGAATATGATGTTCTTGATTTGAATCTTCGACGAAACAAGGAAGAAAGAAGTTACTCGTGTAGTGGCACCATTTATGTCTATACATGTATATGTTTTCTCATACACCCGAATGAATGGCTCCTTTCCGAGGTTCGAACTCCCTGTTGTCGAGGTTTCTGATTGCAAGCGTTCGGACAATGGACGATTCTTTCGATTGGCATCACTGTGTCGCCGAATTCATGTTGACTTATTCTCTTGGAACTTTTCTATTCGATTTAAATACGCAAGGCTGTCATTATTATTCAAATTTCCAGAGAATACAACATGAAACATGAAACAATGGACCGCTCGACGCTCATGTTTGCTTTTGAGTGACGGGTGTATATGCAAAACTTGGTCTTGTCATCATCATTCATTCAATGGTTCGGCTGCAACTTGGATAGGAAGTCAAATTTTTCATTTTCTTACGTTTGTCGGATGCTTTTCAAATGTCTTCCTCTTGCGTTTCTTGAGAAACGTCCGAGAACCAAACTGCATTGGCTTTGGTGAGAAGGGCAGTGCTATTCGCCCAAGAGTCCGATTGTTGCGAAGTTTTTCATGTTTGCGAAGTGGTCTCTCGAATCCTGCATGTACCTCGACATGTAAATTCAATATCACAACAAATATCGAAAGAGTAACATCTCGAAAGTGATAGCTTCGCCAATAACTTTTGCAACTTGTTTTCCCAATCGAATGAATCATGAAAATTCACCCTCTCGTTCGTTGGCTAACATTTCCGCAATTCCACTCCAATCACATTTTAAGTACCTTTAACATGCATAAATAATCCGGCGCCGTTAATGAACCATTCGTAATCCGATTTGAAGCGTCCAACCTGCACACTCTATCCTCGATCCTGGCTAGGCCAAACACTTAGTCTAACTACCTCGAGCGGCAAATAAAATGCATAAATTAATTCCATTGCCGATGATATCCCCGATTCGAAATCAGATCGAGATTTAAGCGTGTATTTCGCAAGCCCACGGATATCGTTTACGCTCCGCGGACATCCTTCTGACATTAATGTTTGCTATTAAGTGACATGAGAACGGCATCTCGAAACTAATGACTCTACAACTACTTTACAACCACAGCCAGTTCGAAGGCTCTTGAAGGGTAACATATGATAGTGTGTATTGAACAGTATTGGTCCAATGCAACAGTTTCGCAGGAGTCTCTGAGAATTTCACTCGGTGGATTAGTTATGTAGTTGCTGCGTTGGGTTTTTTTTCTCGCATCAACGAGGAACTAGCTCTTGTTAAAAGCTGTAGTCGTTACATGAACAATTCCTTAATTTTCTGCTGGTAATTTGTCCTGGAGTCGGGGGTAGGTGAGCTGAGAAGGGTCTCATTAGAACGAAACTGGTCCTAATTGGACGCTCGCATAGCATCAACTTAAATTAAATTCACTACGGCGACAAGTGTAAACTGGTCGAATTTTCTAGTTTTCCGATAAAATCATAGGTCAACAAGTTCACTCAGTTTACACGAATTCTTGAGACCAATGCGATTTCATCATTTTCCTGTAATATTTTTCATAAAATCGATTGCTTTCGGGTTACCTTGGCAACGTAACCTTTAAGCACAAACGGACTGAAGGTTCTTTTTTGCGAGACCATTCGAGAAAAATGAATAAATACAATTTAAGTGAAAAATTCAATCTGCTGCAGCAGGGACGAGATACAACCAAACGGTAGATCCACCCAAAGTATCAATCCAAAAGACATATACACAAATGATTTCAAGGGGATACCACCTCAGATCTCAACAAGAAAATAACATGGCAAGCAATTAACGAAGAGCAATAAATTTATCAAACTAAAGAGGATGCTTGTCTCGGATATTTTTAAGCCTCATCGCTTGATTACATGCAATCAGTTTTGTGTACATATTTCTTTCTTTTTAGCTTTATTCAACCACTATGACTCGCTTATTATTTATTTAAATTGTAAATGTAGTCAAAATTGTGTCTCCGCGAGGGTCGTATACCATTTAAATGACAATGACAACGTTTGATTGGACTCAATAATTGGTTTTCAATTATTTGAATTCGAAATTTCATTAAAAAATGGAGTCTGCATCATGCAGTAAACAATTGATTCAATGATTACCCTTCTGAGTTCTAGTGTTACTTTTTTGGAATTTCAATTTAAAATTTCTTTTATCTCTTTATCTTTTATTTCTTTATCACCCCCTGAAAAATACTCTCGTACTGCGGCAATACATGCATGTCAACGTTTGATACCATTTGCCATACTTTCTACAGGCACGCACAGGTATGGCCTTCAGCTCGCGCTGCGAATTGTATTTATGGCTTCTATGGTCTCAAAACGCATTCCCCGCAATGGCAATTTGAGTTTAGGAAATAGAAAAAAGTCACGCGGGGACATGTCTGGACTTTATTATTGACTACTGACTACTGGTCGATTTTAAGGCCAAAAATTCCGAAATAATCAAGGCGGCAGTATCGTGGAGTAAAATCCATGAATTGTGCTTCCACAAATCGGGCCTTTTTTGCGAATAGCTTCACGCATAACGCCTATATAGTATCCTTTATCGACTGTTTGGCCTTCCGGAAGAAATTCGTAGTGCACCACACCACGTATCTTGAAGCATACCGTCAGGAAAAGTTTGATTTTGGACCGAATTTGCCGCTTTCTCTTCGGTTTTAGCACATTTTCGAAGCACCATTTGAAGCATATCAAATTCATAAACCTATGTTTCGTCACCAGTCATGATGCGTTCAATGAATTTTGAGTTGAATTTTCGAATTAAATTCAGCTTTTTTGGCACCAGCCAAGAAGCGACGCGTTACATGCCCAAAATATCAGTTGAAATGTGTTCGGCTGATTCATACGAGATGCTCGACGACACAACAATCTCTCTAATCGTAACAAAACGATTTTTCAACACGATTTGTTTCGCCAACCCAATTTTTTCTTCGGCAACAGATGTTGATGCCCGTACAGAGATATTATCGTGCTCTAGGCTCATTCGGCCGCTTTTGAACCTTGTATACCATTCGCATGCTCATGTTTTCGACATACAAGCTTCACAACACGCCTTTTGAAACATTTTCAATGAATCGGCACACGAAACTTCATTTTTAACACAAAATATTAGGCACATGCGTTGTTCTAATTGTTCATCCATTATTAAAATCGCCACACAACCATTAGCAGACTTCTTCGTATGGACACCAATTGAATACTCATCGTATGATATGTGTCAAAATTTGTCAGAAGACCGATAAAAGTATTGCCAACATTGAGAAAATTTACCGATTCGATAAGCGCGCAATTCAAAATTCCCGTTCTTTTAAGATCATAAAGTATAATTCCACCTTGACTAAGTATTGGAAAAAATAGTAAAAACCAAAAATTTCACTAATAAAACTGTGTTTTTGCTATGTGTTTTTGAAAGAACAATTACATTTTATTACTATATATTATTCATTATTGTGTAAGATAATGTGAAAATACTTTTCTGTGTTTGGATGTATGGAGTTAGTGCGATTAAGCACTTTGACTCCCTCTTATATGTGAACATTATAGGCCCACCCTCGATATCGCGGCTGTCGGAAGTGGGCTGAGTTTGGATGGGAGGCCTGCACAGTGTCCTCATTTGTTTTGTATGTGATGTCTACAGGTAAGTCTGTCATCCAGAGTGAGTCCAAGGTATTAAGCCGTATTCTTCTAGTGTATGGTTTCGTTATCGATTGTGATTGTCTGTGGAGTTTGTTGTATCTTCCGGGTTATGGATATGGCTTTTGTCTTTTCGAGGTTAATTTTGATTTTTCATCTGCGAAACTATTCCAAGATAGTGTTCGTTGTATATATAAATATATGACTTGTGCTTGCCAACTTGAAGTGAAGATACAGGTGTCATCAGCATACAGTGACGTATTTACCGCCGGGAGCAGATAGTTAAGGTCTGCTGTGTATATGTTATAGAGGACCGGTGAGTTAGGTGATCCTTGAACTTCAGCTTAAATGGGTCGCAGGGCTGATAGATGATTGCCGATTTGGCACACTTCAAATATAAGCCTGCCTACCATTCCGGTGACCTGCAGAGGCAGGTTGAGTTCATGCATTTTGAAGATACGGCTTTTTTTTTTTGTTTGGGAGGTGAAGGCTTTTTACGCCCTGAGTGTCAGACTCCCCCCTATCGGACTACCGACTAAACACCTCCCCTGTCACACCGAGAACCTAACCTGGAACTGTTTGTCACATTACTTCGGACAAGGCCTCATTAATCATCGCTTAGCGATGTCTTCACGCTAAGGGAAATCTCTCTTTCTCCATGCATGGATAGGAAGGAATTGCAATTAGTAACTATAATATTGCGTTACAGAGATGTTCCCTCCCTCGCCAAGCGATCCATTATGTCCTTCTTTATAATGAGTACTGTCCGTACGTAATGCGACACACAGTTCCAATTGTCTTTTGGTTTCATCATTTTTCCCGTTAAATTTTTTGGGGAAATTACGCCAATTTTCTCCGAGAGGTGCAAACGAAGTCTTTGGAATCTATTACACGTAAAGAACGTATGGCAGGCGTCATCAGTCATCCCCGGGCAGAACACGCAAGTTGGGGATGGTGTCTTTCCCATCTTGTACAGGTAAGACTGAAAATACCCGTGACCACTGAGTAGTTGCGTCAGATAATAATCAGTCTCACCATGCATTCTGTAGAACCACGGCCGCAAGTCACTTATCAGCCGTGCGGTCCACCTGCCTCGCGTTTCGTTTCCCCATGTTTGCTGCGACAAGGTTAGGGTTCTTCTCCGTTCCTCTCGGCTGACGGTTTCTCTCGCCGACTCCCCCCTACGTAAGCACACACGTTTCCGTTCGTCTGCAAGTAACTTAATAGGAACCACCCTCGAGATTACCCACACTGCAGGTTCAGCGACAGTGCGATATGCAGCCGCTATCCGCAAAGCTCCTTGCCTCTGTACCTGTGCCAGACGCCTTCGGTGCGTCTCTTTACTAAGAGCGTCAGCCCAAACCTCGGAGCCATACAAGAGCATTGACTCCATTGCACTCATCAGTAGATGTCTTTTGCTCGAGGTTGGCCCCTGCGTGATGGCCATAATGTGGTTCAGCACCGATACCCACACGGAGGCCTTATCTGCTGACGCTCGGACCTGCTCGAAAAAACTCACCTTCGAGTCAATCACCAAGCCAAGGTATCTGATTGATTCTTTTGACTCGATGATCATTTCCCCCACCCGAACGGGAATAACACGAGGGAAACGCCTCTTGGTCAGGACGACAATCCCGGTCTTTTCCAGCGCTAGGCTAAGCCCACGGTCTGTCATCCACCCGCTCACTCGGCGTATCACCGCACCCAGTTTGAGCTGCGTCCGTCCGACAGTACGTCCGGTGACTAGTACTGCTACGTCATCTGCGTAGCCAACCAGGCGCGACTTCCCCGGTAACTGCAGCCTCAAAAGCTCATCGTACGAGACATTCCAGAGGTCCGGGCCCAGAACTGAACCTTGCGCCACCGCTGATGTCAAATCAATTCTTCGCCGGCCTCCCAATGTGTCATAGATGAGTTTTCGGTTTTTGAGGTAGTCTTTCAAGATCCGCATCAGATACCTCGGCACCCTGAAATATTCCAGAGCACCAAGAATATCTGTCCATCTGGTGGAGTTGAAGGCATTTCTCACATCTAGAGTTATGAGCAGTACTATTCGTCTCGAGTAATGATTCTGGGCTTCTGCCTGCTTAACAGCACTCACTTCCTCTGCTATTGCACCGATCGTGGATCATCGAGTCTTGAAGCCGTACTGCTGAGGAGACAGATCCCCGACAGTTCGGATGGCCTCTCCAAGTCTTTCTCTAATGAGCCTCTCGAGCACCTTCCCAGCTGCGTTCAACATACATAGGGGCCGATATGAAGATGGTTGCTCCGCGTTTCCCTTCCCCTTGTGGATCAGCACGAGCCTCGCCTCTTTCCAGCAATTTGAAACGCGCCCTGCCGCAAACAGGCATTGAAAGTGGTGAGCAGCTTATCAGGACAAAGTTGTTGTGCAAGCTGTATCACTTCCGCTGGTATACCATCTGGCCCTGGGGCCTTTTCCGATTTTAAAGCTTTCACCGCATCATCCAGCTCAATGGCGATGATTTTACATCTGAATCATCGGGACCAATAGGATGCATAGGGAAGAGCGCTCGAACAATCTGATCCATTTTTTCCGTTTCAAGGACACAGGGCCTCCTTGCAGCTCCTAGTTTTCGCATGGCAAACTTGTAACCGAGCCCCCACGGGTCTCTGTCGATGTCCTCAACTAGGTTGCGCCAGCAGCGAGCCTTGCTTTAGTTAATTAACCTACGGAGAACTTTTCTAGCCAACCTGTATGCCAGCGTTCGGGAGTGTGACTCGTCTCGATTTCTTAAACGTTGAGATTCGCGGCGGAGTTTGTGACATTCTCTCCGCTTTTCGGCGATTTCTGCCGACCACCAATATACAGCAGGCTTATTGTGTCGAGGCCTTCCCCTTGGGAAAGAGCAGTTGCACGCATTCTTGATGAGCCTCATGGTTGTGTTCACCATATTTTCAACTGAGGCTCCCCCCGTTACCGTCATAGTTTCATAAGAGCTGCGGCGAACGCGTCGACATCTATTTTAGATATATTCCAACCAACAGTTGAGGGTTGGGTTGCTGCACGTCGAGTAGCACACTCGCCAATTGCGAAAGCACTGTACTGATGATCGCTCGCCGTGTAGTCCTCCAGTACCCTCCATCTGTGTATCCTAGGCACTAAGGATTCCGAAGCAACTCTCACAGCCGGTATAGTTCCCAAGCAGCCTCCCCGTCGAAAAGTTGGTGTGTTCCCAGCGTTCATGATGACAAGTTGCCTCCTTGCCGCCATTTCTAAGATTCTTTTTCCTCTCGGGTCTGGAAAAGGCATTCCCCATTCATCGCCTTGGCGTTAAAGTCACCGCCAACAAGGATTCGGCCTTCCTTGCTCGAGACAGCTTCCTCCAGTTCGTCGAGCCTGCTCTGAAAACGTGAAATTGACTCATTCGGCTTGAAAAGACGCTTAGGAATTCTCTCTTGCAACCTAGTCTAGTAAATCTTGTGCGGTTGAGCTACGGTTTAGGTTGATTTACAGGACTTGGATCATGTCTTTCCTCTTTTCTTGCTTAGTGCCTCTTTGAACTCCTGGCACCTACCACTTCCTGGAATATCAGCCAGGTCTTCAGACTTCCGTCCCTTATCTTTGCACAATATGCAACTGGGTTCGTTTGGGCAGTCTTTGGCCTTATGGCCGGAAGTGCCACACCTGTAGCACAGTTTGCTTCGATCTGGCCCCTTGCAGTTCAAGGAGTTGTGTCCCAAGCTAAGGCACTTGTAGCATGGAGTTAGGGTTACCATTTGACGTATCCTGCACACAACCCAGCCGACTTTAATTTTCTCCTTGGCCAGGAGTTGCGCAGCGTCTTTCTCTGGGGTGTCTATTATTGCCGCCCTTTGTCCTCTAGGGTTGGTAGGCGTTAGCCTTACTCTAAAGCTCTCTACCGTAGGAAGAATTAACGTAATGGAATCTTCTACTTCTTTGTCCGCAATGTAGTCGAGGTCTCTTATTTCCAAAGAGGCCATTGGCTGTAAAGTCGAAATAACAGCTTTAGAGCCCAGGAGGTCCTTGATAGCGCTCTCGAACCGTCCCTTGTCAGTGGATTCCGCTCCGAGTTCTACGAGTAGACCGCCTGTTTTGGTTGCTGTTACTGTTCGAATACAGACACCGTTTTTTTCGGATTCCACATTTTGCCTGATTTCCTTGCGGACCTCGGCGTGAATTCTCCCGTCTGCAGGCTTGATCAGTAGAGCATCCCTGCGCTGCTTGTTCCTGGTCTTTTTTGGCATTGCGCTGTGTTTCGTGCCTTCTTGCTTTTCGGACGCCTGTTTGGAATCTTTTGTTATCGCTTGGTGTATCTTCTTCGTAGCCTTCTGTTGCAATTTAGAGCGCACCAATTGAAAGCCATCATTTTTCTCCTCCCCTTGACAGTTGTCTCCTGTCTCGACTGTTATCGGCCCCTTCGCCCTTTTCCTACGGTCAGGTTTAAGTGGGCTACATGCCGCCCTTTTGCCTTTTACGAGAGCACTTTCGGTAACGGGAGTTTTATTTTCAGGAACTTCATTAAGCCCTTTCAATTCGCTCTCCGCCCGTAGCCACCTGCAACGATAGTGCTGGATCCTATCAACGAGGTCCTTCAATTCGTCAATCCCATTTTTGATGCCCTTGTTGTCATTTTTTGGACATTCGTTGAATTTCTCATCACTTTTATTATACCGCTTATGCTCCTTATTAGACGCTCTTCCTCACTTTTGTAAGCGGCTATTTTCGTTATCAGGTCGTCCTCAGGCGAAGTTCTCTGTGTACTGTCAGCAGAAGGGTCTTGTTGTTGTTGAGCATCATTGGTTTCGCCTTCCACGTTGTTCAGCATATGACTTTTAATGCCCCATGGAGAATGGCACTTCGGATCGATGGCTCCACTGCCCGAAGCCTCCACTTCGCTTCTGGTATCGTTCGCCCGCATGAGGTCGAGGCTCCCTCACATGTCGGGGTGTATATCCCCACCCCTAATTTATTATTTTTGTTGTCACTCATCATATATTTTTTGGTGAGTGCTTTTAGTGACTTGATCACGCGTCTGAATGACGGGCAACCTCGTCAAGCCCCCCTACCACGACAAAGTAGCACCCGTGGGGGGATACGGCTTTAGCTACGACAAACATAACCAACCCTGTTGATTTTCTACGCGCTAGACCTTATTTGCTTTATCTTATATGCTGTCCTGTTGTTCTTCCGGTATGATATTTTTATCATGACATGTTGAGACGATGCAGATTCAACCTTTCTGCCGTTTTCGAGAGGAGGCAGATGGACCTCCAATTTTGTGGCAATGTTAGGTCCTTTTCAGGGTTCCAAAAAACAATAATCGTCGCTGATTTGGAAACATAGTTTGGGATATTTTCACAACAGGAGGATTGCATTTACCACATCCGTTAGTGTTTGTAGTATATTACCTGGTATCCATATTAGCATTGGGTTTGTTATTGCGTCATGATCCGATGTTTCGCGTTTGTTTAGTGCCTGTACTAGCCCTTTAATTTCGTGAATATATGTCAGCTGTATTGTGTGGTCATTGTTTATTTCTTTTCTTAGGAGCCTATCTGTTCAGCTCAGTACACTATCCGCAAAATTATAGTTCTCCCCGGCAGATGGGTTATCCCTGAATTCAAGGGAGTCTGTGAATGCTTCATGGATTGGTGGTGCTTGCACATTGTCTTGCAGCCGGAAGTATTTGGACACTCTCCAAAAGGTATCAGATCCTGGATCAATACTTTGTAGAAAGCTAGCTTTGTAGAATTTCTATGCTCTTTTATCTTTATACTTTTATCTTTATACTCTTTTTTGCCACTTTTTTCGTTTGTTAGCCGGGTGGCTTTTACTCTTAATTTAGGGTCACCTGTTAACCTAGTTCTTCTTTGAACTTTATTCCGTTGTTGTTCCGAACATGTTGTTTAATGTTTTGCGGGAGATCGTACGGATTCGTTACCATTCTCGGAGTTGTGATCGTGTTGTCCTCTTTTGCCTGTGTTTATACTCGATTGAGAGATATCCGTTGAGATTCGATGGTTTTCTCTATGTCGGTCCAGGGACTTCCAGACGAACTTTAAGTATGAAGTTACGTGATATGGTGATGTCTACTGTGTGACTTTGTGTTATCTCGTACTGGGTTGGTTTGTTGGGGATGTGCAGGTTTAGCTGGTTTTCTGTGATGCACTTGTTTAGCCCTATCCCGGCTTGGTTGCTTCTCACAGCTCCATTTCTTTGGGGGTTTTATGTCGAGATCACGAAAATTTCAAGGAAAAGCACCTTGATAAGCGTGGCTTCCATGTGTTGGAGGTGGGAGGTGTTGATAACATTGTGAGGCACATTTACTCCTCTCCCCATTGGTCTATCATTACTATTTAAAATGAAGTTAGGAATACGGAATCCGTTTCCCGGCGTCAAGAATGTCTCCTGGATTTGGATGATGTCGAATTTATGTTCGAATACGAGAGTACCGTCATCATCAGAGTACCGAAGCAGGGAATTGGCAATTCACGTGAGTATGGATATATTCCCCATTGGTGTCATCAATGTTTTTTTGTTTTCAGCGTTTTGTGTGGCAGTGAACATGGTTTGGATCATGTTTGCCATAATTTCCTGCATAATACTTTGGAATTGAGTTTGGGTTTTAGCAAACATTGACCCTCATAGTGTTTGTATTAGGTACTGAATTTTTTTTTGGGGGGGAGGGGCGGTGTTGAGATAGTTTAGTCCTTGGGTGCTTGTTTGTTGTGTAGTTACTTGTGCGAAAGATTTTCTAAGATTTTTCGGGTTTTCTGATGCAGTCCCTATAGTTGACTTTATACCTTTTGTCTCTTCTTCTTCCTTTTCTGAACACGCGAAAAAATTGTGGAACTAGTCGTACTTGACGCAACGTGACTGTAGATGGCACTCTAAAGCAGAGTGTCCGAACTGCTGACAGTTATGGCAGATGGCTTGACGGCTGCGTGAGTGTTACTCCTCAACCGTACATCAACTGACAAATTTCGGGCTCAGCTTTCGAAAGGAGAACTTTGACTGGTTTGGATGGTCTGTGTCGCATTTTCAGGAAGCATGCTTAGATTGGACTGAATCCCTGGACTTTTAAGTCTTCTACAATTTCATCTATTTCTAGGCCGTAAAACCCCCTAACTACAACGTTTAACTGTCTGTCTTCAATTAAAATGTATTTGTGGTGTTGTATTTTCTGTCCTGTCAGTGATGTTGTGAGTTATCTATAGTCAGTCGGAGTCTTGGGTACTACTTCATTTCTCTATAAGTAGGCCAAGTTAAACTGAATTCATTAGAATCTTCTATTCTACATAAAGTACGGGCATTTAGCCACATTTTCAGCCTTGAAATTTTTATAGTAAATACACAACCTTGGGCCTTAAGATATTATACCTGGAAAAAACTTTCGATAGTAAGCTAACTTGGACCCCACATGAATGAGAAATCAGACGAGGAGATATAGTAGCGGTGTATACAATGAAAAGACTATTGTGGAAAACTTGGTGCGTAAAACGTAAAATTCCACACTGGGTAAAAGCAGTGAAACCAATAACCACACATGGAGGATAAGAATACTGGCCCGCACAACAACAAAAAAGAACTAGAGGAAGTTCATCGAATAGGCAGCCTTGTCATAACAGGTTCCATTACGACTACGCCAACTGTCACAATGAAGGTGATGCTCAAAATCATCGCACCTGACAAATTATTCTCCACAGATGCATCACAATTGAGCGTCAAATTGAAATTCACAAAAAAAATTATGACTTTTCCCCAAACGGGAAACTTCTACAATTGGAAACATATGAAGAGAATAGCATTGTCAAGTGAAACGGAATTAGAAAGGATTCAACCGGAGATACTACGTTCCTACATAGGATTAACATGACGACCATAAACGAATGAGATACGATTGAGGACTTCACACCTGGAAGTTAAATCGTGATCTGCATTGATTATTCCGAAACCGCTTCCAGCGGAAAGCAAGAGGAAGGAAGCGCCGAAAAAAATCCGTTAATTTCCAATGTCTTCCAGCACTCCAATACAAATTTTTCACTGTCAGCACTGCCCGAGCATTTATGCCACTCGATTACATTTATCGATCGTTTTAAGCATTTCCCCAGCTATAGTTTCCGGACAGAGCTCTCCAATTTCACTGAAGAGGTATCCGCCCTCCTAACTCCATCTATTGCAAGAGAAAAACGAGTAAAAGACGTCATCCATTTCTCCGACGCAAACACACAGTTAGAAGACCGTAACCTACTAATCTTGTGCAAGTAAGACCGAAAACAACGATGCCCACTTAAAGGCTGGGTCAAGTCAAAATCAAGCTCACCATTCGTTTGACTTAGCCACGGCCATAGGTCAGAGATCACATGTCTGTCGTCAATTGCTGAGCGAACGTTGTCTCTCTTCCCTGGTGACCTCTTCTCGCTTATCTTCGCTGCTGTGCAGGTACGCTCTCTCGCAACGAGGTCGATGGGATGCTGACCCGGAGACTGTTTGATATGAGCATGCAATTCGCAGTGCTCCTTGTCTCTACACTTGTGCCAAGCGGTTTCAGTGTAACTCTTTGCTGAGAGCGTCGCCCCACAGTTCTAATCCATGGAGAAGAGCCTGCTGCCCAGCGTTCATTAGGAATCGTCTCCTTGATGTGACTTGACCTTGACCTGACTTCATGAACTATTTGTAAACAAAAGTATCAGACGCAACAATCCAAGAGCCAATGCTAGCCTATGCTTTTGGCCAACAACGGACCCTAACTAACATGGCCATACCTTAGACCACGGCATAGTCGAGGACAAGTTAAAATCAAATCCAAGTTGAATCGGTATAACGCTCGCGTGGTTCTTCTGGGAACTAAGGATTCCTAAAAACAAAGGATTCCTGGAACGCTGGTTGATGCAGAGGAAAGGGGGTTATTTTTGTGGTAACTTCAGTCTCCTCTACTTACCTTGGCCGAAAAAATGATAAATCTAACGAAAGAAATCTAGCCCGATGTGATGTGACAAACAGGTCTAGATTGTATTCCAAGAGGAAGTATTGAGAGATTGTTTTAGTAGACTTCTACTGGGAGTACCAAGATCTGAGATCAGGGCGAAGACAGGTCAAGACGTCTTTCAATCAAAAAAGTATGCTGAGATGATCCCAAAATATTCGTTTCACACCCATAATTTATACCTATAAAGGGTATACTAAAGATTTGCGATATATTTTCATTTACATTAAATACAACTTCCTTTCCTTGTAGAAAGTATTCAAATCATTCCTTACAGTGAAATCCACCTGATTTAAAATTACTTGAAATTTACAAATTTACTTGAAATAAAGATAGATACTTAATACCAAACTGTGGATAGATACATTCAGTCGATTGAGATAACCACGAAGGTTTCCTCCGATTTCAAATAGAAGTCATTAAGTTCTTAGTTGACATCCACTGTTGTAAAGAATTTTTTCAAAGCCATGAAATGCATCCATTTTCATCCAGACAATGCAATTTACGTGTACCCAACGCTCTAAACATTTCACTTCGATCCTTCCTACCCGGAATAAATTTTTTATCAAACGCTGACAGACAAAGACAAGTGACATCAGTCAATCAAAGCTGAAAAAGCGCCAGGCTTAAAAACAAAAAAAAAAGTAAAACCAAAAGCAAAGAGCTCGTTTGGTCCTTCCCAAATGAACATATCTACTAATGGACGGCAGCCGAAATTGCAGTCCTCACGAGGACAAGACGACGACATAAGCCAAATTCAGCGGCACTTATCTACAATATATTGATATCGCAAAATTCAATGCTAATCCATCCATTTCGTCGCCGCTCGGCTTAAAAGTGATGAGAGACAACTCAAGTTTTAAGGCTTTACCCCCGAGACCAAGTATGTAAAAGGCACAGTGACACAAATTGGATAAGATAACAATTTTTATGGGGCAAACCATCAATCCATCCTGTCTGCCATTCATTCAACAAAACTGTCTTTGGTCCATCCGTCCAAATAACCATCCGCCGAAAAGTGATAGAGGAATAGGCGTGATGGCTTGAAATGAATTGCGGCGGATGAACTTTGTATCCTGAAGAAAAAATGCTTTCATAGTCAAAACGCGAAAAGGTATCCTTGAGGTTTAAATAGTTTTTGTGGCAAAATAAAAAGAGCGTGTTCCCTTCATCCAATACCTCACGAAATCTTCAATCCATCCTGAATCCTGTCTTCTCCTCCGGGACATGTCGCACAATCGCTCCCTCTGCTACCCTATCACAGTTTGTAAGCTCAGACAATTTGATTGAAGCCACCTTGACATTTTATTAGCTTCAAAAATCAAGGAATCACTTTCGGCGATGAGATGTGATGAATTCTCGTTTCATCCAACGCAATCCCATTCAAAAATTATTCAAATTCAATTTGTTCCAAGTGTTTTACGTGAAAACCAATAAAACTGGATGATGGAGAACATTCTAATGGTTTGCGATATAAATCTGATGATTTTCTATAAAACACACAGGAACAGGGCAAACGAAATGTCCTGCATACTTATCCTTCATTTGATTTTAATACAACATAATTTTTGTTGTAGTTCTAGGGAGAGTTAGAAAGTCCTGTTGAAAAGCAGTCAGGAAATATCTTCTATTTGGTATTGTGGGCTATGATGGGATATAAGGACCAATTGTTAGAGATATCAGTTGCTATGATTGTCATGTCCTATTTTGAATGAATCCTTGAGATAAGCGTAATGGAAACGCGACCAATACAAATGGCGAGCTGTTTATGTTTATTGTATCGTTAAAGGATGCATAGATTGCTGGGTGTATCCCTTCCGCTTAACCGGAAATGGAAATCATCTCCGGCTTCGTGGACATATCCGCAAGTTTTCCTGTTTTTGTCATTTTCCGGTTCGTTTGAAACATGACTCAATGCGGAAAATCAAAATTTGGCAGGTGATTTCTAAGCAGGCATTCTGATTATCTGATCTAATAGCGATAAGTAGGAATAAGTTGTAAGGAAATATTTGGTTTATTCGAGAGCAAGTTGAAATAATTGGATACTAAAGATCCTGAGTGCGCTTAATTAAATCAAGTAATAATATGCCCACCGAGAGTCAACTCGGATCATCTAAATCGAATACGAAGTCCTGCGACAATGCTACGAAAAATCTTGTGACAATAACACACAGTCAAATTTTTTGACAGATGGGTCTTATTGCGAACAGCCACATTGGTATTAACAATCACAACACACTCTCGCTTTTGATCAGGACAAGGTCTTGTTGTATGAATTGTCCTTTAATCCTAATCTTTTCCTAACGTTCAAAAAAAAACCCAATTTATTCAAACGTTTTATAAACGGTATAAACGTATTGAAACAAAGACGAGGATCAAAATCACTTGAAAATTGGACCATCTAAGCTGGCCTGCCTCCTTAACGACAAATTTTGAAAAAAATTCAATGGCCAACAACATAGCAATCCTCGCTTGATTTTGAGCAAAGACATTTTAGGAAAGAGTTTTGACGGATACAACATTTTGGATCAAGTTGGAACCGCCGTTGAACCAACAGGCGACCGACTGAAAGACTTCTCAGCAAGATCTTTGCTCGTTTTCAAGAAGGCTCGAAGTTGGAGCAATCGTATTTCTGGTGCATACTCCGTTGCGGAGAAATCCCACTAAGCGATCGTCTAGACTCGAAAACAGATCCTCACAAGGTTCCAATAAAGCCCCAAAAAAGGCTTCCATCGACATCCATGGGACCATGAAGGCACATGCGGAGACACTCATGCAAGTGGGAAAAGCGGCAGTGAGGTGGGTCGACTCTTTTGCCATTCTGTCTCTATAATATCAAAATTATTGTAACATGGGCAACTCCTTCACAAGGCTGAAAATGGACTTAATAGATTACACCTTCCTGCAGCGCCCAAAAAACATCAACAAAGATGCATTACGGCTGTAGGACATCTTCGATTGAATCAACAACCTTGAGTGATCTTCATCCACGCGCGAATCTCGTTTCCGCATGGGAGCAACTACTATTAACCACGCGAAGTGGACGCTTTCCTTCCTTTGCGGTATGTCCCTTTGTAATCCTGCCACGAGCAACGACTCTGGCGGTTGACTTAAATAAAGACCATAGCCACCTCAAGTCTAACTCTAATGCTGACCGTCACAATTACAATCGCGAAAGATAGCTCAAACGTAAGGACCGTAATCTCTTTAAACGGAGCAATCATCCTTTCGACCAGAAATTGCTCGTGCTTCAAATTAAGGGCTCGTATTCCAGGGCTCCGGGCTGCCTGATTTCCCAGAATGTCGATGATGCTCGCTCTTTGTATCGGACGGCAAAGCCACGAGTCAATCACGAATCTTAGATCCCTCCCAGCATGTTTGCCCTCATTGATATGTCCATTTATTGTATCCTGTAGATTTCTGTTTTTAGGAGACTTGCTTGAGTTGTGCTATCCGCGCTTAGTTTAAAGGTGTTCTATTAAGTTACCCTCTCGTCCTTCACAAATTCATGCTTGTTTTTGTTTCAGGTATCCGTTCTTTAGTGCAATCGTTTAACTTTTATTAGCCTCCTTTTTTTAGAAGCATTTTTCAGCAAAGCCTGCGATGTCCCTGTAAATCTTCTCAGCAGCTACAGACGTGAATGGTATTAACCATCTATCAGCAAACTATATACTGGTTTTGGTACAGCAAACTGTATACTGGAAAACCAACGCTGTTGGTAGTCGTAGAGTCAACATTTTAAAACTAGATGCGTAAGAATTTCCACCCTTACACACAGGTGATCCCACAAAAGCAGCCCTCCCACATAGCTTGTCTATATCCAGATTTTCTAGATTTTTGGTGTGACATGGTATTTAGGCTGGATCAATGTAATTCTTTTTCGATCCTATATGTTCGGGAAGAATTCACAGTACATAGTAAGCGGATTGTTGGGGACACAGAATGAACAAAAAGATCAGAAACCCTAGTAACGTGCATAGTGAGTCAATCTCAAGGGAATGGGATTGAGGTGAAACAAAAAAATGAGAACATTGGAGCACAAGACCTACAAGCTTAATTAGACGTTGAGTTTCAGCCTAGTTCACCCGAATACGACCAAAACGCTCCTGGTGAAAGTGACGGATGGAGATTATTCTTGGAAACTAATGAACTTCAGACAAAAAGAATTATTGAGCCCCTTTGCGACCCCGCACGGTTTTTAATAATCATGAAATTAGGTGATTTCAGAAAGTTAGTAGAGAATTAGGGAAGTAGAAAATTAGGGAAACCGTAAAACGCAGTGGCCTTAACATTACTATCAGAAAAGACGGATATAAAGTTAAGACGTAGTATGGTTGCGCGATTCCTTTGAGAACAAGTCAATGGTTACCTCACATGAACTTACACCCACCCTTCAAATTTACGGAATTTGCTGCGTTACAGATATGATTGAAACGAGTTTGTGCCTTAAAACGGATAAGGATATGACAAAGGTGGCGCTGATCTCCAAAAATAACATTATATGACGGCGAGCGGCTACGTAGAACTTGACTAAAATGTAGCCAACAAGTATCAAATATGGATGAGCTGTGTCATTCTCTGGTAACACCGAAGAACTCCGAGATATTTAGTCCTCAACGGACTTTGAAAGAAAACTTTGTACTTTAAGCGAAGCAAAGCAAGGTACAAAGAACAAAATGCGCGGGAAAGGTGCAATAGCTTTCCTGTGAGAATTTTAGCTCCAGAGATGATGGCCTTAAACTTGTTTCAAATTAACAGAGTTTCGAATCCTAAAATGAACTACAACTAAAGTCGGAACAGTAATACAATCAGCCGAATCCTGGAGATATTATCTCAGATAAAAAACGCCCAATGTCTGGTTGTCATTTACGAAGGATACTGAAGCAGGTTATCAGCTGTCGGGCAAACCGCCTTGATACAAATATTCGTAAGCATGAGTCCCTGGTGGCACTTCACAACCTTCTGCATGTATTTATAGTAAAACGAAATAAAACACACAGTGGCCCCCTCAAATACCCCAAAGGATAACAGCGTCATAAAGAGTGCTCAATGTGTACTTCACCACTGTATGTGTACTTCACCACTCGCGCAGCGCTCTACTAACGAATCTAGAACGACTAGCAACCTGTTGCCTTTTTTCAAAGGAACACTAAGTTTAGCATAGAGATTAATCGGTTCTACCGCTGCATCTCGGTATAGTAGCCAGTCGGGTTAGGACCGTCCGTCCTCCCTTTTGTACAAGCCAGTTCAACCCCGAAGGATTTTCCGCTCCAATAACCCTGTCTTGATCCACTTGTACGCTGCTGTTGCTTGCCATATCAGAACCGCAAACCTGAGTATGGGCCTGATCAGTGACTTGTAGACAAGTATCTTTACCCGCTTGTTGGTCGCTGACTGTTTCCTGAAAAGAGGTATGAGAAGATGGTATGCATAAATGCTTCTCCTCCAAACGGAGTCAACGTGAGCAGTGAAGGTGTTTTTCGTACCGAAAATCACTCGCAGATACTTCGCTTGCTTGAATAGTGCACCACCACCTAGTTCAACTGTATCCTGGTATCGCAAATATTCTTCGTTCGACGTCTATAATTTTGATGTGGGTCCTTGAACACAATCAGTTAACAACAACTTAATATTAACAATCAGTTTCCTGATTGTGTTTCTTTTTGATAGCGTCACCCCTCATCCTTCACTTTCTATAGTATGCAGTTAACGAGTTCAGGTACCTTTGGAGTCTTGCTCGCGCAAGGCGGAGATTGTGCTCCGATGACCACCCCCCATAAATCTTCAGTGAAGAGATTCACCTCGATTTGAGTTCGAAATTCATCTCTGATACCGTGAATATCAGACGTGAATATATTAAAGAGAAAGGGGCCTAGAATAGACCCCTAGGGGACCCCCGAATTAATACCAAAGTGTTCGGAACTAGCTCCATCAGACATCACAAAGGCAGTATGTCTCATCATGAAACTACCTACTATTTTCATAACACTCACCGGGAAGCCAAATTGTATGAGTTTGTAGATAAGTCCGTCGAGCCAAACCGAATCAAAGACATCAATATGGCACGCTACGACGGCCTTTCGGGCCTGCGAATTTCCTTTTATACTGGCTTGAAAAACAGCCAACGTGTCTACTGTTGAGTGAGCTCTATTAAAGCCAAATTGTCTTTTCGGTACAGTTTCTGCTTCTTCGGAGAACTGTGTAATGACTTGAAGGATCACTTTTTCCAGTAACTTACCTACGTTGGAAGGAAGAGATATCGGACGAGTATCGAGTACGTAAGTACTGTCGGACTCTTTCGGAACGCCAAATATTTTGGGGCATTTCCATCATTGCTGAATGAAGTAGCAAATGTTTATGCAAGTATTAAGAAGGATTGCGAGAAGTACAAAATAAGTATGGGGAAGTTTTTTTTAAAAAAAATTGAAATTCCATCAGCCCCAGACGACTTTTTGGAATTTTTCTCAAGTGCGAGCATCACAGCTCACAAACAGGTTACTGCCAATAGGAACGTCCGGCGGATTCCAACCGGAAAATCTAGTCAAGCACAGGTTCTTATGGTCCCTGTCAAACGTTGATAAAGTTCTTTTAACCAACGAATTGAAAGCAGAGTCCTCACTTGCCTTCTCCCCTTGAAGAACTTTCGCAGAATGATTTGCGATGGAGTCAACGACGGCTTTGTCATCCATGAGCATGGATCCGTTATAAGCAAGGACTCCTGGCAGGCACTTACGGCCAGTTATTTTGTTTATTTGGGGAAACATCCAGGCACCAGGTCTGATGTTTGCTAGGGTCTGTTCGAATCATTCATTGGCAAAATCAGATGTTCTTCTCGAAATCATTCTATTAAGGGAGAGTATGAGTAGGTGTACCCACTGGTATTCCCAGTAAACTACATTCAAGTTCCGGTGGTATATTCTTGAGGGTAGTTTTCACAGGGTGCTAAGTTTACAATGAAGCTCTAAAATGTCATGTGGTGAATTTCTATAAAGATAATTCCTGGAGGAGTTTTTTTTATGGAGATCTTTAAGATGACCGTATTAAGGGTTGAATTTAAGCAAGCGACTCCCTCTTCGATTTCGGTGGTTGTGAGATTTTTCGATCTGCTGATTGAAATATCGTCTAGTTTTCCACTCAAGTTAGCACTAACTGCTCCCCAGTCGATACGCTTGTGTGGGATGAAGAATTGAGGTTCTGCTACCTCTAGCTTTACACCCTTTTTCATCCTTATGGTCAGCTCTACCAAAAGATGATCAGACTTGACGTCGATAACTCCGCTTTCAAAATTCCTCCAGCTGTGGGAGATATTTACCAGGTTGGCAGACACAATGAAAAAAATCGATGGTTGAGGAGCTTCTTCGAAAAGTGGGCTCGTTTGGCGCAATCAATATGAGATCCACATTTGCTTGCACCAAGTTCAACAGAGCCGTTCCATATCCATTAGATACGCGATTACCCCAACAAGAATGTTTTGCGTTGAAATCACCCCCTATCGCAAAGTAATCAAATTTTTCACACAAAGTGGATACTGTTTCCAAGTCTTCAGTGAGATCCTCTCCCGAATATCAGTGTTTAACGTTTATTCCCACAAATACAAAATTTATGCAAAGCATAAATACATGTCATCAGTACACTTCAGACTTGGAAGACAGTGTCTTTAAATTTTGAAACGCTCCTTGAAAGCCATAGCTACTCCAAGGATGCCATCTGGGTCGTCATCCCTTATGACCTTATGTTGAAGTGAACTCGCCAAGTGAACTTTGTGCTTATTTGGCAGTCTTGTTTCTGAAATGAACAAGAAATCTGGTCTATACATACCCAAGTATTCTTGAACAGAGTTCCTTTTGAAACGCAGAGCTAGCGAACAAATGTTAACGATAGAGAGTTTAATGTAGCTCATCGGGACAACAGATTGTGAAGGCGGTCTAAATACACCACCTTTTTCTCACTCAGATTAGTGAACTTTTTGTGTTGTGGAATGAATGAATCCACTTTGCGTATGAGAGTGAACAAGTCACACCCGAAGAATTGATTGCAGTCGTTATTCATGACAAAATTTCTGGCTTTTCGCTGCTGTTGACTACTATTCGCTTTAGCTTGCCATATAGGCTGAGCTGCAGCTGACTTGGCTGCACCCCTTGCTATATTAGCGAATGAGACACCATTTCGAATTGTACTTTTCAAGTGTGACCAAAATCCCTCCGTTCCTCCTTTTTCTTTGGGAGATTACGTCTCCTCCCCTCAGCCTCTTTGGCCTTAGGACAGCCTCTAAAACTACCGGGGTGGCCTCTACTATTGCAGTTTACGCAAAAAACCGGCATCTTTACCCTCTTGCTTTTCAATCGGACAATCTTTGGACTGGTGGTGTTTGTCACACTTAACGCAACGAGGCGTTTGACTTAGCTAACCGTTCCCAGTCTACTTTTTGATGTAAGAGCGTTTTTACACTCATAGCCTTTTTGATGTAAAAGTCTGGCTTAAAATTAAGGAAGGACGAAAGAGTTTTCGTTTCCTTCCTTCACGCCACTGTTGAGAACCTTTTGGCTCCCAAAACATCTTCCCCTAGGATGGCTTGGAGTTCTTCTTTGACATCATTGTCTTCGTAGGAAGAGTACACTCCCTTTAGTAACAGGGTCCGTTTTTTTCTGTTGGTAATGTATAGGTGTTGCACGCCACCTTATCCCATTTTAAAAAATCAAAAAAGGCTTTTATGGTCCCCTATCGTTTTCGGGTGTAACGACGTTCGTGTAGAACTGTTAGCCTTTACATCGAATTTCGGGGCCTTGAGCTCATTTTTCTGACACGCTCGTTCAACTCTTTCCCTGAAAGGCTTAAGATTCAGCCTGTAACATACAATAGGAGGAACCCTTTGCTTCCTTGTTGCTGCTACGCTGGGCGGACTTTTCTTAGCTCCGACAATTTGTCTTCGTCTTTTCGTCGGAAAGAATTTCGTCTTTTCTTACGCTTGCCGAAGCCTTGGAAACAGCAGCGTGAAGTTCGGGAAAGTTCTTTTCACTCAGGCTTACTGAGCGCTTAGAAGTGGGCTCTGGGGTTGAAGACACATTTGGCTTTTTCCGATGCAAATGATCTTCCTGATCATCTTCATAATCCCTCTGAAGGTAATTTTAGTTGGAGCTTGCAACTTGCTAGCAACTCCAGCAAGAACTCCTTCCTTACATTCCCTCCAAACTTTTCACAAAAGTTTTGTAGATTTTTCTTAGCTTTCCGCGTAAAAGCAGCCTTTGCCGCGGAGAGCTCCCCCTCCGCTCCCACGCCACCCATTCGCGCTATTTACAAAACAGAGCTTGGATGCGGGGTTAAATTAAAGGTACCCCTTCCAGACAATTTAGTTAGTAGTTAATGATATTCTAATTAATAGTTAATAATAAACAGCAACTTTCCGGCCTCGGTTCGCCCACTGTCCTAATAATACTTAAACTAATTTTGAAACCTAACTACAGGGTGGGCCATCTAGCATTATAAATTTGAACTATCTATATTTTGACATTGGAAACGTCAAATACCATTCGGAAAGTGACAGATATTTAGTAAAGAGTATAAAATTTACGAAATGGGTCGCTATTCGCTAGAAGAAAACTGGGAATTATTGAAAACTTTTTTCCAAAGTGGTGAGTCTTCAACCCAAACTGTGAGAAATTTGGCAAAAAAAATGGGCACACAAAAAGTGCCATCAGTTCAATTTGTGCAACAATTTGTCAAGCATGTGCGTGAAACTGGTTTGTTGGTGGATAAACCAAAACGTCAAAGTTCATTTCCCGCGCGTTTAACCGAAAATATTCCGACTGTCGCTGAAAGTGTTAGTGAGAATCCATCCACCTCAACTCGCCGTCGATCGCAAGAATTGAACATTCCACGAACAACTTTGCGACGAATTTTGCAATAAGACCTCGCTTTGAAGCCATAAAGTTCAATTGGTGCAGCAGCTGAAGCCACTTGACCATCCGAGCCGTCTACAGTTCGCAGATTGGGCGGAAGTTCGTTTGACCGAGAATGGTCAATTTTAACGAAAAATCATCTTTTCGGACGAGGCTCATTTCAACCTCGGTGGTTACGTTAACAAGCAGAACTGTCGCATTTGGGGCACAGAAAACCCGCACGTAATTGACAAGAAGCCAATGCACCCAGCACGAGTCACTGTATGGTGCGGATTTTGGTCTGGTGGAATCATCGGCCCATTTTTCTTCGAAAATGAAGAAGGAGCCGCCGTAACCATCAATGGTGAGCGGAATCGCGCAATGTTATTCAGAATTTTCCTTCAAGCAAATTGAAGAGGAAGACTTGGACAACATTTGGTTCCTGCAGGACGGCGCTACGTGCCATACAGCAAACGCTACACTCAATCTTTTTCACCCTATCTTCGAAAATCGCATAACCAGCAAAAGAAGTGATGTGAATTGGCCTCCCAGAAGCTGCGATTAAACGCCGTTGGACTATTTTCTTTGGAGAGCTGTGAAAGATAAATGTTACGCCAACCTGTTTTTGGATGCTTGGCGTCAAGATCTAAAATATGAGATTCAAGCTACTGTTGTTGCCATAAGGCCTGAAACCATCGAGAAAGTACTCCAAAATTGGGTGGATTGGATGAGCTACTGTAAACTCAGCCGTAGTGGTCATTTGTCCGAAAATGTTTTCCACAAATAAATTTCATAAAATAACTTTTCAAATAAATGTGTAACCTTTGAAAAATATCAAGCCGTTTTTTTAATTGACCTTTTAAATTTAAAATTTTATATAGCTCACCCTGTATAATAAAGGAATGAATGGATATTATCAGCTCCTTGCCTACCTCAGCAAGACATTGAGGGCTTAGGCCTCGGTTTGACTACTGATAATAATTTCCTAGCTAAACATATCACTTTCCTAGCTAAAACACTTTCCTAGCTAACACAACCTGTCACTCCGACGGTTGTGACTTATCTTCTTGATCTTTGTTCTCACATGCAACTCACTCGTACGCTTATTCATACACGCCGATGATGCGAATATATTCTAAACAGATCGACAAGCAGAATTCATTACGTCAAAACTGGCAAGACACATACAACAAAAACGACTACACTATATGCAAATCCTCACTAACTCTTTAAGCTTGGTGGTTAGTGTTACTAACCACCTCTTTTCGATTACGTTAATTATAATCCACGCCATCTAGCGATAAACGGTTAAATTATTATGAAAGTTTGGACTGTGTTTCAAAAAAAATGACAGATTCCCGGTAAATTGAATGAATGACAGTTCATACCAGTTGAATTGAATATAGCGTACGCATATTTAGCATATACGTACTTTTTCTCGAGTGGCTGATAAAAAAATCTATAAAACGAGTAAGTAACATTTTTTCTTTAATGTTTTTTATTGAACGTATTCTCAGATACCTATTTTATGTGTGTTTGCATGCAAGTACTGTTACTTTTGTGTTTTATGTGAGTATTTACAAAGGGAATTTGGTGGTTAGCTTACAAACCACCATGACGGTGGTTGGTTAGCTTATGGATGTAACTTCATTTGTTTTTTTTTCACATTTTTTACAGTATGTCGCGCCGCACACGCCGCTTAGGAGAGAAAGAGATTGAAAAATACTTGTTTGAAGACATCTCTTCAGGTAACGAGAGCATTTGTAGCTATGAATATGACGAAGAGGCAGAAAATCAGCCAAATCCGATGGTGTTAGGTGATTAGATTGGAGTTCAAATTGCTCATGACGACATTTATGATTCTGATGATGACCTCCCTTTGTCTAGCCGGTTACAACGGAATCCTGATTCTACAGAGTCTAATAATATAAGTTCAAACATGCCGGTTATGATTGCTCCAAAATGGAAGAAGAATTATAGAATGGATATGCCTGGTGAGTTTTCTGAAAGAGTGGGTTTGTCAGATCAAATTCTAAGCATGGAGAATGTGACACCTCTTTTACTTTTTCGCCTTTTTTGGACAGAGCATTTGCAAGACCTTTTATGTTTCCAAACTAACCTTTACGCTACTCAAACTAGAAAGCCATATACACCTATCACAACAGAAGAGCTTGATGTTTTTATTGCCTTGAATTTGGTGATGGGTATAAAAAAATTGCCGAGCTACCGAGATTATTGGTCTTCAGCGCCTGATTTGCATGACAGCTATGTTTCGAAGTTCATGAGCTTTAACAGGTTCAGTTGGCTTTTGAATAACTTGCATGTCAATGACAATAGTGTAATGCCCGACGGAACTGACCCTAATTACGACAAACTTTTTAAATTCAGACCTCTACTCGACATACCGCAAAACAATTTTCAAAAAAATTACAAGCCATCTGAGAGAGTTCTAATCGATGAAATCATGATCAAATTCAAAGGCAGAAACTCACTAAAACAATACATGCCAAAAAAGCCGACGAAACGTGGATACAAGGTTTGGATGATGTGTGCACAATCAGGTTATTGTCTAGATTTTTACATTTACACAGGCAAACAGGGTAGTAACGTTGAAACTGACTTAGGTGGAAAAGTTGTCAAGAATTTTTGCGAAACCTTGAAAAATAAAAATCATAAGGTTTATTTTGACAATTATTTAAATAGTTACCCTTTGGAAGTGAAACTACTGAGGACCAGATTTTCGCTTGTGGAACTGTGAACTCATATAGAAAGTTTTTGCCCACGCTAAAAGATGACAAGCATTTACAAAGAGGTCAACATGATTACCGGGTTAGTGACACAAAAGTAAGTTTGCTGAAATGGAAGGACAAGAGATCAGTATTTATTTTGTCAAACTACCATGATCCGAAGAATGTGGGAAAAGTAAAACGCAGAGAGCGTGATGGAACCAGGACTGAAGTGTCCTGTCCTCAAGCCGTCATCGACTACAACGCAAACATGAACTTTGTCGACAAATTTGATCAGCTCAAAGGAAGCTATGCTATTGACAGAAAATCCCATAAGTGGTGGCATAGGATTTTTTTCACTATCTTGATTGTTGTGTTGTCAATGCTTTTTTGATTTATAAAAAAACTGCAGTCCTCTTCGCGCCCAGACCTAGACAAGCTGATTCTGAAAGAATTCAGGAGAGAAGTATATCGGGGCCTACTGGCACCAGCATATGTCAGAGACAAACACAGCCCGGATTCAGTGAACAGCAGCCGTAATTCTGCGGCATCTTCTCAGGACCTGCATTTATAAAACGCCACAAACCTACAGTCCCTCAGGAAATTCGTCTAGAATCCAGTCGCCATCAACCTGAAAGAAGCACATCAAGAAGATGCTGCAATTGTAGCACTAAAATATTTCCAGTGCGTACTGTATGGCAGTGTAGTACATGTAAACAGCCTCTTTGCTTACGCAAAGGTAAAACATGTTTTGCAGATTTTCATAAAAAATATATTTTTGTTAGTTTTGTTCTTTTGTAATGATGATTCGTCTAATAAATAACATTCACAATCATCCTAGTTTTGTTTATAGCAATAGTCATGGTGGTTAGCGTTAGTGATCACCTCATTCCTTGAAAGCCTTAATACCTATATTTTTTTTCTTCTATTTTCTGTGATATTTTAGTTGTAAAAGTTGCTTAAATAAACAGAAATTGATAATTATGTTCCTATTGTAAAAGTGTAACTGAAAGAGTTAAGCAATCCCTAAATCTGACCGTTTGAAAATGATCAACGTACTATACTAATAAACACACAAATTATACGACCAACGTTACTCTACGTTAGCATTACATTTTACCAGACATCGTAGATAAATAAAAACAGGACTCCAGGAAATATAGATTAAGATTTTGAGATGAATCGGATCAATTAAAGTTACATGGTATATTAGAAACCTGGACATACTCAAGGACTTCATACTCGATACAATAGAAAAATACATACGCAACAGAGCATTAAAACTTTTCGTTCAAATAGACAAACACCCAAATAAAATCATGGCATGCAACAGGATCCCCGAAAAAATGCCAAAATTAACTTATTCAACCGTCAGATCAATTACAGACAGGAACTAGTAAATCACCTTAGGTTACAACGAGGGTAGAAACGCTCATAGACTAGATTGGAGCACGAGGAACCAACTAAGGGAACCTAAGGGACCAACTGCTCCAATAGAATGTTTTCTAAAGCAAATTCAATGCTAAGTCCGTCAACTCTGAAGTCCTTATTAACAAAGACTAATTCTACCTGGAGGATAAATAAGGTGTTCCATTGAACATGTTTGACTTGAAAAAAACTTGACTTGAATTGCTTAAGGTTGTCATGTTGCTACCATGGTCGAGAAAGGATTCTGATTTTGAGTATTTATACGGTCGTTTAAGCTTGAGTTCGACTAGTTCCAGATCACCTCTAATCCCTTGAGTACTCTAAGGTACTGCATACATATCATAAATGATTATCTTCTCATTTACACAACAATTGTGCAATTAACATCGTCCTAAGGAGTATTATAAAATGATACGAATTTAAAACCCAATTAAACAAGTAAACAGGAAAAAATCATTCGAAATTTAAATTAACAGGGTCAGTGTGCAATCGTTACAATGCTGTTAATGGCAGGAAGATCATCAATTGGTGTCTAGTGGTCGTACAAGGGGTCGTTAAATGTAGACATCAAAAGATACTGTAGCTGGTTCTATCAAGCAATAAAATAGACCTTTCAGGACGGCAAAACTCACAGGAAATAAAGTAAGACGCATGAAACTCCTTACGCTTTCCCGCGACTATACGGCGAACTCGCGTAAAATTTTAATTGAATTTCCGCACGAGACTTAGTTTTCACAATCTGCGAATGCGAGTTCGTTCTTGAAATGCAACTTTGCTCATTGATACCAACAAAGAACAATTTATCCAAACAGGTTAAATAAATTTAATTCCCAACTAAAAGTATACACCAACGATTTCACAGGACTTCAACTGTAGATTGAGCCTTTTTGCTGGTCTCATACTTTTATGACGGCTGTTAGCAGTTATTTGGCGTATGCACTTTTTTCCCCGATTCCGAAATGCAACACGAAATGTTCTCCATGGCACCTGCCTGCTCAATTCGAACGATGCTGTCGATGATGACCATCATCCTGATGATATTCTTAACACTATTAAAACATCAACAGCGTAAATATTCCCCTGTCAAGGAATCCTCCATCCTTGGTCATAAAACAACGTTCGTCGATAAGATCGAGGAAATTTTTTAATGAGCAACAAACGAAATGGAGAAATTTATGACTTTTTGAATGGGTAGGTGTGAGGAATTTTAATCAATTACAATCGTATGGATATGTTTAAATAAAAAGCAGATTCACATGGTGTGTTTTATCACATGTCTATACGCACATATGATGGATCTGCCATGGAGGAAAAACGGTGTATGCGTGCATGCATAGCCGGGCGTGCTGCAAGATTGATTGCTCCATAATGAAAGTGCATAGTAAATAAATTAAGTGAATTCATGTTTGATGAAAGATTATCGGATAATCAAATTGTTAGAGTTATCATTGAAAAGATTTATTCGGTGCTTGGCATGTAGACGATTGATATATATTGGATAAATCCAGCGAACTTCATGGTGGGCAAATTTATTTAAATGATAAACAAAACGGTTTTTGGCTGCTTATGGATAGTGAAGTGTGCATTAAGCTCGTGTTGATCCTTAAAATTCAAAGTGATCCAGAGCCTTTCCTGCAAATCTTAATGAAACCGCAGTAAGTCATCATATTTGAAAAACCCACAAAGAGTTTAATAAAGTTATTAGAATGGTTTGTATTTAATTACGTAGAGCAGTGATGAAAATTAAAACAAACAAAAGGAAAATTCTGGCTCGTTATTCATCCTTTTTCTTTCAAATTTTATGTAGTATCCCCGCATTACTTTAAGTAATACTTCAAGTACCTGCATTAGTCAGATCTAATATTTTTCAAAATTCATCGTTAAAAGATGAAGGATCCCAAATATAACAATAAATTGATAACTATTGGTAATGGGAATAAGTTTCCGCCGTTGCTAGACAGATGTTCTTACAGATATTATTGTGGTGTTTGCTGTCGTAGTGTTCTTGGAACTAGAAGTTGTATGCGTAGGCTTACGAACACAGTAGTCGACATTGCTTCAAAGCGTGAACACCGTTTTTCTTCTCGTGTTAAAAATGTCGACTTTCATACCGAAAAAGCTGGATTTGCGGAAAGTCTTAGTTCATTCTCAAGAAAAGTGCTGCGAAAACTTATCATATAATGCTCTATGTTTACGGTGATCATGCTCCATCTGAGACGACATGCAGAGAGAGGTGTCAGCCTTTTACAAAAGGTGATTTTGACGTGTCTGATAAATATCGTGAAGAGGCACCGGAACAGTTTGAAGATTCGCAACTATGGGAATTTATGGAGGAAGATTCAAGTCGAAGCCTAGTAGAATAACCACCGGAGTTAAATGTTGACAGATTTACCGTCAGTAAGCGCTTGCACGCCTTGGTTATAATTCAGAAAGTTGGGATTTGGGTACCGCATCAACTGAGAGAGAGGGACATCGAACGGCATTTGGCAACGTGCGAGATGCTTCTTCAACGACAAAAAACAAAGGGTTTCATGCATCGAATTGTGACACGGGATGAGAAACAGATGTACTCTGACATTCCTAAGCAACCAAAACATTGGTTGATGCCAGGTGAACCAGGTCCATTGACGCCAATACGGAATATTCACGCTTCCAGGGTCACATTGTGCATCTGGGGGGACCATAGTGGCGTTATCTATTGCGAACTCCTGAAACCATCTGAAACAATCACTGCAGATGTGTAACTGCCGGCAACTCACCCGTCTGAATCGAGTTTCTGACGGAGAAACGGCTAAAATCGAATGACAGACATGAAAAACTGAGTTTTGCTGCGTCATAATGCAAGGCCACACGTAGCCAATCCAGTCAAAAAATATTTGGAAGCCCGTGAACTCGGAACATATATATGCCCCACTAGCCATATTCCCCAGACATTGCTCCTTCAGATTTCCATTCGTTCCACTCCATGCCAGCCCGGGGAATAAAACCCAAAATTGCCCACTGGATTAACACAACAGTAGTGAGTGAGGCCAATAACCACTTATGGGGTATTGATTTGGTGGCAGGCACTACAAAGCAGAACTGTTGCAAAAGATCTAGAGAAGATCCAGCAACTGGTCTGACATGGCATCACAGGTGCCATTAGGACTACGCCAACTGCTGCAATGGAGACAATGTAGTATCAATCTCATGCCACTCGATAAATTCATCTTCAGAGAGGCATCACTTGCGAGCATCAGATTAAAATCCACATATGGGTTATCTAACCACCCACAAACGGGACACGTATGCATTTTGGAAAAAATGGAGAGAATAGCCCCGTCAAGTAAAATAGGGCTGGATAGGATCCAACCGATAGTGGACACAACGATTCCATACAAGATCAGCAATGGAAGAACACAAATAGTCTTGGACAGTAAGTCGGCATTGCAGGCGCTTGCCTCTAACCACGTAGTTTCACAACTGGTGCAGGATTGTGGGCAGGCTCTCAAAGCCGCAACAACCCGAGTAAATGTAAAACTGACATGGGTCCCTGGACACAGTGGTGTAGAGGGAAACGAAAGAGCGGATGAGCTAGAGAGAGCTGGATCAGCCGTCCAAAATGCAACTAGAATAGACACAATTAAAGTGCCATTAGCAACGGTAAAAAGGCAATAAGACGAAATCCTCTGGAAAGAGACAGATACGGCTTGGAATGACAGGAACGACTGCAGGATAAGCCGAGCTCTCTGGCCTCACCCTAATACAGCGAGGAAAAACAACTCCTGGGGACAAAAAGAAATATAACTACAAACAGAAATTGATGAAAGTACCAGATACACTCTACCCTTTAAAAATATCAAAAGGCACTTTTTAGCTGAAAAATTTTGAAAGAATATTTGAGTTCATCCTTGAATATTTCAGAAAACCAACTCGTGAGTTGCGTTATTTTTGTTTGGTTTTTTAGCTAGTTATCTTACGACTGGCATCCTTCAATCTTATGCGTGCAGGAAAAGGCATAGGTGGTGGAGAATTTGTCAAATTTGAGAAACTTTGTTCTCTCTTTTGAAGAGATGGCAGTTCTGCAAACATGATTAACTTCACAATAAATATAACTACAAATCTTTTAATGGTCTTTGATCATTTAATGGACTTTGACGCTTCAGGAGACAACTCTAAGACGACTTTTAAACGATTTATAACTCAGAATCGAAGTCAATTTTTTTTCGATTTAGAAATCAGGATTGCATTAAATTTCGGCTCTCACCTTTGGAACGTGTGAGTGTGTGATGAACAGCGCCATGAAAACATAACGCAAATCTCACAATTTTTCTTTGTATTTTTAAACGAAAATTGAATCCTGTTCCCCGTTGTATCAATGTGCCAATGTTGTCCTCTTTGCTTTCGCCATTTAAACTTTATACCAACTTTAGTAAATACTTCAATAAAAAACTACGCCTGCAAATTTGCCTCATTATAATTGGACGTATTGTAGCGGAAGCGGAAGAAAGGGATGACGTGTATAGTCGTCAAACACAGAGTAAGTGGCGCTTTTGAACTACTGGGTCAAAAAGACGACTTTATTTTAGAAAACGAACAATTTTATTAGTAATATTTACACAGTCGCTTAATATGAACATATGTTTATACATAATGAACGAAAAAAAATCACTGCTCTGAAGTAAAAATGCTTTGTAATGCTTAGTAACTGTTTACATCATTATTTACAAAATTGGGATACTCAAAGATCCAGTGTCACTGAACTGTTAACGAGTTAGCTGTTAGGAAGCTATGAATTCAACTCATATTATTTATAAATTTTATTTGCTTGTTTCGTTTTGTCTTGACTGCTAAACATTTTAAACATATTAAAATTTACGAATAAAATTTAGTTTTTGCCAGAATAAAATCTAAATATCAAAATAGTAACAAAATTTTACGCATGCAGATAAAATCGTCATGACACAAAATCCTGCCACATCTCCATGACGGATATAGTCGTGAAACACGCTTAATTGTTTAAAAGAAGAAAGAAAAATAGAAGAGAAGATTCCCCAAAAGCTAGTTAATGGAAAATGATCAATTTATATCCTTTTAAGAACAATCCTTCATAATATTGTATTATGATATTATAATATTTTATAATATTATTTGCTAATAAATAATAAAAAGTTAGCAAATAATAAGTAAGAAAAAGTTTGTTTAAAATTAAAATTGAAATTTGTTTCGTCCTAGTTGCCTTAAAAATCAAATTTGGACCAGGATCAGTGATTTTCGAGAAATCGCGAAGGAAGCAAAAAGAATCATTACAGTCAATTTGTTCCGAAAAGTAAAAAAATAAATAAAATTATGTAAATAAAATAAATTAAAAATGAAAGAGAGGGACTGGCTCAGGACAGTTAGTTTAGGCGAATCCACGTTTCTGATCAAAGCTTTTTGTTTTTCAAGGTAAAATGGCTCTACATTTGTATTGTTTGATTTTATTATTTTATGTATTTGTATTTGCTGGTAGTAGGTTTCTATAGTTTCTTTTTTGACAGTTGATTTCTTATATCTTGAGTTATGAATAAATTGTAAATAACTTACTCATAACTTCTGGTAAAGGATCGTCTACGAAAATCTAGGAAGCAGTTATTCCTTTCCTGTTTCCTTTGTAAAATGAAATAAAATGATGATTATTGTATGGACCTCACTTTGAAATGAAGACAACCGCATCAGGAATAAAGACTATAGCTCCATTGCATTTTTGACATTAGGCATTTTTATTTTTTTCACGTTTGAGACTATTGATGCTCTATCAATTATTGAAGTTTTTCAATATTTTGGATGCTCTACATAGGTACCCTGGCATTCTAGCTGACAGTTCCTAGCATTACCTAGCCCACCCAAGCATTACAAAATGAACTCTTTACAAAATGTTGTGTATTTCTTAATTTTTTTCGATTATTATTAAGATTTGGCTTCACTCTTAAGGCATGCAGAGCTGAGGCAACGAAGGTCGCATTCGGGATAGTCGGACTAAAATGAACACCGTTGATGTCGCAAAAAAGGTTTTCTATAATGTTGAGAACCTGGTTCACACCGAGGGAAAGTTGACGAAAGCCGAATTGATGCTATGATGTTGACTGAGGACTCGACTTTACAAGAAGTAAGGAGAGAGGAGTATACTTGCTAAAAGTGAAGTTGAAAATGTCGCTTTAAAATGTGCCCCGAATGTTAATTCGCAGGTTGTAACTGTTGTTGACCCGTACTCTATAGGCTTATGCTATAGGACTCCTATAGCCAAAAAGATCCTGACATCTATAGACTTGTGCTATAGGACTCAGGGTGGGGCAGGAGCCTGAGTAGATCTGAGCTATAGGCACACACTATTCAGTCTTTGGGAAGTGGAATCACCATGTACCCAAGGTTTGTGTAACGGCTATCAGTCCAATGTGTCTGTAGCAGAAACTGAAAGTTTTTCTCATACCGTATAAAAGTGCAACCTAATCAGAGGTTTATCTGATATGACACGTTACTGCCAGCCCCACACGGCGGTGGGGCTGACCCCACACGTACGGTGAGCATTCACACCTTGTGTTCGAGAATTCAGATAGCATAAACAAAATTGGGACCTGGGACTGAAACTTCTTTGTTTTGATTGACGCATTGTTTCAACCACGCCTATGGAGACCATAGAATAAGGCCAACAAAACAGGTGGCTACTTTAACTTCATGTACTGTAGATCTGCAGTACAATCATCCATGTTTTTCTTTGTTTTTTTTCCCAGAAAGCAAGTCTGTGTAAGCGAGATCTGTGTTAGAGGTCGACACGTGTGGGCGTTTTTCCTCTCCGATTTTCTCAGAACAGCAACAATAACACGAATCTGAAGTACAGACAACTTCGAGATGTCCTTTCTTTCAGCATCTCCAGTGACTCCACTTAGGTCTGCACCCTGACAATTTGGTGACATGACCGAATGCAAAGCAATTATAACATCTTGGTGCTTGCATTAATTGCACCACTCGGGCACAGATCCAGCCAACTCTAAGTAGGCGAAATTTGGGGATCTTGAGGGGTCGTTCAGCTCCAACACATCTCAGTCGTATTCAAGCTGGTTTGAAAACTGACGAGAAACCTGCAGCTTTGCGCTTCCACCAACCTCCGATAAATTGATGATGTCTTAAATTTTGATTTCAAATTTCAAAAACAGTTATTAGACTGTCAAGAAAATTGAAACATGAGTTTTCGTTCAAGAATTCTAACTTCTACTATTTAAGCGATTGCGTATTTGATAGAGGCTTCAAGTTTCTGATCAGCACACTCATTGAGTTCTAGCAAAATGCCACCATGGACAATTTTTCGTATGCCAAGGCCCTTTTTTCCCGGTTTCTCGGGTTGAACACCACTTCAGATGGTTCCCTGACGCTTCACGTACGTTTTTCTCGCTGCCAAAGCTATCTGTACGGGATCCAACTCTGTTTTTTTTGTATTTTCGCTGAACTTTGAAAACCGAATCCACTTATTTCGCTTCCTCTGTAATCAACTTTGAAACTTTCTTCGAAGCAATCCCCTTGAAAGTTTTTTTTTTGCTTCTTCTTTGAAACAGTCATTCATTCCTCTTAATTTTCTACTGGCGCTTCCATCCTAATGCGCACAACTTGTGCCTCTTCTTGCGTTGTTTTACCTTTTCTCCGCCTGATGTTCTTTCGAAGAGGTTAGCAACAGAGATATGGTGGAGGATGGGGTAGCTCTTTTACATGCCCTTCAATTATTCTCTCAACCCTTTGCCTATGCCTATGGTACGCGCTGAGCATGTCAAGAGCTTCCTCGAGTTCAAGGAGTCTTTGTTTTACATTTTTCAACATATTCTCTTGAACCGCGAATAACTTCAATGTTTCGTTTAGATATTTTCAGCATTTGCGAAGCATTTCCTCTCATTTCTCATTTCGTTTCGAATCCCCTAAATATAACTGCTATTTGAGTTACTGTCATGAATGTCTAAGGTATGGAAGCTTACTTGAAATACTTCAAGAAACTTTTAAAAATAATAGTACAGCAAATATCATATATTATCAATAGACGTCTATGGATAGGTCTCACTTGGTAACAATTTTCCAATCCACAGATGATATACAAACGCTAAAATAATATTTACAAGAGCTGTAAAATATACGACTGCGTTTTCAGAGGCAAAGACCGAACTAAAATAAAATATGGATAAATCATTTTGATTGCCAAAATAATGCTCAGCAATTTTTATCTGAATTTGATTTCGGGCATGTGAGCGCCTTGACTGGTGCGTATGCATCCAAACGACAGGTCCGATTTTCAACTATTCTAACCAATATTTTGGGTCGTATCGCCTTGTTGCAACTTAAGTTTTCGATTTCACACAGTTTAAAAAAAATTAAAATTGTCCAGAGCTTTCCGCGCTCTATACTTAAACACTTGGGTTGTTGATTTTCACAGGTTTTCTCTATTTATAATAATACAGGTTTCGCTTGTAAAGCGTTCACGACTCGATTCTACTCTGACTCTAATTCCTTTCTTTCAGACTCTTTTATATTATATTTATGCTGACCCAGTGTTTTTGATACAATCTTAATTTGATCTTGCCAATGCAATCGATCCGAAAATCTTACTTGGCATAATTTTTAATATTCTTTAATATAAACATTGCTATGAATTCTTTAATATAAACATTGCTATGATTGACTTCATTCAAAGCGAAATCCAATCTGTTGTTTATCATTTGAGTCAGCAGTTCTCAGCTTAAGATCGTTCTTATCATTATTTACATTTGAGTCAGCAGTTCTCAGCTTAAGATCGTTCTTATCATTATTTACATTTGAGTCAGCAGTTTGGGGTTTGAGTTTTGACATAACACCTCCCCCCTTAAGTTCAAATTCGTCCTCGAATTTATTTTTTCTATTGAATTTAATGTTAATGATATTTCTTTTAAAATATAAGTATATAAACAAAAAGATGAGGACGATTACAATAATTGATGTTGTTATTATATAAGATACAATGTGTTTTTGTTTTGTATATTTTATTTCATTAATTTTATTTAAGTTATTAATGTAAAAGTCATTTAATTCTTGCCATGTAATTTGTTTGCCAAGATTTGTCAAATTCATAGGAATAGAATTTGGGATAATTACTTTTGCACGGTATTCTGGAAATTTGTTATTGAAAGTTATATTGTTTATAGTTACTGAGCAATTATTGAAAACAAATATGTAATTTCCTTCTAAGTCGTGATTTCTTTCATCACAAGTATTACTCCATTTTAATTTAGATTGAGTAGTCAATATGGTTCCAGTTTCTATTTCAATTATTGAGTTCTTTTCGTTTAGTATTTTGGTACATGTTTCATTTGTATAAAAGCATAATCGACTTTGTTTAAGATCTTTAACGTTAATTTCATTATTGTATGTATATATTTTATTATTATGTTTTACAATTGTTTCTTGTTTAAAATTAATTTGATAATGATTGCTATCTGGAATTGGCATTACAATATATTTAAAAAACGTTATAATTTCATGAGGAATTTTTATAACAAATAGTAATTCTTTAGTATTTTTATTATTTATTGCTACTGCTAACTCGAGGAACCTCAACTTTTCTATACCGATTTCATAATCAATTATTTCCTGTTTCGTTAACATATTTCTACTCATTATTCCTATTCTAGCTGATACGATATTGTCTTGTATAATTTCTAATTCATCCTTAATTATATGTATATTTATGATGGATGCTAAGTATGAGAATTCTGTTTTCCACCTATTACTGCTGTCGTTTATTGATTTTTCGAGAGTTACTCTATCTATTCTTATGGTTTCTATAACTTTTTTAATTTCTTTCTCTAGCCTATCATTGATAATTATCTGTTTGTTTATTCTATCTATAGTTTCGTGATTATTTTTATCTATAATTTTAAGGTGATCTTCAATTTCTTGTCTGTCATTTGCGTCCATAACTCCAAATAACCATTTATATACACTACCAATAGGATCTATTAATCCTCGTTTGTTGATGAATCTTTTCTTAGCTTTTTCTTCACAAATCTCCCTATATCCTGATTTTATTGCCAAAATGGAAGTACAAAGGTCCTCAAATTTACCTGTTGTTGCTGGATTTCTTATTGTACTTGTTTCTCTAATATCTTTGTTGAACTTATTTTTTAGTTTAGTCACAGTAAATTGTTCATTATTCAATAAGTTTTTGTTTTGTTGATGTTTCTGTTCCTGTGGAAGTAGAGTATACAATTGATGTTCTAGATCTTCAATTTCTTGAGCTAAGGTCCATTGTCTGTGGTCATGTATACCTAATGAATTTGTCTTTTTAATTTCAGTTATAGCAGTTTCTATGAATGTTAGGTCAATTTTATGTATTATAAATTTCTTTGTGTTAACAAGTTGTAGTGGATCCATTTTTATCTCCGTATATCCCATATTTGTATCTATTTTCTCAATAGTCAAGGTCGCCGATATTAGGAAAAGTTGAAATATCAGATAAATTATCGTCGTGATGATCATGATTAAATGTTATTTGCGAAGATTCTTTTTCAGCAATCAAACTTGAACTAGCTTGTTGTCCTTTACCTGTAATAATAACATTCTTTTTAGGTCTCTTAATGTTGACCTTGGCTATATTGTTATTAAATAGTTGTTTCCTAAATTTGGGTTCTAGCTTATATCTATTGGCTTTGGGATTTTTTACAAAAACTTCTTTTCTTTCTTCTGTATATGGTTCTCTTTTACGATTTTCTTTTTCCAGCATTTTCTCTTTTGTTTGCATTATGTGTTTCAAGATGGTTTCTTTATTTGTTTTACCAGTTTGGACATCTATTGGTCTTTCCTTTGTTGTTGAGTGAATTTGCCTGTTATAAAATTCTATTGCCTCAAAAAACTTCTCTTTTGTCGTTTGGTTAATTATTTGATTACAGCCGACTCTCATTTTTTCTTGAATTGTCTCGTGGAATCTTTCTATATCTCCATTTCCTGTATGTGAATGGGGTTTCGTTATATGAATTTCTATGTTCTTAGCGGTATAAAGTTCTTTTAATAAAACTGAATCAAAATCTCCATCTCCTATGATAAGTTTTGGTCTTCCTATTATTGCAAGTACAGTAGAACGCCGATTATCCGAATTAATTGGGACCGGGGTCGATTCGGATAATCGAAAATTCGGATAATCGGACATAGACTGTTAATAAAGAAAATTTCAGTTTTCAACCATAACAATTGAAATATATCTGGACTCCTGCGAGTTTCTACTTGTTAGAACAAAACAAAACAAAAATTACATTATTTACCTACTACAGTACTTGATTTTAATTTTTCATATTACGCTTAGGACCGATTCGGATAATTGGCGATTCGGTTAATCGGCGTTCGGATAATCGGCGTTCTACTGTATATTCAATAGTCCTTCCCTCATGTCTGTCATGTTTTTTGAATTTAGGATAACTCCTGTTGCAAATTTTGAAAATTTATCTATGGCTGTAAGGATGGTGAGGCCATTAATAAAGAACAAATCCATGTGTATGATCTCTGTTACATCTTTTGGGGTTTGAGAGAGTTCTAACAAGGGTCTTATTGGTTTCCGATCGACCTTCATACGATTGCATTGGTCACATACATTAATAAATCTGTTTATGTATTGTTTCAGATTTGGGAAATATATTTTTCTTTTTAGTCCTTCATAGTTTTCATTGATCCCAGAATGTCCTGTTTCTTTTTCATGGTAATTTTTAATTATCTCAAATAGCTCTGTTTCGTTTCCGATTTCTGTAACCATTTTATCCACTTTAATAAACCTTATTTTACTTTTGTCAAACAATTCAATCAGCAATTGCTGTAAGTCATTATATTGTGAGTCAGTAACTTCGCTGTATATACCCACTTTTCCTGCTCTTAGCTTTCCTTTTAATTGTTCTACTTGGTTATTAAGAGAGCTCCATGGAATGATAATTTGTTTTCGATTAAATGTTTTGATTTTATGTCTTTCTTCTATTTTTTCTACTAAAAGTATCTGTTGCTTGTATTTGTTAATAATGTCCTCTTTTATAGGGATATGGTCGGCGAAATTTTCCTCTTGAGAATGAATTGTTGTGGTACTATTGAGTGGTTTTTTATTCTTTTTTATAATTTTCACTTCGGGTACTAATTGTATCTCTTCCTCATCATCTGAAGAATTACTTGGTAATGGTATTCCTTGAATTCGCTTAGGTAATTTTTGAACAGACATTATTTCTATTTTATTCTTTTTTTTATATTCGTTTTCTATAGAATTGATTTCTCCTGATTCTTTAAGTCTAGATAAAAAGTCTGCAGGAATATTGTCTTTACCCTTTATATAGTCTAGTTTTATGTCGTATTCTCCCAATTTTAATATCCACCTTTGAAGTCTTGGTGTAATATCTTTACCCTTGAATTTTTGGTATAACCATTTAATTGGTTGATGATCAGTATGCAAATCAAACTCCCTTCCATACAAGTAGGGTCTCAAATAATTTACTGCCCAGACTATGGCTAGCATTTCTTTCTCTATAACTGCATATCTCCGTTCATGTTCATTTAATGTCCTACTTATGTAACATATTGGGTGACCATTTTGGCTCAATACAGCTCCTAGGGCATAGTTACTTGCATCCGTTGCTACTTTGAATCTCTGAGAAAAATTTGGATGTTTAAGAACTGGTGCTGAGGTTAACAAGATTTTTAATTTCTCAAAGGCTCCGACATATTCGTTGTCGTTACAATTGATCTTTTTATCCTTTTTTAGGTACTTTGTCATTGGCTGAGCAACCTTAGCATAGTCTTTGATAAACTTTCGATAGTAGCCCGTTAACCCGAGAAAAGATTTTATTTCTTTTGCAGTTTTAGGAATCTGGACCTTAAGAACTTTTTCTATTTTATCGGAATTTGGTTTTATACCTTCTGTTCCGATTGTATGTCCTAAAAATTGGGTTTCTCTTTTTAGAAAGTTACATTTATCAACTTGCAGTTTGAGATTGGCTTTTCTAAGCTGATTAAATACCTTTTGTAAGTTTTGTAAATGTTCTACTAGAGATGTGCCAAAAACCAAAATATCGTCCAAATATACGACACATATTTTGTTAATTAAATCCTTTAATACCTGATTGATCAGTCTTTGGAACGTTGCCGGGGCATTCTTTAACCCAAACGGCATCCGTGTATACTCATAATGGCCACTTGACGTTGAAAAGGCTGTCTTCTTTATATCAGATTTCCGCATTGGAATCTGGTGAAAACCTTTAGCCAAATCTAAAGTAGAAAAATATTGAGCTCTTCCCAACTTTTCTAAAATGCCGTCGATATTTGGTATTGGGAACCTATCATCAACCGTTACTGAATTCAATTTTCGATAGTCTATTGCTAATCTCCATTTAGCTTTTCCTGAATTATCAGGCTTTTTTGCTACTACCACAATTGGTGAGTTGTATGGTGATGTACTCTCCCTAATTATTCCTTGCGACAACATTTCTTCGATCTGACGTTTAATTTCATCGTCATGTATTTGTGGGATCCTGTACATTTTTGAATATATAGGCTCATCAGTAGTTGTTTTTATTTCATGTTCTACTAAATTAGTGGCTGATAAGCAGTCACCCTCCATATAGAACACATCTTTATTTCGTTTAGTTATGTTTTCTAATTCCCGTTTTTCTTCTATGTTTAAATCATTCATATCGATATTTATATTATTAGTTGGTTCCATTGTATGAATTTCATTATAATTGTAACTAGAGGGAATTTCACTTTTTGTTATAAATGGAATAGTATTGTTTCCGAATTTAACTACTTGATTTTTAAAATCTATATTAGCGTCAGTGTACATTAAAACGTTTGTTCCAATTATTGCGTCAAATTTATTGTTATTTAAGTTTGTTAGTTTCCATTTAATATATTTCCTAATTCCTATTTCTGGTGGTGTTTCTATAATTGTTTCATACTGAATATCTTGAGTTCCCATTATTGTTTTATATTGTTGATTGTTCACTTTCATTATGGGATGATTACCTAGCTTTTTCAAATTCAAAACTGATATTGTTGATCCTGAATCTATGAGAGCCCTAATTTTAACGTTATTAATGTGAATATAAATTATTGGAAGATTGTATCCGAGGCTAGTTTCTGAAAATTTTTATCTTGAAAGTTTGATTCTTGGAAATCTGGTTCTGTACTTATAGGATTAGTTTCCATGGGTTCTGGTTTATTTCTGTTCTGATAAAAATTACTATTATTGCTTCTATATTGATAAGATCGATATGGGTTATCATTATTCTGGTTGTAATATTGATTTCTGTTATCTTCACGGCGTTGGTACCTAAAGGAGTTATTGTTTTGTCCATATCTATTACTGTCTTTATTTCTTTGATGAAAGTTATTTCTTTGATTACTATTTCTATTTTGTTTTCTGAAATGACTTGAGGAGTAATTCTCTTCGTATCCTGTCTGGATAATTGCGTTGTATGCTTCCTTTAAAGTTGAGACTCCTTTCGTTCGCAGGTACATAGCGTCTGATCTGTGTATTTTATATAAAAATTTCTCCAGAATACTTCTTTCATTATTTTCTGGTTTGTATTCAATGGGGCTTTCATTATCTAATGTATATTTTAAATTTAATTTATCTAAAATGTCTGTTAAATAATGATATAGTTTTGTATAATTTCTTTCGTAATAATGATCTGCTAACTCCTTCAGCCGTTGGTATGATTCCTGCACTCCAAATGCTGAGATTAATGCTGCTTTCACGTTTCCCCAGGTTCTATCTGCTATTCTTCTGGCTGTGATAGCTGCACGACCTTGTAGCTTCGAGTAGAGAATTTCAGTGATATAATCCATTCCTTCGCTCTCCGGGACCAATCGTAAAAGTGATTCGACTTCCATTATATAGTTTTGTAATTGAAATGTGCTGTCACCCACGAATGGAGGCATAGCCCTTGCTTCCCTTAGTAACTCATGGAACGGGATCATCTTTTGCTCGTTTTTTAGCGTTACTGGCTACCAATAATTACCTGTTTAACAGTTCTGGGTCTCCAGCCTCTGGCGGCCGTTTTTCAAGGTAGCTACCTAACTCAGCCACCCCCTGAACTGTTATTGCTGCTCACCGCCTACTTTGATTAGTTGTACAGGGACAACTCTTCCTGTCAACTGTTATTAGCCTTGTCTGTTTATTACAGCAAGGAGGCGAATTCTTTTATAATTCTGCCTGCGGGGCAATGCAAACCCTTAATGTATTATGTACTTTTGTTTTATTGTCACTGTGTTTTTAATCACTTTATTATTTGTTCGATTTACGTTCGAACGTTAACCGATTCGCGGTTAGATTCTTTTATATAAGTCACTCGGAGATCTGCGATTAACTATCTCCCTCCGCGAGACACCGACTGCGCCACTTAAGTTTTCGATTTCACACAGTTTAAAAAAAATTAAAATTGTCCAGAGCTTTCCGCGCTCTATACTTAAACACTTGGGTTGTTGATTTTCACAGGTTTTCTTTATTTATAATAATACAGGTTTCGCTTGTAAAGCGTTCACGACTCGATTCTACTCTGACTCTAATTCCTTTCTTTCAGACTCTTTTATATTATATTTATGCTGACCCAGTGTTTTTGATACAATCTTAATTTGATCTTGCCAATGCAATCGATCCGAAAATCTTACTTGGCATAATTTTTAATATTCTTTAATATAAACATTGCTATGAATTCTTTAATATAAACATTGCTATGATTGACTTCATTCAAAGCGAAATCCAATCTGTTGTTTATCATTTGAGTCAGCAGTTCTCAGCTTAAGATCGTTCTTATCATTATTTACATTTGAGTCAGCAGTTCTCAGCTTAAGATCGTTCTTATCATTATTTACATTTGAGTCAGCAGTTTGGGGTTTGAGTTTTGACATAACATGCATTCAAATGCATACATACATACAACAGTTTAACTATGGATTAGTTTTAAATGCTTTGTTGAAAGGCATTTATCTGACTTCGGAAATAATTCACTAAATCGAAAATGGGAATTCGGCAATCGGAAATAATTCACTAAAATCATGATTGCCGATTCGAACTAAAAGTTCGTTGTAATCCACCTATCAACTATGACAATTCAAGCAACATTGCCACTTGACAGATTGAATTGTAATTCACCTCTCTGGTATGGCAATCCCAACAGGATCGCACTTGGTGCGATCATGCGGTAAGGGATATTTCATGCAGGCGATCGGAGTGGGTGCATTGATCATATTTTTTTTGATTCGCTAGGTTGGAATTGGAAAATCGATATGAAGTGAAGATTCCTTGGAGAAAATTAGCTAGTGAGTTACTTAGTCACCAAAAAAAGTTAGTGAACTTGCAGCGTAAATAGTTGCAAATGTGAGTAGCTATCCAAACCACGTAACATTCGCATATAATCAACGTGTGATTTGTCCGCGTAATTCTTTACCGCATGTTCTCACATATGCTGTGCAATAGCTGCACCTGGTAAGAAGAGGACACGCGGAAGCTTATTTGCTTATATATTTCGAAACTGTGTACATATGAAGCGAGCACTGAATTGAAAGAATGTATTGAAGCAAATATTCAACGTATATATCAAACTATCTACTTCACAAATAGTATTTTGTAAGATATTTCTTGGCTAACAGATACCATTAAACATACATATATGCAGATATTTGTAGAAATCATAAAAACAATATAAATAAAACTTAAGAAGGAGAAAATATCAAGATTTTTGGTTGATTCCAACATTTGAATAAGGCAAAATTATTTTCTTGGATACATGTTTTGGAACTGTATTCATGTACCAGGTGTATGCGTAAGTTTTTCCCGGGCTTACTAACAGATGGCCAGTGTAAAGTGCGCAAGAGTATTAATTTGACATATGCGCTTATTCTCTATTCTGACATTTATCAACAAAGTCCACCAAAATTAGCGAGTTTTTTTATTGTGTTGATCAATCATGTTGGATTTTGTCTCGAAATGAACATATGTGACATGCATTGCTTTTTTTTTTCACTAAAAGAAAAAGGCTGTTGAAAGTCATCGTTTGTTAGTACGTATGAGACATGGTTTCGACAATTCAAAAGTAGTATATGTAATGTAAAAGACAGTGAGCGCTCTGGTAGACAACAAAATGCGAAGAGGAGGATTTGTAGGTAGTATTGGATGGTGACCAAATTATGACAATTGTGATGGTGACAATGAGCGGAAACAATAAATGTGTTTTTTTATTTGTAATTGCTTCCATCTTTATAAATTTTTTTTTGTGCTAGAAATAAAGAAACCTTCCTTTTAATTTTATGTTTTTTTATTTACTTTGAGGAATCGATTTTCGACCGTGATCGTTCGGTCTTCATCAGCGATTGATTTTCTTAACCTATACATGGTGCTTATATACTAATCTTAGGAAGAATAAAATTTAGTTCAGAGGGAAATCTCACTTAAACTAAGTAATTAAATTTTAATTAGGCAATCAGCCTAAATAGCCAAGATTTGCAGTTGCTTTCATCACCGTTCATTAGGGTATTCCTTTCCCTAAATATCGCTAGGCTTTCCAAGGCATCTAGTTCCCTCATGTCTCTAGCTTCTCTAACTGGTGTTACGTCGTTGATGGTGATTTCGTGCCCTTTCGTGATGATGTGTTCCGCAACTGCTGACCTGAAATTGCTCTGCTTTCCTTTCTTCTTTGCTGCTGTTGCTTCGCTTAGATGCTCTCGGACTCTGGTGTTGATCAATCTCCTTGTTTGTCCGATGTAAACTTCCTGGCAGTTAGAGCATTCGATTCGGTATATACCCGATTTCTCATGCGGCTGTCGCTTGTCCTTTGTGGATCCAAGGATATTGTTGAGCTGGTTTTTACTGCTGGATTCGATGAGCCGTATTGATTTGTGTCGTTTGAGGTTCTTTTTTAATTTTTTAGTAATATCTGCGTGGAATGTGACTACCTTCCAATAGGTTGTTTCAGAGTCTGGGTTAACTAATGTTGATCTCTTTTTCCTTTGTCGAGTTCTTCTGATTTTCTCCGCAATCCTTTTTATTGTTGATGGTTGGAACCCATTTAACATTGCTGTTTGTAAAATGTACTGCATTTCTTTTTCCTTTGCTGCTGTGCTTAGTGGTAGATCGAACATCCGGTAAATCATGGCTCGATAAGGTGATACTTTCTGTTGTTGGGTGTAGTTTGATGAGTTCGGAATCGTTCTCTGTGTGTGCGTTGACTTTCTATAAACCTCAAAGCTTAAGTTACCACTGGTTCTTGATATTAGTGTGTCTAGGAATGCTAATTTTCCGTCCTTTTCTTCTTCGGTTGTGAAGCTGATCATCTTGTGTGTGTTGTTCAAATCCATAAGAACTTCTGATAATTGATTGTCTTTGACATAGGCGAAAATGTCGTCTACATATCTTATCCAGCATCTTGGTAATTGGCCCTTCATTTTGAGTCCCTCTTCCAATCGAGTCATAAATATTTCACTGAAAAATGGTCAAAGGGGATTTCCCATGGCGACTCCTCCTTTAGTTTTGTAGAACTTCCCTTTGAACATGAAATAATTTTCTGTCAGGCACAGTTTGCATAGTTGAATGTATTGTCTTGTTTTCGCCTTCCATGCCATAGACTTGCCTTAGCAGCCACTCCTCGATGTATCCTAGTGTTTCCATCACTGGTACACTGGGGAAAAGTGCTTTCACGTCAAAAGACACCATCACCTCATCTTCTGCTGGTGGACCAAATGTCAGCAGTTTTTCTGTGAATGCCTTGCTATTTTTAACCGAGTTGCTCTCTATTTGCTTCATCTGTTTAAACTCTTCCACTAACCATTTTGCTAGCTTCTGAGTGGGGGCATTCATGGCGGATATCATCTCTCTCATTTCATTTCCTTCTTTGTGGATTTTCGGCAAGCATTTGATTCTTGGTAGAGTGGGATTCGTGACTCTTACTTTTGATAACTCTCCGATTAGCGGCTCGCAGCTTTTTATCACTCTCTCGAATCGTTTAATGGACTCCTCCAGTGGGTTTCGACGGAGTTCAAAGAAATTGCCGTTGTTTAATTTTTGCGTGACCGCTTCCTCATATTTTTCCTTGTCCATTATGACAAGTGTGTTTCCTTTGTCTGCCTTAATGAAATAAACAGGTTTTTTCTTCAGTTCCAATGCTATGGTTTCCTCTGCATTTTGTGTTGCCTTTTGAGCTCCAGGTATTGCATTTGCTATATCTTTCCTCGCTGATACTTTATGCGCTTCTGGCAATTTACTTATAGCTGCCTCCATTTCTACAATGATGTCTTCTTTTGGTATTCTCGTTGTTTTTATTGCATAGTTTAATCCCATGTTTAGCAGTCGCATTTCATCTGAATTGAATCTCACCGTTGATTTGTTGACTACTAGTCCAGGGACCTCTTGAACTTCGAAGCGTTTTTTGATTTTCGGAGCTGATTCTTCTAACCTCCTCAGTTTCTGTGTATGTATCCTTCTTTTCTTCTCCTTTTCGCATTGGTATGCTCTATCCGCTTTTTCCAGTAAATCCTCCATGTGTCCTTTCCCACAGTGCTCTGATTCTCACATTAGTTCTAAGTGGCACTCATAGGCTTTGGTTGTGACTTCATTTAGTTTGCTGTACAGTTGCTTAACACTAATTTTAATCAAGTTCTTTTCTGCAGTCTTCGTTCGATTCGCCGCATGCTTAAGGCCGCTATGCAGCTTCACAGTGTGGCTCTTCGGAGTGACTCTTCTTTCTAAACAAGTTTTAAGAAAGTTGATGTCTTCCCTGATCCTCGCCAGCGTTTTCCTATATTTGACGAACTTAAAAAATAAGAATTGATGCCTGCCTATTTAGGGAAAGAAACACCCTAATGAACGGTGATGAAGGCAACTGCAAATCGTGGCTATTTAGGCTGATTGCCTAATTAAAATTTAATTACTTAGTTTAAGTGAGATTTCCCTCTGAACTAAATTTTATTCTACCTAAGATTAGTATATAAGCACCATGTATAGTGGAATATCGTGGAATTCACCCAGCGAAGCCAATCCTTCAATACCAAGTTCAAATCGCTTCCGCAAGAAGCTTCCATGCTCTGTTCCTGGTAGGATCAGAATGGCATTGTGTATTATGAACTCTAGCAGCCCAGCGAAATCGTTAATGCATAACGCTATCGTCAACACATGATAAACTTAAAGCAGTTATTAATGGAAAACGACTAGAATGGGCCAGAAGATATGGTAAAGTGACTTTGTTACACGACAACGTCGAACACAGAATAATCAGTGGAAACCACAGTAAAATCTCTCGGATGAGACATCCTTCTGTACTCGACGTACTCTCCAAACTTGGCACCATCTGACTATAATTTCTTCGTATCAATGAGGAACGCGGTCGCAGAGCAGCAGTTCAGCAACTTCGAGCAAATTAGAAAGTAGCTCGCCAATGGTTTGCCGAAAAAGAAAAGCAGCTTTACTGATTCATAAATAACCTGAAAATTGACCGAAATGTATAAAACCCGATGGTCATTTTTTTGAGTAAAAACAAGGTTTTTCCTAGAATATTACGTATACATTACATACACCTGGTATAATTTCTTATATGCATTGCCCGACTAAAATAAAGTAATATAATCAAAAGAGATTCAAAATTTACATAATAAGGTGTTTAATGCAAATATTTGATACGATAATATGAAAAATAAGGTTCCGCCGAATCGATATTTTTGACTGATAAAAGGGTATCCGAAAATATTTATTAAGGAAATGATGCTTAGAGTCAAGTTTTTCCCTTTTAATTATTTTGCGAAAAGCTGCGGTTCTTCTCTCTTTTATGTTACTGTGAGAGAAAAGATATTCTCTTTATTCTCGTCTTTTTGGTATTCCAACTAGACCCTCCTTATACGGTTTGATAAAATGCTTTGAGAATATAATATCAGCGTACTAAGCTATTAAGTTACTGCAGATGAAACGGCCGATTTAGCAATGACGTAAAGTTGGCTGCAATTTTAGTGTAATATGTTGACACAAGGTGGCGCAAATGATATGAGATATTGGAATATATGTACTGTTCTCTTGGTTTATGGAGTCATTTCTGTTTTGCACTTCATAGTGATCGTAAAAACAAAAAGAGAAAGTGAACATGGATAAATCGTAAACGGCCATTTTACTATACGAATTTAAATTTGAGCACTACGCAACGGAAGCAACGAGTAATATCAACAGCGCATTTGGGCCTGAAACAGTTAGCGAAAGAACCACTCAGCGGTGGTTCGAAAAATTTTGTTCCGGAAATATGGACCATGGAACTGAGCCACGTGGACACCCAGGACAATCGATCGATAATTACGAGCTGCGTGCATTAGTCGAGTCTAAACCCCGTTAAAACATAAAGGATCTTGCCGAGAAATTAGGCGTTCACAATTCGACAGTTTGCCGCCACTAAAAACAACTTGGAAAAGTGAAAAAGCTTGACAAACGGATTCCGGATGACCTTACCGACCAAAACTTGACGTGTCGAATGAGGATTTCCGGTTCTCTTCTCTTCCGAAACAAAACGGAACCATTCTTGCATCGAATTGTGACCTGCGATGAAAAGTGGATTCTATACGATAATTTTCGCCGATCGGCCCAATGGCTAGATGCCGATGAAGTGCCAAGACACATGCCGAAACCAAGCCTTCATCCAAAGAAAAAAATGGTAACTATCTGGTGGTGTATAGCTAGAGTTATCCACTATTCGTTCCTGCAACCTGGCGAAACCATCAATGCCGAAAAATACTGGGCTCACCTGGATGAAATGCATCAGAAATTGATAGTCCAATGACCTAGGTTTGTCAACAGGGATGGAGTGATACTGCTTCATGAAAACACACAATCTCATGTATCGAGAACAACGGATAAAATACCACTTGTTATCTAAATAAATCACAACTATGTCACGAAGCTGGTCTAAGTGACAGAGACTAAGGTCTTCTGATGGATTTTAAATATGACGTTGGAAGCTAGCAAACCGAGATTCACCCACAGTCCTAGGAACATCCCAATTGATGCTATTGCATGCATTTATTTATGCTAGTACCAACTGCATTTCAACCAATTTATGACAGCAATAACAGCATTAAAATCACATTTCAATCACACACAAGGCATCGAGAACATCCTTCAAAGAGCGATAAGCGTGTACCCAATATGCATGCATCGTACAGGATGGCGTCTTGCAATGAAAATTTATGAAACCACTGAGTCATGTAATAAATTTCAAGATTTCAGCCCGCGATGAAGGAAGATATCGTTCGACCAAGATCCATACGACAATGATAGCATCTCGATTAAAATTTATGTACGAAAAGTAATGCTCGTATTGTTACCGCGATGATCTGTCGTAGTGTTTGCCGCACTCCTGTAGCCGTCCATGCTATTGCTACTGTTGCAGCTTCTGAACCAGCAGTGGTTCAATGCTATGCCTGCAGAATCATACTCCTGTACGCTTCCGTCGGTTTTTTCGCTTGCTTGTTCGCCACCTCCTCTTCCTCCTGCTGCTGATTTGCATGTTGGGCAATTTTGATCTGTTCCAAAAGCCACAACCACTTCGTATAAATGCATTCTAAGATCTCCTGGATCAAGACAACAATCGTCTAACAAACAATAGTTTTTTCAGCTGCACAGATGCACAGGAAAAGCCTCGTTCGATGGCACCTTATTCGCAGGGATAACGTAATGATTAATGCCACCGCAGGAGGTATTGCCAGTTCCTCTGCAGGCGCTTCCACATAGACGATCAACCAGATTTCCGGGAGGACTTTATGGCTAGATCAAACTCACCACGCAATATATGCTTGTTCAGACCACTGCGTTTCCTGCTGGCAGCACTGGCCGGTTTTTCACCCAATTTCATGCATCATTTGAATATTTCTTCAGAAATTCTAAGACAAAAGCAATTGAAGGCGCTTCTATGCAAACTATTCAACTCGCGCTCAGGAAAAACTCAAAAGAACGGTGATTTGAAGGAGAGTAGTTCGTCCTCTAAACAACGCTGTCTACCGTCTGTAATAAGGAAGCACCGTTTTTCAGTAAAACGGTAGAATGAAATTTACCATGTATTGTGGTTGGTTTGTTCATTGCATTGTATGCAAATTTCGATACGATCATTTTGAAGGAAACATATCTAAAGATATCAAATGGTGTGGCTGATTGGTTGGCAGAATGGCACGGCATGCGTGGTTTACTTTTGAGTAAATTAAAATCAGTATAACAATTGGGAGAACTGATAATAGTTGCTATGTCGTCCGTGGCTTCGTACATTTCAATGAGGCCTAACGAAGCTGATTGTACTGGTGATTAGTGCTAAGTTCTGAATTCCTTTCAAAACAGCGTTTACCAACAAATCCAACTTGAATTGGATTTGAATCATAATATTGATTTGGAACACTTGCCAAAGAACAGAGTAAAAACACCTTTAGCCGTCTAAAGATAGTGCAATAGGTATACAATCAAAATTATGTTTTTTAATTACCACAATGTTGAACATTCAAATCAATATTCAAGCTCCATGACTGCAGAACTCAATACGGAATACCATCCATTATGTATGACTCTGGACAAATTGGATTAAAGATGGCACGTTTCGGACTAAACCGTCTGTTTCCCAGTATAGTAATCATACGCGTTCCGGCGGTTGGCCAACTTCAGTATGTGTAAGGGTCCTTTTATGACTGTTACGTTGCACTTCAACAATTTTGCTAAATTAAATGCAACGCCGTGTTATCTGTTCAACGGTCTGATTTATCGTGTCTATTTACAATACATACAATACGTTTTAAAATGCAAAGATGGTAACTAATTGTAGTTCCGCGGCAATAACATTACACATGGTGTTACATTTCCTCGAAAAGGACGACGCTCGCTACCTGGTGGGTCGATTGCTTCTTCCTTTTCTTCCTTGTATTTTCCGGACGATAAAGTACGCAGATGTTCTAAGCAAATAAGATGCTCACTTCGTGCCGTGTAATTTGCTGGGTTTTCCTATGAGTTGAGTTTGAGCGCGGGGAATTTAAAAGGGTTCGTCCAAACAATGACGGTAGGGGTATTTATCTATGATTCTCATGTGAAAAAAGGACTCGTACTTCCATAAAAAGACACTGACTGCTTTTTTAAGCGGCGGAAATAAAAATAAGGACATCTAAACCACACACCGAATATGTGTTCGATACAAGAAAACAGACGGGGTCCAACAGAACTTCATTCGCAGGACAAAAAGTATGTAGAGTAGATTAACAAACAGTTCGGACTAATAACACTATAACGGGAGGTTTGTATGCCTGGACAACGAACACTTATTCGGATAACGCACTAAACGAATTTTAACGAACACTTTTCAACTCTCGGAACGTAATGTGGTAGTAACACACGTGCGGTGCAAACGTGAACCACATCACGTGGGCACGACTCGATTTCCCGCATCGTCACATACCGAAACGTAGCCAGTGTACACAGAAACTTTATCAAGTGTGTATGTTAGTTGGTTGCTGTCCCTTTAAATTTTAGTGTTTGAATACTGAACCCTTTAGTCCAAAAAACCATAAAAAATATTACGGTTTCCATGTCAAGAACTGCGTTAGACATAGAGAGTGGACAGAAGATGGCCGATTTTGCGAGACAGTATGACTTATGAATGCATAATTGTAGATTAAAAAAGATATTCTCAAGTAGCTTAAGGAGTAACACGTAACAAGTAAATCATATATGCGAATAAAGAAGTGCCATCCACAAAGAAATGAAGAATGTTACATTTCCCGTTGTGTAGGCGACACAAAAACAAGCAAAAAATAAATAAATAAAATAATAATAAAAGACAGTAAGCGCTATTGGATAAGGATTATCTGTTATGATCTAATGAAGTTTTGGTTAAATTTTTATTTGTGCCCATATTTTTAAGTTGAAAGAAAATCATACGAAATAAAGTAGAGCTAAGACTATAATTAAAATGAAAATACTTATAATTTGATTTAGGTATTTAATAATATTTAGATAAATAGTACGAAACAGAAAAAAAATCCATTAAATTCTCGGAACGCTTTTGGCAAGAAATTTTCCATCAATCAAGGAAAACAAATTATAAAATAAGGATATAATCCAGAAAAATGGATAAGTAAAGATTGAAACTGAACAAGGACTTATTTTCTTGGAACAAAAGAATTTTTCAATGGATGTCACGCGTCTCGCGAGCTGTTGACTCAATATATCAAGAGGAATACATTTGTGTAATTCATGACCGAGATCGTTACTGGCGGACGATAAATATGGTGAAGGAAGACGCTCAAGTGAGGTCCCGAAATCAAGGTGAGGAGGAGATTCATGATGGATGAGGAGCAGATTCATGATGGAGGCAGCAGAGGTAAATTGTATTTACTATATTTCTATTAAAATTTTTAAAATGAATTAGTAAAAATTTTCCGCGTGTGTTATATGCAAGTATAAGGGGTTTCATAACATCGTATTACCCGCACGCCCGCGCGTTGAGGAAGTCGTTTAAAATATAACAGCCATCGACCGCCATTATGCGGCTTTTGTTTTTAAGCAAATATTGCTGTCTAGCTAACCTTGTGCTATTTTTCGCTGCAGGTGCGACCTATCGGTTGCTCCCTAGTATTGTTATTATTTATTTATTTTTTCTTAACTACATTTTTTATTATTTTGAAATTACACAAGATGGCGCACAAGGATATTGCCTTAATAATTAGAATTATCATATATTTTTTTAACTACACCTTATATTTTTGTTTATAGATTTTTGTTTATAAATCTTAGTTGTCTATCTCAGCTGTCAAAAACTGAGGTGATATGTCACGCGTATCCTGTTGATTCTCCAGATCTAAAACAGGAGAATATACGAAGTTACACTATGTGCTAAGATGGGGAAGATCGAATTGTGAACAACTGGTGCCCGGAGAAAAGTTTAAAGTATAAAGAACACTCCTACAATTACTTCGGTCACACATGAAGTCATACTTAGACTGTCAAACGATCGGGTAATATGTCACATGATGCGGATGATATGACAATTTTAAGAAGGTGAAAGAACGAAGGCGTACGGTATGATTTAATGCAGGAGGCACTTTGAATTGTATAATTAAAGAATAAACAAATGAAAAAAAAAAAACAGTTTAAAAACCACCCTTGTGGCTTTTGCAGGAATACGATTGCTGCCACCACCTTCATACGACACTTTTTCAAAGGGTGACCCGATTTCAAAGTCAAGGTTAAAATGCGCTTTATTGCGATAACCATATGATACAAAGAATATAAAGCAAAATCAAAATTTAAAATTCATAAAACTTACTGGCATAAAAGGCACTGTAAATTAAAACATATTATGATTGGGGAAAAAATTTTGACAAAGAACTGATATTTTTAAATAAATGGAAATTAAATATTATTTTTAATTAGTTCGAAAAATTGGGAACAAACAAAAAACACCATTATAATTTCAGAATTCAATAAGAACATTAAACGTACCTTTGGCTTATAACTACTTGGTAAAACTTAAATCTCACAAAATTCTGTAACAATGATCGTAATTCTAATATACGATAACAAAAATATCCCTGTTCTTAAATAAACCTATCACTATTTATTAACAACGAAAACTCAACAAACTACAGAACACTAACACGTAGCAATAATGAGCTAGTATACAAAAAAACAAGCGAACTACTGCGAATTTTAGATATTGTCACTCAGCCACCAATACTTAGGTCTCTGCGTTTCAGATCGATCAATTTTCGACACAACTTGCAAATGCGTATCTCCATCACTAGTGTTGAACCCTCGAAATCAAAATCGGAGGATATTCTATCTTGTTTTTGGTGGCCCGCTTGTATACATGGGATACAATCAGAACACCGTCAGAATCAAAAACATAGGGATTCATGTCCAAATACTCGAATGCTTTTGGAGGAATGAAGCCAGTAGTGAAATCAGCCTTTCGCTCACAGTAACACAATTCGCGATGTGATTTTTAATCAGCTTCAAAATGAAAATATATACCCTCGTCACTTTGGCAGCTTGTTAAAGTTTTCAATTTGATATGAAATGTTTGCAACCTGTCTCAGGTTTTCTGGACAGACCAATACATGCGCGACGACATTTCTCTCAGAAAACTCATAACTTTTCCATCATACTAGCACTCTCGTTGTACGAAATCTGGCATCCGTATATCAAGACTAGGCGAACTAAGCCCTATTAGCAGATAACTTTGACCTTTCGATTAATGTATCGCGAATGAAAGAGTCGTCGAAGGGGCATGTACACCTTGAGCGCTTTATTGTGCATGATTTTGACATGTCGATACATTTTTCTATGGATATGATTCACTAGGTTGTTGTGTACGTATCATTTTAAATAGAATAGAAATTGTGAGGTATGAGACACTACCATAGAGACACACAACCAATAGAGGTCACACAATCAATAGAGGAATCAATTCAAGTATCAATAGGAGTATCGAGACATACAACCAATATAGGACACACTCTCAATAGAGGAAGTATCAATAGAAGTATCAATAAAGTATCAATTCAAGTATCAATTGGAGTTTCAATAGAAGTGTCAACCAATTGGAGAATCAATCAATAGAGGGAGCCCGATCAGAGGTAGCGCAGCAGAACTGGTGAATCCTGAAACCAGTTAAGGTGCAAATTCGTTCTACAGGAAGCACGATAAGAGGTATCGCAGCGGAACAAGTGAAGTCCCGAAACCGACTGAAGTGGAGGTTCATGCAACACGAAGCACGATTAGAGTCGGCGCAGCACAATTCAGAGGTGTTCAGAGTCAGCGCAACACAATTGACAGGTGGTCAGAATCAGCGCAGCACAATTCACAGGTGGTTTGATTTTTTGATTTTTGATCCTTTTATTTTAATCGAATATGAAGGAGTAAGCTTTTTCTCCCTCTCTGTGTGTGTATGTAACATGGAAGGATCAGGGCTTAAATAATGTCCTAACTCCCACGCCCATGCGGTGAGCTAGTCGGTTAAAAGTAACTTTCTTCGGCCGCCATTATGCAGCCTTTGTATTTTCAAATAACCCTGTCTCTTTAACTTTGTTCCTTTCTTGCGCTGCAGGTACGACCGATCGGTTGCCCGATTATTTTTTATTCATTATTGATTATATGTTTATTATTTTATATTTTTTAGAAAATACATAACTAATTTTGGTGCAGTTACTGTTCCTTGCTGCAGACCATTCCGGACTTTGAAATCGTGCATCGTTGTCAGATAGCCATCAGTAACGAGAAACGTTTTCCCATACAACATATCACACATCATGGCGACGAGGTGTCTGGGAAACTTGTCCTGAAGGAGCTTAAAAATGAGCCCATCTAACCAAACCGTATCGAAAGCTTTCTCCATATCAATAAGACACGCTCCAACACACTCCGTCTTGCTTAGTTTCCAACAAATGTCTGAGGTTCTTTCGTTATCGCATGTCTAGTCGAACGCCTGGCTCGGAATCCAAATTGGCAATTCGGTATCAATTCATATTTCTCGATGTGGGCGTTTAGTGCTTGATTAAGTATCACATCTAACACCTTGCTGATGTTAGGCAGCAAGCAAATTGGGCGATAACTCATGGGGCATGAAACTTATTTCCCTTTCTTTTAAACCGGGAACACTCTGGATTTTTCTACTGTTTAGGGAAATATGAATTGTTTAACATATTGTTGAATAATATGCAATAATTTCTCATAGCCACCTCAGGCAAATGTCGAAGTACTATATTCGGAATACCGTCAATACCGCTTGATCCCTTACTGTTTATTTTGCCAAATATGAGACATGAGTCCTCATAGTTAATGAAATAATCGATAAGATGATATTCCGGTATATGGTCGGACGTCAATGTTTCATTGAACTGAACAATGGACTAGACTAGATTCAGACCAGATTTGAAGTCGAAAACTTTTGCTTCAACGAACTCTGCAAGTATTTGGGTCGCTCTCTCAGGGTTTGGTAGATGGTCAAACTCAAAATGCGTTCCAATCAGAGCAAGTTTATCTATATCATCGCATAGAATCCTACTTCCATCATTATCCGGAGTCGTCGTATTTATATTCATACCTGCCTTATCAAGAATATTTATCTCACTGCTAGTGACTTTGAAATTCGAGACATTCACTCGAGACTTTTTCCAACAAAAGCTGTTCACAGCTGTTCAGCTTTCACAGTTCACTTTCACAACTGTGAAAACGCCATCTGGATCCTCTTGGCTAATACCCCTTAGCTTCGCTGCCCATTGGTTACTGATCTCACTCCTGTAAAATGAACGGATTTAGCTCTGAACATTCTTAACGTTTAATTTCAGCAAATCTAATGTCGGATGGTTGTAGTTCTGACATCGCCGATAATTATTATTGACGCGTGTGAAATGAAGGCTTTCAATCTTTTTAACCTTTCAATGGCTGGAGTTTCATATTCTTCCATGTTCTTTCGATGCTTAATCTTCGGAACCACTTTCTTTCTCTATCGTTTCCAATACCAGTTTCTCCAACTTCAACAAATAGACACCAATTTCGTCGTTAGTTAGGTTCCTATCATTGAGAACCATTGAGCAAGTGTTACCATCATTAAAAGGTAGACATTCCATCTGGTAATCAAGATTAAATTTCTTTTCAAACTTTGCCCAATCGGGGTTTTTTTTTTAATTTAACCTGTGATTTTCCTGTCTAACCGGAATCAGGAAATCATCACCCCTTGGATGATTCATTTCAAGTAATACCGCTTCATGATCATTGAGGTCATTATGTAATACTTCCAGTCTCCGTTGCAAAAATGAAGTTCTAGTCTTGCGCCAGAAATGCAGATATCTAAACTTGAAACGCAATCCCTGGTGTCAACTGGGAATCCTGCAGTGGTACCTACATTCTTATAATGAGACTAATCATCACCTAGGCAGTGGAGCCCTAGACTGATAAAATCCATGAAAGCAAATCCATCCAGTAAATCAATTATAGGCATACGATAAACAAAACATGCAATGTTATAAGGACTTTGCTTTTTTTTTTGCTTTGAACATAATTAAGACAGAACATATAGAAGTAAAAATCTCTCGAATCTAGACATAGTTCACAATTTTAACTGGACCCATTAAATAATCCATCACTGTAGTCTCGCCAAAGAATATGCTGTTACCTGAAGGTATACTGGATATCAAACATATGCGAAAGCTAATATGGTAACATTACGGAATTGAAAGTGGTGCATGCTTGGCATCGAATGTGGTAACCATTGAAGCTTTCTTATTTCAGTTAAACTTTTTCTTAGCTTTTCTCTCCACCAGTGATCAGCAGATACGTGATCATAAACTATTAATTTTTTTTTCTTTAACTGTACAATGCATTAATTACCATTTCTTGTACTCATAAACCACATGTTTTATATCTGAAATATGAAATGATTGTATCCGATCTCTTAACTTGAGCTTATCAGGAGATTCGGACGATTATTTGAGATATATTGCAAGAAAGACAAAGGTGAAGATGAAGACAAAAAATAACAAATGTTCCAAGAAATTTAAGCTTTTACAAAATAGATGGTACTAACCTCATGATAAGCTTTGTTAAATTTAACTTCTAATGCAGCGGCTTCTATGTTTCTCGTTGGAAAAAAAATTCTCACAAATTTGAAAATGGATTTGCTTAAGTAATATCATTCGTTAAATTTGTGAGGAAATTTCAAACTCGTATTGGTATACAAAAAAGAGACGAGAAACTCGATAAAGACGAAATCCGTATTGATCGAATTTTATAATTATTGTTTATTCTGATCCACTATTAGTAAAAGCAACGGCCAGCATCGTACTTCTGGTCTTCATGTATGAGGCTATCATTTCCAAATGATCCATTATTGCCTAAGAATGTGGTACAAGTGAAGTCTTCACTTTGCACACAAGAACAAAATAATAATTTCTCCATATTTTTTAAACATCTAGAACTCTAAATAAGGCTTCGAATATTAAAAAATCAATAGAAATATTGTCAAAAATCATGTCAACATGTATCAAATTCAATCGTTAAGAACCAAAATTATCCGAAACGTCTGCTTTATAAGTTGAAATTATATTTTTGTATGATTACATACATTTACCTATTAGAAACTTAATCAAAGATAAAATGTTGATAATTTCCATAGAATTATCTCAATCCCAGAAATCTACCTCTCTGTCAAACCCACGGTGAAAGCAGACAAATATTATTGTCTCTTTTCCACGGTCTGTCTATATGTAGGGTGTCATAGCTAAACAAATAGTTTGTCATTAGATTACCGCAGTAGTGGGTCCAGCTTGAACGTTTGATGATTTTCGATATAACCATTATGAGATGGTTAAAGCTTTCTATGACATCGCATTTGATATCCAAAAAAATGTCTTTCCTTGATAGAAGAAGATGATAGTTCAGCCAGTAAAACCAATAAATTTGTGGCGAAAGAGGATTTTCGATGAACCCTATGATTCGGATAAAAAAAAGTGAGTAAGCCGGGAAACTTGTAGCTGATTCTGAAACCGGGTCTGTTTCTAAGGTTAAAGAAAAGCGAACACTGCGTTGCCCTACAAATAAATAAAACAAACGATTTACAGTGAATTATCCTATCAGGTTGGTTCGTATGAATTGTTGGATTCTTTAGAGAATGTATAAATGTCTATCTTCTCTCACGAGTTCTTTGGTTAATCGAAATATGCTCCATTCGCTTCAATACACTTTTCTCAGCGGGACATTAAACATAGACATAGACATTAAACATTAGACATAATCGATAAATTTAGATATCGAATGTTTCACTCTGTCTACATGTTGAGCCCGTGAAAACATATTGTCGATAAATCCAAACCCTTTTTTGAAGACCTGCGATAGCGCAATGTTCGATGAAAAGCAATTAAAAAGCGAAAAATTAAGCCTATAATAAGTAAATGTTCTTCCCATAAAAGAACCCGACTGCTTTCCATCACTAAGCGATCTGGATTCAGGAACAACAATGGCTGTCATAGAACGATATCTTTTTTGTTAATATACCATAGACAGCGGCAATGATTAACCACATGTTAGGCTTGCCATTGCAAAAAAGAAGGAAATGGAATATATTGTACAGACAGCTAAATTGAATTGTTTCAACCCATCAACAACGAGAAAGATTGCGGAAAAAAATCGTGAAACGCAGAAAAATCAAGGCCAGATCAACATTAACCACACCAGGCTAAGAAACAACTTTTTGAAAGGCTATAACATACAATGAGGGCATCGCAAAGCAACTGAAAAACACTCTCAAAGAATACAAGTCGATACGAGTTATAGAGTTCAGCAGCTAGTACCAGTTAAAAAATATTCTGGAATCCACAAAAGACAAGCGACAACCACACGAAAGATCAGGAATCTACAAAATTGAATGCTCGAAATGCCAAGAAGTGCCTATATCGGGCAAACAAGACGTCTAATAAACACCAGAATACGAGAGCATATAAATGAAGTGACAGCAGCAAAAAAGGAAGGAAAGCTGAACAACTTTAGGTCAACCGTAGCCGAGCACATCATCATAAAAGGACATGATATAACAATTAACGACGCAAAACCAGTAAGGGAAGCAAGGGATCCAAGGAATTACACCCCATAGAAAGCCTGACGATTCTAAGAGAGAAGCATATTTTTATGAACCCAGATAGGGGTTTTCTAGATATTCTAGTTAATCACCTCAATTGAAAAGGCGCGTCCGTGAAAAATGACAAAAACAGGAACCCATTCGGCAGCCAAACTCTTAACGCTGAGAAAATAACTATTAAAATGTAGTCAGCAGCTGATGTCAAGACAGAGAAAAGGTCTTCGCATCCTGAGGGGTTCTGTACTTCACATACACTTTTAAAGAGTGAAAAGGTTCAGAAGTTTTTGCCGAAGGGTCTAGACGGAAACAAAGAAACAAAGCTCCATCAGAAATGTCTCTCAATCAAAAGTTTTGATACAAGGAGATCGGCCCCCGAGAAAAACTTGCCATTTAATCTAGTGCAAATCTCTGGAAAACGCAGTCAAAGTGCCGTTCGGCGAATAAAATACTTAAATTTCAAGGTGCTGAGCCTGGAATGTCTCGAAAGGAGAGAAGTCAACCAGTGGTATCGATGCTAGAAACTTTGCTAGACTGCAAACTGCTCCTCAGTTTTTTACTAACGATGTTTAACGTGCAAGGATTAACATGGCCATTGGTGACTGAAAATTAAGTCAGACGGAATTAAATGGCAAATTTTTCAGCGTCAATTGCGGTGTGATTGGTCACCGAGCACTATATCAAGGTTCGAGAATACAGGACATTGAACCTGCGATGAAATACATACACCAATTTGTCGAAGTTATAGAAGCTGATAATGCAAATTTAGAAGTAATCCCCAATATTAAACATCTACCCAATATGAAACGATATGACACAACTATCCTTGCAAAAGTGAAAGGATTGATAAGATTTCTTGTCACATGTCTTACCTTGCAACAATTATCCCTCGAAAGAATGCGTGGAACTTAATCCGTTCATGCATCAAGGTTGAAATCCGCAATCAATGAGCTCATAAACAAAGGGGTGTGACAATTGCATCTAGACGACTTCCTCACAAGAGTGAATAGCATATTTCGTAAGAGACCAGAGGTGAAGGTGTCGAACCTTAAAGTCTTTTCTATTCCAATGGGTTTGATATTGAAATCAACGGTACGTCTCCGTATGGATATGAATACAGGACTATGCCAGATTTAATGCAGAAATAGTATTAATAGTTACTATTTTATGTAGTTCTCCAATATTTAAAATCCAATATCTTATATGCTATTAAAAATTATTTTATATTTTTCAACAACATGTATTTTTAAGGTTATTTCTCTCCGAAGGAATTAAATCCTAATGCCCTAAAAGTTAACTAAAATTGCCTCCTGACATCAGTGTTACTAAATAATGCATTAAACGCCCACATTGAGACATATGAGCTGATACGGCATTCATCGTTCGATCCGTTTTAGGCATTCGATCATATGTGCAATAGACATATGTTAGAAACAGCAATGAGTGCTTTAGGCCTTGTCTTATTGATATGGAGAGTCTCGAATACGGTTTGGTTGGATGGACCAATTTTTAAACTCCGATAGGAGATTTCTTAGACAACTTGCCGCCATTATGTGCAATCTGTTGTACGGAAAATCATTTTTCATTTCTGCTGGAAATCTTGCAACATTCTGCGATTCTAAAGACTTCAACAGGGTAGAGTTTCTGCGCCCTGTGATCACTTGCAATGTTTGCTATGAGCTCTGCTCAAAAAGTTTTGCACGTTTTACGATTTATAAAAATTATTATTTATTCATCAATTTCTATTTTGTCCTCTCCAAAGAAATCCTCATCAGATGCCAAAGTTTTTTCCAATCTTCAAGGCGCTTCAAACAAATCATTTTTTTCTTATCTTGTGCCGCTCTCACATCATTGCTGTCTTTATCGCCTCAATCGTGGCACAGCGTCGTCTTTTTATAGGACTAATTTTATGGGCGTCCGGTACGCTGTACGTTGTTGACACTCTCTTTTACCATCGACAGAATATTTTGTACCATCGACAATCGTTGGTTTATGTCGATCAAATTAACTTAGATCACAGTAAGCATTCGGACCGGTTCGGGCACTAAATGTTGCTGTTAAATACTAAATTTGATGCAGATTCTTTGAAAAATTTTTGGAGAAAGTATAAATCGAAAACAAGTCAAAACATGTCCAAGCAATACATCTGCCAAAAATTAACTGAATATTCAAAATGACCGAACTTGTTAGTATAAGTGAGAGACATGTGTATCAATATAACGCAACAAAAATATCGAAAATCGAATGATTGTGGAAGAAATCTAGTCTGTTAAAATTCATAATTCGCGAAATTTTTGGAGAAACCTCGTATATGCCATAATTTTCTGATGTTCAGAGTCCAGAGCTATTTTCAAAAAATATACAATGATGTGCAGATCTATTGCAACTATTAGGGGATGAATGTAAATGCGCAGAATAAGTGTGTAAAAATACTGTTTCGAAAAATTCTGAAGTTGGCCAGTTGGAACCAGGAACGTAATTGGTAGAAACTGAACATAATCACTGTGGAGCGTAGTTCGAAACAGACCCCATAAAATCTTGTGTTCAATACCCTGTTGTTTACCTGGATCAGCATTTCTGACCGTGCCAAAATCATGCTCATTAAAGCGCAAAGAGTAGTTATGTCCTTGACGACTCTATCTTTACAGATACATTGACTAAAACGTCAAAGTTATCTGTTACAAAACCCTGGTGAGAACAGTTTCGGCATAACATCAGATTGGGTATAACCATATTGCAAGTACTATGGAAAGATTAGGAATTTCCAAAGGAAATGCTTTTGAGTATGTACGGGTTTGTACAAGAAGTCTGAGAAGAATGTGAAAAACGTCATATCAAATAGAAGAATATATGAAACTGCTTAAGTAACGAACGCCAAATATTGAGACTTTTTCGAAAATATATCGAACCCATGCAAGAGCCCATGCATTTCTCATTCAGTCGTTCCTCGCTACAGACAAGTAAATTAGAAGTTATCTTCCTACTAACTTCGTTCCTCCGGAAACATCCGCGCATTTGGCCATGAATCGATATATTTTTGATTCTGACGGTGTTCTAATTAGAAATCACATATATGATATTTTGGGGCGCCTGAACATGTCTCGTCAAAAACGGACGTTAAAAGGGATGTTAAAACAATGTTTGACAGTCTTTGACTTTTCTGCATGCTTTCTCTTTCAAAAACAAATCACCGGTCGATATTGCTGTCTCATATTTTGTCTAAAATCCGAGGACGCACTTCTACAGCGCGTCCAATTTGGCTGAAATTTTGACAGTAATCCTCTACGAGAATATACTACACGATCATTTTCTTGTGATATTGGAGCCATCGGAGGGTGGGGCTTAGTATGTATTCGACTGCCATCGTACAGAGACAACACCGAAAGAAGATCAAATATCCTAAAATCGTCGAGTCTGGTCGGGCCGGGACGGATTAATCTGAATTAAAGTGGCTAATTGACAATTGGATGTGTTGAAACCAGCTTTTAACAAATAGAGTCTTAGGCAATAATGTTCTACCACTTCAATGTGAGCATTGACAAATAACGAAACTACTTTCTATATCTAAAATCTGAAACTTGAATACTTTATTTGATGGGGGAAGTTCAACATGGAGCCACAAAACTTTTTCTCGCTATGAGCATTAGAAAATCAATATTTTTGATCTGTCTTCAATGTAAACAATTATCTTCGAAATCCTTGCTTAAAATCTTTCACTTCCTCTTTTGGAACCTAAGTTTTTCCAACATAAGATTGGTCAAATTAATGTCAGCTTCCAAATCGTTCCCTTTAATCAAAAAACAGCTGAATCAGAGTTATTGCAATAAACAAATACTTACACTTCTTCATTCCAGCACTAAGAATTTCCCTTTTTTTAGTGACAATTAACTTTTGACAACATTTTTTGTCAGCATGATGGACAAAGTTATGCAGAGAAAGCGAATTCTTTGAACTTCCACTTTTTACACCCGATTGAATGATCCTTGCACAAACGTTTCGCAGATGGAGTACATCAGAATCCATTATTGCGTGATTTGACACTGTCAAAATTTCATTCAACTTTCTTTTAGACCATCCTAGCTTAATTTTGATGCAATCAAGTTCCTGGCGAATTTGCTGAGAGCAACCTTTTATATGGAGTTTTTCAATGCATTTGCATATTTCTTTTTCAAGGAAAATATGCAGAAGCTTCAGCTCATGTGCTCCATATGAAGGAGGAAAATGTTGCTTATTCGGTAAAGCCATATGCTTCAGAGTTTTGTTTGAAAGATCCCCTACAACTTTGCTCACATTGGTCACGGATAAACCACCAGATATTGAACAAGGCAGATCTGTGATAGCACGATATCTATTTCGGTTATCCTTACTCTCAATTAAATATTTTGTATTGTCAGTTGAAAACGATGCCAGTCGACCTGTTCCATCTCTCGAATTATTTAACTTTTCAACCTGATTTTGATAACATTTGACGCTTTTTCCAGTAATTTCTAGTTTTTTGTTCGAGTTTCCGTTCTGTTCGGTGAAACGTCTAGTTTCGTCTTCCCTTATTTTCCGAGCATTTGCCGGCTCACCTGTTCTTTGTGCATGTAAACTGGTATGCGATAGAGGTGATGCCCCATTTGGTTCAGTTTCAATACATTTAACGCTTTCACTTGATGACTTTGACACCCAGCTTTGCTGATCATTCCTCGTCCTATGCTCCCTCTCTTCTTGTCCTATTTTCAACACAAAGTTACTCCTATCTAACGCAACTTGGTGCTCATTTAATCTTTCTGTTAAATAGTTTGAATAGTTTGCCCAGTCTTTGTAAGATCCTTTTTTCCCTGGTATCATCGGAACAACTAAGTTTTTCGGCGGTTCAACCATTTTTTCACTGATCAGCTTCAAGTTCCTCTCGCATTCGGTGAGCTTCTTTTGTGATTCTTCGTATCTTTTAAGGATCACATCATTGTGATTGGAGAGACACTCAATTTTTGCTTCTAATTGTGATATTTTCTGATTCAGAAGTGGGTTACCCATGTGTGAACAAGGCGTAGATTGACAAGAACGGTTGGTAACAGTGTTAGCCTTTTCGTTATCCTTGTGTGAATTCCAATGTTCATGCTCACCTTTTCTCAATTCGTCTGTTTTACGCAGAATTTCTTCTAAAGTTGAATTACGTTTCTTCAAATCACGGATTTGATCCACAATATTTTCGGCTCCGATATTCACCTTGCAGAGAATATCGTAATCTTCTTTGTATTTGGCTAAATCCTTAACAGTTGCTTCATATTTGTCCTCGTAATCATGGTTCGCTTTCACTAACGCAGTATAAGCCTCTTGGTATTTTCGAAATATCTTCTGCCAGTTATGCGCATCCTTTGTTTCACCAAACTCTCGAAAATTCAGTTTAGGATACTCAAAAACTGCCTCTTGATTATTCATAGCCTGGTGAATTTTTCGCCATGTGGCCGCAGTGTGATTCTCATTTAAAAGACCATAAGAAGGACCTTTTGTATTCAAGTTGAGGTCAACTTGGGAAACCTTGGAATCAAATATTATTTTTTTCGAACTTATCTTGGTTGGCTGTTGAGTAGCAGAAAACTTAATGGGTTCTGTGAGATTGTACATCATTTTACGTTGGTTCCTTCTGGCGGAGGAGTCATCTCGGCGCAAAAGACTTTCAACCTGGTGGTTTCCACTAAGACCTCTTGAACTTTCATCTCTTTTTCTACCATTGGATTCATTTTGATGATATTCTTCTTCAGTATTACCAACACTGTTCTCCCTGTTATTCTTGTAAGATCTGCTGTGATTCGCATCCTTCTGACCCGTACAACCTGCCGCTCCACCAGGAGGAGGTTTTTTATCGGAACGAAAATTAGGATCTAAAATATTTCCGTCCAAAGAAATTTCGTCTTCGTCTTCTTCTGTGTCCGATCCGCTGCTCTGATTTTCTGCAATCGTTGGCTCTAACATCGTCCTGAACTGTCGTCTATCGATAATTCCTGTTCCTACTTCCTTTCGTTCTTGATTTGAGCTCTTCACTGTAGCATAGTCGCAAGTGGATGCATCATACTGCTCTATTTTAACAATTTCATAACCATCTTCAGTGCCACCATTCGGAGGTCCTGCCAATTGGGTACTGTGCTCTTCTCGTTGTATAGGTTCAAAAATTTTTGTGAAATCATCTTCCTGTGGCTTTTTACCTAGGTATTTTTGCTTATTCCCTTTGTTGTCACTTTTCGCCTGCTCATCTTTTTGAACGGCTTTCTCGTTCTCTTCGAAATGTTTTTTGTTCTTACTACTTTCAGTCCCGTCACCTCTGCGTTTAAAATCAAACTTAGGATCCCATGGAAACTCATCACTTGAATCTGATTGTAAGTTCTCATCGAAATCCTTAATTTCTATTGTTTTCTTTTCGTCCTTTTCTAGAATTTCATTTTCTTCTTTTGCCTTGCGGCCTAAAATTGGCCCTCGGAAGAAAGGATCTTTTATGAACTTTTCAGGAGCAGTTTCTCGTCTTTCAGACTGATTTTTACCGGAATTATGTCTTTTCTTTTCCTTGCCAGGAGTCTGATCAGGGGTGGTGCCAGGTATATTTGCGTCGTATTGTTTGATTTCTACTCGGTTTGGAGGGTGGGCGACATCATTTTCTTCAAGGATCTCAATATCATCCAAATTCTTCTTCCATCCATCGTTCCACCTTGCTGAATTGTTTTCTTTAAAGTCTTCTTTGTTGTCTTTTGGTTCCTTTTTGATCCGAGGTTCCCGTGTAGGAATATCAGATGGCTTACTCACTTTTGGTTTTACTATTCTAACTTCTTTTTTCTTGGACTTCTTAGTTGGATCTTTAGGTTTAACCCAAAAATCCATTCCGTCTGAAGGTAATTCATCTGGACTTCCTTTCATTGAAACGTTGTCCGAGTCACACAAATCACTTTGAATTCTTTTGTATTCACTGTGCAAGTCTCTTATTATAACAATTAATCTTTTCAAATCTTCTTTCAACTCTCCATTCTGGATCATAATTCTATTGTTTCCTTCGCGGCACATCAAAAGTTGACATCCTTTCAACATTGCCATATTACGTATCTTGTCAACTTTACGTTGCATTTTGACGGTCTTCTGAATTTCGGTCTTATAATCGAATTTCACAATTGAACCATCAGTAGTTTCAGGAGAAAAACATATTTCATCGGTTATCATATTTCTGTCAACTTCCAATTGGCGAATTTTCCTACAAAGTTCAAGAATATTTTTTTGCATTCGGTATTGACTGACTATTATTTCATCACGGTCTCCCATACACTTTTCCAGCTGCTCAATTGTTGAATCGTCAGAACTGGTCACTTCACGAATTCTCCGCTCAAGTCTTCCTTTTTTTTCTTTGAAAATGGCATCGACTCTGCTGACATCAGAGACGTCAAGACATACGTCAACATAGTTCACGTCGATATTCAAAAGACTTATTACGTCAGGATCTTTGTCAAGATTAAGCATCGAAGAAAATTTACTCAACTCGTCTTCCTTCGATTGTTTGAATGCATTTTCTATTGATGGGCAGGACTTTAGGATTTCGGTTGCAATTTCCTGCAAAAAAGTCAAATTTATATCATTTTCTTAAAAAAAGAGAGACAAGCTCGGTTTAGAGGAAAACCAGCTGATCATGGTGATACCATTTCGATAAACTGTCTCAAAATGATTATTCAATGTAATGTGCCAACCAATTTGAGCTGTCAAGTCTTGAAAAGACTCGGGCTGATCTACAATTTGTTCAATATACAATGTGTCCACGTCCAGGCTAATCAGTCGGAGGAACGTCTGCATGGCATTTAGAGCCGGTTCTTATTCGTACGCTTTCCAGTGCCTTTGCCATTCTGCTCATTATTCCTTTTGCACCTTCCTTTTTTCCCATTTATACGCTTCTATGTTCAAAAGAATTTTTGTGAATAGTCCGGGCACGAATTTCAGGTTTAAAACCCTTACTACAACCCTTACTTACAATTATTTATTTATTTTGGCGTAGAAAAACTTATCTTTATCTAATTCTCCTAGATACAGTGTTTACAATATCATAAAGGACGATGCTTACAACTGCCTATGGCTCACTAATGACAGTTTTTCCTCAGTTCTCTTACACACCCCATGACTTTTTTGCTATCAACACAGCAATAGGAAGGTACTCTCGGCTGCCGGTGTTCTGCTCTGTCAAATTGATTATTTGACAACTTGACAACAGAACTCTGTTAAATCAAAGAATACTTAAAATCAAAATGTGCATTTCAAACTTGCTCGAAATCTCATTTCGGACTGTTTGTATCCGAGGATTATTTGGCCGTTCTTAAGAAACGAAAATACATAAGGTAAGAGGGGATACTCAGAAGAAAGCGAACTGATTTTGCGTTGGGGGGAGACTTTTTCGTAGCATGTTCTACCACTATGGGCATACAAAACCACAATTTCTGAGTCAGTAAGCCAAGTGCCACCGCTTAAAAAGGTTCCACCCGGTTTATTTGCATTTTTTAGTGACAGGCCTTTTGCGTGCTCGTCGATTTTGCATTGGCTGATTCTCTTGAAGAAATATTCCGTTGAATCTTGCTTATTAATCAGAAATACTGGCACAGAAACTCTTGATATGTTAAAACTGTCTAGAAAGATGACTCTGATGGGAAAACTCAAAATGGTTAAGTGGTTTTCCCGTTTCAAAAAAGGTTTGTACAACAAACTTGACTCTAGTTCTCCGGTCACAACCCAAAAAGACAAAAAATCTGATATAAATCACAAAATCGTGCTGGAATTTTGTCGATGAACTTTTAAAGAAATTGTGGACAAGTCTGGAGTGACTTAGAGCTTAGCGAGTTTCAACGGAAAATTCGATAATGAAAAGGAGGTCTGCCAAACTTGTGGCTTAACTTCTGACTTCTGAACAAGAACAATGGTGCGTAGAAGCATGCAACACTTTCAAAAACTTGTTCCAAAAAGACCCAACTTCCAATGTTATGACAGGGAACGAATAATTGTGCTCCCGTTAAGACCCTGACCTGAAGTCATCAACCCAGTGCAAGACTTCATGCTCGCCACAGGGCCGAAATACAATACCGCGAGACGACGATACGTGAGCGCGACGAGAGTTTCGCAGCAAATGTCAACCACTTTTCGTAACATGAATTTGTATGCGACATCGTACAATAATTGCGATGCGTCGATGCGAGGCGGGAAATATTCGGAAAAACGAAAATTCCTCGCAACGAGGTGCGTGACGTTTGCCAGATGCGATATGGCACTTGAAAAAAATTTTAAATTCAAACGCGTTAATTAGTTTTTATGTACTAGCGTGATTCTGAAAGAATTTTCAATGAAAATTTAGTGAAACCTTGTAGGGGCTTTTATTTGCTAGACGAAGGAAAAATCTAAATTCAAAATTTTTAAAAAATCAAAAACAATTTCATTTGAAACGTCACCTATTTGACATTTGTCATATGAACATTATTGTTCGTCAAATCGCGTGCATTGTAAATTGAATACGTTGCGTGACGACGAGCGAAAATCTCGTCGCGCTCACGTATCGTCGTCTCGCGGTATTGTATTTCGGCCTTCACCATAAACAAGTTTGTCAAGCGAAATTAAACGCCAAAAAATTTAGACTTGTCTTTTTTTCAGTGGGGAAGGCGTCGTTATTTCGTCGTCAAGTTTCTTAAAGAGGATAAGACAGTTGACAAGGCTTTCTACGTAGAAAACATGAATATATTGCGAAACAATTTACGGTGGGAGAGGACTAATATTTTGCACTCAGGTGACAGGTCCACAATGACGCTCCACCTCACAAAGCCCTGTCTATACTCCGATTTTTGACCAGAAATGGTATGACCTCTATGTCCCACTCCATTTACTCCCCCAACGTTGCTCCCTTCGACCTTTTTTCTGTTTCCCTGGATGAAAGGAGACATGAAAGGAAAGCGTTTGGCCAAAATTACCGAAGTAAAGAAAACAAAACGACGGAGGCGCTGTCGATCACCTCAGCAGTAGAATTGAAAAATGTTTTCAGCGATGGAATAAAATATGTGACAAATGTATTAGTGTCAATGGAGTGTACTTTGAAGAGGATTGAAGGTTTTTTATTTCAAAATTAAAAACATGAGTCAGAGGTCGGCATAGAACAATTAAAAATACAATACATAATTTGAAAATCTTGTACACATATTCCCTCTGTAACTAGATGAGATTAAAGGAGTGTTCAATAAAAGGACTTCGAAACGAAATCTCGGTCTGGATTCCATATTTCTTTAATAGAACAGAATAGTTAATCTTTTTTGAAAAGGCCGTTATTTTCGTAAATTGTTCGATCAGCTCCTCAAGCAACCGACGCATATTCAAAGCGCAGCGTCACAGCTTATTCCCTTTCTTCTCACAGCTTATAACGCAAATCTAGTAGTGCCTCCAAGGACATGAAATGTGACGCAATACGTGATCGTAGTTTTTCCAGTAGGAAAACGAAAATATATTGCGGTAACCAAATTCAGGCTTATACGAGGGTAAATCAGAGAAATGCCTAGGATCTTATAATGATCTCAACATGACAGGATGTTTTTGAAAAGACTCAATTCAGTCTATATAAACTTCAAATGCAGGATGTCAAATGAGACAGGTATATTCATGGATTGATTTATTGAGTGACTGGTTATGTTTGGGATAATGCACGTCAACCTTTAAAGGCTTATCGCCGGCGTTTCTTGCGCAGTTTGTCTGCCTCAAAATTTTTCCAAGAATATTAATGATCTGCTCTGGCTCCAGAAGTCCCACCTCCAATCCAACAAGGAAGGAGCTTCGTATATATTCTCTTTGGAGCTTCCTATGTATTCTCACGGAATAATATGTCGCAATGGTGTCTTCTTTGCAAGATTGCAGATTGGAGCAGTTGTGTGTGCAGACACCTGCTGTTTTCAAGCCCATGCTTATGAGACATCTATCGAGTGTGTAATGATCCATGAAGATACGACTGAGGACTAAGCTTTCTCTTGTCAATTCTGATTGAACCTCGGAAATTTTTCTTGCTTAAAATTCGTCAAAAAGCTTTTTCATTCGAAGCCCTGGAAGTGCACTCCAGGGCTTGCTGTATTCTTTATCATGACTTCATTTTGGAGAACAAAGTGAATTTCATTTTAGTTGCACTAAAGAGTTGAGGACCTACGAGTGCAATTAAACCTCTTTTTCTCGCTTACAGCTTTGCCTACTCATCATCCGCGATAATTACGTACCCTGACTCTTAATATAGGGTAACTATGTGGCGCCACCGCTTTCCCTCCGCAGCACGCAAAAAAGTCGTCGCCAGCAGCTGCTGGTCCCAAGCGATGCCAGCTCCTCGACGGCCCAACATGAACAATACACTGCCCCTGCACTGCAGGTCAACTTGGCACTTCACTTCTTTTTGACGTTCAGTCGGATCTAGGTTAGAGGCGATCGCGTTTGATTCTTCGGTTGTGACATCCAATTCTAGTCGGAATAAAAATCTATTGAAACAAGTGCGGTTTTTTACTACTTGACCAACTATATTGTTTAAATTTTTTTAAATTTATTGATTGCGATACGGTAGACGATATTGATTGCGGAGTTAGAAACGAATTTCATTCTAATCAACAGAAAGTTTAGAATCTTCAAAGCTACTCGGCTATCATATAGGGTAGTTATAGTTCTACCTTTTGTCTATTTTCTGTAGAGCAATGTTAAAGATTTCAGCCAAAAAGGAACTTGTCATACTTCCCGGTTTGTATTACTTGGTGACAGTCCTAACTAACTCCGTAAAATGTCTTCGAAGCATTTGTATACTATCCGATCGCATTCCAACTCATGAGGTTAAAATCAGATTAAACTCTTTATTCTTCTTTTGTTCCAAATGTGTGTCTTCACATTTTTTCGGATAAGCTGGCTGTTGCCGTCATGCGATTCGAGGATACATAGTTAATATGATAAATTTCTGTTTATTTAACCTGGTATATGTGCCCAATTCGGAGGTCTTTTCTCTTCCTTCTTGGAAGGTTGCTGACATTGTAGACGTTTCTATTGCGCTTCCTATCACCAAATGAAGTGACCATAAACTTAAGATATTATTAAGAGCTGCTGTTGGACAAGACTTTATGCTGCTGAACAGGAGCATACAAAACGCTGTACTCGATCGGGTGCAGTCTTGGTCCGTCGTCCAAGAATTTTGCCTGCCACGGCATCACTTCATAGATAATGATAATAGATAATCGGGAAGAAACAGATCAATTTGCGGTACTCAAATAAGCTCTCTTAAAAAAATGCAAACCATCATCTGGTGAGAACTCTTTGCATTTGAATTTAAATTTAATTATGTCAAGGACATGTTATGACATCACATCCTGAAACCTATTTTGGAAATTTATCTACAGATAGAAAAATAACACAGAAATCTAGATACTCTAGAAACACTCCTGCAAGACTCACTTCCTTTATGTCACATCTCATAATGTCTTCAGCAAAAAGACGTTGTTCATTGCATAGACTTTCAATAGCTTTATCCACGGCTGATTTTTCACGGCAATCTTTTGCGCAAACATCGAAATTCTTCATGGATTTAAACATATCACTAACATTTACTCCACTGCTATATTTGAACATTTCAATTTTTCTCTTGAATTAAAAATTAAACTAAATTTTATCTTAAAACAATTTACTAATAAAAACTTTTCATAAAAACTACATAACATAGATGTTCAAACTGATATTTGAGTCAATGACTGCTCAAATAATATTTTGAATTTTGTTTGCCACGCCAGAAATAGAAACACAATCCGTCCAAGCGCCATTTATCCCCAAAAAAACCCAGATTTAGATAAGGACTACATTGCAGCAAAGGCATTTGATAAACATGCCTAAACTTAGATGTGAAATAGAATAGAAACGTGACATATCCTGCAACGAAACTCTAACGAATCCAAAAAGATCTGAATGGTTAGCAGTAAAGTAAACAGAATCTGTTGGAAAAAGGGCCCAACACCTAGTCTAACACATAACCCAGTCAAGTTTTTTACCCCTGGCACAAAGGAAATAAATGTATCCTTAAGTTCTCTCTAACTCCTACCACAAACTCCAAAAACTCTATTGATGTAATAAACGGAGTAATCTCATTCATAACTTTGCGCAGATGTTGCCTAGGTAGCCTCCGTGCCAGGTTTCCTACATGTGGCGCACCTTAAACGATAGGATTTGCAGTGGAGCTTGTGGAGTTTGCTTCATATTTCAGCTGACTTTGCTGACCCAAAGTCCATAAGCGTCAATGAGCCATGGAAAACACGAAAACTCGAAACTAGAAAATTAGACCAGAGTCGACTCGAGTTTCACCTCTAGTAAAATCCGTTGAAAGTACTTCAGTGAACTCTTCTAAATCCATTTTGGAGATAATCCAGAGCATGACTATAGGCCACTCACAATTCATCGGGATGCAGTCTTTTATTATTATTATTATTGTGCTGGGGTCCACTTGCTGGAAATTAGCATAGGCCTGAATCAGCCCTTAGCTCCCCATGTATAGTACTATTGTTAACAGATGGTCCATCCTGTCGTCCTACAGAAACCAAGGAGCTCCCCCAGTTCTGTGGCCGCCAAGTGTTCCAATTCTGTTACGCCAGTACACCTCAGCCAAATAAGGCGTTTGTTGGCCTGACTCGGGCAATCTAGGAGGAAGTGTTCTGTTGTTTCTTCCTTCTTTCTTCTTGGCAGTTGTCACCCGTTTGGATTCCTATTCGGTTGGCATGTTGACCTAGAAGATTATGGCCCATTAATACTTACAATACTTAATTCCCCAGGAGTTGTTTTGTCCTCGTTTTATTAGGGTGAGACCAAAGAGCTCGACTTATCCTGCAGTGGTTCCTGTCATTCCAAGCCGTATCTGTCTCTTTCCAGAGGATTTCGTCTAGTTCCCTTTTTACCGATGCTAGTGGCACTTTAATTGTGTCTATTCTAGTTGCACTTTGGTTTGCTGATCCAGCCATCTCTAGCTCATCCGCTCTTTGGTTTGCCTCTATACCGGTGTGTTCAGGGACCCATGTCAGTTTTTTATTTACTCGGGTTGTTGCGACTTTGAGAGCCTGCCCACAATCCTGCACCAGTTGAGAAACTACGCGGTTAGAGGTAAGCGCGTGCAGTTCCGACTTACTGTCCAAAAGTATTTGTATTCTGCCATTAAGGTTGTTTGTTGTCGCTTCTATACCCGCTTTTATTGCAAACACTTCCGACTGAAAAACTGTGGTGTGGCTCTTCAGTTTAAAACTTCGGTTAAGTTGCGGATGATCTGGCAAAAATATTCCGGCACCGCCTCGCTCCTTCGTTTTGGAATCATCGGTGTATATCATAATTTAACTTCCAGATGTGAAATCCTGAACCGCTTCCCACGCTTCTCTGGGTGGTATGCTGACCTTGTATGAAATCAACAATATGGATGCAGTCTTAATAATTATGGGTGTAATTTGCAGACAATCCCTCACTCTATAGGCTTTCAGTGCAGTTCAGCAGGTACAGAAGACTCCGAAGCGAATGTCATACCAGAGATCATTCCCGCATAACTACTCTTTTAAAAAGTTGTTTTGTTGCCAACATTCATCAGAAGACGCTTCGATCTAGCTGCGATTCAAGGGATTCATTTTCCCCAACAGTCAGGATGTGGCATTCTATGCTACACTATCTAGGTATTGAAGTCACCCCACCACAAGGATCGAATTCACAGGGCTCAAGTCAGCTATCTTCAATCATGGAACCTTCTTTGTAAAGACCTTTGCGTCGTTTGTGAGGTCCTTTCTGTTGTTTGTAAGGACAATTTTGCCTGAATTGGATTTAGATAGACACTGAGTAATGTTAATATTCATGCATCGGATCAGCGAAAGCCCAACCCTCTAAGTTGATTTCTAACAAGGCTATCTCGCACCCCAATGGTGGCAGATTAACCACAAAATTTCCTCCCTGTTGTGGTGTTGCCCACACCACTCCATACTTGATGGTCATTTGACAAAATCACACGATACAAATACTAATGTCCTGTACATTCTTCTTCCTTATATCAAGCTCCGCAGATGTCTGCTGTTTGGACTTCTATTCATTTAGGGCGTTGACCTAGAACATTAAGGCTTGCTAAAATTACCGACAATCTTCTAGGCAGTCTTTTGTCGTCAATTCATCGGGGAGAACTTAGTGAGCTTGGCTTGCACAGCAGACGTTTTGGTCATTCCAAGCCACATATACATCATTTGGCAGTGTCATTCGTCGATTTCCTATCACGTTTTAAGAGTGCTACTTTTATAACATCTATTCAAGTTACATTGTGATTGACTTATAAGGCTCGTCCTTGCTCATACGCCCAGTCACTGACCTATGAGCCATGTTAATTTCGCATTTAGTTCGATTTTTGCGGCCTTATAGACTTGCTTATAGTCCTGTACTAGATATGAAGCACAAAGTTCGAAGTAAATACCTATAGTACCCACTGACTATGCATCCTTTAAGATCGTACTGCCCACTGAAAGACTAAGAAATACTTCTCAAGTCTGTAATTTTTATAAATTTGTTGATTATAGCGAAAACACATTCTGCCTTCCTCATCGCTTCCGATGTGAAATATTATAGCACTTTCAAAGAGGAAGATCTGCATAATTTATCACCTTCTACCAGATGATATGTCAATTCCTTTTGGAATTCTTGCACCCACAGGCTATAGAATTGGAATCCATATAGAATTTCAAAAAAAGTTATGGTCACATCATCCTTCTGCAGGATACAATCATAAGTTTGTTTTACTTTCCGAAACTCTGAAAGGTAAACTAAAAAGTCGAAATAACGGAAGTGTTGTATCTTTTCTCTAATCTGAAATACTTTGTCAAGAACAAAAATTGCTAATTCTGTTCACTAACCATATAGAAGTATTTATTGAACACTGTTTAAAAATCAGTCTCCAGCAGGTGTCAACTGAAGAGAACATTATGACGCGACTGCAATACGAGGACGATCCGATAAGTACTCAGTTTCACCGCCTAATGGGACCACTACCGCAAGAATCGTGTATTACTGTCTCGTAGATGGCTGCTGTCAAAATTTCAGCCGAATCGGACACGTAGTTTTGTTTTGACCGCGAGTGGAAGCGGCCGTGTCCCCGGTATTTAGAAAATAGAGAAAGGACAACAACCGTCTGTGGTTCGATTGCGTTTTTAGAAGGGATATCGCGCAAGGAAATCAAAGAGCACTTGGATGGGTTAATGGTTTAACGAGTTTTCACGTGGCCGTACGTCGGCATCCCGTCCAGGTTCTCTGAAAACATCTACCAAGGAAGGTGACGTGACACAAACTCACACACTCGTATTGGCAGACCACCGGTTGAAAATGCGGTGAATAGCTAAGACAGTGGGCATCTCAACAGACCACTTGGTTCATATCCTCAATGTTATTCTGGGCATGAAATTGCTGTCGACACAATGGTTTATGCGTTTGCTCACTCACGACAGCAAGCGCAATTGTAAAACCAGTTCAGAGCAGTGGCCAACGCTGTGAAAGCGCAATTCGAACGAGTTTCTGCGTCGTTTTGTGAACCCGGGCAAGACATGGAACCGCTGTTTATCACATAATACCAGGGAACAGTCGAAACTATGGACTTCATCTGGTGAACGTGCTCCAAGAAAAACGCCCACTGTCCTATCGGCCGAAAAGGTTATGACCACCGTTTTCTGAGATTCAAAGGCTCTGATCTGGATCTTCCTAGATAAGAGCTAACCGGTCACATGGTTCTACTTTGCCGAATGATTAGGCCGATTCGACGGCAAATTGCAGAAAAAAGGCCCCATTTGGCAGTAAAAAGTGATCTTTCACCGTGACTACGTACCGGCTCACAACTAATAAAACCTGGCCAAATTGGACTACAAGTAGATACCCCATCTAACAGACTTGGTCCCATCCTAGCTTGAAAAACTCATTCGTCAATATGCAGGTATTTGAGTGGAATGAGAAGATCCCGATCCCGACCCCGCAAAGGAGGCCTACTTTGCAGACCTTGAGAAGACCTTTTTTTCAGACAGATTCAAGAAGTAGGAGCATCACTGGGTCAAGTGATACGAATTTAGTGGGGAAATCAACACCGTTTTCAAAATTTTTGCTTTTATTTAGTAGGCTATTATCGAATATTCGATAATGGATCGGTCAGCTCTCGTAGGTGAAGGTATCCGAAAGGAATTATTAAATTCAAGTGGAATAAAGGTGCGGTTGTCTCAGGAAAACAAGCGCGATGTGCTCCTATTACATCGCATATATAAGCATAGCTATTTCTAAGCAGCGGTTGATTCTTCTACAGAATACAGGAGAAGGTAGTTCCTCCATTGGCCCTTTAAGTCCTGTTGTTCTGGTCCATGACAAGCATTAATTCTTCTGAGTAGCTTTCATCAGGATGCTGCTGCATGACGCATCGATTTCAAGTATGTCCTGGGTAATCGTCAGATTCTCAGTTTAGCCCTCACCAATATCAAAGTGCTGATACAATAAGTCCTATCCAGAAGTTAGTGAGTTCATACCGCAAGACTCTTGTTTTCAGGATCAGCTTCGTTTCTTTACAAGATTATGACCTACAACTTGATACTGATAACAATATGGCCGAAAGACTCCCTAAGAAATTGCCTCGGACTCCAATGACAATGTGGCATCTCCGACATCTGGACACAGAATTATGCCTAGATCCTGCCACTCAAGTTGCATCTGGGAACCTGATTAAATTGGGGAAATAGTGAAGGCCGTTCGATCGAAAGCTTAAAGACATTGTTAACTTTTTTTTAATGGATACGCACTGAGGAAGGCTGCAAGTAGTAGCCGAAATATATATTTGTAGTAAAATAAAAAATACTAGCTAATAGAAAAATATTCAACGGGTTTTCTATTAATTAAAGACATTGTTATTGAAAAAGACTATGAATGGTAACAACTTTCAAAACAACAAGAATGCATTGAATATTGATCATTTATTCAAATGAGTTCTTCGGGATTTATCAATGAAAAATCCGAGGATTGAATCATTCCGCATATATTCTAGGTCAAAGCCTTTAATGATCCATTGATATCGAATTTGTTCTTTCAATGAAACTTTATTGTCATGAATTCCTCATTTTGCGATGGTTACATTAATTGCAAAATTACAAAAAATACAATACCAATGATGTCTAAACTTATATCCTTAACTAAACACCGAAAATGACACAATCCTATTTAGTCCAATCACGATCAATCTGAATCGTAATTTTCCTTGATTTGTTTATTTTGTATTTCACGCAGATTCTTTTCCACTGCATCATCCATAAGTACTTTAAACTTTGCCAAATTTCTGCGCATCGAAGGGCCTAGCTTATGTTCGCCTAATTTAAAAAAGGGTGCAGCCTGCAACGGTGGATCAACGGTCATCGCTTCTTCAATATATTCACGTTTTGTTTCCTCTGATAAGTTCTTCCATTCGGCCCCAGCTGTTTTCGTAAGCTCCTTAACCGTATAAAAATCGCGTTCCATACGAAGTTGTCGGACGTAATTCAAGAATGGATTTCTCGATATTTTCGACAATCTTTTAACGAGATACTTTCGGCTCGATGGCTCATGTTCGCTGAATTGATGTGTTTTGCCATTTCGATTTAGTATACCGTTAGGGATGGGTTTTCTCCCGTTTCCATTTTGGAATCCATTATAATATCCATTTTTCTGATTCCTTTGAAATTGTTCATTATTATGGCCGTTTTGTTTTTTAACCCCATTTCTACCATTGACGACCCCATTTTTCTTTCCATTTCCAGTTCTTTCAATGTCATCTGTGTCCTTTGGACTTTCATCTGCATTGAATACATATGATATATCTGATTCTGATGAGCAAGCCATTATCCTTCGCTAAATTTAATAAATTTACTGGAAATTTTTGTAATTAAGATTTTTCTAACTTCTAATAATTAAGATTTTTCTTTTTTGACATAAGACTTTGCAAAAATGACAGATTTAGCAATTTAATAAAATCGAAAAACACAGCAAACTTTATGGGGTACATTTTGATTCTTGTTAATTCTTCATTTTTTATTTTTTTATTTATTTAATTATTTTCCAATGTTTTTATGAAATATTTATCCATATTTGTGTCAGTTTCGAATTTTTTAGCAATATAGACAGCCATTGCTTATATTCAATCACTGATGAGGACTTACTCGCTCAAATTTCTTTCGTTTTCTAACTCAATACTGAGGTTTTGACAACGATTTCGACTGAAATACCTTTAGAGCAAAAAAATGCATTTATGAGCAAATATGCTCTACGAAAGCAAGAAATAACTTCGCAGAAAAACATCGCAGATGTGGCTTTAAGGTTTAAGAAGATTCAAGAAAAGATATGAGAATATATTTTAACAATTACTTTAAAAGCTTGCCACGGCTAGAATACTTGTGAAAACTAGTATAGTTAGGCTTCTATCGGCAAACGTTGAAAAATTATATCAGATTGAAAATTACCTACTGACAAAGTCATCGTCTATAAAACAGAGTCTATTCAATTGTGTATGTTGCTGATATCAACGGTCTGGATGTAGCAACCGTAGCCTGGAAAGATAGTCAGGTATTTATTTTAGCGTCAGGGATTGTAGGAGAAATGTCAAAAGCACAAGTGAAGATGTATGACAAGATGACCAAGCAGTAGCGTTGATCTACGAATCACCTAAACCTGAGAACAAAACCCGAAGCCGTTTCATTTATTAAGTCTGGCTTATTGTAGTGTTTCAATGCCGTCAGTCAGTCGTCAAAAGCGAACAAAAAGGAAGTGATAATAAAGCGTTCTCTTTATCGTCCACGTTTTCTGATTGTATGTACAGTGAGAGTCAAAATAAAGTGTACACTTCATTGCAACAAACATTTTTCTTAAATTCTGACCACCATACTTAACTTCATAAATTTTTTGATGATTGTTTAAGTTCTCATTGAGATCTCTTTTATATAGTTAATCAACACTTACAGTTATTTTACAACAACAAAGAATATGTACGAAAAACCAAACATAGTCCCATTTTCACGCATCAAAATAAAGTGTACACATAATACAAAAGGCTTCGCACTGGAAATTTTCCAGGAAAATCAATCCAGTTATCTTTGGTATTTTGCAGCCGTGGTGATTTATCGTCTTATAAGTTAACTCGTGCGTGTCAAGTCTGGTGATTAGAGTGGAAAAAATTATATTATATTTAAATTAGTGAAAATGGGCAGGCAGACCTCTTTAGAAACGCGAGAACTTGTTTTAAAATTTAGAAACGAAGGGAAATCTTTGTGAGAAATAGCCTCAATAATTAATCGAAGCCATAACACAGTCAAAAAAATCATTGACAAGTTCGAGATTTTCGGTACTTTAGAAAATCGGGCAAGTGCTGGTAGGCCAAAGCGGCTAAGTGAAAAGGAAATACGCACATTTGTAAGAACGGTTAAACAAGAACCGAAAACGAGCGCAGTGAAAGTAGCGGAAGACATCTCAAGGTCATCAGGACGCAATGTTAGCGCAAGCACAATCAGACGAGCCTTGCAAAGTAATGGGCTATTTGGTAGGATACCCAGAAAGAAGCCACTCATATCGAAAGCTAACCAACAAAGACGCCTTGATTTTGCCAAAAAGCATGAAAATCGTCAGAATTCATTTTGGAGAAATGTTTTATTTAGTGATGAAAGTAAGTTTGAAGTTTTTGGCAAGAAATCTCTAACTAGGATATGGAGAGGAAAAAATCGGGGGTTCGAAGATAAAAACATTGTATCGACAGTAAAACAGGGTGATGGTGTGGGGGTGTATGGCGGCAAATGGAGTTGGCAGATTGGTATTCGTTGATAATACAATGAATAAAGTGAGATACCTGAATATATTGAAAGAAAATTTGGGTGCTAGCGTGGAAAAATTGGGGCTGGATCGCTCATGGATATTTCAACAAGACAACGACCCCAAGCATACCGCCAAAATAGTTAAAGAATATTTGCTTTATCATGCACCTAAACAATTGGATCACCCCCCACAATCACCGGATCTCAACCCCATTGAACATTTATGGGAACATCTGGACCGGCAAATACGAAACAGGAACGTCACTAACATAGGCAACCTAAAAAAGACTTTACTGAAAAATGGGAACATATTTCACCGGAAGTGACATCAAAATTGGTAGAATCAATGCCAAGACGATTAAAAGCTGTTATTAAGGCGAAAGGCAAACAAACCAAATACTGAATGCTTGATTTTGAGTTTTATTTTTAAGTTTTATTAGAACTGTACACTTTAATTTGACGCTACGATTATGGATTATTTTTTGTTTTCGGCGTATTATTTTCGTATCCATGAAATTTTCTCTTAACTTACTTTGTTGACTATTAAAGTATGCCTTAATAGCTTAAAAAGGACTACAATATGTCATAAAACCCCATTGTAAAAGACCAAACTACATGAAAATTATGTTCAAAACATGCTGTACACTTTATTTTGACGCTCACTGTATGCCTTTTAATAGTCGTTATGCATTGTTTAACTGTCAAAACCAACCGGTAAAAATATCTCACCCGATTATATTTGGCTGATGTGTGTCATCCAGAATTGTGTTTCATCGTATACTTGACTGAGCCATGGCTTCATGTGAGAAACCGGACTTTTAGGCCGCCCCCCATTTCCGTGAGTACTGTTACATGCATCTGCAGCCTTTTTAGCGATTATCCTGATTTACTCGGTCTCATCGAGTCCATCAATACACCCAAGCATTTCATTAATTCGCTAGCGCTTTCTCAGTATGGAAAGGCATCACTTTGGAAACGCTTCTATATCAAGATAAATACCTCAAGTTTTCCAAGCAAAAGCTCAAACCTGCGAGCATTTTTCAAGTTTTTCAATAGCTTATTGCACATGCTCGACCTGACATCCCAAACCGTAACAACGGCCGTATAGTCCCATCTGGCAGATCAAGCCTCAATAGTCCATCCAGCCAAGGATAAAGCTCAGTGTGTCACCTGATGTTACTGTCATTATATAACTTCTTCCATTTGTGTAGTAGAGCAGGCTGTGTTACTTGTGATAGTCCCTCAGAATTTTTATTGCATATTCTGGCATTTGAAAATAATTTCCAGACAATTCCAGCATATCCAGCATGGTTAAATGCTTTTTGACGTCCTGTATAACCAACTGGCGAACTCATCATGTTGGATAGTTTAATGTCTATGCACGCTGAACGGTAATCATCACTTCTCCGATTTCATCGAAGGTGGGGCAACTTCTCCAAACTCATACTGCGGTGGAGCCCTGATAAGATTTCAGGGAAATTTGTAGCCATGTTCGGCATGCACAGCTGTCAATATGTAGTTGACAACTCAAAATTTTCTTTCACATGCTAATCAGGATGGTTTGCCTTACCTTCCAACATATGTTATCATATACCAGTTCACGCAGATATGGATTGAAGGACTTACCTCCGCAGGAATCCTATTAAGATGTAGAAAATCCACTACCTGCAGTTTTTCCTTTGTAAAAAGTCAACATTTCATCGGTATTTCACTTTAACCAGACTAAAATGAGGCAAAATGATAAGCGAATGAGCCCGCCGGATTTTCACCGAGATTTCCGCCCCCTATGGTTAGGGTGACCCATGGGCGTCAAGCTAGTTCGTAGCCAAGGCCCCGTGGATCCCTGCTTATATGATCTACCAGCTCCTCCGAAGGCCTTCCCTAGCTGAATTACAAACTGCTCTTCCCCTTGCTGGAAGTTTTCTTGGAGTTTGTGACACTCCTTTGACTTTTCAGTAACTTCAAATGACCATTTCTTCAATTGAGACTGGGTCCACGAAACTGGGGACTTTTATAATCGGCAATGGTGATTACTGAATTGTGGCTACCAGAATTGTGGCTTTACAAGTCTTATACGCAAGTCGTAATATAAGGTAGAAGAGGTAAGATAGAATGGCACGGCCTCGAATTTTTGGTAACCCCTACCGTTCATCGACCGTTCGTTTCATTTAACCACAATTTTTAACACCTTATATGTGTGTTTCTCCTCGTCAGTCATTGTCCTTGATTACTAAGATTTATCTGCTTTCTCCATTAAGGAGAGCAATGGATATTACGGCTGCAATAACCAACATTTCCGCCTCAAGAACTGTTCATTATAAACATGCTATGCACACCGCCCAAAGTTTCCGTGAATCCGCTAGTTATGTTCAGTGTATTTCCTTGTTGAGCAGCGACTACTTAGGCCTGATAAAAAATCATATTCTTTTTAAGCTTGATACTTCTTCAGCCTAGGACCTTATTAGCCCAGAGAAACTCAGCTTTAAAGTAAAGATTCCAAGAATACGTAATTAAGCAAACGGGTTTTCAAAAAAAGGCATCTCTGCGTTACCTATAGCCAATGGGGGATTTGCTCCAATTGATCCACTTTCTGATAAGTCTGCATACTGTTAAACTAGAACTTGCCTGATTTCAATCTATGCTCTCTGGGCTGTTTGTGTTAGCTTAAGACACTTCCTTTACTGCTCAGAGATTTTATTTGACCACGATTACAGTAGAAGTTCTCCGATAGGGCCCTGATAGGAGGACATATATGATGTGTAAGCAGATGTTATTCTGTGCAGAGGTAGAACTCATGGTTGAGTTGTGTGTTGCACTCGGAAGAATGCAGTTCTGAATTCAGATGATAGAGGTTTCAGACCTATCAAGGTCCCTGGCTTACGACTTCATTCCAAGAAGTTGCTCGGCAAATTTGCTAATCGGCTATTGGAAAGTGGTCTAAGAGATGCTACTCGTTGGAAGTACTGGGGCTAACTATGCTGAATTGGCTAACCTATCGCTGCTTAGCGAAGAGGACGAGTAGTATACTGATGTATCCAGTATTCATCGAAAAGTCCAGGATTTCAAAATAGAAATGGTTTTATGTGGGTTCGAGATCCGGTAATAACATTTTTTGTTGTACCTGGGATGGTAGTAGCTTATTATAACTTTCAAAAGGGATCGATTATGTAGAAAAAGGTAGGTCGAGCACAGTGGCTGAAGTTCTTATGAGGTGGATTTTAGAGTTATAGTAAGTAATTCAATGATGTAACACAACATTGAATCCTAGGATGAAACGTATCCCTTAAATGGCAGTATCGTTCGCAACTTCATGTACGCCTTTTTGGAGAACCAGACACGGAAAACTTCTGGGATATTGGTAGTCAATCGGAATCGGTGAATAATGATGAGAATGACATAAACTCCCATGAAAAATTCAACGAGTTAGCAGTCCAAACGAGAAAAATAACTACCTGACAGGGTAAATTTCGCCCAGAAAAAATGTTTGTGGTATGTCAACAAAAATAAATCCCCTAAGTCCACGTCGAAGCCAGGAATAGAGATCCATAGAGTGGGCTGTTAGTTAACCATGCAGAAACTCCGTGGTCTATAGAGACGCAGCTTGCTTAAAGCGAAAAAATGGCCAGTACGGTATGGAGTCTCTCCCCAACACATTACAAACGTGTTGAAGTAGTTCATGAGAAAACGACAATAAACTATGATAGTTTCTAGGGATAGTTAACTTAACTATTCCTATAGTTTAACTATCCATTCTTTATAAGGAAAGTATTCAAACTAGCTGTTCGTTCCATTATACCAAAAAATACTTCGTGGCCATACGGGATCCCTGCGAAGATATTGGTGAAAAATGTTTGTCCTGACTTTTTGTTCAGTACTTTACTACCAACAGTTTTCCCGAAGCAGTCGCAGATGTTAATCCTCGTGCTAATTTACAAGGAAAAAGGAGACTTCCAGTCTCTATTCACATACCGGCTTATATCTATACTAGATATGACTGAAAAAGTGTTCAAGCGACTCATAAGAGGAGGACTTACTGGCTTTGTTGATGCCGCTGCGGCGTCTTTTCTAACGGTATTCCAGCCTCGAAATAGCCACCGTAGTGCAAAATGATAACTGGGCGTGAACAGATGGAGGCATAAGGTGGCGCCAATCGATGGAAGCTCTTCAACTTCTACTCTCAGAGGCATGGTAATTATGATTCGCTTATGAGACGCGAAGGTCACACTTCACACCCACCTACCTCTTTCCTAAGAAGTTACCAGTGACTGGGAGTTTTATGTAAGATTTAAGACACATCACAAGGCGCTGTATCACTGTAATTGATTGAAATCGTTAAACCAAATATTAAAAATATTTATTTAAACAATTAATCGTTGAGTTATTATAAAACACGCTGAGTTACCACAATGAGCTACCAATAGTGTTGAATAAATTTGCTGGAGGTTGTAGCGTACACGAATTTATTTATCAACCCCTTGCATCATGTTGTTGAATATATTTGAGTATGTTTTGAGCTTTCTTAACCTCCTTTTCGATTTGGTGCACTAAAACGAAAGACAAGGACAATAATTTTTGAAATTAACGATGAAAAATTTATCATCATACATTTTACTACTTTCGAACTGTATTCTCGCTCTCCAGGGCAATTCTGTCTTCCAAACCCTTTCCATACCGGATGTTTCCTTTTGACTAACTTCTTGCGAGCCTCGACACCTGCGTCATAAACGACTTGATGTAAGAACAGTAGCGATTTGAAATCAAGTTCTCCGATTCCGCGTTCCATTATCTTTGAACATAAAAGTTGTAAATATTTATCTCTCCGCAGACGTTCAACCTCTTTTCCGTCGATACCTCGCAGGTTCTTAATTGAATCAGGTAACTTATGCAGATCCTTTGTCAAAGATTTTTCTGCAGATTGGTATTCGATTTCATCAGATGCATCTTTCCTTTCCCATGAATTCAAGCATGCTTTTGACGGTCGAAAAGAATTTCTTCTAGGGCGAATTATTGATTGCTTTTCTGGCTGGAAGGGAGAATCAAGCGTATTCACACGTAATACGGCTTCCACTGATGATGCATGTGAGCCATAATTATTGGGAGAACTCATCAGTCTTTCAATGACTTGTCGTGCCGCTGTCAAATCTAACTCATATTTTCTCAATTTCAACTCATACTCTTCGATGATGTGTTGCGAGCATTTCAGTTGATCATTCAGCATTTTCTCCCCACTCTTCTGTGCCTCAAGTTGACCATGTACATCATTAAAGTCCTGATTTAGTTTTGCAACTTCGTTGGCTCGATCTTTGATGCTTTCTTTGCTGTCAACCTTTTGGATAGCAATTTTTTCTTTACCCTGGATTAACTCATGTTTATCTTTCTCCAACTTCTCAATTATGCCCTTGTACTGACCAACTTCTTGCGTTAATTGATCCACTTGTGCCCTTAGTTGTGGGCCGAAATAATTTTTCAGGAATTGCTTTTGAATATCTGCGAAAATATTGAGCTTCTTTCGTAAATTGAAGTTTTCCGACAATGTTCTTTCACGTTCTCTCTCAATCATCTCCAAAGATAATGCCTTTCTATCAGCAGATAACTTGGCTTCCTGGGCAACTCGCAATGCTTTTTTGGAAAATTGAATCCAGTCTCTTTGATCCAAAGGGTCTGAAGGCTCAACCAAAAGCTTAAAACTGTCGGCTGGCTTGGATAACTGGAGGATGCAAAATCTGATATCATTCCTATAGCTGTCAATCATACTTCGGTACTCTTGATAGTCTCTATAGTTGCTCTGGTTTTGAATTGACAGATTGGAAATCAATGTTTCTAAGTTGTCAATCCGCTGAGTGGATGTCAGACTAGAAGTTCTTATAAGATTTTCTTCGACTCGTTGACCCTCTGGCTGTGATATAAGATCGTGAGTCATTGAATAACTCCTTGGAGTACTTTCTAACTTTTCCACTAAAAGCGCATTTTGTTTCCGAAGTGCGGCAACTTGATTGACCAACTTTTCGATATCAGCACGTTCGTTTAAGAGTTGTTCTTGGTACTTGTGATATTGCATGAGTTTTGCTTGTGTTATGTTCAGCTGAACTGTGAAATGGTTAACGGCCTTAATTAAATTAAGGTTCTGCATCTGGTAAATTTTCAAAATACTTGAATCGCTTTGGCTTGAATATATTGTTGTTACGGCTGTTCTATTTGGTATGCATTCGCCAACGTTTGTTTTGCACCTTCCAGTTTCGAAGCTGCTACCTTGTGCTAGGTTTAGATATTGGCCCTGATATCCATCGCCTTCATGAAATATTGTTCCATCATCGACTTTGAAATTATCTTCATAATAGCGGCGATACTCTATTGAATACTGCGATAGAATTTCATTAGCTCCTTCGCGGTTATAATACTTGTACTTGCTTTCGTCACGGGAATGTGTTTCCTTATTATCTCGTTCTCTTGTTTGAGATTTCTCACAACTGTCAATATCTGAAACACACTCTCCTAGTTTGTTGTGAGGTGCATCGTGATCCTTTTGACTTCCACTAGCAATACTATCCTTATTGTTGTAGGTAGTATAATCTTCTGCGAAATCTGTACCACTATTATCTTCGTCCTGTTGTGACATAAAAACAGTTGAACCATCTCTATCGATCTTCGGAACCTCCTTTTTATCCGGGGCTGCATTCGCTACTTCCAAAGGATCGCTCTCCTTCTCCGATGGAGATTGACACTCTGTTGTTGATTGTAGAGATGGTTGACTGACACATGGTGGAAATAACAGTTCCGAAGGAGGACTAGGAGGAGGTGTACTTGGAGAAGTTGGAACTTCAGTAGTGGATAGACTAAATATAGACAAAGATTTTGATTGTGGCCTTGGAGGTGTCGCAACCTTACACACGTCCGACTGGATTTTGCCAATTTGATTTCTGTACTCTCGCGCTACCCTGATAAGATATTTTATATCCAATTTCAATTTTTTATTGCCTGTTATCAAACGATTTTCTGAGTCTCTACACATTTGTAAATAGAACTCTTTCTTGATGGCCATCGAACGAACGCTTTCCAATCGGTTTTGAAGCTCGGAAACTTTGACAGTCTTAGCTTGGCAACAAAAATGCTCCGAAGGTAAAGAGTCTCCATGACACCTGCAAACACAGGCTCTAATTGCTTTGAGTTCCATTTCTATGCGTTGCACGTTTCTAGAAGATTCAAGTGCAAAAGTTTCTATCTTAGTCTTTTTCTTCAAATGACATTGTTTTAACAACTGAAATTTATTGATTTGATCGGAATAAAGTTTAATTTTGTCCAATAGATTAGCAGTTTTCTGTTGAATTTGCTTCTCTCGTTTCGCAAAAAATTCTCGTACTTTACTTTGTTGGGTCGTTTTCATACATTTGTCAGCGAATTGTAAGTTGCCGCCACATGACTCGGTGTCAGAAGTATTACATGTATACGGTTCACATATGTTGGGAGAAGAACCAGGACACAGACATCTTGCACCTGGTAAACAACACTCTGCAAATCGTGTATAACCAATAACAGCGGCGTCAGTTCCTTCATGTTGAGCCAACGCTTTTGAAACTTCATCCTGAAATCAATGACTAAATTATTTAATCAATATCATTGTATCAGAGAGTGAAATACCAGAAGCAAATAAAGGGTCCTTTCTAGAGCTTTGAAATTAAATAAGGATTGATTGTTTTGATTGCAATCAAAAAGAAAAGCATTCATTGAAAAGGTAATGTTCTACTATTTTCAATTGAATATGATCACTTCTACAGTTCGTAAGCGCTAAATATGCCGCGGAGAACATTTAAACGAGGGATCCAATTTGCGACTTCTCTAACCAATAATTTGGTCCGTATCTCGACCATAACACAGCAAATCTTGTCTTCCAAATGGTCAAGCGTTTTGGGCTTGTCAGAGTAGACGAATGATTCGACGTTTCCCCGCAAGAAATAGTTTAACTGTGTTAAGTCACAAGACCTTCACAGTTCACAGTCACAGTTAGTTCACAGTTAGTTCACATGTCCAAAACGAAAAATTAAGCGCTCACAAATGCTTCTTTCAATAAGTTGATGGTTGCACGGTCTGTTTGGCTTGTCGCGCTTCTCCGTTGAAATCAGAGGTCACCTGCACTGCGACAGCTTACGAGCGCAACCTAAAAGTCTCTAATCATGGCACTTTAGCGGTCACCATTAACTGTAATGTTACAACAGTCAGTACAGCAGCATATTTTAAGACATATGCACCAATGATTCCATTGTTCCATATAGCACACCAAACAGTGGCTTTTTCAGATGTAAAAGTGTTTGGACAAGCATTTTGACGGGAAGGCTATTGAATAGCCATTCAACCAGAAAAGCGCCTAATCATTTTATTATCAAACAACCGATTTACCACAAAAAAAATAAAAGACTAATTTGTCTAATATGAGCGTACATTTCATGTAACTCTAATTTAGTGAAAATACACATGAATCGACAAGTACTCCAATGCAGTCTCACACTGGATTCATGGGATTCTAAGACTTGGCCCGTACTTGTCTTTAACGTGAATCTACTGACCCTCACGGGCACGCTGGATTGCGACGTTTATGGAAAGAATATGCTGAGGTGATGCAATAATTAGTCTGTGCTAATTGTTGCATCAGCAAAAATCTAAAGTATGCATTTGACACTTGCTCGCATATGCTTGATTGATTAACATAAAAAACGCGAGTGACGGAAATGCAAATATGATCCGTTGCATATTAAATTTGGAATTTTTAAATTAGGGTTCAGAGATATGCAATATGATGATCAAGTTAAAATAAGCTTAAACCGTGAGGGCTTTATACTATGTACTGCAACACATAATCGCTCAACAAAATTTCCTTATACAATTCGAGATCTATAGCAAATTGTTCTTGGGCCAAAACACCGAATCGACACCTTGCCCTGTAGTCGTTCGACTTCAATTCTTCCTACACGAGTTGGGTTTGGTAAGCTTTAAATCAGAGATCCTTCCTTAAAGTTTTCCATAATGTAGATGAATTTAATTATTGAGCGCGATTTCGAATGGACTCACTTGGACCTAAATTGAACGTCTGGATGGAAGCGTATTATCAGTCAGAGCAAACTTGGCGCGGAAACGATCCATGATTAATCGAATTAATAGTGTTGATGGACGATTATGTGGACCTTGATTTGCGGAGTGGATGGCGAGTTTCTTGAACTCTTATTTTTCTAAAATAAATCTGCACAAATTACTGACGTTGCCGCGGCGCCTACTTATCTATGACTAAATAGCAAACCATACTAACAGTCAAACGTAGTTTGACAGCTGTCAAATCACGCATCGTATGAAAATGTGTTGCCAACTTAAAATTTTATACCTTTAAAAAAACACCCTTTAAAAAAGTTTCCAATTCTTCATTAAATTCATTTTCCAAAATTTATCTCAACTCGGAGATTAAGCCACTTGGCCTAGTATATCCCACTCGTTTGCCACGTTTGCATCCATGACCCATTTTGTTGTTAGTAAGGGAGCATTATCATCGAGAAAAGAAAAGACTTGCATATGTTTGCATATTCAAATTATTTTGAATGTATTGCTCGATTCAAATTGATCACTTGTTGTTGCTAACGATCAGTGTTAACGGTTTCATCAGGCTCTAGTACGTCGTAATAATTAAAACCTTTTGATACCACCAAAAGTAGGGCAATGTCTTTTTTCCAAGATAATTCGGTCTTGCAGTAGGCGTGGATGGTTCGCCTAAATTCATCTAAGTTTACAACGCTTAGGATTTTGATTATATATCCAGTTGTCATCACCTGTCACTATTCGGTGATTGTCATGATCGGTGAAATTTTTTTAAACCACTCAAAGCTCTGATTTTTTCCAAGAGCATGTTCTCCATATGCTTATGCTTGTCAAAGTACAATTTTGCATCCGTTTTATATAAATGATAACAGAAAACCAATGCTATCCGCAAACCACAGGTCGCAGGCACAGAACTCGACAGATTTGATACTAAAGGGAAAAAAAACACCTGTGCCTGAAAATTAAGTTATTGTGTGTTGACAAACTTCATCCACTATTAGGAAGATAGCACTGCATAACTGGTGTTAAGGTCCTTAAACTGGTAGGGAGCACCATTGATATGGAAATTCCGGTTTCAAACTGCTACACCTGGTATATTTCCGTGGGAATAATCAACAGATTTGAACTAAGAAAGGGATATATTCGACGTTAGTAATGGCATTCAATCTACAGGTGGACATATCGCATTAACGTCCTCCGAAAATTCTTAGGCACTCACAATGCCTTAGATATAAAACGACGCTGGAAAAAAGTATTTCTCACATACATTTAAGTTCCGAAAGACAGAGATCGCGGCCTTGCTAAACTCACCAACCTCACTGGCATTGTTTATCTCTTTCTATTTGAAGCGGCCTGAGAGTGTTATGGCTGCGTAATCTTGCGGTACGATTATGCTATGGTGATAGCACAAAACAGCAATCAAATTTTCGGGGGCTTCGTGCAAAAAGGACAAGAACAAACTATATTGGGTAAATAATTATATTGTAGTTTCACCCAAACGTTGCATGCATTGTATGTTCAACATCTGTCCACTGTGTGCTATAAGGATAGAATTTTTATTCCGAAACACATTTTTGCTAATATTTTGACTGAATAGTCGTTCAGCATAAAATAAAAGAATGCTCGTCCACTTTGCGCAGAATAAAATGATAAGACCTCCTATTGATCCTCGTGGCATAAGTAGGACATTACTGCGAATGAAATGGAAGAATGGAAAGGTAATGGAAGGTAGGGCTGTCCGGCTGTCTAATATTTCGTAAAGCGTCGATCCTTACCATTTGGCTGTACCTACTTGAAATCAAGTTTTTTGTGAGATGAATATGCTCCAATATTTTCGAAGAAACTATTTACTTAAGGTGATACGTGCGTGTCCAAAGGCCAGGATACAGCTTGAAAGCATTTAGCTTGAATTATCCTTCCAGGTGGTTGTGCTATTATTGGCAATTGGCTTGCCGTGGGATCTTTTTCCAGTACAAGTGATTTCAAGGAGAAAAGTGTAACGGTCATAAAGTGTTAACCGAAGAAGATTGGCTGCAGTTATCAAGTAAAGTACGACCGCGTAGAAATTATATTATATGATAACAACAGGTAACTGAAGACAGCTAGGCTGTTATTTTTCATATGACCACTCCACTACACATTTTGGGCAGTTAGTTCCCTTCTCCGAGAATGATACATTTAAATATGTTCCCTATTGTAGCTATTTGATCAGGCTTAGATGCTAGCGTATACCGAGTATTTCATAGGATGTAAAGGGATCCAACCATGACTTTTCAAGACTTTACACATGTGGCCCAGTTGGCCACAGAACTCTAGCATGTCTAGAGTACACGAGAGTGATACAACATAACAATCAACTTGCTTTATGTTTAATTGATTCCCTAAATTTGACGGTTTTAGCTCTTAAAAATTGCGAAAGATATTCTGGTATGGTCAGGTTGGATTATCCAGTGCTAGGACTCGTGTTGTGCTCAAAAATACCAGGTCACACCTATAATCTTATACTATGGTCTACATGTTTTCCATACGTTTAGAGGACGTTTCTCGAACCCATTCTCGAACCAACGTTCTCACCAACCAACTAAGTACTGCTGCCAGGAAAGGCTATGCTCAAAAGCTGCACATTGTCAAAGGAACAAGTTTTTGTACTCAGCTTCTAAAAGCTGTTTGGACTCCAGATGAACCGAGGTATGATTCACACTAACAGGTTTCACCGGCAATGGCCCTGGGTTTGCAACGTATGGATAAGGTTAGGATTGTTTGTGGCATGGACCGTGCTAGAGCAAAAAAATCAAAAATCTGATAGATGGATCATGGGACATCCTCTGTTGGGTTTTGCAGACTTTTTCTTGAGCAGAATGGATCTCCGTTCTCTTGCCCGCAAGTGACGTACCTTTGGTAAAGGACGCAATTCATGTCATGCTCGAAGTTCTCGCAACAAAAGCTTCGGGTTAGGTTAACCTTTCTGAGGTTTTCGCATGTTGTTTCAGGCTATCTTAAGCTTCAATAGCTCTAAGTTCAGAACAAATTTCATTTTAACTATTTTGCGCAGGCTTTCCTTTGGTTCAAAAGCAATTTTTGAAGAGAATATGACGGACGCGCTATACATTATTTGGCTTATAGTTGCCGATCTGAAAATTACAAGATGCACAATTTTTACGATTTTTAAATTTTTACAGGCTGTTACGAAACTAGAATTGAAATAAATTGTCGAAGGACCGAACAACCCATGGAAACGCAAAAATTTCTAAAGATTACAGAACAGAATAAAAGGAGAAAATAAATATCTTACCGCAACCGAGTTCTCCGTCTCTTCCATTACAGCCGCTGCGAATACATTGTACTCTTCATGAATTTTCTTCAATTGGTTTTCCATTATCGCTGAGATTTCCTTCGTGTTATCTTCATCAGCATTTATTCCAGGCATTGCTTCTGATCTCATAAAGAACGACAAGGGACTTTCGCCGGCTCTCATTTTCAGTTATTTTTAATTTATTTATTTTCATTTATTTACTTCAGCATAGTTGAAATTAAATAGCAAAGAAGGTATCGTTGAAAAGCATTTGTTATAATTTGTTACACGTAAATTACAAGCTGTTTATTTTTAATTTCGGAGTTAATTTATTGATAAAATTTACTTAAAATGGGACAGGACTATTTAAATTTATAATAACATACGAATTTTAAATGAATAAAAAAATTATTAAGCAGTTTTAAGAGCAAACTCTTGCATGTCTTATTAAAATTGACGTCTAAAAAATCTGGAAAAAAAATTTGACATTAAATGAAAATTTGAATGAATTTGACAATGCGAAAATTTATGTGATTGAATGGTTGCTTTAATATATCATCAAAATTATACAATTTTTTCAAATGTCTTTTGTGAGCCGATTTGAGTTTTTTCAGCAACCATCTCTTCGAGTTGTCCCGGAGACATCTCAACCAGACGACTTATCTGTCCTTTAAATCCTATGTTTTTAATTTGGATAAACAATATTTATCCGATTCTCGATTGAGCCTTAAGTTCACTTTCAGTCATGATGACTTGATTAAGGATGGAATCAAGTTCATTATACAAACAAATTTATTCCTACGCCTGCACATTCCCACTCATAAGGGGCGCTCCTAGCAGTGCACAATCTACATTGAAGTTTCAGTTTGTCGCGGAATCGGTAATAAAATAACGCAGACTAATTTGTAAGTCGTACAGCTTTCGCAACTGTCTCTACCCTTTCCACATAATCTCATATATGACACTGATTCTAACAATTTCAAAAAAAAATTCCGAAATTTTTCGAAATAGACCTCTTCCCAGGTCTAATATCGGTGATTGTTTCAACGACGGGTATTTCCGTATCTAAGGCACTTGAAATACCAACGAAGTATTGCTCTTCGCCATATCTGACAAACTGACAATCAACCTACCCGTTTCTCAATTTGTTCCTCTTTAATAGCTTTTCGGCTTCCTTTTCTGGGGGTTGACTATCGCCATGCGATTACCCATATTTATGGGTAAACGCGTCCCCTCTATTTCGCAGTCAATGTCCCTTTTTTTGAATGTGCTCATAGGCTCGAAAGAGGCTATTGTTGCTGTATTTTCCGAGGGCTCGTTTGACTTCCTCATGAAACGCTTCTTTATTATTTGAATCTGGTCCAAGCTCAACTAGTAGATCCTTGGACCGATTTGGCCGTACAGCTTTGATCGCAATTTTGATGTCTTCCGGTTTAATCCTCAATTTATCGCAAGACATTCGCATGGATAGCACTGTCTATGGACTTAACCAGCAGTGTCTGCCCTAGAGGTTTTTCACGCTTTTTTCTGCCCAATAGATTTTTGAATCTTTGTTTCTTTGGTTATATGCGGTGATTCTTTGTATTTTGATTCATGTCCTTCAGCGCTTACCAACTTTAGAACGCTTTGTTAACTGCATTCTTGGCAGCTTTGGATAGTGCCGTCTAAAACCCCTCTTCCATCGCATTTTGATCGTTCGACGCCCTTCCCTCGTGCTTTTTCCGTTTATCTCGATCTTCTTTGAATTGACTGTAGGCCAACCTTTTGCTGGGAGTGGAAATCGGAATGACTTCTGCGCTGCCTAAGGAATGAGCTTGTTGGTCTCCCTCTGCCTTCAGCCACATGCGTCTATAGTATGCTTTTTGGGTAAGGTGGTATTTCAACTCCAAGACTCCGTTTTTATCTTCCTTGTTAACGTTCGTTTGTGCATCCCATGTGGCTATCAAATGTTTCATAACCTCTTCCATTTTCTCTACATGATCCAAGAAAATCGAAATGCTCTGTGTCTGCCATGAAGGAATTTCTTTATTTGTGTACCGTGCTTCTGTTGCCAACCACCCACTGACAATAATGGCAATAGTGGCAATAATCATAGGTTTCACAACCGTTTAACATTTCTCTAACGTGCATTCGTCGCCATATTGCAAGAGCCTCTGCTCTTCTTTTTTTGGTCACTTTGGTGTGCGCATGGTTCTTCTGCTGTGCCAGAACGCAATTAGAATTTCTGATTGTACCATATTTTCCAGTTTTCGTCCTTCGGTTTTTAAATGTTTCAACTCTGTCGTAATCTTTTCTTTTTCATTTGATTTGAATTTGATTTCATTGATTTGAAAATTTGGTTTGATATCATTGCTTACGGGTCTGTCTCCCTTCGGAGCTGCTATCTTCACTTTTTTGTGTAGTCAGCGTAATGGTCCCATGGTCGTGTTTGCAAAACAGGGAGGCCATACGAGGGTGGGCACCTGTTCCCAGAGCTCAGAACCGTTCCGGCGCTGATCGGGAGTTCGTCTCATTCAAACATCACCAACTCAAGGATGAAAACTTCGAACGTACTCCGACGCCTGCCAAGGATTTACTGAGACGAAGACGTTCTGATCGTAAGATTGGAGCCGTTCACCGTCGAGTGTAGGTTCAAAACATCATATCTGCCAGCCCAAAACATCAATTTTGATTAATCCGTCGAATTGTTGTCCATATTTGGTACAGGGCACATCCCGTGAAGTTCTCCATTTCCTCGTGTACGTGGGGACGACACTCCCCAAATAATACTAGCGTTCAGTAATACTCCTGTCTACAAGCATACCCTTTGCTGGAACATTAATAGTAACATGAAATTATAGCTTGAAATTCGTTTTATGAGAAAAACAAAACATAGTTACCGCCTCGGAATGCAAATTATTTCTTTGAACTGTATTCAGAACAGTATAAGACTAACATAGACGTTCCTGAGAGAAGAGATCTTCTTATAGCAGCTCATTCAACCCCATCGCTTCCTTATTCGCCAGTAACGCTTCTTTCACTGTCAGGATGACCCAAGCTTAATGTTTTTCGGGAAAAGATTTTTAACCATTGAAAAACCAATTTTACTGAAAAGATTTCGCGGCCCTCGATAGCAGCCAAAAAAAGGTGGTATATCTTGTGCAGATAAAATAAAAAAAAACACTTGTCGATGCAACAGAATAAGAATGAAACTTACAATCCACTTCAGTTTTGAATTTTGCAGTAGGATTATTGCCAGACGCTCTTATGACGTTTGTCTTCTCAGTTGTTTTCTGCACCAATAAAATAACTGCGCTCTCAAGCAGGGAGGGTATAACTGCCGCAATCACCAACATCACCTCTACCCCGGAGACTTACTTATATGTGTATACCTACAAAACGTTACAATTCTTGCAACTCTACCTGTGTCCACTACACTTCGGGCGAACTCTTACAGTGTGTCTTGCCCCACAGAAGCACGCACTGGAGAATGCTCATTATAAGTCTTGTCAGTTGCTTCCCTGATTTAATATGAAAAACTCATTTTTAATATTAATTAAAATTTTAATTATTACTATTAATATTCGGTTTTACGGTGCAAGGCTCAACCCCGAGCATTCGCCTAGCTCATTACTCATCATGTTATCATATCTAGTTAGCGTTCCACACGCTCATTGCTGACTGATTGGGCCGTTTAAATCCCAGCCCCGTTTAAGGGCCAGATTTACGTTAGTTCCGAATCCAGGATCGAGCCTTGTCTAACAACCGGTTTAACTAGAATCGTTCAGATCTACCACTTCGTGTGAAAAGAAATTACGCTGGGATCGAGCTCAATACATTCATCACAGCCAGCCATTCCCAATGATCCAACACACTTTGGTACATGCAGGCTTTGCACTGGACATCGGAATGTCACGGACTTTCACGCAAAATTTTGGAATTAAAGTCCTCTACAAAGTTTCGAAAGTATCCCCAAGCATAGAAATCAGCAGTGGATATTGTTTTTCCGAAACCTCATAAGGGCCTCACTTGCCTCCACAATTGGATACCTATTAATCTCCTCTCCTCTTCTCCGCCACAATGACTCAATATAAGGTATGTTCCAAAAAAGATGTAATTCAGGAAGAAGAATGTGGCTTTAGAGATTTGCACTCTACTGAACTTCAGTTGATAAGAGTGTTCCAACACTTTAGATCAGCTCTGGGTAGCTTGGGTCCGCCGGGCCTTGCTTTGTGGGTCTCGAGGACGCGTTTCGGCTGCATACAGCCATCTTCAGCTCGTTCTGATATCTTTGTCGAGGTGTCCATCTTTTTATATGTAAAACTTTTTTCGGAGGGGTAGGTCTGGTTAATTAGGTGTTAACGAGACCCACAAAGCAAGGCCCGGCGGACCCAAGCTACCCAGAGTTAATTTTGGCCTGCGGCAACACCAAAACGAACTTTAGATCAGGTTTAAACGATACAAACTCAACTTGCCTAGTTATGTTCGACATAGCCAAGGTCTCTGACAAAACCTGGCATTCAGGACTTATTTTTTGATTGCAGCAGCTCAATATGCCACTGTAGCTCACTCACATTATTGTCTCTTTCTTGGAAGGCAGAACATTTCGCGTCAGAATTGTATAACATCATTCAACCCTGAGACTCATTAAAGCTGGAGCACCTCAAGGTTCATCCCTCGCCCCGGCCTTTTATAATATATTTACAGCAGGCTGTCTCCGACCCTCTCTGTCTCCAATAGTTAAATCATATGCTGATGATACTTATTATATTATACTTCATATTATTATTATACAGCACGATAAGCTGGATTCATCACTACAAGACTGCAAAAGTCCCTACATGTACAATTGGTCCATAGATGTACACAAAAAATTAAGGGGAATCTCAACAAAACTCAAGCCCTGTGTATAGCTAAGAAAAAGTGCCAAATCTTATAACAGAAAGGACTGCAACCCACACGTAATAATTAATTTAAAATTGATGCAATATTGTTTTTGAATAATGGTCTAATCGTCGCTTTATTGTAGTTGTGGTAAATTAAAGTTGCTACATCTAGCTATCTGTCAATTTTGGACAAGGACATCAAACATCGCGTTGTTAACGCGTCTTGTTACGTCATTATAGTTATTGTACGCTAATATAGTAACAACTTCTTACAATTACGATATGATTCAGATGTAACGCAATCTCCTGTAGTTCCTTAGATCATAGTTAGAACACCCAAAATTTTGGCAAAAATTGGGTGCATCAGCTTCCAATGGGAACATTGAAAAATCATCCAACTTATACTTCTTCGATGTGAACTTTTTTTCCCAATCGATACTATCTTCAGTAATAATTGATAAAAACAAAGCAGCTAAGGCAAATTTCAAAAAAAAATTACTCGCCAGTAAATTGCAAATAAAATATATTGTCATTTCTTTTTAATTTGCAATGTCACATTCGTTTTTGTTGTTATTTTAATAAGAGGAATAGTAAAGATTCCTCATACCAATAAAAAATTTTCTGTATGTCATTCCAAAATCAGAACAAATTCATCTAATGTTGAAATTTACCTTCTTGGAATGTTAATCGTGTCCTGTCAAGTTATAAAAGTATCCTGTTGTGTGGATAATTAATGACAATCGATGTTGAATGCTTAAGGATATATTATAAAGATAATGGCATCAAGGGATGATTTGACAATAGACTATACAGCAGAAGGAATTTTAGATGGAATCAATGATGACTTAATCGAGAAGGTATGGGAGAACTTGCCTACGAATATCAAGAAAAACATCAATGATCCTGAATCAAAAGAAGCAATCATTAATAGAATGAGCACAATGGGACAGGTCAGTAGCTTATTTATATAATGTATTAACACAACAAACTTAACCTTTCTGGGTGAAGAATATCAACAAAACGTTTGATTAAATCTAATATTACAAATTTGCGCATGAGAATGGTAGTTTTTCGAAAGTATATCTATAAGGTGTTTCTTTGATGTATTAAATTTTAAGTTGACAACACTTTTTAGTGCTACTGTGGTTTGACGGCTGTCAAAGGTTTTTTGGTTGAAATGATTTACCGTTTGGTCAAAAATTGGTTGACTGGTTGAAGCTACTTGGAAAAAGGGTATAATTTCAACGTTATCCTGGAACCGATGCAGAAGGTGCTGATATTGAAGAGGCAATTAGACAGACTCTGAAGGATGTCAGTAGCTTGAGGGTGGGACTAACACTAAATCCGCCGGAGGGCTACCCTTAGCACGTGCTATACATGCTCTGCTTTTGGCCACATAGCAATAAACTGCAAAGGGCCATCCGGAGCCACCGATGCATGACCGGGTTGACGGATTTGTTTGGACTCGGTGAGCAGATATGACAATTTACAGTGTCTACTTCAAGCCGAATGAGCTCTTTGCCTGATTTCCAGAGATGATGGAGGGAATCGTCAGAAAACTGTTCCTGGCCCATCCTCTCTGTTACAATACACCACCCGAGAAACCTGTGACATCAGGAGTTGCACACGGCTCCATTCTCGGCCCTGATCTATGGAACGCCTCATCAACGATCTTTTAAGGTTGCGACTGCCGGAAGAGGCGCGGCTGATCAGCTACGTGGACGAGGTGGTGGTCTTGATTGCTGGGCGCTCGTTCGAATAAGCGCAACTCAAATTGAGTGCGGGTATGCGACGAGTGGATGGATGAGTGACAAGCCCTGGTTTCAGCCTGGCGCTGGAAAAAACCGAAGTGGTCATTCTGAGGAAAAAACGGATCCCCAGAGCTCTTCTGCTGCAAATAGGAGCGACTATAACCGAGTTCAAGAACGCTGTCAAGTACTTGGGCACTTGGGTACTTGATAATAGATTCTAAGGTAAGCTTTCTTTGATAAATCATAGCGGCGGCTAACAAGGCTGCAGCGAGAGTGCCAACACGTAGCCGGCTCATGGCTAACATAGGCGAACCATCCTCAAACAAAAATCGCCTATTAATGAAAACGATGGACTCCATACTTTTATACGGATACGAAATCTGGGCTAACGCTATTAACAAGCAGGCGTACCGGAAATGTTTGATTCAGGTGCAAAGGCGAGGAGCCTTACAAATTGCATCGGCATATCGCACCGTCTCAGAACCAGCCGTCATGGTTATTACAGGGGTAGTGCCCATCGCCCCGCTTGTCGGAGAGCGTAGACGATCTATTTTCAAAGTGACGGACAAGAGAGGGAGGCTATCGCACTCGAGGAGAGGCAACGGACCCTCGCTCTGTGGCAGTACAACTGGCAACATGAGACGCGGTGTATATGGACGGCGCGACCAGACCCAGCTCCTCAGTGGGCATGAGTATTTCCTGTCTTGACTGTACAAGATGGAAAAGATGCGGTCAATAGGGGAAGACAAGCCACGTTCAGGACGGCCGTCTTTGATTGATGCCGATATTATGAAGACAATGATAGAGCAAAATCACTTTTTGACAAAATCTGAGATTGTAGAGACAGTGAGATCAACTCAGAACCATTTGCGACCATATTTAGAAGCTACGATTGGTCTATAAATACTCTAGATGGGTGCCTCATTAATTTAGTGAGAAAAATTTGAATGATTTAGTGCAAAAGTGAACCTTTCTTGGATCGAATGATAACTGGTGATGAAAAATGAATTACAAACGAAAACCTCGTCCAAAGAAGAGCATATGGCGAGCTCGGAGAGCCTGCCTTCTCCTCTCCTAACCCAAGCATGAACCCGGATAAGAAACTGTTGTGGATATGGTGGGACAAATGAACAACGACCAATACATTACGAGTTTGTGAAACCCGACGAAAAGCTAAATTGGGAGAGATACTGTAAGCAAAGCACGTCTTACTGCATCATTATAATGCCAGACCACATGTTGCTTTAGCGACTTATCAGTAAATCACAAAGCTAGGCTGAAAAATTCTATCACATCTACTATACTCCCCAAACCTCGCCCCCTCCAATTATCACTTGTTACACGCTTTGCAGAACTTTTATCAGAAAAAAAAGTCAACACTGAAGACAATGTCAACCAAGCAGTAGATGAGATTTTCGCCTCTCAAAATAAATCATTTTTTAAAAGGTGGTATTCACACGTTGTCAACCCACTTGCAACAAGTCATGAAAAACTATGAAAAGGACACTACAATAAATATTATGAAAGATATGAAAATTGTATTATTTTCTTTCAATTCAACAAAGAACAGATCCTTACAGAAGTGCTAATATATGCAGTAGACTTACATATAAAGCTAACCGGTTTAATTTCATGTTCTTCTATAAAAATAAAGTAAATAAAAAGGAGTATGGTCCATTTTTAAAATAGATCAACTTGTAAAATAACAAATAATCAAACTCGAATGGTTATGGATGAAAATACGGATGAACTGGTTCACTCGGCAATGCCATTGACAGTCGAGAGCCAATGGTCTCTTTCCTGGTAAGAGGCAATTAGGTTCAGGCGACCGAGGTATAAGCGGCTATTAGAGAAGCTACGACTCAAAGTAAACAGGGGAAGGAAAAGGTTGAAGAATTCCAGCGAAAATTGTTTTTTTTTTTGCTCTTTTCTCGAATTCTCATCGATCTTGGTCTGTTTGATATGATAACGTACGCATTTCGGCATCCATCTTCGATATGCACTTTCGTCTCAAGTTGTCTTTATTTATAGGTCCATCGTTTACGCCAGCAAGTAAAATGTGAAAGGAAGCCATCGCAAGGCTCCAAGAAAAAAAACGCTCAACACTTCCTCAAAGATAAAATCGGCTGGGTTATCTATCTCCACAGTTTATCAAGGATGCTATTTGCTCGTTGCCAACAATGTGCTACTTTCGGACTCATTTACAATTCATCAACCTGCAAAGGACAATACAAAATAACCTATATACTACAAGGGTAATATTCAAACCAAAAGACGACGCAAGTTCAGCATGAAGCATGAAATATAAAAATCTAACTCAAGTTCCAAGCATTAGAAAATTTCATTCAGTCCCTTTTCATTTACTTGCATCGAAACACAATCTGGCATCACATGCTAGACTGAGGCAGAACGGACTTAGTCCACCACTGGTTGACAGGTAATATCCCTATAAATTAGAGCCACAATAGCGGAAAGAATTTTACATGCTCCAACGCCGAATCCAATATTCAAAGGATCGGGGTATGTTGACGCATCAGAACGGTGCCATATGCATAGATTGATAAGCAAACGTTTTATTGGCTATACAACGAGAGCAAGAACCACTGCTGGCATAAACTTTCGACGAAAGCGTAACTACTAAAATACTTGGAAGGGATATCGCAATGTAAAAGATGCGAGGAGCGAGCTTTGCAAGACAGAGAGCTTGTAATTTAAGCGTGAAAGATAAGAAGGGAGATTGAGCCGCGCTGAAAGATTGTGTGTCCTCATGTCCTGTCTATAATGAGTTCGCCTACAAAATACCATTGCATCTGGATGCTTTTTGTCGAATACCGTTAAGTTGCAATTTTTTCGAAGTGCTAACACTTGGAGTTGTGTAAACTCAAAGTATACTTTAAACAAGCGGCTGGAGCTACGAACTGGCCGTGTGGAAGCTAACTCTCTCGAGAATCACTTATTGCTTTCATGCCAAAAAAATACCCGAGAATATGCAAGCGATTTTCTGTACGCATACAAACCATTAAATACGTGGAAAATCCGCTTGAGTGCCCACTCGTATAGCAAGAGATCTGTACGTTGAAAAACAGACCATGATGCAGAAAAATGCAACAAAATCAGGTGATTTTGTCCTCTGCTCATCGCTTTCTACAAATGCCTTAGAGAGAGAGAGTGATCCTTTGATGCTGAAAAGAGCCAAATTCCTCACTGGTTAGCAAGGAAGAGGGAATTCGAAGCTGCCAAACCCATCCCTAAGTATACTAGATGAAAAGACGCTGGAAAGACGCGTGAAAACCTACTAGGGGATACTCAAGGTGAGTTACTTCAAGAACATCTGTCTCCATAGCAGTCTCCAGCCGATTCCGCCATAGATCTAGTTAACACTGTCCAGGACGCAAAAGTAATAACGCCCAAAATCCTATATTGCTACTCGAGGCTCATGATCAAAGAAATGAGTTCAATTCTTTAAGATGGATGTATATTACCATTTGTCCATTGATCCAAATGAAGTGGATTTCAAAGTTCCGAAGCATGAATCGCGGTTATTGTGGAACTACTTCGTGGAGTGGAGTTATCTACGGCAGACAAAAAGAACAACGGAGAATGGATATCCCAACTGATGCTTTTAAGCACCCATTCCTATGACGGACTTCGTAATTGCCTCCTACAATGAGCTTTTAAGGACTTAGGTGCCAAATGGCCTTCATCGGCTGTGCACTCAATGTAGTGTCGAATCGTTAGACACGCCATCGCATATGCAAAACTCACACTTGAATGACCAAACTGACCAAAAATCAGATATCAAAAGGTATCAGAGAAAGCATGTGAGCACCGAGTTTAAAAGGACAATTTAATTCCTTGGTCTTCGTGTTGACTAAAAGGAGGTCGTTTTGATCAAATATGGGCATTGATGAGCAGTCGTCTCACGGTCAACATCGGTTAGGAACTTCCAGTTATAAGATTAGTGCTCCTGACTGCTCCCGCTATCTGGGCCGATTCACAAAATAGTCTTACTGGAACTTTCAACTGGTATAAAACTAAGCGAAACTGGTATTAACTTACTGGAAGAAACTAGACTACAAAGTAGTCTTACTGGAAGAAACGGGTATAAATGTAGAACCCAGAAAACGTTCGGTTTGTATTTGTCTACCACTTTTTCATTTAGTTGATGGAGAAGTATATCGAAAGAGTGGTATCACTCAGGACCATTGCTGAGAGGACAGTTTGACTGGGCATTAATGAGCAATTTTTATCTGTAACTCTTTGAACGAGGGAGTAAGAACACTTGGGTTGGAGTAAGATCATCTTTAAGTTCTAATAGAAAACCCATCCGAAATTAAAAACAACAAGGGTCCTTACTTATATTCTTGTGATAAACAGATTCACCTTGGGCTCCTCAAATAAAAGATAAGGTATTTGGGAAGTAGCTTGAGAGCCTTGTGGTATTTGGATGAAGAAAACCAAGGCGTGAATCACTTACAGCTCCTAACCATACTCCTGCCTTTCTGCGTTTTTCTGCAGAATTTCTGATATATTCTTAGAACTCTTGTCAAGAGGTGTTTTCAATATCGAAGAGGCTAAGCAATATTAAGTTAAAACAAAATGAGACCCACACAGCATTTTGAAAATAGCAAAATACAGAATTTGGTTTGCAAATAAATTGTAAATTGTGAGTCAAATGATAAATCATCCACTTTTCAGTTCTATGTGTATTGTAACAATTTGATTTCGATATTTCTTCACAATTCTGTTTTAGAAATTTCCAAATACATCTTCCTTCTCCGTACCTGCGATTCCATCATCGTCTTCCGAGTTTGATGTGGACAGAATTATCGAAAAGGCAAACGATTATATCAAAGACATTGGAACAAATGAATTGTCTTTTCCAGTTAACCCAAGGAAGTCAACATTTCAGAATTCCAGAGATTATGCGTGCGCAGAAAAAAGGTCTCATAGCATCCCACCAATTACTGGTTACACGAGAAATACTCAAAGCTATCAACCTGATTATGAAGAGAAACAAAAAGGTTCCGATCGAGCAAGGACAGTCAAAAATCCAATAAAGCCTCCAACCGAGGATGGATGTAAGGAGAATCCATTTCATATACCCCCGATTTGCTTTGACTTAGTTCATAAGCCCAAAATCCAGGAGATTTTTCAACCTAAAATTCAAAAATACTCCAGAGCAGTATCAATGCAATTGACTGAACTTGACAAGTATAGTGTCAAATTAGAACAATGTATGAGCCAGAAAAATGTCCTAGTAACATCTATAGCTAAATTGCATGGAAAAGCACTCAGAGTGTCCAACATTGTTCACCAAATGGAATCTGACATAACTAAAATTAAACTGCAAGTGTGTGGATCGTATACCCTTCGTACATCTGAAAATAACGCGCCTTGTGGCAAGCTTTGCAGTAAAGGTCTTATCAATAAAATGATTGATCTTCAGCATAAACTGGAGAAGGTTCGATCCAGGGCAATGCTCAAAGCATGTTTTCTCGATATGTGTGAAGCAGCTGAAAGTAGGATTGAAACGGAGAACATTTTGTTGAAGAAGGATATTCAGCGTGCCGCTGCAATAGCAAAGGAATTGTCATGTGAAATGCAACTAATCCGTAGAGTTGTATGTTGTATTAGGAAAAAGCGTGTCATAAAACCAAAGTCGCTCGCTCCAAAGAAAAATCGTAGTCCTGTGGCACAATCCAACGGCCCTCACTTCCAGTACGATGGGCTAACTGAGAATTTCAGAGGCCCGTTTTTTTCTGGAAATGAAATGGGTAATGAATATGTTATTGGGCCTTACGGAGCAAACTTTAATTTAGATTTGACAGAGAGTGATGAATTCTTAAGACAGATTAATGATGTATTTGCTGAATGTAGTCAAAATAGCGATGTTGAATCTATTGTTTCCGGAACCCGTGTAAGAAAACGCGCTGGGAGCGAAAGCAGTTCAGCTTCACTTCAGATTCTTCCTTTCAGATCAAATGACGCGAATCAACCTTCACTACAAGAGTCAAAAAAATTTTCTGAAGAAGAAAAACAAATAGTCAGCTTTACAATTACTACGAGCAGTAGTCACAGATCAGTAAAAACTCCGCAGGCACATGAAGTAAAAAGGGAACATTTGGAGTCCGGCACGACGAAGAAAGACAGGAAAAGAAAAGACACTGGCAAAACGCTAACCTTACAAAACCGTCAAAAGATGATCAGCCGAAAAGAAGCTGTCAAAAGTCATATATGTGACTGTGGAAAAGTAAATAAGAGATCCTACTGTTCTTGCGATAGGAAAACTCTTAAGGATTACCCAGAACTGCCCAAAGCAAATGTGAGTGAAACTGTGTCAGCTAGCAGTCATTTACTGCATGTAACAAGTTATGACAATCCCAACGCCCATGAGGCATATCCTACAGAAATACCCCTTGATTTTGATAAAAGAAAGGCGTTCGTTGTTAAGCCATTCAGTCCAAGTAGATCGCGGAACCAACTCATTTCAAAACATCAGAATACAGCTGTCTCTGTGGACAGGTTTATGAACGCAACTGTTGGCGGTCCTGTTGGCCAGGGCGAAAAGCAAAAGAGCACACCGGCAGCTAAATATTCCCACCAAAATTTAGACCATCAAGAAGTGAATGAAAACCCTAAACCTGCAGGATCCTACCAAAACAGCGATCAAGGAAAATTTCGTTCTTCTCCACATAGGAAATCGTACATTTGTCCAAACGATAGGAATAAGGCACAAGAGGCACTCCTTGGAATTTCCTCACCTTCGGGGCTGGAATGGGGCTTGGAAAGTCTTTCAGACGAACTAAGCACACAAACTCAAAAAAGTGATGTGATAGAAGAAACTTCTGAAGAATCATGCACATGTTCCTATCAGAATGAAACCAGGCCTTATAATTGTGGAAATTGTATATGCAAGGCAGAAGCGACAGAAAGGAAAAATAGTGCCGATGTAAGTACCAAAAAGAGTCGCGAGCCAAGGAAAGGTATGGCTAAAACTATGCTCGATCAGTTATCGCCCACAAATATAACAAAGAAAGAGACACAACACCCCAATTCTTCTAAGAAGTATTCCAGTGTCATATCGAGCAACATATGTGTTTGTACTAGCCAAGATGGGTTATGCAAATGTCCACCGTGTTCATGTTCCATATCAACGAGAGCTGATGGGATAGTTGAAAAAGACCTGCATACAAAATCTTGTGATGAGACAAGATCAAGAAGCAAATCCAAACAAGGGTCGAAAGAGGCACCCATTATAATAAGCCAAACTGGCTCATCAACAACGGAGTCCTGTACTTGCTCTATTTGTCCACCTGAATCAAAAGAAGAAAATTCGTCATCCCCTCGATCTGATATGAACGAGAAGTTTCCAAGTGAAAAGCAAAACAATGATGTCAGAGAAAGGATTTCAGAAACGTTACGTGATATGGATGAAAAGTCCAGCAAGTCCCTTTCTTCTCTCCTATCACGGTGGGAAAATGATGACCAAGAAAGAACAGTCGACTCGTACAATAAACCAATCCGCCCACCATCTAAGTTTGAACAGAGTGTAGCTGATGACAAATCTATATCCGGAAAATTTAATCAAGATTCCAAATTCCCGGTAGAAAAGGATCAAGATGAAACTGAAAACGTACCGACAAACCAATCGCGACCAGACGTCGGAAAGGATATGAAACCAAAGGATATGAAACCATCATCACAGCAAGACTGTAGAAGAACTGAGGACTATTCCAGACATAAAAAAAAATTACCTTCAACTCGTGAAACTAGAAAATATCAGGAACTTGAGTCGAAAAGTTTAGTGTCTGGTGACCGAAACAAAGAATCTGTAAACAAGATTGATTCAGCCATGCTTGAAAGTCAGACTCGCGACAAAGATGAAATAACCGATTCTGTGAATCTCACTGATAAATCTGTTGAAAAGCATAAGGATCTCGTGAATGAAATCATTATTCCAGAACCTTGCCTGACATTCGAATCGACAGATGAAACTGGACCACAATCGGAAACCACCATCTATGGTGAGGAGCCAAACGAACCAAGCAAACCTAAGTCCCGGGATAAGTTTGAAGTCCTTTCAAAACTGAATGGTACAGATACAAGCCCTGCATATGAAAATGCAGCACAGTCTGAAACAAGTGCAACTGAAAGCAATAAAAACAAAACTGAAATACAAAAAGAAAAAGGCAGGCAATCCGATAAGCATGAGAAAAGCAATGAAAACATCCAAAAACGCAACATTATTCCAATTAAGGAACCAAGTTCTGCTTCAAGCTCTACCGGAGATTCAACTGAATCTCCAGCAAAACAGCCTTATATAAGGTCAGGTTTTGTTGGAAAAGAAAATGGTTACGAAACAAAGCCAGACAAACCTTTCCCTCGATCATCTTCTATATTCGAAGACAAACTTGGAGACCAAAGACCACGAGCTCCACCACCGAGCAGAAGACCAAGCAGTATTTTCAGGGAAGAGATTAGAGAAACGCCCAAAAAGAAGTCATCATTGAATCTTGGAAACGAACAACTTGACGGATTAGACGAAACATCCAAACCTCCACCTCTCTATATGGAGCCAAGGAACCTACATAAAGAAGACATTGGCAAACCAACAAAAAAACAGCAAAGCGCCAACTCTAAATACAAACGGGAACGAGATACAACAGCTGAACTTCCTGACCGTAATTCTGATCATGATCCCGGGAGATATTCAAGTCGCAGGCCGAGTAAAGCACCAAGCATCCGATTCGAAAAGGACTCAGCAGCAGAGCCTACAAACAAGGAACGCATTGATAAAAACCCTATCAGAAGTCGGTCATCATCACAAGCTCCTGTAATTCACGAGGGGACACCAAGCCGACCGTCAATCGAAAGACCCGAATCAGGCTCTAAAGCACCCAATCCTCAAGATCAGATGGCAACTTCAAGTATATTAAAGCTAATGCGAGACTGCCAAGACAAACTTCGTGAATGCCAGGGCGAAAATGAACAACTTGATTTCCAAAGCAAGTCAACTGCGACCCATATTCAGAGGCTACAGGGTGACTTAGAAAATTGTCGAAAAAATTATGAAGATTGCCTGAGCGGAAAAGTCGGGGACACGAGTGTTCTCAAACAGATTTCTTCTCTTCAAAACGAAAACTCAAGACTCATTCAGGAAATGAATCACCTGAAAGTTGCCGCCAATAAGGTAGAAATAGATAATGATGTCCTCAGAGAGGAAAACGAAAAGCTGCGAGCACAATTACAACAATATTCCTCTGAACAGAACAAAATATCGGTAGATTGCCTGCCTTTCATCCAGAAAATAGCCAATCTAGAGAGCCGAATTGTCAGAATAACTAAAGAAAATGAAGACATTGTCGCTGAATGTGCCGACTATAAATTCAAGCTCTCCAAATGCCAAGAAGAGCTCAGTAGCTGTCTAATAGAGTTGACAAAAGCACCTTCTGAGGTATCAGATGAAATTGTCAAACCATCCCAAACTACCAATTGTAAGGAGTGGATTGAATTGGTTAATAAATATGAGGTTACACTGAAGAAATATCGAATGAGAAGTGTCAAATTGGCATTTCTTGCAGGTATTTCAGCCAAACAAAGAGATCAACTTAAAACGGAGGTCGCTGAAATGGAAATTGTGTTGGAAAATTGTCAGAACGAATTGCGAAAATGTTTGACGGAAAATCACATGCTGCCACTTCAAAACCAAATAGAAACAATGCGAGGAGAACTGAAAAAGCAAAAGGACACTATAAATCGGCTTGAAACTTCCAACGATCAACTTGAACGAGAGAAGAAGAACATGCTACTATCGTTGGAAACAGCAAAAGCTAACCTCGAAAAATGCGAGGACGAAATTCAAAATATCAAAATTAAGGGAGACACTTATCTAGGACAACAATATACAAAGTTACGCACAGAAAACAATCAGCTAGCAGCTGAAATAGACAACAAAAATCAGGTGATCAGGAAACTAACTCTAGACCTGGAATTGTCAAACAAACAATGCAGTGAATGCAAGTCTAAACTCAAACTATGCCAAGCGAATGCTGACCGCGCCAGACGAAATGACGAGTCAATAATTCCAAGCAACAAGGACACGAAGGCGAGTTCCATAGAAAATGATGAAGATCAAAGTCTCATTCCCGAAATCGTACGAATCGGTCCTGACATCCAACCTTCAAAACTTTGGTCCACACACAAACAACTCGATCTTGAATTAGAAATCAAGGAACATTACCGAGATGTCAAACTTACCAAAAAAATGTACAAGTTCCTTCAATGTGAACTGCAGAAAGTTATTCACAAGCTCAATCAAATACCATGCTGTGAAAATGTACAGGACGAATTATCTAGGATATATCATGCTACCAATTGGATTAAAACTCGCATATGCCGCTGCTATCCTGAGCCCCGGGAACTTCATTTTACACCCAAATGCGTACAAGGATCTGATCCGGTTCTACATGGAATTTGTCTACAAGTTGTTGTGGCAGGAGTTCAAAGTTTAAATTTAAGACAACTGATCTACTTGCATTGTACAGTCTACAAGGTCGGTACACAGTTTGCGAAAACCAATGGATCCCGCTTCAGTTGCAAATATTTCTATAAGCAACTAGGACACTATAAGGATAAGCACGCAAAAAAGAACAAGGCAATGAAAAAGTGTAAGTTTCATAATGGTAGAACTATGAAATTTCACTAATTCCACATATATATTTGGTTACAGTGAAACATCTTGAAACTGAAATGGATAATGCAAGGAAGATCTTGTGCAATTTGAAAGAGTTCTGCAAAAGTCAACCGAGCTGACGAAATCCTGCTGATATGAACAGTTGTGGTCTCTTATATGTTTGTATGTCTTGTGGCCAAATTCGAAGCCTGAAATAAAAATTGTGTCAGAAAATATTGTCAAGTTTATTTCAACCCGTGATTTCAATCCTGTTTTGAGCATATTTAACTTAAACAGTGACTAAACTTCACACATAACTTTAATTTAGACAATTTGAAATTTTGTCCACTACAGATTCGAGAATCGCAAAACAAAAAGTCCTTTATCAATACATCGACTCATTTTCCTCTAAATCTGAATAATTATTCATAAACTATGCCCAAAAACATGGTCCCAGAGGATCTGATTTTCTACATGAATAGGAAGAATGGAAATGAAGGATTCTGGTTACAATCTCCTGAAATTGTTTATAAATTTCATGAACTTTTGGAATCATACTCTCATTGTGCACCAAAAAAGTCCGTCATTGGATAAAACATTCCATTGGTAAGGCCTCAATTGAAGTATGGTAAAAGTTGAGCTAAGGTATAAGCAGCGTCTTAAGACCAGGAACTATCAAGAAAACACCGTGAAAAATCATAAAGAATTCGACAAAGCGGATGATATGAACAATAATGGTTAAAAATCGGAAGTAAGCACCATTGACACTTATGCCTTCTAACCAAGTTTTTGAAACCCATGCCTTCACTTCAAATCAAAAAGACACAAATCGAAGAAAACTCAGGGCGGAAACATATTAGTTTAAAATTTAAACCTGCGATGCTAGCACCTTTTCACTTTAGAACCAGGTATTTGCGAAAACATACAACCAATGTATTTGATTCCTGACCGTACATGCAATCTTGTTTAAAGGGTGTTTTCATATAGATAGAACTTTAAGTTGGCAACACTTTTTCATGCTACAAATGGTGTAACAACTGTCATGCGTTTTATGGTTAGTTTGGTTTGCCATGTGGTCATAAAAAGATGGACGCTTGCAATGCCTTCAAATTGTGTAGATTTATATCGAAAAAAGACGGTTCTATTCGAGAAACTCATCGCACACTTCGTCGATTTAATCACCGACATTATCATTCATCAGAACAATTAATTTGAATAAACATGGATTATTTTCGCACCCCGTTTACTATCAATGATAACATGCATCCATGCAGACGTCGTACAGTTTATAATACGGAAACCATAGCAGCTGTAGAGCGGAGTACCAGGTATACCCAAGTAAGTCCATTCGACATCGTGCTCAACAATTAAACCTGTGCACATCCTCATTGTGTAAGAGTTTACGAAAGGATCTTCGCTTGCAGACTGTCCAACTGGTACAGAATTTGAAGCCAAACAACCACCATGGCATGGTGTAGATTTGGTGTATGAGTCCAAATACAAATTGATGCAGATTCCGAATTTCATAAAAAAAATTTTGTTTTCCATTGTTTTCAGCTGGTCTATGAACTGGTAACACTGAACAAAAAATGTCTTATACAGGATTTTTATTCTGAAAAGCCTTTAGCTTGACAAGGCAACAATGATATTTTCAGGGCAAAAACGATTTTATTCTGCGGAAAAACTCCATCTAGAGTAACGCACTTAGTTTAAAAATTTGCCTAAATCTCAATACTTTTCTTATCATGGACCGCTTCAAGTCCTTCTACAAATAGGCATTTGTTTTATACTCAAGTTCCTCATTTGAGTTAAAACTTTTCCCGGAGATCCTACCAGTGAAATAGCAAATAGTTTCTGTTATGTAATTCTATTAATTTATCGATTGTTGTGCTTTATCCAATCGTACAACGTAATTTTATTGTTTTTTTTTTTTGGAATGAAGATAGGTCACTTTCAACGTGTGCTGACGCAGTCAACTAAACCCATGACAGAGAAGCATGCAACAAGCTGTTCGCATACATGAGTTGATTGCATTCAGTCTTTCTGTCAGATGATATGTCATCACGGCTTTCAACCTTAAGTTTCTACATAAGATGAACAAACCAAATGTATTTAATGTCATCCTGCAGGAATGCTGCAATTTCTTTTGCTCAAACAGGACATATAAGGTGAAATAAAAAGAACAATATGAACGAAAGAATATTTAAAAGTTCCCAATTTTCAATTCGATGGCAATATTTCATAGAGCCACGAAGAAGACATCACAAAGAGTGACAAAGTTTTAAGACAAGCAATTCCCGCTGATTTTAAATTATACGCTGCTATTATATTATATAAAACGATATTAAATTATATGCTATGTAAAATTACAAGCGATGATATAAAAATAATCGAATAATAATTTTGGCTTTTTACTTCTAACTAAACGTTTACTCGTAACTCTTCCTAACCCTTTCCTGCTTTTTACACAAGTTTCATTCATTTAAACTTTGCGCCGAAAATGAATCCACTTTGACGAACTGTTCGGAAAATTTACTTTTAATGATTCCATGAAAAGTGCAAGCAACCAAAATGCGGTGGCAGTTGATGCGCTATGGGTTCCTTTCAACTTTTAACGCATGCGTCACGTACGTCATTGCATGCCTTACGTTCAACAACGCTTGCATTGAATTCGTCAATAGTTGCTATCTCACGCAATTTAATTTTGCAATGATTCAACACAGAATCTGCGCCATTTTAATGTTACTGCGTCATTCAGCCTTCTGAGGCTGTTCAGCCTAAACAAGAACATTTTATGTTAACATTTCGTTTTTTATAATTTTTCTTTTAGAATTTTATGGGCTTACACCACTTTGCAAGTGACAACTGACTCACATAATAATGAGGTTGGGTATTAAAATAACAACATTGTATTCAAAAAGATGTTTACATATGATGATAAATTTACAAGAACATTTTTACAATTTATTTTTAATACAATTCAGGCTCAACGTTCTCCTTCACTCTCCTCAGAAATAGCTTCAAGCGATGAGCGTGCTTCACTGGAAGAACGTATCTTAGCAAATAAACATGTTCCTTTTCTTAAAAACGGACATAGCTCGGTGTCCATGGTAAAGTTTTTTGTACAGTAAGTAATTTGTTCCTCGAAGTCGATCCTTTTTGCCAGGTTTTAAGTCAGGCTCTTCAAACAACATGTCCTCATTCAGTACTCCTTTCCCTTATCAAACTGTTCACTTTTTCACTTCTCAATCAGTTCACTTTTTTGTTTCTAAAATTTTTTTTCGCTTTGTTAATTTCTTCTTCAATGAGTCAACATTCAGAAACACATCTCTTTCCAGTTCTCGAATTTCTTTATTTCCCTTGAAAATAGTATAATTCTACACCAATCATCCGGGGTAAAGACAGCTTGGTTTTGCGCTGGTCGCTCTATGCGACCAAAATCAGCGTCATTAGGTAGATACGAATGTCCTGAATGCATGGATGTCTATCCATGAAAACTGATGTATATTCTCGTTTTTGAGTCAATTTCGTTAGGGTTAAAGGTAGGTTTTGTCCGCCGCAAGTGTCACTAAAAATTATTATACGTTTACGGGGGTTTCTTTAAATTTGCTTGGTAAGACAAGCAGAAATTTCTTGGTATCGCCTGCTTGCTATGGTCTCATCCCTTACCTACATGTATTCTAATTTTTTCCAATTTCAAGTACCCTAGGTTTTTACAGTAGATTTCGGATTTCTGATTCTGATGGACGTGTTTCTGCGGTAGTATGCCTCAGACAACACGTCCATATATTGATTTATTGATGGCTCGGATGGCTCTTCCATCACTTACAGCAGAAGTTTCCGAGAAGTACTTTTGCACACACGAACTGTGTGATATCGTTTTTGAATGCGGAAAAAATGGGTACCTTTATAATTTGTTACTTTTCTTTTCGCCTTTTGCTCCAAAACTTTTACGTCCTTACTGTATGGCCGCTTGATGGATAAATCCACGTAAGTGTGCATTTTGTTTGCTAAAATCATCAATTTCAAAAAACTTTACAAGCTGCCTCCGTCTTTCATTTTACGTTAGTTATGTAAACTATCGTTACACCCACAATCAACATTTGCCAAATTTCGACATGCAACAATAGTAACCTTGACATCGACATATGGCTCTCCTTGATTTCGAAGCCTCTTAGGGCGTCCAATTTTGACTCGTATTTCAAGCGTTCTCGAGGTACAGCCTAGCAACTTTAGACTTTTCCACATCAGGCTCTTCTACCCAAGCATCTTCTTCAACCGCCTCTTTCAATGCTAGTGATGGCTGCAGTTTACCACGGCTATTTACATCAAGACAAATACAAAACCAATGATTGTTTCAATCTTGAAAAATGAAATATCCTGAAACATCTGGACAATGGTTTGAACATTGCTTTCATTTTCTTGTGACACATTTTATGCCTCTACTGATTGCCGTTGAGTTTGCAATGGGTCAACCTCCAACAACTCCTGCGATTCCTCCTCTTCAAATTTTTTGTGGTCCACTAGAGCGCTCACGGTTTTCACATTGCAATTACCACTTTTGAATTGTCGAAACAATGTCTCACGTATTCTAATTGATGGGGCGTGTCCACCATATAATTTTACCAGCAAACGATGACTTTCAACAGCCTTTCTCTTTTGGAAAAACAAGAAAAGCAATGCATGCTGCAAATGCTCGTTTTCAGGCAAAATTCGACATGATTGATCAACACGATAAAACAAACACGCAAGTTTTGGCGCACGCAACTTGTGTATGTTTGTACTTATATGTGAGACTATCAAAATGGCGTATGTGTCAAATAAATATGCTGCGTACTTTTCACTGGTGCCATCTCTTAGTCAAACCTGAAAAATTTTTATGCATACACGTTGTGAACGCTGCATCATATATTCTTTAACTGTTCCTATCTATGATGCTAATATACAACTTGCTGATTTTTGGAAACCACGAATAGCCAAAAATCTATCTTTATTGCTTGTTATTCATTTGTTTTATTCGAATGTTATTTTAAGCAACCTATGAAATTTATTGCCGTGGTGTCACGTTTTCGACAGTTTCGAAAAACTTCTAGTAGAATGAAGAATTTTCTCGTACATTCATTGTAACTCATTTTATATGGCATTATTTATTGATTTTATTTTTCGAAAAATGAATTTCGCGAACGTAATGTTCACCAAATTTTGATTTCAATGTTTTGAGAAATCCTCCGTTCGATTTCTAGCTAAACTCAAACATTATTAATGGCAAAACTTGATTTTTTTTTGTTTCTGATAAATTTAGCCCAAGCTATGGAGTCCCCCGCATTTTTGCAGATTTTTGCAAAATAGCTGCTAGGGACGATTTTCTAACATTTAAAAAAATCTGAAATCTGAAATCTTATAGTAAAAATATTTATTACGCTAAAAAATTCTTAAAACTGCCCTTATTTTATTATTTGAAACCAATGTTGCACTTAATCTCTAAAACGCTTTAACCCCTTCTTTGTGAAAAGGGAGGAAAAATGAAGAAAACTGGAAAATGAGAAAGCTAATGTAAAACCTTTATTCTGGAAATGATGTTTAAGTGATCCCTTAGAATTTATTGAGAGCATTGATTATATAAGTTTCCTAACAAGAAATCCAGCATTTAATAAAATTTAGTAAATGAAAGACTTTCTCACGTCCTTTCTCTCTCTCTCCATCTCTCTCTTCGACAGCTGTGTCAAGACTTCAGACACAAACTGTTTCCTGCATAGATTTTTACACTTGAAATAACGAGTTTCATTAACCACGATCGTACCAATAAGAAAGAACATGTTTCTTACGCCAGGTTACGCTACGACAGATACAACTTGTTGCACTTGTTGCAAATGGTCTATTAGAGTATGTCTAGATTGGAATTAATGTTGTGATGCATTGAGAAATCCAAAAGATACTTGTGATTTTCTCTGAATGTGCTGTTAGTATACAAGAAATTTTTATCACATATCCATCCACGCTTGACTGCACACCACACATATATCTTAGTGTAATAGAATTCTCATGAATCAAAAGTATACATTTGATGGAGCTTTGATTGAGCTCCGCACGTAAGTCTTAAGTTTAGTTTACAAATAGGTGCATAATCATATGTCCATGTGTTACAAAAAAGCATATGTAGCCGATTCATGACATTCAAATGTGAACTGAAATAGTAGACTGTATAAACCAAAGCTAAAAAGAGCAACTAATTTAAAATTAAATTTTATTTTTGTTGCGTTTTTTACTTTTTTAAAGTTTGATTTTCGTACATTTTTCATATGCTGAAGAAAACAGGTCCGCCATGTTACTACTGCAGCCTAGTAAACGTAGAGCAAGCAGTATTAAATACTTTCACTACATTTATTGCAAAAATGTAATTACCAATAATATGATGGATACCCATTTACGAAACTCCAATCAATTCTCATCTACGTAAGATTTCAGTTAATCCTAAAAAAGAAAATAACATCAAAATTCACGAAAAGGCATACATTAAGGTTTCAATGGAAAATTATATTCTTGCTTAATTCGTCGACAAAGTGCAATTCTTTCTAGCGATTTCTTACATTTTTTATATCTAATCTTATTTATAATCAAAAACAAGACATAAAAGTCTCTAAATACACTTTCACCTGTAGAGTACGTCCTTGGTCTGAAATAAAATATAAGTGGCAATTTGTCAACATGACCTTCATTACACCATTTCATCTCACGAATCTTTAACACTTAATTCAGTATAGAAATAAATAATGCATTTTTTCATTTGTGGATCAGAATAAAATAAATAAAAACAATTTTTCAGATGAGAGCTTGGTTCAAATCAAGTCACTACAAGAAATTTGTTTACTTGCCCGTATATTGATTCAAATGTAGAGAGACACAATACACGTTTTTATTGGAGCTGCATCATATTGTAAAATTTATCCAAACAAAAGCGTTCATTAGTCTAAAAATAATCATGGTATAGTAAGAAGTGATACAAAGACAAAGTTAATTTTTAACTTATAACCAGATATTTCAACACCGAGTGAAACTCCTCTTCAGTGCTAATGGCAATTAAAGTACAAGTATATTGACATGTCCTTAACAAGGTCCAAAATTTTTTCCCGTTCGTAAACATTATTCATATATTTCCCTTAATTTTTACCCATATTTATTTCATTATCTTGAAGACAAAATAGATATCTAAAGTTTATTTTTTGAGAAGCATAGAACTTTAAGGTGGCAACACTTTTTAATTCTACGTATGGGTTGACAGATGTCATGCGTTTTATTCGTCGACGCTAATTGTGTAGATTTATTTTGAAAACGAATGGTTTTGTTCAAGAAACTCATGGCGCCCTCCGACAATTTTATTTGAAACATACCATCAAAACAATGAATGCGATTAAGCAGGAATCTTTTCCGCATCACGTTCACTCGCACTTATAAAGCACATTCATCCAGACGTCGTACATTGTGTAACACAGCAACTGTAGAGCATAGTATTGCTGAAGTTCCATTTGAGTCTATTCAACTTCGTGCCCAATAGCTAAACCTTTGCCCATTTATATTTAGGAAGATCTTACGGAAGGATTCAGATTTGAGAGCTACTGCAAGAATTGAAGCCGAGCGACCACCGGACAGGGCGTGGATTGAGCCCAAAAACAAATTCCTCGATCCCGAAATTCATAAGAAAATTTTGTTAGTGATGAGGCTCATTTCTGGTTGAATGGATATGTCAATAAACAAAACTGCCGCATTTGGAGTGATGAGCTGGTAATTTCTCGTTCCTGCAGGATCTTGTGGTTTAAAATCACTGGACTGTTTCTGGTGGGGTACGTCAAACCACTCGTCTACGCTGACAAGCTCGAGACAAAAGACGATTCGAAAGACAATATTCGCAGCGTTATTTGGCCCCAATTATTGGTTAGAGTTGTTGAACATTGAACCTTTCGTTTGGCCCAAAATAATATTTAAATAAAAATGGCAGAAAATTATCTTAACAACTAAATGTCATGGCAAAGAAACAAACTATCCGTATCTTATTTCATTTTAAAATTCTAGATTCGCATTTCTTTCTTTGTGATGGCCTTCCGAACTTTTAACGCTTTTCAATGGTTACATTATGCTTCGAATAAACTCTCGATTTAACGGTCCTCAATTAAAAATAAGGGGAAAGAAAAGAAAGAAAGTCTTCCTTTTAAGTTTGCCATCCGAATTTGTATTTTTCCACAATGGGTTTTCGACCATTATCTTTTGTTATAGCTTTCTTCCTCAGCTCAGCACAGGTCCAAAATATTCACCTCTTTCGTGGATATCATCACCTTTCTGACATCAAGTGACTCCAGCAAGATTATACGTCTGGTTACCGAACTGCGTTCGTCGACCCGTAAGAGTAGAGTCCTTCAGGTCCTACATCACTTCTGCGGTTGCGCAAGCAGTTATTCTGTTTCAATACTACCCTGCTACTAACAACGTGAATTCTACAAGAGCCTTCTCCGTTTGAGTTTTTCATCGATATTTTTTGGTATTTGTAGTAATGATAACAAGTGATATTCAAATGAAATTGCTCAGATGGTAGCGTCCCTTCAGTGTTCTTCAAGGCTCCGCCTTTAATTTGATAGTTGTCCCAATATTTTTCAAAGAAGAAGACGTATAAAAATGATATTGAACCACCCACTCATAGCCTTAATCAAATGGTGTTTGATAATCAAACCAAAGCTAATGTGTATCAGAGAGACTATATCTATAATTTATGGTTAGCTTTTCCCAACCAAAATGCTTCTGCAAGGAAAATGAGGTTGGTTGGAAGCCTGGAACTACATATATGAACTGACTCGATAAAAGAAAAACCCGACAACCTTGAGAAACCATCATATTCTTTGTGTTGTCAGTTCCATTATTTTCGCAGTATTTTTTGGGGGACATTTTCAAGACTTATCTACAGAATTTGGTGTAACTTTTCCTGAGGGTTAATATTTCCCACCGCAATATATATCTACAAACCCTTAACTCCTCCTTTCAAAAGCAATCTCATTTTAGACGAACGTAGAAAAACTCTTACGCATTTCAAGTTGTTTACTAGCTCCGTTTGTTTTTTGTCTCGCAGCGACCTAGATTGACTTTCTACCTATCTCAGGCTTATTTCATGCCTAAGGTGTAATTACTGCGAACGTAATATCTTGGCAAGGTTCAGAGTACGTTTGAAGCTCGGACTGTTGAGTGGGTAGTGTAGGATTGGTTTAGGAGAACTCTCGATAAGCGGTGGATTGGTTCTGAGCATTTGCCCCCAAAAGTGCCAAATCTCGTGCCGATGGAGACTTATTCTCTCGATAGTACGGTTTCAGATATGGTCACTCATGCCTCGCTGGGATTACAGAAGTAATGTGGTGAACGCAGTCCCAAAGGCAGGGACACCAAGTGACGAATCGTTCTTTTAGTGACGCTGGACGTAACGAGCGCCTTCAACTCCACTGGATGCGTGGATATTCTGGATACGTCGAAAAGCTTCTGAGGGACTACCCGAAGGACCAAAGCTTGCATGATTACACGAAACAGAGTAAACTCAGGATGGAGATTACATCGGATGTTGCCCAGGGATTTATCCTTTGTCCGGATCTGTGGAACATCGCTTGCGACGGACTATGAAATAGGAGATGTCTTGATCGACTACATGGATTTTGAGGCTTTATTTGCTGGACGAAAAAGTCGAACAAGTGCAACCAGATAAGATAGACTTATGCGCCGACCGAGGGACTGGATGATTACTCGCAGGACCAGTTCAGCGCTGGAGAAAACCGAAGAGGTCATCTCAACAAAGAGAAGAATCCATAGAGTAAGGATGGTCAGTGTTGGTGACATAATAGTTGAATCACCAGGAGTGAAGTACCTGGGACCTTTCTCCGAGCAAATCTGGGCAACGGTGGAGAAGTGTGCTCCGGGCGTATCGGCTCTGAGTCGACTTATGGTCTATATAGGGGAGCCCAACCCATCAAGAAGACGCCTCTTGATGAGTACTGTAGAGTCAGTGCTTCTGTGTGGAACGGGAATATGCAGTGACGCTCTCACTAACGACGTTGCGAAGGTGATTGGCATAGTGAAGAAGCACTGTGGATTGTAACGTCATATCTGACAGCCTCTGATAGAGCAATGAGATTCATTCCAAGTGTGATACTTATCGCCTTCCTTGCTTCCATTTAACCTACATAGATACGAAGATTTGAGGAATACATTTTCCCGCGAGGAGGCACAGTCTTGGGTGAATTGCATAAAGAGAAGGCGAACTGCGCGGCTCATCCTAGATATGAGGCCGAGGCTTAATCGGGGGCAAGGTGAGATTCACATCTACCTTACCCAGCTGTTGAATGGGTATGAATGTTTTCAGTCTTACCTGCACAAGATCTGTAAATCGCCAACACCCTACTGTAGATTTTACCTTGGAAAGGAGGATGATGCTTGCGACAGATTTATTGCATGCAAAAGTTGGGACAGGCTGTGGCAGGATCATTATAGGGAATTCGAGAGCTCATCTCGGATAATCTTATCACTGGGATGCTTGGATTGGTTGACACATGGAACCATGTGGCATATTATGTTTGAGCAGTCGTGAAAAATAAAATGGACTCACAACAGCCAAGGGCGTTGAGGTTGGGGGATCACTTCTCTGGTAATCCCTCTTCCTCCCTCCCTTGCCCCTTGAGGAGTGATCCCCTGCTTGAAGGCACCTGACAGCTAGGAAAAACGAGACCTGGTCCGAAGAAGTGTGTCATGTGATTCCAGGCTAGTATATTAGGTTGACAGGATAGGTTAGGTGATAGTCCAGTTACTTGTGACTGTGAGAGCCCCAAACGAAGCCCATTTTTTAAATCTTGGTTCGAAATCGTGGTAATTGCTCTTGATAAGCAATTGTGGTGAACCAAAAAGTCACTGAATCCACTGAAATTTGGAGGAGCTTTAATGAACGGAAATTAGGTGCTTTAATGAAGTGGAAAAGAGATTTAATGAACGCAAGGATTCGTATGGGTTATCATGTGTCATAATGGAATCTGATACACAATGCCATAAAATGAGTAACCTTTCCATCTTTTCACTTGTTTTTAATAGAATGAAGACGGCAAAGCGTTTCATCATTGGCATTCGTTTTTCTAAGCACAGCGGTAGCGACCTCAAGCGAATAGGGGATAGAACATTAACGTGTCCCGATTTGTTGCAAGCTTGCTTGCAACGCTTGCGTCTATTTTTTTTTTTTTTTTGTGATGATCAGCAAAGATCTTAATATCATGTCGTAGTATGGAGTTCATCTGCCTAAAGCTCACTGGTGGCCACAAGACATCAAATTGGTTGATGCTGCTCAGAACCCAAATTCCATGAGATCCTATTAATGTCCTGAGCGAGACTTAGCTTACAACGAGCATTATTTCATTGATTGACTTGGAAAGGAACCAATAATTAAGAGTGTGACTCATGCCTTCGAAAGTGGCAATCGGATTGGATTATATGACACCCTCTTATAAGTGATCTCTATTGATTGTCAGTTCACCGCAGACTCCCTAGGTTATAGCCAGCGTAGCCACGTGCAAATAGAGTGAGACTTATTGGTGAGTTCACCATGTTTTCAACCGCAAATCCTCTAGTCTTTTCGTGATCACCACCCCGGTTTTCATCATGAAAAATGTTCTTTGAGAGACTCCTCGACGTCCATTTCCATGACGTTTCATCCTATGGATCATCCATGGTTGGAAGCCGGGTCGCTACAAGACGAGAAGCATGTTTTATGATTTCGAAAACAATATACTGGTGCACGCTTGTCTAGAACCCAATCAGGCTTCGTTCCTCATTCTTGGGGATAATTATCTTCTGATGCGTCACATACATGTCACAGTCGGGATGGCTTTTTACAAAGAGATTGACTCATTCAACGTTTGATACACAATCGTATATTCTATATTAAAGCCTTTCCACCCGGCCTGGCTCTGATCTTGAACACATATTTATCCTGAACCCATATTATGGCGGAGGAAAATTAACCACAAAATCATCTTTCCTGCAACTCCTAGACAACTATTTAGATGTAATGAACAACTTGGTTCTAACCTCCCAGCCAACTTGTTCGGAGGAGAGGCTTTTTTTCTCTTTTTCCTCCTTTAAAAATCACACACTTTCTCGATCCTGCAAAATGTAACAGAATTTCTGTCTTTAATTCTTTTTGCCTATGCAAGATGCAGCTGAGTTCTGCGATTGTGACCTTTTGCCAAAATAAAAGCTGTATAAGCTGGTTTTCTGTCTTGAACCTTCGATGATGTTGTATTCTATTCTTGTGGTCCTCCGTTCTAAGATCTAATTCTTAGTGTATTTGGATTTATAGTATTGAATGGAAATGCCTTTCCACACTTTTACTTTTACTGCTACCAATTTTTCCTGTAACGAGAAAAATGTGCTGTTTTTTGCTTCCGTCTATCTCAATTTTCGTCACGAGAATAGATCTTGATGAATAGACAGTCGTTCTGGCTACAACCTTGTGCCATCTCCCATAATCTCTGCTGGTTTCTTTATGGTGATTTCTCTTATGCTCTGCTAATATGGCGGCCCCCCCTACTTTAAATTTACTGGGCGAAATTAGACTAATTAATAGTATTGTTAGTTGGTCATGATTAAGTATAATTATATTATGTTTTATCTCTTTTTTTAGAGCTGTTTATACTCTTTATTTATATTCGTACAGTACAGACCAACGGCTCCAGTTTATCATGTCTCTTCTGGCTATCAAGTTCATTTCGGTTTTTCACCATGCAGTAGAATAGCTGGCGTAGGAGGAGCACTGTTGTTTTCCAGCCTCATGATAAACTCGAAACATACCTGCTTACATGGATTCATTACTTGTAACAGTATAATCTCTAATAGCCAAATTTTCCACTGCTACCCTTGGTATGGCTGGGTATGGTTGATCGGATATGAATAACCAGCACAAAGTCTTACTGGATCCTGGAATCCTTATTCCTTATTAGAGGCGTGCCGTAAAACGAGAACCAACATAAATACTCAACGAGGATGTTATAAATGTATGTTAACCACGAAGAAGTTAGTTAGTAAGTAAGTTATCTTCTCGAAATTCAGTGCTTGTTAGTTAGTTAGTTAGTTAGTTGGTATTATTGAAGGAAAGGACTTTTTCATGTTCAATGGTCACTTATAAAATTTTCTCGTAAGATATAGTTTAAATCTGTGTTCAAAACATCTGAATACCTATTCACCTTCAACAGTGTTGAGATAATATATTTCGTTTTAAATTATCCACAGGCACAGATAAATTCCAATAATTCAATCAAAAAATGAAAAACTAGAATTAACCATGTCAGTATATTTCCATCAAACATCGCATAGAGTCTTAAAAAATGAATTATTCGCATAGAAATCCCATTGCCAACTATCCATCCCCTTCTCCATTGCAATCTTATATTAGGTAGTCATTATAGCACCTTCCACTATAATCTTAAACACGAAACACCATCATATGGTTAGTCTCAAACTAAACGTACCACGGCAAATACCTTCGTATCAAACTTTGCACAACTATTGATACCGCGTCCGCGACCAAATCTATTTCTTAATACTTTCTGCGTCCATTGTGTATACTTATTCAACGCGGTTACCATCTAATTATCAAAGGGTTACTAACTAAGTCCATTTCGATTTTTATTTCTTGCATCGCTCTAAATCGATCATTAGGTACTCGCGTACAATAATTCTCGCGAATGCAACGGTAATGAAACGGTCAGTGGGTTAATAATGAAAATGAAAGTGTTACCCAGTTATTTAATTTTATTAAGTTTTTATATAATACAAGCGGCAAAGTTGCCGGACAAAGTTTCTTCAGTTACGAACAGACAACAGCCATCACCATCTTCGTCGGTATCACCATTAATGCAACGAAGTACACCCACAAAGCGGGCAAAAACACCAAACTCGGAGAAAAATGTGACAACCAAGATACAAACCACCAGTCCAAGAGGTAAATATTTGAAAAATTAAAAGCTATTTCAAACGAATGCTTGACTAACAGTTATGCAGAAAATTATTTGGAATGCTAAAGTCGATATGGAAAGAAAGAAACTACTGAAAATCCATTACTTTTTATTTCTATTGGATTTGAAAAGGTTCAGAATATATAAGAGTGTATACAATATTAATTAATTAACCATTGATACATTAATAGTCAATGAATCAATGATTACACTTTTATTACTCTAAATTGCTTATCAAAGGTTATCTGGGATTATCTTCACCGACTAAGCACAGATCGCATGTAGTCTGACATAGAGCAGGGATAATAACCGATTAAGTCAAAAATTGTACTGATCTTACCATCACACATCCTGGCAATCTTCTTATGAAGTGTCTGCCACTCAACTTAAAAAAATTTCTTAATTCTTTGTTTAAATCCCGCTTGTAAACATTGAGAATCCTTCCTGATCTCCGGCGTTGAAGGTTTATTTGCAAAACATTTTGTCCATTTGAAACAGTGTCGACGTCTTAATTATATTTTGATTTAACTTGAAATTAGCTTTATTCAATTTTCACAGTTAATTCAATGCTTTACTTCATTGTTATTATTATATTGCACTAACTGCAAAGTAAAAACGAAATAAACAATAGTCTCCTACAAACCAGGTCACCATTTCTCGATTAATAATTAAATCTGATGTAAATTCAAGTTACTGACTTAAGTCTTTTGTTTTTGATTCAGCCCGATGTTATAATAAAAGCCCAAACCAGCACACTTGATTGTTTAATTTGCAATCAAATGGTTTCTGTTAGGCGAATATTATAGCTTTTAAGTCGAAAATGAATATCTCAATATTCCAGCAAGCACATAGAAAATGGACTTTGTCGCTGGTTTAGTCCGCCGGACCTTGATTTTTTGTTGTTGAGGATGTAATTCGGCTGTAGCCATCTTCAGCCCGATCTCTCGGGAACCATCTTCAGCTCGTTCTCTCGAGAACCATCTCCACTTTGTTCTCGAGTCTACAATTGCTAATCTCGTCCTCTACAAAAACCGCAAGACCGATCCAAATAAAAAGAAAATTGGTAATTAAAACTTGTCAGATTTTTCAAATATTTTAACCTTCTAAAGTCGTTGATTTAATTTTTATTTAATCATTTAGAATACTTCTTTGTCACCGGCGTTGAGGGTTTATTCAACTATTAATTTTTAATAAATTTTTTAATATTTATTTCTAATATTAGCAATCTTCCTTGCAATTCGAGTTAAGTTGGTTTCGGACATCCGGAATCCTTTACAATTCTTGATTTATGTTTGGGGTCTTTGTCTTGTTGGAAACACCATTCTGCTTCTAATCCCAGTTTGATTAAGGAGTTTACCCTCTTTTAGCAGTGTAAGAATGTGCTGGTTTTAATGATTTGTTTAGATAGGTTTAAATTTTGAAAATTGATAAAGAAGGGGTTACACTCAAAAATAAACTCTCGAAACACAAAACAATTTTTTATTCATTTTTGTGAGTTTTGATCATCATTTTATCCTTTACTTAGCAAAGATAAGTTGAAAATGAAAACAACAGAAAGCCATATTAAAATCGTGCTTTTATGCACTAGTACCATTACCAACCTTTGTTAACTGATACATGTTACAAGTATTAAATAGCATTTTCAAAATACTCGTCATGAATGTGTCTCTTGACGAAGTATTTTACTCTTCCTTTTAAAACCTCGAATTCCAACTGGTAATATTTTTAATTATTGTCTCCTGTGTGTGAAACAAACAACAAACAAAACAAACTCCACGTATGAAGGGTTCGGTGTACAGTGAAAAGCGAAGGCCTTCCTCGCCGTACGCTACACTTTAAATGCTCAATTCTAAGTGCTCGTCATAAAATGCTCTGAGTTTCTCTTCGGAAAGTTATCACTAAGTACTCCGGTGGGAAAATTGCTGAGTATTGGCTTTCTCCGGATGATTGCGCCTTTTTTGTGATATCATTTTTTCCTGGATATCAGATGTCAGGAAACTGGCACCTCAATAGCTATGTAGCAGACGTGAAAAAAGATTTGAAAGGGACAAATTTATCGTAATAAAAACATTGGCTCTGTTGGATTTCTGAAGGCTATTTATACTTTGAGTGTCGGACTTCTAGTTGCACTAACCTACTAGCCTGTAACTGAATACCTCCCCGGCCAGCCGGAATACCTAGCCTGGAACCGGTTAAGGCATTACATTGGTCTCGGCCTCCCTACTTTACACCTTACCATGCCTTCGGGTTACAGGAATTGCCTCTCGAGCAAGAATCGATGGAAAAGGAGCATTGCTAAACTCAACTTAGAGTCTATTAGCAAGCCCACTGATTCTTATCTGATAGTTCCGACTCTACTAATATATCGCTGAAACCTATTGTTCTTACTCCATGGATCCTCTTCTTTATCAGAATGGACACTTCAGTTTTAATAGCTTAATTGTGCTTAATCAACTGTACATCTACTGATCAGTGCTGCAACATCATCCACATAGCCGATAATTCGTTGCTCCTCCGGTAGTATGAGTCTGAGTAATCCATCATAGGAATCCGTTAATCTTCCGATCCGTCCTAAGACCTCCGTGTCTTAGATCTGAATGTGATTCTTTAGGTAATTCCGCACTATCTGCAACAAATTTTCAGGTACTTGAAATGAGTTTTCCTGTGCGGAATTGAAGGCATTGCTCATGTCCAACATTACTAAGAAGGCTATCCAAGTTGACCGATAGCCCAGGTGCAGCTGGTTAACGTCTTCCACGAGGTTTACCAACAGTGACCCTTACTTCAGTTGCTCAGGCCGTTAAGATCTTTCCTTGACCACCGATATACTACCATTCTGGTGCATACATCCCATCGCGACCGGTGTGACCATCGTTGTGCGACTGTCATTGTATAATTTTGTGGCACTCCATGCGTTGTTCGGCGATTTCGGTTGACCATCATTCCATGTCTAGTTTTCCGGTGGGGATTAGATGACTTACAACCGGATTTGATGGTCATCATTGTAGAGTTAACTATGCTCAAGCTCTCTGTCCTCTGGTACCCTAGAAATAGCTAAACTATAAGGTACGTCTCATGAGCGTTGCGACAAACTTCTACTTACCAGTATTCCACATGAAGGTGGAGCGCTGAGTTTATGAGAGCATTGTCGTCGATGTGAAATACTATTTACAGATCGTCACTGGCCAAAAAGTCCTCTAGAACTCGGCAACAGTATATTTTTGTGAAGAGACACTCCTAGACGAATGTCACGTCCGGAATAGTATGTACACAGCCAAGCGGGGGAAAGTGAAAGTGTTACCGGTGTTTGCTACGCTACTTAGAATGCTCGCAATCACTAGGTATCCTCGATTAATTTGAATTAATTGGAAATAAGAATCGGCTTTTTCCTCATTCTATTCTAGATAACACAAAAAGACATTTGATTTTGTGTATTGCTATTTGTAAAGTCAAAATTTCCCTATTTTTAATAGGGATATTTTGAATGATAAAGTTTTTTTGGATGATAAGGGTATATTGGATGGATGGGACCGTGAAACCTAGTGCGGAGTCTATTGTGAATATATAGATTTTTTATCAATATTCACCCAAATAAGCTTGAAATGAAAATTAATTATTCCATATCTTTAAATATTGGGTTGTTCTGGATTTAATATCGTTTTCCCCGACAGAGAACTTAACTGAACTTCACTTTTTTTGCACCCAACTTCACACTTAAGCCGCATAATCATTATAAGTTTTGAGAGCTGATATAGCAAGGTTTGTGTGTGTGAAAAAGTCGAGTTGATGATACGCAGTAGTTTCTGGTTGGTGCTACTTTAAATATGGAGAGCAAAAGATAGCATTTTCGTCATGTTTTACCCTTTCACTATAGAATAGTTAAAAATGCTTTCCAAGCCACAAATAAATTGACCGACGTGTATGGAGAAGATGTGTTGACGGTACGCCAGTGCCAGAACTGGTTTCAAAAATTTCGATCCTGTAATTTTGATTTCAAACATGAAGGCCGGTTGAAGCTGATAAAAACACGATAAATGCATTAGTTGATGCAAACCGGTGAATAACAACACGTGAGATCGGCGAGCGGTTTAATTTGCCAAATTCAACTATTTATGAACACTTGAAAGGCCTGGACTTAACCTCGAAGCTCGATATATCAGTTCCCCATATTCTCAGGGAGATAAATTTGCGTTATGTCGTTGACGCCTGATTCGCTTTTCAAACGTCATGAAAACGATCCATTTTTGATGCGTAGCATTACTGGGGACGAAAAATGGGTTGTATATAATGTCAGACGCAAGAGATCATGGAGGAAAATAGATGAACCGCCTCATAGCATTTCCAAAGCCGATATCCATCAAAAAATGGGGATGCGGTCTGTTTGGTGGGATTTAAAGGAATCGTTATTTTTTGAGCTTTTATCAGATAACACAACAATGAATTCAGAAGTCTACTGTCATTAGCGGGACAAAGTGTATGACGCACTTCCACAGAAAAGGTCAAAATTAAATATCAGAAAAGGTGAAGTATTCCACGTAGATAATGCGAGACCTCATACAAGTTTGGTCACTCGCCGAAACCTTTTACAGCTTGACTGGGATACAATGTCACACCCACAATATTTACCAGATCTGGCATCTTCGTATTATTATTTGATCCGGTCACTATAAAATGTTTAAGACGATAAGACTTTCACTTCATATGAGGAGGTCAAAATCCACCTAGATCAGTTTTATGCCAGCAAAGGCCATAAATTTTATGAGCGTGGAATCATGCTACTACCGCAAACATGGCAAAAGGTATTTGACTAAAATATTTATTCATTATACGAAAATTGTCTTTCATTTTGACAAAAAATACTAAATTACAACCCAATAGTTGCTAGAAGATGAAATTATGAAAAATAAGAAAAACTATAGAAAAACTAATCAAATTGATATTAGTGCCACTCCACATCACGGTAGTGTTGAAAATATTGCCAATTACCGATACATTGGCAGAAGCCTTGCAAGAAACCTGTTCTCGTAAAACCTGAAAACTAAAAAGGAAAGTATTAAAATGTAAATTAAACGATAACTTCCTAAAAGTTTCCTAAAAAGTTTAGGACTCTGTAGCCGTAATCTAACTTCTCCGGAAACTGTGTCTCATAGATAGGAAGAGGATGATAAAAATACTTTTACAAACTTTGTAGAAATTATTTACGATTTTACTTTTCGTGTTCACAAGCTTGAATTTTTATTTTAAACTTGATTAAAAAATGTTTGTAATTAAATCATATATGAAACGCTATTATAATGAGTGATTTATAATGAGGTTTGATTTTCAATAGGTTTTTTTTTTTTGACACATCACGTGTTGACACGACTCATGTCAAACTGTAATGTAATTTTTATTCAGTATTCTTTGACATATCATCATGGAAAGACTTACGGCACCACAAAGTATCTAAATTCTTCCACTGTCTTACGATAATCCACGTTCTCTGTGAAATGTTTTGCAGTTTTAGGCCAACTTATGGTGTGCATTGTCGACCTACCGAAACCACTATAGCCAATACCATCCCCAAATGTGAAACCCCACATACATTATTGGATGATACTCGACCTATTAGACCACATCCAGCACGTAATGAAACGAATAAAGCGGCTGTTGTTGAGGGTGTGGCTTACAACCGTGACGAATCGATTCGGCGTCCTTTGCAATAGCTTCTTTTGTCATTCGATCTTGGTTTTAAGGCATAGAAGCTCAACTCGTGCAAGAATTGAAGCCGGGCGTCGGTTGACGTCGTGGTTTTGGTGACGGGGTTATGGATCATTTCTATGAAAATCTACTATTTTAAATTTTTTCTATCGTTTCTATCTAAACTTTAACGTTTCTATCGTACTATCTAAATTTTTTCTGGTGATGAAGCGTATTTTTGGATCAATGGATACGTCAATAAACAGCGTCACGTCAAATGCATTGTTTGGTGAGGGTTATGGGCCGGTGGAATCATCGGTCAATTTTTATTTGAAAATGACTCGGGTTTGGCGATGATTTTTAAAAAGTAAATATTATAGATTGTTCTTTCGACTCGCAGTAAATTTTTAATATGGAGCTCAATTTTATGCCTTTTATTTGGAATTAAAAACCATCCCTCATAATGAATCACCCTTTAGAAAGGTTTTCTATTTCATAAACGAGCTTTTGCGTTACTTTGCCTCATTTAATTTAAAACTATTGGTTTCTGATAAAACACAGCATGCAACCTGTTTTACAATAAATGTTTCTGTGGCATGCTAACAGTTATGGCTTGTAAGTACAAGCAAGTTACAGCTCACGATATGTTTCTTTGCATTCTAGTTTAAAATTATGTAAATATCTAGCAACATTCACGAGAAATTTGTATTTTTATTACCTGATGAGTAAACTCGTAGTGAAATAAGTGTTCATAATTTATTTCATACAACCTGAGCTAAAAATTTCAATAAAATCCTCTGAAATAATAAAATACAATGCAAGTACGTCCAGATCATTTCAATGCATTAAAAACAATGAACATGTTATTGTTTACATTTAGTTGATAAACTTGGTTACATATTTATGAATTTTAACATATCATAACATACCGCGATATCTGTTTTCATAGTTAAAGCAGAAACCAATGCTTCTCAACCCTATTCACCGTCTGTTAAAACATGTTATTTTAACATACCTTTACCTTCAACAAACTTACATCTTCGCAAACACCAAGAAATCATACATAAAAGAACGTTTTTGTTTTTCAAGCATGAAATTAAAAATGCACTAACATACTGTCGGCGTCGAGTAATCCAAGGTTGTGAACTTTTCGAAAATTCACATAAAATTCAAAATGAAAAAATAGTAGAACATATAAGTTCGGTTTCATCTGCTATGAAACAATACTCGAATCTTTTGCTGACATTGACCTAGCTCTACATAATGAATTCATATAGACGTCAACTCGAATGCTTGATAAAATTGAATAACCTTTTTAATGTGTTAATTGAGAGTGAATTACATCAAGTCAATTGGCATGAAGCTTGGATGATGCAAGACCGAAGCTCTGGCGCTGATTTTTAAGGTAAAGTAAATGTGTAAGGTAAGTAAATCTGGCAAAATCTTCAAGTTTATCTGGTCGTGTTCACGACCGTGCAGCTAAAAATCAAAATTAGACACCTTTATTCTGCACTTGCAGTAAAAGGTTTGCTGATTGCAACATTGTAACGCACGAATTACTTCTTGCAAATGATTTGCGCTGTTTTCGAAAACAATTACAATATACTGTACACATTTATGTTGGTCTGCAAGTAATTGCATTATATACATGCAGCTCACTTCACTGCCTTTATTTTGATTGCGCTTGTATGATGGCTGTGAATTTTATTGTAACAAATGAAATTGAATTCCACTGAGCTAGAGTCACACGTCATGAATTCAATTCAGCAACAGCCAACAGAAACGATACAAGCTTGACGCAAGTTCACGTTCGTAAATTACCTAAGATCATTTTTTTTTTGAAGGATTTGAATCTTTTTTAATTCCTTCAAAATATAGCTTTTGTTGAGCAATATAAAAATATATATTAAATTGCAACATGCAAAACATTTTCTCCATTCGAAACAGTTTCAACGACTTATTTATATTTCGATTTAACTTGAAGTAAGCTTTATTTAATTTTTACAGTTATTGCGATGCTTTACTTCATTGTTATAACTATATTGCACTAACTGCAAAGTAAAAACGAAATAAACAATAGTCTCCTACAAACCAGGTCACCATTTCTTGATCAATAATTAAATATGAAGAAAATTCAAGTTACTCGCTTAAGTCTTTTGTTTTCAATTCGACAAGATGCTATAACAAAGGTCCAAACCAGCGCACATAACTATTTAAATTGCAATCAAATGGGTTCAATTGAGCAAATATCATAGCATTTAGAAAAGGAATTTTTCAATATATCTGCAAGGATATATAGGGATTTGTAACGTAGGAACCATACATTTGGTTACCTAGTTATGAACATGTAACCTCAGCTTATACTCATATGCATTATAGGAAAATTGTTCATTACTATGAAGAACCAAATACAAAGCAAAATTAAAAACCACTAAGGAACCATAAACGAGCACCTACTAGAGCCATAAGATATAAAAGGGACTTTGTTGCTGCTTCGACCCGCCGGGCCTTGATTTTTGGTTTTCGTTTCGGCTGTAGCCATCTTCAGCTTGTTTGCCGGAGAATCATGTTCACCTTGTTCTCGAGCTAAGAATGGCTAAACTCGTCTGCAACAAAAAAAGTTTACTGATTACTGAAAATTCTCGACGATTGCAACGAAGTTTCTTCAAATATTATACTCCAAATAAAAGAAAAAAATTTTCCTTTTTAATTCGTTGATTTAATTTATAATTATTTCTGACACCGCGAAGTTTCGAACCATACACTTGGTTCTTCCTCAGTGAAACCTAAACAAACTTATCTTCTAAATCTTTATTTTCGTTTTTTTTTTCTATATAAGTGTTTCTATATAAAAAACTAATCACTATACTCGCTATTGAGATCGCTTGTTTATAACTCTGTCATAAGACTTGAATTTCATTATTATTTCCGTCCATTCCTTTTATTACCTCCTTTGTCTTTTTTTATTGTTATCTTGTTCAATGTCTCCGTTAGGGGAGAGTAGCAATTATTTAAGCCTAATTACCTAATAGGCAGCGGGATCGCTCCACAGGGACTACAAAATACATGAACATATTATTTGTGAGCTTGCAACGCAAATTAGCCTTAAGTTCAATTTTTTTTATTTCATTCCAATCGGAGAAAAACTTTGCATTTTTCTTTTCCAATCGTAAAACTTCTGTATTTCTCGAGAAAAATTTTTTATAAGATGCTGCACTTTCTTATAGAACGGCCTTACGGGTCGTCCTGTTTTTTCACTATATGTATGCATTAAATATGGGACAAGTGTATACTAAAGAATGCTTTTTTACAGGTATAGAACTTTAAGTTTTCAAAAGTTTTTCATGCTACAAATGATGTGACAGATGCCATGCATTTCATGGTTAGTTTGATTTGACATTTTGTTATGCATATGCGACGCCTAAACAACGTCTGCAAATTCTGCAGATTTATTTCAATTTAAGGGTTCTGGTCAAGAAGCTCATCACGCACTCCGTCCTTTTTATGTCTGAATAATCGATCATCAGAACAAATAATTCGATGAATCGTTTTCGCACCTCATTCATTCAATTTTAAAGGCCAATTCCACAACAATTCGACACCGGGACACTACAAGCAGCATAAATAGAAGGATATAGAAAACAATAAAAGAGATTTCACAAAAAGAAAGAAGGTTAGCATAAAACTCTAATCAAACAAAAGCATCTAAAGGGTTTCAATAGTTATAATCGATAAGAACCCTGAACAAACTAAATAATTTTAAGTGAAAAATATGGCACTACGCCAAGCTGAGGTTTGAGTTGACCACACTATTCAATACTACGTATGGTGTGACAGCTGTCATGGTTTTTTTGGTTAGTTTAGTTCACCATTTTACCAGAAATATTTTAACACCTGAGCAATTGAAAAATTCAAAAAAACGATTCTTTATCTTATTTAAAATTTTATCTTATTTAAAAAACGATTTTATTCCAAATACTCATCGGGCACTCCGTCAATTTTATGTCAGACATAACCGTCCATCAGAACAATATAATTCGATTAAAGATTGATCGTTTGCGCACCATGTTTACTCTCACTTATAATACGAATCCATCCAGATGTCGTACATTGCGTAATAAAGAAACCATAGCAACTGTAGAGTGTAATATCGATGAAGACCCAAGCGAGTAGGCTAAACTACTCAATTGTTGACACTTTAACAGCATGTTGCTTTTGCTTGATCTTGGTCTACCTCATATATATTTTTTCGCCTTTACCGGGTAAAACACTTCCAGTTTTGGGGCATACCTGAAAACTTGTTTCATCTCCATTTTGAAGTCTGCTAGGATCCTGGAGAATGTGGAAGTAACCATTGGATTCCAAATATGTTTCGATGCCCTCAAACTAATTTTGAATGTTTTGCTCAGAAACACAAGCAATGGCTGAAGTTACATTTTCTGCTGTTCTTTGAGTTATTTTTTTGTGCCTACGAAGAAACAGTTGGTACCATATTCCACCAGGTATTCCATTTCGGAATGTGTGTGGAAAATCAATTTTTTTAAAATACGCAACAACTCTCATCAATCAATCCTCCTTTCTTCTTGGAAAACCTTTTTAGCTGATTACCTTTATCCAATTAACTAGTTCAGCCTCTTCATTAGTCGTGAGCATAGTTGGTGGCCCTGGTCGATCCTGACTAGTCGGATAAGACAGTTTGAAAATTAATGTTGTGCTAGGAACTTGAAATATTTTTGCGGCCAGTTTTTGGCTCATTCCATTATTTAAAGCATTTAATGCTGCTTCCAATGCTTCTTTGGTATAATGCTTTTTTTTAATATTTTATTTCCTGAATGACCGGGTAAATTGACAGTTTTGAAATCCCTGTAAAACGAAACAAAAGAATATTTGCATTGCCGTATAAATCTCTGATTGCCAAATCTTGACACTAGAGACGACAAATTTCGACATTATGGCAAGCATTTGATATCACTTTATTAACACCTATGTCAAAAATGGGATATTGGACAGAAATTCAAATTTCGTTCACATTTAATGGAACGCAATGCCTTAAACTAACCTACTAACGCAATGAATTGAATTTTTCAAATCCTATTATGGGCACACACTATAAATATTGAGAAAAAAAGCAAAAAAATTCCAATGCTGGAAACCCCTTAAATATTAATTTAAAGTAATTTGAAACATTATGTAAGGCTTGAATTCAAAAAAATGATAAATTTATATCTTAAACATAACAAAAAATTTGTAATTCTGGGCAAGATGAAGACAATTTAAAAAGATTGATCGGCTACCCTAGTAAACTTCAAACAAAACAGACACTCGGGGTATTCAATTCTGACTTGTTGCTGATCGGGAGAATTATGACTAACGAAACGACTCATGATAGGCGTACCATTGAGTTGCTAACATAAACAACCGCTGAAAATTTTTCCTTTTTTTTCCTTTCACACATTATCAGTGGCTGTAAACCTTAATATATATGTTTTTCGTTGAGTATGTCAATATTTAGAGGAGTGTCGAAATAAGGGTAGTTTTCCCTATATTCGATATCGCGCTCTTTCTGTGCCCATTGATATTATGGAAGATTTTGAGGAAGGATCTTAGTTCTCGGTCTTACCATTTCCAACTTGTACAATAGCAGCAGAACGACCACAATGTACGGCGTAGATGTATGGACTCAAGAAAAAATCGCTCCAGATCCTGAATTTTATGAGAAAATTTTGTTTAGTGATGAGGGTCATTTCTGGTTGAATGGCTACGTCAATGAACAAAACCGCCACATTTGAAGTGATAAGCAACCACAAACGGTTGTCCTAACATTGTTACCTCCCTAGAAAGTCACAGTTTGTTGTGATATATGGGCCGATATAATTATTGGTCCATATATCTTCAAAAATGTTGCTGGGAATAACATTACAGTCAATGCTGGCTATGATCAATGGTCACCCTTGACAGCCACTGAACATGGCACTGCCATGATCAGTGCCATTTGGAAGACAACATTTACCACGATATTGGCAAAGTATCGCCTAAAATATTGGTTGGAGTAGTCAAAAATTTGATTTCTCGTTTGAACTTCCATCACGCCAGTTTAGACGCTCACATGCTCGAAACCATATTCAAATAAAAAAGGCAGAAAACTCTTCCAATTAAATTGCATGTCAATTAAAACAATTTATCTGTAATTTATTTCACTTTAGGGTACCATACCCCCGAAAAAAACCCTTTAGAATTATTTCAATCGAAAAATAATAGCAAAAAAATATGTTTTTTGAAAATTTTTGCTGAGTTGAAATTTTCCACACTGAATCCTGGTTTTTGTGTTACAGGAAAACCTTCCCTCAATTTTTTGCAGCATCATTTTTATACGCTTGAATCAATATTGCCATTTTGAATAAGTTTTGAATGTAAACTAAGAAAATTTTGTTTTTCAAATATTTCAGGACTAATTAAGTCTTAAAAGTGTATATCGATCTATACTTTACAACCTATGTAGATAATTCTCAAAAACAGTTTATTTTTCAGGCAAATTAAAAAGGAAAACCCACTATACTAGAATCTTACCGAAATAATTATAATTGACGCATTAGTTTTAAGCTTTTTACTATTGAAAATGCACATGAAAATATTTAATTGCAGACATAGCGTTTCTGCACGAAATGCAATTTATTCGAAGACTTAATCCTCGAACGAAAGGATGAATTACAAGATCAGTAACTAAATCGCAACAATTTTCTTTTATTTCATATGATGTGCGCACAATCATGGATTTTTCATTTTATTTGATTAATATTTCATAAACGTAATCTAAATGATTTCAATCAACCAATGTTCAACGACCTCCTAAAGACCGAATCAAATTAACATGCCTTAAATCTTTATTGAACTACGGCACGGTAGCTTGAAGTTTTTAACCGAAAAACGACGCGCAGGAAAAAAATCGAAGCGCAATTTGCAATCATATGTTCGTATGAGTTTCCATATCAAAAATGTTGATCCCGCATGTTTACCGTACCTACAATCCAATTATATTATAAAAAGATATATTACGCAAATGCCTTCAATTGACCAATCAATCAGTACGACACAATTCAGCTTTTATCTACCTCCAACACTCAAAGATACTCATTTTGCACTCATAACTATTTTGGTGGGTACATGATAAGTTCAAACTACTATCTCCAATGTTTTTGTCGGAAGATTGGTAAATTGTTAACGCTATAGATACGAATGCATGTGGTCAAGGCCAATGTACGATCAGCAGTTAGATATGTATCTGCAAACCGAAAAGAAATTTGTGCTATTTGCCGTACAAGGTTAACATCTCAACTTTAAATTTCGGAAATTGCCAGCTATTGCAGTTTCAGATTACGAAAACTATGAGCTTGCATATAAAGAATGTATGCATGCAACCAAAGCCTTGAACGATTATAAGCAAAACAAGAAAAGGCAAATACCAGTTGGTGCATAAGAATTGTAAACCATTTGCTCATTTGTGGGGATGGATTTCATTAAGTAATCGATTTAATTGATATATGTATTACTTATATGAAACTTGCCCTAAGTGTTTGATGTATTGTGAAAATTATAGAAAAATCAAACGATGGTGACACCGTAGAAAGTATGAACTAAATCTATTGATTACAACAGTCCTGCATGCAAAAAACCACGAATTCAGTGTCAAATGTGTTATAAATCGATTACTGTCAAGGCTAAAACACATTCGTCTTTCTTTTATATCGCTTATACAATTAGTTTGTGTCAAATGCAAAAATTAATTTTTTTTCATCGAATCATTTGCATTGAGAGACAATAAATCTCAATTCAAACGCCATCTGCCTAATGCAAATTCACTTTCACAGAAAATTTTCGGGTCATTCAATTTGAATTTGAGTTCACGCCTACCAACCTGACTAAAACCATTCCAAATCGTTTGCCAGAAGTCTTATTGATATTACTTAGAAAGAAACACACAGTACTGCAAAAACTTTTCGACCTAATGCGTGGTCATTCACCTTTTAAAGAGTGATTTTTTGTTAATGGTAAAAAAAATCACAGCAACCCTGAACTCTATCGCCTTAATTATAATTTGAAATTTATAATGTTTTAAAAATGCCATGAAAATATTATAATTATATTTTGAATTAATTTTTAACATATGTTAATAGCTCAAAGTTATCCTTAATTCAAAATAAAAATTATTCGGTTGTGCATTAAATCGGATCAAAACTCAAATTGAAAATAGATCATAAGGTATCTAGAAATATTCAACTTTTGAACATGCCTCTAAACTATTCCAAAAATTGGAAAATGAAATTAGCTATCATAATAATAATACCTAAGCCCGGAAAATACCATGGCTTCCCTTAAAACTGGAGGGCCAGAATTCTTTTCTAGTCAATGTCCGAAATAACTGGAACCCATTCTTGATAAGATTAAACGAAGTGAGAAGCGAAGTCGAAATTGGATACTGGTAAGCATATTGGGCAGAACTCCAACTAGTAAGGGTAACCCAACACATTAGAAATGGGATAAGCCGCAGAAAGCCAACACGTGTAATTTTATGACATAGCGAAAGCCTTTGTCAAAATTTGGAAAACATTCCAGCCCCTACCATACATTCAACTGATTCAACTTACCTAAAAGGTCGATCTCTGTGCGTTATGCTAGAAGAGTCTGCGAACTATTCCCGCTGGAGATCCACAAGGATTACCCATTCCACCAATACTGTACATCGCGGACACTACGAACCTACAAAACAATGTTCAAATATCACCATACGTGAACGGCACTTGGATATACTACACTTCAAGACAGCAGAATTCATCACTTCAAAACTGCAACACTCAATTGATTAATGTAAGAATACTTCCGTAAATGAAAAATTAAGGTCAGTAAGGATAAAACCCAGGTAAATCTACACAAGACGCAGAGGACAACACCCAACGACTCCACGCATAGACTCTGGCACAATATCATGGAACATTAGAGCTTAACTGTTAGGACTCATACTCGCCCACAGGATCACTTAAAAGACACAATAAAACACATACTCGTCTGTCCTTTTTTTACACAAAAAAAGTACAGACTGCCGAGATATACTCGCCCACTACACGCTCTCCTACCATCTGGTCGCTTAAGCGGGTCATGCCATGTGACGGCCTGTTTGTTGGGCATTTTTTAAGGAATTTTTACGACCCTTAAAATGATAGAGCTTTAAGTTTATTATCATTTATTAACATAAATTTCAACTGTATGAATATAAATTTTTAGTTAAAAATATTGAACGTTAGTTACAGCGCTCTGACTACCCCCGCCTCGAAAAAATGGGCTCGCACTTCCTTCACGATTCCGGCCCAGTGGCTTATCTTAACAAAAAAAATTAGCGGTGTTTTGATTTGTAAGCCTAAATGCACGGAATGGACTGTTACCAAATAAAAATACCAAAAATTTGATTGATTTCTGGTAGACCATTGAAAAAAAGGAGTGAATTTGGCGATTATTTTTTTAAATTTTTTGTTATAAAATAATTGAAATTTTCGGAATTTTGGATTGATAATAGTTCATTCCCTGTGTGTACCCTAAAGTGTACCCTAAAGTACACTCAGCACCAATTTGAAGTGTACTCAAATTTGAAGTCATTCGGTCACGTCACTTTTGAGATACGATTAAGGAAATTTAAAAAAACTGAATTCCGAGAAAACGCGTCCGGTTAAAACTATGAAAATCTCAACTTACCTTCAATCGGCGATGCCTGATCCATAGAGTAATCCTTCCACTTTCTCTTAGAACTGCTTCAAAGTAGATTGTTCAGCTCCTGTGTCAATCCTGGCTTGTTTTACGACGTCACTTAGTCGCCACTCATAACGCGAGAATTGCTTTTCATCACGAGCTCACCCTCAGCTTCTTCCTTGTACCATTTACATCAACATTCTTCGCCTTCTCCATAAAATTGATGTTGAGGGTTTTCATCTGAAGAAAATTTGTGATAATACGTTGCTCAAACTTCCTTTTCCATTACTTCAAGCGAATTTGGATGACGTCGAATAGCTAACCCGTATAATTTCGTTGTTTCTTGAATACCTTTATCAGCAAGTTTTCCTACCCTTTTTCCACGGATTCCTTTATTTGTTTTATCCTTTAGAATTGATTATTATCCATTCCCAAAGAGGATTGTTTCTTTCCCCCTTTCAGGATATTGCGGAAATGTGTTAGGCAAGTTTCACTGAACAACTCCGATGCACGACCAGTTGAAACCTTTTTGGCTTTATTTTTACCCACGAACTCTACAATTTTCTAACACATTCCCAATATCTCCTGTACATCTCTTGTAAAGATTTCCTCCATCTCTGGCTCCTTTTCAAAACTAATTTTGCGTCGAACTACCGTATGCTGCTGCGAAATTAGATCATGTAACTCCCCGGTTGTCAGCTCCTGAGACTGTTCCGCGACGAGTTCGTTCACAACTCTCTCATCCACCTCCAGACCAATGCATTTTCCCAGAGAAACAATCTCCTCTACCACTGGCACTTCGAGGTCCAATCCTTCGAAGGCCCTTTCCTTGATCAATAATTCTTAGACATATCACGATGTTAAAGTGATCTTTCCAGAACTCTCGAAAGGTAAGGTCAGAGTTCTCCGTCACCTCACAGAAGTGCCGAAAAATGCGCTTGCTGTACAACTTCCTTGAATTAGAAATCACCTGCTGATCCATGGGCTGCAAGATGTTGTGTTTGGTGGTAGGTAGAGAACGTTTATAAACTTGAACTCTTCGAGATTTGGTGGGTGAGCAGGGACATTGTCGAGAAGGAGAAGGGCTTGCATGGGAAGGTTATTTTCCTATAGATATTTTTTAACCGTAGGGCTCAACACCAAGTTTATCCATTTCACAAAGAATTTCCTGGTGACGCACACCTTCGAATTTGCTTTCCACATAACTTTTTCTTTTAAAATGTTACGTGACTTAAAGGCTCTGGTATTTTCCAAATGGTATACTAGCAGAGGCTTCATTTTGCAGTGGCGACTCGCATTGACGCAAATTGCTAGAGTTAAACTATCTTTCATGGATTTGTGACCTGGCATCGTCTTCTCATCTGCCTCTATGTAAGTCCTATTCGGCATCCATTTCCAGAAAAGCCCTGTCTCATCACAGTTGAAAACTTGCTCGGGGATATATCCTTTCACTTCTATGAGTTCGGAAACCGTTTTAATGTAAATTTCACATGCTGCTTTCACATCCGAACATGCTGCCTCACCATGCCTGACGACGGAGTGAATGCCGGTCCTCTTCCTAAAGTTGTCAAACCAGCGCCGACTGGCTTTAAACGGTTCCTCGATTGCCCGTTTGTGGCAGTGAGTGAGATCTGCTTCAGCAAATCACCGTACATCTCTCGTGCCTTCTCACATATGATGTTTTGAGTTAAGGTTCTTCCTTGAAGCTGCCTCTCCGTCGGCCACGCCATCAATAGTTTTCATTTTTTCATAGAGAGAGGTCCGGAGCTTAATTATTGTAACGTCCTTAGCTAGCGTTGCTGCCTTTATCAACTCCTTCTGCTTAAGCATAGTACATATCATTGATGTGCTAGGCCCGTACATCCTCGCCAAATCAATTACTCGCACTCTTTGCTCATTTTTCTCTTTGATTTCACGCTTTAATTCAATAGACATCATCTTCTTCACCGGACCCATGGTTATAAAAATAAATGTGATGTTTTGTAAATGTACCCAAAAAAAACGCGATCCCAACTTATCAAAAATGCTTCCAAAACGAGGGAAACAAGCACACAGACTGAGGTCTAGTCTGGAGAAACTGTTACTGAGACGCTGCACCCGACAACAACATGCGCCCAGCATATTGGGGTTGTGTGCAGTGGTGTAATGTGCCATTCCTTGTATCTTAAAGCTTGCTTTCATCTCAAAGCAAAATATCGCTGGCTCGGCGACTTGTATCTCAAAACACTCATATATTAGGATACTCTTGTATCGAGGTACCACTGTATATTCATAGATAGTGACGTATTTATACAATGACTGGGGTCAATTCTACCTTTGCATTCATACATTCCTTGGGTAAGCCATTGTGTTCCCCTCTACCAATGTTAGTCATTTCATTTTCACAGTTTCTGTTATATTGAGTTGGGGAAAAGAAACCTGTTATTTTTTCGGTAAATCGGTGGAGTGATCAATATTTCGTAACGGATCGAAAAAGGTGGAAGAAAGGATAACGGATCGAGGTGGTTGAAATTGTGAATGGTATGTTGGCCGGGTATTTATATAACCGATCACGTGCAATTTGGGTACGATTATTCTGTTTAAGTATTTTTGTGACAAAGATGCAAAAGATGATCTGTTGTCGCAAATATCGATAAAATCACAGAGATGAAATTGACCGATCATAACATTGGATAGGAACTAGAGATCATACAGTTTTAAACTATTTTCCGGTATTCATGGAATTGAAAAGAAATGAGAAAAAATTAATTTTTACATTTTTGATAGTCTACCAGTTTAAGGGTTAAGCTAGATTCAAAAAAAACTTAATGTTTAGGTGTCACACAAATTAACACAAGAAAACATTATGGATTGAATTTCCATCTGCAAAGCCCCGGCAAAACTGAATCAAATGTATCTGTGTCTCAAACGGACGGCGACTTGGGATAAGAAACGGGTCACATGAGACAACATTTTGCGAAAACGAACGTGCTCAAAGCGCGATTAAGCAGCTCAAAGGACGGTTCGGCCAGAACTAACGGCCAGGATGATTCTGCTGAGCAATCGAGGAATGATTCGTTTATTTGATCTCCTATTACCGAACCGAATCACCGAACAATGTGGTTCTCTAATATTAACAACTGGACCGTTTAAAGCTAGCGATTGACAAATAATAGCCAGAACTGGCCAACAGAGGCGGTGTCGTGTTCTATAAAGACGACGTCAGGCCACACACCATTATAGTTACTTGCCAGAAACTTCGGCAAGTTAGTTGGAAGGTTTCGACGCATCCACCGTATAGTCAAAACCTGACATTTTTTCTGCTCATCATCCTTTTTTTCTCCATTACAAGGCTTTCACTTACAAAAAGTTGGCATCAAGAAAATACTACGAGGTCTGGCTATTAAATAACGAGACTGGTTACGAAGAAGGGTTTTATTATAAAAATTATTCTACATTCGAATGCTCCCCTTCAATGTACTCCCCTTTCCTCGCCACACACCTTTCCATACGTTTTTTCCATTGATCGAAGAAGTGCTGGAAGTTTTCTTTGATGAGGGCCTTCAGAAGCTGTGCCATTTTTTGTTTTACCGCTTCCATCGATTCAAAGCTGGTCCCTTTCAAACGAAAAAAGGTCGCACGGTGCCCAATCTGGCGAGTACGGCGTGTGTTCGAGCACTGGAGTGCGCTTACTGTCCAAATTCTGCTTTTCTTTCTTTTTTTAACCTTCAAAGGATATCCTAGCAGACCTGTTGACGCAAGAGCCTTTGATCAGGAGTCAGGTTTTTTGGCCCTAACTTCGCACAGACTTTTGTCATGGATAATTCCTTGTGTAAAATTTGTCTAACCGTTTCTTTATCGGCGTTTACAGCCTCGGCAATCATCCGGATGCTCATTCGACGATTTGCACGCACAATTTGGTTGATTTTGGTCACTGTTTCCGGAGTTGAAACAGTGACAGGGTGACCTGGGCGTTGGTCATCTTCAGTGCTCTCTCGGCCCTCACTGAAGCAATTACACCACTCAAACACACGCGCACGAGATAGAGAATTGTCCCCATAGGCCTCTTGCAACAAATTATAGAACTCAGTCGAATTTTTTTTCAATTTAACGAGAAATTTGAGATTGATACGTTGCTCCTGTTTTTCGTCACACACGTCAAAACACGTTCGTTTCAAACCGCTACTGCACAAATACAATAATAGTCACGAGAACGTTTTTTGGTACGTGCATAGACAAGACATCTAGATGCCCAACGCACCACTCGTTTTTTCCCCCACGCCTCTACGGCGCCCTCTAGGCGCGCAGTCTAGGCGCCCAGTCGCGCGTTATTTAATAGCCAGACCTCGTATGTACGTCAATAAGTAGAGTTTTCCGCTAATAGGTACCAAAACTTGTATGAGAGAAGCAATTTGATGCTACCCTTAAAACGTTTATAAATTATAGAACAGAACTGGCATATTTGAATGAAGTCTCGAAGTTCACTGAAAAATATTAGATTTCTTTAAACCCAACTTTATATATGTTTTCGCTTTGTTTGCTAGTTAAGATATTTGTATCTCTCTTGCGCGCTACTTCCCGAGAGAGTTAATGCTAATAAATAGTTAGACTTTGTCTGTTCATCAACTTCGGTGGTCCGGCATGCCCTATTTTGGTGTGTAAAAAACTCTGTAAGCTTATAATATCAGAATTGAATCATCAGCTAAGTCTTACGTATATAAGTTTATCCGAAATATAAACGTGAAAACAAATTATAAAAAAAAATCTATGTATGAAAATTATCTTTGAAAAATATATATGGATTCCGTCTGTTATATTTGGGAGTAAGCTGATTAATTCTGTTGATTTATTGTTAACATTTTTAGGAGTTGCCCTGCCAATCCTTTCCTTTGTTTCAATGCCATCAAACATTGGGTTGATTGCTTTGAGGCAGCTTCACTCGAGCCGGAATGTATTCTCAATGAAATCTAGTCAAGGTCCGGCTAAACTAGAAGAGGAGATTATATTTTGTTGAAGATACAATTGGGTTCCAGACTTGTTGCAATGTTACCCAAAATATTTTCATCATTAACGGAAAACATTGGAAAAAAACTACCGATTTTTATGTAATTAAACAAATTTCCATTTCCAACCATAATCAACAAACATTATTTGCCAAACGTTAAAAGAATTAAATACAAAATTTTGAACTCACATTACCTCAATGTAGTCCCTCATAGTCCAGATTTTTATTCGGAAAGTCTGACTCAAGATAAGAAGTTCTAACAATAGCGGTTTTAATATAAGGTTACAAGTAGGGCGATAACAAAGGACTAGAAACAGATAATGAATCATTTATTCATGGAAAACGTTTGTTATAAGATCACAATCCCTTAACTATTCTATTAATATACGGCAAAATTTCTGATTCATCTGGATGCTTCTGCAGTATTTATTATTACATTTTTTATTCATCGATACGAGCATATTTTGAATAATAGTTCTTATCTGAGAAATTGCAGCACTAATATTTTTTACAGAACTATTCAATATTATCACCAAAATCGTATGATTTGACGTCCATACTATTCAAATTTAACTATTCAATAATTCACATGAAATTTCCATTACTTTCAGCCTTAACTACCACGCCACTTCTTCCAACGAAGAGAACAACGACCACAGCGAAAAAGGCTCCGCCAAAGAAGTATTCACCTACCACACAAAAACCATCAACTAATGGCCCTCTGAAGATTTCACTTTCGAAGATAGTAGCACCTCCGCCTACTCCCACAAAAGCAAGGAAAGTCAAACAAACCACTAATGATTTGATTTGCCCAAAGGAAGAAGAGGCCACCTTTGAACTATTTGCCCCACCATGTCAATCAGATCGTGACTGTATTGCATGGAATCGAAATGAAAGATGCTGTAAATTATTTGGGTCGAAAAATTGCATTAAAGGAGTGCCCAAACCACTTGAAGAAGAAGATCACATTCGTAAGTATAACCGGAAAAAAATATTTTTAAAAATTAAATAGTTCGTATTGACCCCTAATCCACTTTTGTACTCAATTCTAGCCCTTTTGGGATGGATTCCCCGTAAATGTCCAAATCGTCCTTTGGCTGAATTATGGTGGGAGCTGAAAACATGTGAAACAGACAACGATTGCTGGCCTCGCGTCTGTTGTCCTGATGGGCGAAGAAGATATTGTAGGGCAGCAGCGCCTGAATATGAATCAGTACCACCGCCAATTGGAAGATCTATAGCATATTGTGAGAAACTATTTTGCACACGTTTATTGGTTTTGCTTTTTTGAGTTCAATGTTCATTTCTCTTTGCAGTGTCTGAATATCTTGAATGCACACCGCCACCTCCACCAGTATTTGATTTACATCCGAAACAATGTAACTCCACGTTGGACTGCTTCCCAAATATTTGTTGCCAAGAAACTGGACGTAAATTTTGTAGACCTCCGAAAAAATCGGTACTTACTGTCATGGCCAATTTCCTGAATTTGGGTCTAGTCAAAAGACTAACAAGAAATTTAGTCATCAAGTAAACGTTCTTATCTGCCATAGTTTGTTGATAGTTATGTAGTATTAAGATTCGTATTTTATGCATTGTATATACGGGAAAATACATATTTTTTATATAAACAATACTCACAATGATATTTAATGAAGTACGAAACCAAAGGACTTCAATTCATAAATTTTATTTTAATTCCTACTAATCTTTAGATAAAAGCTATCTTCTTCATTGATCTGATCTTCACTCCTTATATATGTATATATATAATGTCGATAGAATGAAATTCGAGTCCAGTCATATGGAGCACGACGAGCCCGTTTACAGCGGACAATTTTTTACCACTCTGGCACAAATTTCGACCGGAACGTTGGCAATTTCGCGTTGCATGTTGTGCAACGCGACGCGAGCTCGTCTTAAGTTGTTAGCTTGTCATCATAGACCAGTGTATTGATATATGACCATTTCTCAAGATAACACGATTACCAAATTTGCCCTTCAATAAATCGATTGTGAAGCGTGCTGTGTGAGATAGTGGCACTGTCTTATTGAAACCAAATATCGTTGATGTCAATTTCATTCAATTCTGGCCACAAATAATCTTCTAACATAGCACGATAGCACTCTCCACTGACGGTAACATGACGATCGTTTTCATCTACGAAAATATACTACCCAATCACACCTCCGGCATAAAAACCGCACCAAACGGTAATTAATTTTTTTTTTTTTTTTTGAAAATAAAATGATACAACGGTGTCTCAAGAAGCACATGTTGATTTGTTACTAACCAAAAACGCATATTTTGCTTCTTAACAGAGCCATCCAGCTAGAAATGAGCTGCTTCATCGCTGAAGATAATTCGATAAAATTCTTTGTTTACCTCAAGCTTTTCCAGAGCGCAATTGGAGAAGATTCGGTGGTTCGAATGATCAAGTGGGTTTAGTTCTTGAATGAGTTTGATCTTGTAAGCATGCAGGCCAAGATCTTCACGCCACAATGACGTTTAAACGTTACGAAATTCTTGAGAACGACGTTCGTTCGTGTATTTTCGTGTGTCTCGGTAAGAACCTGAATGTTTTGATTTATTTCATTTGATTTTTTCTATCAAAACACTTTCCCTTGCACAGAAAACTCCCGCGGAAAACCTGCTTTTACTCGGAAAGCCAGGACAACTTACCGAGGTCTTGCGAAAAATTTCGGGGTATATAAGGCTGTGGATGAATTTTTCACTGCAGAAGGGGATGCTTTCGCTGATTGTGACGGAGAGTACTATAAAAAAGGGCCAATGGAAATAGTCCGCTAAGAGGGTGGCCTGTAAAGTTCAATTGGATTTCAAACGCTTGAGCCAACTTCGAAGCACTCAGTAAATCTGAGCAAAAACAGCCTACACCAACTCAGTGGTCTCAGCTTCAGCGAACATAAGCAAATGATATACTCACTCCTGTGCGCAGAGTAGTTGTTGGAGCTAAGAACGCACCGATCAACGCTGCAGCATCTAAGCAACAACGGGTTCCTTTAATTCTTCTTTACAGTTTGAATCTTAAATCTTGAGGGAAAGGGTCTTACGGGTATGTGAGCAAAACCAGCTCGGTGTCCCGTAACTCAACATAATAAGGAACAATTCTACATGAACTTTATTACAGTCGAAACCCACTGAAGATCATAAAAGCCTTTTCGATTTTGAAACCGGATAAGGTGGCATGCTTCACCTTTACACTCCAATCGAAAAAAAAAACTCACCTTGATCTCAGGGTGTGCATAATTTCAGTCAAATTTGGATCTTATTTTGACTGCACCTTACCAGGAAACCTTTCGGAGAAGCTCGTCAACCATTGATTTTTTCATTTTATCGGCCAACTTGATAAATATCTCCCACAGCTGGAGAAGCTTCGAATGGCGAGTTCTCGTTGCCGAGTCTTACCATCATTTGGTAGAGCTGACCTTATGCTAAAAAAGGGTATGAATCTGAGCACTCTATCCCGTCAAATGGATCGACTAGGAAGCAGTTAGTGCTGACTTGAGTGGAAAACTTGGGGATATTTCGATCAACAGATCGAAGAACCTCTCAACCATCGAGATCGAAGAAGGAATCTGATCTGAAACGATCTGATCTAAATTAAACCTCAACATTTCGAAGATCTCCATAAAAAAACATCTCCAGGTATAACTTTTATAGAAATTCACAATTCAGAGGCATTTTGGAGCTTCATCGCAGTCGTAGCACCCTCAGGAAACTACGTGTGAAAATATACCTCCGCGACTTTAATAAGTTAAAGTCGCGGAAAGTTAGTATTGGCGGGTTCAATCAATAGAATAACTGGCCGTAAGGGGCTGCCAGGAGTTCTCAATCATAATGGCTTCATGCTCGGAGAACATGGCGGTTGCTGCCTCCATTGTAAACTATTTTCGAACCGTTTTGGAACAGGCAAAAGAAAGTGAACTCTGAAATCTGTGAAGTGTGTGTCACTCAACTCAAACAGTGAAGCCAACTCTGCTTTCAATACGTTAGTGAAGAGAACAATTTCAACGTTTGATTGTACATTTACCGTACATTTTTAGTAAATTTACAATCCCACGGACGCCCTTTTGGCAGTACCCTGTTTGTGAGCCCTGAAAAACTTATGTTGCTCACATTAAAAATAAATTACAAAGAAGTCTGCTGGAGCTGACAGAATTTAAATTTTTATCTTAAGCAAGCTTCTCCATACTTATTTTGCTCTTTTCGTAGTCCTTTTGAACAACTCGATAAACTGCTTCTCAAAATTCGAAAAATATCAAAATATATGCTATTCCAGAAGGGTCGAATAGTACAGATAAAGCCGATAGTTGTCCAATATCTGCTTTGTCCAAAGTGGACCAATCACTCGAAAGAGTATCCAGGTATCATACCGTTCTCTGAAGAAGCAGGAACTGTCCCGGAAAGCCAATTTGACTTTTAAAATGCTCACTCAACTGTAAACGCATTGACTATTTTCTAAGTCAATGTAATAAGAAGTTGAATGGCCAAAGAGTTCGTGGTAGCGTGCCTTATTGTTGTCGCAACAGCCTTTGATTCGGTTTGGATCAATGGGCTAGTAACAAGCTAATTCAATTTGGCTGTTCAATGAGTTTCATAGAAAAAGTAGGCAATTTCATGAGAGGATTTACTGCTCTTACGCCATCTGGTAGAGGTAAATCCTTTGCAATCGATTCGGAAGTACCTCAGGGGTCTATTCTAGTTCCCCTGCTCTTTAATCTATTCACGTCTGATTTTGCGGATATCAGAGATGAACTTAAACCCAAGATCAACGTGAATCTCTTCGCTGATTGTCTAATGACGTGTTCATCAGAGCAGAATCTCCGCTTTGCAGACGCTAGACTCCAAAGATGTCTTTAATTTGCTACTAGCCAAAATGGGGCATGGGGAATAACGATAGGCAAAGCGAGCTGATTGCATTAATGTTCCACATGTCACTGCTCTAAACACTGCACTGCAATGTGCAAAACATCTTCAGAGCTCACATACATTCTCCTTTGAATAAAACTTTTTGCGCGAGACATCTTCTTATACCTCTATTAAGAAAGCGGTCAGCGGCATGCCAGTTGATGAAGATTATTGCTCATATAGCCTTTAAAAATGCTTTAACCTTTGCTCCTTGGGCAGGCAGCGCCAAATTACAAGTGGAGCAATTTAGGATTATCGGAGTGAAAAATACTTTGAAAAAAATGAAGAACTTACGAACCTATCTAGGACGAGTTTCGGCTGTATGAAACCATCTTCAGCTTGTTCTAAGATCCTACAAGCGATGTGCATCTAGACTAGTGTTAGAGACGCGACTTTTATGTTTCAGCCTAAGTCAGCGCGGAGGGATGGGTCAGGTCAACTACTCGTTAGTTATTTTTCCGCATGTTTTTCTGTGTTTGCAGATTTCTAGTTTTCTAATATGTCTAGTTCTAGTCCTGTCTTTTGTTTGTTTGACATCATTGAATTTGCCATGGCACCGAGTTTATGTGTGTATTTGATAATTGGAGTCTGTTTTTTTGTATATAAACGAACGGATACGTATTTTGTATCCATTTTTGTCGGCCATCCTATATATATTTTCTAGTTGCTCGGTGTAGTCCCTAGGATTCATAGGGCCGGAGTGGAGTCTCTGCACCATTGACCTGTGTGGTGCTAGTTTGTGCTGGCCAGAATAGTTAGATTAAGCGGGTATGATGTGGTCCGTAGCAGTTGATTTCCTGTAAATTTTATGTTCTGAGCGATTTTCTTTTCTTATGATTGTTAGGTATTTTTGGTCGAGTTCTTCGTTTGTTTCTTTCTGTATGATGAACTTGATGTTGTGGTGGATATCGTTCATGTATATGAGGAGTTACTCTTCAGCTTCTGAATCGATGATGATGAAGCAGTTGTCCATATATTTTTATAGTACATGGTATTGAACTTTTCCACTATTCGCAGTATATGCACTTCATCTATGCTTTGTAAGAATACTTTGGGCATGATTGGTAATATTGGGTGGAACATGCCAAGTCCATCCTCTGCAATGTAGACGATGTTGTTGACATATATCAAGAAAAGTGGAGGAGTTCAATGTAATACGAGGCCGGTTCAATAAGTGCCCATGTTAGAAATGAAGATACCATTTTTTCAAAAAATTATATAATGATTTTCGACATAGTCCCTTTTAGGAAGATACAGTTCTCCTAACGTTCCTACCATTTTTTAACCCCTCCAAAAAATATGATTTATCGAACTATTCGAAATACGCCTCTGTCTCGGCATTGACTTCCTCAATTTTTGGTTTTTGGTGGATCAATTTATCCATTTTCACTTAGAACTTATAAGTGATTTATACCCCTGCTAGCTAACTAAGCGAAGACTCTTGGGTGCGGAAGTTCTGATCAATTTGTCGAATACCTCGAAAGTGAATTTACAAAGAAAGGTGGAAAGAACTCAAGCTGGTTTCGAACACGAACACTAAGTGAAAATGGATAAATTGATCCACCAAAAACCAAAAATTGATAAAGCTTACCAAAGGCAAATTGGAACATAGGACAAGTTCAAGCTGAGAGCAAAAATGATAAAACGTAATTATAACCAGACGACATTCACCCAGCTGGTAGTGCCAATCGATGCGTCCCGGCCTGTGAGTTGGCACCTGACGAGAAGCGGCAGGGACGCGTGTTCGAAACCAGCTTGAGCTCTTTCCACCTTTCTTTGTAAATTGACTTCCTCGTTTGAGCTAATTTTTTTCCCCGCAAACCATTACTTCATGTTAGGGAAAAAGAAAAAGTCGCAGGGAGCCAGATAGGGTGAATAACGGGGATTCGGCGGCCATTCGTAACGCATTTCATGCAGTTTGGCGACGGCAACTTCCGATGAATGTGCTGGTGCGATATCATGATGAAAAAGCGCCTTCTTTTTGTCAAATACGACAGTGTTTCCTTCAATTTTTCGTCGAAGCGGTTCAATAACTCCCTGTAGCATTGTCTAGTGATCGTTCTTCTTTTTTTTTAAATCAGTGAGGATGATGTCGTTCGCATCCCAAATATCATCGCCATGACCTTTCCGGCCGATGAGACCGTCTTCGCCTTCTTTAGAGCAGATTCACCGGGAGAAATCCATAGTTTTCATCGTTGCTTGCTTTCTAGTGTGTAATGATGAATCGAGGTTTCATCAACCATGACAACTCGACACAGAAACTACTTCGGATCTGGCTTAAATTGCTCCAAACACTGTTTCGAAGCTAACAGCCGCATCCGCTTGTTGTCAATCGTGAAAATCGCGGCAGCTTTGGCCGACAATTTTTTCAACACCAACTTATCATTTAAAATATTAATTGCTGATCCGGTCGACACATCTACGGCTTCTACTACTTCGCGCACTTCGTTTGTCGATCAGCAAGAATCATTTCGTAAACTTTTTATATGATTTCCTCCATAACATCGTCTCCTGGGCGTCCTGGTTACACTTCATCAAAACGGATTGTTTGCCGACGTTTAAATTCGTTCAACAAATATCTAACTGTGGTCTTTGATGGCAAAGTATAAGCAGTATCCAACTTTACTTGTATCTCATCAAATTTTTTCATTCCAAAACACAAAAAGCGAATTACCGACCAATACTGCTCTTTTTCCATCTTAGCTAAAATCATGAAACAATCAATTTATCAATTAGTCTGAAATTTATTGTAAAGTCGTTTGATGGATGGTAGCACAATACGATAATACCAACTTCCCTCAGAAACGCGCTCTGTCATCAAACACGGGTACTTATTGAACAGCCTGCGTATACGACAAACAAGTGAACGACTGTTAGAAAAGGATAGGATTAGACATGTTAGAAAAGTTTGGAATCTATAAACATAGAAAACTACAGGAAAAAACAATGACGGACAACTAGTGACCAACTCCGCCACAATACTCTCAGCCTTCGACCCAAGCCTTACCAGAGAAACAAAACATAACGAATCCGACAATGATAATTCAACGAACCCGAAAAGACCAAAACACAATAACCTTCTTTAAAAAGTAACTAACCCAAACCATACCTCCGCTCTGATTCAAGCGAAATATAAAAGTTGCATCTATAAAATAAACACAAAGAAATGACTTCAGAACGAGCTGAAGATGACTGCATCAATCAAAACGGAACAGAAACGCATTCGCAACAAAACAACAACAAAAAAGCGAGTCCCGGCGAACCCAAGCAACAAGAAATTAAAAAAATGTCACCACCCAAATAAATTATCTTGCTTCATGACAGTTTTGAATATATTGAATATCCTTTGTTGTAAATTTTTATCAGTTGCATCTTCAAATTATCTAACTTTACTACATCTGAACAAGGATAGGCAAATCTTTCTCTCTAGTATCGTCGTTGCCTGGTTGTTCCAGTTGCTCACGCCCTTAGGATTCACAAAATTTGTGAGAAAGCAACAAACAACTATTGTCTTTTCCCAAAATTTCATTTAGAATATTTCATTTTATTTATTTATTATTTGAATAGTGTAATCGGAAATTAATTATGATCAAATTTGCTGAAAAAATTTCATCGCAATTTTTTGTAATATTTCATTTAGGAAGATATATTAATATATCTTCCTTTTCTAATGATATCTTGTTCTTAAAGACCTAGTCGGATCTAATCATAAAGTGACATCAATTGCAGTCGAAATACTCTTCAAAATTCAAAATTTATCACGATTCAACTCATATGTGTCAATATTTCAAAAAAAACGATCAAAGCAACCTAAGACGATTTCTCACAGTCGCCGTCAAAATGTCGAAACAATTGAATTACTTTCGCCCAGAGAACAGTTGGGGACTTTTAATCGGCTGCTTAGAGTAATTTTGTCTACGTCTGCTGCCTTGAATAATTTTAAATATTTCAAATTTCTTCGCCAGCAAAACGCGAAGCCTTCTTTTTTAATTCTATTAATTATTTACGTATAGTTAATTTACATAGTAAGGTGGCACAAGAACAGCTGAAGAAGTCAAATAATATCCAATCATGAATTTTAATGACGACTACGTCGAATCAGAGTCCTGGCTAACGGAAAGAATTTTCTCGCAGCTCAAAGACTACAATCCGTGCGAAAAGGAAAATACGAGTAGTCAACAAAATGTTCCTTTAACGTCATCGACTGTTGAAACATTCCCTCAAGGACACGATTCGAATAATGTTATATCGAATGCCTTTCCTGAAACAATTGGTGATGCATCTGCGGAAAACAAAATATTCATAAGCAATTCTGGGGAAACTTTAGCTTATCAAATTTATAACAGCGATGAAGTGGCACAAAATCAAGTCTGTGATAATGGTCCTTATATTGCACCACTTTCTGCCGATTTGACAAATCAAGAAATTTCCAGGATGGCGTGGGATGTTCTTTCCAATTTAAATGATGAATCAAGAAATTCGTTGGTGGTTTTTGATTCCGTCCATGCGCAGCGCTACTTTGAGTTGATGAAGGCATATGTGACTGCACCACCACAAACTCCTTATGAATGTTTTCCAGGTAAGATCCTTTTGATGACTAATGTAGTTGGCATATATGTTTGTTATATCAATTCATTTTGAGTTTGATTTACCTACTCTGCAAGCACAATGGCCCAAATTTTATAAAGTTTGTATTTTAAAACGATTATAATTAGAAGCAAAAACATGGATTTTTATTTACTTCGATTACATTTTACGATAAAATGATTGTAACGAGTGAAAATCAACATGAGAATTATTAATATCTTCCATCAGTTCCATAAAACTTTCAGTTGATCGAATGCATATAATTGAGTACATCGGCAACAAACTGATATATTAGGTAAATTTATCGTCCTTATTGATACATGTTTATATACAAAACGGCTAACGGCTATACTTGCAATCGATTTTTTTTAGTTTGAATTAATTTTCGTTTGAGATGCAAATACTCTTCAATAATTATTTATTGCATGACCTTTTTTATGCTACTAACATAAGAAGTTTATCCATAAAAATAACCTGCGTGCAATCATAACCCCTCATCAAATCATTTGAGCGATATCTGTAGACCACAAAAGCCACTACTGACTCTTGACAAACACGCCGCCTTATTTACTAACGGAATATTCAATTTCATATTCAATTTAGCGCAAAATTCGACGACCCAAGTTTTAGAAAAAAAAAATTAGTACGAGTTTAGTTAGGTATGATCAAAAAATTGATTGATTCATTGATGCTGTAACTATTTTCCCTCTTGTTTCTAGATGTTTCCAACGACACAACAACACAAATTACTTCATTCGAAAGATAAACCGAATTCATGTTAAACTCAGAATATGATCAGGCAGCTGTAATTTTAGCCTGAACGCTAATACTTCAGGGGAGATCACAAGGAAAAAGATAAAAGTACCTAAGATACTAGTAATATATACATGCAGCGCTGACATTTCTAATACACTCTCATTCTAACTGTATTCTACAAAAACAGATGAAACTACATTCCTTTTATTTTTGCGATAAAACAAGATGACCAAACTCTTCAGTGTTGCAAACTCTTTCAGTGATACACCTTTTCGTTTATTTATTTCATTTATTTTCCAGACTCCATGCAGTGGACTTTAATTTCTCCTTTGCAGAGCATCACTAGATGTCTCGAAGTTATCGTAAAATCTCTGCTACTGCTGGCTCCTTTAACGGGACAATTAGTAATACACCTTCGTCCCTATCATTCCATTGGTTCCATAGTAACCGAAATACATTGAATGGTTCAGTTATGTCATATCGGGGGATGCTATGTTTCGCCGCTTGATTTGACACGTTATCCCGCTTGACTATCCAGTTCCATTTCTCGGACCTGTTTTATAAGCTTGATGACTCGTTTATCAATAAAAACTAGTTCGTCTTTACTTTTCGCCTACTTGTATATGCCCGCAGTGTTTGCTAACTACCGCTCTGCAGAAGACATTCCTCATATACCAAATACCCTTATATACCTCATATACCATACATGAACTCATTTAGTATTTCTTCCAGTTGTACAAAATCTAGGTTGAGGTTGTTTTCAAAGGTATTCAGCTTTTCAACCTTATTTAAAAAAATTATCTAGTTTTTCTACTAGCCTTCGACATATAACTTTTTAACGACATATATTTTCTCTAAGGCTCCGGGAGGCTCAAGAATTATCCTTCATTTCTACCATCACTATTTGGATTTTTGAATTCGCATTTGTGTAATATAAACATTGGCTGAACCTCGATTCCTTGTGATCGTTCCATCAAACTATCTATTGGGTTCTTTGAGGACATTCTAAATTCGTGCTCTTTTAAGTTTACTTGCTTAAAAGGCTGTCTGTACTGCAGTTCTGTTTTCGTTCCCGTAGTCGTCAGATCAAATAGTACGACCTCCTTTTTAGCTGTTCGAATTTCAAACTTTCTAACATAAACTGCCGTCATCTCAATTCATTTTACACTAAGTGTACTTTCTCTCACACATCCTTATAAAATCGATATCGTTAAATCGTTAAAATTAAACCCATAGAGCCCACGGTCACGGTGATCACGGTTGCCATCGTGAGACCAACAAGCCCTTTTCTGTATCTTATTTAAGGGCTAGTTTCCCTATCTAGCAATAATTTAAGATTTTGTTACCTCGAAAATCCCGTTAAAATGCCCGTTATTGTTGGCTTGCACATGAAGGCTACATACTTTTTCGATTCCTTGGTATATCCATTGTGTATTGAATCCATGGTATGTCGGTATACCATGCACCAGTACAACTTCCATTCTTTGAATTATTTTCACACTATTTGCTGATAGTGAATCGAACAACGATTTTTAGCACGCTTCTTGGATGCCACGTCTTCAGTTCGCTGCACTAGCCAATTGAGCTCTTTGAAACTTTCTTCGGTCTCGAACAACTACATCGATGTTATTAGAAATCTCATTTAGATCGGTTTAGATCTAATCTAAAAGGGGGTTAACATCTTCGACTTCTATTTGACAATCTTTTACATTTCATGATTAACAGTGTACAGTTCTTCTTTTCCCCCTGCTAACATACAACCGAAACTATTAACGGAAGTACACGCTCCACTTACTGGCCACCCCAATTTTTCATTCAATATTCCTGGCGTACTAATATCGAATTCATCGAAAGATATTCTTCAGTTTCAACGTGGGTTATGTCAAAAGTCAATACTAAGAAAGCTCACTCAAACGCAACCTCAAGACGAGGTCAAAAAAGAATTATTCAGAATGATTGGCTTAGTTTAAGACTCCTTGCTTATGCATATTCTTCTTCTTTAGCGGTACAGTCCATTATCGCTGAGTGGGCTCCCTATGAATTCGCCTCCATCGGTCTCGATTGCTCGACTGTCTTTTTTTTTTCCTGAAGTTTTTCCTTCAAACAAAATCTTCAAAAACGTTTGCTTCATCCTGGGTCATCAGTATTCTTTTCCCATCTTCTTGCGCTCTCCATGACATCCAATTCACGAGTATCTCTACTTTCTTTTGTGATCATTTCATCGCCCATTGTTATCTCGTGTCCTTTCATGATGACATTTTCCGCTACGACCGACTTGAAGTCTGAAGTCCTTTCGATCTTTCTTGCTATTGCTACTTCACCTAAATGCTTCTTAATTCTAGTGCCAATGAGTGTCCATGTGTGTCCTATGCACACTTCTTCGCTAATAGAACATTCGATACGATAACTGCCAGATTTCTCTTGTGTTTGACGTCTGTTCTTCGTTCATCCGTTGATCGCTCCTGTCGCTATCTTTTCTTTTGGATCTTCTGTGCCATTCTTTTAATCGTCAAGTGCTTGTATCCATTTAATGTGGCTTTTCGATGATGTACTGCCATTCTTTCTCTTGGGCTTGTTCAGCATTCTGTCAGAAAAATTGTACCGCATGGAGAAACCTTTAGTTGTTGTGAATGTTTTGATGTGTTTGGAATTGTTCTCTGCGCGTGAGTTGCCTTTCGCTTCACTTTAAACATATTATTTGTTTGTGTTTGTTGTGTTCTCTTTACGACCGTGACTAGCAAAGATAGTTTTCTGTCTTTCCCTTCCTCCATTGTGTACATTATGTTCTTATGGGCTTGATACAGGTCAGCAAGCACCTTCTCCCTCTATCTACGTACGCAAAACATTGTCCACGTACCATTCGAGCATCTCGGTAATTGGTTTGTATCTTGTAGTCTTTCTGCTAATCGTGTCATGAATATTTCTTCGAAGAATGGTGAAAGAAAGTTTCCCATCGCTGATCCCCTTTTAGTCTTGATAAATTTCCCCCTTAAGGTGTAAACATTTTCTGTCATACAGAGCTTTGCAAGCTGTGTGTAGTGTCTGGTTATCTTCCAAGACGGTGATTCTTCTTTTTGGTGTAATATCCATCCTACTAAGTACCCTAATGTCTCGATAATTGGAATATTAAGGAATAGAGCTCACATCGAAGGATACCATTCGCCTTGTGCTGGTGGATAAAACTGTAGTAGCTTCTCTGAGTATTCCTTGCTGTTTTTGACAGAATTGCTGTTCATTGGTTTGATTCCCTTGAACTCGTTCACTGGCTACCTTGCCTGTTTTTGGGCCGATATTATTTCACGCTTTCGTTTCCATCTTTTTTTGGTAGACACTTTATGCTTGACAATATGTCTTTTACAATAATCTTTTTACGGATACCTCCAATGGATTCTGACGTAGCTTGGAGAAATTTCCACTGCCTACCTTTTGCATTATTGCGTCATGATACTGACTCTCGTCCATCACTTTCACTATATTGCCTTTGTCTGCTTGGATGAAAATAAGCCAATTTTTGCTTTAGTCCAGCAACTATGCTCTCCCCTTTGTTGTGTGTTACCTTTTTCTTCCTCTTGTCGCTTCCACTGTAGCATACCTTGCTATCAAATTTTTTGCATTAGTCTACATATCTCTGCTTTCGTTTCTTCTGTCTTAATTCCATATTGTGTAATCACATCTCATTTTATTTAAAATCAGGAAGACTGCCTAGTCCGGGAATCTCCTGTGCTTCTACGACTTCGTTGATCGGCTGTCGCTTCCTTCAATTTTACCAAATTATTTCCCGATGTGTTTCCCTTTTCTTTTCCTTCTGGCATTGGTATGCCCTATCCAACTTTTACAGTCAATCTTCCTTGTATCCTTTGACGCAGTATTGGGACTCTTGATCAGTTCCAGATGCTTCTCGTAAGTCCTCAGAGTGACCTCGTTCAATTTTATGAAGAGCTGCTACGGTCGAAAATCGGTTTCGAATAGGATCTAAGATTAAAAAGAAGCCATTTGTTTCTATGCTCAGGTTGAGTTTTTTGTGAAGATAGAAGCAATTACAAAAAATAATATAATCCTTGAATAAAATATTTGTTATAATCAAGCATAAATAGTAGTGGTAAACACGTCAGTATTCGATTATTAGTTAGATTAATATTTAGATTAAGTTTTTGGTGCACTGCAAGAATTTGGAAATTAAGCCGTGTTTGAATTAGCTATTACCATACTACCATACACAGGCTTAGTCGCCGTATTTTGACATGTCGATATCATTGAATCCGTTCTCTCGACTGTTTCAAACCGTTTATTATCTGTTCTACTAGTTTCAGAAAATGATGTGATAGTCGTGAAAGAACCTAGTAGCGAGAACCAATCTCAACCAGGCACCGAGATCCAAATGTATGCCATTCAATGCAACAATTGCGACGAAATATTCGAAGAAAACGACTTTACAGCTCATATATGTGATTACGATGAAAACAAAGTCTTGATCAAAGATGAAGAAGATGTTAAGAGTCCAAAGCCTGAAGAAGTCGAAGAACCTCCCTGTATTCGTCAGTTGCGTGAAAATAATACTCGCATAAGGAAATTTCTAAAAGACGAGTTGAAAATAGATTTAGGCGGATCTACAAAGACTCAGGATGGTCCTCACGAGTGCACAATGTGTGAAAGAAAGTTTGTACATGCGTCAGGATTGGTGCGACATATGGAGAAGCACGCACTAGATCTTATACCCGTTACAACAAATAGCAATCAATGTGGTAGCGGTTTGAAAGTTGTCATCAAATGCCGTATATGTGGACTTACATTTTTTACAACAGCCGATGGACTGCAGCATTTATCCGATGCTCATGAGAAACGAACCGAAGAACATGTTCTAGAAGATGATGACGAAGAGGAAGAAGGAAATATGAAACTAGAACCAGAAAGTATAAAGCAAGCTGTCAATTTGGTAGCTAATGAAATAGAGGTTTGTTAGTAAAAATATTTTTGATTTGGCATTCTATTAGATGTGTTCCTTGGGTAGGATAATGATGTATTGAGTTTTGAGGTTTTCTCCCACTTATGCTCGATCAAATTCAACATATAACGTAAGAGAAATCGTATCGGTTGACGAGAAATTTACGTTACCACAATATCAAACATCACATTTTTCCATAAATTTCTTATACCACACACTATCAACACATACCACCAATACAGTGATTTCGCGACAATTGCGTATGGTTAGTAGTTCAAAATTTTAAACCCAACTTTTAACAAATTTTAGATAATATCTCATTAATCGTTAGGGATCCTTTTGTGATTTCAGAACAGCCCTGATGGCAAACTTCGCGCCAATACTGCATATTTGAAAGTAGTCATCCTGAATTCTCTACTTCAATGTGAATTTTGCGATTATACATTCTCGGAAGTATCAGATTTACTTTTGCATGAATCGTCTCATGATCCCGTACGTGGCTTTGAATGTTCCTCGTGTAGTATCAGTGTACCAACATCCAAAGAAATATTCCTTCACTGGCAGGCGGAGTGCCCTTATGCTAGGGACGAAAACAGGAAAAATACTAATCTCCAAAAATATTTTGTCTGCAATGTTTGCGAAAATAAATTTCACTCGCACGAACAACTTTGTGATCATCGGTAAGGAAAATTGTAAACTTTTTTTTTTCCAATAATTAAATACGGTATGGTAATAGTAATTTTATAAATAGTTATTCATCGTATCATCTCTTCCCACGTCTGAGCAAAACTCAAAATATTATGCAAGTCACCTGTGAATACTGTGGAATATTCCATGATACAGCCAGATCAATTATGAGACACCACGAAGAGAAGCATCTCAAAAAGACGAAGAAGGAAACTGCCACCAAATATCGACAGTATTTATGTGATGTTTGTGGTAAATCCTACACCCAATCTAGTCACTTATGGCAGCATCTGAGATTTCATAGAGGCGTCAAACCATTTGCATGTAAGGAGCCTGGATGCAATAGACGATTCACGATTCGACCGGACCTTAACGATCACATCCGCAAATGCCACACCGGAGAGCGTCCTTATCATTGTCTTGTTTGTGGGAAGCGATTTCTCACAGGATCTGTGTTCTATCAACATCGTTTGATTCATCGAGGCGAGCGCCGCTATGGCTGCGAAGAGTGTGGCAAACGATTTTATCGTGCGGATGCGTTGAAGAATCATCAACGCATTCACACCGGCGAAAAACCATATGCATGTATGTACTGCAGTAAAAGCTTTAGGCAACGCGGCGATCGTGATAAGCACATACGAGCACGTCATGCAAATTTGGATGCAAATGCTCGTTTTGCGAGCAATACCAAAGATGGAATTCCACCTCCTGGAGGAGTCGTTTACGTAGGCAACGTCGCATTCCCAACGAGTATGTTCAAACCAATGATGCGTGATATCGATGAGAATATTTACTGTGATAAATAATGGCACGCTTAAAAAAACCAAATACAGAAATTGATTACTATGTACAATTTTATTCTGAAAAGATGATGCACTGTATTTTAAAAACAAAAGTGTAACTTCTACTGTAGTTATATGATAAACAAAGATTAATATAAAATTATCTAGCATAAAGTTGGCATTCATGTCCTTGTAATATTTTATGAAATATAGGCTCTTTTCTACGATGTTTATTTTAATTTCACGACTTTTATTTCGATAAAATCATTCATTTCGGTAGCACCATTTGGTTCTTTCAAGCAACATTTAGATGCCATGGAATGATGCCATAATTATAAATAAGAATCTAAAATCAACAAATTGAAACTTATAGTTTTGATATGATGCTGTTAAATCTTAAAATCTAATGAACTGTTTAAAAATATATATTTGTTTTAAATACAATTACCAAACATGCTTTTTTTTCAATTACTAAATCCACTGTTATTAGCCATCCATATATAACAAACCACTGGCGGTTTTCGCTGTTCTTGTAAAATTCCCAAGTGACGCAGCATTGCAATTCGCGTGCACATTTTCTTATCAACAGCTTTTTCCACTTTTCTCGATAGATCACCTTGTGTGATGAATTTTTGCCCTGAAAGAGAAGGGGAGAGAATACCATACTGGACTGTCAACAGAATTGAAGACTAAAAACTAAATCAAATATAGATTATATATAATAAAATGTTATATAATTCGTTAGATTATTGCGCCCGGTCGTATAATAGCATTAGTTATTTGTTCTCTGTGAAAGGAATGGTTTCATTCCTTTCGGAGAAGATGTTGATGAAGATCTTCAGCAAAGCAATCTACTTATTCCAATGGCGTCGACAAAAAGGGGCTTGCTTCTGAAATTTTGACCTGTGAAACTCTGTAGGTTTGGCTGACATCCGGCAATGTTCGATGCTAATGAAGAGAAGGGGGATGACGAGACCAACACCGATAGTGAAGAACATTACAAGAAAGAGAACACAACAAGATGGTGAGAGCTTTAACCAAGAAGAAACAGTTGGTCAAGAATTTAAAATAGTTGGTCAAAATAGACAAGGGTGGAAATGGACTAAAGTAAAGCCTTCAATCAAAAACAGGAAGAGAGCACACAATGATATGTTGCAATCTTCTGGATTCAATGGAAATGCTTGAAAATTTTCTTGAAATGACTAACGGAAAACATTTTTGTTTTATGACATAATAGAATTAATAGTAATACATACAAATATAAAGCCTTGGCCAAAAGCCTTAGGCACCCCATTAAAGATCACATTGCATGTGCGAAAAAGATTATGCACAGAGCAATGCATAAATGGTTTTCTTAGATAATCATAAATCCATAATCATAAATCATTACCTAGAGTAGTAAGCGGCATATTGTTAAGGTCATCAAATATCTTGCGCCTGAAAAAAAGGATTTGGTGCGTTTGCGGCCTTCTCAGTCAACGTTTTGTCAACTGTGTTTAGGATTCTGCCGAATAAACTGGCTTTTATTATTAATGAAGTGATTAATTTGACGTCGTGTTTATTCAAACATGCCGAAATCAAGTGAATTTGTTTGGGAAATCGAGTGAAAAAGCACCTTCTCCATGAACAAGGAAGATTGCAAAAAGAAATTGCTAAGTTGGTGAAATGTTGCGCCGTGCAATCTGCCGTCAAAGGATTAGTTCATACTGGCACTTACGCTAATAAACCAAGGACAGGCAGAGAACGAGTTACTACGAACCGCGAAGATACAAAAAGTTTGGGGAATCCATCAAAGGCCGGGAGAAAACTTCATCAGAACTTGCTGCTGCCTTGTCCGTAGGCGTTGGACAGCCAATAAGTGCTCGAACAGCCGGAAGAGAAGTGGGAAGTCTTACAGGATGCAAAGCCAAGAAGCCGTGGCTTTCGGAAGCCAAAAAAAATAGCTAGAATGGGCTCTACGGCATCAAAATTTTATGGAGGAAGATACGTCCAATATGGTGTCGTCTGACGACTTTGAGGTAAGTCAACTTTAACGCTTTTTTGTTAAAAGTGGTGACTTATTTCATTCACTCAAATCATAAAAGTCATGGACATCTGAAAAAAGGCTTTTTTTCTTCTATAAACACCAGATGTGAGGCGGCATGTGGACGAAGAATACCATCCATTTTGCGTCGTACCGACAAGCACGGAGGAGGCGGTATAATGATCTGAAGCTACATGACTGCTGAAGGGGTTGTCAAAGGTTGTCAAGGGGTGTTTATTGACGAAGGTTAAATGACCAATGAAAAGCACATAGAAGCTTCGCCTGCGCTAACCAGGATTTTACCGCATAACCAACCTAGACGTCATATTTCCTCCTCCCGTTCCCCTCCAATTTAAAGTCAAGTAGAAGATTAGTTTTTGTTTTGAAAGCTCTATACAACGCTTTATGTTTGGACCAGCTCTAAATAAGAAGCATGCAAACAAGGGGAATACCTATTCAACTACAAAACGAACAATGTGAGTTCCAACCAACCTGAAATCGGGAGCCTTAATTTGCAATCCACGACGGACAGTGGAAATGGTGTTCAAAATGTTGTCAAATCAAAACAGTTTACTTTTTAAAATAAAAATGTGTGAAATGTGTTGCTGAAGCATTTGTTTGTGGAGCATACGATAGTGATATGTAAAGAATGACATGATTTAGCTTTGACACTACCGCACCTTGGATCAGGAATTACATTTCACTATTTTCATTATCACTATTTTCATTTCTCATTTTTTTATGATTATTTTGACTTGTTTTATAAAGGTGAAGTTCCTTTGGCTGAATTATTAGCATGGTTATGTTTCCGATGTTTTTAGCTAACGCTGGCCTCGGTATACCTACCGTTTGACGCTCCGATGCCGACGACCGAATTCCGCACACTATCGGAGCATATACGAAGGAAGCGGGCCATTAATTACTTAATAACTACTAACCTCAACTTAGCAAATAAGGGTAACACATCGACTTTTATAACAAAAATTGAGCTGAAGTGATTGACGTCACTCTAATCACAACAGAGTCATTGGAGGATCCGCACAGCTGTAGAGTATGTGACTCACCTAGCCTGTCGGACCACCAATGGATCACTTTCCAAGTGAGAAGAGGCTAGAAGACCCCATTAGTCTACTGATATCCTAGAAAAGTGGCTTGGGACGGCTACACCAACGCTACTAAAAGATATATAGGTTCACACCAGGCGAATCCATTGAGAAGTCGAAAGGACATCGACAATGAAGTGAGATACATCACAAGTATACTGGTCAATAGTTTCAGTGAAATGTGTCCAACCACTACCGTCAAACAAAAAAAGGTAAGCTGGTGGAACAATGAACTGGAAGAGATTAGGAAAAATACTCAAAGACTATTCAGAATAGCTCGCCTCACAAACCGAGATACGGATTGGGAGGACTATAAGCGAAATCTGAAAATTTTTAAAACAGCTGTAAGAAGCGAGAAAAGGAAATCCTGGAATCTTTTTTGCAGCAATTTCGAGGGAGGAAACGAGACCTCTAGGCTAAGCAGGGCTTTGAAAAGAGAACCACATGATAACACGATGCTTCAAAAGGAAGACGGATCGTGGACAACAAATAGCACATAACGTCTCAAGCTCCTACTAAACCAGCACTTTCCGGGCTCAGCGGATGAAGAGACAGAACAAGTAAACAACGTGACTCCTTACCGTGATGACGGAGAGCGGACGGAGAGCTACAGCGGCGCTCTTCACAATCAAAAGACTAGTGGGGAAAACCTGGGAAATAAAACCCACAATTGCCCACTGGATCTACACAACAGTAGTGAGGCCAATAACCACTTACGGGGCATTGGTTTGGTGGCAGGCACTACAAAAGACAACCATTGCAAAAGAGCTAGGGAAGATCCAGGGAATGGTCTGCCTTGGCATCACAGGTGCCATTAGGACTACGCCAACTGCTGCAATGAAGACAGTGCTTAATCTCATGCCACTCGACATATTCATCTTCAGAGAGGCATCTCTTGCAAACATCAGATTAAAATCCACATATAGGTTATCTAACCAAACTCAAACGGGGCACGTGTGCATTTTGGAAAAAATGCAGAGAATGGCCCCGTCAAGTAAAAGGGAGCTGGATAGAATCCAACCGATAGTGGACACAACGATTCCATACAAGATCAGCATTCCGACCAGAGAAGCGTGGAAAACGGTGCAGGATTTCACATCTGAAAGTGAGATTATGATCTACACCGATGGTTCCAAAACGGATGAGAGAAGCGGCGCCGGAATCTTTTTTCCAGATCACCCGTAACTCAACCGCAGTTATAAATTGGAGAGCCATACCACAGTTTTCCAGTTGAAGTGTTTGCAATAAAAGCGGCAATAGAAGCGGCAACAAACAACTTTAATAGAAGAATACAAATACTCTCGGACAGTAAGTCGGCACTGCAGGCGCTCGCCTCTAACCGCGTAGTTTCGCAACTGGTACAGGATTGTAGGCAGGCTCTGAAATCCGCAACAACACGAGTAAATATAAAACTGACAGGGGTCCCTGGACACAGCGGTGTCGAGGGAAACGAAAGAGCGGATGAGCTAGCGAGAGCTGGATCAGCCTACCAAAATGCCACTAGAATAGACACAATTAAAGTCTCACTAGCAACGGTAAACAGGGAACTCGACAAAATCCTCTTGAAAGAGACAGATACGGCTTGGAATGACAGGAACGACTGCAGGACAAGCCGAGCTCTTTGGCATCAACCTAATCAAATGAGGACAAAACAACTCCTAGGAAAAAATCGAAATGGCGTTAGAACATTGGTGGCAGAATTAACGGGCCGTAATCTTCTAGGTCAACACGCCAAACGAATAGGAATCCAAACGGATGACACCTGCCGAGCTTGCGGCGAGGAGGAAGAAAGTACAGAACACTTCCTCCTAGATTGCCCAAGTCTGGCCAACAAACGCCTTACTTGGCTTAGTTGTGCTGGCGTAACAGAATTAGAACTCTTGGCGGCCACAGAAATGGGAGAACTCCTTGGCTTCTGTAGGACGACAGGATGGACCATCTGTAAACAATATTACTACGCCTGGGGAGCTAAGGGCCGATTTCTGGCCAATGCTATTTTCCAGCAAGTGAACCCCAGTACAATAATAATAATAATAATAATAATAATAATAATAATAATAATAATGATTCTCGCTCATTGGCCTGCCTGCTCATTACCCTTATTATCTACTAGTCTTTTCATTGACTACAAATTACACAAAAATAATGTTGGGTGACTTCAACACCAAAGTTGGCAATGATCTATTTCATCGGGAAACGACTGGAGGATAACACCTCCACGATGAAACAAACATCTTCCAACGCATGATTGACTTCGCATGTCGCACGTTCGACTCGCTTTCCATATCTACGCATAAATAAAATGACCTAGGAATCACCGCATGACAACACACAAAATCAGATCAACCATGTTATGATCCAATAAAGTTGAGTCTCGAGCATGCTTGATGTTCCCACATACCGAGTAGCCAATTGTAACGCGAATCACTACTTGAACAAACTAATATTCGATATCGCATGCCAAAGATGTATTCGACATAGACTAGCTCTACTTTCGATGCCAGAAGAGCTCCAAACGGCATCTGCGTCCAGAATTTTCACGCAGACTCGCGACAACCAGCTAGCTCCCATCCTATCAGATTCCTTGCTTAAAACAAGCGTAGAACTATGGGAGGAAGTGAAAGCGGCAATAAAGACCGAGACAGAACAAACAATCGGACAAGAAACCCGACGCTAAAGATATGATTGGTTCCATGACATTAAATAACAAGAATCAAGTGTACAAAAAGTATTTAGGCAAGAAAATCAGGACGATGAGAAGTGTATGAAAATCTCAGAAGAGTGGCTAATAACATAATTATAATCAAGACTAGAAAATATTATGACGACCAATCGAGGAACATTCATGTAAGCCAAGCAAACAACAACAGCTTGAAGCGAGGTTATCAGGTAAAATGTCAAATAAAATGAGGTAAAATGGGCTTCTTTTTTCAAGAAACTCCTTCATCCTCTGCCCAATTCCAGAACATTGGTCCCAGCATCTCTGGATGAAGTCTGTTCTGCCTTCAAGGCCAAAAAGAATAATAAAGCGCCGGATATCGACGAAATTCCAATGGAGCTCATTAAATATGGTGGCAGTAGAGTTCAGCAAAATCATCAAAATCATCCATGCACATATGCCGAACGAGTGGAGCCAATCAATTATATTTCCTATCCAAAAAAAAGGTGACAAGCTTTGACAAGTGACAAGTGCCAGAACGAAAAAGGCATATCGCTACTTAGTGCGGCATACAAAATATTTTCGTAAATCATCGAAAATGAAATCAGATCATACTATTATTGAGGGATAATCAAGGTGGCTTTAGAGCTGGTAGACCGACCATAGACCAAGTGTTTACTGTCAAGCACGTGGTTGAGAATGATGAAGTTCAACATAGACGTTGGCAATATTTTCGTTGACTTCAAGCAAGCATACGACAATATTGATCGGCACGTACTTTTGCACATAATGATTCGCTTTGGTATCCCAACCAAATAAGTCCGTCTTAGCAAAATGACAATGACGTTGACAATCTCTAAAGACAAATCTCCAAACCAATTCAACGGCGCCTTTGACACAATTATCGGAATAAAGCAGGGAGATGGGCTGCTCCTTTGCTTTTCAATCCGACTTTGGAATATGTCATAAGAAAGCTAACGGTCAATACAAGAGCCGCAAAATTACACTAGTCAAGGCAAGTCATCAAGTCACATCAATATCTTATCACTGTCGCTAATAACTGCCAAAGAAAGGCTTTTCCTGAAACTCGACAGCGAAGTAAATCAATGAGATCGAAACGAAGTTCATAACACAGTCGAGAAAAAATACCTTAAATGCTAAAATATGACAGTTGGCGGATATAGTATCAAAAATGTGGAAAAATTTGTGTATCTACGCGCCAAAATAATGAGAACCGCCTATAAAAGAGATGAAATACGCCGAAGAGTATAGCACACAAATAAAACCTTTTATTCAGTTCTGACAATTATGAAGACCAGCTACATAAGAAGAAAAAGAAAGCTCCAAGCATACAAATCTGTGGTAAGACCTGTGCTATGCTATGGGTGTCAAGTTTCGACCCTAACCTAAGGATCCCAAAATATATTGAATGCATTTGAGGGATGGTTCGTGAGGTGGATAATTGGAACGAAGCTAGCTGGAACGACGGAGATCCAATTCATTTTTTGACGAGTCGGGAGTTTCAACGATTGTAAGACTGCGGAAGCTGCATTGGGCTGGCCATATGAATCGTATGGACGGATACACAACGGATACACAAAAAGATATTGGTTGGGAGAACCTAAGAGCGGAAACCTGTGGGGAAACGAGGAAACGCTTGTCTGACTTTATTGACGAATACAGTCCCTTGCTGCTCAGATTTCAAAATTGCAGGACGCGGTTAATGGAACGAGACAGTTGGAAGCTGTAGTACTCAGAACATGCCATGACATCGAGTATAGAATTACCCTCTTATCCGCCCTCAGCTCGTTGAGTATATTTTAATACCATTCTGGATGTATCAACGGAGATTCAAGACAACTTTTAAAGTTAATTGGTTATAAGATAGGAAAGCTATAGTTTTTTCTTTGTACCCTCCATATATGCTGAATTGAGTGCTGACAGCGATGGTGTAAACCACAGCCAAATAGATACTTGGCACAATTACCATCGATTGGCAGCGTTATACTCCAATTCATGCTTCCTCAGATGTCTTGGAACCATTTTTATTCCATCTTATCGCATTCTTTCTCACGAGGGGTATGTTGGATTAAACGCTCCATTCTCTCTTGCTACCCAACACCATACATTGTTGTGTGATCTGAATACTGCCGTCATGCGATCTGACGGTGAACATATGAATAGAGATACCTTGGCTGATTTTATTTGGTCTTTCTGCCTAATTTGATGATGATTTTCTCAATCTTTAAGGGAGTTTCTTGAAAATGTAGTTTTCAATACGATTCCTATCACTTAACGAAGCCGCGATTGGTTCAAAAATTTCGTCGTAATAAGTCATATGAAGGTGTGAAATAAAGTGCAAAAGGTTTCATAGACAACAGTTGAACAGATATCACATTGATTTAATATCATGGAGGAACTGGCTACAAGGAATATTGAATAATGTCTAACAAACTTCCATCTCCGTTTGTAACTTTGGATAAACCATGTGACTCTAACTTGCCAAGATACTGCATAAGTGAAAGTTTTTCAATAGTTAACAGGGAGTTGTCGCTATCCCTTTAATATATTAAATAGAAAAGTCATATACATGTTCGTTCAAATATTTGGGACCTTAAACAAATTTATCTAAATTTAAAAAAAAATTCTTATTATTTTCCATTTTCAGGTTGAGGTTTTTTATTTTAAAACAGACAGCTGTTTCGAGGCCGATATGGTCCCGTCTTCAGTGTTTTGCCTATTAATGTGCAAGTGGGCGAATTATCTTTTTTAAGTGACCCTTCATTATCGTAACACATTTGTCTATCGAGTTTATGGCATCAAATCGTAAAGACCTTTAATAAACCTACGTATTATAATTTTTTATGGTGTTTAGCTTAAGTGTCTACCCTATTGCTTTTTGTTGTTTTTCTGACATTTATTGATGCGACTAGCCTCGTCAGTTTGGTGTCGTAATTTTCTGTGGCTGTGTTTAGCCGATTTTGCTCTTTTATTGTCAGAATGAAAGTCGTTTCGTATGCGTCAAATTTTTTATTTGTTGTTGCTTTTTTAACGTTCCACTGCACGTTATGCTGACATTCTGCGACAACCGACTTATATGCGCTGATTTTTTGGTGTTTCTTTCTAAGTCAGCTTTTCGTGGATTTTCCTTCGTGGATTTCCTTTTTTGTGGATGCTCCTGAACTGTCGTTGTGACCAGCCTTTTTGTTTGCCCTATGAAGGTTTTTGGGCAGTCTTTGCATAAAATGTGTCGCTTTTTTCGTTTTCCGTTTCTTTGTCCTTTGAAGTTCCCAATCTCGAACTCAGTTTTGTGTTGCTATTTGCGACGCTATTGATATGTCCCACGGTTTGAAAATTTGTCCTATTTTTCGGTTCAACTTTATGCGCGTAACGGCTAGCCGTTTCTTCTATCGCTGGTTGATTTCCCTGATTATGCTGGTTGTTTAGGTTTTTCTTTCCTTGTATCCGTTCTACTTTGCTGTGCCTAGAATATACTGCTATTTTTTGTTGAAGTTATCTTCTCTTAATGGTAGGAGTAGAGTGTCTATCCATGCGTTGAATATTGCCATTTCATGTGCCTAACTGTGGTTGGAACATACTGGTATTGTTCGTTGCCATTGTGATGGCTTCCTGTATATTTCATACTGCGATATTCACTTTGCTTGAGATCATGAACTTGACACTTGAAACTTATTTATACTCTTATATATAACAGGGGAAATACCCCAAATAGAATACGAAATCACCACAGTAGCACACGCCCCAGCTCACCTTTTTAAAAGAAAAGATAATATAAAGGCCAAGGCTATTAAAAGCTGCTTAGGACTACCTTCAAGCACATCGAACAGTTAATCCTTGGAAATAACCACTGAATTATATTCAAAAGAAAGAGCAGAATACCTCACGGTCAAGGAAATTGGAAAGCAAATACACATCCAACATCTAAGCAAAAACAAACTAGAGAAAACACAACCCAGCATAAACAGTTATAGTTACATATACCACAAATACAAACACCATCTCAATAAGATCATTCCAACCAAAAAGATCCAGAAACCGACAAACTTCCAGATAATAACTGGCGATAACAGAGCACCTTTCCAAAATTACCGAGAAATCAAAGAGAATGAACTAAACACAATCTTCCACAATCATATTAAAAAACAGATAGAGAATAATACAGAAGTTGACACTACAGATGCAGCAAAAAATATGTTTGGAGTAGGAATTGCCTTCATCTATCACAATAAAAACATCTCTAACACATTCAACATTAAAAACACCACACCAGTGCTAAACGCTGAGCTAATAGCAATTCTGGTGGCACTTCAAGACAGCGTAACCAATAACAGAAGTAACGTACATATCTACACAGACTCAACAAATGCCCTACGCCAAATAGGAAAAAACAAGGATCAAAAGGCAACAGTAAAGGCCATATGGGAGATTTTTAAGAATAACCCCTACAAGACATACATGCTACAATGGGTACCTGGACACAAAGGACTGGAGGATTTGCACTTACTGACAGCAAAGCCAAAGCAGGAATACAAACCGACGAACAAATCGAGACGCACTGGGAACTAGACGAAATATTGGATGGAATACAAAAGGAAATAAAAGACTCTTGGCGTGCAAATATCAATAGACAAACAGAAAACTACCAAGAAAGCGCCTGGAAACAGGCTCATCACCTCAAAGACGGCAAACCATGGTTCTATGGCCAAAATTTGTCAGGAAGATCAATCAAAATGATTAACAGGCTTCTAACGAACAGAGACTATAACAGGGAAATACTCTACAAAACCAAGCAAACAACTTCGAACCTATGCACCTACTGCAAACAGGTTGATGATATAGACCACTGCATTCTTAGTTGCACCAGATATAAGGAAATCAGGGCAAAATAACATTACAACAAAATCCACAACTTATTAACCACAAATAACATGAACCTCCTGGGGGAACTGGATTCCTTCCTATCAGAAACGAACATCATTATCTAAAACCCCTATATTCCTATAATTTAATCGCTCTATTAACAAACTTCCTCCAACGTAAAACACATTAAAAAATAGCAAATGCAGATATATCAAGCACGAAAATAAAATTCAACATCAACTATAATCATACAAAGAGCGATAATCGCTGGCCAGTGCTACGGTGACAGGGCTAATATCATCGGTTGTTTTTAACCGATCTTAAGGGAAAAAAATATGTATAACGTCTTATTGGTATAATATAAAGAATCATAATTTGTAGGTTTAAACATGTTCTTTATGATTTGATGCCATATATACGAGCCATGACGCCATGTATATATAGAAAAATATTTTAGGATAATAAAGAACTTCTTGTAAGATTTATGTCTAAGGTTTAAAAAAGAAAATTGGCCAACTTGCGCTTTAATAGGCAAAACACTGAAGAAGGGACGATATCGGCCTCGAAACAGCTGTCTGTTCTAAAATAAAAACCTCAATCTGAAAATGTTTTAAAGTTTTGTTTAAAATCTGAAATTTTTTTAATTTTTTACGAGGTTGCAAACACCCGAACCAACAATTGAAACGGTTTGTCTTCATACTCACCAGGAAAATAAGACACTTGTTCGCGGTACATTTTCCAAAGTTCCAAGTCTTGTGGGTTTCGTACACACTCGCGTTTACGATGCAGCAATTGATACTTTTCCATAAAACACGGCACCACGACATTGTGCAGGAAATGCTTCAATTCATCACAAGTCTCTCGACCGCGTAAGTATCTAAAATAGGAGTAAGGCCGTTCGAGTTACATGTCCAAAATACATTTATTATAGTCTACTTGGGTATTTCGTTGAATTTTTCCGGTGAGATTGTAGCTTCAAAATCAAGAAAATAAAGCGCCATTGGTCGAATCTTGGATACGTACGGGGATTGTTGGTACTCGGAGAGATACAGACGTGGCGTTTCTATCTAGCAATTAAAATGTAAATATGTATAAAATACGTTGCATAGCAATGAAAACTCACCTGAGCACTCTTCAGTTTCAGTTCAGACATGGGAATTTTCGGAGTTCCTTCATTTATGGCTGGAGCAATCACCTTTGGAACACCTTTCTTTTGAATCTCATTGAGTAAGTATAACATTGCCATCTGTTGATTTCTCATTCGATTCATCACTTCCTTATATTCCTTTACCACCGACGACTCAAAGTTCTTAAGGATTTCATTGCATTCGAACAATTGCTGCTGTATTTTGGGCAAACGATCAAAGATCTCCTTAATATCCGCACTCACTTCTTCCCGTCTGAGATACAATGTTGTGAAATCTTGTAATAGTTGAATTTTCTCCAGAATATTTGCCACTGCGAAATTGATATTGTCTTCGCAACTTCCCATAGCTGAATTGTTTATCCAATTTGTATATTATGATATCCAAAACTTGACAAAATTATAATGCTGACAGGCGCTGGTATTTAAATTATATCACAATACAGCCCACTGTTTTTTGTTAGATTGCAAGCAAAATATTAATAAGAATAATTAGTAGCAGAATTTTAAATAAAACGTAATCGAATCTTTAATCGTATCCAACACAAATGACATGAAACTCAAAATTTAACGTTTTCAAACAAAATTGTCAGTTGAAATTGTTAATGACAGCCAGATACAGATTGGAGGAAAATTTTTTTTCCATGAATCGACAACAGATGTCGCAAATTTACGGATAAATAAAAATACAAATTCAAATAAAAACGTCGGAGCATATTTCCGGCAGATTCGAATCTATTTGTCACCCACTGTGTAGTAAAAATGCAAAATTTCAATCTGGGATATAAAAAATAGTCGTTTGGGATTTAGCGCACCACAATTATAGTTCAATTTAATGATCAATATTAGTATGGGCTTCCAAGCAATGTCGGTTGTCGGCAACCGGTGGAGACTAAATCGCAAGATTTGCTACATGCAAGCAACATACAGCAACATACTTCCTTTAGATCAAAATATTAAGAAAATATTCAACGGACAATCCAGGGTCTCTCAATAACAGAAAGGAAACGATGAACCGGATCCCAAGACACGTGGAAATTATGGAAAATTTACTCGCGATTGAGCTGGGGAGGGGTCCGCAGCTTATACCGAAGGTAGTTGAACCGAAAATTCTAAACCAAAGGATGAACTCCTTAAATGAAAAGTGGATTTTTTCAGTACAAACGAAATCTAGGTGTTCAACGACTTCAATATAAATAAAAACTCGATGCGAGGTGTGCGACAGGAAGAAAAATGTGCACTAGTGGTAGGGGTTTACTCTGACCATTATCCTGACCAGTAAGTACTAAACTCTAGCAAGCGGATGCCTTATCGCGTCCGTAGCGGCTGTCCCAAGCCAGTGTAAAGGAGAAGGGCTTCACTTAGTATCAATTGTTATGGAGCCAGGACAACAGCCTTGGATCTGATTGGATAAACGGCATCGACTCTCATATTGGATTAAATATAATCCTTATGAGAGTCATAGAACTTAGAAGGTCATGTCATTGACAGATCAGGTGCACTGCGAAAACTTCTAAATGAAACAAGAAAATCTAGAATTAACATCCCCACAATAGAAGAGACTTGATATTAGGCAATGATATGTTCAAAATGCTAACGCACACTTTTTAAAAGAGGAAAAGTATAATACGATAGTGTGTAGTGTAATACGATACACTAATGTATACAAAAATAAACTAGCAATGTTCTATAATATAATACAGCGCATGTGAACAAGTCATTAATAGTAAACTCCGTTGACTCGTCATAAAATTTGCAACTGACCTTTTCTTTATATACGCGACCAACTTGAGAATGAATCCGAAACCACGTACAGTTGAGTACATTTTTCACATTTCGCTAAATAACACAGTTATTTAGCGAAGAAGAAGTACTTGTTTTCCCACGAACTAATTTAACATGTGTGTGGTCTTGAATGAATGATGAATAGATATATTTCGGTTACCATAGAAGGTTAATTGCTGTAAATATTTTTTACAGCATTCTCGACATTTCTTCATTTCACGGCGGTGTGGGCGATTCCGATCACCATCTTATAAGGATCGAGTTCCGATACTGCATCTTCAAGAGCCTTATACTAGAAAGAATAGTTAGTAGCTCCAAGATAATAGCTCCACAGATTAAACGATAGCTAAGTGATACACACATACATTTCAATAGTAGAGAACCGTATCAACATATCTTATTCCAAAGAAGACCATTATGTCATCCTACGTCCTATCCTAAGTCCCGGAGCTACCAACCTCGGTCGACCACTAGATAATTGCCTAGGCTGTCTAGAATAATAAAGCGATTAAACTTTCCAAGGTATCTCTCACTTCAAAGGACGACCCATTGAAACTCGTTCAAATTAAATTCATATTAAACTGTAGGGTGATGTGGTACAACCCCCGTAGGGGAGAACTCAAACAATACTACATATGTCGAATTTCCGACCATGTTGCTGTTATCATCATTATGTGGTTACAGCGAGAGGTAAGACTATTCGGACAAACATATGAGTGAATACGGGCCGTCCGGGTAGCTTTTCCAAATACTCTGCATGCGCTAAGCTTAGGGGTCGAATACTGAAAAAGTGAGCAACTAGTACCGGAAATCGGCTAATCGTCCACCATCGAAAGTTTTAGCCTGCAAGGCTACCGATGGATATTCACAACAACTGCGCACCGCTGACCACAAGGCCACAAAAGAAAGTTTGCTTTGGTTTGCTTCCATGACGAAGAATTCTTTACTTCAAATATATTTGCAAGAACGGTGAGAGAAATGTCAGGGGAAAGATCTCCTGAATCGCTATTTCCAGGTAGCTCTGAACATGTTTCGGATCTCCCTTCCATCCCTACTCATAAAAACCCACGAATTCTGCAATTGCAATCGCATTGTGCAACTTCGGGTCAACTTCACTTGAGGGCATTAAATTGAGATTTGTATCACCTCCAAAGACATGACAAGCCTCTAGCGCTGCTATATGTCGGAAAGTCACGCACCAGGAACTCACTAATCAATAAGAAATGAGCTTCATTTTCCCTATAATATATTCCAGTGTGAGGGAGGCACAGGCTCCTTATCATTGTTCAAACAACCCATACTGCCTGCCAGGTGGAATGCATTGTTACTCCCCTTGCGTGCACTTTAGTCACTATTCACCAGTAAGAGACCTAAAACTATCCACGCAAAGTATTCCTAAGAGGACTATAAATGCCATGCGACACACGGAAACTCCTTTTGAATGCAAACGGAACCAAATAATAGACATTTTTCAGATGTGCCGTAATATAATCAAAGGCAGTTTCAACCCCAGACGCCCATCATCAGGCAATAGCACAACCAGCACGAAGCGACCTACAAAAATCAAAATATTTCTATAATGGCTGTACTTTATCAACCAAACATCCTTTTGTATTGTTAATGCAGGCGAATCAACATTTCCGAGAGACTACACGTTTCTAGACATTTTCCTTGTCTCCGCTCCACTTCTCACACCACTCAAATTTCAAGTGGAATAGGTGCCAGCGTATCTTCTGACCACAACACGCTACTGCTCAACATACATTAACCCGGGACCACCCCAATTACCTCTCTCTCTCTCTCTCTCTCTCTCTGAAAGACTCAGTCGACGTTCTGTGGACCTAGACAGGCCTGCATTCACCGACGAGCCCAACAGGAGGGAAACTACCGGGATCATAGAATACTCAGAATACAAAAATAAAGAACTCTATCCAGGAACTCTCCGGCAGTAAATTAAACAATCGAAATTTTTCAAAATGGAAATTTATTTATCTCTTCGTATGACCAATCTCAATGAGTTTCTGCAAGTATATCAGTGCTACTATCTTACAATTTTCTCCCACAACAAGTGAAACATTCAGAAGCTTCTTTGCAACGCCCGACCGAGATTACTAAGCACACCCCACTGAGCTTATTAATTAATTAATTAAACAACAATAATCCAAGCAATGAAATAAGTAATTTCAAAGGAGTATTCATGTTTTCCAATTTAGGGAAGATACTATAGAAGATAACTCCTCGTGCCTGCCTGACCATGCATTTCGACCGAACTTAAAGAGACAACAATCGTTTTTTATAATTAATGCATATGCGCATTTCGGGAGCAACTTAATTCTTTCTTCAGTGCTTTTGTTGTTAAGAAAAGTCAAGGAAAGTTTCTTTTGTAGTAAGGAAAAATTCGAAAACTACAAACAACGGGGAAACCCTACATAACCAATCGTTTGCACCATAGCGAACTTCCTTTGTTCGTTACAAAAGTAAAAGTTACTTTTGTAAAAGTTACTTTTCGATAAATAAAGCGAAAATATATTTCAACAACCTATATTTCAACCATTTGCCAACCAGCAATTATTTCATATCAACGTACATAGGACGCGCACCACTAGAACCACCCTCCCCCTATGCGCTATACAGACGACGTCATTTTACTGACAACCCATACTTTCTCCACAAAACCTTAAGAATCATTAAACCGCGAATACAATCCCTCCAGAACTAATTCAATAAGTAGGGGATATCCATTAACGCTAAAAAAGTGAAAGGACATCGATAAGGAGAGAGTAGAAAGCTCACCCCATTCCGCTAAAGATCACCGTTAAAAAATTTGGGCGCACTGTCCCACCCCTCTTCAGATTCAGCCAGCATGCTCGCGTGACCATTGCGAAAGCAACCATAGCTTCTGTTGCTCTTGTTTCACAACTTTCCAGCAGATCATAAAGCTGCTCATGATCAGGCCATAATACCACACAGCTTCCCTGTTTTGTTGATGATCTCTTCTTCCACCGACAAACAGCTACAGATATTCGAAGAAAGATTTTTAGGAAGTCAGAAAATCGAACAAAAAGCAGTATCGTAGCAGTACACCCCACGATGAAACAAAAATCATAATTAACCCGTTTCTATTGTATGATTGAATCAAGTGCCAAGAGATTCAGTAAATAGTCAAAGTCAAGTTGAAGCTTTCGTAGATGATTTGTTTTATAGGAACAGGTCGGTAAACACTTCCTAAGGTTACCTAGTCCCACCTAACTTTTCGACTCTAATCTTTTGAGAATGATATCCTTTACTGCATCATAAAATTATAGGCCACCATTCTATATTCGGGCCGGACTAAGTGACCACGGGTCATAAGACGGCACTAATTGCATCAACCACAATAGTTAGGGTCGGTGGGGACGCGTGGGAACATATAGAGCCCAAGTCAGCTAAAGAGTCACTACTTCCACAATCCCTTGGGGCTTATCAATTGTTCCTTCATCAGACCAACCACAGTAATTGTAAATAAAATTAATTAGAATAATTTGATTTAGGAATGAGTTGGGATAAGAACATTATAATTAGCACAAAGGAAAGCTGCACAATTTAAAGATAAATGAAATTACAACTCATATCGAACTTAAGCATAGATCACGACTAGATTTTCATTTTCCACTAGCTATTAGACAATTTGATACTGTTCAATATTTATCATAAGTATTTAAAGTATGCCAAGTATACATGTCTATCTATTTATCATTTTATCTATTCCATCTATCCATCATAAGCATCCAATCCGAACCCTGCAAAATAAAATCCATTTCAAATAAACGTTTATCCGTCAGCCAAACAACACCTCTGGCAGCACTCGGAAAAAATTTACTCGCAGACGAAATCAGCGCCGGCCGCCATGTTGATGTTCTTTCCGCCTTAAAAAGTCATCGAGTTAAGATGGGTTTCGCAAATCTTTGGTACTCGCATCCACGTAAATACGGACAAGGTTCTCGCTGTTGGTAAATTTCATATGCAACTATTAATCAAACTCGCTGTTAGTGTTATTTGCATAAATCTCGCGGATAAAGTGTAATTTGAGAAGATTGTAGATGGTGCGGCATTTGTTGGTTACTCTAAACGATAACCACGTGGAGAATTGTTCTGAATTCTTGAATGGCGCCAGAATTTTCTCAAATTACTTGAATTACATCCTGCTAAGTACAAGTGACGCCCCTTGTTGAGTACGGGAAGCGTGTACCTTTTACGCTTTCTATAATAAAAGGTGGCAAGAATGAAACGATTCCTATCACTCCACGGAATTGTTGCGTCTTGAATATTATGCGCTTTGATTCCACTAAATGGAAACGACAAACAATATCAAACTACCGATTAATTCAAATAAGTTTAAGCTGAAATGAATAACATCTTTAATGAACTTCCTATTTCAGTCGAGCCTGTTCGAACCGACACGGTCTTATCCGCAAATATGGGTTGAACATCTGCCGTCAATGTTTCAGGGAGTATGCCCATGACATTGGATTCAAAAAGGTAAGGATAGTCTTGATTTCAATTCCTGTAGACACGTTATAATGTTGATATTTTCTTTGCAGCTGGACTAAGCTTCAAAATGAAGATTGAGTGCTGGCCCGAGCTGCGTTGAGTAAGTTCCGAAGCATTCCATGGGATTTAACATTCTTGCAAGCAACTTGTAGCTGCATTTGTTGCTTATTCAAAATGGCTCGGGTGTAATAAATTTTTATTTATTAATGGGCATCCATGTTTGATTTATTTTTCATAACGTCGGTGGTTTTAATAGTACGCATATCGGCTGCGTTGTTTCATTCTGAGGCGTCACTAACAAATTCTTACCTACTCGAAAAAAAGGTCTAAATGTCGTAATTCCAAACTTGGGATATTGTCATATTCTTGCGTTTCATCGAAGGTGGTAAAGGTTTTTCATTTTCACTTCTTATTTTTTGAATTAAAGGAGGGAAAATCCGTTTAGTTTACGGAAAAGGACATTTAAAGATTCTTAAACATGGCAAACTGTATTATATCTACCCTATATTTAAAGAACCACTCGCATGTGTCGAACTTCTTGAAGTACCTTTAATGTGTACATTCAGCTCATTTTTAACGTTTAATAAGTATTTTGCATTCTTAGCACGAATTCCTTCTGCAATTGGTGACCCCGAAATTCAGGTTGATCGTTTCAATATGAAGGCCAAGCTCAGAAAACTATTCAGAAGCTACGATCTGTTGTCGGCATCGATTAGGTGAGCAACTCTTGCTCTAAACTTGAGAGTTCGTCCGGCATCTCGATGACAGAGTAGCCTCGAGTCGCTATTCAATCAGCGTTTTCCGGCTTTAGTGCTCTGGGTGTGGGCCTCCAGGGGACTTTATTTAGTTTAACTACACTTTGTTAGTATGCTAAAAATTTAACTGGTCAGTTGGACTACTTCGTTGGGGATATTGCTTTGGGCAGAAAATGATGAATGGGGGACTTGAGATGAGGTTGGCTACATCTTCGGCTTGGCTTCCTCTAGGAATTTGCCTCCTGGGTAGGTGTTGTATATCTTGTTGGTATTGAAAATTTCTTCCAGAGAGGATATACTATGCCTCGCAAAATTATATGTACCATGTGAAAAGGGTGTCTATCTTGAAGTTTAGTCATGTGGACTTAACTGCTTTTGGAAAAACTTTGTTTAGAGTTTAAGTACAAACGATGCCCCTAGTTGAATACGGAAAGCGTGTACCTCTTACGCTTACTACAATAAAAGGTGGCAAGAATGGAACGATTCCTATCACTCCACGGAATTTTTGCGTCTCAAATATTATGCGCTTTGATTCCACTAAAGGGAAACGACAAACGATCTCAAACTAAAGAATATTTCAAATACGAAAAGGTGAAGAGGATGCGACTAATGCTCGCATAATCCCCAATAACAGTGTATGTGATTTAGTTTAAGCAGGAATTGTAAGCAAATAAAATCAAGAAATTATTTGTATCTCATTGTAATATCAGAGTCATTTTTTACATTTAATATGACCCGCTTTTGTATCAATTACTGTCTGCAGTTGCCTTGGAACTGATTCCACTAAGTTGAACGTCATTTCCTTGGAACCATTCTTTCAATTAAATCGTTCCAGGTAGCTTGGTCCGGTTCTGCAATTTCACATTTGACTTATTACATCAAAGATTCTCTATGACGTTCAAAGCCGGGCTCTAAGAAGGCCAAGGAAGAAGCTCTGTTTAAAATTGTTAAAAAATAAAGTCATAGTACGACTTTTGTGAATAGGAGTATTATCTTGTTGCAGTATGAAGCTCTCCACAATCAAAGCGCTTTCTGACTGGAAGACGTGGTAAGTTTTCCTTTTATTTGCACCAGTTATGTATGCCATACAGCCCCAGACCGCCATAATGGTAGCAAAAAGGAATGGTTAGTTGTTTTTCTTAAGGCGGAAGTAGTAGGATAGTATGCTTTTGTTCCATCTCACGAAAACGCTGAGTCATCCGTCTACAGAACCCTTTTCCAAAAGTCGACAGGTTTCTTCAAATTATTTTGTTCTAATATGAAGTGTTCCTTCCTTTTTACATAACATTTTTATTTCATTTCCTCCAAACACCGTCGAATCGTCATATGACTTGTTTGCTGTTCAAGATGCAAGTTTACATTTCGAAGCACTTTTTTCATAGGAATTAAATCATCTTTAGTGACTGATGAAACAATTTCATCCACTTCTCGATCGGATGTAACACGCTTTCTAGCCTCAAGTTTTTATATTATTTCACTTCCAAACATGATATAAAACGGCATCAAATTGTTTGTCGTATTAGTCAAAGTAACCCTGGATCAGTATTGACTAATCATGTACACTTTGTCCTCGAATGATAGCTCACGTACTTTCGATATTTTCACAAAATATTTTATTCGTCTCATTTAAGTACTTTAGAACTCGACAGCAATTCATATCTAACTGTTTCCAGCCAAAGTATGTAACGGTTGTTTCATATTTCCTCTAAAAAGATAGTGTTACTATGAGTTACTTTTCCTCTGGAAACATTTTGCTGAAAAGTTATTAAGTACACTTTAAAAATGGCTGAACTTCCGTTAAGTTGTTAAGCATTATATCTCTTAAAATCGTGGTAATTTATTTGTTTATTCATCAAAGTTCGAGCATTTGAAGCTCTGATGTTCTAGTTTGATCGCGACCATTGCACCATTTTCAGTGGTCGAATTAAATGCTTGTCTTTTCAGTCGTTTATCAGTTTTGACCGTCGCTTTTCTGTCTAATTGTTTTGTTATATTTCTTTCTAGTCGCATGTAGTGAAACCATGGTTTTTTTTTTGTTGTCATAGAAAAGACTGCTTTTGAGTCATGTTTGTTGTATTTTCCTTGTTCCACGCGAGCCACTCTATCGGCCATTTCTTGCATCTGTTGATAGTATCATCATATTCTGTATAGTGGGGGGCACTGTTCCCTTCATCCTTTGCTTTTTTAGCCATTGTGTCGGTGAGAATGAGTATCACTCACAGTTTCTTGGAATCCAGTAAGACATGTACTTCCGATCGCTGTTTGCGTTGAACAGGAGGGGTTGCATTTGTTAATTACGTTTAAAGTTATCTGTTGAATACAGTGTTCTGAGTCTGTAAAGATTATGATGTATCTTGCATTATCTACTATGTACTCAGGAATGGCTAGAAATGTTGTCATTATGTCCGCATTATTAATCATTTCACTACGGCAGTGTGCTCCATCGGAGTGACACCGCTGTACGGACCACCGTGTCGCGAATAATGTGTAACGTGCTTAGGTAAACTGGTTTTCGAACTTACATCGTTCGGTGCATCTTCGTCTGTCTCTAGATCATACGATTCTTTAAATGTTATGCAAAACTACTAGGAGATGTTTCAATTATTAACAATAAGTTGAAAATTACACTTTACACAGGCCGTTACGCGTGTGTCCTCTATAGACGGTCCTAGCGAAAGGGTTAATGGAGGTGTGGTTGTAAAATTTGGTCGTTGAGATGGGCAATGGCGTATCCTGTGCTCAAGATGTTTTTGGCATCATCCATTCTGAAAACGTCATGAGTTTCAATTAGCAGGTTTACTACTGTGTGGGTGGAAATTTTGAGCTCGTTGTGATATAGTAAGGGCATGTTATGTAAGAAATTGTTGTTGAAGTTGTTGCCTTGAAAAAAGAAGTATTTAGGTCCTGTATTGATCTCTAGGTCTGGGTGTTTTTTTGTAAGTTCCTGTGCAATAAGTCTGGATTTTCTCTGTGAGGATTTCCATGAAGTTACTGCTATGTAGATAAGAAGCGAACTTTCATTGTAGACTGTTTGGTGACAATACTGTAGCACAGCTGTGTTAGTTGTTGCAAGTTCTGAAATCAGCAAATAAATATAAATATTGCTTTTATTTTATTGGTTAGATCAAGTCCTTAACTTAACCCACAGGAACGTTGCGATACCCGCTAAGGATTGAAGTAATCGGTAATCACCATGAAACTTTTTGTGTTTGATAAGTCAAAACTATGTGATGATTACCGGAAGTCTCCTGTCAATCGCTTAGGAATGTGATTCTCTATGACCGTCACGAAACATTATATATGTTTTCAAAGAAAACATCATGTGACGAGCACAGTAGCTCTTGGTCAAGATCGAGATGGTATGTCCGTTGGGGCCGTCACGAACACTTTCTCGATATTTATCACACGATAAACACTATGTGACGATCACCGGACCACTAAACTATTTGAACAGATCGCGTACTACCTTTTCGCTGCAAATCACGATTTGTTCTTCACGAGAGTCTTGAGCAGACTCGTGAGTGTAAACTTAATCAAAGGATTAAGTTTATTGCCTTGATCATTAACACCTTAGCAAGCAATAAATTGTGTACATTTTTACAACCTTTTCTTAGAAGCTTGATTACTTCACGATGTGAAGAAAGAAAAAATAAAACAAGACGAATATATTTGCTTATTCAACAGACGAAAGTTCTTTTTATGGCTAATGTTCTAAGTTTGATGCTATTTGGGGAATTCCAAGATTTCTTTTTAAGAACATTAGCCTAATTTACGTGAATTTTTTGAATTAATATATGCATTCATTCACAATCTGGCTAAGTTGGGGTCTTATTATTGCTCTGGAGGTGTTAATTATTTTAGAAGGTGTGAGGCCCCGATTGGTGCTTGATAGTTTTCTAAGATTATGTTATTGTATGATAATAAGAATAATTTCATTGATTATTTTCAATTTAGTTTGTGATTTGCCTTTTGATATTTCACTTGTTATTAACGGATAAAAAAGGGAAATAGTTGATCCACTTGACATTGGCGCCAGTTTGGTTAAAATGTTGTTGTGAATTGATGTTGGAGTAGAATTGATAAATACAGATTTATTGCAATTTAGTTCAAGCCGTAGATCTTTAAATTCAAGAAAACCTCTTTCATGTTTTTTCCTTTGCCCCATGCCCCAACTGTGCACACACTGAAGTCAAGTCGTTGTCTCACTAGTGACGTAAAAAAAAGGAAAATAATTAAATGAAACACATTATTTGTAATTGGCCACGATGCCGTTTCAATATGCTTTTTATAGAATGAAGGTTGCTGCTGAACTGACTTACAATACAGTTGTCCAAACATATGTAAACTTAACTTAAGAGTGTCTCCACATTTATCAATAGTGAACATTATGACATGTTATGTGTGTACATGTTAAAGAACATCAGTCTTGAAACATTGCCTTGTGGTAGCTTCTTTGTAATTTCTAAAAAGCTGTTGTCTAATGCGAGTGTTCATATATAAGTGTGAAAAAAGTATTTCTCCGTCCTATAGAAGGAGTTCCTATGTTAAAGCTTTTGAGAGCGTGGTTTCAAGTATTGATATCTACTTTCTCATATGCATTGGAAACACCAAGGATTCTTGCATCATGCTTTTGTAACGGTATATGGTCTTGGTAAAAATGTTTAATGGTACGTTGAGGAGTGAAATGGATCCGAAAGTTACCATAACGTATGGTAATTTGTCTCTTTTGAGAATTGGTACTGTTTTTATCATCCTGAGGAAGGAACGTACATCATTGTTTGCCACACTTCCGCAGAATAACATGCTTGCACAGTGGGGTGTCGGCCACCCCGGCCATAAACAAAAAAAAACCGGCTATATGATGTTTTTCGTAGAAAATTGGTTTAGACTTTTGAAAGCTTAATTGAACCTTTAAGTATGGAAGTCAAATATTTTTAACACTAGTGCGGACGTGGAGTTCCTCAGGCTACTATATACACACACAAAGTTTTTTTCAAAGTAAAACAAAGATCTTGCTTCTGAGACTCTTCCGTTTTTGTTCACTGTGTCAAGTAATTGACGTAACCAACAGAAACAAGTAGATTCTCGCTAAGGATTGAAGTAATCGGTAATTATTACATAACCTTATGTGTTTAAGTGAGCACCAACTAATGATTACCAACGGCTACAAATCGGTTAGGTGTGAGATTTTTGATGACCATAACAAAACCTTCCATGAGTTTTAAAGTTAACGCATGGGACGATCGCCATAATTCCTCCATTTTGCTTCTGTGATCGTCACTCAATTTTTTGTATATTTCCAAGAAAATATCATGTGACAACTACGGGAGTTCAATCAAATGCGATTTCAATACGTCGCTTTCGCCATTCGCTACAATTCGCGATGTGTTCCTTATAAGAGTCTTGAGCGGACTGAATACGGAACCATTTAGTCTTTACGATGGAAACGGAGGAACGTAATCAATTAGCTTTTCTGGATTTATGTATTCAGACAAACAACGGGGTATTTAACTTTGGAATACACAGGAAAGAAACACAAAGGACGATTCCGGCCACGTCCTACCATTCATTTACTCAAAGAATGGCCCCATACCACGCTATGATCCATCGAATGCTCAGCATACCGATTGCAACAAACGAGAAACGAAAAGAGGAAGAATATATTATGCAGACAGCAAAAATCAATGGCTACAATAGGAATACCATCAAAAGGATAATAAGGAAAAATAAGAGACAGATGGAGCTCCACAGTTTGTCGACACACTTCGTGAAAAATACACAAGCCGAAAATACAAGAAGAGCTGCGATCAGACACACTCCAGCAACAGGAGCACTCAAAAAACTAATGAGTACAACAGGTATAGAGTTAATACCCACGAGTAGAAAACTCCAAATAAAAAGCCGAGTCAAGTCAGTCAAGGATCCACTTCGCCCAGAAGAACAAAGTGGGGTGTACAAAATCTCCTGCCCCAATTGCAACAAATGTTACGTAGGACAAACTAGACGTCTAGCCATCATACGCTGCAAGGAGCACCTTAGCGAAGCAGAGAACGGGTTGAAAAAGAAAAGAAGCACACAGGAAATAAAATCAACGGTGGCAAAACATATTGTGGAAACGGGACACAAGATCAGGATGGAGGATCTAAAAGTGATCAAACAGGTAAGACAGCACCAAAAATTAGACGTCATCGAAAGCCTGGAGATATTCAAAATACCGAAAACCAACAGGATGAATCAAGATCAAGGTAACGCCTATTCATCTCTTTTCAAATTCACCCAAAATAATAACCTTATGAGGGATTAAGCCTTACGGCTAAATAAGTTAGATAAAGGTATACTGCCAATAAAAATAATTTACAATGGTCGGTTTGTTAATGGTTCCTTTTGTTAATTAGGGGATAATTAAGTTTAATTAGGATAGGCATGTATACATAGGGTTGATTTTCCAAGTTATGAATCAGTTAGCACTGAGGAAGGAAGCAACTGTCTTCCGAAATATCGGTATATGTTAAAAAACTTATTAAATAAATTCTATGGTTTAAAGGAAAATTGTGTGTTTTTCAATAACTATCGAAACCAACCATAGCAAAGCAGTCCAAACAACTTAATACCAAACGAACGTATTGTTTGTTATTTCAGAGGATTAAGTTGATTGCCCCTTAGTAAGCAATAAATATTGTGCACGTATTTGTTGATTTTCTGACTTTCACATAATCATTTAGCAGCAGAATTGCTGTACGATATGGATAAAGAAAGAACTCGAAACATCAAAAACCATTTTTTGTTTATTTAGCAGTTTCAATAAAAAAAACTCTGGAGGATGATTTAAAAGGTTCCATTTGTTTACAAGTAAATTAATGAAACCAGATTCCAAATTTCCTTGTCTATTTTCAATGAAGATCGCATGACACTTTTTAAGATGTTGAAAGCTGTCAGCTGCACTATAGGGGTTACTATTATGCAAAACCCAAAAAAGCGTTCAGCGTTTTGATGACAGAAATGGCTACTAAGAGTGCAACAACAGGAAATTTGTCGAGATAATTAGACCCATTAACAAGCAATCGAGGCTGGTCGGGGCTCGAAAACCTTACTTTATGATCCAGGAATACCAGAGTATGCACTTGTTAGTTGTAACATTTGTTTTACTGCTCACTTTTCAATAAATAAAACGTACGGAAATTAAACCCCGTTTTTTTTTCAATATGAAATTTGTTCAGTTTGTCGAAAATTAATATCCTCATCTACTTGATAGATTTGAATAAATTTCGGTGCATCTTATTTTTTGAGGTCTTCCGTATGAAAATTCACACAATGGAGTTTAAGGTAGAAAAAAATATTTCACAAGCGATAATAAACGCTTATCCACCCAAAGACTTATATGGTATTATCTAATGGAGATATAAAGGAAATGATTCCACCATGTTTTGAAATACTCGTGATTTGGTTTTTATTTTGGTCTGAAAGTGGAAAATTATTTCGTAAGGCCTTTCGTTTTATTGATGTTTGAGTGGTGCCCATTCCGAGATTAACCTATGACCATGCAACATTTTTTAAATGATTGCTGCCATATCACTTGGCATCCCCGCCCTCTTGAAAAAATGAGCAAGAGAACATGTTTATGAATATGTTTGTTGTGTGCTATTAGGTTTCTCATAAATTTCTTCCGTACCTCGCTGAGAATGATTATTTCTGTCGATGTTTACATGAACGTGCAGTGTCATCTCTCCGCTGTGTATGGCATCGGTTTCAGACGTCCCAGAACTCTTTTAAAGTACGTTTTCTTAGCAAATCCCTTTTAATATTTGTTCTGATCCATTTAACATGGACAGCCAAATGATGAATTTGCGGATAGTATGCTTTATTGCGTTTTCCAGGATAGGAAGGTGAAGGCTATTTACGCCCTAATTTCGATTGGCAAATCAAAACAAATCCAGCCAGACTACCGACTTAACATCTCTCCGGAAAATCAGAATACCAAGTCTAAAATCCTTTGACATATAACTTGGGGCTAGGCCTCCCTATCGTACGCCCAATGGTGCTTTCGCGTTACAGGAATTCCTTCTATATTGGGAAGGGAAGGAAGAGCTTCATTGCTTTAACGCGGGCAAAAGTTCAAAGGCACTGCAGTTGCGATTTGCACCGTTTAAGGGAGTGCTAGGTTAAATTAGGACCGTTCGGCTATCCAGCAACGACGGATACGGGCCTTACCAAGACTGCTCTCTGAAAATTCATGACATAGTGTGAATAAGTTACTGGATAACAATAACATTCACAAAACGATGGTACATAGGCGTATGTACTTATGCATGATCGTAACCGATGTACGTAAGCCTTAAATAAAGATGGGAGATGTAAATCGATATGACTTTTGGATTTTGATCCTATCGACGGGCACCCACTTTATGAACAGCGTCTATACGAGCGATATGCTTCATAAATCTTTTCATAAAGTCTTGTGACTAGAGACGAGATCTGGATTTTGTATGAAAATATGCATCGAAAACGCTTTGTCTTAGGAAAATAGACCTTTAAATGTTGTGAAGTCTGGATGAAGACGGTTCTTTGGTGCAATTGGTTAGACTGGAAAGGTGTCGTGCAGTACGAGCACCTTCCTCAAGGTGAAACGATGAATGTTGACAAATATTGCAACCGATTTGATCAGTTAAAAGCCGCCAAAACAGAAAAACGGCCAGTATATGCGGTTGGGCGAGGTTTCGTTTGTGCGTTGGCTGTGAGTTAAGCTTAAAAAAATTACTACAGTTTGATTGGGACGTTCTACGTTATCCTTGGCAGTGCCCAGTCTTTTCTTAATCTAATGATGATATTCCTTAGAAAATTCCCTCCAATTTTTCAAACTCATAAGCGAAATACAACCGCATTTAGTTGAATATTTTGCAAACAAGCCTTGAACATTTTGGAAACGGCATAGAATTCTCTTTAAAATTTAAAATTCTTTCGTGTCATTTTCAGGTTATCGAAATGATTTGTTTTTTTTTGCGTCTAAAGTTTAAAAAAATTTTATTGAATGGTTCAATTCGACTTGAAATGTCCAATTATTCTCGCCGTTCATTTATCTCTCGCGTTCTGCCCATTTTTAAACAGGAAATCGATAAATCATTTTTAAAAGTATTGAAAATTTAAACAAACTGAATATTTTCTTCACACTTCATTACCAGCTTAAGAGTTATATAAAATGCATATGTGTAAATGTAACAATATATGTTAAAACAATAATATTGTGCTTCTCATTACATTTTCCCAAATTGATTTACGATTTCTTGCAAATAGAGCACATCGTTTTGTAATGTTCCGGTTGATCAAGGGAGTCCACTAAGAACTTTCCTAAGTCATATTTGGAGACCACACGCAGTGCTGGGGCTGTGTCAGCTTTTACTTCATATTCACTAGAGGGTTCGTCGGCAATATGAGGTGGACATATAGCAATGTAATCCAGTCCCGATGTCTTCAATATTTCCAACATTTTCTTGTGTTCGGCGTTGATATTGTGGAAAACAGGAGGCACTTTGCTCTCATCGTAGAACAAAAAGCTCGACAAACATCCTGAGACTTTGGTCAGTCCGAGCTCCTTCATGGCAGTGATAACATTTTGCGTTCCCGTCGACATTTCCGTTGTAGGCTCCACTTTGTTGCGAGTGCCCAGGACGATACATACTGCATCGACACCTTTTAGAAGATTTCGTACATCATCCAAATTAGTGACATTGCCTTGCACCAACTCAACTTTGCTCTTGAATTTGTCCGGAACGGTTGCTTCGTTACGATATAAAAGCCGAATTTGAAGTCCTGCAATTGTTACGAACAATCTTTTATGTAAGTATCAGCGCTCATTTTACCGCAAGTCATAGTTTACATGATGTTGCAACAAATATTTAAACAATTACCTCGATTTATTGCGTGTTCCACGGCACATTGCCCGGTCATGCCGGTACCTCCGATGATAGCAATACGCTGCATTATTGCACTGGATTTTGATACACAAGGACGTATATTCGCAGAGGCGCTCGAATTTGCAATGCCGGCGCGTGGATGATAGAAGCTCTACTAACAGTTTAATGGATCCAATTAACAGGAATTGCAATCACACCTTGTCATTGGGCACTTGTCACTAGTGCGGCCGGAGGTTTCTTTTTGTTTTGATTAGTGATTTCTCAGTGAGAAGTAACTAAGAGAATGCTCTTATGCGTTCTCTTTAGACGCTGTCACATGGAAGGAAATTAACCCATAATGGCTGTGAAGCTGCGTAAAGATTTTCTATTTTTTTTTGTCAATTTTTAAAAGATATTACGAAGCGTTAGGTTAATTGACATGTAATCTACAGTCCGCGACAAAACGACAGGCATGAGAATTAAAATGAAAAATCCGAGTTTATTATTTACGCAGGACAAAATTTAGATGCTAGTCGAAGCGATGGAACTATAAGACACCTCCTGTGTAATAATGTGTGTATGTAACAACCTATTTTTTGACTTAATATTTATGTGGCAACTCGCACATTCCGTTTGGCAAGAACGAATAAAAATTTCTTATATAGTTTGGGTTGATTCGCGCCCATGTTTTAGTGATGGCGTTGTTCAGCTCGTTTACTTTGATAAACTTCCATCCATGTGTATAAACTAAAGCTGCCAATTTCCCTAACATGTTTTTGATTGTGCTGGAATACAAGAAACGTGCTGACCACGGAAGAACGTTCAAATTTTACTCTCAGAAATATCCGCTCACTATACGAAAGTTGTGAACTCGTGGATTATCTTTTTGGAAAATTTAATTTTCACCAGAAATTTTTGCAGCGAAACGCATTAGCTGGTCGTGGATTAGTGTAGTGTAATTATATACTACTGGCCGTTCGATTGTCAACGAACACGACATCTGTTTTGTCGTTAGATCCAGTTCCTGCCCATGTCATGACTGCACCTCCCAACAATCTCAACGAGTTCAGCTTTTTCATTGAAATACGTTATTCTATATGTTATAAGTTAACGACAAAACATTGTGTAAGTTAATAGTGGTATAAGTTAGCTAAATAACATGGAAAATGTTTGAGCTTGGCCATTTGTATCACAAACGTGTCCGATTGGAAAATGTTGCAATAATCAGGCAGTCTAGAACTGGTGCTAGTCATCAGCATAGATGGGTCCCAGCAAACAATATAATCATTATTTAAGGCTTATTTCGGTGTAGTTTATTCTTTAGTGCATAAGACCTATCATTTGTGAGGAAAAACAGTTTTCATATAGTTTACCTTGTTGGCAGTTGTCAATCAGGTATACAGCATTTATCATTATATATACCTTATAATAACGCATAAATTTATAATAAACGCGATTGCACTACGTAAAATTCACTTACACAAGAATTATGGCTCACTTTAGAAAGTTGTCACTCTCTTTTCACTATCACACTCTTCTCATTCACCGTACAAGTATAATCTGCACATACCTTGGTCACGCCTACACTCACATTTCCGTTACATATTGACAATAACCTTAAATCTGTTCGCGCACGTCCGATCTTCTCAAATTTTGAAACTGACTGTTTCATGGAAATGTCAATAAAAGGCAGAATATTTTAACATAACATTTCAGAACTAGAATAATCATTAGAATAAGGCATAGCTAAGGCTTATACTAATCATTAGTTAAGCATTAGCCTGATATGCCTGAACCTTCTTTTTGCTGGGGTGCTATTCGTTTTCATGCTATCTGTGTACATAAGTAGCTTTCTCTTCCTGTGAACTGTTGTCTCCTTCTGCCGTGGTACTTGGAATTATAGCCAAATTTCTCATATAAAACACTCATGTTACGCACAAAAAGTATCAGTCAATCGTGAAAGGACGCATTTCCTTACGAGCTTTATATGTCATGAGACCAACATTATCGCACATCAGTTTTCAGAGTATTTTGCGTGCAGTTCCATCAAAGTTGTCGTCTGCATGACTTTCAAGCAACCTAGGGACGTGGTATTCAGTGTATCCTTTACCTTCAAAATGACTGCCTTTGTGTTTGATTAATTGTAGTACGTTATTTTGGTCAGAGTGAACATACGTTCCATAGAGAATAATGAGTCGTTAGACTGCGTTCTATCACCCTTAAATTCTTGCCGAAACAATTCCTTGGAACAGTAAGGAGAATTAAAGCTTCATTCGATTTCCTGCCGATATTCCGATAGGACAATGTTTAGATACTCTGCAAAGTTTGTTTGTGTCAGAAGAATATTGCGGACTTTTCAGTTTTAACTTCTTCTTGCACAATTGTTTAATAAATTGATTTCATAAAATAAAAAAAAATAATTTAATAAATTTTATAATAACTCAGGCCCTTGTGAAAATGTTACTTGTTTCGAGGAGGAGGAGAATGCGTTTTCGATTTTACAATGTACCTTCTTACTCCTTAAAAATGCAAATTTGTGGTCCGATTTTTGCTTTCTGAGCCGTTGTGCGCGATTTTGAAGCATCAAAATTAAGAAAAATTTGCAGACATAATCGTTTTCCTCCAGAAAATTGATTGCATTTCTAACGGCAGTTACTCGCGACACCACGATAATTTTCTGCAAAGGCTGAAATCCTTTATCAAACGTGCACACAGCAAAATAACCCTTGATCTGCTTACCTGCGGATGTATTGCGGATTTCCAAGTAATGTTTTGTCTGAGTTGTGGGCATTTGTCGTAAGATCCTTGCTGAGGGTTTTTAGAAGAGGTTTATTCTCCTTTCGCTCGGTTGGCTCGTCTAAGGCGGTAGTTGCTTGAATTTTTCAAATTTATATCTGTGTCCGAAGTTTAAAACGCTTGCCAAGAATCGAGACCTTTAGGATAATTCTATGCTGATCTTGCTGACCATGCTTATTTTCGGTAGAGGTTACATCAATAACACTTCCCGTATTAAACAGGAGTTAGGTGCACTGTTCATTCGTAATTAGCTATTGATTTTGCTTTACTAATTAGTAATTTGCACCATTTTTTATTATTGAAGCCGTTGTTGCGTTTTAGTAGATTTTTTCAGTTTTTTTCCTTTCAATTTTTGAATTTATTTTGCATCTTTGGTCCTTTTGTGTATCTTTTATTTAACAACTAAAATCATCAATTTATAAACATAAAATGTCACCGTAGGTTTCTATATCATTTGTTCTATATATTCAATGGCTTTAAAAAGTTTTTGGCCTGGCATCAGCATTTAGGTATCGATGAAAAATGTTATATAAATCTATTGGTCCTTAAAACCATAAAGCACACCCATAAACCAATCATGATACCAATAATCATCACAGTTTGTCTTATGAATGCTGTACAAATTCATATACTCGACATCATTTTCTTTTTGCCTTCGATTCCTCTTAGGATAGGAAAATACTATATTTTACAATAATGTAAATAACTAAACCAAAAGGATCGCTTTGGAGGTTGTCTTATTAATATGGAGAAAGGTTTGGTATTGTGGACTTATTTTCAATTATTGTATTATTTTCTGCTTAAGGATAAAATTCCGTTTCGAAAATCGGAAAATCGTTTTTCATTGCTAACGGAAATTGGACAACAAAATGTGATTTCATGGCCGTAAATGGTATACAGCTAGCTATTTTTATTCATTCGTGATACATGGAACAGCTTTGTTTACAAAGTGCCGTCAACCCGAGAATTAGTCGCGTTCGCTTATGATTTGATTATCCATATATAACCTAATTATATACAGTAGATCGACAAGCTTTAATAGCTTGAGAGAACTTTCAAAAAAATTTTCAACGACTTTTCACGGCTCAACATAGCAGCTGTGGGCCAGTTGAAACCTTTGACGCAATTGGTGTCATTACGGCTTCATTTTTTGTTTTGAAAGTTTTGAATGGGTTCCGCACAAATCTTGCGTAAGATACCCCCATGAAATTTGTATGAGCATAGAAAATGAGCATCTATATTGTTGTGAAAATGTTTAAAGCATCATTCAAAAGCGCTCAAGAGATACATACCCTTGATTGATTGACTACTGTCGGGGATGGTGCACGTCAACCCTTACAGGTTTATTGTGCCCCCGCTTCCGGTGCGCCTAGAGCGCCTCAAGCAGATCGATCTTCCTCAAAAAGTCAATGATTTGCTTCGGCCTCAGGCTTCCCAAATCCTCCTCGACAAGGAAGTAACTTCCCAGACTGTCTCTTCTCCTGCGGGACAGCGCGTCGTAGTGTGCCAGCAGATGCACTGGTGTCTCCTCCGCAAGAATACAAAATCTGCCCTCATCATTCACTGCCAAGCCCATCCTTTTGAGATGCCCTCTGAGTGTGCAGTGCCCCGTGAAGATCCCAGTCAGGATCCTTAGCTTTCTTTTATTCATTTCGATGCACGCTCGAAACTTTTTCTCGTCATAAACGTCGAGGAACAGCTTCGACATTCGAAGCCCTGGAAGTCCATTCCAGAGCCTATTGCATTCTCTATCCTCATTTTCCTTTAGGGCCCTGTGAATGAGATTCATTTCAATTGCGCTAAAGGGTTCAGGGCCGATGAATGCTGTCGATGCTCCTTTCCTCGCCAGTTGGTCCGCTTGTTCATTACCCACGATATCTGCATGCCCTGGCACCCAGTATAGGGTAACTCTATTGTCCGCACTCAATTTGTTAAGTGCATTGCAACAATCTAGAACCATTCTCTATGTAATCACCGGGGATTCTAGTGCTTTTAGTGCTGCTTGGCTATCGGATATTATATCTATAGTTTTGCCTTTGTATCCTCTGTATATGCTGAGTCGTGCGCTTACAGCAATGGCATAAACCTCAGCCAGAAAGATACTTGGCATACTTCCCATCGGTTGGTAGTATTTGGTGCCAGGCCCAAATACTCCAATTCCCGTTCCCTTAGATGTCTTGGAACCATCCGTATACCACTTGATCGCATTCCGTCTAACGAGGTGTATATTGGATTCAACGCTCCATTCTTTCTTGTCACTCATCACTACACGGAAATTGTTGTGAAAGTTGAAAGTCGACGTCATGCGATCCGACGGTGCATATATGAATGGGGACACCTTCGCTAGTTTAGCGTGGTCCTTGTGCCCAATTATAAGGCCATTTTCTCTTCCTTCATGGAAAATTCTTGCCATTGTAGATGTCGCTACTGTTTCTATCACCAAATGAAGTGGCAATAGGTTTAAGATTTTCTGGAGAGCTGCCGTGGGACATGACTTCATAGCTCTGGTGATACAGACACATGCCAAACGCTGAACTCGATCGAGTGCAAGCCTCGTCTTGTGTTCTTGGATTTTGTCTGCCCAGGCTACCGCTCCATAGGTGGTGATTGGTCTCACCATCATGGTTTACATCCACCGCAGGATTCCCGGGTTACCCCAGAACTTGCCTGTCATGTTTCTGCACACCATCAGAGCCCTGACAGCCTTTGCAGACATTGCCTTAATGTGTCCGTTCCACCCGAGCTTTAGCAATCCGAGATACTTAATTTCATTTTTATACTCAATCTCTGTTCCATTTAGATATATGATGCGAAGTTGGTCCATATTTCTTCTTCTTTTGAACGGCACTAGTGTGGTTTTATCGGGGTTACGCCTTAGACCTATCTCTTGGCACCAGCTGTTCACATTTCGAAGTGCCCCCTGCATTATATCACACAGTGTCCCTTCGAATTTTCCTCTGGTTAGAATTGCTACATCATCCGCATACGCGTGACATATCACCCCAGCTTCTGACAGTCTGACTAAGACTTCATCTGCCACAAGAGTCCATAGTAGTGGTGAAAGAACACCTCCTTGTGGGCATCCACGATCCGTACGTACGTTGATGGTGCTTGATCCCACTTCACATACGAAGGTTCGCCCTGCCAGTGCCCGAGACAGCCAGCGAATAAGGGTAGGATTAACCTCCCTTTTCACTAGCGCCCTCTTTACCGCATCATGGCTGGTATTGTTAAAGGCCCCTTTAATATCGAGGAATGCACCTAGTGCTACCTCTTTGTATTCTAAGGATTCTTTGATTTTGCTAGTCAACTCGTACAGTGCGGTGTCTGTTGATGTTCCTGTCCTGTATGCGTGTTGATTTGAATGTAGTGGGTATTTTGATAGGTGAGTTGTCCTAATATAATTATCCGCCACTTTCTCCATCGTTTTGAAAATAAACGACATTACTAATCGGTCGGCAAAGCTTTGGATTAGTTTTATCATTTTTTCCCATGTTGGGTATAAATACCGCTTTCGCCTGCCTCCATGGATTTGGTATGTATCCCAATGCCAGGCTACTTCTAAAGAGGCGTATCAGGTGCGATATAAGCAGATTCTGTCCCTTCTGAATAAGGACTGGATACACCCCATCTACTCCCGGTGATTTAAAGGGCTGGAAAGAGTGTAAAGCCCGCCTTATACGTTTTTCCGTACAGATGGTCGCAACCTCCTTCCATTCCGAGCTGTTTGGTCTTCGTGCTTCCCGGGAAATGGGTTTCTATGAGCAACAGAGTGCGCTCCTTTTCGTTTTTCGTGAAACTGCCGTCACTTTTTCTTAGTGCAATGTTAAAGTTACAACCCTGCTTAACCATGGCTTTGTGTAGTCTAGCTGCCACAGGTGTTTCTTTAACATTCTCGCAAAAGGATCTGAAACTGTGGCGCTTTGCCCTTCGGATTTCTTTCCCATAGTGTGTTAGATTTCTATGGTATTCGTCCCAATCGTTGGTACGTTTTGCCTTATTGTGAAGTTTCCGCACCTCCACTCTAAGTTTGGCTAGTCCTTCATTCCACCATATGGGTTCTTTGTTCCCCATTATGACGCGTTCAAGACAGCTTTCCTCAAAGGCCTTGTCAACTTCGTCTACAGCATACTCAAGTTCAAGAGGGTTTTTGGGGGTCCTTTTGACAGTGACATTCTGGAGATTTTCCCGCAAACGGGTGGTGTACAATGCCCAATCAGTGCGTCTTGGGTTCCTGGTGATGATGGGCTCCATCCTTAGCCCCTCCAGGTCATACCTCAAAATTTTATGGTCCGACATGGAGGTTTCCTCGGATACATGCCATCTTTTAACCAAGGAGTCCAGAGTCATACTACTGATAGTAATATCCAGTACTTCCTTGCGTATTCTAGTGACAAACGTAGGTGTATTCCCTACGTTGTGGATAATCATGTTTGATTTCATTATGAACTCGTATAGTTCACTACCTCTTTGATTCGTGTTAGTGCTTCCCCAAAGCTCATTATGGGCGTTAGCATCGCATCCGATCAATAGTGGAATATTTTTTCTCTCATAATGTGCTACTATCCTTTGTACTTCCAGTGGTGGAATGTTTTCCGCATCTCCTAGAAAATAGGCTGATGCAATAACTATATCACGGGTGTTACCATTGACCATAATAGAGGTCTTCAGAGGTACTAAGTCCCGTGTTAAGTATTCTGAAAGACATGTATAGTTAATTTTTTTCCTTATCATAGCACCCGCTCTGGGAGGATCCGGCCCCTCTGCACAGACTACAATGCTATCGCGAGTGTTTAGGCCTCTGATACGATTCTCATGTGTCCAGGGTTCTTGGATCAGTGCTAGTCCTATTTTTTGTTTTGTGAACATTTGTACCAAAACAGCCGAAGCCGCCTTGGCATGATGAAGGTTCACCTGCGCTAAACGAGTTACATCCTCGTTCATTATCCTTTGGAAAAAGCGGGTACAAGCCCCGTTTCTTCTTCTGTGGGGTCCTTGTCAGGGCTTATTTCCAGGACTGAGAGATCCAGCTCATTCGGCAAGGTGGCCTGATAAGTTTCTTTCTCCCATCCTGGAACCGCTGTTGTACCCCTTTTCATTCTCTCTGCGAGCTTCGTTGTTGCTGCAGGGATCACAGTTTCCCCGGTGCCGTTTGCAAAATCAGTCGTCCCCCCGGCAGCAGTCGCAGAGGTAAGCTCCGTCGCAACCGCCGTATGAGGGCCGCCCCGCCTCACAATAGCGGTACACGGAGCATGCTCCATCGCCGCCACTGCGAGGGGGACACGCTCCCCGACATTGGTCAGAACCGCGGCCGGCCCCCCTACAACCACCACCGGAAAACCGGGCTCCCTTGCATCAGTCATGGACAGAGAGGGCTCCACTGCAACCGCTGTGGGAGGAATGGTCTCCCTACCAGCAGTCTCAGACGAAGCCAGCCCCACCAGAACCGCTGCTCCACCGCATAGGCTCCACCGCAATAGCCCCAGGAGATACAACCCGCCTCGCACACACCGGAGCCGTGGAGGTTGTCTCCCTTTTGACGACATTTTCATTTCAGATACATTGATAAAAACCATAAGATTCTCATCACAGTCACGATCACATAAGATTATCTCGTCTGGTTTGACATGCATGATAACTATGACGTAAATTTAAATACTGTAATATATTTCAAATTATTCTAAGTGAATTTGAATTTATTCATGACTGTATTACATAATACCTATTTTAATAAAAAGTGATCAAGAAGACTATATTGGATGTAATAAAGTCACGAACTGGAGAGAAGAAGAAGCTTATTGCAACTTTGATTGCAACGAGGACAACGAATGAATTCGGGAATATGAATGAAATATTGCTTTTGTATATTACAAAATGTTTTGATTAATTATTTGAAATTAATTTCAAATCGAAAATTTTAGGAAACTAAAACTTAAATTTGTAATTTTAATTCAACGGATTTCACTTTATCGTTTGCTAAACAAACAAAAAAAAAAGAATTTTTAAAGTGTCTGGCACCATGTTGGAATCGTAAAAACTCTCTAGCTTTTTGAGAATCTGATATGCATCCCCAATTAATATATGAAAATTTAAACTTTTACAAAATGACGTGAATCAAATTTATTTTCAAACTGGCCCTTTGCAACGTGACTTAAAATCAAATCAAAAACAGCTTTTATACTATGATGTAAATAATGCCCAATTGTCGCTTGTTATCTCTCAAAGCCACCACAACTCAAAGCTAATAGTAACCAAACTTTGCAACTTGATGCACAACAAATCGCAGAAAAATGTTCAGCTTTTATGCTATGAGGCATATCTGACGCTCGCTGGCTTTAGCTCTAATACAGATGCCAGATCTGGTATAACCAGAGGGCAAGTAAGATGGAAAAGTTTCGAGTTTTCGAAAGGAAGGTCTTCGCGCATGTACTGGTGTGTATAGAAAACCTGAGACGAATTGGAAATATTTCACACCATACCGAAAATTTTATCAAATTGGAAAAGTGACGGGGATTGATATTTTCATTTTGAAGCTTATAGCTGAATCTTTTACTGTAAACAAAAATCTCAAGATTTTGCAGCTTTTCCACCTTCTAGACGGGTACATTGAGACTGGTTCACCACTACAGACATGTGTACCTGCAGAAACGTTCGTGTATTTAGACTTAAATCGTTTCTTTCTTGATTCTTACGTTGTTATGATTATATACCATATATGATTATATATCAACGCGAGGGTTCCAAACTGACAATGAAGATACTCAATTGCAAGGTTCATATGTTGAAATTTTGGGATTTGAAACGCAGAGATTGGCGGCTGAATGGCGGTTTCTAATTGTTTCTAAATTTGTTTTTTAATAGCATAACATATAATACAAATAAGATAGACGTTGCATCATATGTTTACTGGAGTTAGGTCACAATCGTCGGAGCGACAGGTTGTGTTAGCAAGGAAAGTGTTTTAGCTCGAAAAGCGATAGGTTTAGCTAGGACATTATTATCAGTGCTCAAACCGATGCCTAAGCCCTTAAATTCTTGCTGAGGCTGGCAAGGAGCTGATAATATCCATTCATTCCTTTATTATAGTTAGTTTTTATAATTAGTTTAAGTATTATTAGGACAGTGGGCGAACCGAGGCCTAAGCCCTTAATTTCTTGCCGAGGCCGGCAAGTTGCTGAACATTAACCATCAACTTAATTAGAATATAATTATATAATATATATATAGAATTTAATATATAGAATATAAAAAAAAATAAATAAAAAATAAATAATTAATTAGAATGTTAATCAAATTATTTGGAAGGGGTCCCTTTAATTTAACCCCACATCCAAGCTCTCTCTTGGAAATAGCGGGAATGCGTGACTCAGAAGCGGAGGGGGAGCTCTCCATGCAAAGGCTGCTTTAACGCGGAAAGCTAAGAAAAACCTGAAGAGGTGTTGCCAGAAATTCGGGGGAAATATCAAGGAGGAGTTCTTGCTAGACCTTATAGCAAGTTGCAAACTCAAATTGCAAGTCCCTGCAGAAGACCTACCTGTAGGTGGGTGTACCACTACAGAAGGAGACACTCTGACGGATTGTGATAGTTAGTCCGATCAGGAAGAGTCAATGGTGATCCGGGATTAGGGTGATCGGAAAAGGCCAATTGTGTCTCCAATTCCGGAGCCAACCTCAAAACGCTCAGTAAACGTGAGTGAGAGGAGTTTTCCGCAGCTACAGGCTGCGGTCTCAAAAGCTTCAGCAAGTATCACCAAATCTGAAGTCGCACCCTCAGTGCGTAGAATAGCTATCGGAGCTAAGGGAAACCCAACCAACATTGCTGCCCTTAAGAAACAGAGGGTTCCACCAATAGTGTGCTGTAGGCTTAATCTTAAGCCTTTTAGGGAGGGAATTCATCGAGCATGTGAAAAGAATCAGCTTGATGCCCCAAAATTTGATGTAACCGCCAACAGTTCTACACGAACATCGTTACATCCTAAGACCATAGACGACCATAAAAGTTTGTGTTGGTGTTGCCGCAGGCCAAAATTAACTCTGGGTAGCTTGGGTCCGGGCCTTGCTTCGTGGGACCCACGAAGCAAGGCACGGCGGACTCGAGCTACCCAGAGACCATAAAAGTCTCTTTGACTTCTTAAAATGGGACAAGGTGGCATGCTACACCTATACACTCCCAACTGAGAAAAAACTGACCCTGTTGCTAAAGGGTGTGCACACTTCCTACGAAGACAATGATGTCAAGGAAGAACTCCAAGCCATCCTAGGGGAGGATGTTTTGGGAGCCAAAAGATTCTTAACAGTGACGTCAAGGAAGGAAAAGAAAACTCTTTCGTCCTTCCTTATTCAATTTAAGCCTGACTTCGACATCAAAAAGGCAATGAATGTTGAAACGCTCCTACACCAAAAGGTGCATTGGGAGCGTTTGACAAAATCAAACACATCGCAGTGTTTTAACTGCCAAAGATTTGGATATGTTGCCTCGAACTGTGGAATGGATTCCCTGAGCGCCAAGTGCGACAAACACCACAAATCAAAAGACTGCCCCATTGAAAAGCTAGAGGGAAAAGGTGCAATCCTCTGTGTGAATTGCAATAGTAAGGGTCACCCAGCGAGTTTCAGGGGATGTCCCAAGGCCAAAGAGGCTGAGGAGAGGAGACGGAATCTTCAAAAGAAGAAGGAAGAAAGGAGAGACTTCGTCACTTCTTCCTTAAAAAACACCATTCAAAATGGTGTCTCATTCGCTACTATAGCAAGGGGTGCAGTCAAGCCAGCTGCAGCTCAGCCTGTACGGCAAATCAAAGTGAATACTGATTTACAGCAGCAAAAAGACAGAAATACTGTCATGTGCAATGACTGCAAGCAATTCTTCGGGTGTGACTTGTTCACTCTCATCCGCAAAGTGGATTCATTCATTCCACAATACATAAAACTCACTAATCTGAGTGAGAAAAAGGCGGCGTACTTGGACTTCGCCTTCAAAATCTGTTGTCGCGATGAGCTCCATTAAGCTCTCCATCGTCAACATTTGTTCGCTAGCTCCAAATTTCAAAAGAAACTCTGTCCAAGAATACTTGGACATGCATAGACCAGATTTCTTGTTCATCTCAGAAACAAGACTGAAAAGTTTACACAAACTTGTAAACACAAAGTTCACTTGGAGAAATATAAAGTCGTAAGGGATGACGACCCTGATGGAATCCTTGGAGCAGCTATGGCTTTCAAGGAACATCTCAAAACTCAAAGACACTGTCTTCCAAGTCTAAAATGTGCAGACGTCATGATATTGAGCTCGTTCCTGGGGGGTATACATTTGCATTTGTTGGAATATACGTGAAACACGGGTATTCGGGTAGGGATCTCATTGAAGACTTGGAAACAGTCCTTAGTTTGTGTGAAAAGTTCGATTTCTTTGCGATAGGGAGTGATTTGAACGCAAGACATCCTTCCTAGGGCAATACCGTATCTAATGGATATGGAATGGCTCTGTTCAACTGGGTGCAAGCAAATATGGAACTCATATTGATTGCACTGAACAAGCCCACCCTCCGAAGAAGCTCGTCAACGATCGATTTCTTCATTGTGTCTGCTAATCTGGTGAATATCTCTCACAGCTAGGGGATTTTGAATGTAGAGTTCTTGACGCTGAATCTGACCATCTTGTGGTAGAACTCGCTTTAAGAGTGAAAAATGGTGTAAAGCTGGAAGTAGCAGACCCACAGCTCTTTATCCCATACCAGCGCATAGACTGGGAAGCTGTTAATGCTGACCTGAGTAGAAGGATTGAAAAAATCTCGATCAACAGATCGAGAAACCTCTCATCCACCGAGATTGACGATGGCATTGCCTGGTTTAACTCGACCCTTGCTACGGTCATTTCAAAGATATCCATAAAAAATTCCTTCAGAAATTATCTTTATAAAGACTTACCAGAAGACATCCTGAAGCTACATCGTAGACGTAGCACCCTCAGGAAACTGCTTTCAAGGATATACCATCGCAATCTGAATAAAGTTAACTGGGAGTATCAGCGGGCACACCTTTTAATAATGTCTCTTAATAGAATGATTTCGAGAAGAACATCTGAATTTGCCAATGAGAGATTCGAACACACCCTAGCAAACATTCGACCAGGTGCTTGTATGTTCCTCCAAATTAATAAAATAACTGGCCGGAAGCCCCGGAAGTCCTCACTCATAACGGATCCATGCTCATGGATGAAAAGGCCGTTGCTGACTCCATCGCAAATCACTTTGCGACTGTTCTTCAAGGGGAGAAAGCAAGTGAGGACTCTGCTTTCAATTCATTAGTAAAGGGAACAATATCAACGTTCGACAAAGACCACAAGAACCTGTGCTTGACTAGATTTTCAGATTCGAATCCCTGCAACGCACCTATTGGCAGTACCCTGTTTGTGAGCCCTGAAAGTCTCAGCATGCTTGCACTTGAGCTAAATTCCAAAAAATCGGCTGGAGCTGATGGAATACCAAATTTTTTCTTAAAAAAACTTCCCCACACGTGTTGTGTTCTCCTATTTTGAAATCCTTCTAAATAACTGCATTAACATTTGCTACTTCGCAAAGCAATGGAAATGCGCAAAAATATTTGCCATCCTGAAGCAATCCAATAGCGTAGACGTAGTCAACACTCGCCCAATATCTCTCTTGTCTTATGTGGAAAAATTACTTGAGAGAGTTGTCCTCCAAAGCATCACACAGTTCTCTGAAGGGGCAGGAACTGTGCCGGAAAGATAATTTGGCTTCAAAAGAGGTCTCTCAACGATGGACGCATTGGCGGTTTTCCACGCCAATATAAAACGGAACTGACAGGAAAAAAAGGTTGTTGCAGCGTGTCTCATCGACGTAGAAAAAGCCTTTGATTCGGTTTGGATCGACGGACTTATCTACAAACTTATCTAACTGGGCTTTCCGGTGAATGTTATAAAAATTGTAGGTAGCTTCATGAGGTGACGAACGGCCTTTGCGGTGTCTGGTGGAGCTAGCTCTGAACCCTTTATCATTAATTCGGTGGTCCCACAGGGGTCCATCCTTGGACCCGTTCTCTTCAATATATTTACGTCCGACATTCCAGGGATCAGGGATGAATTTCAACCTGGAATCGAGGTGAATCTCTTCGCTGACGACTTACTGGTGTGGTCTTCTGAGTACAATCTCCGCTTCGCAAGTCTGAGACTCCAAAGGTACCTGGACTCGTTAACTTCAGACTATGAAAAGTGGGGAATAAGGGTTAACGCTAAGAAAAGCGAGCTGATTGTTTTCAAGGACCCACCTCAAAAATTTGGACGTCGCACGAGGAGTATCTGTGACACCAGAATAAAGCTGAACGGGCAGGTGATGCACTGCTCGAAGCAAACTAAGTATCTGGGGGTAATTTTTGATAGGAACAACAACTTTAGTGCCCATGTTGACGCGGTATTGAAGAAAACCAGATACGCATACCATCTCCTTTTACCTCTTTTCAGGAAACAGTCATCAACCAACAAGCGGGTGAAGTAACTAGCGTACAAGTCGCTTATCAGGCCCATACTAATGTATGCGGTGCTGATCTGGCAGGCTACAGCGACGTACAAATGGAGCAAGATAGGATTACTGGAGCGCAGAATCCTTCGAGCTTGCACTGGTCTTATAAACAGGAGGACGGACGGCCCTACCCCAACCGACAACTGTACCGCGATGCAGCCTTGGAACCAATCAACCTCTACGCCAAGACGTTGATCGAGCGAGCGGCGAAACGTATGGTGGAGCATGAGACCACCATGATCAGCAATGCGGCAGACAATCGAGCGATAGAGGCAGCCAACAGTTAGCACTAAGTAGTACATAAGGAACATTGTAGTCAAAAAAAAAATGTTTGTTTAGAGTATCAGGAATTATAATAAAAATAATATTATGTTAATGTGAGCAAAAAGATGGAATATTAAAGGCCACACTTAGGGTGAAAGTGTAGTAATTAAGAAGGAATTTTAATATATCAAATTAATTTAAGGAACGAATAAATTCTAGTTAGTATTGAACTCTGCGTACAACCATTAGGCCAAACACGTAGGTTAAGTGATAGGTTAAGACTAATTGTAAATAATTGTATATAATAAAACAATTCACCCAATAAATTATTGAACTTGAACTTATATGTTTACCGCAATGAAGCACACTTTCACTTTGAAACTTGTATGAATTGTCATTATTGCCCTTCTCATCCTGCTTTTCTTGTTTGAAATGTCCTCTTGCTATGTCTATTCTAAATTTGAAATCATATTTTGTAAAACTTATAACATCAATTGCTATGCATAATGTATTGTGTTAAGCGAAACTTATTTTTCATCTTGAAAAGCTTTAGAGAGATAAATTTAGGTTCAAAATGATGACATCCTACATGAATTTCGAACATCATTCTCATCAACTATCCAATACCATTAATTCTCGACGGCAACATAATTTTTCATCGCTCCTTGACATTGAACTCATAAAAAAATCATAACCTTGATTGTTCACTTCCGACGAGAAATTATTTTCGAAATTTCAGTCCATCCACAAATAATGTGAAACATATGCTTTTGACACCGAAAAGGATGCCAATAAAAATGAACTATTTGCACAATTTTTAGAACAAAGCCATCATTTAAGAAAGATCCGTCGTGTTAAATGTGCAATTTCATATGTAAATGAGGCAAGAAACTTTGGCAGGCATGTAAAGCGTTTATTTATATGTAAATAGAATTTGTTTGATTCGAATAGTCAAGGAAATTTATAGGATGGATTCTGCGATTTTTCGATTATGAAATTATGTATGCTTGAACTTGCACTTTCGAAATAGAAGACGGAAGCAATTTTAGGGAGACGCCAAATGTATAGTTGGATAGTGTGAATAGTAAACATTTGGATGATTTAAATAAGTTGTCTTGTTTAGAGCTTCACAGGACAGTAATGGCTTTGAAAACGATATAACGAATTTGGGTTTCTTATGAAGTTTAATTTATTTGGTTGACAACAGTTGAAAATGATATTTATTTAACCAGTTACATCATCCTTAAAGAGAAAATCCTGAATCCGAACCAATCTTTAGGCCGAGAACATAAGGTGACGAAAAAAGATTCTTTTCGAATATTATATAGTTTTGAGATGAGAACATCCGTACAGCTTCATTCTAGCCAAGAGATTCAAAAATCAAACAAATCTGTGACTTTCATAGATTCTTTCTTTTTAATTAAAAATAAAATTTCGTTCTCCCCATCTGTGCAGAGTATTTCTCGTAGCGAAAATTTGAGAAGCAAAACTCTAAAGGCACCTCTTAAAAATTCAAAGTATTTATCGAACTTTGTACATTTAGAGTACATATAAGTTTAATTTGTACATATAAGTTTAATGTAGGTTTATTTATTATAGAGCGTTTATCACATAATGAAACATCTACCAGAAACCTAATTTTTATGCAGAAACGAACTATTTTAACAGGAGTTTCCCACATAACTTGAGACAAAGTGTACAATACTATTTCGAGGTTTATTTTGGAACCTTGTTCTGTCGTTTCTCTCTTGCTACATGTCTCTCAAAAACAGCAAATAGTGCGAAAGAATGACGAAAAATCGTATCGAAATCAAATCAATTCGAATTAAAAACCGTCTGTCACGCAATAATATTATTTCCTTGCATCAACTTCAAGATAAGTATGATCCATGTATTTGGTATTGATACTTGTTTACAAATTTGCTTTTTTGGTGACTACAGTGGCGCGCGACATCATTCGAACATTTCACACTATATTTTTCGCCCCAACATATGTCACATCAACTGTCTCAACGTCTTCCTGCTGGTAATATGGGGCAAGGCGGTCTAGGTACACAATTTTCATTTTTGCCCTTGGCTTCTGGTGCTCCTGTATCCGGTATACCACATCATTGATTCGCTTGATGATTCTGTAGGGTCCCTCACAATTCGGCTGTAGCTTCGGAGATCTGCCTTTTCGTCGCCCTGGGTTATATAGCGACACCAAGTCGGCCGGTTGGATTACGGATGAGTTTGCCATTAAGTCATATCTGGTCTTCATGCAGTCAGTGGTCGACTGGATTTGCTTACGCACCAATTGGTGAATCTGATTCAGCCGCTGCCTTAAGTCGCTTGTATTCACCGAAATGGGTTGAGGCTGCTCAGGGGGTATCCAAAAATTTGCATCTGCTGATAGACGAATCATTTTTCCAAGGATGAAAAAGTCATTCTTGGAATCGTTCATGATAGTGATGGAGCTTGACTGCGACTCGAAGGGGATAGTTTGAAATATTTCAGCAGCTGGACCTCACACGGCAAGAATTAATGCTGTTGCTCGCTCCTGCTCGTGGCTTGTTTGAATAGCAGCTTCAAACTGGGTTTTGTAAATGCTCCAAGCCATTTGTCCATCGGAAGTTGGTGCTTTTACATTCCTTGTTGAGAATGGTGGTACTAGCAATAGGGCTCGGGTTACTCGCTATCGTTACCTTGGTTTGCTTTAAGTCTTCGTTTATTCTTTCAATCTCTTCCCGCATCGTTTCCACTTTGCTCATCCTTTCTTCCATTTTGTCCATCTCGAAACCAGTAATTTGAAGGTTAAGCTTTTGGCTTAGCTCACCTAGATCAGATCTTAAGTTAGCTGCTTGTTGGTCCATTTTCTGGTTTAGGTCGGTGGTCTGGTTACTGGTCGAGCTGGTTTAACGCTGTTGATTGCCGAGAGAACTTCTCGTTTAAGTCGGTTGACTGCCTGTCGAACTTCTCATTTAAGTCGGTTGACTGCCGGTCGAGTTTCTCGTTCAATTCAGTTGGTTGTTTTTGCGTTACCATCAACATCCGCATCAGCCCTTTTGCAGTCAGAATTTGTTGCTCTTGCTCGCCTCCAGTGCAACTTTCGGCATCGGGAAACTCAAACGACTCCGGATTCATCCCGATCCAATTTAAAATTTTCAAATAATTTTTTGACTTCTTCCAATAAAGTATGTGACAATTTTCAAATAATGCGTGTGTTTTTCACTTGCACTTGCAAGAAAATTTGCAAAGCAAAAAAAGGGCGCGCACCTGAATAAGCGCAACAATACCAACCAAGTTATGATGAGAGTAGTAAAGGTAGTCTCAAAGATTGTTTAATGTTTTTTGTAAAAGACAAACAGTCGCTCTCAAATAATTTCTGTTTGTAATTTGAATGATCTGATCATGGCAACAAATAGCCGAAATGGGTCCACTCGAAAAGCAAAACATAGTGTTGCATGTAAGTGCACAATATTTTTGCCCATTTAAATGATTTTATGTAAACTAGTATTAATTTTTCTCATCAAAAAGTGTTGGGACTCGTATACCAAGCAATGTTTTTTAAATTGTTACATTAGTACATTTAAAATGAGATATTTTTAGCCACAGTTTTCATCTGGATAATCATTTTTCGTTAATCGCGTACAAACTTGTTAATCGTATACGAAAGCAATCGTTTCTTTTAAAATTATCCCATAACAACTTCTTTGATAAAATGATTGCTGTCTTCTTTGGTATTTGATCCTTTGCTCTTGCCTATAGTCCGACTGCTGTTTTTTTCAGTTGTGTAGTAGTGGATCCAACCTTAAATATCACGAGATTCGTTCGGCGTACCCGTCGCTAAGTTGATAAATGCGATAAATGATATTGAGTACTGAGAATATATTTTGTTCTTCTATGTTGAGCAGTCGTTCATACATCACGTTGAAGTTTAACATAAAAAAAGGTAATGAAAAGGAGGTTTAAATTGTATAATCGATCAGTTCCTACTGGAGTTACGAAACAGTATCCACCGAATCACGCGAAGCTTACAAACTGGACTCTTGTTTAAGGTCCTGTAGAATTCTCAAATTGTGATCATCTAAGTTTCCTCGAGAATTATCCAATGGCATATCGACGGTTTTAGCATTCACGGAGTCACTAGTTGTGCTCGAGATGCGAAAAACAGCCAACCATATCCGTAGATAAGGAAATTACTTGATGTTACATAAGAGTTCCTGTTCCAGTTGGGGGAAAATGAAGTAAAATTGAACGACTGATGGAAGCAAAAGCTATTTCACATCCTCATTGTACAACTGGACAAGCAGGAGTCTCTACAAACAGCAACAACCCGGTAAAATGTGTAAAATACACAAGGATTCATCATGCAGCGCACTGCAGGGAATTGCTAAAACAACCAATGCCGTAGCTAGGAGTGAATTTAAAAAAAGCATATTTAGTAACAATCTTATGGGAGAACATCGATGGAGCAAGTTTACCTCGTTGAAAAGGACTGACTACTTTTCTAGGCATCAGCAATTCAAAAAAGCATAACGAATGAAAATCCACAGAAGGAAAGTTTTACAGCCCAATAGAGTAACGGCGGAAATTCAATTCCAATTCAGCAGCTTTCCAATATTGTATGAATTTGGCGTCACTAGAGGTATCACCAACACGCAGTCACAAATATATACAGGCATATCGCTGTAGCAACGGCTTGAAATCTTAACATTGGAAATATTGTGTTTTTGACAAACAATCATTGAGCGAAGCTCTCTAGAACATAGCCATTATGTGGATTATCCTGTTTAATACATAATAAGAGAATAACTTGCTAATTTTGGCAGCTGTTAGAAGTAACAGACACCTTAAAGCGCTAACGAACGCTAATGCTTGGATAACTAGGAATCTACTAGGATCCGAATACTAGGATCTTCCTACACATCAGCAGAAGATATGGAAAATTCGATTGGGGAATTGCGATGGAATACAGAGCTTTGTACGCTGTATATATAATTATTAACGAAATACTTTTATAGTTAGCATGAAAGTGAAATATCGGAATGCCATTTTTTATGCCTCATCACGGAGCACTAACTTCTGTGAAGAGGACTACGAAGCTGAGAATTAGGTTCGATGCATCCTGCAAAAGTATATCAAATATTTCGCTTAACGACATCATGATTAAAAGAGCCAAAGAACGAGATCTAATGGATCAGGTCAAGAGTAAACATTCACCATAATGGAATGTATCAAGCAAATGCTTATAAATAGGAAAGCACCAAAGTATCAATCCATATAGCTAATAATATGGGGCAATCATCACCTGAGGATAGAAAAAACTACAAACGATTACTCAAGGTAATCTCAAGGTACATCGGTCTCATGTTACATTAATCCTCAAGTTGGTATCAGAGGAGGAACAACTCAGGTGAATCTATCAAAAGCAGTAAAGGATCAAGAAGAAGTAATGTTAGGTAATAGGAAAGGAAAATTTATTTGTTAATTAAATTTATATACAGAACATTCAAAATCTACCAAAGCTCATATAAATCTCAGCTAAGCAGCAATAGATACTATCGATGTTATTAATGAATAATTCATAAGAAACAGAAATATAGTACATCCAACGGATAACGACCGTTGCCGGCAGAGTGTCGAAGGGACCACAAACAAAGGATACTCATCAATGATCATCCCGACTGCAGAACACATCAAATTAGTATCAACCTATAAGCGATAAGGATCATCCAGAATCAAGCATCCTCAGAAGAGTACCACTGACGATTGATCATCCCAAAAGGAGCAATATTAAAATATTTAAACTCAGCCTAAAATACTATTCACATTGAATCAAAACTTTCAAAAAAACAAACAAGAAGTAATCCATTTCTGTAAGTATTGTTGCAAAAAAGCGAGGCTCTTTTTTTTATTGTTTTTTATTGTAGAGAGGAAACACTTCTACACTATAAATACTGCAAAGTGTTATTGTTATATTAATTATTTCTGGTTTTGATGATTTTTTCAAATATGGAACAAATGGACTAAAAACTTGTGATATTGCCTGGCCAGCTCACTAATCTGTAATTAATTCAAACACACCTTGAGAATCTTATAAAGGCACTTGAATTATCACAGGAGCGATTGAAAAATACACAATTTCCAATATATTAAACGCAAACCAAGTTCGCCAAGCGACATCTAACGTGGGGCGGGAACTATAAATAAAACGAATGAAGACCGGATGATCTTTCCGTCATCTTTTGTGAGATCTGCGTCTTTTTCAAAAAAGTCGAAAACTCTGGCGAATTGAGGGGACTAAATTCAAGGGCCAGCCCAAGTGGAAGATGAGGAATCCTTCATATTTCGACTTTTCAATGGTCTTCACTGAAGCTGACATAAGTAGCAGTAAACGCACCTATCGTGCCATCAACCACTTTCTGAATGTCAAAAGTAAGACAAAACTAAGAGAAAAAAGAAAATAGTGAAAATAGTTAAATAGAAAATAGTTAAAAAGAAAAAAGAACGGTTCCTAGCATGTTAATGATATTGTTTATGATATTACGATAAAACGAAAAGACGTTGAATTTCAGACCGGTGATTGGGTCTCGTTTTTCATCCAAATGTATTGTATGGGTGTATCATATTTATCATATTTCCAGAGGATCGCAAAAATAAAGGTAGTTAGATTAATCATAAATAACAATGAATAACTATTCATAGTTGGCCCCGTTTTTCCACCGCCAAATTCCAGAAAGTCCTACAGACTCAATTATTTCATTGAACTTGAGTTTTTTTCAGGATTTCAGCCGGGTCTCTCAAAACTTGTCAGACTTTCACTCCCAAGAAATATAACTTCAATGGCAATATTATCTCAGTACAAAATATGAATGAAACTTATCTTCATATATTAGTTTTTAAAATTAACATTAAAATATTAAAAGTTTGCCCCAATTAAATTCAGATAGCGATGCTTAAGAAGTAATCGAAATAATTATAATAAAAATCAAGCGAGCGAAAGAGAAACACTTTGATATAGAACTGGTAGAGGAATTGTCCTCATTAGGATTGATCTCTTCTTAAGACGAAAGGTTCAGATGCGAAGGAAAGCACGAATGCCTTTATCATTTGTTGCAAGAGCCCTGAACCTTTTATATAGAAGTAAAAGCGTTGGCAGTGGTTTCAGCGATTTGAATCTTTGCGATAGGGAATACCGTGGACAGCGGAAAAGTTAGAAAATGTAGAATTAGAGACATCACTAAATGAGAACTCGTATTAAACGCAAGAACTTACAATATCATTAAGCCTGACAGAAGTATAATACTTTAAAAGAATAATTCTTTTAGGCGCCAGGATTCCTGGCGAGACAAGACAATTGGGCGAACCACTAATCATCCTGAAGTAAAGCTACCAGATCTCGAAGGGCGATAATGTATAGCTGAAATGTGGCTTGCGTACTGTAAAAAGAAATTGTTCTCGCATCGGATTGTGACTGGTTTGGAAATGTATTCATAAGGACTAGTTAAAGTGCTAGAAATCATATGTTATGAGTGGGAACTTAGTGAATTTCCCTTAGTCTTATAGTTAATATTTTATTTGACAAGTTAGAAAGAAAGATTGTCAGAAGGGATTTATCGATTATGAGCTGTTAAAACTAAAGAAATCAGAGAAAAATCATTCTAAAATCAGAGAAACTCTGTATAGTAAACATTTGATTCGTCTGAAGAAATAAAGCGGAAAACCGAACGAAATGAGCGACCAAGTACGAAGCTATAATTTACATCATGGCAAGGCTCGGCCTATAGTTATCAAAATATTTTATTATTGTTCACTTCAGTTTTTCACTCTTTTGTATCAACGTCTTTTTTTATATTGTTTCCAATAAATAATCGTACTTTTATAGTTGAATCCTATTGATTTACTTCCTGAGAATATCCATTAACAATAGGTTATGGGCCCAGGTGCGCGAAATTGACAATAAATCGTTGCGGGAAACAGTAAATCGTTCGGTTTCGGTACAACACGTTGGAACGACGCGTCTTGAGGTTAGCCCGCCCTCGTGCAATATTGCAAAGAAAGCCAAGATGGACAACGAACTCGTAAGGATTGAAAAACTGAAAGGAAGTAAAATTCCAAGTAGTTCCAAGTAAAAATACTGATGGAAGCCAGCGATGCTTTCGAGGTCGTCTCTGGAGAAAATGCCAAAACCGTTCTGGCGGATGGAAAAGTTGACGCGGCGAGAACCGAGTATGAAACGAAGCTCAAGGCTTGGAAAAAGCTAGACAGTCACGCGAAGAAAGTTATCGTAACAACCGTAAATCCGCAGCCGTTATTACATATATGAACTGTGAAAACTCGAAAGAGATGTGGAACAAACTCCATGAGATTTTCGAAAATAAAAGCGAGACATCCAAGCACTTCTTACAGCAACAGTGGTTTAGTCTCAATCGCGACGGTGCAGACGACATTGTTACTCATATCGCGAAAATAAAGGAACTCGCGCATCGACTAAGTGTTTTCGGAGAGCCTGTGCCGTACAGTATGGTGATAAAGAAGATTTTAATGACTCTTCCACCCTCGTATCATTATTTTCATACTGCTTGGGAGTCGACGAATGAAGATCAGAGGACAATCACAGACTTAACTGCGAGACTTATGATGGAAGAGGTTCGTACGAATGCTTGCGAAAACCAGGGGAACAGTGCTTTTTCGGTAAAGTCAAAGCCGAAACAGGCAGCTAAAGGATCACAGGGAGGTCAGAAACGGAATAAAAAACCAGGTAAATGCTATCATTGTGGAATCCGTGGGCATTGGAAACGATACTGTAGATCAAACCCTGAAAATTCGAAATCGACGCCTTCGAAACCGATGGAAAGTCGGGGCGGAGCTTTCGTTGGACAAATCGTCACTGGAACTGCACTTCAGTCAGCAGGAATTTCGGAAGATTGGTATCTTGACTCTGGAGCAAGTCAGCATATGACACCAGCTCGGGAACGTTTCGTCAACTATCAAAAATTATCTACAGAAGCTTATAACAGGGTTGGTAACGGCGCTGTAATAACTGCAGTCGGCATTGGAGAAATCGACATACTTTCATTCAACGGCTCAAAGTGGGAGTGGAATTATATGAAAGGCGTTTTGCACGGGATTGCACGGGCATCTTTCTCGTGCCGGGATTGAAATTCAATCCCGGCACGAGAAAGATGTTTCCTTTATCGTCAGCTTTGGATAAAGGTTTGAAGCTAGAGTCAAACGATCAACGATACGAGCTGAAAAGAGACGGAAAAGTTGTTGCAGTAAGAGATTGATTTGAAAATCTCTATCGAATGAGATTTAAACCGTACGAACCGGAACTCATCGAGGATATCACGGAAGAAGCCTACGCACACGTTGGAAAAAATGGAATCTCTCAAGATATGGCATGAGCGATTAACTCATCAAAACCCGGTACACGTCTCGAAGATGCTGAAACAATGGGGTATCAAAGTAAAGCCTGAAACGAACTGGATTTGTGAAGATCCAGTTCGTTCTTCGCTTACGGGAAGATGATTCGCAAAACCTTCTCGACAAACCAAACACAGGCTACTGAACCGGCGGAACTCGTACATGCGGACTTATGCGGGCCAATGGAAAACCTGTCGATTGGAAAATCCAGGTATTTCTTGCTTCTAAATGATGACTATTCGCACTATCGCATGGTTTATTTTCTCGAATAAAAATTAGAGGTAATAGGACACATTGAGAATTTTCTGAAGAGTGTTGAAACGGAAATTGGACGAGTGCTAAATTGTATACGTTTCGAAGAAATTTCGCTCTAAACCTAGGTTAACACGGGCGTAGAGTCAGCAAAGCAGAAGTTACGGTGAAGTAACAACAAGAACAAAACCCATCTCACACGCGTGATACGGGTATTATATGTCATAGCAGAGACTGACTATCATCTGGTTATTGGCAATATTATTAGACCCCATTGTTTAAGTTTAGTCTGTTTTAATTGTGTGATATATCGATGTCCAAATGTTATAATTTAGCATTAAAACGAATTATTCGTGAATTTCAACGTTAGTTTTATTTTTTTTCTCTCAAATTGGTCTAAAAATACTTTTATATGCATTAAGTTCTAATTTTATTTGAAGCATAAATGCACCTAATGCTAGATAATTTTTTAAAAATTTAATCGATATGAGTTTTTGGACTGATTTTCTAATAATATTCGCTTGAGTTCTTTCTTGTTCTTAAACATATTACGTAATTGAATTTTTGGTATGTATATACGATTATAATAACTTTATATACTCACACAAATTGTGATCTTAAAAATTAACAAAAACGTGTGGTGAACACAAGAATAACGAAACTGTGCATTAATCTTAATCAAAAGTTCATTAATTATGGCATGTCAACATGAATTTATACAAAATTAAATATTTATAAACATTTTTTTTTTCTCCTAGTAACTTAGTTTACTCTACATTTGTATATAATTTAATTATAAAAATACTTGCATGAAATATATGAGACGGAATATAATTAATTGAGAAGACTGAATTTCTCAAGGAATGATTACTCTTGTTCATATGTTTTGTAGTTGCTCTTTGAATTGAAAACGACATGAATTTGCACGATACATAATATTTTGACTTGCATATTTCAGCGGGTTATAAATAATGCAAAACATTGATTTGCATGGTCTAAATGTAGATTTTGCTTAGTTACTTGGGATATGTAAACTTTAAAAGTGTTTGTAAAGGATTAAACTAAAACTTCTAGCGAAAAAAATAAGATTTTTTTTATTTGGAAATTTAGAACTCATTTAACTTTCAGTTGAATTTATGAACACAAACGGTTATTTTTCTTATTTCAGTTTTAACCAAAGGGTTCTTTCAAAATTATAATAATACTGAAGACGGTTTTGAATTAACGTTACCTTCAACAACACAACAAAAGCGATAACAACAGTAATCAAGTCCTATGAGATTTTATATTCCACATGACCTCATCACTTCATTCACAAAAGCTTAGCTTGCTATGGATATTTCAATTTACTCTAATTTGTAATTTATTAAACTTGGAATTGTTAAAGATCCTTCTTCATATATGTTTTTCTCGTTCGCTGCAAGCTGGGAAATGAACAGTGTCGTGGACCGTACATATCAACGGGTGGACAATGCTCGTAGCCAATTTTCTCGTAGAAACCCACTTGATCGATGGTCGACAAATAGATTGTATTCAAATCCAAAACAGCTCGACAATAATCTTCACAACATTTCATCATCATCTTACCAAGCCCTTTTCCACGATAATTCTGATCGACCACAACTGATTCCACAAAACAACATTTCTTCTTGTGCGGTATTGCACTGAGCTTACAATGTGCTATAACTTTTTGCATATTGTCGGTCGTGAGCACCAGACTTACTGGCAATGTATCACAGGATGCTTCTAATGATCGCATACGGGCGGTATCACTTCGTGGCCATTCTGAATTGATAAGTTTGCAGCAAGGACCCATCAGCTCGGGATAGTGATGAATCGGTACAACATTGAACGGGCTGCCGCTTACATTGTACGGGGGAAGACCCTGAAATTGAATCGCATTAATCAGTGTAGCACGCAAGATTTTATGTGGTATTCATGTCGATTTCTCACGAGCCTTGGCAAATCAGCGCTTAGATATTTGTTAATCTTATGTTGAACTTGACTTCAGCTAGCAGATTGAATAATCATACGATTCATGCATACAATGTAAGATTCATTCAATGAGCCTTACCGCGAGAGTTTTTCAATGGCAAAAAGTTGCTAATATTTTTTCGTGAATTCTTTAGAATTTAGTGAAAATGTCATAAAAGCTTAACAATACTGTTCGATGTTTGATGAATACCTCGTAGTAGTCTTCATATAAATATTCGTATCTGATTCTACCCATTGGTATATCGCTCTAGAATTTTATACAGCTGGAAAATTCCGTACAACTTATATCTGTAGGATAGAAATTTATTTGAAATCTTAGTAAATTTCGCAGCTAAAGTCATAACACACCGAACATTTCAACACAGTGAAGAAGACACTGAGGCTAGTAGTACAAGAACATGAAATAAACTGATTTCAATTGGCGCTAAATGCCGGAAAATAAAATTACAAGAAGGCATTGTTCGTGTTTTGGAACAATGCCACAATCTAATGCATTCTGCAACAACTGCTTGAAGTGCATGCACATTTTATTTATAACGTTCTCTAGAGACCGATAATTGCGATGACAATGAATTAATTTCGCGTTCTCTTTAGTCTTATTCCGCTGTAGGACGAGATTTCAAATTCAAAATAAATATTGCCAAAACGTGGCACTGCACGTGTCAAATGAACTTCAATTGGTGCCAAGTTTGATAGTAAAATTAAATTTCAGGCTACCGGAAATCATGTGGACAAATATTCTTGATCCTATTCTACCTACTTTCTTTCGCCATTGATCCACTTTTGCTCTTTTTTCAGTGTTTGTATATGTGGCAAATTTACGAAATTTCGTAAATGGGTCTGTCATTGTTGAAGCTTTGCAAGTATTATCCTGCCACGAATCGTTACGGTCTAATTTGATTACAGACAAGCCGTTGATTATGTTATTCACAACATTGTTTAGTTGAGCTCCTTATGGATATGGAAGTCAATTGTATCACAGATATGAATAAGCAAGCATGTTGTATTTAGTATGCCTAGAATGATAATAAGCGATAAAATGGATTAGTAGCGACGCCTAAAATATTATCAAGCGATATATTGAATTAAAAGCTATGGAGATTGGGCTGCTTTATTATATAGAGGAACGTTATTGTTTATTTTTTATATATGGGGCAGATTGTTTAAGAGCTGTACAAGATGCTTAAATTTATGTAAATTAGTTTAAAATTCAAGGTGAAATTAATCATGTAATTTAAACCGAAAATTGACAATACTTTCTATTCAATTGTGTCATGCGGCAACTTGAGGCTATAGAGGAGGAGGAGAATAGAATATATAATAGGCAATATATTATAAAAGTACTGTCAGACATTACCTAGATGGTTTCGAGGACGCGCTTCGACTAAATAATCGTTCGAACGAAACGAATCTGATTAAGGTAGATTGGAACAAAAAATGGTAAGAAAAACGTTTTTATCTGCTGAACAAGGAATCAAGAACCTTATGGAAAATTCTTCAGGAAAATTTATTGAAATTCTCTATTGTGACTTGTTAGCTGATCGACTATGTTCAAAATTCGTTCATCGAATGCTACGTTTGTCCAATTTAACACGTTAAGTGTCCAGCTCGATTCGCTTGCCACTCCGTTCAGGCGCTGACGCAAACGCCAAATGAGTCACCGTTGACGGACGAGCCGAAGTATTGGCTTGAGGCCCGGAGTTTTCTACCGAAGTCTTTCTTTCACACTTAGCGAGGAGCGGCGTTCTTGCCTTGGGAAAGTGCCTGACCTTTTCTAATTGCAACAAACTCTTCTGTATTCACATCCTGAGTTTTCCCATAATCCCCACTTATTGCCAGGTAATAAGTAAACGAAACATGAGGCTAAGCACTGCCCGGTCGTCTAGCAAATTCTCGGTTGAAAAGAAATTACCGTTCAGTTTCGTCCGTTTTTTTGTTTACCATAAATACAATCCAAAGATTTGTAATGCCTTAAAAGTTAGTAATGGATCAGAAAGTGATACATCGAACGAATTAATTTTGCCGCCTACAAATCGTTGGCGCTATCCTTTGTTCTCATCCGAAGACGAAACCTAATTAGAATATGTGCATATACACAATTATTATATTGCACAAGATCAAGAGTTGTTTAATCCGAGAGGGAATCAACCAAAAATCAAAACCTTCACGTTTTGACAGAAGTATCATAGAACTGCAGAATTGCGTGAATATAGAAAGACTACTCTGCGCTATTTGTCACTGAAGAAATGTTTTACGAAATCAGTGAACAGACGGATCTATACGAAAAGAATCGCAACCAACGGTTTCTTCGAAGTGTATCAATTGGTGGACTCCTACCAATGAAGAAGAGATCTAGCACCTTTTTTGGGCTCATTATTTGGGGGGAGCGTATAAAGTTTCTGGGTATAAGTTCATTCTATTATCTGTCTATTACTATCCATTTCCAATTAAACAATGAGAAAATGCGACACAGTATTTACGGACAATTGTCTATGGAATAAATGGAACCTATTTGCACAGCAAGACAACTTATCGCTGAACGTGAAATAATAATTCATTAAAACGCAGGAAAAAAAACATATCGGCCTGTCGGATCAAATGGTCGCATAAAGCAACCTATAGCGAAAATCAATGAAGTGGTACCGTAAATTGAGAAGTGATGTGCGGAGACCAATAGGCAAACCGAGAAAACGCTGGCCTGGCTCTTTGGACGAAGACAGTTCATTGTCGCTCGGATTTCAAAATTGGAGGACGTTGAATTGCAAGAAGTGAAGGCCAGAGAGGGATTGCAGTGCTATTAAGAAGAAGGGGGTATCAGAAATTAGGATTCGAACTTCTGTTGAGCAATGCTGTCGTGAGTTCTTTTTTAAACAGCAAGAATCAATAGGCCAACAGAATATCGGAAAAAACTGATCGAGGCACTCACACAGAGTTAGGACGAAGAAACCGTCATTGCAGAAAGTGATAACTTTCTGCAAAGTAAAAACAAACCACACCTCTGTTTACCTTGTTTTAAAAAACTGCCTTAACGTTTTTTAGATATTATATTCTTTTTTAAGCCTTGAATCGACAAAGACTGATGTTCCCTGTTTAGTCTCACACCATTGCGCAAGAGCCAACACGCGCGGTCGTGTAATGTGAACCCCGGTCCCGGACCGGCCATGCTTGAACAGAATGTCTAACGTCAGAGGGTTTAACGTGCTAATTTAATAGTTTGTTTTAATCCTGAATATAATTGACTGCACTTTATCTACTTAGATTGCAGCAGAACTTAAGAAATTTCAAATTTTGAGTTAACTCTTCACAGGAGAGGAGTACAGATCTAAAGGATTTTCCAATTAACATGTGATCTGAAATTGAATCAAAACACAAAAATGGAATGGAAATTATCATAGGGATTTAACATCTATAGTTGTTACTAAGCCAACTTACATGGTGCGGTTACTGTCGTTTTCGGGGCTAATGAAGAAGTATGGTGAATTGAGGGTGGGTTTTCCGCACTTTAAACCGAAAACACTGTTGGACTGGTCCTTAAAGTTAGCGATTAGAACAAACCAGGCTAACGATACCAACATCGTACATAAAAACGAACTTAATTGTGCAGTAAACAAACGATATCGAGCCTTGGTCTGAATTGATCTGTCTGGAAGTGATTACGCAAACGAACAAGAGAAGACACTATTGGATTTTGGTCTTCTTTAGTAAACCATGCCGTTGCACATTGAAATCAAAAGTTTGCAAGATAAAGCACATGATATCACATATTAATTTCAGAAGTTAGAGCCCATCAATGTGGAAAAGGAGCTGAAGCAATTCGACTCTAAAACAATAAACCAACAATTGTGCGCAATTTGCTTTTGATCATGATTTTAAATATCTGACTGATAAATGTTTACACCCTGTTTGAAGACAAGGACGATGAATGCAAAGAATCTTTTCACAATTGAAAGACTATTCAATTTGTTTTCCCCTACTAGACGTCCAGATCTACGTTGGCGAATTCAATGCAATATTCACTAGCGACGCACTAGCAAGGGACGCCCATGGGAAGGACTGCAGTGCAGATACAAAACATCAATGGGCAAAGGTCGGCGTTTCATTGATGTCACATTTAGTAGATGTCCTGTGTTATAATTGACATGTTTCTATCGAATGCGTATTTACAAAAGGACATGCGTTTCCTCGAATATCGTCGCATTCAACCTGACTGAATATGTTATCATCTCGACGATATGTGTTCCTCCAGCATTATTGATACAAGATCGTACAGAGAAACGAACTGTATTTCCGATCATTACCTCGTAAATTGTGACTATTGGTTTGAATAACAACATATGAATTATAAGTCAGCTCTATTAATATAAATAAATTATATAAAAAATAATTTTCATAATACCATAAATTATAAAATTAAAAAAAAAAATTTAAAATGTGTGAGAGAAAATTAAGGCCGTTACTGCCGAACATCTGGAACCGATCTAAATACAAGATCTTGAATGAACACAGTGACGGATTCGACTTTCTAGTGGAAGTTTTCACGGAATGTGCGACCCGGCGCAAAATGTTTAATTAAAAATTTAATTAAATTTATTTCCGCAGCATGAAAAAATATACAGAACATTAAAGAGGGACGAGAAATAAGAAATTTGTCAATATCAGACCAGGAGCGGAAAAAATTATGAAATAAATAAAAGTTAAATAAAAAAAATAAATAAATAAAATCAAAAACATGAGAACGGAAATTACGCATAAAGGAAAGTTAATAAAAATCAAAGCGGTGGAAAAAGAGTAGAGAAAATTTAACGGTGCTTAAAAGCAAATGTACTCAAATGGTAGGATGGGAGCATATTATAAGATGCTATAGACGAACATGAAACACATCGCCGGGAGACTTATTTCTGAGAGGTTCTAAATCGCATATATACATTAAAACTTGCGAGCTATTCAATTTGATTGTTGCTGTAGGCATGGATCCTTCAACACTTTAAATATACTGAATAGACACATTTCTTACCGTTACTATTTAACGTAAGAGGGTAGGAAAATCATCAATACCCGTCGTTTGCAATGCCAGAAAAATAACAGACATCGATGATATTTTAGCAGAACTAAAATAACAAGCATGAAACTGTTTTTTAAATTTTATTTTCAAGTTGGTTCGCAAAGTTTCGAACCAAAAACGAAAACCACAGGAGTGATAAAACGATCATGGCGATAAAACGATAAATAGATAAAACAGATAAAACGATGGCGGAGCAGAATCGCCAATAGTTGATAGGATATTTTCAGTCTTACATGTATAAGATGGGAAAGACATCATCCCCAACTTGCGTGTTCTGCCCGGGGACGACGGATGACGCCTGCCATACGTTCTTTACGTGTAATAGATTCACAAGACCCCGTTCGCATCTCTCGGAGAAAATTGGCGTAATTTCCCCAGAAAATGTAACGGGAAAAATTATGCAATCAAAGGACAATGGGAACTGTGTGTCGCATTACGTACGGACAGTACTAATTATAAAGAAGGGCATGATGGATCGCTTGGCGAGGGAGGGGACATCTCTGTAACGCAATATTATAGTAACTAATCGCAACTCCTTCCTATCCATACGTGGAGAAAGAGAGATTTTCCTTAGTCTGAAGACATCGCTAAGCGATGATTTATTAGGGCTAGTCCGAAGTAATGTGACAAACAGTTCCAGGCTAGGTTCTCGGTGTGACAGGGAAGGTGTTTAGTCGGTAGTCCCGTAAGGGGGGAGGGCGCCACTCAGGGCGTAAATAGCCTTCACCTCCTAAACAAAAAAAAAAAAAAATAGTTGATAGGACAAATTGGGTCGAACGAAAAAAGCACTGAGGCAAAACGAACGAAGAATTTACCCCGGGCCCAAAATGCAGTAGGGGATAGGGAGATGATACAGAGACGGCTACGACCACCACTCATAGTTGCGGCTATAAACTTCAGTCGCGAAACCGACAAGATCCGAGAGAATCCTAAAGCCATGCTGGAATCGATATGAAGAAGGATTTCATAGAATACCTTGCAGCTAAAGGGGATCAAGCTAATTTTTAACCATCTGATTGTTAATTGCAAAGACTAGCAATAACAATTCTGACGTATCTGATAGCGTCCTTTGATGTGTTAATAAACCCCCTGGGAAAGGGCTACAAATCGTAGGTAAAAGGGGTTACAAATCGCCCCCATGAGCGCGGTGCCTCGGTTATATACCCTCAGGAGATTTAAATCTGAAAAGAAGCAAACGACACCGAGAACCTTGGAGCTATTTAACTATTAAAATCCGGGGAAACAAAACGAAGCGTGGCATCTCTTTTATCAGAAAGAAATCATCATAAATAAGGATAGGATAGGATAATAGGATATAATAATCATGATAAAGGAATGATTCTTGTTTCTAATTACGAACATACTCGTAACATCAGCGGTAACATATATCTGCTTTAATTTCAGGCAGATGGAGGAGCGATATAGAACTGACACAGGAACCTTCCTAATACAGTAGGAAGGTGATAAGTCAAGTCTCAGTACCAAGAAATACGTGTTTCTAATTCTAATATGTGTTTCTAAGGTAAGTAATATTCGTTTGTGGATTATAGGTGAAAAGAAAACACATTTTATTTTCCTCCCGCAGTATAGCACAGCGAACTTAACGCTTATGTAAACAGAAAGAATGACCTAACGATTCTGGCTGTAGCGTATCTGCAATCATGCTCCGCGTATCTGTGGAATATATATGGAACGAACGAGGGATCGTTGGTTCTAACGCCAACACATATTGAAACATAAGACAGCACCAATTCCAATCAAAGATGTGAGTAATTTCTAGTTCCACCATCCGCTATATAGCAAATACGATCAAGACGTCAAAATTTATTAGCAAGGTAAAGGCTTAAGTTATTGTATTTAGTCTACTCGTTACTCTGACGTTATTTATCACAAGACAGGCATTGGATTATATAGATTGAAGAGAGTCAGAAATGTCCATCCTTGCAGACAACTGCAGATGATCTTTAAGGTAGGAATACTTGAAATGGCATTTTTGGTTTATTTCATGCCGAGAAAATTGTTTTTGGAACAGATTATCCGATAACATTAAGCAATTCAGTTACCACTGAGCAAAGGCAAGTGACACTAAACAAGGGCAACTTCCCACACTGTGAACGTATTATGAGGTCACAAAAGCATCGTTGAGGAAGACTATCACAAAACTCTAGCCGATAATTTAACGAAGTATACCTATTCACAATCATCAAACGCAAGATGATTAGCTGGTGGAACTTTTATCTAAAGGAATCACCGACAGGACACAATGGATATTTAGACTCGCCTGCAACACAAACAAATATTTGGATAGGGAAGTTTATCAGCGGAATTGAAAACCCTAGCTAGAAGTAAAGTAATGAAGAAAGACATCATGGAGTATTTTTCGCAGATATATCTAATGAATTTGTTTGCTACCTTGCAAAGGAAATGTGGATGCATATGTTTTGCAAGTTGACACGATTCTCGTAAGGAGCTGCAGAATGTGGAGACGCTTTAGTAAGGAACGTCTTCACCTTTTACTTGACCAAAACTTTCCGGGTTCAACAGACGAGGAGATTAACCGAGAAACAAATGGGACTCCATACTGATTGCTTCCCCAGAAGGAAATTTTAAAAGAGGATGCTTTGGGACATTAATACTTTCATACATATACGTAGAAACCATCCGATCGTTCAACGGTTTTCAAGCAAAAATTATCTTTCATTAGGATAAGTATAAAAAAACATCTCATTTTGAACTCATTTTCGTTTCAACTTGCATTTGCAAGTGTGTTTAGGAGATTCATCATTTGTGTACTTAGGAGATTCAAATAGATGAATCCTTGCTCATATGATGAGAACTCTTTTGCACAGATGGTGAGTTATTGTTATGTTAAAAGTAATTTTGTTCGGAAGAAAGTGTGTTAAAATAAATCTTGTGGGGTGTATGACTGATTAGCAGGAAGTCCTTGTAGGCAACGTATGTTCTGGTGCATAAGCGATCCCATTGTTGCGTTAATGGGCAAGTACGCACGCACTATACATTAACACCAACAAATGGAGCCTATACTTTGCACCAAATTCTGGAAATCGGCAAATTTTCCACCTCCGAAAACAAATAAGTTTGGGGCGAACAAATTGAATTATTTGTGATTAACGCTGAACAGCAAACCAATTTGTAATTCGCGTACATCAGTAGTCAAAAAATGAGTGACGTCGGCACTTTAGATTATTAACAGACTTGTGGTTAAGATATCTAGGAATCATCTAGGAAATATCACTAGATCTAAACTTCACTCGCGATATTACCGCCGAAGCGAAGGAATGGTAGCTGACTCTGTAAACGAAAATGTCCATAAATTAGAAAACCGCCACTGGTGGCTGAGAACTGTGTTAACAGCTTCAATGGAAATAAAATCAAGCTGCTTCCTCCTGATAGACAACATCTTGAGAGGAGCGTCCCTAATGAAAATCATAGAAAATCGGAAAAGGAAAAACCAACTATCCTCGAAAGGGAGCAATCTACAAATTTTCAAATCCGTTGAATGTGCTCCACCATCATGTACAAGAGAAATTATATAAATTTTTCTCTTTTTATTTTTGTTTTTCAGAATAATTTCAATCAATCAATTCCGAATTGAAAATCAATTAAGAATATAAAAATTATAAACCGATCAAAACCAGCAATGGACGAAAATATCTTTATATTATCAACCTTCCCAGCTTTCCAAGATTTGAATATTATGCAGAACTTCACATCAGCTAGTAAAATCACAATCCAAAATGACGGCCCTAAATTGAATGGCGGCCCTTTTAATTGACCATTCACAACCATCCACAACCTAAACGAAGTTATGGGGCAACCTGAATTGATAATGAGCAGCCATAAGAGGAAATTCTAATAATTTCGAAATGCAAGTGGGCACTCAAATCTACAGCGAGCTGGAGGAAAGTCAAATTTACGTGTCATGTTTGGTATAAAAGTGTAAAACGAAATTTGCTGAAAGGATTTTGGCTGGGTTTGTAATGACATAAATGCAAGATAAAACGGGCTAAAACGTCCTTTGTCTTTATCCTAACAAAACGAGAACAAAATCAGTCCTAGAGAGAATGGAAATTGCAAAAGAACTTTCATGGTATTGCTTGCAGGCCACAAATTTCGGGTGTCTGAATTTTACTCGTTCGCAAATGTGATGGTCCTAGAAATTTTTGTTATATTTGGTGATAATTGGACTGAAACGGAATAATAGTAGTGCGCAAATAAGCAAACTTGTGAAAAATCAAGACATCTACTTCAAATTATTGGGGATTTGGAATTTGAATGCGACATCAGTGGTGAGAAGAAGAGTATGGAGCGCTTTTTACGTCCTCGTTAGTGGGACACAGAGCTTCCGTGAATAATTTATAAGGGTTTCAATGGCTGGGGCGGAATCAAACAGTAGCATTGTGCAGGTGTTCACAATGCTACTGTGACTAGTTTTTATTGACGTTGCTAAGTAGTTCAGACTCTGTTGACGAAACTAAAAACACCTTTCAGGAGACGGATACAGCCTCCGATGGTACTGTGTGACCAAAATTTGACAAAGCAAATTGTTGTGGTGTTCCTGAAATATTATCATCTGCTACAATTTTATAAGTGTATTCTCGTTGATAATACACAATTATATTATCCAACATATAAGAAAACCCACCACTTTTTTGCATTCGGAACATTCCGTCGTTCTCCGTCACTTCCCTCGATTTCTTCAGCGACGCTGTTCGGCGGGGCACCATCAACGGTGTGATGTTCCGTTCAGCAAAAAAAACCCACCAAATTGTCGACGAATTTTGAGGAAAAATTGGACAATTTTCCTATCGCAAATACGTGCATTTATTGGTAATTAATATGCTCATTACGTCTCAAAAAATTTGGACAAAAACATTTGGGTGCAAAATAAAAGTACATGCTGGCATGACAATTGGTAAATTTCAAGTAGGTTTCAGTACAATAAGGGCAAGAGCGGTTCTGATCGGATCATCTTCTCGTGTCCCTCTTCACCTGAAATAAGAGGGTGCTAACACACCTCACAGTACACGTTCTGTAATGAATTGTTCCACTAAAACAAGTAGTTTTAGAGTTGGAGGTGTCTGAAGTTTGCAATGGTTTCGTTTTTTTCATTTTTTGATTTTTTTGTTAATTTTTATGTAGTGTTTGTATTGTTTTTTTCAAAGTTTGGATTACTCGCACTGTACTAATTCTTCACTTGTGGCACATCATCGGCAAATATTAGAATGTAAAAGAAAATCGAGAGTGTTGCGTTCGTTTGAGTCGAGAGACTCAGGAGCTAGACCACGTTTAGCTCAACACACCAATTCAGAATCAAAAAACCGATGAGCGAAGCGTTTGTCGGACTGAAGCAAATAAAAGTTCTCATAATAAATAATAAAGTTGCAGAGACACCAGCTGGCTTGCGAATTGCAACGTGTGAATGGCTTTCGTTCATCGAGAATTTTATTTCGTTTTATTGGACAAAAGGATATACGAACATGGGCACTTATGGAAAGAGCTAGGTCGATTTTATTGAGGAATAGTGTGGAGGTGCTCTAATTCCAAAGCAATGAAAGACACGCTGCGAAGATGCAGAAAGTTAGTTGAAAGACCCTGAAATGGTTACAGAGCCTTGACCACGATGGTTATTTTGATATATATTTATTGCCTATACAAGCTAGAACAAAATTGAAAGTACTTTAGTGTTGAAGCGACTGTTCCAGTAAAGTGATCCAGGACAAGAGGTACCAGATAGGCGTTTGCTATACATATCCTATTTTTAGAATTCATCAAGGTGGAAGTTTTTTTAGGATAACAAACGAAATGAGTTTGCTGTTCAAGATAATGAAGCGATTTGATGTAAACTTTATAACCACATAGCAAATATGAACGTTTTATTCATAAACTATTCTACATGTAAACTAATTTTGGTTTACTATAAACAAATGCTAAGCGATACTGATTTTAGTAAGTGGTGGCCTTTAAAACTAACGGATAGATGTTTAACAATGAAGTCAGAACTAAATTATATATTGTTCACGACAGAGCGGACGTTTAGCCTTGGTGTTATTATTTATATAAAAAATCATTTCAGTCAATTGGTTGAGATGTGGACGATGGGAAGATAAATGGAATAAGTAGTTACGTAATTGAATCAGTCAAACGTTAAATTCACGCTCCATTTGGCGTCTTGATCCAATTTAACATGATTTCGTGCCAGCTCTGCTTTAAGGTTTGCAGTGTTGGAATATTGTGGAAAAATTTGTAGATTGTTTTGTTGACAAATTTTTTACACAGAAATAATATGCGATTTATTATAATTTAATAGTAAATGATGAAAAATGTAACACCAACTGAAATTCCTTCCTTTTAATGGACCGTTTATGAACGCTCCGATGAAGAACTTCAGACATACTTCTCAGTATTTATTCTGACGGCCTTTATGTGTGCGAACGTGTAAGTAAAACGCTTATAATTTATGGTTCTTTGAAAGAAAACAATTCTAGCTTCCTCTAATTTAAATTCATCCAGCCTATGCCTTACTATTGCACTGAAAATACATAACTAAAACGGTTCAGTTTGATTTTTATGGTCTGTTTATACAGTCGCATAATCAAACACTTAGCTGAAATTCATTTAAAGCGAAATAATAGCCTTTGGTTATTAATGACTTGCATTTAAACTCGTTCAATTCGCGATAATCAACCATTTGGTAGCGCACGCAAGACTGCACAAGTAAATATTATTAACATTTGGGAATAAATCGTTTTTTTAAGAATTAACAAGGAAGTAAATTGTGCATATTATTCCGTGTTGAATGGTTTAAATTTCATGGTTTATTACACTTTCACAAGAAGCACCTCGAGGAAGATTTGAATTTTCCGGCTGAAAGGATTGCATAAGACTTGCAAATTTATCTTAAACACCTGGAAAATTATTAGCTGGGCAAAAAGTCGTTTTCAAGTCACATTGCACGCATTTTGTGCTTGATTATAGCTACGATAAATTATAAAAATAAGTTGAATATTCCAAAGGACACTGAACGGTCAAAATCTCGTTTATTTTAGCACAAATTGCGGAGGCGAAAAGATTTAAAAATAAATCACTATGGTGAGCCACAAACAAAAAAAATAGTAACAAAAATAAATACTGAACTCTACAGCTACCCGACAAATTAATTTATAATGTGAACTTGAAATACCATTTTCTAGTTCAGCGCGGTTGCGGCTAAGCAATTCTCGTAGCCCCGATTGAGCTTCCCAACTGCTTGACTACTTGACTGCTTGGCGACTGTGACGGTCTTCCCGCAACAATCTGTTCCGAACCGAATTTTCCGAACAGCCCAGTCTCAGCGTCGTTTTCGTACCGACAGACGAAAATGTACGCAATCTCAGGAATGTGACAAAACCATTTCGCCTATTTCACACTAAACAACGAACATTTGTAAACAATAAAAGATCACAAAACACACGAAACGAAACAAGCGAAAGCTAAAATTAGAATTGCAACTTCCGAATTGGTTATTGTATAGAAATAGCAGGCAAAATGATGTCAAATGTCAGCGTGACAGGTGCCAATGTGTGACGAAGAGAATTGAGGAATTTTTGAGAATAATTTGAAAGAGAGAAACTGGAGAAAGAGAAGTTTCGGTTTCATTGATAAAAGATATCTGTGAGAAGAGTATGTGAATTCGATTGCGTTTGTGGAGAGGAGCATGTGGTTAGGTGAGAACATTAGTCTTACTTACTAAACAGTGATTACAATGATGTTTGCCCTATCCTTGTAATATTTACTTCATTTAGCATGGCTAGTCAATTGTCAAATTGAGTGCGAGGTGCAATGGGTTTGTGCGTGCATCAAAAAGCAATCATTTAATTCAATCTGATCGTTCGATTAGTTATTACACTTTGGGAAAACCCTAATTCGTTTTATTATCTAAAAAGCGATCAATTTTTGCTCTGTTTAACCAAAGAGTAAAGAAGTGAAGAAGCAATTGTGTTTCCTGTCATATTCCCGGCAGCTCACTTAAACAATTAACAGGGTGGGTTTCGAAATAGATTTATGTTTTTAAATTTATGATATTCTAAATGAAATAGATTTTAGGGTAATATGCTTCCCGGAAGACTTGGCGTACCACTTTCACAGGAGAATAAATTATGGCTATCATGGCACGACTCAACATGGATTCCAATATTAAATCCATCAAATATTATGGATTACTTTTCACAAAAATCAAATATCTTCTACGATAGAACGTGCAACAATGAAAATGTTCGGATGCAGCGTTTGGGATTGGAACAACTTAAGTAAGTCTCAAGTTTTTGACATGAATTGTACTGAATACTTTGTGCAATGAAGAATTTATAGAATAAGGCAAGGTGTATTTAAATCTACCAAGAACGCAACTGCATTTACGCAGAGCCGGTAAAAGTAATTTATTGTACCTCCTTCGTTCCCGCTTTCTTATTACGATCGCATATAAAGTGTGCAAAGTTTACTTCTATGAAATATGAATTTATTCTTTCGGTTTCGCTTCCAATTTTCAGCAACTAGTCGCTGGACTTTCTCCAAAGTTGTTGAAGTGTCCGCTCATCGCATTACCCTCAGCTCCCGGCTGGTTGGTAGATTTGGCCTTCTTGAGTGCGTTTATAAGTTTATGGAACGGAGCGGCAGGACATTAGAAACTGTAATTTACGGAGTAATAATGCACTTAGGAACTCATTATCATAGCAATGATTATGTTAATCGGCTCAGTAATCCTTGAAGTATTATCGATAAAACATCTCAATCTGGAATTGAGTGTGAATTATGGAAAAAATCGAGTACGGTGTGGTCATTTAGTTCCTTACCAAGGAATGAAAGTCAGTTGAAACTACTGAAGGAGGTAGAGCCCGCTTACAGGGACCCTTGTCAGTAAAACCATGTTTTACAAGAGGCACATTCGCTCCAAACAGAGCAGGGACTCGGTTGCAAACAGCCCACGGCCTTGGTCGACCGATCTTACTTTTTCTTGAATTAACTTTAATGTGTCGTCCCATGATGTGCAGTTGAGGGCATAGTCTCCCTCATTAATAGATTTTATGGCTGCAGTATCAGTGCGATAGAAGGTTGTCCAGTCACAATATCCTGGAATCTAGCAGACTACGAGTAGAGTAGTAGTAGAATTTCCAGTTGCTATTCTCTTTGAAGAAATTACTCATTTTGCAGGTGATATTTTTTATTGTTTCTATTGTAGGCAATTTCTTGGACACAATGTTGTGAGTCTGTGAAAACGATGATATCTGTAGTATTCTTTGTGGTGTGTTCTGTTGCATGGCTAAATATGTTGCCATGATTTCTGCATTGTTTAATGAGGGGTTATTGTTCAGTTTGTGGAGGCTTGTAGTTTCTGTGTTCACGTGATTTTCATAGGTGTTAATTAATAAGTCTATTATTGCAGATATGGAAGTTGTAAGTTCGTTGTAATTTACTAGGAGCATGTCTTCTGTTAAGCTGTTAACCGAGTCATTGAGTTCAAAAAAGGCAGTTCTTTCGAGATGTGTTAAAGTCTCCCCAACAGGTGTTGTTAAATAGAGCTAGGAATTTATTGTGTTTTAGAGTGCATTTGGACCTTATACTATTTGTGGGTAGTTAGTTTTCTGAAGGCGCTGTCATGAAAGTTTTTCAGTATTTCTTTGGCTAAGTAAGCAAACTATTAAATCGGCTGTTGGTTCTTCGGCGCTGGCTAGTATGATTATATTAGACGCCATTCGGGGGACTCGAAGACATATTTCCAGTGTGTCGGCAGTTTTAGAGTCCTGTCTTCTTGAAAAGGTACTGCGACGCATCTGCCATGTTCGCTAGATTGGACTCAAGCTGTGGTCTTATTATTGCTCTATAGATGTTTATTGCCTTAAGAGGGCTGAAGCTATGTTTGGCGCTTGACAGTTTAATGATGAGTTTGTCGTTAGTTTGAGTATTGGTAAGATGGTTTCGGAAATTTCTTATGTTATTGATTGCTCTCACGTTTTTGGCACATTTGGAATGAATACCAGTGAGGCTTTTTTTTTGTGGTAGGGAGGTGGGAGGCTGTTCACGCCCTGAATGTGGGACTCCTACTTTTGGACTACCCACTAAACACCTCCTCTGTCAACCTACCCTAACCTACTCCCCTGAGAACCTAGCCTGGAACCGTTTGACGCATTACTTCGGGCTAGCCCTCTTGTTCCTACCCCTAGAGGCGCCTTCGGATTATGGGAATCTCTTCTCTAACGAGAAGGAAGGGAGAGGATGACTCCAATAAAGCTTTTATCAATATCAGCGCTGCCCGAGCATATTGCCCCACGCGATTCCAATTGTCAACTGTTTTCAGCATTACTCCGACGTTAGTTTCCGGAAAGAGCTCTCCAATTTCGCTGAGGAGGACCCTCGCTGCTGGCTACACCTTTTGCAATAGAAGAATGTGTGACAGGCGTCATCCAGTACCCCTTCACAAAACACACAGTTAGGAGACCGTGCTCTGTCAATTTTGTACAGATAGGACCGAAAACAACCGTGCCCGCTTAAGAGTTGGATCAAGTAAAAATCGTTCTCACCATGCACTCGACTGGACCACGGCCTCAGGTCAGGGATCAGACGTGCAGTCCACCTTCTCCTTGTTTCTTGCTCCCAGGACTGTTGCCAATCACTGAGAGAGCGAAGTCTCTCATCCCAGGAACTCTTCTCTTCGATCTTCGCCTCTGCGCAAGTAAATACTTCTGTGCTCTGGCAAGGAGGGTGATGGGTATCACCACTGCGATTACAGCACTGCCGCCCCGGAGACCGTTAGATATGCGCATGAGATTCGCAATGCTCCTTGTCTCTGCACCTGTGCCAACCGCTTCCGGTATAACTTCTTGCTGAGAGCGTCACCCTACATTTCTGATCCGTAGAGTAGAAGCGACTGCACAACGCTCATTAAGAGTCGTCTCTTTGATGTGGTGGGTCCTCTATGTTGACCATTAATTGGGTAAATGCCGTCACTCGCGCTGCAGCCTTGTCAGCTGCTGCCCTTATTTGTTGGGAAAAACTCATCTTCGAGTCTATCAGGACGCCCAGGTACTTTACTGCTGATTTCAACTCGTCCCCTACACTGATACGCCTTACTCTGGGGATTCTCTTCTTCGTTAGGATGACCACTTTGGTTTTTTCCAGTGCCATCCTGAATCCGTGAGCGGCCATCCAGTCCATTACCCTCCGCATTAACATATTGAGTCTGAGTTGCGCATGGTCTACTGTGCGTCCAGCGACAAGCGCCGCGACATCGTCCGCATAGCCGATCAAACGTGACTCATCCGGCAGTTCAAGCTGCAGCAGTCCATCGTAGGAGATGTTCCACAGGTCCGGGCCAAGGATATAGCCCTGAGTGACATCTGAAGTAAGATTTGTACTTCGCCTACCCTCGTTCGAGTCGTAGAGTAGGCTGCGGTCCTTCAAATAATTCTTGAGAATCCGCATCAGCTACACTGGTACTTGAAAACGCTTTTCTAGCGCTTCCAGAATATCTACCCATTTAGCGCTCTTAAACGCATTTCGGACATCCAAAGTAACCAGCAGGACGACCCGTCGTGTGGAAATACTGTGAGACTCCCCACGTTGGACCGCGCTCACTACTTCTCCAATTGCACCGATGGTGGAGCGACTTGCTCTGAAGCCATACTACCGTGGAGATAGGTCCCCGGGAATACGAATCACGTCGGCGAGTATTCCTCTGATAAGTTTTTCAAAAACTTTTCCGGCCGTGTCAAGCATACACAGTGGGCGGTATGCAGCTGGCGACTCGGGATCCTCCTTTCCCATAGCAATGAGCACAAGTTTCGCCACCTTCCAGCACTCTGGGAACAGCCCTTCGCGCAGGCATGCGTTGAACATGCGGAGGAGCAGGTCAGGGGAAAATTGAAGACGATTTGTAGCATCTCAGCTGGAATCCCATCTGGTCCTGGAGCCTTTCTGGCCTTCATAGACAAGACCGCTTTTTCCAATTCCATCTTTGTGAAAACTGGAATTTCCGTTGGTGTTTCATAGTGAACGGCTTCAACGATGGCGGGATGGATGGGGAAGAGAGCTCGTACGATTTCGTCCATCTTTTCTGCCTCGTATGAGTGAGGTGACCTTTGGACACCGAGCTTCCGCATTACTTTTTTGTATCCCAGGCCCTATGGGTCTCTGTTCACGTCGTCCATCAGGTTTTGCCAGCGGCTGGCCTTGCTGCTGTTGATAAGTCTACGGAGGCATTTTCTAGATGACTTGTAAGCAGCTAATCGGATACATGCCTCTTTCCGGGTTGGACCTCGCTGTGTCCTGCGTCGTAGTTTGTGATACTCCCATCGTTTTTCGGCATTTTCATGTGACCACCAGTATACTGGAGGCTTGCTGTGACGGGGTCTTCGTAGGGACATTGAAGACCTGCAGGCGGATGTAATGATTCTCATAGTTGAGTTAACGACATCTCTTGCCACACGTTCTCCGTCCTCTAGCGTTGCTTCCGACAGCGGTGATCGTGCCATAAGCACTTCAACAAACTTCTCAATATCCTCATTCTCAGTATTCCACCGAAGCGCAGAAAAAACAAGCGCGTGGTCTTTGGGAAGCACCGTGATGGATCTCCAGAGCGATGTACTGTTGATCACTGGCCGAGTAATCCTTTGGCACTCTGCAATTTTTAGCTGATTGTGCTAGGCACTCCGAGCGTCTGACTGGGTCATGCCCCAATCGATTAACTTTGCGTTGAAGTCACCTCCGACGAGCACATGTCCCTCAATACTCGAAACAGCGTCCTCCAAAGCATTGAGCCTAAGTTGAAAGGACGACAACGATTCGTTCGGAGTTAGGTATACACTGAAGAGTGAAGTTCCCGAATACCGGACCCAAACGAAACCATCTCCTCGCCCCCGATCCTGCACTTGTAGGTAAGCACTGTTCCGAACCCAGATGGCGGCTGTACCGGATTCGTCAGGATACCATGTTGGTGAGTTTCTGGTGTGATGTTGCTCGCTCAGCAGTAGTAAGTCAGCTTGCCTGTCTCTCGCAAACTGTTCGAGTAGGTCTTGGGCGATGATGGTTCGATTTAGGTTGATTTGAAGTATACAAATCATTGCAGAAGCGTTTTTGCCTTGGTTAGGGCATCTTGGAAGACCCGACACTTCCCTGTGCCTGGAATATGTTTCAAATCATCTGTAACGGGTTTTACTCCTGTCAAAGAACACAGTGTGACTCGTCTGTGCATTCCTTCTTTTTATACCCTGTCTTACCGCAATTGTAGCACAAGGAGGTTCGGTCAGTTCCATTACATGCCTGTGCGGTATGACCGTATCCGAGGCACTTGAAACACTGGAGGGGAATCGCCCTTCGCCGTATCCGACAAATAACTCACCATATTCTTATTTTGCCCTGCTTTAAAAGCTGTTCTGCTTCCCTCTCTGTGAGGTCGATTATGGCCATGCATTGACCCCTGTTGTTTGGTTTGGCCAGCCTGACTTTCGTCTCGCCTAGTACGGGGAAGTCGCGTTTTAAGGCGTCTTCTATTTCGCCCAGATCGTGCAGAATACCATTGAGGTTGAAGTGTTGTTTAGGCTAGTTATTTGACCTGAATTTGATGGCCAAAGTTTCACTTGGGTTTAGTTCCAGGTAGAGTTCTTTCATAATGTTTTGGAAGTACGAAAAACTGTCCTGTAAGCTGCGAAAAGTTTCTGGAAAATTGCGTCCTTTGCTGATTATGATGAAGTCATCCGCGTACTGGAGCAGCGTTGAACTTTCATTAGTGATGTTGTGTAATTATTGCTTGTAGATATTGAAAAGGAGAGGATTCAAAACGCCCCTTGTGGTATTCATTGTTTTAATTCTATTCTACTTCATTCCAACGTTAGGATTCTGGATCTTAGGAAATTTTGTATGCAGTTGATGTAGTGTGTATCAATGTTGAAACTATTAAGTGATTGGGTTAATGAATTGATGTCTACCTTTTCATATGCATTCGCAATGTCACATGTTTTCGCCATGTATTTGTTTAGTCGGTTTCTTGCAGGTATATGTCGTAGTTTGTTGATGCATATGTTAACTGATTTTCCCTATCTATAGGCAAAGCTGTTGTCACTTATTAGTTTCCTTTCTTCGATGGAAGTGTTAATTCTGATTTTAATGATATTGTTTATGATTTTAAGTGGTACGTTGAGGAGAGATATCGGACGGTAGCGTTCAATAAGGTATGCAGATTTGTCTTTATTTGGTACAGGGGCAACTCTAATCTTTCTAAGGGAGTGCGGTGTTTGATTGATTTTGCAATTTCAGTTGATTGATACTAAAAAAGCTTCCTTATTTTCCCTGTTCAGGCATTTGATGATGCTATATTCAGTTTTATCTGGGCCTGGTGATGTTTCAGTAGAATGTGTTTTAAAAATTTTGCTCAAGTTCCTGCGTCGTGAAGTCTTTTGGGGATATTTAGCTACGGGATCCAAAATGGGGCGAGTTGGATCTGTTGTTGCGGTGTGTTTGTTTTTGATCATTTCCAAAAATTTGGAGTTGTTGGAATCCCATTGTGTCCTCGCTGTGAAAATTGTATTTGATTTGATGTTATTGATGAGTTTCCAGAAGTTTTTATTGCTCGGGTTTTGGTTCAGTTAATTGAAATTGTTTTCCCAGATTTCCTTTTTTTCTAATTTAGCAGCATGGTTTGGGTGTGTCTTTAAAACTTGAACTATTGACTGTATTCTTCTTGATAATCCAATTGATGTGGAGAAGGGTTTCATCATGGACTTCCGGTAATACGTTGTCGTCTAGTTGTTCTTTTATATTTTTTCTGCTGATGGTGTAGAAATTATTTAGACTTAAGTGACTTATGTTAATTTCGAAAATGAATGACTGTGTTCACTTTTTGAAACTTTGAATTAGCGTCATTTCAATTAGTGTTTTCGTTCTTAAAGTTTGAAAGAGTTATGTCAATATTCGATCTGTGTGTTTTCCCGTTTGAGTTAAGCCTGTGAAAGTTGGAGCTCCGAAGTTGAGAATATTTAGTTTGTGGTTGTAGCTGATGTCTTTCAATATTTTGCCATTGGGGCAGCAGAAGGTATCTTCCCACATGCTGTGTCTACCATTCATATCACCAACTATGATTAGTGGTTTGTTTCTGTTTGTGCATCGTAAAAGCTGCTCAATTTGCTGTTTTAGCTCGACTTCGTTTGTATCCGGGGAAATATAAACTGAAGCTACTACGAGATTAGGAATGATGTTTGTTCTTTCAATGGCTATAATTTCTGCCTGTTTGTCGGTGGGATTGTTTTGATTTTTATGTTTTCCTTCAAAGCTATCGCTAATTCTCTTCCGTTCTTGTTATGTCTGTGTTTATATTCAATGTTATAATTATTTAGGTTACAGGTATTTTTGGTCTATGAGGTCCAAGCCTCTTGGAGGATCGCTATGTCCGTGTTTAAGAGGTTTAGAGCCATTGCTAGGTTCGATTTATATTTAATGATACTTTGGATATTTAGTTGTAAGAAATTTATATTTTATGGTGTTGGTTTTTATGTGTTATCTGATTCATTATTCCATTCTATTTTGATTGTCTACTGGTCTTTTGTTCGTGGTGGTTAGAGTTCGAAGAGGTTGAGTAAGCTCTGTTGGAGATGTACATTCTTTTTGAATTAAGTTGGGTTGTTATAGGAGAGTTTTTAATAGTGTTTAGTAGCTGTGTTATCAGCATTTCTAGTTCACGCGTTTTGTTGGCAGATGAGTGATTGTATTCTGGGGTGTTGTTGTTGCTGAATGTTCTTTTTGGGGAAAAGATTGAGGTTTGCCTGTGCGCAAGTTTTTGTTTTGACTCTACCTACTTTAGGGTTGGTCGCTACCATGTTCGTATACGAGTTCTTGAAGATTGTTGTAATAATTTCAGCATTGTTATGTCTGAATTTGGTACTCAGTTTGCTGTTGAGCAATGGGAAGGCTTGATATATCGATTGGTGGTCTTTCAGAAGGCTAAAATTATTGTTGTAGGGAACAGTCTTGGTTTCTTTAAGAGAAATATTCTTTATTCAGCTTATTTTAATTTCCTCTTAATATTTAATCCATGTAGGACAGCTCTTGTTGACTGCCGTATGATCAATATATCCACATAAGAAGCATAGTACCTCGGAGCTTGTGCTGTTACATTCTGATTTCGCATTTTTCTAGCATCTTGGCAGAGTTTCTCTACAGTGGGTTTTGGTGTGACCTGGTCTGAGACATTTGCTGCCTTGTCTGGGTCTGTAGAAAAAGTATTGGGCTTGTATGGTCGTGTAGCCGAAGAAAATTGCATCGGGTAGTATATCTCCAGAGAAGATGATTTTAACAGATTTATTTGACACTAGTTTATTTGGGTTTTCTGCGTCCTTTCATTTTAGTTTATTTGCATCTAGTATTTTTATTTTATGGCTTCGATTTTAATCTTATTGCACACAAATGCTTCGGTTTTGATTTCTCGTTCAGTTATTTCGTATAGAAGATTAAGTATCACATATAAATAGATAGGTTTAAATGGCAGTTTGCTGTATGTTCGTTTTCAATTGCATTGGTCGTATCTGCAGCTGTTTGAAAATTAATTTGAATTTAGTTATATCCTAGATTATTAATTTTAAATATATTTTTACCTTCCAAATGGTTATTAATTGAGTAGAAAATCAGGACCTTGAGTTTTTTTCTTTCTTTGTTTTCATCAAATCTCTCGCAAATTACTGAGAAAAAGTTTGTGGTGTCGCGTAGCGAATATTTGTTGATCGCGCTGTTTGGGGCGGGTAATGCTATTGTTCGTGTTTTGTCCTGTCGTGTTGCCTATTATTATTACCTTGTCGATATCCACATTGCTTGAAATGAACGTTTCCATGTCATCGAATAAAACTGGTCTCCTATATGTGGTACTCGTTTGCCGCCATGTGGATGCGTTAATGTCACTTTTGTTGGGAGTTGGTTATTCCACTAACTGTTTCGTTCCAGAGCTGGGATGTTTTTTGTTGTTTTTCGTTTTATTGTCTAGGTCTTGTCTGGTTTTCTGTATCGATTACCACGATTTGTCAGTTAATTGTCGTCTCCTTTTTGTCCTTATACACTCAGTGAAAGCGTCCTCGTCTACGTCGCCGGGGTCAGGCGGTATATTCATGTCTTTTATTTCGTCCATTTTAACATCTACGCTTCTAATTACCTTGTCTAATTTGGGCTGCAATCTGCCTCGTCTTTTTGTTGTTTGTTACCAAAAATTATACTTCACTTCTCACTAACTCTGTGAACTGTTTTTCCTTAGATCACCTTTAGCAAAAACCGATGTACTTCCTTATTCTTCCGAGATTGGATGTCGATTGAAAAGGAACCCGGGTTCATAATATTGCACCTGATACGAAACAAGACTCTATTCAATGTTCATGGCGGCAGACTTTTGGGGTTCAGAAGTGATCCTGTGGACGACTGTAAAGACAAAGGCGTCTACATAACCAGAGAATACAGAGCATTAATCAGAGAGAGGTTAATAGAATGTATCAAAAAAGGGGAAAAAAAAGCCTGTTCACAAGTGGTTTGGTTCGAAATTTCGGGTTACCCACCCTACAGTCCTGATCGGGCTCACAGTGATTGTTATCTGCTCCCAAAGCTTAAAAAAGAACCTCGCGAGAAGAAGTTTTCAAGCAATGAAGAAGTGAAAGACACACAGATACAGTTTTTCGGACAAAGCATAAACATTTTTTATGAAAGTATACTTAAACAAATTAAAGATCTGGAAAATTGATTTGGAATTGAGAGTAGCAGTTGAATTTATTGCAAAAAAAAAAAACAATTTTACACTCTATTATTTGTTTTGTTGTAATGGCAAAGGCATACTTGACAACTTTTGCGTCTGTTAGAATGGGTTGCATTTGATGATGTTGCAACTGATCGTTGTGGGGTTTCATGTTGTGAATTTTTATGTCTTGCAACTTAGTATTCGGTGGAAAGCTGCTCAGCTATTTGAAACAAGAAGTCTTTTCCTTGTATTTGCATTCCTGTCGTTTCGTAAATGATTTTTTAAGCCAGCATTTAAAGCAGCTAAATTAAAAATATTATAAAATATTAAAAGGATCCTCGAGAACTAGCTTTCACTGTATACTTTCTGGCCACTGGATTCGGCATATACACTCGAAATTTAGTGATGGTATAAAATTGAATATATTTTGTTGACATTCTTTATTTCTTTAATCAATTTTCACAAATATATGGTTAGAACTTAGAATAGCCATCTTTCATTTGGTTTGCTTTTATCTATTAGAAACCCTGATTTCTATCGCAGATTAGCAAAACGGGCATGTTATCCATGGTTTGTTTGACTGTTTTTAGTATTTGTCTTTTGTTTCCTCAAATAAGTTCCAACGAGAGGTGTTTTCTGGCCAATAATTTTGTCGCAAGTGACATGCTAGTGAAAAAGCACTCAGAGGCTTCGACGATGATCGTTGTACTCCTTTTCCCAAATAAGGCAAACCATTCTTAACATTTTTGCTACTATGGTGACATAGTCACAACAAAAATTAACATTTAAAAATATAAAAACAAAATGAGCAATAAAAGAATTGATCAGAATTAGAATTAAAAATGATAAGTACGGATACCATTGTCGTCTATCAGAGCATATTGAAAATCGTGGTGTTTCCGTTTCAGTTTTTTTGTCAGCTTCCACACTTTTCATAATTTGCTATTTGTTATTCAATCGGATCTTTTGGACTTTTTCAGTGAGGAAAAGCTTTAACCTAACAATAACTGTTATATAATGTGGTCGCTTAACGTAATCACTAAAAATTTACCTAGTCAAATAGGTAATCAAAGGAAATTATGGCGACACATATCTAAATTGTTCTAAATGTCAGTTGATTCCCAGAAAAACTCAGAATTTCCTATTATCTTTATCTGCGTTCATAAGAATTTTTTTCCCTTAGAGTAGTCTTGTTTTCTCAGGTGTCGAATTGTCTTGTATCCACTCCCTGGTTTTGCGTCATCCCTTGTTATATAATGTGCTTCCATGTAAATGTGCTTGGTTGAAACAAAATTGATCAACTCTTCTTCTTTTTTGGCTGATGTTGCCATGCATGCGCTCTTGTTTTCTAGTGTTCATAAGTCTTACTGTTTGTCTAGTACATCTCTTCGTTTCGAGCATTTGATTTTATAGAATCCCGATATTTTCCGTGGCAAGCATTTGTTCTTGATGGATTCCAGGATTCTTGTTTGACTGGTATTTAGTGCTGGAATCTATGTCATATTGATTTGTATTCGGTCCTTTTCTGTTGCTTTCTGGTACCCTCATTGCATGTTATAGCCTTACAAAAAGTTATTTCTTGGCTTAAAGTGGTTTTTGTTGATCTGTCCTTCAATTTTCTGTGTATCCTGAGCTTCCCTACTTTTATCTTTATTTTTGATGAGTTGAAATAATTCAATTTAGCCGTCTGCAGTATTTATTGCATTTTGTTCTATTATTCCGCATCGCGTTATACTATCTCTAGTATACGTTTGGCCATTGCCCATTATGGTGATACGCAAATGTGTTACGTATGGTTCGGGGTTATTGGAATTGTTCACTGCGTGTGCATTGGTTTTCTGGAAACTTCGAAGATGAGGAATACATGAGCTCTTGATACTGCTTACGGTTCCACGAATACTAACTTTCCATTCTTCTTCTCTTACGAATCTTGTGCAAATAAGACCGAAAGCATTCATGGTTAGCCAAAAGCTGGTTCAAATACGAATCAGTCTCACCTTGCACTCAATTCTCCATACGAGGGATTAGACGTCCTGTCCACTTTTCGTGCGATCTGTGCTCCCAGGACTACTGCCAATCGCTTAGAGAGGATAATCTCTTAAATCGCTAGTGAAATCTTCTCTATTGCATTTTCTTTTGCGCTCTCTAGTAAGGAGGGTATCAACTTGACGGTAACAGTGATATTGATATATTGAAAACCTGGCGTCTCAGTGTTCGATATGCTAATTGATCATGCCTCTGTACCAATCGCTTTCGATGTCACTCCTTGCTAAAAGCGTTACACCGTATTTGTGCCGCATAGAGCAGGACTGAATGGAATCTGTTGCAAAGAGCAGATAGAATGGACAGCGCCCAGGACAAATAACCTCGACACGGTTTGAGCTTCTCTATTGACTTACTGTCCATTTTAGTTCTGAAGTAAATTTTTGCATAATTTTATTCTTAATAAAAAAAAACACCTTCCGTAAAAAATTAAATTCTTTTTCATTTTCAAAGATAATATATTTACATCTCCCCCAACGTGATTTATTTTTGCCATTAAACTAGTAATATTCCATGCCTTTTTTGAAGAATAACTTTGGGCGAATATCCGACCAATTGGTAACAAATTTTTCAACTTTTTGATCGATTACAAAACGTTGTCCTTGTCCTCCGGGTATTCCCTTGGGAGGCCTCAGCATGGTGAAAGGTCAAGACTGTCGACCTGTTGAAGCGTAGTTGCAGCCAAGTCCTCAGTTGATTAGAACCAATGTGTGCGCTCTTGCATTGCCATGGCCCAAATGTCCTGACAATGCTTTTTTGACAGATGTGCGGCTTTAACCTAGTAGGACGTAAGTTAGTTTAAGTTAGTAAGTTAGTAAGTTTAAGTAAGTAGGACAGAATACAAGGACAGCCGCATTTTTTGAGGGCCTATTGGCAAAGAAAAGGAATGAAGTTCCTGGTGAGTCCCACACAAAATTAAGCTTAACCATGGCGCCTGGCATGGTGTTTGTTATTTGCTTTTGATTGTCCTGCTATCCTCTTTTCACTTTGAATCCATACTTGTTCTTTTTGACACGGCAATTTCGCGGGGAACCCAAGCCAGCAATTTCTGCAATGCTGCAATCTTTTAAACGAACGACAAGCGTCTGAAGAACGTTAACTCTCGTATTTTCGTGTTCTTGGGTAAGCATACGCGGAGTATGCTTAATAGCTCTCGTTAGAGAGTTGACAACATTCTTCAAGGAGGGATCACGATTTCTTTGCCATTGACGCCGTAGAGAATTATATGACCAGATCAGCTTATAAGTTTACTCGTCGAGTTCGATGTTGCGGACTTCTGTATTTTGGTGCACTATTGACTCATAGTTTCTTTAGCTCTTCTATTTCTCCTTTTATTCCTTCTGTTAAATTTGAAGAATACCGAGTGTCTTCATCTAAAGGAAAGTTTTCACTCATGTTTTTTTCCGGAATGCGTGCCAATTAGCTTTTTTGAAGCAGTGAAATCGGTTGGGCTCATGTGGTGAAACTGTGTCGCTTCCAGTGGGAGGAGTACCGGTAGATAGGAGTAGGACAGTGCATACTGTAAAGTGAGGTCTGAGTAGTTGAAATTTAAGCTCGATTCAAATTGAGGATAGATCAGATACCTTGGGGGCTTTGAAGGTTATTGGTTCTTGGGAGTGGTGTTTGACAAAGTTTTCTTTAATAAGATCAAAAACTGCTTTGCCTGATTGTATATTGCATGTGACATTCCAGTGCGTATGTGGAGCGTTCAACTCACTGCTAAACACGAATTTTTTTCATACGCCCTACTAAGTCGTTTTAGATCTTTTCTGATATTGGTTATTTTTTCGTTTGAATGTTTTGTCCGGAAAAAACAGCATAATATTCTAGGTAGGTTTTTGCTAATTTCAACCCTATATTTTCAATGGACATGGCTACGTAGGATGGAAGACGGGAATGTAGAATGAATTTTTGATGGTTTTTCCAAACCGCTCCTCCAATTCTGTTTTGGAGCCTATGCTTAGGCTTATGCTATGTGCTAAATTTAGTAGTGGGCATGTTCTAATTTATGGTTTGCTCTCAACCAGATTTCTGTAATGATAAAGATATCGATATCGCTACGAATTGCAAATCGGATGCTTCAATGATTTTATTATTTATACTTTGGGGATTCCAAATTCATATTTTCAGCCGCTTGGCTATACAACACTTAATGGAAATTTTAATAATTGCATTAAGTGTGTATGCTTCTGCAGCTTTTCAAGCTAGTTGAGAGGAAGTATTTCCTTCATAAGTGGTTGGTATTTGCTTTGGCGTTTAACGTGCTTAGACCATTTGACATGTGTAAAATTTTCATGTTGGCTGGTGGTTTCGGTATCAAAAAGAAAATTACATCTCGAAAGCTGAAGTCGCAAGTCATCTTTGGAGGAAATTTGTGAGGAGCTATTTGATTATTCCCCTGCTGTGAAGTTTGCCCTTGATTTCTAAATAATTTTTCCTGCCCCGTCATTTGTGATTATTGGCGAAATGATCGTCTCTTCAATTGCAGCAGACTGTTTTGTATCTCTTTTGGTTGTCAAATTGCACTTTGAGTAATGAGGACCACCACTACATATGAAGCATTTTGTGCGTAGGTGACAATGACTAAGCCCATGCCTTACATTTGGTAATTTCGGCATTGCGTGGGACTTTTGCCCGTATGAAATACTAGCTCCATCTCACGATTGTATACACGATGGGTTTGATTTTATGAGTTCAGTTGGTTTTGTTCCTTTCTGCATGTATAGAAAGAAGTATGAACTGTTGCCTACTCCAGTTCAGAGTGATTTTTTTAATATTGGGTGCACATACGTTGCATTCTGCTTAGGGAAGCTTTTTAAATTTTTACTTACGGGACGAATACCAGGAAGCGCTGAGCAGATTCGATTGACAAGTATGACGATTCGTGAATCGGATTTACTTATTGGATGTCCCTGTGATGGACCGAGATTGTTCTGAGATTGAGGATTCCCATAAGCAAGGCCAAATTCTGAATGGAGTTTCACTTTTAATAAACTTAATATATTCATCGCAAAGTTAACAACTTTAACATAGTTGCCAGTTCAGAAAAACGTCAGAAGGAATCCTAATATACAAAACCTGAGAGCATCGTCGGCTGCTACGACATAATCACTGCTGGGATGAATAAATAACTTGCCTTGGAATGTGCGATATGTTTTCAATCATCCCCTTTTGACGGTTTCGATTTTAGACTTCCCTTTTTTGCTATGGATGCTCTTTAAGGCATATTGTCAACTACTGATATAACGATTGAATAAGCACTGAGAACACATAAGTTGTTCGAAAATATCAAATACAAAACGTGATTTCGAAGAAGACAAACAGATGCTTAAAGACGGAGCAGTTGCGCGAAGACTCGCGAGAAGGAGTTCGTGTTAGCGATTTATATACATTTAATATTCTCATTACCCAAAAAATATTTTAGTAAATGTTATGAGCTAAAACCTTCAAAAAAATTGTTTCAAATAATTAGATCATATTAAAAATGAATGAACTTGACACAACATACATTTTCCCATATTTTCATTGAAAGATATAACGTTTATTAAAAATAGAAAATTTATTTCAGCAATATGACAGGTATCGAATATATTCTTCTGCACGTTGCTGAACCAATCTTGTATGTCATTCGAAAACAACATAGGCATTCACCAACAGAAGTTACTCCTTTGGCTGATTACTATATAATTGCGGGTGTTGTTTATCAAGCTCCTGATTTGGCGAATGTTTTTAATTCGAGACTCGTAAGTAAATAATCAGTTAAATGCGTACGCGTTTATGAGTTTATGAATAAAGCTGAAATTTTTTGAATAAAATTGAAACTAAAGCTTGATTGGAACTGAGAGAGATATTAAAAGGGATCTCATTTTTCAATAGTTATCAGCTGTAACTCATCTGCAATCAGCATTGGAAGAAGCCAGTTCATATTCTCGTTACCATCCAAACAAAGGTTATTCGTGGGATTTCTCATCAAATAAAGCATGTAAGAAAATATCGGAAAAATTGTTATAATATTCGTTACTTTAATTCTATCTGATGCTCTAGTGTCCGACAAATCTAAAGCAACTTCAAAGAAAGATTCATCCTCGAATAAAGATGAGCCGGGCTCTTTGTTTCAACGTCAACGTGTCGACATGCTTCTTGGCGAGCTGCTTCGTAAATTTCCACCACCCTTACCACCACAATTTCAACAACAGCAACAACAGGCGCAAGCGGCAGCCGGGGCTACAGCACAAAATCAAACTGGTGCATCAAATACAACCATTAAAACTGAACTTCAATCACAGGAACAACCAACAGCGACAATTAAACAAGAACCAATTGACAATCCATCAAGTAATAATCCTGCGCCTTCCGAAGCAAGTCCGGCACCAGCAATGGATATCAAAATGGAGCCAAGTGAGATGAAACCTCCGCCGGAAAAGAAAATGAAAATGCAGTGAATGAAAATCGAATGAAAGACATGATTAAGTTTAAGGTCCTTGCGAATGCAAACGAACGATAGGGTTTTGTTAAGACTAATGCAAATAAAAGAACTATTAAGATAAAATGTAGTTTTTCTTCCCCAATGTAGTCAAAAATTGTGATTTCCAATGCATGAAGTGCTTGTAATCCATTTCTTCCCCAGTTGAGTGATGAATAGGCGTCGAAAATCACCCGGAAAAACTGATGTTGTTTTAGCCAACGCGGAAGGATTTATTTGCAATGGATTCTTATAAAGTTGCACTCGTTCACGGCCATGACAGTACGTTAAGCAAAGACCACATCAACGCTACACTTATTCTTGTTGACTTGGTAAAAAGCTGGAAGTAAATCAGAAAATTAAAATGATTATTATTCTTTTGGAAGGTACGGATGCAAGGTATAAATTCACGGATAAATCAAGTACGAAGAGGACTTACATGTATTTTTCACACAATTTGATCTTGATAGCTCGCAAGGATTCAAGAACATTTGGTATTTATTTCCATTGAAGCCACATACAGGCTGATAGAATGGAGCACATCCTTCACAAGTGGGCGATGCCTTAGCCGACTTGATAATTTTCATCACACCATCGCCTTTGAAATATGGGGGTTGGAAAGGGCGGATTTGTGTCGCAGAAACAGCAACGACTGTGTATGCAAAGTTAAAAAGTAAGAAATGTTAATCTCATTACCAAACCATTCTATTTTAGATTATATTGAAAGGTAATGCATTTCAGTGCATTTTAAAAATGAATCAGAAAATTAATGTACCGAAAGAAATGCACAGCAAAACGCGAATAGAAATCATTTTAAGTTCCTACTGGAAGGTCACAGCCTAAATTGGGTTTTTATAGTGGAAAATAATTGCATACGTACCATATAAGAAGATAACTGCTTCAATTAAGCGCTTGTACTTTTTATCTACTTTTGATGCCTTAAGTTGTCTTCAGTTATTAAATTTTTGGATTTGAATACGTTAAACGAAGGAAGTTCTTACAAAGTTTATTTATGTTTTTCTTGTCGAATTTTCACAAATTATTGTTTCATTTGTAAGCCCCATTGGTGTTTTGCTATAAAAAAACACAAATGTAGAGGAAAATTTTCATGAGATTTTATCAAATGTTTATGGCTTCATTCATTGCTTCTTTATCAGAAGCGTGTCGACTATCGGTTTCGATATATATCAATAAACCAACCACGTTTTTTAAGGAAGTGCGATATGTGTAAAACATTGCTGATACACATAGATTTTATTAGGTTAAAGATAAAACTAGACACATGAATGGCATAAATGTTTTTTTCCATTTAGTATACGGATATGGAAGCAATTGATGCGGGATGTGGAAGCAATTGGAAGATAAACAGTTTGTAATATACCAGTATTCTACTGGTTTGTTTAGTGATTCGGTGGTGTAATAAACGGAGTAATGCGTTTAGCGTGGATGAATGAACCCAATCCTTATCTGAGTTGAGTTTCTTACATTGATTAAGATTAACACGTTCACGCCGGCGCGGGCCACCGGTGGCCCGCACTAAACTGTCTCATCGGGCGGCGCGGGCCACCGGTGACCCGCACTAATCTGTCTCATCGGGCGGAGCGGGCCACCGGTGACCCGTGCTAAACAGTCCTATCGGGCGGCGCGGGTCACCGGCGGTACGCATTCGATTGTGTTCTGAATTATTAGATTATTTAACCCTGAGAATTAAAATACATAATAATAAAATAATCACGCGCCGCCAGATGAAGCGCGATGTTAATTTGAGCGCCGCCTCATAGCAAAACAAATGAAAAACGGCCCCGGCGTGAACGTGTTAAATATGTTTTGCTTTATCTACTTCTCATGAAAAAGTTGCCTTTTATTATTATTGTACTTGTTGTTATATCGTGTGAATCCCTCCGTCGATTCCCGCTTTGACGTGGTGGATCGCAAAGGAGATTGCCTTTCACCCAAGCAGATCGCTGTGCAATTAAAGTGCTTAAAAAAAAAGAATCATTAGTACAATTCGCGGAAAAGAACAAGTGGGTGGGTATGTACACTCCGATAAGTGACGGTGCCGCGACCTCATGTGAACTTCTCTCCAGCAATCCAGCAAAGACCGGGGAAAAGTTACCAGGGCACTTTGTGGGGGAACACTTGACAAAGAGTATAATATTTTAAGTCGCCTATTGGTCCACAATCCAAAGTTGCTGCGAACTCTCCCCCAAAGTCAAACATCATTGACGACAATCACAACGAACCAACAATGGACTTGGGTAGACCGCGGTAACTCAACTTTCCATTGGATGATTCTCGTCTACCAAAAGGCAGAAGCTCAAAGCAAAGTCCTTGAAAAGTACGGTCGAGATGCGCCTTAATTAATCCCGATTCTTTCCCAGCAGGTACCGTGAGAAAGCACGCGTAAGGAAGAATTGATACCCGAAATCAGAAGGCTTAGGCTAGTTTGTCGATAGAAAATCCCAAGGTTTACCAACGACTTCGCTAACGATACAAAATGCGTTGGACAGAAGCAACAAGGACAAATTTACAAGAAAAATGAGCGCGGTCTTAAAAGTAAATAAACGCGCTATCTCAGTTGTTATGTATTTTCAAAAAACTAATAAATTATAATTAATAATAAAATAAATATTGGGCCCCACTGTGGGCGCCATGCGATGTATTTTCAAAAAAAAAAAAATATAATAAAAATAATTAATAAAATAAATAACGGGGGCAACCGATACGTCTTACCTGCAGCGAAAGGAAGGAACAAGGTTAAAGAGACAGGCTTATTTGAAAATACAAAGGTCGCATAATGGCGGCCGAAGAAAGTTACTTTTAACCGACTAGCTCACCGCGCGGGCGTGGGGGTTATGACATTATTTAAGCGCTGATCCTTCCATGTCACATACACACACACACACACACAGAAAGAGCTTACTCCTTCATATTAGATTAATAAATAAATAAAAAGGATCAAATACCAAACGATCAAACCACCTGTGAATTGTGCTTGATTCTGACCACCTCAGACCACCTTTCAGGACTTGAATGAATTCTACTGCGTTACCTTGGATCGTGCTTCCTCTAGCACGAATCTCCACCTCAGCTGGTTTCAGGACTTCACTTGTTCTGCTGCGCTACCTTGGATCGTGCTTCCTCTAGCACGAATCTGCACCTCAGCTGGTTTCAGGACTAAACTTGTTCTGCTGCGCTACCTCTGGTCGTGCTTGCTCTATTGAATGATAGTCCTACTGATTGATTCTTCTATTGCACATTGATTGATACTTCTATTGAAACTCCGATTGATACTTCAATGGACACTTTGTTGATACTTCTATCCATTGACCGTCTGTTGATCGTGTCTTCTATTGATTGATTCTTCTATTGGTTGAGTGTCCCATACCTCACAATTTCTATTCTTTTTATAGCGATATGTACACAACAACCCAGTGAATCATATTATTATGTATTAATCCGTCAAACCCTTGTAATAACCACCACTAGAGGCGCTGCCATAAATAAGCAGTCATATGTTATAATTATCAAAGTGAAAAAATTGTTAACCTCGAAAAAATGTACACAATATACAGATCGAAACGGAAGAAATAAAAAGATACACAACAAAATTGGCGACGAGGTGAAACGTGAAATTACGATTACGTTGCGTCTACTTGTCCAGGTAATCTATTTTTACATACGTATTAAATTCGACATTTCCGGCCGGGATCGAAATGGATCAAACACAGTTTCAATCGTTTATGGAAGCCTTCAATAATCATCAAAAAAAATTCATTGAGACTATTTCAAAAAGCGGTCCGCAAACTCAAACCCCAGTGAATCCACAAGTTCTTATATCGCCGTTCGAGAATTTCAATGCTTCCAAAGAAAACTTCAAAATGTACAGAGCCCATTTTGAGAATTATTTGACGATGAAAGGCATTTTTCAAGACAAAACGTTGTGTGCCCAAATGCTTCTGAACTCAAAAGGTTCTAGTAATTACCAGCTAATTGTGTCGTTGTTCGCGCCCAAACAACCTATCCCTATTGAAGCCCATTTGTGCCCGAAACGAAACATTTTAGTCGCTCAACACCGTTTCAGTCAGTCCATTGCCGAGTACGTTGCGGTTTTGCGTCGCGATATTTTCGATTGTGCTTTTGTGTGCTGCGCAAAACTTGTCAAGCCAGTATTGCGGAAATATTTTTACGTGCTCAACTCATTCGAGGCATACGGGACAACGCGATAAGGGAACAAATTTTACAATTGGATGATGAAAATTCGAAATTTGACTACATCGTAAACAAGGCACTTGCACTTGAGGCGTCTAAAATTGACAGCCGCGAAATTGCTAACCGTCAACCAACTTCATCAGTATCTCTTGGAGGAAACGACATCAACAAGATTGGCCAACACAGGTCGAGTGGTCAAAATTGATCCACCAGCCACGACAATCGAATCAGTTCTTCAAAATACTCAGCTCAAAGTGCGCAAAAATCATCTCGTGATTCGTACTCAAAATCACGGTCGCGACTAAATTACCAGCATCTTGGACTCGACAACCGCTGCCTTCGGTGTTCTTTTAGGCACCCTACCAAAGATTGCCGTTCTGACCGATTGAAACTTCGGTGCGATTCATGCAAACGAACGGGTCATGTGTCAGCCGTTTGCATTTCAACACGCATTCAACAGAAAATCAAGAAGAAAAAATCTGACACTTAAAGCACACATTTTGTCGACATAAACTCTTTCCGTGACTTGAGTGCCATCAATCAAATTATCGACATCTTCGAAAAATCCAGCCCTGCTCAAGACTCAAATAAATATTTTGTTGAGGTTCTCATTGAAGGAAAACCTCAAACCTTCGAAGTGGATTCCGGCGCTGGTCTGACGCTTCTCCCGGAACCAGATTTTAAAAAACCGAATTTCAATAAAGCAGTGCTCAGGCCGACCCATGTCCAATTTCGTTCCTACACCTCAGGAATTTTCAAACCTCTTGGTGCAGCAGAAGTTACAGTCCAATACCGTGATTGAAAATCGACTGAACTTCTGAACTGAACTTCATTGTACCAGCCCAGTTCTCCCCCCTCCTGGGTAGAACCTGGATTCGACACTTGAAAATTAGCCTTGGAGATCTTGATAAACAAAACCATGCATTATCGAATATTAACTCACTTGACGTTGTTACAGACATAATGAGAGATTTCGCTGATATATTTGAGCCCAAGATTGGCGTAAATAAACAACTCAAATCGGCTCATTATCGTATATGGAAGATTGATGACATTCTTAATAACCTTCGAAATTCAAAATTTTTCTGCCATCTGGATCTCTTCAAAGCATATTTACATATTTAAGTCTGCGACAAAAGCAAGGTAATTCAAACCATCTCAACACATCGGGGTACGTACCTCATGAATCGTCTATCGTTTGGAATCAAAACCGCGCCAAGCGAATTCAACAGAATCCTCGATCAGATTTTGGCCAACCTAGATGGAGTCATGTCGTATCATGACGACATAATCGTCCACGGCTCTACATTTGAAGAGTGCAAGCAGAGGCTGATTGCTTGCCTTGGAAGGTTAAAAAAGAACGACTTGCATCTGAACAAATCAAAATGTTAATTTTTCAAAACTCAAGTTCAATATTTAGGGTACTGTGTCAGATATAATGAAATTTCGAAATGCCCTAAGAAAGTTGAGGCTATTGCCAACATGGAGGAACCAAAAAATCCTGACGAATTACACCGTTTCTTAGGGATGGTTACCTATTATGCAAGGTTCATACCTAGCCTGTCTTCCATAACCTATCCTCTACGTCAATTGCTTCACCAAGGAAGCCAATGGGTTTGGACCCAAAAATGCCAAAAGGCATTCCAGCAGCTCAAAACAGAAATCATCAACGATCGGGTCCTCATGCCATATGATCCATCGCTGCCAGTAAGTTTGGCTTGCGATGCCGGTCCCACAGAGATCGCTGGAGTTTTATCTCACGACATTAATGGCGTAGAAAGGCCAATTACCTTCATATCAAGATCCTTGACAAACGCAGAAAAAAATTACTCCCAACTTGACCGGGAAGCGCTCGCAATAATTTTCTGTGTTTCAAGACTATACATGTATCTCACTGGTCGTTCATTCACGTTAATTACGGATAACTAGCCATCTTTCACATCAGCGAGGCTACTTCGATACGCAACTTTCCTTCAAGACTTCGACTACAAAGTCATCCACCGGAAAGCAGAGGATGACGCACATGTTGACTGTCTCTCCAAAGCTACTTACGCTACATCACAAGTTAGTTCCTCTACAGAATGCACCATGAGCCTCGAAGTTTCAAACATGGAAGACCAGATCATCAACCAAATTTATACTGATGTCATCACCAGTTCAACTATTGCTGAAGAAACAGCCAAAGACTCAATTCTTTCAAACCTTCATCATGACCTCATTTCTGGAAAACTACGTGACCCCAAGTACAGCACTTCAAATGGCATCATTTTCAAGAATCAACGTGTCTTCATACCTGAAGCCCTTCAAAATAAATTTCTCCTGGAACTGCATCGAACACACGTGGGCATAGTAAAAATGAAGCAGTTGGCCAGCCGGCACTGCTTCTGGAAAAACATCGACAAAGATATAGAAGCAATGGTAAAAAACTGCCAAGAATGCGCACTATCCCAGAAAAGTCCAGCTAAAGTCTCTCTTCATCAATGGGATGATCCCCAGCATAATTTTGAACGCGTGCATATTGATTATGCTGGGCCCTTTTTGAATCACCATTTTCTCGTTCTTGTTGATTCCAAGTCGAAGTGGGCCGAGATTCGCATCATCAAAGACGCCCCGACCACTGCAACTACAATAGAGCTGCTCTTGGACATTTTTTGCACTCATGGGTTCCCGGAAATCATGGTATCGGATAATGCGACAATTTTTCTTAGTGACGTTTTCAAAACTTTCTGCCTGAACAATGGTATTTTGCAAAAGTTCATAGCGCCAGGGCATCCTGCAACCAACGGTTTGGCTGAACGATATATACAAACCTTGAAATCAAAACTCAACTGTATGACCGAGCCAGGTACTATTCAACAAAAGGTCCGTGAAATATTATTCAGATACAGAGCCACCCCCCTCTCCAGAATGGCAAAACTCCAGCCGAATTGTATTTGAATCGGAACATTAGGTGCCAACTCGACGTTCTCAAGCCTCCTACTGCCAAAATCCAAAAACGAGTGCGATTCGACCTGCCACCATCACGACACTTCAAAATTGGAGACAGGGTACAAGCAAGATGCTATTCGAACAACAAGGATACTTGGAAAATTGGTTCGATCATCCAAAAATTTGTAGTGGCTACCGTCTCAAACGACACTAACCAGTTGAGAAAAACCAATGTCGATACCAGCCCCAACCATCAGCCACCCTTGCAACCTCTTCAAGCATCTTCAGATGCGGAATCACCTGAAATCAATCACCACCACGAAAAATTAGCGCCCCTGCTCCTACCAGCCAATCCTGGATCGGACGTGATTCCTGATGCCGAAACTGAAGCTCCAGAAACTGGACAATCTCCAACAGTGGAATCCGCCTGGCGATCTGCTCGAACTCACCGTCCTCCAGAAAGTTTTCGAGACTATGCTATGTGATTCAAACAGTTGTTACAACCCTGGATCTTTTTTAATTTTCAATTGTGAATTCAATTAATTGTGGGGGGAGACTATTATGTATTAATCCGTCAAACCCTTGTAATAACCACCACTAGAGGCGCTGCCATAAATAAGCAGTGATATGTTATAATTGTCAAAGGGTAAAATTGTTAACCTCGAAAAAATGTACACAATATACAGATCGAAACGGAAGAAATAAAAAGATACACAACACATATCAATAGAAAATTTTATCGCAAATAACTTCCAAGAAACTTATTGGTTTTTTTTTGGGAATATTTTTTTCTGAGACTTTTTATTTATTTATTTTTTTGTTTTGTTTGTTACTAATATTATTTAACTAAATATTACTTAATACCTAAATCTAACTATAAATGTTTTTATTTTAATTTTATTCTTACTTCTATTTCATCTCGTATGGTTTTCTTTTAACTTAAAAATATGGGTACATATAAAAAACGTAACCAAAACAATTAATGTATTCATTTATTTAGGTATAAATTTTTTGTTTGTTTAATGTCGCCTCCACATCGGAATACGTAACACAGTTAAAAAAAAACATAAGTAATGGCGTTATGAACGGAAGCGGACAGCACGAAGAACAGAATCGGACGACAGCACCATGTGTACTGAACTCGATATTATCGACGAAGATGAAAGAGTAAGAGCGCTGCGTGAAGCCAAAAACCTACAGGAAAACGGATCAGGGAAAAAGGCTGAATGGGCTCCGTATACACGATAATAGGGGATTTTTGTGAAACTTCAGCTTGAATGGATCGCAGGCTTAAGGAAGGTGTATATCTCTGATGGGTGTAAATGTCTGGTAGAGGGAAAGCGAATTCATGCATTTTGAAGATGAGTTCTTCATTACTGACTTTGTCAAAGGCTTTCGTTACGTTTAACTTAACTAGACCCGTTCACTACCTGTCCGTTTCTAATGTTCTGGGTAACCCTTACCCTTAGTAAGATTTTCGTTGAATTTGCTTCTCCGAATCTATATTGCTCGTCTGGGAAAATACGTGCTTTGACTATCACTTCCTTCAACCTAGTCATTAATGTCTTTTCAGTTTTTTTTAGAGATTGACGAGAGAAGACTTGTTGATCTTCCATTTTGAGGAAAGGCAGGTTTTTCCGGGTTATTATTATGAAAGCCGATTTCATGCCATTGGAAACATCCAGAAACCAAAATTTGTGCTGATTGTGTCTGTTAGGATATTTAAGATGTTGTCTGGGGGCCACTTCAGCATCACATATTAGTGTTCCCTTATGTGTTCACATATTAGTGTTGTCTTTCCTTTTTGTGTGTCAAGTGGTGATATCACCTCTACCACTAGTGGCACATTATTCAAGGGCTCTTTAAATTTATTTAAAATTACGTCCTCTTCATCAAGACCCTCATCCCAAAAGGTATTTTCTCGAATTTGAAGCTCCAGTGTATCTACGAAGGCTTCTGCTTTGCCGGATTTGTCAAATTTTGTACTATTTGGACAATGTATTGGTGGTACAACTACCTTATTCCATTTGAGAAAGCATTTTACAATCCCCATTTTTGAAGGAATACCTTTACTTCGTAGCCTAGGACCACCCGTGCTCCAGGCTCTTCACCGATATTGATTCCTCTTTCTTATCATGATTCTAATGTCAAGCGGGAGTTCATAGGAATTGTTTTCCTTTGACGGAGTTGTGTCTGTATTGTCCTCTCTTGCCTGCTTCATTAGGTTTGTTGCTTTTGATTTTTTGATTTGATTTGTTCGCGTCATCGGCTGTGTCTGCTTCTTGGGTGAAACTTGAATTACCCACATGGTCGTGGAAAGCTTGCCAGTGCTTTCTACTTTTCATAAGTTCATCTATATGGACGTCCTTTATTACGAAGTGCACTGGTTGCTGATTTTAGTAGATAATAATTTGAAAGACAATAATTTGTGTATTTTCATTAATTCCCGGGAAATTCCAAAATCAAGATTATTTCGACGTATCTGAGCAAAATGCCTTGGTCAGTCGGTAGGGGCAGGATTGTGTTCTTGCTTGTGATGAATCTGTTTAGCTCAGTCACAGCTTGATAACTTCTCATCTAATGCCTATGATGGAAATTGAATTCTTCAATAACCAAAAGCAGCCCTTCTATTTCAAATAAGGCGTGTCTTACCTGAAATTTTTGTTGCTTGGTGAATTGCAGACCGAAAAAACCACAAAGTCAAACGAATTTGTCTGCACTTTGACGGCAGGCACTTCGATTGTGTTCAGTTCTGGTGTAAGAATCAGATGGTGGCTCACATTTCTCTTCACGAGAGTGGCCGTTCCTCTTCCCCTAATTGGCAATCAATTTGTTCTGTGTACATTACAGTTGGGGAAGTGGAGACGTGTTCTGAGCTTTAAAAAAGTGTCCTGGATGGAGATTATTCCAAATATTTTGGCGAGAATAAATTGTCTAAGCCGCCAGTTCGTTGAAGCAAGGAGTTAGAATTTTATGTGAGTATAGAGTTGTGACCCAACTGATTCATTTGTGTTGAAGTGTGGTGAATTATGCTGCAAACATGCCCTAGATCATTTTTGCCATCTTGAAACTGTGATTGCATGCTGGCAAAATTTGTGATTTTGTATTTATTTTTGTTTGTTTGCCTACAGACATTTCTCATGGCTGGAGGTGTAAATGTTTGTGTGTGATTTTGTGTTTGTTTTTGTTTACGGAGCGTTGAGGGTCTTTGCTGTTGTTTGCGTTGGCTCTGCTTTGAGGAGTGATCTGTGAAAATGTGTTCTTCATGCTTTCGAGGATTTTTGATCAGCTTGCAAAGCTTGAGCATGTTCTTCGCCGCGGTTACCGAATTTTGGCTTTTCAATTCTTTGTTTACATTGCGTGAAGTAATATAACTCGTCACATTTCACACAGCCAGTCTGACCATGAAAACTGCCCAAAGATTGTCCAAATTGTTGACAATTGCGGCATATTGGCTGTATGTTAAGTGGTTTGATAGCTTCCACTATGCAGACAAGATGGTATACAGCTGTTATGTTTAAAAAAAAAACTGTATACTCTTTTGGCAGGAACCTTGATGAGTTCGGACGGCCCGGTTTGGGTCTTGACCCAGAATTCTTCTAAAGGATGGAAGCCTTGTGGCTTTAAATCTTTTTTTATGTCCATCTTTTTATTATCACGGCTTGAACTAGCCCGTGGGGTTCTGAGCGGGGTGAGTTCAAGCCGGTGGAGGCCATGAATGATAATGTTGAGGGTTCTGTCCTCTAGGAGGCAATAAGTGTGATATTGCCAGTCAATAGTTCAGTTCAGTCAATTTCTCAGTCAATATTTTCGTGATTTGTCCGTGGTCGTGTAATGTTTTAGGGATTATTTGAATACAAGATAATCCCTTTCGGAATTCAAATTTCGGATTGATCAAACGGAACAAAATCCCTTGATTTTGTTCCGTTTGATCAATCTGTTTAGTATTTTCCGTCTGGCGCAGGATATTCGGTACTGTGCGGTGTTCGGCATACGTAAAAGTGTTCCGACCGTGTTTGGAGATGACTTCGAGGTAGATGAGGTGTTTTGAGGAAGAGTTTTTGGTTTGTTATCAGCTATGAAAGTATTGCCACGGGTAGCTGCTGAAGCAGGCTGAAATATTGGAGGAGGACGAGTATTTTGCAATCTTCCGTTCCTGTTTTTGTTTATTTTATTTCCCTTATTTGCTTTTTTGTTTTCTAATTCTGCGATCTTCCACTTAAAACAGGTATTTTTCAGCGCTGGTTATTCTCTCCTTTGCATGAGCCTGCTCTATTAACTACAAGAGGTATTCGTATCGCATGATAAGTGATGGCTCCGAGGGTGGCTATTAGCGCTTACACTATGTTGAAGGCAGTGAAACAACGATGGCCGTGTACATATGCTCTTTGGAATTAATTCTTATCCAATGTAATAGATTTTGATAAATTCAAAGCCGGTATAATTTTCATAACTCAACTTTTATATAAAAATAAACTGAAAGTAAAATTTAAGTAGTAGCAAATGTAATAAGATCTGATTTCCGTGTTGTATAGATGAGATAGCACGAGTTAGCATGACAATGCTCTGGACCACTCTGAAATTTATTTATAATTTAGTATAGTCCATTTGACTGGAAAATATATTTGCGATGCACTGAATACTTACTTTTATCATAACGTTTACATGCGAAATTTCGAAATTTGCATTCACTTTCGAATGTTTTAACTTTTTTGCCATTGGTTGCACACACAGGAGTTTTCTGGCATGAGTTGCACCGAACAGGACAAATCTTTTTCGCACACGTTTCTAGTTTAACACCTTTCCATCCTTAAATTACAATTGAAAGTTGTCAATTTAAACGAAAAGTTTTTCTTTAAACTCACTTTGTCCTGAGACACAATTGAACGCCAGCAAGGCACAATTGGTTGGAAATAATACGAGGCGGCCCTTCCGCCGAGCACATACAGGACTACCAATTGGGGCGCATCTTATCGTGGGGCAGGTTACTGTATCTAAATCAATTGTATCTACATCATACACAAATGTTTGTTGAAGAGAAAGAGTTTCGTTCTCAGCAGCGTAACATGTCCCTATACGAACAAAGATGTATTTTACTTCAATGACTCTGTTTCTGTTTTTTATTGTAATTGTTTAAACAATCGTAAAAGTGTGTAACCAAAGCTTACCAAAGAAAAACACTAAACACAAACCAACTGCAGCGATCATATCGTTTACTGTTCACGTTTTACATATGCAACTTACTCAAATTACGTTATTTATAATAATAAATACTGACCGAGAAAGTCTGCCGTTTATTTGTTCAAGCTTTTTTGCTGGATTTAAATATTTGTTAATGAATCTTTAAATATCTGGCAAGGCTTCGTATTGTTAACAATAAGCCTAAAATTTTGCTTTCTACCAACTGAGCAAATGATGTGAATTCGAAATATTTGCTCCAGCTTAATTTAATTTTTTAAAGATACGGCGAATGTGTCTTTTAACATATGAATAATTGTTCTTTAGTGAAAAATATTTGGCGAAATCCAATAAAAAATCGATGAAAATTAAAATAATAATCAATTCTAGATAGGTGAGTTGTGTAAATTCTTCTATCCAAGTAGGTTAGCGTCCGTGAAGAGAATAATTGTAGACAAATTCAAACTGTGTTCCAATTTTTTCGAAATTCAATATGTGTTAATATTTGGGTCTTATATTGTTTAATATAATTCATGTTATGTTAAAAATGATAGTTTTTCTATTTCAAATGTTATTATATGCATTGATTGAAACATTATTTAAATCAGTACTGTTTGTGTTGTCTGGTTTCATGGGTTTTTATTAAACTATTACCTTCGAATCTTATGCAAAATACGAACAATTGCTACTCAACTTTATTATATTATAGTCTGATGCAACAATGTTAATAAGAAGACGTTTCATAAATAAAGCATAGACCTTCAGGCAAACCATATCTTCTAGGCTTCCTTACGCGAATTGCTTGCAGAATTATGAACTATTCACCTGAAACCTGGTAATAACCCCAGGAATGTTTGGTTACCAAAGGCTGATCACCATGTTAACAGAGTCGAACATATACACACGTCAAATATAAACAATATTGGGTACGGGTAGGACATATGAATAAGTCTTTGAAATGTATTTTGTACCCTGGAACGGGTGGAAAGTAGATTTTCGAATATGAAAGGTAATAGGCGATGAGTTTATCGCCATATTCATCGAGTTCGATCTGACAATAATTTTGGCTATGATCGGAACCGATCATCACTGAGATGATGAAGAACTTGGTCCTAGCAACAAAATTGTTTCTGAATAATGGCTACCTCAAACGCAGTAAGACCACCATTTCTGAAGTTCGTTTGGATGTTGCCGCAGGCCAAAATTAATTCTGTGTTGCTTGGGTCCGCCGGGCCTTGCTTGATTGGTTTCGAGGACCCGTTTTGGCTGTATACAGCCATCTTCTCATCTATACAGCCATGCAATAATGTTGAAAAGAGAACGAGCTGAAGCTGTATACAGCCGAAACGCGTCCTCGAAACCAATCAAGCAACACAGCACCACCATTTCTCTTCATTGCACATACTGGAAAAATCTTCGATATTCCTCCAAGAAAAGCACCTTTGGTCATGGCATGAAAACTGTATAAATGAGGAATTTATCAAACCAATTACAGTGCAAATTAATTTCCATGCCACCCAATTTTTTTATAATGATCCTGATTTGAAACGACGTTAGAGAATTCGAAAATGGAAAGACGCACATAAAGCTCAAATGAAAATCTTTTTTGGGGCCCATTAGTTTTCAAGAAATAGTTAGGAAACCGGCTATGGAACTTTTTTTTACAGAAGAATAAGAATTGAAACACGATGTTAATATATCTAATAGAAAAAAATATAAAATTGATACAGTCACCGCTAATTCGTCAGAAAAGTTAAAATAAAAGTTAAAAGTTTTGATGTATATGAACAAGAAATAAAATAAACTAAACTATTGTACAATTTAAACCATGCAACAAAGCCAGCAAGCGTCCCGAAGGAAGACATAATCGTGGTGATGGAACAATAAGCAAATTGCCGGAAGCACATGAACCATGAGCGAGAAAGGAGGAAGCCTAATAAATAATGGGTGCCCAAATACCCGCTACGAACTCGAATACAGCCATAGCTATTGAATTAAAGAAAAAACCGATTTACTACACACAAGTGGATAAAATAGTTAGGATTAGTTGTCATAATGGACAAATGGATATGACAAAGACAAATATGATGAGGCATGAAGCCAAGAAGACACCTGCTGAATGGCGTAATTCCACCATAGACGGGGTTGAAACAATTTGTCAACCACTACCCCCAAGCTCTGAAACAAGTTTCAGTCCAAGGTCCAAATTCAGGTCAAGCATTCTGGATTCCCGAACACAATTGGTGAATGCTCACCGTACTCTCCAGGCTTCGAAACCACATCCACCACGTTTCAGCCAAGGATATGCTGCTCATCATGCGGGGGGCTGATAGTAACATGTAATAGGCGTCCTCCCAAACCGTAGTTCAAATAAACTTCTGATCATGTGGCGCTTTTCTACGGTCCGAGAAAAACTCTCGGGTACGTCCGGACGTTACTCCCCAAAGACTGAATGGAATAAGCCGAAGCCTAGATCATCAGCCCCCCTGCGTCACCCGGAGTCTTATAGCACATGTCTATAGGGTTCGGCTAACATCTGTCACAACATTCTGGCAATAGAAAATTCACATATTATTCGACAATTTCAAATTCACGTTTTAGCAGGTGTAAAAGTGAACAGAACACTCAGTTCGTCAAATTCAGTTTCGATAGTCGTCTGTCAGTTTGCAACAATACACAACAGAATGCGACTGTTTAAATAATTTTATAATTAAAGTAAGTAAGTAAACGTAAAAGTAAGTAAGTAAATAATTTTACTTACATTATTCACTTACTCATCTGTCTACATTCAGTTCGTCAATTTTCCAGTCCACTTTTATCTTCTTCAAGTCAAGTCTAGCCGTCAGGTCATTCAAATCATTTTCGCAGCTATCATTCATCGGTTCGGCTTTACTCGACTTTCCCTCAGTACGCCCCAGGTGCTCAACCATCTAGAACCCCTTTTGGCGACGTCATCAGTACGCGTCTCAGTCCGTCCTCACCTCAGCGGTATAAACTACTTCGATTCATCTTTCGTCCGTCATGTTCTTTATGTCTAGTGAATCAGTCCAATAGTTCTTCAGTTTGCCGTGCAGTGGTCAGATTACACCCGCTTCCCCTTGGTACACCCCATTTGGCAAAGGTGACGTCTTCGGTACTTGCTCCTTTTAATCCTTCCCTACTACCATCCACCACTCTCGCTTCGCTCCGCATTACATCTCGTCCCACCACTTGCCGATTTCTCCTTCGATAAATCTTGTTCATCAATTTTCAATTGTTCATCAAAAATTAAGACATATAAATCGCCCACCAGTTCGCCACTTTGACCTTTCGCTCGTGAGTACGAACCATACGCAAAAAACAACCAAAATTTCACTTCAATCAAACGCCATATTCTCTTTCGCGACAATTATACCACCTATCCCGAGATAACTTTCGCACTGCACAAGAGTCCTTAGCGAAAGTTTGCTTTTCATTCTGAAAAACTTGCGATAATCTGATCATATCATTGATTTCCTCGAAACTATGCGCACACAGCCACATAAACTGCCTACTCTTGAACTGCCATACAAATATTCGCCATGAGTCGGCCTTCTTATGACTATGGAGAGTGTGGGAGAGGACCGGAGATTTTCGGTATGTATCGTATGCGGAAAAATGTATTCTGTAGCATTGGTATTTGTACCAAACGACTTGAGAGGACGATCAAAAACTGCGCGTCACTAGCCGGTGAACTGTCGAAAGTGAGAGTAATGAACCCAATCCTGCCAAGCATCAAACATTTGCCCAGTATTCACAAGACGGGAAATTATATGCGAGAAATCATATCAGCTGTAAACGCTCCAACACAAAAACTAACAAGATTGCTAGTCGAACAATATAATAACAACTGGTGGAAACTAACTGCACAAAAAACAACAACAAAGAATTCACGGGTAAGTTTTTGGCAGACGGCCCACCGGCAAAAGACGAAGTATGGTTGAATTTGACATTAAAGCCGTCTTTCCCAACATACCAGGGATGGAAATAATGGGACACGCACAGGACCCACAGGAGTGGTTACTCAAACAGGAAAAATATATGGCATTGGAGATGGAAACGAGACAATATCACCAGTTGTCCAAACTATGTATGGCAGAAAGCTTTTTTAACTTAAAAAAGAAGCATTTTTATTAAATTGACAAGATCGCCTCATTAATATTAATTTTGTATTTCATTGAAATGATGTATTTCGACGGGGATGGATTTATTTTTTTGTATTCGTCTCGTCCTTCGATTCGTCCACAGGTGCATTTCGGCGGACCGCTGTAACACAAAACGAAAAGTCGAAGGAAGAAACGGATACGACTAAATGTTCCGAATACAAAACAAAAAATATTTTTTAACATTTTTAGCATAAAATTTATATTAAGATCAATTACCTTACCCGCTTTTATTGGAAAGTTGGGAGGGCTAAATCAAAATATTTGTAAATAATTATAAAAGATTATGGTATTTATTTAATTAATAATCTTCTCTGAACACTGAACGGAGGAAACTCAAACGAGAGGTCCAATTTCCCACTACTCAAACCAATAATAGGGGCTGAATCTCGCCAATAACGGCGCCAATTATGTCTTCAGAGTGGTCAAGCGTCGCGGGCTTGTCGGCGTAGACAAGAGATTTGACGTACTCTAACAAGAAATAGCTCAGCGGTGATCTGGCGAGGAGACCTTGTAGGCCAGTCCACGGGTCCAAAACGAGAAATTATGTGCTCAATAATTGCTTCTTTTAATAAGTTGATGTTTAGACAACCGGCTTTGGTTGCTTATCACTTCAAATGCAGCGGTTTTGTTATTTGACCAACTTATTATCCATCAGCTGACAGAAATGACCACACTTCATGACAGCTTGTGGCGTACTTATAACGAGATTATGAAAAGCGCAAAATATTGCAATTAAAGGGCAAATTCGAGCATTAGCCAATAAATTGGGCTGTTTAAAATGAAAGGAAACTAAAGGAAAGCCTATGTTAAAATTTTACACTTAATTCAAAAAGCCGGGCCAGATGGACCATCATCCAGTAAATATTGCTAGAGACACATAAAAACAAATGGATTTTTTTATCGATAAATCAGGACATATAACTACAATAAACTTTGATTTTCAAACGGATATTGGAACTCTCCATTAATAGATAATATTGGAATTCATCACAACGTAAACATTAACTTTAAAATTTTAGACTTGTCTCTCTTTACAGTACATTATAAAAATCCAAATTGACCCCTTGCTTAAAGGAGGTATACTGGAACTGAAACAACCCCAAAGTTGTTTATTTATTATCCTTTATGTAACCAAAAACATATCTCCTAGTTTCACATTTTAAAATAAACAATTTTGCAACTTTTTTTGCTTCTACCTTGTCCAAACTTCTTTGTGAACGTAAGAAACAGCAACATGATTCAACCTTTTTTGAGTCATGGTTGATCTTAGGTAGGTTTAGGTTTTCGCAGAGCACTCAAAATTCACTTTGCTTCACAACTTGAAGCTGGACATACAAGCATTAGTCTCACCAGAACTTCAACATTGGAGAAAAGCTCCCTGACTCTTTTGCCATAGAGGTCAACACGACCTTCGCGTCTTTTAAATTCTTTGATTTGTTTCTTAGGTGGAAAAGCTCAAGTTCTGACTTCAATATTTGACGGTTGATTTTCGGATATGGCACTAGCACATTGACATCATAACCTTCTCTTTTTCGCAGGACTTTCTCGAGCTGAATTTGTTTTTTCATACCAGCCTGTTCAAGTATACGAGTTTTGAGACCATGCACAGCCATGTCAATGAATTCAAAATATTCCCGCCTGAAGTGTTCTTATGTTGAAGTAAACTCGTAGCCATCAGCATTTCCCTCAGATGTCATTTCAGGCACTTTTTTTCGTCTTGGGAGTATAAACTCTTCAAGGTTCAGCTTAGCTATGTACTTGGTACACTCTTTGTACATAGAAGAAAACTTCTGGTTGGTTCTGAGGTTTTGCAGGCCATCAACAATGAGTTTAACAGATTCACATAACTCAGCCGCTGTTTTCTTCTCGCCTTGAAAACTTTTGTTGAGTATTTGCAAAAGTTCAACAACTTTTCTACCCATAATGAGGCCTAAGTATGTGGTCCATTTTCAAACACACTCAACAAACCATGGATACTTGTGTAAAATTTCATTGATTTGTCCTTTCCGGTATATCCGTCTTGTGGGACACAGAGGTTTTATTTTTGCAGTGTTACTGATTGGACCTTGAGCTACATCTTCAACTATATGTTTGTATTCATCTTTAGCTTTTGTGTTCGAAAACAATAGTCCAAGTTGATGAGCCCAATCCATTGCGTTTTTGACAGTTCTTGAAGTCTCACAGCTTGCTTTCATTACCAGATTTACACAGTGAGCACAACAATGAATGTATTTGAATTTATGTATGAATTCAGCAAGTGGTTGTTTGTTTATTACTACCGACTGAGTCACCTTATGGATACCATTCATGTTACCAGCTCCATCGTAAGATTGCTCACGAAGATTGGATAAAGGGAGCTGCAAGCTAAGCAACATGTCAAAAATAGGAGCTGCTATATCTGCTATACATGTATTTGCCGATTCATAAAACTCCAAAAAAACTTTCGTAAGGTTGCAGATCATCATCAACCATCCTGACACAAACACTGACCTGTTCATTGCCAGCAATATCTCGCGTCCTATCACAAATGACAGAGTACATCAAAGGGTTGCTTAACTAATTGCTCTGAACTATACTGGGCACGATTAAGCTTCCAAATATCTGTATGATTTCGTATTGTATGGTAGGGTGTGTTTTTGTGTGTGTGTTTTGTGACCTCTTACTGTCAGACCTTGCCGAACAAGATACTTTACACTGATTATTATAGTCATCAGAGATCCTAAAGCAAGTTCTTGTTGTTCGAGTTTAACATGTGACAGTTGTGACTCAATAGGTGCTTGTAACTGAGAGTAGCTTAAAACATATTGGGAATGAGCATCATTCGTTTGGTGGTTTCCAAACATTTCAATAGCTTTTTTTCCAGTTGTTGAACCTTTTTTCACTAAACGCCTTATCTGCTTTGGAAACCAGCGTTTTGCCTGGACACAATTGAGCATATCTTTTACAGTAAAAATAGCTTACCCCTTCTGCTCCAGCTACATGTAATCAAGGAAATTTCTCGTACCAACTGGTCTGGAATTTCAGCACTCTACCTGGAAGTTATTGCACCGGAAAATCCCCTGGTCGAATCTGAGGCTGATGAGGAGAACTGTGACGAACAGAGCAGTCCACTGATGCCGCTATGTCTTGGTCGTTTCTTCCGTCTTGCTGTTCTTCAGTTGATGGAGAGCAAACCGATGATGATACAGCTTCAGAACTCTGTGGTGATAATATTTGCTTTTTTTCAAGTTTAATAGGCTCTTCATCAATTTCTTTATCTAACACAAAGTTACATTTTTAATATGAATTCTGAACTACATACTCTAGTTCTAGTAGCATCGGGACCTCGACTAGAACAAAATTTTGGAGTCTGAATGTAAATTTCATAGCCTCGACTCCCTCCGAGTGACCAATCTATTGTTGTTGACGAACTATTGCAAAAATAAGTGAACAAATGCGGTTATTCTGTCGATATATAATGGAAATGACTACAAATTGGTACATATCCGTTTTTTTACCCATTATACACATGGATACAGTAGTTGCGTTTCTTCACTAAATTTTGCAATAATTTGTCTGTGACAATGGATTGACCACTCGGAGGGAGTCTGGGCTATGAGGTTCGTGTTTAGCATTCTCAAAAACATATATAAACCCATTTTTAACCCTTTCTATGATATATTGATAGAGTTATTGCATTTGTTCACTTACTTTTGCAATAATTTGTTAATAACAACAGATTAGTCGAGGTCCCGGTGCTACTGAACTAACCTATATTTTTGTTATATTTTTAGTTGTATGCATGGTCAAAAATCAAATGATCAAAAATCAAATATTAATTGATCGTTGTAACAAATGTTTACATTACGATTACATAAACCAGAAAATGTAAAATAACATAAAATTACAACTTGTCATTGAGGGGAGGGGAAAATTTGATTCTTTGAAATAACTATCTACAAATTCTTTTTATCTTTAAGCTTTACTTACCATTGTCATTTTTTTGTTTTTCAAAAAATGATAACAAATTTTGTTGTGTTTCTGCTCGCTTCATTTTGTCAAGAAATAGTTTACTGTACTTCATATAGCATATAGCGCTAGCAACGCCCAACTAAAAAACAGCAAAGTTGCCAACTGAACACACACGAGAAGACCAAGTCATAGCGTAAACACAAACAGCGCTCACACTCCGAACAAACGACCGATCTAACGGTATTTGAAAAATTCTGGAGAATTGCATTGGTGTTCGTAAAAATGTTTATTTTTCTCTATTTTGTCTATTTGTTTACATTGTACTTGTAAACAAAACGAGCAAAAAATTAATATTTTTACTAACACTCATACAATTCTGCAAAATCCGTTAGATTGGTCGATGGTCGGAGTGTTATCGCTGTTTGTTCTTACGCTATGACCAAGTGATGTGGCACCTGGCACTGGCTGGTGCCATTAGAGCACCTGCGAGTTGTGGAGTGGCGAGAAGAGGGGGCTGTGCGGCGCGCCGAGCCAAGCGAGCACCGTTCTTGCTGGCAGCGATCGATCGGGCGGGCATGCCGCGCCTTCTGTTTTATTTATGCACTTTCAGGGGACAAAACTGACTTTTCAAAATTTTGGGACGACGCGTTCCCCATGTCCCCTATGGCGGCGACACTCGTGAAGTAAACCATTGTTTGTTAGAAAGCAATATGGGAGTATACAATCAATAGAATTACCACAAATTTATGATTCACGTTAACACGTGTTTGCTTGCTTGGTGTCAGGTGTTTTATTTTATTAGTTTTGATTTCATTTGAATTTAGGCGAAGCAAGTCATTTGTTGTCGAGTGAAATATTGGAAAATATTGTTGGAAATATGCGTGCTGTGAAACGTTAGCTGAAAACTTTTTGTCTCTCTGAAAAATTGGAAGTGCTCGAAGCTGTAAAGAGCTGTCAAAAGAAGAAAGATGTTGCCGAACAATTTGACCAGGCAATGAGTACTTTGTCAACAATTATAAAAAATGAATCAGACATCATGAGAGGAATACAAAACGGTCAAAGTTTTTCCTGCAAAAGACGTTGAATTGCAGAATTTCCAGGCTTGGAAGAATGCTTACTTTAATAGCAGTGTCGGAGTCAAAATAACAGTGTTAGTGGACCACTGTTACAAGAAATATACTCTAAATAATTGGGACTCGCTCATTTCAGGGCTAGTAGTGGATGGCTAGAAAAGTTCAAAAGAAAACATGAACTCGTTTTTAAAAAAATTTGTGGGGCAAGTCGAAGTGTCGACATTGAAACCTGTAACAAATGGAAAAGTGAATTGCAAGATTTGTTACATGGTTACAACCTGACAATATTTTTAATGCTGACGAAACGGGACGGTTTTTTGAATGTCTTCCTGATAAGGCTCTAACTTTTAAAAATGATAAATGCCACAGCAAGGAACGTTTGACTATTCTGCTAGCAGCAAACATGTCAGGCACAGAAAAACTATCAACATTGGTCATCGGCAAATCTCAAAAACCTCGCTGTTTTTAATGATGTAAATCACTACCTTTGCAATATGAAGCAAATACAAAAGCATGGAAGACTTCTGCAATTTTCAAAGACTGACTCATAAATATTGATAAGAAAATGGCCAAAGAAAAACGAAAAATCTTCTTATTCATTGATAATTGTACAGCCCATTATGATATTTCACAAATGTAAGCTGTTAAAATCCAATATCTACAATACATCAAAATTACAGCCTATGGATCAAGGTATCATTAAAAACTTCAAATCAATATATCGAAAAGAAGTTGTTAGAAACGTGTTGGATAATATAGAAAAAAAAAGAATTCTACTAAAGATGTATTGCACGCCATAAGATTCGCTGATAAAGCTTGGCGAAATATAACTGCGACTACTATAAAAAACTGTTATGTGCACTGTGGTTTTACATCGTCGTCAACAGAAGAAGCTGAAACCGGAGATATTTCATCTCCTGCAGAATGGAATACAGTAGTGTCTGAATCAGGAATATCTTTTGAGGACTTTGTTACGTGCGATTATCGAGTAATGACTGCTGGGACATTATCTGATGACGAAATTATCGATTCAGTAGCTCAGAAAATCGATACTAATGATTTAGATGACATAGAAGACCCGAATAATATTAAATGCGCTCCATGGGTTACCAAAAAAAAAATTTACTGATTTTTTTTAATGCCATATTTTTGTATTTTAAGGATGTTTTGAAAAAATGTTGATTTATAATAAATAAAAATATTTTTGTCACCTCTCTAACTCATGTTGAAAACTCTATAACTCGAATTTTTTCGCGTCTCCCTTGATGTTCGACTTAAAGAGGTTCTACTGTATATTCATACACTTTCTCCTCCTTCATGCGTCAAACAGGCTTATTGTTTGTCCGAAAAATTGTTAATTAAACTGAAAATGTGTTCGAGATATGGTAAGGACACTTATGATAAACTTAATCAGTTTCTCTATAACAAAAAAAAAAAATTAACTTGCAATGTTCATAATTTACTAAATTTAGCAATTTGCTGTTAAAAATATAGAAACGTGGTCAATTTTTCAGCTTATAAATTTGAAAATTTTTTGACAGCCGTTGAAAAAACCTGTTCGGCGATTGATAAAAATACTAGAACAACTTAACTAAATTCTAGAGGTAAGGCAAATTTGAAAAAAAAGTATTGAATGAAACAAAAGTAATGAAAAACATCACGAAATTCAAAAAATATAATTTGCCACTCTGTTAAATTACAATTTTGATTTATTTATTCCAAGTTCAATTGGGCCAACCAACTTTTGCTGTATAAAACCGTTGAATCCCTTTAAAATTTGTAGGATTGGTATAGAAAGCAATGATGTAGAGTTTGTCACTGGAGTAAAATTTCTCCTAGTGGGTAATTTGTTCACGGAATCCTTCCTACCCTCGCAAGCTATAGGAGTAAGCAATATGGCAACAAGGAAGAAAAATTGGAACTGGCCAGAAAATATGTAAAGTCAGTTTGCCAATTAAAAATGGATTTGTATGCATTCCAGTTTTATACCTTTGCACTTCTTAACGCGAATATTTCAGAAAAGTTGCACAAAACTCATTATCTTCTTACTTTTGCTCTTTTGAAAATGATTCTATCAACGGGGAGAAAATTTGGAGATATTAATTCCGATCTTAGTTGTGTAGAGTTTCTCTCACAATAGAGACTTTATGGGCGCTTCCATATTGGCTTTCTTGCACTGAAAGAGGGTAACTACTACAAGCAAAGGTAGATCTGTTATTAACCCGGCGTGTGTATACTCAATTTTTAAGGGCACGGTGTGTACACTGGCCCATTGAGGGAACAGTCGGGTTTACAAGGTTTTCTCGACTTTAGAAAAATCTGCAAAAATTCTGAGATACTTATTGGAGTATCTACTATGTGGCCCAGTAGTTGCTAAAGTCAGGAATTTAAAACTGTTATTTTTAAAAATGAAGAATGTTGAAAAATGTTGAAAAAATTGGATTTTTTAAAAAAAATCGTAATTCTGCAATAAACAAATTTAAAAAAAACGGTTTCTGGGTTTTGTAGTTGAAATTACAAGCTTTCAAATGCATGTGGTCTCATTCGCGTGGATTGTGAAAAGTTGTATTATTTGAGCACCTGAAAGTGATTTGATTTATGCTTGTTTTAATGAACGAACAGGCAATTCTTTGACACAGACAGATTTTTTATTTCAAAATACAAATAAAATAATACGTTAATGTTATTTAATAAAAAAAAACTTAATTATTGTGCACAATTTTGGTAAAAATGTTTACGCTGGTCCTCGCAAACCGGCGTTTCACACGAGACACAACAGTATAGAGTTTTTTTATTCTCTTTCCAGCTGCAAAAAGAACATCGTTTTCGTTTTTCTAGTTTTCCACTCATGAAGGGACGTTGTTCATTTATTCCTAGAATTTCGCAAATCAATTGCTTAATATTTCGCTGTAAGGTTGTTATTTCTAAACGAGCCTCTCTAAATGCGGTTTCAACAAGCTATGAACTAATTCTTTGGAAAAAGCGCGACGATACATGGTACGATTGGCTTCTATTTTATATAACTTATAAAATTGCGCTGTTTACGCTTGCCTGATCCAAGATTCCAAAAAAAGCGCATAGGCCATCGTTTGGCGATACGGCTTGTGGAATAATTTTTGCATAACTCATGAAATGTGTCCGTTCCCCCTTTCGTTTCATTATAAAATGCTACGATCTCTGGCTTGCCAGTTCTTTCATTCATTCGATTTTTTGATATAATAATACGGCACGGTATCTCCTGTGCCTGTCTCTACCCTCTCAATATAAAGTTCAGCATTCAAAATGAATGACGTTTGTGCGTCATTACACGTGGCAATTTTTATGCCATACTTACCTGGCTTATTTGCAATATATACTTTTGCTCCAAAATGGCCACGAAATCCTAATATCTGTTCGTCGATCGTACAATTGGAAAATGGCGAATAGTATTTCTTGCAATTTGCCATAAATACATCCCACAGATGTTTTATTGGGGCTAAGGCGTGCTTTTTTCTTCTTTCCTTTCGTGTGTTCTTATCATCGAATCGCATATTTTGGAGTAAATATTGAAATCGACGTTCTGACATCACAGTTCGGTACAAATTATAGCCAAACTCAGGGCTCCAGAGATCTTCTAAATTCACGTGATTATTTTTTCCATCCCAGGGAAATATAATAAACCTATAAAAGCTTTCAGCTCATCTATATTGATATGTTTGGCGAATGGAGGATTACTTTCGTTTCCTTCTTGTCGTCTATCAATTTCTTCATTAGTATGCTTCACAATCATTTCAAGCATCTCTTGATTGAATAGTAGGGCACAAGCTTCCAAAGGTGTTGTCACATTTTTCACTTCTTCCTTTGCTGACGGTAAATGGACTACAAGTGAATGGCGCCCCCTGGTCTCAGGTGCGTTCAGCGACCAATGGAAATTATTTTTGCCTTTGACAATTGATCTTGGACGGCTTGCTGTACTTGAAGTTCTATCAGTTTTACTGCCTTCTGACCCTTCACTGACTCGTCGTTTTCTTGGTTGGTTCACATCAAAATCAGAATCCTCGTCACAATCTTGTACTTCGGACACTTCACCATGTACTTCTTCTCCGTCAGCTTCACTCGTACTTCGTTCTTCATCGTAAAATACATTAGCACGACGGTCGCGTAAATTATACATAATTTCTGATGCATTTCTTTCACCCATCTTCAAAACCGTTTGAACGAGAATTGATAAACTGAAAATAAAAAGGAGTTTTGTTATTGAGATTGTGTAGTTTGTAAAAAGTAGCCGCAATAGCATAAAACCACATTAAACATTCATTTTAGTTACAAAAAAAAAAAAATAAGAATAACAACGTTCACTTGCCTTCAAGTTCAAGTTCCTTCAAATGCTGACGTGGCGTGTACACTGGGTCTTTTAGGGAACAAACGTGACTTTCACTAGCTGGCGTTTACAGGCAAACTGTCAGATACGGGCGTCCCTTAGGCCCTGCTACTACCTAGATTTTTCAGGGGGGGGGGGGGTCCCGGGATCCTGACCTCTATTCGTTAGAGAGAAATTTGAAGTACAAATTTTGACTGTTCCTTAAAAGATCCAGTATACACACGCCGGCTTAAGTACTGTTAAGTATTATTAAGTTTTACCTTACCAACCGAGTGCAAATAGAAGTCAACAATGATGGCCTGCATTGAAAACAAGCCAATTAGAAGCACAGAATGGTTTCATAAAAAACAAAACACACTAAAGAATTATTATGATGGTATATTTAATTTTATTAGGACCTTTTGGGACTGTTCAAAGCTCTAGTTTATTAGTAAGTCAATTCATGTAATGTTGTAAATGCCCATATGTCTGGTCACACAATTCAAAAATTACATGAAAAAAGATATCAGTTTCCGACCTTGTAAAAGTTTACACGTTTTATTTGTTGTTAATAATGATTGGCTCGAATACGTACGTATCGTCGTTCAAAAATTAATAATTGTGTAGTTTTCCGGGCAAATAATATTTGCCATTTAAAAAACAAAATTTCCAATAAATTTTTCACATGTTTAAATTATCTTTACATCAATTTATTCATTAATGTTATCTATTTTAGCATGATTCACTTTACGTGCGTGCTTACTATTTCTTTTGCCATGTCATTCCTCATGAAAAAAAAACCCAATTACGGATGAAAATGGTGTTTCCCAGAAAATAGACGGTTAAGAATTGCAATCTTAGATGCCGCAAAGAAATCATTTAGCAATTCTTATCAACAAGAGATTGATATGTATAAAAATTGCAGTTGTTGCTAGTGATGTTTATTTATGAGAAGTGCACTTCCCGGACGATATCCGCCAAGATGGTCCAATTCTGTTTCTTATTCTTTTTATCGGTTCTATCCTTGACAACCTCACATCCTGCTCAGAAGGAAAGCAGATGTATTAAACAGTGCTCGATAAACTCAAGACACGTGATTTGTGCAACAGATGGACACCATTATCAAATTTTCAGTGATAGGTGTTTATTGGAAAATCATATTTGCCAACATGGAAATCGTGAGTGTTATTGTGTTTCTGTAAGAGCTATGATAAATCAATCACTTAAATAATTCCATACAACTTTAGAATGGCGTGAGACAAACATCAGCTACTGCAGGTCACGACTCAATCAGCCTAACACCAGTTATAAGAAATGTGCAGACATATTTTGTCCTTTAATCTACTTGCCCATATGTGTCACGAATGGTGAAAATTTTGAATTATTGTCTAATGCATGTCACTTGAAAATTGTTAACTGTCTAAGGAATGAAGGTAAATTCAAACTTGATGCATAAATAATTAAAATTCTAAAAACTTAATAAGTATTGTGTCTATAACAGTTTGGTCTTTTGCGCATCCATCTAATTGCAACATGAAGAGCCAACTTAGAGGAAGCAAAAGTCCTAACTAGAGAATCTTATCACCAAAGGTATGCCAACAGTTGTCCTCCAAATATAGTAGTCAAGGACTGATCATCAATGACCGCGTTAAAATTTCATTACAATTTTACCGGACAGGTGGTTTCAAAAAACGAGTTGAATTGATTATTTATTAAAATTATTTATTAAAAAATAAATAATTCTGTTTCAAATGGTAAAATAAAAACATTTTATGTTTTTTTTATTTGTTTACTTGAAGAAAATTTCTTTGTTTTCTGTCTAAAAAAAATATACCAGATTCTTGCTGAATTTAAACCTTTTGATATCCAGACCCGTCGTGGAAAGAATTTTTATATGGCAAACTGTTAAAATAATTGTTTTACACCTGAAAAAGTAAGTTAAATGAAAAGTTTTTTAATTAATTTGAATGTATATACTTGTTTTCTTGTTTAACTGAGGTCCATTGTTTTTTTTGTAGCTGGGGTGAAGGCTGTTTACGCTGTAAATGTTGGACTTCGTGACGTGCAATGCTTCTGGACTACCCACTTAACATCTCCCCTGTCAACTTAAGAGCCTATCCTAGAACCGTTTGACACATTACTTTGGGCAAGGCCTCGAGTTCGCACGCTAGTGGCGCCTTAAAGGAAGGAAGTTTTCGACGCCTCCCAAAGTCCTACTATAGATTTTTTTTAGTGCCAACACTGCCCGAGCATATTGTGACACACAATTCCATTTGTCAACGGTTTCCAGCATTTCTCCGTCCATTTTTTCGAAGAGAGCGTCGTGTTTCACTGATATTTTGCAAGAGAAGAATATAATAGAAAATAATAGAAACACGCAGTAATGAGACTGTAATCTATTCATCTTGTCCAGGTAGCACATACTCGGTCATACTCCGAAGATGGAGCCTTGAATGGCACGTGACTTAAGTATCGTCTTTCGGCTACTTTCCTTCGAGTCGTAGAGTAAACTGCGATTCTTCAGATAATCCCTCAAAATTTGCACCAAATATACTGGTACTTGAAATTGGTTTTCAAGTACATCTTTTAACTGCATTTCGGACCTCTAGAGTAAGACGACCAGCAAGACGACCTACATCGTTGAAATGCTGTGTCCATCCTCACGTTTGACCGCGCATCACTTCTCCGATTGCAATACTGCCGTGGAGATAGGTCCCCGCGCGAATTAAATCAGCGAGTTATCGCCTGATAAGCCGTATCTTACATTGGGCGGTATGCAGCTGGCGATTCGGAATTTGCTTTCAATCTCGGTTCCTTCTAGTACTCTGGGGACACAATGTAATGGATAGGGAACGGAACACGCATAAATTCTCCATCTAATCTGCTTCGTATGAGTGAGGAAACCTTTGGGCGCAGAGCTGCCGCGTCTTTATTTTGTAACCCCCTTCCAATGGAACCCTGTTCATTTCGTCCCCCAGGTTTTGTCGGCGGCTGGGCTTGCTGCTGTTGATTTGACGGCGGTGACATTTTATAGCTAACTTGTAAGTTTCTGGTCGTGTAGTCGTACATGCCTCTTCCCAAGTTTCAGCTTATTGGGCCGTTCGGGGTAGTTTCCTTGTTTTTCAGCAATTTCAGGTGACCAGTAAACTTGCTATGCCAGGTTTTTCGCTGGATCATGGAAGACATGCAGGTGGACGTAGTAATTCTCATAGTTGAGTTCACTACATATTTTGGGGCAAATCAACAAACTTCTCAGTATCCGCTTTCTAAGTATTTTAGAGGAGGGGAGAAGGTTGAGAGCGTGATCTTCGGGAAACACCGTCATGGATATCTAGGGCTATGTAGTATTACTATTTCTCCATTATTATTAGTATTATTTCCATTATTAGTATTTCTCCGAGTATTCCTCCAGAACCTTTTGTATTAAGCACTCCCAAGCGAATATAAATTCAGGAATGGTTCCACCGCAGCCCTATCGATAGAAAGTAAGGGTGTGGCCTGTATTCAATGCAAAAAGCCCTGTTTTGACTGCTATGACTAGGAAATGGTTGCCTCGAGCATCTGCTCGAGGTGCTATTCGATTGATCTAGCATTGAAGTCATCTCCGATGAGCACATGGTCGTCTGAGTTCGAAACAGCGCCCTGCAAAGCATTGAGCATAAGGTGAAAGGATAACACTGATTCCTTCAAAGTTAAGTATACACAAAACAGTGTAGTTCCAGAACACCATCTATTCGTTCACTGACCCTGAATTTGGAGGTGAGCACTGTTCCGAATTTAGATGGTGGTTGCACCAAATTCGTGAGGACACCATGTTGATGAACTTCTAAAATGTTCGGGATCTTGGGCGATTATGCTTCGATGCAGACTGAGTTGAAGGATCCGACTCATTGAAGAAGCGCTTTAGCCTTGGTTAGAAGTCCTTGAAGGGCTCGGCACTTCCCTTTACCTCGGATGTGTTTCAATCGCGTGCTTCATTGTGAGCTTCTTCTGTGCACTCTTTTTTGTGCTCTGTTCCGCGTTTTAATTTCCGTCTTATATTTCCGAAACGTAATCGATGTCTCAAGTTTCGAGTGTGGACATAGGCTCGATTAAGGCTACTGTTGGATCGCGTGTTTATTATTTGCATTTAGTTTGAACATGACGAGAAGTTCACCTGGCCGAGTTGGCCCTAGAGCTTTGATTGCAGATTGGATGTCTTCCTGTTTTATAACTTCCTTGATTTCTCGTAAGACATCCGCATAGAATTTACTGCGAGTGGGTTTAAACAGCATCGCCTGCGCAATAGGTTTTAGACGCTTCTTCATCTTTGTGACTAGAGTTACATGAGATGATTCTTTGCATTTCATTTCCTGTAGAGGTTTATCGATCTTCAATCTTAACACCGCTTTTTAACTGCTTTCTTGGCAGCTTTAGATATTGCCGTCTGAAACTCTTCCTTCATTTCAATTAGATCGTTTGACCCTCTGTCCAAATCCTTGCTCCGATTATCCCGATCCCCTTTGATTAGGCTGTAGTCCAACCTTTTGCTGGCAGTAGAAATCAGGACAACTACTGCGCTGTCGAAGGAATTAGCCTGCTGCTCTTACTTTGCCTTCAGCCACCTGTGTCTATAGTGACATATATGGGTTAGGAGGTCTTCCAACACTATGGCTCCAACTTAAGGACTTTTTAATCTTGCTACCTTGATTCATAATATTCATTTCTGCATCGTAATGCATCTTTTCATAATCCTTTCCGCTTTATGGTATAGCTACTCTTCCTCTGCACGATCCAGGACAATCGAAATGTTCGGTGTCTGTCATACAGGGATTTCTTTATTTGTGTCCGGCGCTTTAACATAAAGACGTCAGGCAAATTCAAGATTTGACGAATCCTGTGCTATAAAAACAGTGAGTGTGTGCAAGTGTGATGGTCGGGGGATGTTTTTCCTACTTTGGAATTGGCCAAATATGGGACGGCGAACGCAGGAAAATATAAAAACGGTTGGAAAAGAGTTTGATTCCCTCAATGAATTCCCATCTTAAACACTGCGGAGTCATCATTTTTCATGATGATTCTGCTCTATACCATAGATCCAAATCGGTAAGTTAAATATTTATTTATTTAAAATATATATTAGCTGTAAGATACATTATCTTTTAGTCCCTTAAACCATTGTGTTTTGGATAAGTAAAGCAGTTTCGAAAAACATTAAACGAGGTCTCCACGCTACCACGGCCAGGCAATAGTCCTGATTAAGTCCCTATGGAACACTTGTGAATGATTAGGAAAAACAAATTAATATTACAAAGCCTAAGAATAAAGATGAGCTGAAACAGGAAATCAAAACGGTGTGGAATGAGGATATTAGTGACAAAATTATAAAAAAATTTGATGAAGGAAGTGCCAAAAAGAATCGCCTAATGGCGGGCTGATGGCGGTTCGACATAATACTTTCTAATTTAATATGTCAATCAATATATTTTTAATGTTTTAAATAAACATATACTTTACAAATATGTTTGGAAAACTTACGAAATTTCATTACTTTAGACAATCACGCTATTACGTGCATTGATTGGATGACTTAACTACCAACAGTATGAATAGAGTATAGTGAAAAATCGTTTAAATAATAAAGATTGGGAATCAAAATGAAAATTACTGCCTGCGTGTATTCATATAATATTGTTCACTTTGTATAAATATTTACGTAAATCATGTAATTTACTGGAAATCTTGTTATTTACGCGCTTGTTACCTCAAGCCAAAATACGTTATTTCATTAATTGGGATCAAAATTAGTATGTCTAGCCGTTGGCACTTGAGCGTTACACTTTGAATTTTCCAACGATATTCTCTATGGACACCGAACAAATTAATTCCAGAGTAAAATGTAACATAATTGCGTCAAACTCAGCGAAATCGAAAAATTGACTTGAAACGCGTTACCACATGTATAAGAAAAATCAAAGAAGTGATTGACAAGAAAATATTTATTTCCAACCCATACGACACGTTAACAAATTTAAATTGAAAGTCGAATACGCTTCTGGTGTTAACTGATCCAAATATATGTACATCAATTTAAGAGCCTTGATGGGATAGCTATCAATTTAATTGTTAATTTCTTAATTGGGTTGATTGCAAAATATCAGTTTCTTGTTGATGACTGAATTCGGCCAGATAAAGTTGTAGTACAGTACACTTTGGACAAAATTTGGGTTGACAATTTTCAAGTATGCAATTATGAAATGCAACAAATGAGTGCCCTATAAGCTATATCCTATTGGAAATTATAATTCACCAATTAAACTCTCTATGCGAGCAACATTTTCTGGAAAAGTATACGACTTAGTCTTGAACTAATTATTTGCTACGATCATAACTAATATTCCATAATTATGCGTTACCAGCTGGTTCAGCTCTTGTGCTTTTGCTTGGGATTCGCAACAGTGGATTGCGTCAAGTTGTAAACTTTACGAATGTTATTTAATTTCCGACTTATTTCGTAGTGCTCGTAGCTCGCTATCAATATCTTCATCAAATTAGCAAAAGTTTATACAATTTATTTCAACTATTTGAATTAATTCATGACTAAACAGTAGGAAAAAACAGCGTTGCACGAAGCTTATTGGTTTCCGTAGTAAGACATTTCGTACTGAGAAATGTCAACTGTAATCAAACAACCCGGAACAGTCGCTAGTATCATCCTCTCTGACAGTCACTCATAACATCTTCGGAAACCGAAAATAAGAGGGTGACATACAAGCTAGGTACAAAGCGAGTAGAGGCCACATAATGGACTATCTCTCGTTCGTCTGTAAAAATCGATTTTTGAATTTATTTCCAAACTTGTGTAGAAAGTGCTCCTAAAATGATTTTCCAATATTTGCAGTCGTTGGAAAGATATAACTGTTACAAGGCAAGTTGTCCGGGCGCTACAAAGCGAAATGGGTTGAAAAACTATAACGATGGTTCTAATTGTTATCTGAAACAATGCAATGCACACGTAGGCTTATACATGTATAGATGGAAAAAGAGAGAGATATACATTTAGAACCTAACGGGATTAAACAGTTAGTTACATCTCGGTTACATACCTAAGAGCTTAACAGATACTATATTAGTGTGATTCGGATTCAGAAAAATCGGTTTGGTGTTGTTCGTTTTTGCAATGAGTGGTAAAAAATGAAGCAAGTCCGTTAATATTCAATCCGGTCGGACAATAAAAATAGTAAGGTTTTGTGAAAACGAACACAGTGGCCGCGGCCACTGATATGAAACGGCCAGTGATATGAAATTGTTATCAGCTTCGTCTAAAAAACTCATAGACGCTATGGACATGGAGGTGTCCGTCACTTCAAATTTCGTTTATTGCATTCTAGAGTTTGTTTCGGTATTTTCGCAAGATTTAAGTAAGGGGTGCAACAGTTATTGGCCTCTTGTGAAATCAAGCTTACAAGGCTTGGGTTTTAAAATAATTCAATCGTACGAGTGTGAAAGACAGCTGTTCATGGATTTGTGCCCCATGTTTCAGAAATCCTGTGAAATTAATCGCCGTTTGTTTTTGAAATGCGTGTTTTAGGAAAAGGTCACGAAGGAGTACATGGAAGAAACGGACTTCTCATCATTGTTCGATTTGACTTCTTTGATCGACAAATACTTCTGGAAAATCAAAAATGAAAATCAAAAAACTGCTGGACGAAATATGGTATGAAGCTCTTTAGAATGATTGCAGCGTGAATCATTCTGGAAGTTCCGGTAAGATGGATCTGAATGCCATTACACAAATGTTTTCGCTGTCGGTGGAATAACATCGCTTGTAGTGTTTAAAGTTACGTACGTTAAATAGAACAGAGAGCGAACAGAGCTGGTGCGAATAGCGACATGTCGAAGCTAAGGATGAACTAAGCCAGTTTGATCACAAGCAACATTTCATCCCAGAAGTTCAAGCAGCAATTGAATTATTGTATTATATGTTGATATTGTCATTCAGCCGTCAATACTTAGATCTCTTCGTCTCAGTTCAATAAATTTCAGGATACCTTGCATCATTGTGTCTTCATCGCCCGTATTGAACGCTCGCGGTCAAATTCGGAGGATATTTTATTTAATTTTATTCTATTCTTCTATTGGCTGCCCGTTTATAAATACAGTATATGATTGGGAAACCATTCTAATAGAAAAAATCGATTCCTGTCTAAGTACACGAACGGTTCAGGAGGTATGAAGCCAATTGTAAGAAACGTGTCAATGCACTCGTGAGTCTAGGGTGGAATGTTATCCAAAAAAAAAAAACCAAGAATTTTAACAAATCTCAAAATGAAAATGTCAATCCTTGTTACTGAGTCAGCTTGATAAAGTCTTCTGTTCGATATATTGTATTTACAATCTTTTTCAATTTTTTTCTATAAGCTACTGCATGCACGAAAACATTTTCTAGCTCTTTCTTCATCCTAGCACTCTAGTTATACCAGATCTGATATCCCTATGTTAACACTAGTCGAACCAGAGCCTTGAAAATGATTTATTATACCTTTTAGTCAACGTATATGGATATGAAACTCAAAAGGCATATGAAAACTTATCACGCATTGGCCAGCGTGTTTTTAACTTGTTGAAGTAAAGTTTCTGATCCACATGAACCCTTTGGTATCTTCCTATTAATTTTGTGTGTTAAATTTAGTTTTTTATTTTTCCGTAATTGATTTTGACCATGCTCGTTCTGTCTTTCTGAGCGATTGATATTTTGTGCTGCCGTACTCTTAGTTGCGAAATCTTCTACGCTGATAAATTTTACAGTAGGGGCTGCGATCTTTAAGGTATCTAAAAGACTGGCAGTATCTTCTCCACAATTCAAGCCCTTCAACAAAAAAGTCTGCTTTTGGGAGTGCATTTGAAGTCGAGAACTTTTCCAGCCTCCAATGCTTTTCTGCTGATTTGAATTCAATCAACGAAGTTATTGTCTTTTTGTCTTTGCTGACTCTGTATCGACATTTTGTCAGTATTATCTCGCATGGCCTTCGTTGCTTTGGCGAATCATCTTCGAGCCACACTGACCGAAAACCTTCATAAGAACAATTTTTTCGCTTATTATTTGTTATTTTAGGAACATTAATCGAAACTAATGTTGGCTTTTTCCTTGGGAATTATTTTGCGCTCAAAAATTTCATAAATTTGAATTTATTTCGAATTTAATACATTTCCTAACTTGTAGGTGCTCTTGTCTTGATTTGAGGTCGCTTCTTCGTTCATACCTCCTAGGGCTGACTAATAATTACCACTGTTATTCGCTGTGCCTGAACATGAGGACTGAGGTGCCTTCTTGCCTTGTTTTTTTTTCTTATGTATTCTGTACGTTTCCTCTCTAGTTTTTTCTTTTCAGTATATTTTCAGTATATTCTTTTCTGGGGCATATTCTTTGGCTAACATTTCGCGTCAAGTGACTCATATTCTTAGCGTTTCACTTTTTCAACTGCAGTATTAGTTTCAGCTCAGTTTCCGAGTCAGAGTTTCAGGCGAGATGAGTTTCCGGCTCAAAAGTTTCAGTCAAAATGATTTGAGACTTGTTTCGAGAATTGACGATGCTTCTCCGTAAGTACTTGAGTGGATGGGCTCACGCTCAAGTTCCGGGGTAGTAATTTGGTTTATTTTGTTCTATTCCTGAGTTTAGTTTTTGAACTTGAAGATGAGCTGTTTTAATATTGAACTGAACGATGTTCAGAAAACTTCAAAAAATTAGCTATGGAATAAAATTATTGGGTTTGATGGATAGTAAAAATAATTTTTTTTTTAATATTTAGTAAAATTGACAGGAGTGTGAGTAAATTTGAATTTTTCCAAATGAAACATCGGGGACGACTGGTGGCTATGTGACTAGGGATTTTTGTTTTATTCTAAGGGGTCAGTCACCTTAGTTTTGGTAGTCATCTTGGTGAAGCCTAAGTATATCATCCGTTTGTGTCACTCAGCACACTGTTGTCTTCTAGTACCGTCTAGTATACTTCTAGGACTGTCGTCTAGTACCAGGATCATGCTTTTGTTGGTCACTTCCTTCTCAGTGAAGACTTGCCATCACTGTGCCTCGAACCCTCGAGTTCACAGCCTTAGGCGCCTGGAAAGCTTCCTGCAATGTGTGCTCCGTTTCGGGTAAATAAACCTTATTACCATAGTCACAGTACTTCTGTGAAGGGGACGACACTGAACTCGCTTGAACACCCGCTTAGGCTAGTGTTTACCTTAGTGACTGCAGTCTTCAGTTATTGCAGGGAATGCTCGTCACTGCAGGTCAGCACTAGATGGCTCACTGCTGGCTCCCTAAACATTGGGATTTTGTAAGGATAGCTGCGTTGCTGATAAAAAAAGTAATTTTTCAAGGCAGTTTTCCCAATTTCAAGTTGATCTACGATCTTGCTTGTATTGTGGAGGGAATGTGCCAACGCTGCACCGGTTATGGTATCCAAACTTCTTCGAGTTTCGGGTACGAGCCTTATCCTCTGTTCCCCTTTACCAGTACTTTGATAGCTGTCATCCAATCTCAACCGTTAAGCCAGGTTTTGTGGATGTTAGTCAAGTTTCCTTGACAGTGTCAGTCAATTTCCTAGTTTAACCTTGGTCTCTTGTTGGTTTTATTGTTTCCGTTGTTTTCGTAGCTCTTCTTCTCAATATATCCAGTCCTTGAAAAGTCAGTTGCCCAGTCTCTGGAAATTTCTACCACCAATATGTCATGTAGTGAAGGAACTTTTTTATCGCGGACTTCCATATTTATTTTTGGTTATCTCTTTGATTTGCCTGTTTGCAGGGTTGAACCTGTCTAAGAAAGATGTCCTGCATTATAGTCTCTGAGCTCATTGAAGTTCGATGCCACTTTCAAGCGTATAGTCATGAGGGCGTCATGGTAGACTCATTGGGAGCCTCGCCTATCATGAAACATTAGCAAATTAAGTGGCTCGAATGAAGTTCCTTCAAGAGAGGATTGGGTATTTTTTTAATAGCAAACTCAATTCATAAAAATAGGCATTTTGAAGAATATTTCGATGACTGTATATCATGACCTACGCGAATCCTGTAACGCGTTATCACATTTTTAACATGAAATATTCCACCATAAGGTTGAAAATTTTCAACGAAAGGGCTTATTAAAACTTATACGAGATCCGTTTAGAGGGTTTTCTCTCAAGCCCTACTCATTGCCTGCCTTAATTTTACTACACCTCATGTGAAAACCGTTCTAGGTTAGGAATGAGGACACCAGGTTTCAAATCAAGAAACTTCATTTCATTCAATTTCCGAGATCACAAAACAGGAAATATCACTTCATCTAAATCACTGCAACTGGAAATCAATTCAAAACGCCAATTTATTTTAATACAAGAATGTCTATTAAAGGGTTGCTATCTTTTCTTAACACTACCTATAAATATCTGTATCTTTGTATGATATTACTTAAGTTAATTTATTCATAGGACTCGCTAGGACACAGCTCCAGTGGAACTCTTTGCCAATCTGTAAAAGAAGTATTAAAAAATCTGTTAGGCTGGTCTTAACGAAGGACTCACCTTCGGTTCTCATGCAACTGAAGGCAGTCAAGGCACAGCTGTTTCCGAATACAGAATATTCTTCACCATTGAATCCACAGGTTGGTGCATAGTTTGCAGGACAAATCGTTGGGCAAGTCGATAGTGACAATGACCGTCTTCTACTTATACTTCCTGGTTGATAACATTTTTCAAATTCAACTGGCACAAATGCTTTTCCTATTGAATATAACATAAGGCGATGATTATTGATCATTTTTCAATATTTAATCGAATGTTACCTCCATTCATCAAACAATTTGCATTACTCATTGCACAATCATTGCCAAACACCTTAAATGTTGTTCCGTCATAGCCGCATACAGGGACAACCAGTGTTGAACAGGGTTTAAGACAGGTTGCCATAATATCCTCGACCTGTTCGGTTTCATCATGCAATTGTACGACCTGCATGTTTGAGACACAGGATCGGAGGTCGGACTTTACCCAAGCTATGATAAATCAATAATATTTTTGATTACGATTAACTTTTGTTTTCAAACTAGCAGATTTCTATGAAAATTATTGATAATAGTATCGTCAGAATATTTTCGACTATCTGATTATCTTAGCTGGTTGTGATTTGAGATAAAGAAGAAACATAATAAATAGCATAATTCTGTCAATTTGTTAAAGGCAATGTATTATCAGTCCATAAATGTTGGAACTCTCCACCAAGTCGAATATGGTAATTTTGGTAGTAAACAATGGACCAAACTTAAACAATTTTCAAGAAAAGTTGTGAGTCAGCCATAGAGACGTCAGTGATGCCCGGAGATACTTATATTGTTTATAATACAAATAACAATTATTAAGGCACGAAATTCCTTACCCTTTCCATCCCGACAATGTTGATTTTTCATAATACAGTCATTGCTGAAAATTTGAAACTTGGCGCCATTAGTTGCGCAAACAGGATGCATTTCCTTCGTACATGGTGTTTCACAACATAGACCACTGGTCACTAAAAATACATTTTTCGTTATTCAACGTACAAGTTTTCACTTAATACTAAATAATCACCAAGAACCAACGCGAACAAAACCACTAAACAATTCATTTTGAGTCACTTTTTCTTCACAATTTCTTTCGCTAAGATACCGTTCAATATTCAAGGAATCTTCAATTCAACTAGTTATAAATAAATCAAACCAAGCTTATTATATAGATGTGGCAAACCCTATTAATTAATTTAAAGAAATTCTACTACTGTAATAAAAAACCAGGAAAAACAAAATATCTTCATTAGAACTTATCACAATGTATTATCTTTCAAGATAAGGTTTGCCGTACATAAAAATATCGCAAAATAAAGTGCAAGCAACAAAAAATAATATCAGAAACGCAAAAAAAAGATAAACAAATAATTGGTAAAACGTTGCTACCCTTTTAGTGGCATGTAAACAATATATGCGAAAAAACCAGCATTATTGATTCATGGACTAATATCAAGGTTGGGGTACAAGCAAGGTTAACAAAAGCATTTAAGATAAAATATTTGGATACATTCAACTCTTTTGGTGGAAATTTTGATTTATTTTTTACTTTAGTATACAATGAAGTATGTACTTTGCATTTGAATTATCCTTGATAAGTTCCGGTAACAAACGAAATCATTTAATGCAACTACATTGAGTATTTATCAATAAATAACCCAATAATGAAATTATTCGAAATTGAAAATACAATTTTTCGAAAGCTTTTCGAATTTTCGGGTAACAATCGGTCATCAATTAACCTCGACTAAAGTTAGCGTACATTGCAAATTCAAAAAAGCATCGTTTATCAATGTAAATTTATAGTTTATATTTCAACTAGATAAATATTGATTTTCTATTTATCGGGAGTTCAGATTAACTCGATCCGTTGTTTTAAGAAAAAATTAATTCATCTCAACAAAAATATATATATCAATATATCAATTTCAACAAATCTTAACGGTACTTAAAGCTCCCTTTGGAAATTGCTGCCCAAAAATTGAGATCCAACTCATTTAATCATTGACGAGCTTACAATTTAGTATCAATCGACCTCAGCAGTTTAAGATTAATCACAAAACCGATTGGTGCATACATGTAAACCAAAAAATAAAAACTTGACGTAGGGTAAACATTCAACACAACAAGGGCATACTTTTTTACCACATATATCAGCTGTATGAATAAGTTTTTATCGGTTTTGCTGAGGAATGGCGTCAGCGATAAGTACGCAGCGTATTAATTTGACACAAGCGCCATTTTGACCTTCTGACATTTAACTACAAACTTACACAAGTTGAGTCCGCCAAAACTAGCTTGTTTCTTTTATCCTGTTGATCGATCATGTCGAATTTCGCGCCTGAAAAAGAACATTTGCGGCACCCACTGCTTATTTTGTTTAGCCACATGAAAAAGGCTGTTGAAAGTCATCGTTTGATGGTAAAAACATGTGGTGGACTCGTTCGATCAAATGTGAGACAATTAAAAAGTGTTAATTTCTTTGTGAAAGACAGCGAGCGCTCTGGTAAACCACAGTAATGCGAAGACGAGAAATTGTAGTAGTTATTGAATGGTGACGAAACTGAAATTCAACGGCAATTATCAGAAGCATTAAATGTGTTACAGGAAATGATCAGCAGAAGTTAACGAGGAATGCGTGAGACCAATAAACTCGGTAAATGGGTCCCACACGATTTGAAAGAACGTCAAATGGAAAATGCAAGGTCACTTGTGAAATGCTGCATCGGCGCTACGAAGGGAAATCAGTTTTGCAACGTATTGTGACGAGTGACGAAAAATGGATTTGTTTCAAAAATCCGAAGCGGAAAAAATCGTTACTTTCACTTGGCGAAACCAGTCCGTCAACATCAAGGTCAATAACGCTTCGGCAAGAATACTATGCTTGCTTTTTGGTGCTAGAAGAGTGATATTGTGTAATATAAACTGTTGGAGCCTGTCGGAACCGTCAAAAAGCAACGCTATCGTCAAAAAATGATAAATTTAAACCGCCCATTGATTGAACAACGATCGGATGACATGGCAAAGTGATTTTGTTACACGCGCCGTCTCACACAGCAAAACCAGTGAAAGACACAGTGAAATTGCTAGGGTGGGACATCCTTCTGTACCAGCCGTACTCCCCAGATTTGGCGCCATCTCATTCTTACCTCTTCGCATCGATGGAGACGCGCTCGAAGAGCAGCGATTTCAAGGAAGTTGGAAAGTGCTTCGACGAATGGTTTGCGGCAAAAGACAAGCAGTTTCTTTTGCATGGTATTCATCGATTACCTGAAAGTTGCGTGAAATGTGTAGAAGCCGATGGCCAGTATTTTGATTTAAAAAAAATGTATACTAGAAAATAACATATTTTTTCCTAAAAAACCGAGTCTAGTTTACATTTGTACAAGTAATATCGTGATGGATCGTAATATCGTGATGATGATTTGTCAATTTCGATATTGTGAGCCTGGTGAACTATATGTGTGTTGAGTTACTTATACATATTAACTAAGTACTTATTTCTAAAATTTCACCTGATGACATTTAGTTTTCAACATACGCAAAACGAAACTTTTCGAACAATTTCCAGATTTTGTTGGCCTATTTCCTCCGAGCTATTTTTGAGATAACTGTACATTTCGCGGGAAACATACAAAACCGAGACAGAAAAGTCTGCATTCACTCATCAAATTCAGGGATTCCCCAAAGAACTACGTTTTAAGCGCACTTTCCTAGTGTTGCCTTGCATCAGTAAATTATTGCGTTTTATTTGGGCGAGTTTTCAGTAAGATTTTGTAAAGATTGCATTGTGTTTTTTTTTGCAATGATAAATAAAAGAAAGGAAATTGATGTGAACGAAAAGAAAATCATTGCGAAATTATGGAAGGAGGGAAATAGCTTTCGAAACATAGGAAAAGGCGTTGAAAGAAAATATTCGACAGTCCAAAGAGTTGTAAACAATTTAAAATTGAAAAAAGAAATTCGTTCTGGTCGCCCATTCTGGCTGTCCCTGAGGGAAAAGCGAAATATTTTCACAGTGGTTAAAAAATCCCCGATTGACTGCAAGGGAAATAGCAGCAGAAATTGTGCAAACGTTCTGGAAACAAAGTTGTCCTGATATCATCCGGAAAATTGTAAAAATGGTTGAGTACCATGGACGAATCGCACCACGAAAACCATTCATTTCCCTGATTAATTGGAAAAAGCGCGTTGTCTTTGCTAAGGAGTACTTAAAGCAACCTCAGGAATTTCGGGACCATTTCCTAAATTTTGGGATTTCCTAAAAGACCAAGCTGTCATAAGGGATATTGTGCAAATTATTGATTGGCTTCAGAGCTGTAATTATCAGTCATTTAAAAACTGTTATTATATGTGAACGCAGGCTTTTTTTCTGCCTTGATTTTATATGTTTTTTTTTTGTGAAAATAATTATTTGCTTAAAAAATTTTAAAGTAAAACTAATGAAATTCTGCTTGTCGTCTAAAAACTTAAGGGATATAAAGATTTCATGTATAATTGCGGTTGAAGTGGCTCAAAAACTGAGCTAGTGAAAAGTATAAAACGTAAGTGATGGTACAGTTCGCTTATCACGTCACTGCACTGCATACGCAAACAAGTATAGAACGTGGATTTATTTTAAGGCTTCATGTTTTTCTCAAAGAGTAAATATGCAACTATAAAAGAAACTATAACTGTAAAAAAACGCCTTGCCCGGAAAAACGTGCTAAATACTATTAAGCATGGAGGGAGTCAGTGATTGTTTGGAAGTGCTTTACAGTCTTATGAGTTGGTTGTCTGGTAGTTATTGAAGATACGATGAATAAATAAGATTAGCTTGAATTCTGACGAGAAATCTGCAACCTAGCGTGTAGAAATTTGAGTTTAGAGAACAATGAGCAACAGAACAATAACCCTTAAAAAACTGGAAAAATTATGAAGGATTGATTACTGAATAGAGTTCCTCTTCAGCTAGAACATCTTCAATCCTCACAGGATCTCAATTCAAATCAATCAATTTTATTGATTGCCGCTGAATATTCTTCGAAATTGCATCAACTGTGGGAACACCAAATTAATCGTTTTCGTTAAGAAATATCAATTGGTTCAAATTGCATAAAAATGATGACCTTTAAAAGACATAATGGAATATAGTGGTCTATTTCATAATGATAAAAATTAAATCAATTGACCCCAAAAAGCTGTTTAAAACAATGACAAGATAATATTGACTAATTAAGAGTTAAGATAACGAACGCGGTCAATTTGTTAACAACGGAAAAAACCGAGAAAGACACTGCTGTGTAACACTTAACGTTGAGAATAATGAGTATATAGGCAGATAGCTGAAAAGTTTTGAAAAATTTAAGAAAAAAAAATAACCGTCTTGATTGATTACAGAAATAAGAAAGTGTAGCATTCATTAATGATTGGATCATTCAAAGGTGGAGCATTCACTAAGTTTTTATTTTATAGAGAACCTGAAACATTATTCGGATGTTTTAGGTCTATTCCATCCGTTCAATCTAATATCATAAATTGGGGGAGAATGAGAGAACTAGTATGTAATTAGGGCCACTTTAGTTCACACATAATGGAACATACACTATGCATGAAATTCACAAGAATGGCTTCAAGAATATTCGATTGGCTGACTCAGTTAAAAGCGAATGGTGATAATAAGAACACGTCCGTTTCGCAACCTTGGCTTGCTGAATCTTCAAGCCAGAATAAGAACCATAAGGGTAAGGAAGGGTGAGTACAGAAGGTAGAATAAGGCCATTACAGCAGAGCTTTTACAATGGAGATGGATTGTAAATAATTTAGGAATATTGTTTCACTTTGGGTACGTTTATACATATCCTTTATGTGGTCATAATTCGGTTTAAAAGGTTCTTGGGTTGCTCCTTTTACCCTTTTCCAGAAGCAAAATCCTCAACTAATGAAATATTATTTGCAAGATTTTCTCGATGCTACGAGCCAGAAAGCGGACAACCTTTAAGGCTGTTTGAACTTACTTCACAATGTGTTTTTGGGCACATACACCGAATGTACACCACGCCCGGTGGTCGTTCAACTTCAATTCTTGTACGAATTGGATTTTGTAAGCCAGCAAACTAAGATCTTTCCGTCAAATCTTCCAGCATGTGGATCGGCGCATGTCTAATTTTTGAGAACGATTTTAAATGTAATCACTTGGATCTTCATCGATACTACGCACTACAGCTGCTATGGTTTCTTCATTACGCATAACAAATGGATGCGTATCACCAGTGAGAGTAAACGTGATGCCCAAACGATTAATGGTTAATTGAATAATTTGTTCCCATGGGGGATTATGTTGGTCATAAAATTGACAGACTGTGCGATTAGTTTCTCGAACAGAACCGTTTTTTTCGAAATAAATCTGCACAGACTTTGCTCAAACGTTAACCTATTTATGATAGTGGCAAACTAAACTAACCATAAAACGCATGACAAGTATTACACCATACATAGCAATAAAAAGTGTTGCCAACTGTAAGTTTTAAACCTCTGATTGTTGTTTTTATTATTATTGCTCAGAAAGGATGAAATCTTGTTAGTGGAGTAACATCACGAAAGAGGCGTAAATGTTATGGTGAATTATCTAGTCTCGGCCACAGCACTTGTTGTTACAATATTAAAAAAAAGTTTTTAATATTTCAACATAGTTGTCTTTTAGAAAGATGCACTTCTCCCAACGTTCCTGCCATTTTTTGTAAACCCTCCAAAAATAGCATTTGTCGAATTCTCCAAAATACGCCTCTGTCTCGGCGATGACTTCCTAGTTTGAGCTATATTTATTTCCTGCAAGCCATTTTTTTATGCTAGGGGACAAGAAAAGTTGCAGAGAGCAAGTTCGGGTTAATACGGGGGTGCGATAGCAATTTGGAACGTAATTCATGCAGTTTGAATTACGTTAACATAATTCATTCATTCACAGATAAATGCGCTGGTGCGTTACCATGGTTAAACAGCACATTCGTTTTCGCCAAATGCGGCCGTGCCTACTTCAATTTTTGTCGAAGCGATCCAATAAAGTCACTGTAGCGTTGTCCAGTGATAGTTCTTCCCTTTTCTAAAAAATCCAAGAGGATGACGCCGTTCGCATCCCAAAAATTGTCGCCATGACCTTTCCGACCAATGTTACCGTCTGTGTTTTTTTGGGAGCAGATTCACCGGGAGAAATCCATTGTTTTGATCGTTGCTAAGTTGCTGGTGTGTAATGACGAATCCGGATTTCGTCAACGGCCACAAACTCAACGCAAAAACTCCTTCGAATATGGCTTGAATTGCTCCAAAGGCTGCTTTGAAGTTAACCGACAATTTTTTCATCGTCTACTTACGATTTAAAAATAATATCCGTTCGGGTCGGCACACGTACAGCTACTTCGCGCACTTTCGTTCGTCGATCAATTTTTCGACAGCGAGAAAAGAGCCGTAGAATTTTTGTTTCCTCGTTAAACTCGTCTGCCGTGCGTCCTGGTCACTCCTCATCAAGAACGAATGTTTGCCCAGGTTTAATGTCCTTGAACGAATATCTTACTGTGGTAGTAGATGGCGCGCTCTGCTTTTATCTCCTCGCAGTTTTCTATCTAAAAACAAAAAGCGATTGACCGAATGATACTGCTGTTTTTCTAACTTAGCAAATCACGAAACAGGTCTTAGTCGAATAGCTGCCAAATTCAAACTAACCTATTATTAAAATCGAAATTTGTTTTTGTTTGCCGTTTACAGATGGCAGCTCACGATGATAATACCAACTTTTCTCAGGAACGCCCACTGTCATCAAACATGGTTACTTATTGATTCAATCTCGTATTTCACCATAACTGTCGCACTATTGCTGTTTTCAAAAAAGTATGGACCAATGACTCTCTCTGAACATGGTCTGAATCATTCAGGGACGTGATTACAGAAACTTCTACGATGACAGTATTTGCTTCACAGCGTAATAAAATGACAGTTGATTATGTTCGTGTTGATTTTAAAGTATGGATGTGTCTCAACAATCATTTACCAAATAAAAATAGTGTCGTTTTTTGTTTGTTTTTGTGAGATTACTAAATGTGCTAATGCTTTATAGGACACACTATACAAGACAAACGATTGCACGAACATTTCGTTATTTTAAGTCCATTTTTGATTAAACAAAATGAAAAGAAAGCACAGTAGCGAAGCAGAAACATCGAAATACTATAATATGTGTACACATACTTGCTTAACCTAATTCAGAAAAATTATCCTTAATCATTCATCAGGCTTATAACAACCTTTTGAATTGTACATTCTTCTTACATAAATGAATATTTATTTTTCACTTTTAATATAAGTATTCAAGTCATTCATTTTGAATGAGTTTTTTTCTTACTACTTATTAATATCATCACTCTAGTCCAAAAATATATTCTTGGTGCCTCGATAAACTAGTGCCTTAAAATACGAGTGTTTTGAGGTACGAGCCGCCAGGCGAGTGGCGTCTAATAGTTTCTCCCACTTCAGACTAGACCTCAGTCCGTGTGCTTGTTTCCCTCGTTTTTGAAGCATTTTTGATAAGTTGGGTTCGCGTTTTCTGCTTTTTGTACATTTACACAACATTATCACATTTATTTTTATAACCATTGGTCCAAAGAAGAAGAAGATTATGAAAAACATGACCAAGGTGGGCGGGTAATTGACTTGGCCAGGATGTACAGGCGCAGCACATCAATGATATGTACTGTGCTTAAACAGAAAGGGTTGATAAAGGGATTAACGCTTGCTAAGGCCGTTACAATAGGTTTTAAGCTCTCTCCATGGAAAGATGGAGAAGCTACTGATGGTGTAGATGACAGAGAAGCAGCTTCAAAAAGGAACCTTAACACAAAGCATCATATGTGAGAATGCACGAGCGATTTACGGTGATTTACCGTGATTTGCAATCGGAACACTCGTTTAAAGGCAGTTGGGCCTGGTTTGACTACTTTACGATAAGGACCAGCATTCACTCCGTCACCAGGCAGGGTGAGGTAGCGACTTCGATTGCTAAGGCAGCTGAGGCTTACATGAAAACTTTTTTCCGAAAAAAGCCGAAGGATACATTCCCTAGCAAGTCTTCAACTGTGACCAGACAGGGCTTTTCTGGAAAAGAATGCAGAAAAGGAACCCGAAGTTTCAGTGATGTTGGTGATTTTTCTCTGGGAAAATCCATAGGTCTGCAGGTGGATGAGAGGGATGTGAACGAACTCATCGAGGAACAGTCTCAGGAGCTGACAATGGAGGATTTAAACGATCTACATTCGCAGCAGCATACGATTGTTCAACGGTAAATTAGTTTTGAAGAGGGGCCAGAGATGGTGCAGGTCATCACTACATGAAATATAAGGAAGATCATGGGAATGTGGGAGAAAGTTTTGGAGTGGATAAAAATCACCCTGAAAAAGTTGTAGCTGGTCGTGTAACGGAGTTCTTTGACGAAACTTACCTAACATATTTCCGCAATATCGTGAAAGGAATGAAGAAACAAACCTCCTTGAACAGTTTTTAAAGGATCTGTAGGTGAAAATGAGCAAACGTGACGAAAAATTTGAAGACCAGTGACGAAAATTAAGCGCTTCCATAAGCATTTCACTTTTTCTGTTAGTATGTTTTTATAGAATATGTACTTATTATTTATAAATAAATGTTTGTTCTTGTTAATAAATTTTTTGAATTCAAAAACACAACACAGACTGAGGTGATTTTTCGGGAGCTGAAACAGATAAATGGCGTTTCAAAGAATTTCAATGCGGAAAATTGCTTTGAGATACGAGATATTTGACATACTAGCAAGGTTACGGAACGAAATAAACTCGTATGTCGAGGTACCATTATATAAGAGCATTTTAGGTTTATTCTACCGTAATATTGTTAAGTTTTTGTTCAGGTGGACAAATGAAAAGAGTGGAAATACTAGTTTAATTATGTTTATTAATTCAGTTGACACCCATGTGGCCGCGTACATTCACTTTTTAGGGGGAGAAAAAAAACTTTTTTGACAGATTTGGTCAATCATCTGCTATAATAGTTAGTGTTTCCAATGTCGATGTTCCTACAATCCCCCCTTGGGAAGGATCACCGATACTGATCATTACGAATGGCTTCCCTGTTGTCGAGTTGCTATTTGAAGCATGCGGTTGCAATGAATATCATGTAGGTTCTTACCAAGTGGCTTCGTAAAGATGTCTGCGAGGTTTTTCTCTGATTTCACGTACTTCAACTCGATTGATCCATCCATTACTTTCTCTCGTACAAAATGATATTTTATCGCAATGTGTTTGGTTCGAGAGCTTGGTTGTCGCACGATATTTGAGTGCTTTTTCGTATTAAATCTTCCAGGCTGAGGGATTTGAGTAGTTCCCTCATCCAGGTCATCTCCTTTGTACAGGCAGCCACCGCTACGTACTCGGCTTCTATCGTGCTGAGTGCTGTTATCGTTTGTTTTGTTCTTTTCCAGTGTATAGGAGATCCGGCTAACGTTATAACATACCCGCTGATACTTTTACGATCTTCTTTTGAGGTTGCCCAATCCGCGTCTGCGAATGCTGAAAGCTTGTGACCGGTAGGTTCGTATCTCAATTTGTAGTCTTTTATATTCTTCAGATAACGAAGAATCCTTTTAGCCGAATTCCAATGACTTCGATTGTAATTTGAAGAATATTGTGCTAGTTTGGTTACGGCGAAAATAATATCTGGGCGCGTTACAGATAAAGATAAAGATCACGCTTAGTGACAGATAAAGAAGCCCACCTATGAGCTCACGATAAGGTAGATCCACGGATTCCTGGTTGCCTTCGTCGAAGCTGGCATTGAATTCCATCGGCGTTCTTGTTACATTTGCATCCTGAAGTCCAAACTGAGTTAGCAGTTTATCGATATAATCCTTTTGTGATAGTGAGATAAGGCCGGAGTTTTCCTTTTCGAATTTTACACCAAGCATTTGAGAGATTTCTCCAAGGTATTTGACCTCAAAGCAGCATTGAAGTAACATATGAGCTTTATTTCTCGTCCTTTCATTTTCCGTTATGACAATCATGTCATCCACGTAGACAGCTATGATCACTCTTCCCTCTTTTGCACATAATTGGTAAACAAAACGGTCGATTTCATTTCGAGTAAATCCAATGCTATTCAAAGATTTGTTTAAATGATCATTCCAGCATCTTCCGCTTTGCTTCAATCCGTATACTGATTTTCTCAGCTTGCACACTAAATGTCCTTGTCCTATTTTTACAAATCCTTCTGGTTGCGTCATGTATATGGTCTCCTTCAAATCGCTGTAAAGATAGGCGCTCTTTACATCGTATTGGTCAATGTTCGAATTCTTTTCAACACTTGCAGCAACAAGCAATCGCAGTGTTTCAAAGCTGGATACTGGCGCGTATAAGTCATCGTAATCCACTCCTTTTCTTTGGCTACAACCTTTAGGCACTAAGCGCGCTTTGAAACTCTATTTGTTGGCGACTATCTTTCTTTTGTATACCCATCTGCATTTCACTGGCGTAATATCGGGAGGTAGTTCTACTAAGTCCCATGATTTGTGCGCTGTTATTGAGTCAATTTCCTCAACCATTGCGTTCATCCACTCCGTAGCTTCACTGGATTTCATAGCTTGTTGATAGATCGTTGGCTCGTTACACTCAATTTTCTGAGCTGTGAACGTTTGGGCGTTCGCTTCATGATTACTCGCTTTTCTAGGTCGGAGCGTCATCTTATGTTGTCGTAATTGAGTAATCTCGACTTTTTCGTCTCGCGATGGTAGATCATCGTGATCCTGATTTACCATGTCATGTCCTTGTTGAAATCGTCTGTATCATCTTCCGGATTCACCATGTTATTTGGTACGTCTCCATCTTTGATATCGTCTTGTAGAGTCTGCATATTGATATCCTTACTCATATCAGTCTTAGAATTTGTCAGCTGTTGTGGAGAATGTTCTTTGAAAACACAATCCCGTGACTCTTGGACCTGTTGTGTCCCTGGCATCCAAATACGATAACCTCGACCATGCAGTGCATATCCAATAAGAATCCCACGTTCTGCTCTTTTGGATAATTTCGAAGAGCGGTTTTGTTTTGGAATGTGTATAGGTCATTGTCGTTTCATGTCTAATTCCCGTAGACTCGCAAAAACTCATCCAATTCTTTGAACAAAATTCGAGACCATTATCGGTGCGAATTCTCTTCAGGCTTTTTGCAGTTTGCTTTTCCATTTCTTGAACTCACTCAGTACGTCACCTTTATTTTTCAAAAATATTACGAAAGCATATCTACTGGCATCATCGATGATGGAAAGTATGTATCTTTTATTTCCCTAACTTGGAATATCGATAGGACCCATGAGATCAGCATGAACAAGTTCCAGGATCGTTGTCCTGTTTTCATTTGTGTCATTTAAAGATTTCTTTGGGAAAGGTATGCGCGTTGACTTTCCAGCTAAACAATGATCGCACAACGTTGCAGAACTTTTCTCACAATTTAGGCCCAAAACTGAATTGTTATATGCCATTTCTAAAATCTTATGCATCATCCTTCGATGCCATAAATCGAGTGATTCTGTCTTCGTATCGTGTGCCTTTAACGTATTTAGATTACTTTCACTTTTCTCTACTGGTTCTGTATTTATTACATACAACCGATCTTTATTTTTTGCCTCTATTAGCAAGTTTCCCTTTTTGTCGTATATTAAGCAGCCTCTTTCATTAAATAAAACTTTATTGTCTTTTTCAATGAGTTGTTTGACTGACAAAATGCCATAATTAATACCCGGTACCAGCAGTGTATTTTTTGCTTCGAATCAGGTCGCGGATCCCGAATTATCTTTAATTATCGCACTTACGGTACCTTTTCCCACAGTATTCGCTTTTCTGCCGTCTGCCAATGTGATGTCTTCGATATGATGGCTCTTGTTAAAAGTTGAAAAGTATTCCTCCTTAGGTACCATGTGATGCGTTGCACCAGAGTCTATAATCCATCTGTTATTACATTTCGTAGTTGTTCCACAAAAGGCGCTCATATTTACAGCATTTTGCTTTTCAGCATTTATTCTTTTTCGGCAATTCTTTGCGATGTGACCTATATTTTTGCATTAAAAACATGTTCTGTCATCCTTTTGACTCCTACCTTTCGCTGAGTTTTGACTTATCTCTGTCTTCTTTGTGTAATTTTGACTCTTCGAGGTAGATTTTCTTTCGGCTTTTATGAACATTGCAGTTTGTTCACTATTATTTTCTCGACGTCGAGAATCTTCTGCTAGTAAGCGGCGTTTTATCGTTGCACATGTGAATTCGTTTTCTGGTAAGTTGCAAAGAGCTGATACAGTAGTATCCCAATCGTTTGACAGTCCACATAATATTATCATGGCTAAATCTCCGTCTTCAATCACATCACCGATATTTGACAAATCTGTAACTGTTTTATTAATTTGTCCTAGATAGTTTTCTATCATTTTGTGGTCACACATTTTATACGAATAAAGTTTTCTTCTTAGCTGAACCGTACGAAATTTGCTGTCCTTCGGTTCATACAGCTTCTGTAATTCTTCCCATACATATTTTGGCTTTAGGAAGGAACTTATGTGCATTGGTTGTTCATCACAAATCACAAGAACTATTTTTGCGTGTGCTTTTCCTTTGCGTGATATGTACGCCCTTTTTTCATCTGTGTTCGCTTCTTCCGCAGGTTCCTCTTCTCCAGGTTCAATTATTGTCCATAGATTCGCTTCCATAAGCAGCAATTTCATTTGGTATGACCAAGAGGCATAATTTACGCTGTTCAATTTGTCGATCGAGGCCTTGAATTCCGTCATTATTGGTGCTTGATTTTCCCACTAGGCTTTGTAGAGGAGTTATTGAATTTTCACTTTGATGGAGTTTTCTTGTGCAAAACACTTCATGCAGACGAGTTTTGATGGACACATGTAAATCGGATACGATATGAGTGCGCGGGCCACGCTTCGCTTTTGTGTGAGCGAACGATGGGAACGAACCGAAAATGGCAATTGACGACGTGTCACTTCACTTCACAGTTTTCACTTGATGTGGCACCTGGGCCCATAACTTTTGTTAAGTTATTGTTCGGGTGGACAAATGAAAAGAGTAGAAATACTAGTTTAATTATGTTTATTAATTCAGTTGACACACATGTGGCCGCGTCCATTCATTTTTTAGAGGGAGAAAAAAAAACTTTTTTGACAGATTTGGTCAATCATCTGCTATAATAGTTAGTGTTTCCAATGTCGATGTTCCTACAAATATGAAGAGGCTTTTCACTTTGCTTGCCCAGCTACAAAAAGATTGCGATCAAAAGCGCCCCCCTCATCCAGATCAAAAAGATGAACGGGAAATCAAAACAGATCTTCAACTAGAGCGACTTCAATACCTATATGATCATACCATAAGACATGACTTATTTGCACCAAGATCTAAAACAGTCAAACAACTATATTCAGCAATCTAGTTTTCTTATTCGTTTGTTCATGTCCTTACTGAAAGCCGAACAACGGCTCGCAACCCGATATAAACTTCATACTGTTGCGCTTTACCAAGTGATCGACCTGTTTGCTGTTCGCAAATATTGGCAATAGTGAAAATAAAACACTCGCGAATAATTTAAAATTAATGACTAAAGTTATATTCTAAATTCCACTCTACACTTTACAATTATTTGACTAAAATCACTTTAATAAATCCACCTTTTTTTTGTTTGGGAGGTGAAGGCAATTTACGCCCTGAGTGTCGGACTCCCCCGCTACCGGACTACCGACTAAACACCTCCCCTGTCACACCGAGAACCTAGCCTGGAACTGTTTGTCACATTACTTCGGACTAGGCCTCATTAATCATCGCTTAGCGATGTCTTCAGGCTAAGGGAAATCTCTCTTCCTCCACGGACGGATAGGAAGGAATTGCGATTAGTAATTATAATATTGCGTTACAGAGATGTTCTCTCCCTCGCCAAGCGATCCATTATGTCCTTCTTTATAATGAGTACTGTCCGTACGTAATGCGACACACAGTTCCAATTGTCCTTTGATTTCATCATTTTTCCCGTTAAATTTTCTGGGGAAATTACGCCAATTTTCTCCGAGAGATGCGAACGGAGTCTTGTCAATCTATTACACGTAAAGAACGTGTGGCAGGCGTCATCCGTCATCCCCGGGCAGAACACGTAAGTTGGGGATGGTGTCTTTCCCATCTTATACAGGTAAGACTGAAAATACCCGTGACCACTGAGTAGTTGCGTCAGATAATAATCAGTCTCACCATGCATTCTGTAGAACCACGGCCCCAAGTCACTTATCAGCCATGCGGTCCATCTGCCTCGCATTTCGTTTTCCCATATTTGCTGCCATAAGTTAAGGGTTCTTCTCCGTTCCTCTCGGTTGACGGGTTCTCTTGCCGACTCCCCCCTACGTGAGTACACACGTTTCCGTTCGTCTGCAAGTAATTTGATTGGAACCATCCTCGAGATTACCAGCACTGCAGGTTCAGAGACAGTGCGGTATGCAGCGGCTATCCGTAAAACTCCTTGCCTCTGCACCTTTGCCAGACGCCTTCGGTACGTCTCTTTACTAAGAGCGTCTGCCCAAACCTCGGAGCCATACAAGAGCACTGACTCCATTGCACTCATCAGTAGACGTCTTTTGCTCGAGTTTGGCCCCTGCGTGTTGGCCATGATGCGGTCTGTCATCCACTCGCTCACTCGGCGTATTACCGCATCCAGTTTGAGCTGCGTCTGTCCGACAGTATGTCCGGCGACTAGTACTGCTACGTCATCTGCGTAGCCAACCAGGCGCGACTCCCCCGGTAACTGCAGCCTCAAAAGCTCATCGTACGAGACATTCCAGAGGTCCGGGCCTAGAACGGAACCTTGCGCGACCCCTGATGTCAAATCAATTCTTCGCCGGCCTCCCAACGAGTCATAGATGAGTTTCCGATTTTTGAGGTAGTTTTTCAATATCCGCATCAGGTAACTCGGCACCCTGAAATATTCCAGAGCACCAAGAATATCTGTCCATCTAGCAGAGTTGACGGCATTTCTCACATCTAGAGTTATGAGCAGTACTATTCGTCTCGAGTAATGATTGTGGGCTTCTGCCTGCTGGACCGCGCTCACTACCTCTGCTATTGCACTGATTGTGGATCGACCAGCCCTGAAGCCGTACTGCCGAGGAGACAGATCCCCGGCAGTTCGAATGGCTTCTCCAAATCTTTCTCTAATGAGCCTCTCGAGCACCTTCCCAGCAGCGTTCAGCATACATAGGGGCCGATATGAAGATGGTTGCTCCGCGTTCCCTTTCTCCTTGTGGATCAACACGAGCCTCGCCTCTTTCCAGCAATTTGGAAACACGCCCTGCCGCAAACAGGCATTGAAAGTGGTGAGCAGCTTGTCAGGACAAAGTTGATGTGCAAGCTGTATCCCTTCCGCTGGTATACCTTCTGGCCCTGGGGCCTTTTTCTGTTCTTTTTTTTTTCTTTTTGCATCATCCAGCTCGATGGCGGTAAAAAGTGGGCATTCTCCGGGACATTCAACATCTGCATCATCGGGAAGAATAGGATGCATAGGGAAGACCGCTCGAACAATCTGGTCCATTTTTTCCGTTTCAAGGACACAGGGCCTCCTTGCAGCTCCTAGTTTCCGCATGGCAAGCTTGTAGCCCAGCTCCCACGGGTCCCTGTCGATGTCCTCTACTAGGTTGCGCCAGCAGTGAGCCTTGCTTTCGTTAATTAACCTACGGAGAACTTTTCTCGCTGAACTGTATGCCAGCGTTCGGGAGTGTGACTTGTCTCGATTTCTTAAACGTTGAGATTCGCGGCGGAGTTTGTGACATTTTCTCCGCTTTTCGGCGATTTCTGCCGACCACCAGTACACAGCAGGCTTATTGTGTCGAGACCGTCCCCTGGGCATAGAGCAGTCGCACGCATTCTTAATGAGCCTCATGGTGGAGTTCAACATGTTTTCAGCTGAGGCTCCCCCCGTTACCGTCATAGTTTCCCCTCTCATAAGAACTGCGGCGACCGCGTCGTCGTCTATTTTAGATATATTCCAACCTACTGTTGAGGGTTGGGTTGCTACGCGTCGAGTAGCACACTCGCCAATTGCCAAAGCAATGTACTGATGATCGCTCGACGACTAGTCCTCTATTACCCTCCATCTGTGTATCCTAGGTACTAAGGACTCCAAAGCAAATGTCACGTCCGGGATGGTTCCCAAGCAGCCTCGCCGTCGAAAGGTTGGTGTGTTCCCAACATTCATGATGACAAGTTGCCTCCTAGCCGCCATATCTACGATTCTTTTTCCTCTCGGGTCTGGAAAAGGCATTCCCCATTCTATTGCGTTGGCATTAAAGTCACCGCCAACAAGTATACGGCCTTTCGTGCTCGAGACAGCTTCCTCCAGTTCATCGAGCCTGCTCTGAAAACAGGAAATTGACTCATTCGGCGTGAAATAGACGCTTATGAATGTCACATCGGTGCGCCCAGTGAGCACAAAGCCATTTCCGCTGGAGCAAGTCCGAGCTGTGGGTATAGAGCCCTATTACGTACCCAAATGGCGGCGGTGCCGGATCGATCACAATACCATCCAGCTTCCTTTTTGTTGTGGTGTTGCTCAGATATCAGCAACAAGTCAACTTTTTTCTCTCTTGCAACCTGGTCTAGTAATCCACCTTTAAATTGATTATTTAAGCACTTTATCAAACGTAATCAAACACTTATTAAAGTTTTAATTTCTTCGTAATTACTTCACTGCACTGTTTACGCGCACTGTCGCTTGCTGTTCCGTTTCATTCAGAAGACTCGCCCTCGTCGCTCGCCATAGTCGCTTTTATACAACTACCAACCATCCCAGAATCTTCCATGCGGATTGTTCTCGTGTTTACGCGCTGAGGCGCTTGCACCGGGATTTGTTGTACTCAATGTACGCAACGTGTTTATGTTTACGCATTCGAGAACTATCGAAGTATTGATAGTTGTAAACTTGTTTACGACTTTTCGCTTGAGACGACTACAGTGGCACGTAACCCTTTTTTTCCCGAACACGTCACAATACGTTCAAAGGTCAAATACAGTCGCGTTACACCGGCACATTCCATAGGAAAGGCGATTAGCGGCTTAACTTCTCCATACCTGAAGCGAAAAGAAGAGGAGTCCATACTCCTTTCATACTTACCGTTTACTGGAGCTTTACATTTGCACTTTTCTGCATTAAATAGAGCACAAACTTCAAAAGTGCAATTACCAACGCAGCTAACATGTTGTTGGATGGATCGGATCTTTTCTTTTGGAGCACAAAACGAACCTCTTCCGTTTTCGAACAACGACTCACTCCCTAAAATTCCCCACTCACTGCGTCTTGGGTTGTGGTCTGTTTTAACTCGCAAGTGTGTAACTCTGCCGGCATTATCACACTTGCGAGGTGAAAGGTGTTAATTTTAGAACTCTCAAGTATTTTATCCTGTCAGAATTGCCACAATTGATTGGTGCATTACAACGGAATGGAAAATGAGACTCGAACTTTAGATATCATGGTCTTCTTTCAGAGGGCATAGAAGATTGCGGTGTTTTCGTTTCAGTATATTTTTCAGCTTGCAGACTTAAAGTGCACAAAACAAGACTAGTAAGGGACAAGACTACTAAGGAGATTGTTCCACCGCTGGTTTTGGAGGTCCATGATGTTGATGTTGATGTCTCTCGCTAGAGAGTTCCCGCCAGGGTACAAGGACGGGGCACGACTTCTTTACCACTGACACCGTTGCGAATTCTGTGATTGAATCAGCTTATAAGCTTTCTTGTCGAGTAGGATGGCGGTTACATAGCTCCTGTATTTTAGTGTACTATAGTCTTGTACCTTCCAAATGGAATTTTTCAGTTCCTTTATTTTTCTTGCTTTCTCTTCCAAGGAATTTCGGGAATTGAGGGTCTGGATTTTTTACCAATCAGCTTATTTGAAGCAGTGAAATCATTTTGGGGGCATATAGAAAATGTGTTGATACTGGTGGATATGAAAAAAAAAAAACAGTACTTGTAATACAATAAATTCCGAGAGGTTCAAATTTTCATCACTGTGAACGAAACTGAGGGTAGAGACGATGCCTCAAGGACAATTTAAAAGCTGGTTATTAAGAGTTGTGTAGGACAAAGTTATTACTGTTTAGTTATTACGTAGAATGGTTTGGCTGGTTATTGGGTAGAAAATATATTTAATTTTGCATGGTATGATGTGATGGGGCTAAAAAAACGTAGTACGGTCCATGAGTTCTTGGCCTCATAAAGTAAATACAGTGTATTCGTAAGATTCTTTATGCAGTCGTCAGTGACAAATCTCATCAAGTTTTATACAAAGTTTCAACTTGCTGCGTCAATTTGTTAAATTTTAGTAGAGCTCAAACTATCACTAAGGTAAATTATTTTAAAAAATGTCTCAAATTGAGTTACGCGCTTTAATTGACTAAAGAAAGATTAACTTCAACACAAATCAAAGAAAGAATGAGGGTAGCTCACGGTGGCTTGTGTCCACCATTTTCAACATTAAAAATTGGTCTAAGTTATTTCGCTGGGGACGAGAATCATTGGAAGATAAACCCAATGTTAAATTGGAAGATAAACCCGTGTTATGGGGTAGAAGATTTACCAGCAACGATGAAATTAGACAGGCGGTGTACGCCCATTTTGACTCTAAAGGTGTATCATATTTTTATAGTGGCTCAGAAGCTTTAGGCAGACGTTCTGAAAAGTGTGTGAGAATAAAGGGAGGATACATTGAAAAATAATCACAATTTTTTTATTTATGACCTTTCTTTGTATATATTAGGCTAAGAACTCATGGACCGTTCTACGATACAAATTTCTTTGGCTTTCATTGACCGATGTGTGAGGCAATGGAAGTGAAAGTGAATTTTGGGAAAAATGTTATTTCACCTTTCCAAAGCTTTAATTTTCAAGCTGAGTTTTTAATTACGGTAGGCAATCTATGAATTGCTGGGAATTACGGAAGGTGAAACACTGATGGGTGATCCAAAAAATGACTAATTGCAGCCTAAACTGGTTTTTGTATTGACATATTGCTCCCATCCCCACTGCCTCCTTCGTAAATGAACATACCATAGTTTGGCGTCCCACAAGAAGAGCATATAAGTACCTCGAATTTAAAAATTTCCATTCCCATAGATTCACCCTGAGGTGAAAGATAGTACTCCAGCGTATCCTAATTAAATGGTTAAGCAGTTCATAGAATCACTTTAAAACGAATTTTGAATAAATAAAATTAAAAATTTAAGGATCAACATTATACATAACAAACTGCAGGCTATTTTGGCTCTTGCGGCCAATGTGAATGAGGGAAAGTTAGCCGAACCTTCTGATATGCGGCGATTGGTGAAAGGCGAAAGATGAAAGATGAAGGAGGACTGATGACCCTGGTGACTGACGTATATGCTGGACCGATGACAAGTTGAAAATTAAGATATGTAGAAGGTGCACGCCGATCAAGGTAGATTTGATTGAAGTTGGGAATGCTCGACCAAAACGAGTACCTATGACGTCGCCAAGGTGGGCGTACCGAGGGAAAGAGTCTTTGGGAGCGGAACGAATGGAGAGAGATCTGCTGAGGGTACTCAATGTATTGAAGCTATAATGACGGAGAATGAACTGAGAAACTGATTGACTGACTGTGTGTAAACTATTGTATTCTGAGTTGATAATATAAACCGATCTATATGCTGTTATGGTGGTGTTTAGTAAAAGAAGAAGTACAGGAAGAAAGATGTTTGTCGAAGAATTTAAAGTGAAGTAATGTGTCAAGTTGGTATCTGTTATGTACCGAGAAAGATTGAAAGATTGACTAGAAGACTAAATGTTACGAACTAGATGTTGTGTTCGATGTAGACTGAGTGACGTTCATTTGGAAGAGCAGTTGGAAAAGCTCGCATCGCCAAATCAACTTGTTGATTAGGTGGATGCGAGACAAGTACACTGCTATGATCTGTTGTGACTGTGGTTAATCCGGACCCTATAGACTTATGCTATAGGACTTCGGGTGACGCAGGAGGGCTATTGGTCCAAGCCTTGGTTTGTTCCATTCAGTCTTTGGGGAGTACCGACCCACGTACCCGAGGTGTGAGGAAGGGTTATCAGTCCCGTGCCCCTGGAGCAAAAACTGAGAGTTTTTCTCTCTTAAGGAAGCTTTAACTAAATTGGGCCCTAGGACTGAAATTTGTTTCACATCTTAGGGGTGGTGGTTGACACATTGTTTCAACCCTGTCATAGTGACCGTGGGGTTGGGCCTTCTCGAGGCCGGTACCCACGTTAATCACGACGACTCTCATTATAAATAACGCACGGATTGCAATTAAAATGGAACGCAGTTTCGTCTAACCAACGACATTTTGTTAACTTTGTGAACATGGAACAACTTTCCGATAGAAAATTTTCCAATGGAAACTTATTGTTAATGTTTCGCTCAGTTTTACATTATTGATAAAATATAAAACACAAATCGATCTGAGGAAAACAGAAACGCAATACATGATTGCATATCACTTAATATTCTCTTTTTGATGAAATATCAGTCTTTCATAGATAAAATGTGCAAATTACGATCTCTTTATTTATTTTCAATTCATTGAAGCAAAATGAGAAAAATATGTTAACTTAATGGTTTGTTGAAGCTTGGTTGAAGCACTTTTAGTTTTTAAAAGAATTGTGTTAATGAACTGTAAAGTAAAACGGAGTAGACAAATACGATAACTGTAACTGGGAATATAATAAAATTATACATGAATTATAAAACTCAAGACAAATTTGCAACCAAAAAAATTTATCAGTCGAATAAGATATTTCGATAAATTGAAAAACTTACCATATTTGATTTCATGATCGTTGAAATATAAAGCAAGCCAACTAAAATAAAAAAGACCATTCGAATAATCAGTATCATAAGATTACGTCCCTAGAAGGGACGAATTGATTTGATACACTTATCAACTAGGGGAGAGGATGCTCGCGAAGGAAGGCGATACAGCCGCATAAACTGCTTTTATATTATTACTAGTTTTATTATTATAATATTATTATTATTTTCTTTTTTTAGGGTTGGTAGATGAAGTCTATTTGCACCCTGAGTGCCGGACTCCCAGTCGCAACCGGATTACTGACTAAACACCTCTCCTGTTACTTCGGACTATGCCTCATTAATCATCGCCTAGTGGCGCCATCTGGTTAAGGGAAATCCCTTTTTCAGCACGGATGGATGGAAAGGAAGAAAATTGCTGTAAGAGAGATCCTTGTTACGGTTGCGCCGCCACGCGATCCATGATGCCTTTCTTTATAAGAAGAACTGTCCGTACGTGAGAGGTGTGAACAAGAATATCTGTCCGTTTAGCAGAATTGAATGCATTCATCACATCGAGTGTTATGAACCTCGAGTGATGATAGTGGGCTTCGGCCGCTGGACCGGGAACAGGATGCATAGGGAACAGGATGCATAGGGAATAGCGCTCGAACACTCTCATCCATTTTTCCTACTTCAAGCACACAGGGTCTCCTTGCGGCCCCTAGTTTCCGAATGACAAGCCTTTTTCTCGTTAATGAGCCTGCGGAGGAGTTTTCTAGTCGACCTGTATACCAGCGTTCGGAAATGTGACTCGTCTCGATATCTTGAACGTTGGGGTTCGCGGCGAAGTTTGTGACATTTTCTTTGCTTTTTAGCGATTTCTGTCGACCACCAGTACACAGAAGGCTTATCGTGTCGAGGCCGTCACCTGTACATAGAGCAGTTGCACGCAGTCTTAATGAGCTCACTCTGTTTTCAGCAGAGACTCCTCTCGTCCCCGTCATAGTTTCACTGCTCATAAGAACTGCGGCGAACGCGTCAACATCTATTTTGGAAATATTCCAACCTACAGTTCAATAAATCCTGCAGATCAACCTACACCGTAGCTCAAATGCACAAGACTTACTAAATCAGGTGGCAACGGGGAAAAAAGTCGACTTGTTGCTGATATCTGAGCAACACCACAACAAACAGGAGGCTGAATGGTATTGTAACCGATCCGGCAACGCCACCATCTGGGTACGTGATAATCCTCTATACACAGTTCGGACTTGCTCCAGCGGGGATGGCTTTGTGCTCATTAAGTTTGCGGAGATGACATCCATAAGAGTCTTTTTCACGTCGAATGAGTCAATTTCATGTTTTCAGAGCAGGCTCGATGAACTGGAGAAAGCTGTCTCGATCACGGAAGGCCGAATTCTAGTGGGCGCTGACTTTAATGCCAAGGCGATAGAATAGGGATTGCCTCATCCAGATTCAAGACGAAAACGAATCCTAGAAATGGTGGCTAGGAGGTAACTTGTCAACATGAGCGTTGGGAATGCACTAATCTTTCGACGGAGAACTTGTTGGGAACAATTCCGGATGTGACAATTGCTTCGGAGCCATAGTGTCCCCACACGCCGAGCGATCACCACCACATTGCTTTCGAAGTTGGCGATCGTACTACTCGACGCTTAGCAACCCAACCTACAACTGTAGGTTGGAACATAAAATGGTTGTAAAGAGCTTTTCCCTATGTTTCCCGTTAGTCTCGATGCTACAGACAGAATGTCCGCATTTTATTTCCATTGAGTTGGACAATGCGGTGAAATAGTATCGCAGGCCAACTGGTATAGCTTGTACACCAACAGTCTCAGGCCTTAATCCTAAAATGCTGTAAAGAGGCGAAATTGACAAAGTGTGCTGATTGACAAGGAGCAGAGGAATCTACAGGTACCATATGCATATCGGACCTTACGTATGCTGAACACCGCTGGGAATGTGCTCGAAGACTCGAGGAGGCCATCCGCGTTGCTGGGGGTCTTTTTTTCTCAGCAGTACGGCTTCACAGCTGGCCCATCCACAATTGGTGCAGTAACAGAGGTAGATAACGTGGTATAGAGGGTAGAAGGCCACAATCACCACTCGAAGCAAGTAGGAGATTGTGTAGATAGCACTCGATATGAGAAATGTCTTGAATTTTGCTAGATGGATATTCTGACATTTTCGGTGCTCCGGAATATATCAGCGTGTGGTATTATCTGACACGAATATTGAAGGATTACCTATAAGACCGAAAGCTCGTCTATGACACATTAGGAGGTCAACGAAGAATGGATGTGACATCAGGTGGTGATATCAGGGGTGACGCAAGGTTCCATTCTTCGGACCTATGGAATGTCTCGTACGATGAGCTTTTGAGGTTGCAGTTACCGGGAGAGTCGCGTCTCATTGGCTTTGTAGATAGCGTAGCAGTACTAGTCGTCACACGTATTGTCAAACAGGCACAACTAAACTGGGCGCGGTTAGGTCAGAGTAACTGAGTTAGAGTCAAACATGATGGCAAATGATGGCAATGGTTAAAAAGTAAATTGAAGGAACTCTTTGTTATTTTGTTGATTTCGAGTGGTACACGAGTAATATTAACCGACCTCAACATCCGTGTAATAATTTCGTACCACTGTGAAGCCAGATTTATAGCCCCAAAAAAATTCAACAAACAAACAAATTATAAAATAACATTTTTATGTGCTTATATTAAAAAAGGGCAATTTGTCATAAAAAGCGGCAAATGCAGTAACTTGGTTGTGTGAAATCGTCAAAATTTTTGAAGCCTTTTGTGTGTTATCTAAAGGATACATAAGGAATTTTTCAAAATTGTTCAGATGCCGACGAAGCTATGCGACATTTTTTTGCACATATTCTTGATGTGGTTACATTGATGACAGCTGTCGGTCATTTTTGATAATACCCAATTGTCAATGTGAAAATACCACTCTAACTAAATACATGCCGAAAAGTAAGAGATTCTTTTGGCAATAGGGGCAATCATGGAGTTTATCGTGAAATGAATGTAAGCCCCAGGTGTCAGCCTTCAATCTTGATATAACTTAAATAATTTAACGACTAGAACTACCTTACATTCATACATTTATATGACAAATGGTATCATTTTGAATAAAAGGAGATGCGTTCGATATCATGTTGCCAAATATACTACATTAACTGCCTTGTTGTGTTTACTTTGCGGTATCTGGTTTTATATCTGGGTGTCCTGGTAGCCGTAAACCAGAATTTCCAACGAAAATAAAACTGATCATCTTTTTCAAATTATTGTTCTATTGTTCTTAGAGACAATAAGTGAATACTATTACAGCAGAAAACTGTAATGCTAAGTAAATGAGTACAATACGTTAAAAATTTGAAATTTTTTTTGAGTTCATTAGTTGATAAATATTTATTTTCAGCCAACAAAAACAAGAAACATATTTTTGGCCAACATTTATGATTATAAATAAGCATGTTGTGCTTGGATCATGCAAACAGTTGACAATATGCTGACTATAGTGGTATTATACTTTGTGCTCCTTTTCAGTAAGCTTCGAGTGAATGTTTTGGAAAAACAATTTTGAGTTTCTTATGTTTTTCAGCAACATATACCAGTGCTCAAAATCAAGAAAATGATTTTAATGTAGAAACGATTGATTTAGAAACAGTGGTTTGCCCAACATTAAGATGTGCTCCAATAGGTCCTCCAATATGCGCTCGGTACGGAAGCAAACTAACCTTATTTCCAACAAATTGTGCACTTCTAGCGTTCACCTGTGTTTCAGGACAAGGTTTGTTTAAACCACATTGAAAATTTGAAATTTATGATTCAATACAATAATGACTTCATTTACTCAGCCTGGAAGCCCGTTTCATTGAAAACATGTGCAAAAAGGATTTGTCCAGTGAAGTGCAACTCAAGTCAAACCATTCCGGTATGTGCATCCAACCAAAAGCAACTGAAAGTGTTTAATAGTGAATGTGAATTTCGAAATTATGCTTGTAGGCGTTTCAGTCAAAGTAAGTATATTTCCAATACACTGACACATTCGCAAGTTCTTAAGCCAGTTGTTATAATTTCAGAATGGTCCAGAGGACTGACTTGTTTTACTTTGCATAACATATAAAATGAGAGCAAAAACATAATTTTATATTAGTTGCTATTGACGTTAGTGTAGTTTTCTTGCAATTTATGACAAAAACTTAATCACTCACAGGACATTGAAATTGCAGTCCTTCAAATGATGATCTTCAGGATTATAATAGAAAGGATTATAGGATTATAATAGAAATAAAGACTTGATCATTGGATGTCTGAAATTTTTTTTAACCAAGTAAAACTATGCTAGTCCTGTACGAAGATCCTCTTCAGTGTTTGATTCCCCTCGATTCAGATAGTTGTCTAAGGACCGGAACAACACATCGGGGGAATATGATGGTTGGGGTAAGCGTTCCTAGCCAATCTTCGTTAATTTGCGCTGGTTTCGAATTGTGTTGAAAGAGAAGCTCGCAACAATTCACTGATGCGCGACTCGTGCCACGCATTGCTTGTTGAAGGCGCTCCAATTACTGACAGTAGAAGTTCACATTTAACGTTTGGTTTCGTTTCGATAGCTCCTTAGGGTTAATTTCTTGAGAATCCTTACGAAGCAGATGAAAAAACTTTTCGTGTATCCAAACGTGGTTTTGAAGTGGATGCTGGTGAAGTGGTTTGCAAGCTACTTTCCATCTCCAGTAACCATCGACCGATGAAAACCTTCATTAGTTTGACGAGCAAAATGGAAAATATAGAAGGCCATTCATCAGTCTTTTCTGTTCTTTCGCGAAAATTCTTGAGGGTTCCCAAGTATCCAATTTAACCTTATATCATGCCGCATTGGTTCTTCTTTTTATAGTGGTTCTGTGAACCTGGAAACTCTTAGATAATTCTGCATTGATTACCTTATCACCCACTTGTATGACTTCGAATAGATCTCCATCTGTCACTTTCTTCCACTGTTCTGATTTCGACTGACCTCCAAAGTGTTGTTCACCATTCCGAAAGCTCTGAAACCACTGTTGCTATGCCCGTTTTGTCCCGTTTTCTCCTTAAAATCTGCTTTTATTCCGATAAGTCTCCGCTGCACGTTGTTCAAGATCAAACTCGTATGGTGTACTATGTCTAATGTGCACTTCTTCCGTATATAAGCTTATATTATAAAATATAAATCTTGGATTAGTTGGTTTCGTGGAGCCAGTGTCTGTCTAGGTTTAATGCTCGCGTCTAATTAATCGCGTATGTATTTGTAAATTGTCTCGAGTCTAATAGCCTCATGTATGTTCACGTTTCTAATCTACCAATGAAATTGAACCGATCCATCTCAGAGCAATGTCTCCAGAAGTTTCTTGTCCGTCTTTAATGTCTGGTAGAAACCAATACTGCCTTAAGGTCGCAAGGATGTCGGGCAAGCATGGACTTAGGCACTTAAGTAGAGACAGCACTGAAGCAGTGCTGCCGTTTTTGTTGTATGTGTTCGTTCCATATCAGAAGGTGATCAAGTGTTGTTCGTAAGTATTTTACAGTTCCGTTCCATGGTATCCGTTCCCCGTCCATTTGTAGTGTTGAAGGATGTTGTGATCTCCGTTTCGTACTTCCATTTGCGGAAGTATTCACGAAGAGTATCAATGGAGCAGATATGAGAAAGACACGTATCATCGGAGTAAAGGGATGAGTTCGCGTTACTTGGGGGTCCAGGCAATTCGCTTATGTATAAACTGTATAAGATTGGTGAGGTAGGTGATTCTTGTGGCACTACAGCTTCGATTGATCACAGGCAGGAGAGATTGTTGTCAATTCTGACCCGGAAGGATCTGCTTTGGAGAAGTGAATATTATTTGTAACATTTTAAGCGAGATGTGGAGGATGCGAAGGTTCATGCTTTTTGAAGATTATTCCTGCATGTCAGATTTTGTCCAATACTTTCGTTTTCTCAAACATAGCTAAGCCCTGGATTTTCTGCGATTGATCCCATTACGTGTATCGAGCTGGAGTTCGGGTTGATGAACGGCTCGGAAGCTAAATTGTTCATCGTGGAAGATGCTTTTCTTCTCTATTATCTCCTGTAATCTATATAAAATTGCTTTTTTTAGTGATTTTTGATAGAGAAGAGAGAAGACTTAAAGGCCTCCAATTTAGAAGGAAGGTGTAACCTTTGCCAGCTTTCGGGATGACTATTTGGCAGCCGGTTTCCATGCTGTAGGGTATTTCAGTAGGTTGAAAATTGTCTATATTGTCTTAATTATTGTCTTTAGTATATTATCTGTCAGCCATTGTAGCATCATCTTGGTCATCAAATCTGAACCAGGACTTTTCCTTTCGTTCAGACATAATGCACTGTCCCATGGGTGTAGAGTGGCAGTATTGTACACTCTTCTTGCTGTCTCGGTTTCGTTTACCTTTGTCAGGATAGCTCTAGTCTCGTCAATATCGACCTCTCGGGGGAAATTTTCATGGAACTGTTGATCCAATATGTCTGCAAAAGCATCCGTCTTACCTAAGCTCTTCCATTTGATCCAAGGGTAAGTGGCACAACTCCTTTGATTTTGTGTGGAAATATTGATTTTACTCCCGGGGACATTCTCGCTAGGTTCTAGGTCTTGTAAGTAATCTTTTTAAGGGAGATTCCAAAATCTGGACTTGTTGGTGTATATCGCCCGTAATGTGGGTGTTCTTCTGTACGTGTACGTGTGAGGTAATTCTGCTGAGCTCAGCCACAGAGCGGATGCTGGGGACGAAACTAAAAAGCGATGGTCGGAAAATCTGGTAAAGCCAAAAATTCTTACTTCATTAGGATGCAGCAAGAAACACATGCGCATTTCAGATGACAAGAAAGAGAGGAAGTAGGGACTCGTGCAATCCGAGACAGACAAACACACGGCAGGGAGAAGCGAAGTGCAATCGCTGACTGCAATCGTCTGAAGCACGGGTCGTCAATTAAACAAATACTCCCTGCAAGGCAGACGGGAAGCATCATTCTTGAAGAATCATTCTTGATCGTCAAGAAAACAAGCAGCACTATAACAAAGCAGAAAATGTCCTGACATCATTCCCAACGGCAATGTACAAACATGCCTTCAACAACAACAAGTTCAGTAGTAGGAATACCTCCTTGCCATAACAGAATCAGGTGGCTGAAGGTAGAAGAGTATAAAAGGTTAAGCCCTTTGACATTATAGCTGTTATTTCAGAGTCTGCAACCCGCATAGGGTTGGCATGTAGCCTGCTAAACGGAATCGAGATAAGCAAAGAGGACGGAGCATCGCGGAATCAATTAGCGTCTGAAGACGAGTTTCAGAAGGCACTGTAAAAGTCAGCCAAAAAGGCGTCCTAAAAGTCGAAAAATTGCGAACTTCCAATCGAACCGTAATTCAAGGTACCATTAGACGTTGGTCCAGAAAAAAAGGTTTAAAAACCGTCGCGATCTTGGGCAGGCTTCCCTAGTGTAACCACAGAAAGTAGCATCTGCATGAATGTCTTCCGAAAAATTATTGGAGATGGAAACCAGAAGACATCCAAATTGCTATCGGAGCTAGTTCAGGTGACCTTTTTGTGAAATCTGGACCAAATTCACTCAAATAAAGACGTGATCTGCAACTTAGTTAAAAGCAACAATTCAAAAAATCGCAGCAGCCTCACTCAAATCGTTGCCAGCAGTTCAAATGAGGGCATTGATTTTTCCCGGGAACTATTAAAAATAGAAGACGCTTAAAAATGCAATTTTCTCGCACTGTGTTAGATTTGTCCAAACATCTTAAAAAGGGTCAACACATGACGGTAGTTGACCTGACAGAGGACGAGACAGAGAGAGATAGGCCGAAGAGCTAATAAGGAAGGGAAAAATCAGAAAAGGGATGATCCCAGTGTTTCAAACGCCTTGGGTACGCGCATACCGCTAAGTGATCTAAGGGGGCTAATAGGAGCCCCTTGTGCTTTAATAGCGGACGGTTTGTCGAAGTGCTCAAAAAAGCAGAGTGGAAAGTCTGCAGCTGAAGATATAACTAGCTAAACTAGGAACTATTACGTATGTTTTGGAATATTTCATGCCTATTCGAAGATTCCTCGATGAAAAGCCCTCAGTGTATTGGTGGTTACCTGAAATAGACGATAAAGGAGTTACTGACAAACTTGGTGGACAACTTACCTGGAGAACGACGACGACCTCGTAGACCCCGGCAGTATTACTTCAGAGCACCGATGCAATCGGAGAATTGGTCCTGAAGTATCAGACGTGCAAAGCTTTTTCACATGACGGATTGTGCAGCTGGTTATTATGGGAGCCAAAAACGTATTCAATTGTGCTAAGTGGATGGAACTATTAGTTTGACATAGGGGGGACCAACTTGTCATGAACTCTGTGCATTGTGTTTTACTTTATGAGACGGAATTCGGGGTGAAGGACTGAAAATTGCAGGGGTGATGCTTATAGTCCTTAGTAAGTGATTGAAATTTTCTCGGTTGAAAAGAGAATACCTTGGAGAAAACATCATCAGGGCAATTATAACAAGACTGAGAGCTCGTCACAAAAGAAAGGTACATAGCACGTCTGGATCCCAACCATAGGGCATGTTTCGAGCATTCACTGCTCAAAATTGATGGATCTCAGCCTCCTTACTGAATGTTTTGTATTGGGGAAATAGATAACGCTTACCACCGATTTTATTTTTGAAAAAAAAGAACGTTGTAGCGTGGTGGTTTCTTTTCCAGCTTCAAAATGCTTAAACTATTAAACTACTGGCCAGCAGCAATGTGTTAAACGGCTCCAAACTAGATTTTCAAGTTGCCATAAGAACTGGTTGGTGGAAAGTACGTGTCTCGGAGCCTCACACTAGGGACGTAAATAGCCAAAAATGCAGATATTAAAATTATAATTGGTGCGCTGCCCTTTTCCAAGCTTATTCCTCTGAGTAAAGATTTTGTATTTCTTTATTTCCAACTGTTGCTAGAATATCGTTTGTCTTAGCAACCAAGCCAATATTATCGGAATCAGAGATTCAGACTGAACAACATGATAGATCGACTCAAAGGAATAAAAGCAGCATTCATTGAAGAAACATGATAGCAGAACTAGCATGTCTGTGCAATGGTCTCAGTGGTTTCGAAATAGACAACGGCAGTTAGAAGATCAGTCTCACTCAGGACGGCTCAAGAAGCTGACATATCCCTACATCCCTACAAGTAGGTGGTAATGTGGAACAGGTTGAATCATTGAGAAGGTTTCAAGTCTACAGAATCTCTATAGATAAACAAAAAGATGCGCTATGAAATGTCGTAAAGTTGGATACTTAGGAACCACAAGAACTTTCACAAAGAAACAAAAAAGACATAATGACCAGATATTAAAAAAAGGCCTGCTGTGTTTCTCATCTTGCTCGTTAAATTAATGAAGGATTATTCCAGCGGATGGTTACTGGAGATGCAGTCGGTCCCGTAAAATAACGTGAAACGGTGTGTGACAATTTGCAAATGGGATGATTAACCAAAAATCGCTGCAGGCCCAAGATTTAATTCCGCGAAAATTGTTATTGTCTGTTTGGCGCGACTCTCCGTTTGTGATTAATGCTTAGCTTTTGGAATGCAATCAAACGTTAGATGCGAACTTTTGCTGTAAACTTTTGGGGCAATAAGGGTCATGAACTATTTAATCGTCGCGAGATCATTCTTCATGATAATTCGAGACGACACACAGCAGCAGTTTCTTAGCGCAAATTTATAGAGATCGGTACATCCATCATATTCTCCAGATCTTGATCCAAAGGATGTTCATGTGTTTTGGTCTCTAGACAGCTACATGCTGAGAAGGATTTTCAAAACTGAAGAGAATCTTCGTACATGACTAGTAAACTGTTTCAAAGACAAAGCGGATATTTCTACAGGAGAGGGATAGAGCGACTATCAGAACGTTTTAGGCAAATTTTAATTAATAATGGTGATTATATATCACGTAAGGTTTGAATAAATTGGTTGTATAAATTGGTTTAAGTAAAAATTTGTTTGAATCAAAACTGGAAAATTGTACCCCGTTGATATGCGAACCAAGGTGCTGAGCAAGGATAGCGCAGGTGCCTACCAGGTACCAACTATGCATAAGTTTTTTCCGATTATTTCCGGTTGTATAAAATAATTAATGTTTGGTCGGTCCATCTTTAGATTTGATTACAAACCAACAACTCTACCAACTTGAAGCACTCGTGTGATTTGTCCCCACTCAGGCTTTAAAGCAGCCAGTAAGGAGTTTTTATTGCTGATTGAATTTCTCTTGATTTTTCTTCAAAATACTCCAAATAAACTCAATCGGATTGAGGAACGTTGATCGTGGTGTCTTTGGGCCATCACTTTGTGGTGTTTGTGGTGTCAATTTTTACGTTTGAGGGCCCACTCCGACCGATTTTTCATGTTGTGTTCCGAGAGCCACGACTTCTTCTTTGTCTTACAACCATTTAATCCAGCTTAAAGAAGCCTTATTCTGACAGTATGCACACTCAGAGATTTGCTTTTTTGGTTAGAGATTTGCCTCGCTTGAAGCGCGGTTAACAGTTGTTTTTTTGTGATCCTGTAGAGACGGCCTAATTAACAGTCGATCATCACGATCCGTAGTGATTTTTTTTCTGCCTGTTCCTGGTCTATTTTCTAGGGATACGGTCTCTTTTTCTACACAACGCGAACACTTCACTTCACGGTCTATTTTCACTTGCGAAATGTATTGTTCATGTAAAAGCTTAAATTTCAGGCGCTGTTCTGCTCTAAGTTCAGTTTTTTTTGGCAAGGGTCACGCTTAAATTATTATTTTCAAATAATATATGAGAAGTATTTGAGAAGTATAAACATTTTACTAACAGATGGCATAACCATTACATATGGTTTGTGTCGGGAATAACTAATATGGCATTTTGGATGGTTTTGGAGGGATTTGCTGTCAACAAATTCCAGTTTGTCATAGGTTTTGATTGTATAAAAAACAAAGTTTTTTCACTTCAAAAATGTCGAATTACGTGCTAGAAAAAGAGGTTTAGTGGGGAAGTCTAATAACCTTGTTTCATTTGAAGAAAACGGCAGCAGAAACTTATCGATTGTTAGTGGAAGTATATGGTGAACATGCCCCAAGCCAAGATACTTGTGTACGATGGTTTAAAAGATTTGAAAGTGGCGATTTCGATGTCAGCAACAAAGACCGTGGGAAACCACCAAAAAAGATACAGATTTGCAAGCATTGTTGGATGAAATCAACACACAAACTGAAAAAAAGTTGGCAGTACAGTTGGCAGAAGTTACTCAGGCAGCCATTTCACAACGTTTAAAAGCCATGGGAAAGATCCAAAAAGCTGGAAAATGGGTGTCGTATCAATTGACAGAAAGAGACATCGAAAGGCGACAAGCTATTTGTGAAATTTTGCTTGCCTGACAGAAAAGAAAAGGTTTTTTGTATGGGTAGACCCAGGCCAGCCATCAACATCACAAACAGTCTGAAATATTCATTGAAAGAAGACTTTGCTGTGTATTTGGTGGGATAGTAAGGGACCTTTGTAATACAGACTGCTGAAACCTGGTGAGACTATTACTGGCAAACGTTACCGACAATAACTGATCAAATTGAACCGCGCACTCAAAGAAAAACGACCATAATTTCAGCAAAAACATAATAAAGTTATTTTTCAACATGACAATGCTCGGCCGCATGTTTCAATACCTGCCCAAAACTACTTGGGAAACATTAACTGGGAAGTTCTGCCCCACCCGCCGTATTCACCAATTTTGGGTCCTTCTGACTACTACTTGTTTTGATCGATGCAGCATGGACTTTCGGAGCAGCACTCCCATTCTTACGAAGAAGTTAAAAATTGGCTTGATGAGTGGTTATCTCAAAAAATGAGAAGTCGTACTGGGACGGAATCCATCAATTGACAGAAAGGTGGGTAAAAGTCGTAGCTAACGATGGCCAATACTTTGAATTGAATTCGTTCGTTCTTCTTCATTCGTCCAAGCAGAAAAAATCCGCATTTCATATTTATACACCTATTACTGCTCGCGGCTGTACTAAGAGATAGTGCCAGCGCTATGAATTTGACATTGACACTATTTCGATGGTTTTGTTTTATTGTTTTGATCAATCATATCGAATTTGATGTCTGAAGAAGAGCATTTGTGGCACTCATTGCTTTTCTTCTGACTGTTGACTGCTTAAAGTCATCGTTTGCTGGTAAAAACATATTGATGACACGCTCTATCAATCAGGACATGCGAGACATGGTATACACAATTCATAAGTGGCCATTGCAATGTGAAAGACAGTAGCGGACTGGTAAACCACAAAAAAAAAAACGATGTAGAGGAATTCCAGGAGTTCCTGGATGACAAGACATGGCAAAGTGTTTTTTTTCCACGACAACGCGCCGTCACACACAGCAAAACCAGTGTAATCGTTTGATTGGGATCTTCTTCTATAGCCGCTGTATTTCCCAGACTCGGTGACACTTGACTATCATTTGAGGAAGTTGGAAAGTGGCTAGACGAATGGTTTGCTACAGAAGACAACCGGGTTTCAGCATTGAAACCGACTGGACAACCAAGATAAAAGATTTCTTTCTCTTGCAATTTTCATCTTTCTGACTTCCCGGTAAAATAAGAATTCCTCATCATGTGCTAAACGATTTCTGTTCCTCTGTTGACAAAGGAGGTAGCTTGTCAAGAACTCAGTTGTTTTATGCCACCGAGAGTCTGATTGTAAGGAATAATTTTTGTTTTATTTTATAAGTGATAAAAACTTTCTTGAGACGAAAGAGTTGACGAATAAAATGAATGAACAAAAAGTGAAAACAGATTGTTTGAAAAGTGTTCAATATAAAATGCAAAACATTATAATTTTAAATAATAATCATAAAAACAATCCTTTCTTATTTAAATGTAATATTTCACAAAAGTAGTGGAGTCTTAACTAAGATATCTGATTTGAATCCATTCCAGCATTATAATGCATAGTTAAGCAGAAAAAATGCATAGTTAAAGAAGCGTTGAAGAAAAATGGTAAAAGCGTTATCCTTAGGAAGAATTCAACAAAAAAGAAACCTTTTTTAACTTAAAAGTAACTCATACCACACTAAAATAACCTGAACTTACTTTTAATTAGCAAAGTGTCTGCTGATAAGAATTAGAAGGCGCAAAATCTATAGAGGATGGGAATTGCTTAATGCTGCAACTAAAGGATTGGAGGATGTACGAGTTTTTGATAGAAGTTTTACTCTTCTGTTAAGTGAAAGTTCTCATATAGGACGGACATGAGTCAACGGATGTAATCTCTGGGTACAAAAATAGAATGGTTTATTTAGAGCCATTTTGAGACATCTGTTTTTCAATATCTGTTGCTTATCTATCAAGTAAGCTGCACATGACCCCCCTGCTGACGCTCCGTGTAACATTATAGGCTGTATGACCGATTTGATCAACAAAATTTCGATTTTATGACTCAATACAGATTTCCAGTTCAACAAAGGTCATAATTCTCGAATGATGTTCGAAATTTTCACACGGATGGAATCCATGTGGTCGCTGAATGTTAAAATTTTATCCAGGACAAGGCCTAAATATTTGATATAATGGCACCATTGAATTGCCTTGGCTAAAAAGTTAACGTATCGGTCAATTAGTTTGTTGTCGCTTCTTTTCTTAGTGAAGTATATCGCTTTGGTTTTATCAGTATTTATTTTGATTTTCCATCGATAAAAATATTGAAATACTTTCTCGAGCATTCTTTTGAGAACCCCAATGATCTCTTTCAGATCCTATGATGCTGCATACATGTAGGTATCGTCAGCAAAAGTGGCTATTGAGCAGCTGGTTAGCACTGGCATGTCTGCTATGGAAATGTTAAATAAAGTTGGGCTGAGACACGAACCTTGAGGAACTCCAGCTGGTACCCTGTGACGATTAGATTCCGACTCACGTATTTTAACGTGGAAAGATATGTGGTTAAGAAAGGAATCAATCAGATTGATCAACATGGTGGGAACTCAAGAGTAACTAGTTTGTATAGTAGACCTCGGTGCCAAATAGTATTGAAGGCAACTTTATAATTAAAAATTAAAAAAAAAAATTAACAGCTCTGGGAGTTGATGCAAGACTAATATCATAATCTTGAATTATGCAATTTAAATCGCGGTTGGTAATCTAAAGTTAGCTACGGGGACGAGCGGACATTGATGTATTGATTTTCTGCAGATTTGAGTTTTTACCCACTAATGTCTCCTTTAAAATGGAACTCATAGTTCGATCCCACGGTTTTCACGGTTTATGGGAGTATTTTTGAGATGTTTTTCTCGAATTTGTCTGTTCTGATGAATTTTCTGTGGAATATTCATGAGTCTTATGTTGTTTGTATACTTTTGTTGTCATTAAGCATACAATAAAACCACAGAAGAATTTGGCGACTGCTAATTGAATGACTTGAGGAATATACAAAACAGCTTGAAGAGGCCTCTTGAGTACACACTTCAATGTGTGAACGTATGAATGCAACGCAAAAGACTTTTGGTTAGCTTTACTCTTCTTCAACACGGCGTAGAGTTCTGTGCAAGTGACTTGAAAAACTTCTATTTTCAAATATTTAATTTTGCTTGAATATGTTAAATGAATAATCCGAAGCACTTTATAAAGGTAATACGCGGTCCAAGTTATTCACAGTCATTGAAAGTGAACAGTTGGCGAGATGTTGAGGACAATTGGTCTGTTCCTGGTTCTTTTATTGCGTAAGACACATGAAAAATATTTTTGAGGATATTTTTGAAAATGTTGCCAATTATTGCAATAGCATCGCTATCGTTAACATTGGATGATGCATCAACTATAAGTGGGAAAGAAAAACGGAAGCTGGACATTAACTCTGTGGATTTAAATAGTTTGACTTGCCCGACCGTGAGATGTGCTCCTGTAGGCCCACCAATGTGTGCTAAAAGGAAAGGTGCTTTTGTTCTTTTCCCGCATGGATGTGCCCTAATCCATTACACATGCGTTACCAATGAAGGTGAGTTGTGTATTTCTGCTTTTGCTAAGTTTTTTGATTTATTCCGATAAAATCTTTGTGCAGAATGGAAACCTGTTGATATGGTCAAATGTGCAACCAAATATTGTCCTTTTACTTGCAATAGTGCTGAGCGAGTTGCTGTTTGTGCAACAAATGGTACAAGTGTTATGAAATTTGATTCTGAGTGCGAATACAGGAACTTGGCTTGCAAGGAGTACGAAGCAAGTATGTACATTTTGTTCTAGTTCACTATTCAATGGTTACTCATCCGTTAACCTCTTTTTAGATTGGTCGCGACTTTTAAATTGCTAGTCTTGGCTAGTCCTACTACAAGTGAATACAATTTAAAAGATATAATGATTGTATTGTGAATGAAGAAGACCTATTTTTGCATAAATTAATGTTTTTTTATCTGACTCGGTGTGTGAATTGCCCTTTCAAAATTGAATCAAAATCTAAGGAAAGCAAATCAAAGGTGACACCAGAATAGTTCCGATTATATATGCATAAAAAATAGCAAAGCCAAGAATTGTGAAAACGTTCGGACAAATCACGATCCCGTAAGCCAAAGCTGCAGCGAATTCCACTTCAAAGAGTAGCAAAGCCTAACCACTGCAGTGAGAAAACATCAGGCAATCAAACTTCCATTGACCGCTTTGCATGAGCGAAAAAGGTTCTTTTCCAAACCACTCCTCCTGCTCAAGGCGACGGAGTGAATGATACAAGAAGTGTAGTGGAGGCTTTGGGAATTGGAGCCATCGACCCCAAGTGCCATTCTCCACCGGATTGTCGAAAGTCACAAACTGAACATCGTAGAAAGCAAAAACAAAAAAAAAAACAATGCTCAGCAGGTACATGGCCTTATTGCTAGCAGTACACCAAAAACGTCACCTAAGGACGACCTGATCACGAATCTTGAATGAAGCCCGCTTCACCAAAAATAATACTCCTTTTGTAAAAGGCAATAGGGTGGAATATAGCCTACTGAAACCTGATCGTAGGAAAAGGATAAAGGGACCGACACCTGTTGCGTCAAGACACATAAGTCAAGTGGTGGAGACAGATGCAGATTTCCAACTCGTGCATTTCAAATTGTAACAGAAGTCTGCGAAGAAGATACATCGCGTGACTGCAAAAGATGTGAAACAGAAGCCCGAAAAGCATGAAGGCACAAAACACTGCGCGATGTCTAAAAAACCAGGTGCAAGGAGCGTAGTGATGCTCTACTCATGCTCTAATCAAGCCTGCAGTCCGAAGGACTTAAGCCGAGGACCTCAAGGAAATTAGACGAAACGTCGAACTTGAAAAATAATGATACGAACGGTAAGAGCGACCAAAACAGGCGGCCTCCTCGTAGAACTCGGGGCAGAATCCACTGACAAGGGTCTGTTTGAGAGCGTCGTCAAAGACCTCCTTGGCTCTTAAGCTGATATTTCGACATGACAGTCAATGGCTTCTTTGGAAATAAGAGACCTTGACTGCGTTGCGGATGACATAGAAGTAGAAGAGTCCATTACGCAAACTCTTCTTACGGCAGACAGCTGTAGTGTAAGGCTGACGCCTACCTATCCTAGAGGGCAAAGAGTCGGAATAGTAGATATCCCCCAGAAAAACGCTATCCATCTCCATGCCAAAGAGAAAATTAAAATCGGCCGGGTATTCGATGCTATAATTACCTTAGCTTCGGACGCATTTCCTTGAACTGCAAGGGTCAGATCGAAGCAAACCGTGCTACAAGTGTAGCATTCCCTGCCATAAGGCGAAAGACTGCCCAAACGAACCTAGTTCCATCTTGTTCAAAGCTAAGGTACTGAATCCTGAAGACCTGGCTCATGAATCCAGGAAGTGATAAATGCCAGGAGTTCATAGAGGCACTTAGCAATCAATCCTGCAGATCAACCTACACCGTAGCTCAACTGCACACTCTATACTCGACCAGACTGCGAGGGAGAAAAAAGTCGACTTGTTTCTGATACTTGAGCAACACCGCAACAAGGAGGAGGCTGGATAGTATTGTGACCGATCTGTCACCGCCGCCATCTGGGTACGTGATAGTGCTCAACACACAGATCGGTCTTGTTCCAGTGGGAATGGGTTTGTGCTCATTGGGTGTGCGGATATGACATTCATAAGCGTCTACTTGACGTCGAATGAGTCTATTTTATGTTTTCAGAGCAGGCTCGATAAACTGCAGAAAGCTGTCTCGATTACAGAAGGCCGAATCTTTGTGGGCGGTGACATTAATGCCGAAGCGATAGTATGAGGAATGCCTCATCCAGATCCAAGAGGAAAACGAATCCTAGAAATGGGTGTTTTGAGGGAATTTGTTTTCATGAACGTTGGGAACACACTAATCTTTCGACGGAGAACTTCTTGGGAACAATTCCGGATGTGACATTTGCTTTGGGGTCCGTTGTGCCTAGGATACACAGATGGAGGTAAAGGAGGACTACTTGCCGAGCGATCATCAGTATATTTTTTTCGAAGTTGGCGAGCGTGCTACTCGACGCGTATCAATCCAAACTTCAACTGTAGGTTGGAATGTTTCCTAAGTAAATGTCGACGCGTTCGCCAGAGTTCTTGTGAGTGGTGAAACTATGACGGGACGAGAGGAGTCTCAACTGAAAACGTAGTGAACTCTATCATGAGGCTTGTCAAGACTGCGTGAAACTGCCCTATATCCAGGTGATGGCCTCGATACGAAAAGCCTTCTGTCTACTGGTAGTTGGCTGAAACGCGAGGATGATGTTACAGACTTCACCGTAAAGCTCAACGTTCAAGAAATTGATACGAGTCACATTCCCGAACGCTTGCATACAGGTCGGTTAGAAAACACCTCCGTAAGGTGCTTAACGAGAGCAAGGCTCGCCGCTGGAGAAATCCAGGAGAGATGGAGGAGATTCGAGGAGAATGCCCATATTTTAGTGCCATACCTAGAAGGCGCGTTGAAAGCTTTCACGAAAAAGACCATGGGGCCAGACGGTATTCCAGCGGAAGTGGTACAGCTTACACACCAACTTTGCCCTGATAAGCCACTCACTACTTTCAACGCCTGCCTGCAGCAGGGCGTATTTGCAAGCTGCTGGAAAGAGGCAACGCTTATGCTGATCAACAAGGGGAACCCAGAGCAACGATCTTCGTATGGGAAAGCTCTCGAGAGGCTCCTCAGCGAGAGACTTGGGGTGGCCACCTGAACTGGTGGGGTGCAATAACAGAGATGTATGTGCAAAACAGAGGTTGTGAATGCGGTCCAGCTCATACCACTTGATGTGAAGAATGCCTTCAATTCTGCTAAACGGACAGATATTCTTTGTGCTTTGGAATATTTCAGGGTTCCGAAGTATCTTACGTGGATTTTAAAGCGTAAATACATTGGGCGACCGGCGAAAAATGGATGTGACATCAGGGGTGGCGCAGTGATCCATTCTTGGCCCGGTCTTCTGGAATGTCTCGTGCGATGAGCGTTACAGTTACCGGAGGAGTGGCGTCTGATTGGCTATGCGGAATGCTATGCTATAACTGGGTGCGATACAGCGACGAGTGAGCGAGTGGATGTCAGTTTATGGGTTTAACCTTGCACTGGAAAAGACCGATATCGTCATCCTGACTAAGAAGCGGGTCCCTCGTCTTATTCCCGTTCGGATGGCAGAAACGATCACCAAGTCGAAGGAGTCAATAAAAAAAATGTTAATAGACTTGAATATGAGCTTCTTCGAGCATGGTCGAGCGTCAGCGAATAAGGAATTTTGGAGAAGTGTCGGCTCTCAGTCACCCTATGGTCAACACGTGAGGACCAAGACCACAATGGAGTCAATGCTCCTGTACGGCTCCGTAGGCGGGGATGATGATCTTAGTAAAGAGTCGCATCGAGGACGTCTGGCACAGATGCAGAGACAAGGAGCTTTGGGGATAGCGGCTGCATTTGGCACTGTCTCTGAGTAAGTGGTGCTGGTTACTCGAAGGTGATCTTTATTATGCTTCTTGCAGAAGAACGGAAACGTGTCAACTTTTTCAGGGGGAGTCGTCGAGAGAAGCTGTCAGCCAAGAGGAGACGAGAAGGTTCCTAACTTTGTGGCAGCAATTATGGATAAATGAAACGCGAGACAGGTGGACCCCACTGATCATCAGTGATTTTGGGCCGTGATTTAAGAGATGCATGGTAAGACTGACTATTACTTGGCTCAACTACTCAGAGGTCACGGGTATTTTCAGTCTTACCTGTATAGGACGGGGAATTCATCATCCCTAGCTTTCTTGTTCTGCCCGGGGATGACAGATAACGTCTCCCACACATTATTTGCGTGCGCAAGATGGACGAACCTCCCGGAGACAAAACACGTGCTCCCTCCAGGAAGTGTAACGGGGAAAATTATCCAAACAAAAGACAATTAGAACCGTTTGTCGCATTACGTGTGGACAGTTCTTCTGATAAAGAAGGACATCATGGATCCCTTGACGGCGCAGAGGGAAGAGGGATCTCTCTTACAGCAATGTTCTTCCTTTTCATCTATCCTTGGGTTTTCCTTTAATACAGAAGGAGGGTTCTCCTTTGATTCAATGGCGCCGCTAGGCAATGAAGCATGAGGCCTAGTTCGAATTAATGACACAAACAGTGACAGGGGAGGCGGTTGCCACTTTGAATCCGACACTCAGGGCGTGAAAAGTCTTCAGCTTCCAACCATAAAAAAATGTCGGTATGAATGCGTTCAAACGTCAATTTATGTCAGAGCTGAAGCCGCATGATTTCCGATACGTTTTTGGTTTGCTCAATGGGTCGAAGGCCGCTTGTTCGAAAATTATTATTTTTTAACTGAAAAATCATATTTGCAGATGAAGCTCGTTTCATGTCAATAAGCATATGTGTTTCATATGTCAATAAGCAAAATATTCGTATCTGAGGCTCAGAAAATCCGCACGTTATCATGGAGGAACCAAAACATCCCAACAGTGTGACTATCTGGTGCGCATAATTGAGCTATTTTTCTTCGAAATTCAGCACGCCATTACTGTGAATGGCGATCGCTTCCGTGCATAGCGATTTTTTATCTCTCAAAATGGAAGATGATATAGACGACGTTAAGGCCGAAATACAATACTGCGTGACGGCGATGCGTGAGCGCGATGCGATTCTCCCTCGTCGTCACGCAACGCATTCAATTTTACAATGCCAGCGATGCGGGGAACATTAATGTTCATATGACAAATGTCAAATTAGTGACATTTTAAATTCAATTTGCTGGAAATTGTTTTTGATTTTTTAAAAGTTTTGAATTTGGAATGTTCCTTCGTTTAGCAAATAAAAGCCTTAACTAGGATGCACGAAATTTTCATTCATTTTCATTTCAGCGCCATATTGAATTTGACAAACGTCACTCACATGTCGCATACAAATGCATGTTACGATAACTGCTTGAGATTTCCTGCGAGACTCTCGTCGCGCTCTTGTATCGCAGTCTCGCACTATTGTATTTCGGCCTTTAGATTTCGACAGGACGGCGCGACGAGTAACGCAGCCAACGTGACAACCGATCTTTTGCGCGCTGTTTTGGGAAATTGTATAATCAGTCGAATTGCTGATGTAAATTGGACACCTCGTTGCAGTGGTTTGTATCTGTTGGAATTTATTTTTTGTAAGGAGCTGTTAGGGACAAGTGCTACGCTAACCATCCAGAGACGATTGACTAAGTGAAACATGAAAGCGAGGTTGCTGTTGACGAAATAGTGGACTGAGCAATCGAAAATGTCTGAAAAATTGGACCAATAGAAATAGATATTGTAAGACTAGCCGTGGCAGTCATTTGAATGATGTCTTTCATTCTTAAATGGAAATATTCAATCATTCTAATGATCTTAGGACTTTGAAAAAATATTCATTTGTATTGTTTTACAGCCAAATTAAAAAGCCCACCCTCTCAAACAAAATCCTTGTGGTCCTCAAAATCCTCTTAGCGCTTCGACACGATCCCCACTAAATATATGCAAAATTTTAAAATGAAATAATTTGTTTTGATTATCATGAAAAGATTTTGATTTTCATGTTCGTTTAAAAGACTTTTTTTTTGCCATTTTCATTTAAATATGATTCCGAGCATGTGAACACCACGACTGATGCGAAGAGAAGTTCAATTTTCGACTACTTTAACCAATATTTTGGCTCACATTTCGCAAGAAACGCGGCGACTGTAGGCTTTCAAATGGGCAAGTGTCTCGGGCTTGTCGGTGTAGACGAGTGATTTGACGTATCTCCACAAATAATATTCCAGTGGACTATTACTGCAGACCAGTTCACAGGACGAATACGAGAAATTATGCATTCATCAAATGTTTCTTTCAATGAGTCGATGGCTTCATGATCTCTATGGCAAGTCGAGCCTATGCTGTATGGTATGTCCTAGTGAAAGCAGAGATCCCCTGCACTACGGCAAGTTCATTCCGGAACCAGATAGTCATTGAACTTAGCTCAATAGATGTAACCATCGACTAGAATGTTGTTCTTAAGAGCATTTTCCTAGACGTATGGATCAATGATTCGAAAAATGGACAGTGACTTTCTCCAGGTATATCGGTGTTTGGACAATTGTCTGTTTCTCATCACTCCAAATGCGGTAGTTTTATTAATTGACGTGAATTCGGGCTCTAAAGCAATTTATTAGGGCCCGTACACCGAACCTACGCCGTACCAGGAGGTCGTTCGGTTTGAATTCTTGCCCGAGTTTAGTAAGTCCACAAACCAAGATCCTTATGTAAAACCTTCCATAATGTGGATGTTTACTGGTTAAGTTGTTGAGCACGATGTTGAATGGACTGTCTTGGGTCTTTATCGATACTACGCTCTACTGCTGCTATAGTTCCTTGATTACGTTCTATACGTTGTCTGTATGGATGCATATTATTAGTGAGAGTATACGCGGTGCTGAAACGATCCATGGTTAATTGAATTAATTGTCCTGATTGGCGATAATGTCGGCCATAAAATTGACGTTTATCGAAAAAAATAGTTTTTTTCGAAATAAATTTGTTCAGTTTACAGACGTTGCCTACGCGTCAACCTATTCATGAATATATGGCAAGCCAAGCTAATCATAAAACGCATGACAGCTGTCACACCATACGTAGCATTGCAAAGAGTTGCCAACGTAAAGTTCTTTGCCTCTTGAAGAAAGCGCTTTACCAGGTAAGCATCGCTAGGCTGCTTTTGTTTGGACATGGCATATTTGGGACCTGAGAAATTTGGATTACACCTTGTTTTGGCTTTTAAGCCCAGAATATCTTTGCTCCCGTTCGTTCTGCTTCCCAACGATACTGCTGGAAGTCATACTCGGTTCCTTTTAGCCTTAAATGATCCGGTTCCATGGGGTCAGCAATGTTCGTTTGTCTTTACTGCTGGAAAGCGGTTTCGCTTGCAGTTCTTGTATCCTACCCTGATCCAGCTTTAGTAGGGTTTCAGCTTGTTTTAAGGCTTTACGCAGCTCCTTCACTGCCCTCTCTGCTTGCAGACATTGGTAATGCTGAATTCGGTTCACGATATCTTTGATTTCATCACTCATGACGCAATTATATATGTTCTTTTGAACTGAGATAGTCACAGCTACTTAATTTAAACGATTGAATTATTGTTAATCATAGTTGCGCTACATAATCAGACACGTTGCATTCAATCAATAGATGATCTTGAAATTTAAAATAAACAAAGCAGGATTATGTTATAGCTTTACTTTTATAAGGATATAAGAAAGACCCAACATAGGTTTTGTCCATTGGAAGCAACGTACATGCTCAGCTGGTCCGAGGCGAATTCGTTTTGGCAGGTTCAAACGGAAGAGAAAGGCAAACCACGAGCCTTTGGAGATGCTTGGTCTTATACACTTTCACATCAATAAATTTTCAACATTTGCTTTGAACTCATAAAATATTGAAAACAATATTTCACCAGCAAATTGCGTACTTTGAGTTATACAACAAATACTATAACGTGTTGAACAATAATGATAGTCATTTGTCAAAAACAAATCAACATCGAGTCTTTCTGTAACAATTCAGGTTGCCTAATAAATTAGGTCTATCTACATATTGTCGGTAATCTACATAAATATCTAATCGCATATCTTGATCAGAGCAAAACAATCCATGGTTTGCAGTCTGGACAATGTATCCGTGGATAGTTAAATCTTTTCATACCTCCTTACCGCTTGCTATTATTTCACATGTTAACGATTTTCACGACTAGTGTCAATTCCTCGCTTAAATCTTTTTCATAACACACATGGTGCCTTGCTAACAATTGGCTTGTACTATTCATTTCGAAAATTCGAGCTTGAATTATCCAATGAATGCGTCGAAATTGCACAATTCGAAAACAATTTGCCTTACATTTGCCCGTGCGTAGAATAAGCTCAACTTATACAACATTCCACGTTGAATCGACTAAGCATGGTGTTAAATTTTGTTTATTGAATGCTTCCAGAAATTTAATGGTTTCCATACGGCTTGGCAATTTCTGCAGGTCACACGTCCGGGACGGTGCATTTTCGCGATGAATTCGTTTTAATGAGAGTTTGGTATAGGCAATCTGCAACTATTTATGACCAACCAAAACAAAACATTCAAAAAGCAAAAGAACTGACCAATGAATGCAATGAGTTCAGAGAAATCTGCAAGCAAGATGTGCTTGCATTAGACCCAGTTGAAATTTTCGCGGAAAAATTTTTCACTTGTCCTCGCTGCTTGGACATATTCCATCCTCATAAGTGAGAGCTGCAGCAACTATTGTGATATCACAGAATAGTTTCCATCCTTTCATTAGAAAAAAAACAAGCATACAAACACGATAGTTTGATTAAATACATTCCGCGGTGTTGTACGAAAGCCTTGAAATACATTTGAGCTAATTATTTCAATTGTGTAAATAGTTTATTTGATCACCTTCACTCCGCAACAAAATTCTTTCTTACGGCCAAAAAGAATAAATTGCAACTCGATTGTTTTTATGCTTTCAACAAATATTAGCCAATGAGTAGTTTGCCCATGAACATCTTTGCAAACACCAAATAAAACCAAAACAATAAGATCATGAAAAGATATATAAAAAGATGCGAAATTAATGCTTTCGTTGTTATAACACAGTTACGATGAGTACTATTACCGTATTTTGCTTACTCCTTTCCATTTTCGTTGGTACTTAAAAATTTTTAAGTGATTATCCTGTCCAATTTTTTACATATGCGCAATCATTTCAGTATGCACGCATGCCTATCTGCCTCTGAATTCTTCGCAGTGTCCTTTGATACGATGTGGGGCAATCGGACCAGCAGTTTGTGCCAAAAGGAAAAATGCTTATCAACTTTTCCCGCACGATTGTGCACGATTCCGTAAATTTTGCGACGAAGGACAGGGTAAGTTGGTCACATGTTGCAATTTCGAAAAAAAAAATTTAACAACAAAACCCTCCGCCCCACAAATCATATAGCATGGAAACCTGTTCCAATGATTAAATGTTACAACACGATATGTCCACTCAAGTGTCCTCGCGAGGATAATCCAGTATGTGCTACTAACGGCAAAATGTTTGAAAGATTGGATGGTGATTGCGCCTTCATGAATTTCTCTTGCAACGACTACAAGAAGGGTAAAATTGAATTTTTTTTGAAAGTGTTTCAACTTTATGGTAAATCTTAATTTCAGAATGGGCTCGTACGGATTTAGGAAATTGCAATAAAAAAGGATAAAACTATAAATGAGTGATGATGCCAGGATACTATAGCCAGAGCTTATAGCTTTCAAAAATATGTAGTATCAACTACACCTGTTTGAACGAAATCAAATATAATATTATTATCTTTTATTCACAGAAGAACTTCACAAAAAAAAAAATCAAAAAAATTCAAATTTTTCATTCATTCATTCACTCAAATTTGTAAAAGGTTTTTATTTTCAAATGGTATTAAACTTTCAATTGGCAACACTTTTTAATGCTATGTACGGTTTAAGAGCTGTCATGAGTTTTATGGCTATTATGTCTGTCATTTTATCATAAATACGTTAGCGGTTGAACAACATCTGCAAGTTAGGCAAATTTATTTTGAAAAAACGATTCTTTTCAAGAAGCTCATGGTCCAATACGTTAATTCTATTTTCATCACACGTGCGGGGTAACTACTTGGTTACCGCACGGGTTTTAGGACGGTAACTCACCAATTGCCCACTCTGAGGGTAGCGACTATAAAACACGTGAAATTTCCCACGGAGAACTAAGAATAACCCACAGACATATAAAATGAAAGCAAATTCAAATGTTTTTTTAGGCAAAACCAATCCTTTTGACAATTTTTTTTATGTCGAACATCTGTGTAACACTTTACAGATAACGTAAAGTATTATTTAAACGGAAAATAAATACACGATTCCCATAAAACCAAATGATATGCTACGTAATAATAGAAGAATATATTAGTGATAAAACGAACGATTCCGAAGAAGAATGTTAAAGCCAGGAAGAACTTGAAGACACGGAAGTTGTGAAAAAATCAAATTAGAAAATGGAGGAGTCATCAACTTCCACATCATTAATTTTCGAATATAACTATACATATCCATACAAAAGAACCGGGGGGCCCCCCGTTTTCCTCACCCCCCAACTACCCGTCCTCAACCCTCCCCCTAAACAAACCTCCCGCCGCACTTTCTAATGAGAAATAGCATACGCAACACGGGCGGTAACTAGCCAATTGCCCGTGGTGGCAGTAACCCTGCCACCGTGGGCAATCGGCTAGTTACCGCCCTTGTTGCTTAATATACTATTCTGACATAATCCTATATCCGAGCAATTGATTCGATTAACCATCGAACTATCGTTTCTGCACTACATTCAACCTACCAGGCAACTGCAAAAGTTCTTTCGATTTTTATTTGTCAAAATAATAAGCTCGCCAATTTCAAATCATACATTTTTATTCGGGGAAGTAGTAACCATTTGCTTCAGTGACCTTCTGCCAACGCTGTACAAGATCATAAATGCCATTTATAAAAACTTTTATAAAAGTCCACTTTCACAAAGTTCAATTGAGATGATTACTTCCATAGTCGTCTTTGCTGTATGCGGCCTGGCGTTGTCCTGATGGAACAGAACACCTTTTCTGTTCACCAAAGTCAGTTGTTTTCTTGAAAGTGCCGCTGCAACCCTTTGTAGCTGGGCCGAGTACACATCGTTATAGATAGTTTGGCCACTCGGGAGGAACTCAAAATTAACGACACCGGCCTTGGTCCACCATACGCTTAACATGACCTTCTTTTGGTGAAGATTGGGTTTGGCAGTCAGGTGGGGAGGGAAATTTGGTGATAACCAATGGTACGTTCGCTTCTTGTTATCATAAAGACCAATTTTTCATCACACGTAACAATGCGGTCGAGAAACGGTTCCTTGCTGTGACGAGAGAGCAGCGATGAGCATATGGTGAGCCTCTGTTATTTGTTCGCGGTTGTCAGTTGGTGGGGAACCCAGTTACTGAGCCGACACGTTTTTCTAAGTAGACGCAGGTGTTGACGGATGGTTTCATCGGATACTTTGAACCTTCCCGCTAACCTCTGGAATGGTAAATTTGAATCCACTTCAATAGCCTCCCTCAAATGCGCCTCGTCAAATGAAGATGGCCGACCGGAATGAGGCTGCGCTTCTTAGGTCGTATCACCACTTCTGAACGTTTTGTACCAGATTTGTGCCGTACGCTCTGTCACTGTATTCTGCCCAAACGCACTACCATTTTTTCTGGTCGCTTCTGCAGAGGCTGTACCCAACTTAAACTCATACAGTAAACAGGCCCTAATAACCGCGTTTGACGCCGACATCTTCACTGCTACCAAACACCAATTCTGTCGACTAGATAAATTCGTCTACTCATGTAAACAAAGCACTACTAGATGAGCTTTCAGGAAACCATGTTATGATGTGGGTTCGCTGCCCTCGGGGGGGGCTTTCACCACGCAAGGAACCCGGCAAACGCGTCTTCCGGAAGTAATGTAAGTGACAAATGAAGTAAACAAGTAAAACCACTACACTCCGTTGATCCGCGAAGTAGGAGTTGAATTTGTTGCTCGATAACGAAATGTGCGAAGAGAAACTCTTAGAAAGTTAAATTAAAGTTATTCAGCGATCAACTGAAATATTGTAACCTTAAGGGGGCAGGAGTAACTCATACAAGCTAAGAAGGGAATTGTGTTTGAAATTATAGAAATGAAGTAATTATTTTTTTTTGGAATTGTACTTATGGAATGGTAAAATTATAGAATGGTAGTTAGTTTGTAAGGGTAGCAGCGAATCAACGAACTAGTCATACGGGATCATTTGATGATGGAAGCCAGCGAGCAACGAAAGAATCCACCGACACCAACTTCAAAATAAGGAGCTACCGGAACGAGCTCAACCGGTTGTATGCCGGCTAATGAAACCGAGCCACACACTTAGCCGCGAATCTGGCTCACTTTCGCGATTCGCGATCTTTGGCTGGGCGTAAGGGGCCACGGATACCGAAGGGTAATGTGAAACGATGTAACGAATAATCATCCCAAAACAGGTACTTACCTCCATACAACTCGCACAGAACTTCACTTTATACAGGTTGAACAGTTTGATTGCCGACAAATGAACGATTAATGATGAATAGGTGAATAAACAAACGTAAACACCAATAAATAAATAACCATCAGATTTTACCGGTCACCTGTCAGCCGGTAGTTGCGGCGAAGTGTGATGTGATCCAATGTGGATTGTGGAACTCGCCGTACCATAATTACAGCGATTCCGGCGAATGGATCGAAGCTGGGGTGGGTCATCGCCCGAAGGGTGAATGGCCGTAGCGGGAGGATCTTGAACCCGCTAAATTGAGGGTGTTAAAAGGGAGTGAAAAACAACGGTGGGTCTTCTTTTTGTGTTAGAGGCGAGATGGAACGGGAGTGTTGGTTGAATTAATACGAGAGCGATTTCTTAAGTTGGGGAAAAAAGAAAGAGAAAAGCGTTAAAATAATTTAATACGCGATAAGTAGTGCAATTTTTTTTTAGAGACTGGGACTAAAAGATTAAATATTGTCGGACGCGGTATTTCGCGAGTTAGTGAACTTGCGCTCATGAGAATGTTATCGAGTGAATATACCCGTTCAGCTGATTACGCTTGCAACTGCATGTGGAACTTTGCAGCATTGATTTGGGACGCAGCGAAGCTGCAGCTCTTGCGAATATGTTTGGCGCCTCATTGATACGCGGTGTTGCGGTACAGGCGAAGATAATTTTAGTTGGCAGTTGGCGGAAGTACAGAGGAGAATTGCGAGGGTGGCCACCGTCGCACAAGTGAAAGCACTCAGCTTATCATCCATCTAGGTAGCGGATTTCACGTAGGTCGTAGTGTTAGGAGTTAAGTATTTGCATTTTGGAATTAACTACTATATTAGCATAAGATACCATTAGAATACAGCTAGAAATAGAGTTTAATAAACGAATTAACACGAGTTTCTCTTCCGCTGGTGAGTCAGGAGCAACGCGGACGGTAGATGGTCTTATGTTGCAGGTCGCATTTTTCCGTTTACTTTTCAGGGATCGAACGGTTTCCGAGTGAGTGTGGAGGTTTCCTACGAGGAGAGCAGTCTCGTAGCATTCTCGCTTGGCGACGTTTCGGGGCTCGGTAAAGCGAGTGGCGTCCACGCCCGTCTTCGACGGATCTACCGGGATCGAGGGTCCCGGCCATTAACTCTCCGAGCAGGAACTACCGTGGTGGTGCATCGTGCCCAACACTTCCGCAGCGATTTGGATAGAAGGCTGGAAGGTCAAGGCTCATACAGGGAAATAAATGTTAACAACCATAAACACACCTTCTTTCGGCAAATGGTCGTGACTTCGAGCATTACGTAGATTCGGTGTATTTGTCCAAGAACAAATTGCTGCAGCCTTCAAATTTCATAAGAAAATTTTGTTCAGTGACGAAGCTTATTGCTAATTGATTGGCTAACAAAAAATCAACAAACAAAACTGTCGCATTTCAAGTAATGAGCAAGATCCGCAACATCCTAAGAAACTGACTGTTTGGTGAGATTTATGTACCAATTGAATTATTGGTCCTTTAAAAAAAACAATATATTACTGGGAATAACATTACAGCCAATGGTACCGCTATAGACCCCGGAATGCACTCGCTATAATGCAGGGGACCTCTGGTTTAAATAGAATGGCGTAACACTCCATACAGGTCGTACAACCATCGACTTATTGAAATAAGCATTGAGCATTGAATTAAGCATTGATGAGCGCATAATAGTTCGTATTTTACCTATTAACTGGTCGGCAAGATCTTGTGAATTGACATCGCTAGAATAGTAATTGTGGGGATACGTCAAATCACTCGTCTACACTGATAAGCTCTAAACGGGTGACCCTTTGGGAGACAACATTGGCCGCGTTACTGGGTAGATATAGCCCTAAATATTGGTTAGAGTAATCAAAAATTGGACCCCTCGTTTGACTTTTCCCGCGCCAGTCGTAGTTCTCACATGCTGGAAATTATATCCAAATAAAAGTGGCAGAAAATTATGTTTGCATAAAAACTTATATCATGCAAACATAAATACTTAGGCGTGGTTTGTTTCATTTGAAATTTCTTTGCCTCTGAAAGCATACCCTATGAAACTAGGTGGTGGGACGATATGTGTTGACGTCCTGAAGAAAATGGAACAGTAGTTGGAGCTTGAGAAAGTTGAAGCCACTGTTAATAATTTCAAAAGAACAAGTCATATGACGTGGCAGTCGAATTCGGAATAGTGTTCCTAAACAGTCTCCAAACAAAGGCTCATTCGGTCGCGCAGTCAAATCAGTCTGATGGGCACAAAAGCAGCAGTTTTAACCCTCCAGTCAGTTGTGCATTTAATTTACAGCAAAATGTGTTCAGGTTGAAGAATCAATTAGACAAACTTTCCTCGATTCAATGTGAGATTGATCACTACACGTCTAATGAGGTAAATTGTCGCAGTCGTGAACTTTATGGCAAAAGACGAAATGAAACTCCTGACTGCAGAAAATATGGAATTCAGCAAAGCAGTTTGCAGAAATTACCAAAGCTTCGTCCTTATGCGATGCTTGAGGTGCCTTGTTTCGGACACATTTCCATGAGCTATGAGCAGCCTCATAAGAGCAGTATATATATTTTAAATGCATCAATCTTGTGAAAGCACAAAAGAACTAAAACCGAAGAATAATTTCATACTTATGTTCTGGTAAGTCCCTGAAGTTTAAAAATTCACTCCGCATGATCCAATTATCCCAAACTAATTTGGATCGGACAGAGTTATTTTTAACAGTTTGCATGGGAAATTTATTTACTGCTAACATCTTAACAGCACTGTCACAGGAAAGACATAGAGTAGTTTTGCAACCACTCTAGCACCGACCCTATTTGGGTCCGTTAGACCAGGTTACGAGGGAGAAAGAAGCTAACCTGTCCTTGACATCTGAACAATACCAAAACAGGGCGAAGGCTGGATGGCGCAGTGACCAATGTAGCACCACCCCCACCTAGGCGATTATTAGTGTTCGGCTGCTAGTTTAGACTTGCTTTCTTGCTCTTTGAATCAGGACAAAGGCCGACAAAACTGTTTCAGACGTATTGACTTTGCATCGACTAATAAAGAAGGCGCCCCTTGATGAGCGACGTAAAGTCAGTGCTACTGTACGGAGAGAAAATTTCTGGCGACGTTCTCGGTAAGCATCGAAAGAGCCTAGCGGAGGTGCAGAGAAGAAAAGCGGCGAGAATTGCATCATCATATCCTAAAGTCTTTAATTCATTACAGTCTTTGATTACATTACATTACGTGTCACTACAGGCTTGATGATTATCGACTTCGTTGTCAGGGGACATCGCGCTATCACTTCCGTCGAAGAAGCGATTCAAGTGAGACAATTTCCCGCGAACAGAAACAGCGTTCACGTAGCGATTGGCAGCAATCTTGGGCGAATTGCACAAAAGGAAGGTAAACTGCCGGGTTTATTACTGATATGAGACCGTGGTTAAATTAAAGACAGGATGAGACTAACTTTTACCTAACTCAGCTTTGAGCGGGCATGAGCGTTTTCAGTCTTACCTGCACATGATTGCAAAATCACGAACACCCGACTAAAAATTTTGACCAGGAGAGAGCGACAGCATTTGTCGTTCATTTTTGGATCACCCCGGATAGTATTTTCGCGTTTATGCTTAGACATGTGGAACCAGGTGGCATATTATATTCGGGCAGTCCTGAAGGATAAAGTTGACTTCAGTAAACGCGGCTGTTGGAGTCGGGAAATCTAGTAATCCTTCTTCCATCCACAATAGTGAAGCCCCTCCTTGGCTTGACGGTGCAGCAAAACGAGAACTGGCCTGAAGTATTGTGTGGAAGGGTTCCAGGCTATGTTCTCAGGTTGACAGGCAAGGTGTTTAGTGGGAAGTCCAGTTACTTGCGAGCTCCACACTCATTGCGTAAATTCATTCACCTCTCAAAAATTTAACCGCACAACTCAGTGTAGGCAGATGATACAAGGCGCTTAAAGGCACTAGTATCCCATGTGATTGCGACCAGAATGGTCCTAAGTTCGCCTGCCAGGTTCTCAATAATAAACATTAAATTCCCAAATTTTAAACACTTTTTAGTAGTTTTTACATCATTTACATCGTTTCATTGTGGTATCATTATGGATTATGAGGCAGCCAACCGAAACGAGGCTCAATGATGATCTGGGAAATGGTTTCTCTGGCCTCCTTGATATAGTGAAACAGCGCCCTTTGTCAGTTTTTTTTCCAAAAAATAAATAAGCAATAATAAAAATGATAAAAGTAATACTTAGATATGTATGCAGCTAAGAAAACCTCCGTTGTAATTAGACCTTAAGTAAGAATAAGTAAATTAATAATAGGTAGCAGATTATGAAATCCAATAGTAATTAGACCTTAGCTAATTAGAACTTTGTTTAAGCTCAGTATAAATATCCCTTTTAACTTAAACGGAAAGAAAGGTGGAAAGAGCTCAAGCTGGTTTCGAACATGCGTCCCTGCCGCTTCTCGTCTTTCTTTCTTTTGTTTCTTACTATAAATTCACTTTCGAAATTATTCGATCAGGTAGATCTAAACTTCTGCAACCTAATGTGCGCTGCCTCTCGTCTCGGCTGACAATCTATCTAGAACCATCCACTTTTTTGTCGTAAATTCTTCGTTGCTCTCTTGCAAGGAGGGCGCTGGGTATCACTTCTGCGATTACCAACACCGCCGACTCAGAGACAGTGTGGTGTGCAGATGCAACCCGCAAAGCTCCTCGTCTCTGTACCTGCGCCAAGCGCATTCGGTACAACTCTTTGCTGAGAGCTCCGGCCCAAACCTCAGAGCCATACAGTAGCACTGACTGTACAGCACTCATGAGGAGTCATCGTTTGCTCGATATGGTCACACCGACGTTGCACATGAGTCGACATAGAGCCGAAACGCCTATCGTGGTCTTTTCCGCCGTTGCCGTGATCTGTTCCGAAAAGCTTATTTTCGATTCGATCAGTAGTCCCGAAATACTTTATCGCAAGTTTTGACTCGACAGTCGTATCTCCGATCTGCAAAGGAATTACCTTGGGAATTCTTTTCTTCGTGATAATGACCACCTCGGCTTGCTTCGGTGTCAGACTGAACCTGAGGGTGGTCATCCACTCACTCGACGCATTAGCATTCCCAGTCTGCGCTGCGCATATTCGACTGTGCGTCCGGCGACCAGTGCTACTTTGGCATCCACATAGCCGAACAAGCGCGACTCATCTGGCAGCTCAAGCCTCAATATCCCGTCATATGAGACATTCCACAAGTCAGGTCTCAGTATGGAGCCTTGCGCTAAACCAGACGTTATCTGCCTACTTTGCCACCCGTCTTGTGAGTCAGAGAAGAGACTGCGGTCCTTCAAATAATCCCCCACAATCCGCATCAGATAACCTGGCAGTCGGAAAGAATTTTCCAATGTGCTAAGAATAAACGCCCATCTGGCAGAGTTAAAGGCATTCCTGACGTCAAGCGTCACTAGCGGAACCACTCGTTTGGAATCATTTTTGTGCACTTTGGCTCGACGGACGGAGCTCACCAATTCCATTATGGCATTGGAAGTGGGTCGCCCTGCTCTGAAGTCATACTGCCGAGGAGATAGGTCCCCCGGCAGCACGCATTGCGTCAGTGAGTCTTACCTTGATGAGCTTTTCGAACACTTTCCCGGCTGTGTCCAGCATACAAAGCGGGCGGTATGCAGAAGGCAGCTCGAGGTCCCCTGTCCCCTTGCTGATCAATGCGTGCCTCGCCACTGCCCAGCGAGATGGAAATGCGTCTTCTCTCAGGCAAGCGTTGAACACATTGAGGAGCAAGTCAGGACAAACGTGGAAGACCATTTGTAGCACCTCGGTTGGAATGCCGTCTGGTCCTGGTGCCTTTTGAGCTTTCATAGAAAGCACCGCATCCTCCATCTCACTCTTTGTGACCAATGGACATTCCACTGAATCGACCTCGTGGACAGCATCAACACGGGCAGGATGAGTTGGGAACAGCGCCTGCATTATCCTGTGAATCTTGTCTGCTTGAAGTAAACAGGGCTTCCGTGAGGTACTGAGCTTGCGTGGCACTACCTTGTAGCCGAGTCCCCATGAATCTCCGTTCACGTCGTCCACAAGTTCTCGCCAGCAGCATGCCTTACTCTCATTGATGAGTCTTCGGAGTTCTTTTCTCGCTGACCTGTATGCTGCCGTCCTATTGGATGCTTCCTCTATGCTTCTCAAGCGCTGAGCTGCCCGTCGAAGTCTGTGACACTCGCCACCTTTTGACCACCAATGTACAGCAGGCCTGTCGTGTCGAGGCATAGATGAGCTACAGGCAGAAGTGATGAGGTTCATCTTTGGTTCCACCATCCCCTCGACTGAAGCCCTTGCTCTCCCCGAAGAGCTCCCCAATTTCTTTCCGTCTCTCATGACCACATCTATTTTTCCAATGTTCCAGCCGGGAGTGAAAGATCGTTGAGACGAGTTTTAATAACTCGCTGAATAATCCTCAAGTATTCTCCAGTTCGGCGTTGTCGAAGCGAGAGACTCCGAGGCGAATGTCACATCTGGGATGTTCGTTCGCAGCCCTAGTGCCAGAAGGTAGGTACATTACCAGTATTCAATACCACCAAGCCGGTCCTCGCTGACATGTCCAGAATGCGAAGCCCTATGAAATAGGCTTGAGACATGTCCCACTCAATGGCTTTGGCGTTGAAGTCACTGGCTACGAGTACTTTGCCATCTGTATTCAGGACAACATCCTCCAGTGCGTCCAGTCTAGTTTGAAAAGATGGCATTGACTCATTCGACGTCAGGTATACGCTGAAAAACGTTATACCCGGGCACCGAATCCAGACAAAGCCATCTCCATGGCCATGACCCTAGATCTGGAGTAGCATGCTGCCCGAATCCAAACGGCAGCAGTATGGGGGTCATTGGGGAATCAGGCTGGTGAAATCTTGTTTTGATGTTGTTCGCTCCGCAGCAGCAGATCAGCCCTCTTTTCTCTGGTGAACTGCTCTAGCAAATCTTGTGCATTGATGCAACAGTGCAAGGTAATGTGAAGGGCTGCTCTTGCTTTTGGTAGTGCCTCTCTAAAGATGGGGCACGCGCCTGTACTTGCAACGTGAGAGTGCCCTGTCGGTTGAGAGTTAAGATGATTACATAAAAAACAGCGCGGAGTCTCAGCGCACTCTTTTATCATATGCCCAGACACTCCACACTTAAAGCAAAGCATCCTGCGGTCAGGGCCCTTGCAATTGGAAGTGGTGTGCCCGTATCGAAGGCACCTGTAGCATTGAACTGGGATGGCTCGATGGCGAATTCTGCACACCACTCAGCCGATTTTTGGTTTTCCTTTGGCCAAGAGTTGTGCAGCTTCTTTGGCAGCTTCTTTCTTTGGCCAGCCTTAGTCCTCGGCGATTCTCTGGAGAAAGCTTTACTTTTACTAGAGTTATTCCAGCGAATTCCTTTTTAATGGCTTTTTCAACCTCAGCTGGGGCAGCTATGCAGTCCAGATCCCTTACTTACAATGGAGCCCTTGGCTAGAGTAGAGACAGTGGCTTTTGCCATAAGGGCGTCCTTTATTTAATCGCGGAATATCGATTTATCGGAGGAGTCCGCTCCAAACTCGACGAGTAGCCCTCCGGACCTCGTCGATCAAGAGTTTTAATAATTGTCCCTGTTTCCTCCGGCTTGACATTTTTGCGGATATCTTCAGAGTAGCTCCTTCCGTCGGTGGGCTTCACAAGAATGGCGTCCCCAAGGACTCTTCGCCTTTTCTTTGCCTGTTTGTCCACGCTATTTGTCGCTGTTTGAGCAGGCACTGTTTGCTGGCTAAGCCTTTGTTTACGTTATGCGGCTTTTTTTGACGCTTTAGATATCACAACTTGAAAAGCGCCTTTTCTTTCCGGCGTTTCTTTTTTTGGCGCAGCGTTCTCCTTACGCCTTTTCTCCTGTTCGCTCTGAATAAGGCTAGCAGCAGTCCTCTTGATACTGGGAAGGAACGGTTGGGTGACTTTAACGTACACCGTTTGGTCTGCGTGTTCTTGTTTCAGAGCCTCCTGTAATGGCCGACTCGATCCAAGAGGTCCTAGAGCTCAAACACTCCATTTTTTACATCCTCACTGGTAGTCATTTAATTTATGCACGCTCCTTGCATACGTTTGAGGATCGCATAGCATTTTTTAGTCAACCATTCTTCCTCGGAACGGTTCTCCGCGATATGCACCAACACACACTTTTTGGGGTTTGATACAGCAAAATGCAGATCAATATCACGGAAATTTCAAAGTTTCTGCACTGCTCACGAGTTAGCTGTCAGGAAGTCGCCGAGTTTACTGGATGTATAGTAATCAAAAAATGCGAAAGAACCCTTATATTATCTCAAAAATGCGGTAAACTCGGAAATTTGGTATTTCACTGCCTGCTGGTTGATTTGTGTAAAGTTGGTGCAGTGTTAAAATTGGACTATGGGCTTACTCGTGGGTGTGAATTTGGTGGTATTAGTGGGGTTTAAGTCGCATGTTTTTATCCAATAACAATAACGAGGGACCCCTACGGTTGGTAGAAGTTGGTAAAGTTGGTAGAAGAAGAGGATGAAGTAGAAGTAAAGTTGATAGTAGAAGAAGATGATGAAGAAGTAATGAAGGCTGAAAAAGAAGAAAAAGAAATAGAAGTTGTAAAAGCTTTTTGCTTGAATTGCAGAAAAAGCTGGTGGAGGAAGTAAGGCAGTGAGTAGAAGAAGAAAAGAAGAAGAAGAGTAAGAAGAAGAAGAGGATGAAGTAGAAGTAAAGTTGATTGAAGTAGAAGATGATGAAGAAGTAATGAAGTAAAGAAGATGATCAAGAAGTAATAATAAGAAGAAGAAAAAGAAGTAACGTGTTGTTGCAGAAGAAGATTCAGATAAAGAATCGTAAGGTGTGATGACGGATGGAAGAGTCAGAAGGACTACGTTGATGAATTTGTTGGTATAGGTGCTATTGTTGTAAGTGATATATGTTGCCTGACAGAATGACGACTGATGAACTGAATGTAACGGACTGATTGTCGTGTAGACGAAGTTTGAAAATGTTGTTAGCAGGTCGGAAAGCTCGCATTACAACATCAACAATGTTGATGATGTCCATGCGAGACTAGTACACCTGCTAAAGTTGTGAAATTGATAATGTGAGTATTGTTGATGTAAACGTTTATATATATGTTGTTAATGTGTTAACCCGGACCCTATAGACTAGTGCTATAGGTATCCGGGTGAACGCAGGGGGACTCATGGTTTTGGTTTCGGCCTGTTCCATTCAGCCTTTAGGGAGTGCCGTCCCCATGTACCCGAGGTGTGAGAAAGGGCAATCAGTCCCTTGTGCCAGGAACAAAAACTGAGAGTTTTTCTCGGTCTGTAGAGAAGCGCAACCTGATCAGAGGTTATCTGAACCACGGGTTAGGGGGAGCCCAGACAGGTTACTATCAGCCCCCAACACGGTGAGGAGCCTATTCTTGGCTGAAACGTGGTGGTTGTGGTTTCGAAGGCTAGAGAGTGGTGAAGAGCACTCACCATTTGTGTTCGGGAATCCAGGAAGCTTAAATAAATTGGGACCTAGGACTGGGACTTGTCTCAGATTCTAGCGGTGGTGGTTGACACATTGTTTCAACCCCGTCCGTCGAGACCGTGGAATTAAGCCGTACAAGGCAGGTGTCCACGTAAAACACTTTGACTTCTACTAATGTAACCCAGCCTTGGGGATAGAACTTCGGTACTACCTCATGACGGTCCCAAGCCCGTGTAAACGGGGAGGGAAGGTGTCAGTGGCGTTGGTCCTATGTTGAGTTGATTCGTTGTTAAAAAAAAGTGACGAAAATTTGTGAAAATTCCGCGAGTTTACAAGTTGATACCGAAGAATGGAAGGAGAGTTGTATGTGAGGAAGGAGTTGCAGTCGGCAGGACCTGTCTATAATTAGTACTGAAGACGTCGCTTACGGCCCTGCCCGTAGTGTACCGAGGTAAACGTATAGCAGCCTAGCCTCTGCTGTTGATTTATGTTTGTGAAAAGTCCGTTGAAAAAGCTGAAACCGTTGTATGAGGGGAAGGAGTTGCAGTCGGCAGGACCTGACAGTATTAGTACTGCAGGAAAGTACAGTGACCTAGCCGATGCTGTTGAACGTGTGAACTGCTGAACTGATGAACGTAAGGACCGAAGGAAAGATGTAACGGACGAATAGCGAGGATTCGAGGTCTATGAGAGGTTGATCTAACGAGTATCATAGGTGTACTATTAGAAAGTTAAGTGAAGCTGAACCGAGGGGTTAAATCAGCCGAGATGAATTGATGACCATGACGATTGACTGAAAGTAGGTGTGACTGAGATTGACGAACTGTATGTTGACTGTACTGCAAGTGTCTGATGTTCCGAAGGGAATCATTGATTTGCCTGAGGATGGTGGAAGAATTGAGGAAGTGATGCAGTGGAAGAAGGTGAAGATCGATTAGATGTACAGAAGAGTTGTTCATGGAGTTGGCGGAAGAGTTGAATGGAAGAAGAAATGTTGTAGAAGAAGAAGAAAAAGAAGGAGAAGAAGAAGAAGAGTAAAAAGAAGAAGTAGAGGAATGAGTGCAGTGGAAGAAGAAGATTTAATGAAAGAATCTGAAGGTGTTGAAGTGGTGTATTAGAATGGATGGACTAAAGAAGAAGATAGGTGGAATTGACGGAGAGATGAGAAACTGAAGTGTAATTGTTGGTAATGATGTAGTTGGTGATAGTGATATATGTTGCTTGACTGAATGACGACTTGAATAACTGCATGTAACTGAATGAGTGTCATTTAGACTAAGTGAGTTGAATGTTGTAAGTATGTCGAAAAGCTCGTATTGCAACATCAACTATGTTGATGATGTGGATGCAAGACTAATACATCTGCTAAAGATGTGAAATAGAAACGAGTATTTGTTGCAGTAAATGTTGTTCTTATGTTGTGACTGTGATAACCCGGACCCAATAGACTAGTGCTATAGGAATCCGGGTGAACGCAGGGGGGCTGATGGTCTAGGCTTCAGCTTGTTCCATTCAGTCTTTGAGGAATACCGACCCCACGCACCCGAGGTGTGAGGAAGGGCCATAAGTCCCGTATGCCTGGAATAAAAACTGAGAGTTTTTCTCGGTCTGTAGAGAAGCGCAGCCTGATCAGAGGTTATCTGAACCACAGGTCAGGGGACGCTCATGACAGGTTACTATCAGCCCCCTACACGGTGAGGAGCGTATCCTTGGCTGAAACGTGGTGGTTGTGGTTTCGAAGGCTAGAGAGTGGCGAAGAGCACTCACCATTTGTGTTCGGGAATCCAGGTAGCTTAAATAAATTGGGACCTAGGACTGGGACTTGTCTCAGATTCTAGCGGTGGTGGTTGACACATTGTTTCAACCCCGTCTATGGAGACCGTGGGATTAGGCTGTACAAGGCAGGTGTCCACGTTAATCCACGAGATTTCATGTCTACTAATGTGTCCCCGACTCGGACCATTCTTACTCTAGGGATCCTCTTCTTGGTCAGGAAGAACGGTTGAGTTTTTTCTAATGCGACAAGGTTCTACCAGCAACGCGCCTTACTCCTGTTGACCAGTCCGCGATGGCATTCCCTGGCCGACCGATATACTACCATTCTGGTGCTTTGCGCTCGTTGAGCTTCTCGCCGGAGTTTGTGACACTCCCTTCGTTGTTCAGCTATTTCGGTGGACCACCAATACACCGAAGGCTTTCTGTGTCTAGGTCTCCGGCGGGGCATAGATGACTTACAAGCAGACTTGATGGTATTCATTGATGATATTCTGTTGTATAGGTGACATGAAAGCAAACAAAAAAAGCCAAAAAAGTCTCAAAAAAGCTTCAGCAAAAGGGTTCTCAGAAAAAAATAAATGAAAATTCTCAGTAGAATAAATAAAAAAATTTTAAAAATGTAAAAAGTTGAGAAATTAGAACAATCCAGAATTGTGCAGTATCGATAAATATATAATCCAGAGGTATGAAGAAGTGTTGACACATAGAATACAGAATTCATAGGCTCAGGTGAAGTCCCGAAATCAAGCAGAGGTGGTCAGAATCACCGCAGCAGAGTTCATGTAAATTGGATATTTTATTTTTACTTGCTTTTGTTTAATTGCTTCTATTTTTAACTATATTTCAATTAAAAATGTTTTTTAATGAATCAATTTGCGTGTGTGTGATGTGGAAGGATCAGGGCTTTCGTCATGTCCTAAGCCCCCACGTCCCCGCGGTGAGCTAGTCAGTTAAAAGTATGTTAAAGTAAAAACCTGTCTTTTAACATTGTTTTTTTTTCGCTGCGGGTGCGACCTGTCGGTTGCGACAAATAATTATGTTGTTATTAATTATTTATATTTTTTTTTGAAAATACATCAGAGATGTAACGTATTTCATAGATTGGATGGATCTTGCCATTCGGGGTCTTGCGGCACTCGGGCTCTAGTTCTACGCGAAACACTGGTTGAGGTTGTTTGAATCGATTTGAAATTTGTAATTATTTAAATTGTTTAATTTTCTTTATGCCGCGCTCGAGCCAAAAGGCCCAACCGGAATTCCATTTCACAACTAATTTTCATGCAAATAATTTCCTAGCTGAAAATGGGCTCATAATTATGGGTAGTGTATGGCATGCTAGCTTCTGGGCTGTCCAATTTGCGTGAAAGCCATTTTTCCGACTTTTCATTAGATTTCTTTTCATTCAGTGAACATGAACGTCTCGTAAAATAACGGGTTTATTTGGTTGCAATTAATTTCATTCAACATTGATTATTTCGAATTAGTCAGTATTTAAACTTAATCCTTCCGCGATCTTTGTTGGATTTTCCGCTTCGGCACTATTGTCTCCTTAATGGCATGAATAAAAGCTTTTCCTCTACATGCATATCCACCGTTTGGAATGGAATGAAAAGCCGATCCACTTTGTGGGAGTGCGGTGGATGTAATGTTTCATATGATTAAATGTAACATACAATATGGATATTGGGCCGACTACCTCATTTATGCAAATTTGATAGTCTTTAATAGGCGCAATATGTTTTGCCGTTCACGTGCTATAGTTCGCGGTTTATAATAGCTGCGGGATACCTGGCAAACGGTGAAAGGAAAATTGATTTACATGCGCGTACCTTTTTGTGGTCATACCAGAAGGACTGGTGAATGTGGAGGACTGTATGGAAGTATTGAATGGCGCGAGGCATGACCAAACTATTTGTAATATTGCGAATTTCTATGGAAGTTTGCTCTATGCGTGATTCCAAAACGGCAGCAATGTAAATGGCACCAAGATAATGATTCAACACTTTGGAATTGAAAGAAAAATGCAACAACTCCCACAATATCATCAGCTAACAGATATTGGGCCGCCACGCCATCGATCCAAAAACACCAACGTGCCTATTACTAAATTCAAGATACAAATCATGAATTGATAGCATTTTTATACTTTATAGTGCACTGATTTTATTTATAAAATCGCCCACCAACCGCAATCAAATTCAAGCTGCGATTGCGATCGATGATTGCACTTATTTGTAAATTGTTACCATTTTCACTAGTTCAATACCAACAAATGCATCTGGAGTAAATTTCTGCACTATTTTTTCTTTATTTTTGTGTTTTCGCTTTAATTTATTAGAATTAATCACGTGTGCCAAAGCGAAAAAGTCTTAGTATGGTAATTTTTAACGTTAAATGGAATGGTTAATTTGTTCGGTGTGCTTAATGTTGTTAATGTTAATTTAATAAAACTAGCGTCTAGTTGATCGCGGCGATTTGGTTATTAAGTTGATTCAATAAAAAGTCTTGAAGATCTATGGTATTAATTTCAAGGCAATCGAAACTACTTGAGAGTTAGAAAAGTATCGGGTGGAGCATGGCAGTGAGAAAACACTTGAAATGCCTGTAAAAATTGTTAACAATATGCTTTGACTAACGCGAACTAGAAACATTGATAAAATCCTTCAGCTCAAAACGCTTTATCTGTAAGGCTATCACAATATTACGCTTTCAATGTCGTTGCACCTTCCCTTATCTCAAAATTAATTGATAAATTGAAACCGAGCGAACGCTAGAGCGTGTAAAGGATGTTACCTTACATAATCTGCGAAATAGTAATATTTGTAAAAGATTATTCATCACCATCTTTATCTAAATGGAAATGAAAAGTAAAATAAGAAAATTTCCATGCAACATTGGGGCTTTCATTTGTAAGGAAAAATTCCCCAAGTGTTAAAAAATAATGTACAGGACTTTTGGGCAATCAATTTTAAAGCGAATGTTAGTTGTAATTATGATTTTTTTCGGCTTTCCTAAGGCGTTGGAGCATTAAACTCCAATTAAAAGACAAAACTGCTGTCGCTAAATCGTTACTGGAATTTAACAAAATGCCATCGAATAAACCTAAAAGTTAAGTGCAAATAAAATATAATTATCCTTCAAAGTATCGACAATAGCAACATGGAACTGAAGATTCAAATTACATAATTTGGATCTCAACTTTCCGATAAATAAAACCATCGATTTGGAAAATATCTAAGTACCTGTTGCATGTCAAGTTTTTCATGTGAAAAATGCGAAGATATTATACCGACTAATTGCAGGACAAGTATATGTTTGCCTAATTAGCTTAAGTATCCTTAATGTGCATGGGGAGGGTTAAACGGATGCATCTTGTTCTCCTTGGAAAAAGATCATTAAACAGTTATTAAGACATAATTACACATTCTATCTCGTCGCAGGATAACATAGATAAGTTTTACGGACGGCGTTTAAAGTAATCCGTATATATACTCAATGTTTGATGATATCCTTCAGAGCAGTGTCACAAAGTAAAGAAAGTGCAGTCTACAGGATATCTTGAAACATTGAAATGAATCATTTTGAATTGCTTATTATAAATTTGAAGTACAGCAGAGAAGCGTAAGTTGACTTGATTTGAAATTTTATCGAAAGTATTAAATTTTGTTTGTTTTCAAATTTAGTTGTCCTGATGGGCCAACAGTACGATACAATTGTCCCGATGAAACAGAGTGGTCGTGCCAAGAAGCCGAATTTGTAAGTATTAAAATCGTTAGATTAAATTTTAACAGCGATTAATCCACAACATTTTTTCATAGTATGATTTCTTCATAAAGCGAGAATTAGCTAAGCTGGCGCCAAATACAAAATACGATTTATCCTATTGGTCGATGAAATCGCAAAATATCAATCATTTTCTGTTTGCGGAAGGATATTTTAATAATATCTATTTGATATTAGGCAAGAATATAATGTACTGGCAAGCGGAGAGTGGCAATAGTGAAGTTGAGACTTTGCATGGAGCCATGGTGATTGAACGAGGTTTGCATGGTGAAATTAGCGTTGAAGAGATTGAGAGAATTTTGGATACCGTTCGAGCCTGATCAAGAATGCAAAATTTTGGATAAAATTATATGAAAAGACGATTTTGATGATATGTTTTACTTTGAAACAATTGACATAGATTTTGATTTGAAATCATCATTAAATTCTTTGTACAAAATAAATAAATAAATTAAATTATTTTTCATAATATTCTGATCTTTTAAACTTTATTTTTCGGCGAGTTTTTTTTAAGCGAAGTCCACAACATTAGTTGATATTTGTGCTATATACCCTATCCTTTCAACCAAACAGAAACGTATTCCCAGCAAACTCCATTCTGATCTCAATAATATCGATTGGCATCCCCCTTCAATGCTGCGCATGGCGTGACAGCTGTCAAGCGCTTTATGATCAGTATGGTTTGGAATTTTATCATAAACAGTTTGGCATGTGAACAATGTCTGCAAATAGTGTAAATTTATTCCCAAGAAAAGGGTTCTGCTAGAGAAACTCTTCGCGCACTCCGTCAATTTTATGGATGGCATTAATTTTTATTCGATTAGTTGTCGAACTGTTGTTTTTGTACCACATTTACATTTACTGGCAAGTAGAATTAAGAATACAAAATTAGCCGAGAGCCCAGTATGGGGGCGAGCTTGTATGACGTGTTAAAGCGCGTTCATTTGACATTGTGCTCAATAATTAATGTTCAAATGTCTTCAAAATGCTGCTGGAAATAACATCACGGTCAATGGTGACCACCATAGAGCTATAATCCATGATTTCCTCGTTTCCAAATTAACTCGCCGTAGTGCAGGGGACAAATGGTTTCAAAAGGATGGCGCGCCATGCCATACAGCTCGTACAATTATCAACTTATTGAAGGAAGCATTTGATGAGCGCATAATTTCAGGTTTTGCACCTGCGAACTGGCCTCAAAGTTAACGAGTATTTAACACCGCTGGACTATTTCTTGTGGGATTAATTGAAACTACCCATCTATCCCGACAAGCTGGAGAAGTATGGGCATTTGGAAGACATCAATCGTTGCGTCTTCATGGACCGCATGTTTACGGTTACTATTTGTAAGGCCTTACAAAATCTGGTTCCTAGACGAGTAAGCAAGGTAAATTCGTTTCAGATATGAATTATCAAACATATTCTGCAGTGTAAAATGCAGCATATATTGTTATTGTGTTTATTCTGGCGCAAAAGAATATGATATAACTTGAGGGTGTGGTGTGTTAAAGCTAGCTCATTCCGAAACCAAGGTTATATATCTGGTCGGAATCACGTGCGGTCTTCATGATTGATGCACGTATAAAAATTGGATGGGCTGAAACTCCGACACCAGAAAGAAATGTAAGTATCACATTTTTGCAATTTTTGCAATTCATAATTTTCCGGTTCCAAGTACCCTTGAAAAATCATTTTGTTGAGGCGTGGACTTCTTTATTCGTTCGTGGTTCGTCAACATTTATGTTTCTTATTGGCAGTGGAGCATCCGTTCAAAAACCTCTCCAACCAAAAATTTCGCTGATGGCATTTCCTTCTTATAGTTTCTTTGTTCGATATTGAAGGTGTTGCGGTTTTCTTTTCAAACTTCATATCCGACAACCACCCCCCCCCCCCTTTTTTTAAAAATTATATTTATTTTTCACTGAAAAATGCATTGATGTCCGACATAACCGACATAAAAAAAGACTCTTATTAGGCTTTTTGCCCGTCTACATTTCCTATACAACATCCCTCTTTTCTGTTTCTGCTGTTTTATTTATATATAGCCACATTTAAGTTATAACATTAAATCGCAAAAGGTATCATATAAGGGACAATGTTTACTGTTTACCACTCAACAAATCAATTCTTTTCAGAAGAATTGGCACCGGTTTCCTGAATGCTAAATCACAGTTTTCATTTCCAGGACATAACATAGTTATGTCAGCAGTGATTAATTGACAGATAAAGCTAACAGTACTTAATGTAAGGTCCATGTTCGCTTTTGTGTATGTTATAAAATTATTTGATAGGAAGCTACGGGAAAAAAGCCCAACCTTTGTGCGCTCAGGCATTACGTGAGGATAGTCGGACAGGATTTTCCACTATATTCTAATTTTTTCTCGTTTTTGTCTTCAAACAGGATCCACGCTTTTCAAGCAAAACTTGTCTGCACTTGGCAAAAAGTTACAAATAAATTTCCATTTTATGGAACCTTTTCTGCTAAGTCCTGTCAGAAATTCGCAAAGGTAGAAGTTCGCTTCTCTATATTTCGTGTAAAATAGTACAATAATACTAGTCCTAAGTTCCTTCCTTGCTGGGACCATTCACAGTTATGTTGGCGTCCGTTTTGCATGGTTTTAGTTCGAGTCGGAGCATCAGTTTTAAGGTTGCAAATAAAGCAGGTCTATTCGAATCACCAATGTGATATTAAGCTTAGCACCTTGAAAGACAATACCGTTAGTTGCTTGTATCTCACAGTGCTCCTTGTTACCCGCTTGGTATTTGTGATATTTACTTCTTAACTTTGAGTGGGTCACCTTTTTGTGATTAAGAAATATAATTGATTAGCTCTACTTGTTTGGCATATGTTCTTTCCAGATTTGCTGGATGATTTTATGGTCGGCTCTCTCAACACTGCTGCCATCATATTTAAGGAGTTCCTCTGGAATCTCACCTCACGCTATGTTATTCTTTTTGGCTTTGACGGTAGAACAGATTTCATCCAGAGTTGATGGGGCCAATGGAAGCTCTCCATGAATATCTTTATCTATAGTTTTCAATATTCTGTAGTTGTGTGATGGATTGACAAGTTTCTTGAAATACGAAGCCAGCCTATCCTTGATCCTGCTTTCATGAGCGATGATGGTGCCGGTATCATCATGGCAGAGCGTGGTCTTGGGCTGATAACCTCGCTTCAAACTACTATACTTTAGCATACTTTGTATATTGAGAAAGGTGGAAAGAGCTCAAGCTGGTTTCGAACACGCGTCCCTACCGCTTCTCGTCAGGTGCCAACTCACAGGCTGTTCGAAACCAGCTTGAGCTCTTTCCACCTTTCTTAATATTAATTAACTTTCGAGATTTTCGACAAATTTGATCAGAACTTCCGCACCCATGAGTCTTCGCTGAATTAGCTTAGCAAGGGTATAAATCACTTACAACGTTGTAAGTGAAAATGGAAATTTTGATTTACCAAAAACCTTTGAAAATTCTTTGTATGCTTGTCTTGTGCTGGTGCTCTCTTACATCGATGCATCCTTAAACCAATCATTTCCTTTGCGCCGGGCTTGATGTCCGATCATCTGTTCTGCCACGGTCTTAATTTCCGCTTCCACTTCCACCTATAGCTCGTTGCCTGTTTTCAAAGGGTTATCTTATATGATGGGAGCTAGCTGTTTGTCGAGGGGCTCCGTAAAATTTGTGGCGACAGACGCCGTTTGAAGTCTTTCGATCTTGAATATTTGTGCCGGGCTAGTTTTCGTCGAATACGCCTTTGACAAGCAACATCAACATTTTCAACATCAAATAGTTATCTGAGTTCCGAAAGGCTCCTCGGTTTATGCGAGCATCAAGGATGCTCCTGGCTTAACATTGTTGAATCCTAACATGGTGGATCTTATTATGTGTGTTGCTATCCTATGATTCCCAGGTCATTTTATAAATGCGTCGATGTGGGAAACATGTCAAACTAAGCGGTGGCCGTTGTCATTTGTTTCATTGTGGAGGCTAGATCCTCCAGCCGTTCACCGATGAGACTGCTCACAGCCAACTTTAGCCAGAATTCACCCAAATTTTTGTGTCGTTTGTGGGTAGTGAGTCGACTAGTCTTTCCAGCTGATTGTAGAACGTTTCGTCAGTTTCTTCGTCCTTTTCTTCAGTCGGGGCGTGTAGTTCTATCCGCCAAATATTGAAGTATTTCTCTTTCATACGGATCACACACGACCGTTTATTATCTGCCTTGGAGTCAATAACATGCGACATGAACTTCCTATCCACGATAAAGGGCACTCCAAATATTCACTTTCCGGTGACTTCCCACTTTCGTATATTGTGTGTAATTTCATACCTTGAATTTCGCTTCCTGTCTAGTTCCAATGTCTTCCTGTCTAGTTCCATTCTTTGATTGCCAGTATGTTTAACATATATAGGCTGGCCTGTTGTAAAAAGTCCTTAACAGCGCCAGGGTTATGCAGTGACCTGTCATTCTAGGATCCAATGACATAGTCTTTTTTCGGTTACGAGGTCCTCGCCGTATATCCAAGTCATTCCAAGGTAACCCAGCAGGTTTCAGAGCTATTAAGAGGTTTTAAAGGGACGAAGAGTTAACTCATTGCCCAACCTCCACTACGTCAGTATTATATTCCGTTATAAGGAGCGAAATACTCGCCTTCAATCTCTAACGTCCTTACAAGCCATTGCAAGCATAATTTAGTAGCAGTGCTGTAGGTATTCTCACAGTTATTCGCATTTCTCCACATTTAATCTTCCGTCATTGAGGAACCAATTAATCCAATATGCGAACCCGAGACCATTTGCTGCCATTTATTCGTGGAATTTAGTCTGAGGAATCATGAAAGCTGTGGGCTGGGGAAACAAGGTGATCCTTCGTCCTTTCTCTGCCAAGTTTGGGACCGTCTATGGTGGAGTTCAGCTTCGTTGGTAGTAATTGGAGTACAATTGCTGAGAATTAATCGCAACCAATTTTCAAAAGCTTTGCCAGAAGATAATCTACTCCCGGTGAATTACTATTCTCTCTTCAGTGTCTTTAGGGTCGCTCTATTATTGTAAAGCGAGGAAATCTTACTTTCACCCTTTCTTCTGCGGCTGAACCTTTGATGAATTCAAGTCAACAAATACAATTGAGGACATGAAGAAAGGATTCTTTAGTAGCGCTTCATGTTGTTTACGATAGTTATCAGCAACTGAAGTCACTTTTTGGCATCTAATATCTATGATCATTTTGATTAACTTAAAAGCCACTGACTTACTTAACAACAATTTCTTTAATGATTTTGATAGATGCATATTTAATGATGATTTATGAGATTTTCGAAAAATAATATTTGGTAATAATAGTAACAGTCTTAGTTTCAGAACAGATTTTTTTTGGGTAGGGTGGTGAAGGTTTTTTACGCTCTGAGTGTCGGACTTCCAGTGGACCTACTGGACTACCGACTAAACACCTCCCCTGTCAACCGAATCGCCTAGCCTGGATTCGTTTGAAACATTACTTCGGGCTAGGCCTCTCAATTTTACGGCTCTTGGCGCCTTCGGGTTACAGGAATTCCTTCTCCAGTGGGATGGGAGAAAGGAGGATTGATAGAGAAGAAAACCCTCCACCCTCGACGAAACACTTCGACGCTTCCAGCCGATCAAGTGTACCTTTTTCGATAACTAGAATTGCCCGAGCGTAATGTGCCACTTGATTCCATTTGTCAAATGATTTCAGCATCTCTTCGATTAGGCTATCTGGATGGAGCTCTCCTATTTTTTCGGTAAGATCACCGCGCTGTTTATCAGTGCAGAATATGCAATCAGGAGACCGTGACTTACCTATCTTGTGCATGTAAGACCGAAAACAACCATGTCCGTTCAGTAGCTGGTTCAGGTAGAAGTCAGTCTCACCATGCGTTTGATGGAGCCACGATCTCAAGTCGTGATGATCGTGGCCATTCGTCGAGAGTGCATCGTCTTTCATCGCGAGCAACTTTTTCTTTATTACCCTTGTGCCTTTGGAGGTCTTTTACGCTCTCTAGCAAGGAGAGCGCTGAGTATCACACCTGCAATTACCAACACCGCTGACTCAGACACTGTACGGTATGCTGATACAATCCGCAGTGTTCCTCGTCTCTGCACCTGCGCCAGCCGTTTTCCGTGCAGTTCCTTGTTGAGAGCTTCACTCCATATCTCTGCTCCATATTGAAGCATAGATTGTACAACACTCATCAGCAGTCACCTTTTTGTTGGAGTTGGTCCCCCATGATTGGCCATTAGTTGACTAATTGCCGAGACCCCTGCTGCGGCCTTATTTTCCGTTGGCTTAATTTGCCCCGAGAAACTCAGCTTCGAGTGTATCAGCAAGCCCAGATACTCTACTGATAGTAGCATAGATTGTTTGCTTATAGCACAGCGCACAGCCAGAATGCATCATGATCATTACATTCAGTTTCTTCCCTTATATATTGACTCCTCATTGCTTACCAAATCTGCCTTTTTCAGCTATTCTCACCCAAGATGTGCTGACTATTTTCTTTACATCATAGTCACATTGAATCTTTTGGCATCCTCTCGATCGTTTCAGTCCTCTTGAGTACCACTGCGTACTGCTTACCACCGATACTTATTCTACTAGCCGCGTTCAGTTCATTCAGCTTGTAATTCTCGTAATTTCTCTTGGCTGTTGGCTATCAGGACTATGTCATCAGCGAGTCTCAAGTGGATGAAGTGCTCACAATCAAATTTCGACCTAAAAATGTGAAGTACGGAGTGATAAACTTAGTTTGTGGCGTTTAAATGGCGCCCGATCCACAGTTATCTTTGCAGTTTGCGGTCAGGTTTCGGGAGCCTTATGTATTCATCCTTGGTTGAGTCGTGAATGAAATTTTTGCATCATCAGCAATGCAGACATGAGTGCCATGATGTTGACTCGAACATAAGCGTGCCAGAGGTTTTCCTTCTGGAAACTAAAACACATTTTAAACGTTCTATTAAAGACTATTGGGGATAGTGTAACCTCGTATTCCTAGCTTGACTCCATATTGAAGCTGTTCTTTAGTGCTCAGTTTATCTTGACCTGGGATTCTATCTTTAATATTGCAACTATAACCATGGGAACTAGTTTAATTGGTACACTAAAGCCAAACATTATTTCATACAGCGCGTTTCTGCCCATACTGTAATTTCTTGAGTTTAGCTCAAAATATTTAATCTGTTGCAGACCGTTCACTTTGAAAGCCTTCTTGATAGTCTCCTACGCTACTGGCATAGCACAGCTTCAGTCTTCTTTCTATGAGTTTTGAAAACACTCTATATGACATATGATGTAACGCGGTGCCTCTGTAATTTTCTAACATTAACATGTCCCTCTTTAGGATGCAGAGGATGCATTGACTTTTTTGCCCGTCATATGAAAACTGCTCCTCTGACTATATTTTACAAAACAAGTTAGAGAAGGTTGGGCCCATCTTTGTACCTCTCTAGAGCAGCAATGCACTAATGAATAGCTTGTTGAAGCATAGGAGTCATCTGCCTTTGATTTTGAGTAGGATGCTTTTAAATGATCCATGGGGGCTTTTGCGAAGACTCCTTGGTAGAAGCACTCGCTGACCTGAGTTCATGTTGCATATTTTCACATATTCTTAGCTTATCATCAAAGACTGTCATAGTGGTCTTTTTTGGCACAAATCGGTCATTAAGTGTACTCTTTAAGTGCGCGCTTTTTTCATCCACCATCGACCATCTGGGAATGCCCACGTTAACTTGTGGATGTTTCTGTGCGGCAAATGTATTGAACTTATTGTGAATCTTCTACTGGTAGCGGAGTCTATCAGGGATTGTCAATTGTTCTCCGCATGAAGGTCCGTTCCCTCTTGATTTCACTCAAGGCACCATTTTAAGTGAGTCAGGACGATTTTAATGTCGTTTGACGGTAAAACATCTACCGTCCATTCAAGGGTGCTGTAATAACATCTAATCGTCCTTAATTTTCGCTCTTGCCTACAGTACATTCATGACAGTTGACCAACCAGGTGTTGAAGATCCTTTCGCAAACAAGCTTAAAACCGGTGGCAATTTTTTGATTGCCCAATGCTCAATCTCCAAACGCACAGTAACGTTTTAGGTCCACATGTCGAACTTATCATTGTCAAGTCACTATTGAGAATGTTGATTTGGTATTTTCTTACTTCATCCAGAAGTTGTCACAACGGATCAGGTCTGTTCAATGATCTTACGTTTCAAATTGAAAAAGAACAGCCCATAACTCCTTGAAAAAGTAGATGCCGTTTTTCCGATTGATTCCGAGGCTTTTGTATTGGATCTATGACAAGTGATCCTAAGTGCAACGTTGTCAGCGCTGTCACTTAGAAGCTCCCTTATTTCACTAGCTTGCGTCAGTTTCGGGTCCAATTGCAGAAGTTAAATATAAATATATCTACCATAAATACCAGTAAGAAAAATTCGGAAATTCATTCATTGTTGCCCAAGTGATTGAATATATAAGTATGTCTACCTTAAATCACTTAGGAATGCATGAAATCCAAAAGCAACATTTTTTTATTCTTTCGACATTTCCAAAATTTACTGACAACAAAGCATTTATTAGCGTCATATTGGGGTAGGAGTCGTGGAAGTCCCACAAAAAAATGTTATTTAGGAGCTGAGTGGTTATAACAAGTAGAGTCAGGCATTTGCGCTACGTGTGCTCACACCCAAAATCAGATCTTGTTCCCTTGTCCTCCTTATCAAATAGATTTGTTATGGTCAAAAGAGGAATTAAGTCTTGAAATCAAAGCCAGGGAATCGATGACATTAATTCACTTTAGCGTTCTTTTTCGGGCTTTACCAGTTTAACAGTTGGCAAAGTGTAAGAGCATTGAACTGGAATCATAATTGAGCTCGTGGTTCCAAGGCTGGATCCCTACTACATTTGCTTGTGAGAGATGATGGATGGAAATAAAGTTCAAAGAGGATTCTAGTCTTGTCATCTGCTTGCAGAGCTTCAGTCTTGATATTGTATTCAGGTTGACACAATACGTGTACCAATAATTAACAGTTGACAAATCAAAAACGTATACTTAAAAGTTTGTGTCATTCTGCAAAGGCTTTCAAACGTATGTTGGCAGGAGTCCTGGAATCATTGGTTAAACTCAAATAATGACGATACTCTCTATATTTACTCAAGACTTCCCGTAATGTGTGGATATGGTTTATAGTGCTGTATCCACTTCTGAAACCAACCTGCTCCCGTGGCTGTTTGGCATCTAGGGCAGCTTGTACTCGGTTGCTAAAGAGCTTTGTGAATACTTTGTAGAAGACCGATGATAGACTTATTGGTCTGTAATTCCTGATGTCTTCTTTGTTGCCTTTCTTGTGAATTAGTATTATATTAGCACTATTGTGTTGATCAGGTATGCATTTAGCGTTAATGCCAGTGGTTTCCAGGTTTTTCAGTCTACGTATTTGACAGTTCAGCAGTGATACCGTCATTACCGACCGCTTTATCATTTTGCATGGACTTGATAGCCGTCTCGACCTCTTCCACTAGGATATTCGGGGCATTATCGTTGATTGCAGAGAAAGCGGTTGCTTTTAGTTGGAAATCGAGTTATCTGGAGCCATATACAGGTCTCGGTAAAAGTTGGTGATTGCGTCAATTATTTCCTATCTATCAGTGAGACGGGTGTTGTCATGATGTAGGTGTAGGTGATGTAGATGTATCACTTGTTTTCTGCCAATGAGAAGTGCTCTTTTTGCCTTCTTGAGTCTTCTATTGTTTGTAACGGCATCTTCCAACAGTCTTTCGTCATACTTCATGATATATTCAGATATCATCTTACTTACTGTTTTGCAGGTTTGCGTGTATTCAATCCTTACGATGTTTGAGCATGCTTTCATGACCCTTCACTTTCTGATAAGCGCCTTGGTCTCATTTGATAGTCTACGGTGTCTATCGATTACTCATGGTCAGCGTGATATTTCGGCATATTTCAGAATGGTTTTGGTTAGGTGGTTTGCGTTCCGATTTCGTTTATTTATTTCTTCGTTTGAGTTTATATACCGTAGTGGTGGGTGAACTGTGCTAGTCGTTCTCCTCTTTCATTTCTTTGTCCAAATCCAAATTTTCCTATCAGCACTTCTTGGTCTTTCCTTTCCTCTATTATAGCGAGTCAGAATATATATTATGTATAAATTATATCCATTTTAATGCAAGGAAAACTCGGCCTCACTCTTCCTTCTTCGTCTGCAGAGTTATTGAAACCTCCTTGAGAAAATGCGACGCGATTGTGAAATTGGAGAAAGGATGAGTTAGCAGTGCTGTAAATGTTGTTTTAACAGGTACAAGTAGTAAAGTGAAAGATTTTTGCTCCAACGGCTACCAGCACCTGAAATCATATGGCCGGCTGTACTTCCTTTTGACCCTTTTAGATATTTTTTACATGATATTAATGCCATGATATTAATGACATTATAAACAAAACTTTCTTTTCGGTATTTGTTTTAGATCACTTTTGCTTAAAGATCGCCGAAACTCTTTAGTCCACTTCGAAAATACATTAAATTCAATTGTAAATTTACGAAATCAGGTCCCTTTTTGGGTGTAGAAGGCCTATTAATCCTTTGAAACAAGTTAAACCTAAGCTTATGATAACTTAGTGGCAAAATCTCACATTCAACAAATAAACTAATCAAGTGATTTTTTTCGATCCATCGCAATGGTCACCTGTTAACAATCACCTGACCAAATAAAATTGTACGAGGGAATCGTAAAATATTTGGCTAAAGTTTTATTACCACAAGACGCGATGTAACACATTGAACTCAAACCTGACCGGAATAAGGAAGTGCCGATAAAAAGTTATGCGGTAGCAAAGAAAATGTGACGATTTGTAAAATTTGCGGCAAAACTTTGTGAAATGATGTGTTTGTATGCATGTTTTGATTATGTTAGTGAATTACGATCTACGCAATGTTTTGTCGAGATAAGGCAATGCGGATATGATGTGTATAGGGAGTGAATTTTGATCAATTTGGAGTTATTTGTTAATAAAACCCAACATGACATCATGTATTGTACTTTTCCAAACTAAGGTAGATCTTCTTCAGTTAGTCGTAGCATAGAATTAGATTGAGCAGAGAACATAAGGACATTCACAGTCATGAGCAAGCTTTCTTCTGAAGAGGAAGAAAATCCGAATACGCGCTCAACGTCTATTAAGAAATTATTAAATAGTTTTCCAAACATGCTAGCAGGTGTTCTACTTGCTCAATTAAATCAAAACCAACTAATGTAATTAAACCTTACATCGTGTCAAAAAATGGTCGCTGAAAATTCTTAATGAAATACCGATATCTTCATTAACGATCTTTAGTTACGACGGAAAAAAGATACTTATCGAAACGAGTCATACGATCTAAAACTGTCTGCATTACTACACCTTGTGATTTATAGGTTACTGGCTTAAGTCTTTCGTTTTCATTTTCACAAGACATATGGCACGACCGCTACTACGGCTGTTATCTGCGTTTCGCGAGTCGAACAGAATAAATCACCAGCTTTAAGATGTCTGCATAGTAAATAAATGCGTGCAGAATTCAAAGATATTGACTGTAAAGTCTATATTTGCCATTAAAGAAGTAAATTCGCACTTACCTAAGAACTACTCGACATGTGTGCACTCGCATATTTCATGTAGGCTATGGTTTTTGCAATATGTGGTTGGTCGGTTAAGAAGGAAAAAAGTTGGTTGGACTTGCATTTAGTATTTGATACAGTTTCGGATCACGCATGTGCAGCTTTTGCGTGGGCAAGGTGAACGGGGCAGGTAAGACAAGTGTGTAAATGCGTAACAATGTTTTGGTGGAAAAATTATTTTTTCGCATAGCATTTCTTTTTTTAATTTGAGAAATATTCTAGTATTTATCGACACAAGAAAAACAAACAATGTTGTCGGATTCAAGTTAAATATATGTTGGACTTGAATATGCCGAGCGCTATGTTTGCTTTATATCCTGCTTTGCGCTATGCGCTAGCAAAACAGTTCAGACTTCACCTGTAGTTGATCTCGTATTTTATATCACTTTGAAAATTGTCACAGGTAAAAAGTGTAAATTGACTCGTGCGCACATATGGGACGGTATTTGGGTCAAAGATATGTGCATTTGAAGGCGATGTCGAAAATGCAAAACAATTTCACATTACCGTATGAGATGTTGTGTTACTGTTTGTGGCCAGTTTAGATTCATGCCCTTCGGGCAACATAAACTATACTAAGAAATATTTATATATTTTTTGTATAAAGTCTGACTGGGAAAGGAAAATGTTACATTAAACCAAATGCTTTTTTAAAAGTCCACGGTTAGGTGATTTCAGGTTCCATGTAAAGCGCAAACCAGCGTACACTGCATTCAAATGCAAATACTATTTTACCACCGCAACGTACTATATATAAATATTTAAATTAGTTAATGTATTGGAATCGAAGATAATTTATATTCCTATGAAGGAAATGTTGATATTCAATCTGAATTTTCTTTTTCAATATTTTCCCTATATGTTATCGTCTTTTCTTCAATTTATTTTATTTATTTGATTAATAAAAGGCATAAACTAAATATGCAATTCTGAAGTAAATATAAATCTGAGGTGGTATTGGTTCACCCGGTCGACCTACATGAATGTGAGAGATGTCTAGTTCCGCTGTCGCATTGATTTTCAATTCTGCTGCTTGATTCAGACAATCGAATCTACTCCCTGAGGGAGTTGAAGCAGTTTTAAATTGAATCTAGGCTGTCTTGGAGAACGTTTTTCAAGCGTTGTTACCCTTCATCAAAGCCTCAGTAATGTCATCCGAGAAGTCATATGACCTGTCATTTACCCTGTTTGACCAAAAGTATCAAGCGTAGCTATTGCTTTTTTGTTATTTTTGCAGGACGAAAGCAAAGGCTTAGTACGTCTTGCAGCCGATTCATACTGGTCTGAGTGTATCTCGTTTCATTAAATTGATACGTTTAAGGACGATGAGTCATCGCTTTCTTTTCACTACAAGATCAAAACAGGAGTAAATTTTCTAGATGATTTTTATCACTTTCATAAAAATATGTTTTATGAAAGTTACCGCACGTGCCCGCTACATTTGTTTCAAGTTCAATTCCTTGAAATCTTTTTCTTAAGCAACGCGGAAAGGATGGTGTTAAATGGTGAGATGCAGTAACTGATATTATTATCTATTCTGACAGTAAATTGATTCTTTAATAATCTTTGGAGAAAATAAGCCGTGGAAGATGTACTGTGCTTTGCTCTATGCTGTTTGCTTTTGGATTTCGAGGATAGACTCTAAGCTCGTCTATTCTTTGGTGTTACGGATCTACAGTCGAATAGTGACGAGTTTAATGTTAGAGACTAAGAAATGTGAACTAAACAATATATGAAGACCCGCCAAATAAAAAAAAGAAACCAGCATTGCAAAGTATAGAACTGTATGTCGAGTAGATTATCTGCAAAGGGAGTCTTACAGATCATGTTGAAATGCGCAATCACTATAATTTCTATATCTGGTCATTGGTTTCAAATTTCTCTGCTTTATGAGTACGAATTTCAATGTTATTTGGTACGGAGGCAAACTACTACTTCCGTTACGGTCACTCCCAATGGAGTAAATCCGACTAGACTATATACAAAACTTCCCCAATCAATCAGAAGCCTCCCCACGTCAACCTCAATACCTAGTCTGGGGCCGTTAGACACATTTCTTGCTGTCAGGCCTCCCTTTATGCCATTAAAAAAGACGAAAGAGAAAGACCATTATCCGATCCAATAAGCTTTTTGTTGCTAGGAAGTATTAGGAAAGTGTATTAGGAAGGTCCAAGCGTAATGTACCATGTGGTTATAGCCTATTCAGACAGAGATCTTCTAATTTTTTGGCAAGAACGCCGCGTAGTCGTTCCCATTTTTTTTTATCAAAATAAAGAATGACAGGCGAGAACTCCCAATGCAGAATATGCAATCTGGAGACCATTACCCATATTCCTATGGAGATTAGCCTAAAAAAAACCGTGTTTGCTCAATTTCTGGATCTAGTAGAAGTCAGTCTTCCCACGCTTTCGACTGAGCCACGATCTTAAATCAGTGATAAGCCGCACCGGCCATTTTCTTCTTGTCTCACTCTCTAAAGTTTACTGCCACTCGTTAAGAGAGCATCGTTTTTCATCACGTGTACCTGGTTTCTGTTACCCTCGTAACTTTTCAGGTAAGTTCTTTTAAAAACTCTGGCATGGAGGGTGATGGTAAGCTAGTGTAATCCGCCCTGCTTCTCGTCTCTGCACCTGTGTCAGCCGTTTTGGTGCACCTCATAATTGAGAGCTTCGCTCCATACATTCGTATCTTTATATGTCATATTAAAGTGTTGATTCTATAAAACTCAAAAATAGTTGCCTTATTGTAAAGTTCGGTTCTCTAACCGCTGACTCTTAGTCGACGGGTTACTTAGTTCGTCTAAGTTACTCCGTCAAACTCAGCTCAGGGTCTATCAGCATGCCGAGGTACCTACCTGAAACTTAAAAAGTTCATGATCGACACTGATCGTTTTTACTTTAGAGATCCTCTTCTTTGTGAGCATGACCACTTCTGTTTTATGTAGCGCTAGGCTCCATCTATAAATTGTCATCTAGGTTTCAAACCGGTGCATTAGCGTATTTAGCCTTGCTTTCGCTTGATCAACTGTGCGCCCAGCGATCAGATCCTCGTAGCATGTTCTCCACAAGATTGAGGATGTAAACTTGGGACACACTTGATGTGGATAGCATCCTCCATTGACTTTGCGCAGTGTCGTAGACATGACTGCTGCGCTTTAGAAAATTCAAAACCATCCAAACACTTCAAAAGAATTCTTCAAGTCACATAGAATATGCGCCCTTCTTGCGGAGTCGAACGCGTTTCCGATGTCCACCGTCGATAGGAAGGCTACTATCTAGTTTGAGCGACTCCTTGCCTCTACCTGTTTGATCGCAGCAACCATACCTCAAACTGCAATTATAGTGTAGTGCCAAGCACTGATACCGTATTGTCATGGAAAATTGTCCCCAGTGGCATGGATAACATCAACGAGCCGACCCTTAACGAGTTCGTTGAGAACCTTCTCGGCTCTATCTAGTGTACATATTTATGGCGACCCCTGATTTGCTGTCTTGACTACCCTATGCTGATCAGTTCGAGACTTTTCGTCTTTTATTACTCAGGGAAAACCCGTCACTTAATGCCCGACATAAAGCCCGACATAAAGCCCGAAAACCCGACTTAATGTAAAGAACTGCTTACTCCAGTTTCAGGTGCATGTCTCATCCAGGCTACTCCTTTGAATTTGTGACATTTCCTTCGGCGATTTTAGTTGATCACCAGTACAACGGGGGCTTGCTATGGGTTGCTTTCCGGCGGGGCATAGATAACTTACAATTAGATTTGATGGTCCTCGTTGCATAGCTCACCATGTCTTCAGGAGCCAGTCCGCTGGTCTCATACAAAGCTCCAATTTGTGGTATGCGTTTCGTGAGAATGTCGACAAATTTCTACACGCCCATCTTCCTAGTGTTGCACGCGAAGGCGAAAGGCTAAGTGTGTGGGAGTGTAGATGCATTGTCGTGAATTTTGAATGAAATAAACTGTTGCTCGCTGGCCGAATAGTCCCCTCGAACTCTCCAATGCAATGTGCTCTGGATGAAGGACTCCGGGGTAAATGCCACATTGGGGATGGTACTCACGTATTCCAAGCAGCAGAAAGTTGGAGAGATACTAGTATTCACCATGCCTTTTCTCATTTTGGCTGCAATATCTAAGATTCGATGCCCCCCTGGGATAGGCTGAGGCATTCGTCGAGATCATGACCCTTTGTGCTCGAAAGAATTTCCTCTAGAAGGTTGAACTTCGCCTGAAAAGATATTGTTGGTTGGCTTGAAATACTCGGTCTCGATTACTGAATACAAAATACACAATATCAGTCATTAATTGCAATGAGTTAAAAATGGATATTGTAGAATGAAAACCCGGTAGTGAATTGGCAAGGCAAATCTAGCGTCTGGAGCTTATAAATCGAGTTCAATGGCGATGAGAATCATCAAGGATATTGGTTTCTAATAACAACACACGTACATCTAGTGAAATGCAGAATATATCGACAATTTTGATTCTGATCATTTGGTCAATGGTATACGAAGGATAGAAATCGACAAAAGATTGTGTACGAAGCATAGAATCAAACGCGCTATAACAATGGTACCAAAAAGCAAAGTTATGTCGGATGTGTATAGTTGTGGTTTATATATGTGGTTTCTTCCAAACCTGAATTAAAGCTTCGTTGCTTTCATTTAAATTCAGGAAGCTAAAGATTGAAAGTGAGACTCTGTTTTACTCAAATCAAGTCCTGATACAATCATTGAGAACTAATGAAAAATCATGCACATGACTTATGGGCAAGTGATTTAATTGAAGCAGAGGAGGTCATTTATTAAAACGGCCATAGGAAACGATGAAAACCTGTAAACTGATCTCGAGAAAAACCGGAGGCTAAAAGGGATCAGGAACAAGATGAACATAAGCAATTTCTACCGTCAAAAAACTTACATAGCTAGTTTGGAGGCGTAGGTGCTAGTTCCAGCCACAAATTACCCCAGAATCTTTATATCTAGAATGCAAGTTAAGCACAGAACTCTTTATTATTCTTTCTCATTGGAACCTAGCTAGAGATTTACTGAAACAGTTTTAGCGTTGTGCAGTGATTTTTGTAAGACAACTGTCAACAATAAAAGCGTCGAATGTGTATTCATAGTAGCGTACACTGTGGACGAGATAATTCTAATGAGAGTAGACTTTATCGACGAGCAAAAATTTATGTTAAACATAATGCACTTCTTAGAGATACATTTCTTGCTTTAGCCCCCTTACCTGTAAGTGCTGTACGATTAAGCTAAAACCACTAAAAAGTCCAAGCAGTACGGAGGGGCATCACAAAGAAAGAACAACAAATAAAGCGAGCTTCGCAAGGTAGAGAGCTTCAATTTCAGTTAAACGACGTTGGTGAGTATAGACATTGTGATGACTAGCTTCTGAGCTTAAATCTATGTGGAAAGGGTTCCTGGTAAATTTTAGAAATTAAATTAGAAAATTTAAGCGAAAGTTAATGTGCATTCACATCATTGTATTCATGCTCTACCCCCAACAAGTTCCACTTACAAATAAGAATGCATCTAGAAAATTGGAGTCAAATAATCTTAGATTTGGAGTTTTTTTTGAAGTATTAGCGCTCTAAAGTGGTTACTCTAGTCGCAAATACTATTGAAATAGAAATGTGACCAGCATCTCGCCTTCAGAAACATGTTAGTTGTACATGTGGAGTAAATCGGTTGCTCGGAATAATAAATTGACCAGTCGTGATTTAGAACTTTTATTCAAAGGAATCTACCAGTGCTTTAAACAAGATCTTTCAATTTCATTTGTATCTAGCAGGGGATGTCTCTTCAATTCATCGTTGGATAGAAATTAATTATTAAATTGCCATATCTATTGCCAACCACCTTCAAGTGCTTTAGTTTTAGATGGCAAAAGAAATGAAGTATGTATATGACGCGCGATAAAAAATTAATTCAATCTTTTTCGAGCCCATCATGTTCCCTACATGAAATTTTTGAAGAAATGTCTGAGGTTTATGGAGAATCTGCACCATCATCTGCAACAATCAAACGTTGGGCTCGACTATTCCAACAGGGCCGAGAATCATTAGAAGACAACCCGCGCTCAGGCTGCCCAAACACAGCAGTCACGGATGATAACATCACCAAAGTCAAGAAATTGGTATTGGACAATCGAAGAATAAAAATGTGGCAGATAGCTGAGGAGTTGAACATTAGTAAGGAACGAATTGGTGACATTTTGCACATTCATTTGAACATGAGAAAAGTGAGTGCGCGTTGGGTTTCAAAAATGCTCACGTCCCTTGACAAGCAGCGGCAAGTTCAAACATCACAGTAGTTTTTGGTCCTCTGTAACGACAACTTGGAAGGAATTTGCAGGCGCATTGTGACCGTGGATGAAACGTGGATTCGACTATATGATCCGGAATCAAAACACGAGTCGATGCAGTGGATCGAGAATGGAGAAAAGCCGCCAAAAAAGTTCAAAGTGCAAAAGTCAGCCACCAAGTTGATGGCCACCATTTTTTGGGACGCGCGACTTTCGAGGCAGGCACTGCGAGAGACTGGCTTCGAAGAAATTAATCACCAACCATACAGCCCAGACCTGGCTCCCAGCGACTTCTTTCTTTTTAGTAATTTAAAGAAGGACTTGCGGGGGCGAAGATTTGGAGGTGAAGACGAGTTAAAGGCGACAGTTGACAAGCATTTTGAGGACAAAAACGAAAAATATTTTTTGGATGGGTTACAGGCTTTATATAAACGCTGTGAAAAATCTATTGAACTTGACGGGGACTATATTGAAAAATAATTTTTTTTTTTTTGAATTTTTATCTCGTGTTTTAATTGTAAGGCTCATAACTTTTCAGCCGGCCCTCGTATTTTGTATACGGACGAAGATAGCAAAATATGGTCGAAACCAGCATGAAAGTATTGTATAACTAGAGATAAATTATTCGCGAAAATCGAAAATTTGGAACAATTTGCAAATATCCTTATGGTTGAAAGTTCGCGGTGTGGATCATGAGGGGTTAGTATGTTAACTGCAATTCTAGAATCCGTGAAAGCATGAAATTCGATTGATAACAAGGCACCAAAGCTATATTTTAACATCGAATATCACTGATGAAGGTAAGCCAGGACTCGGGGATGTACTTTCAAAAATGCTATGAAACATTATTGATAAGTCTTAGTAAACAAAAGAGTGGTTACTATATGTCTTTTGTCAAAGGATATTACCGGAAAAATAATGAAATGGAAAACTCATTGAAGAAGATCAGGATAATGACTTAAAGTCAAATAAAATTATCAGAATAAAGAGGGAGGGAAGGAAACGACTTTTTAAAATGTTGCTTGTGAGAGTCCTACAACGATAGCATACTGGGCTCAGTTCAACAGTTTGGAGTTCGATAATGATTGCATACTTGGTCTTTGAGGGAGCAAAGATCGGTTGAAACTCAAGACACTTCTTGTGGTTTTCAAATTTAAAGTTTCTGACATAAAAAGTGTACAGAAAAAGTCAAGAATTTGATAGTTCAATGTGCAATTTTGTACTAATGCGAATTGCTAAGAAAACACTGGAGGCAAAATGCACCATTTAAGCTATGAAAAAAACCCTATCAAAAGTAATTGGAACTGAACTTACCTCTTTCAAGGAACTAATGAAGGCCCAAGTATATGCTAGTGGTTGCCGAATATTAAAGAAAGTGGTCTGCTGACTATTGAACATGTAAATAAGGAACAATAGCCAGTATCAATGTATTCGTTGAAATCCGTGTCAATCAATTTCAAGTTTCGATGCAATTACTGACGTCTAAACGTTCCAAGTAAAAAGTCTTCCAGGATTTTTGCTAGTTGCTGAATTCATAGGACGAGCAACGCCTGTATATCCTTAGCCATGTCATGTATAGGCCATGGGCTTTGACGGCTCAACACACAGGGAAAGAATAGTCTTTTTTTGGGGTAGGGAGGTGAGGGCTATTTACGCGCTGAGTGTTGGACTCCCAGTGGAGCTACTGGACTACCGACTAAACACCTCCCCTGTCGGTCGGAGCGCCTAGCCTGGAACTGTTTGACATATTACTTCGGGTTAGGGTTCCCAATTACGCCTTTTGGCGCCTTCGGGTTACAGGGATTGCTTCTCCAGTTGTATGGCAAAGAAGAGAAGGATTGCTAGAGAAGGAAACACTCCACCCTCGACGGCCCCAATCAACCAAGTATGCCTTTTTTCATTACTAAGATTGCCCGAGCGTAATGTGCCACTTGATTCCATTTGTCAAATGATTTCAGCATCTCTTCGATTCGGCTATCTGGATGGAGCTCTCTCACTTTTTCGGCAAGATCACCGCGCTGTTTGTCCCATCTTCTGCATGAAAAGAAAGTATGACAGACATCATCCTTCACATCTATGCAGAATATGCAATCTGGAAACCGTACTTATCTATCTTGCGCAGGTAAGACTGAAAACAACCATGTCCGCTCAGTAGCTGGATCAGGTAGAAGTTCCACTGAGCCATGATCTCAAGTCGTTGATGAGCCGCGCGGTCCATCTTCCTTTTAGCTCCCGTTCCCATGATTGTTGCCATTCGTCGAGAGTGCATCGTCTTTCATCGCGAGCAACTTTTTCTTTATTACCCTCGTACTCTTTTACGCTCTTTAGCAAGGAGAGCGATGAGTATCACGCCTGCAATTACCAACACCGCTGACTCAGAGAATGTACGGTATGCTGATGCAACCCGCAGTGCTCCTCGTCTCTGCACCTGCGCCAGCCGTTTTCGGTGTAGTTCTTTTTTGAGAGCTTCACTTTATATCTCTACTCGATGTAGAAGTGTAGATTGCACTACGCTCAATAGTAGACGCCTTTTTGTTGGACTTGGTCCCCCATTATTATCCGTTAGTGGACTAATTGCCGAGGTGGGCTTGTTTGACGTTTCCTGGATTTGCTCCGAGAAACTCAGTTTAGAGTCTATCAGCAAGCTCAGATAATTTACTGATAGTTTCAACTCTACTAATGTTTCCCCGACTCGGACCATTCTTACTTTGGGGATTCTCCTGTTGGTCAGGATGACCACTTTGGTTTTCTCTAACGGTACGTTAAACCCGTGACTGGCTATCCAGATCCCCACTCGGCGCATGAGTACATTTAGCCTTAATTGAGCTTGATCGACCGTGCGCCCAGCCACTAGTGCCGCAACATTATCTGCATAGCCGATCAGTGGCGACTGTTACGGCAGTTCAAGCCTGAGCAGTCCTTCGTAGGAGATGTTCCACAAGTCCGGACCGAGGATGGAGCCTTGAGCCACACCTGATGTGACTAGCATCCTCCGACAACCTTGCACCGTGTTGTAGATCAGGCTGTGATCCTTCAGGTGATTTCGTAAATTTTACCTTCAGGTAAATAACTTGGAAACAGCTTTTCAGGGCTTCCAGAATATCCTGCCATCTAGTGGAGTTGAAAGCATTCCTGATTTCTAGCTTTACTGGGAGGACTACCCAACGGTTCGATCGACTGCGTTTCTCCACCTGTTGGACCGTGAAGAATGGACAGTCTGATGTTGTGTCCCTGTGGGTGGCATCAACACGGACGAGATGTTGGGGAAAAAGTGCCCGTACTGTCTGGTCTATCATGTCCGCTTCAAGTACACAGGGCGCTCGTAGAGCACTGAGCTTCCGCATAACTAGTTTATAGCCCAGGCCCCATGAGTCCTTGTTCACGTCTGAGACAAGATTCTGCCAGCAATCGGCCTTACTCCTGTTGATCAGTTCGCGAAGGCATTTTCTGGCCGACTGATATACTGCCATTCTGGTGCATGCTTCGTCCTGGCTTCGCGCTCGTTGATCTTCTCGCAGGAGTTTTTGACACTTCTTTCGTTGTTCAGCTATTACAGTGGACCATCAGTATACTGGTGGCTTTCCGTGTGTAGGTCTCCGGCGGGGCATAGATGACTTACAAGCGGAGATGACGGTACTCATTGTGGAGTTCACTATGTCTTCAGCACTCAATTCTCTGGTCCCCGGCGATGAGCCAAACGGTGGTAAGCATGTCATGAGCGTGTCGACAAACTTCTCCACGTCCATTCTCTCAGTATTCTGAGTATTGACCCCAGAATTGGTCAAGCAGGTCTTGGGCGTTTGAGCTCCGATATAAGTTTATCTGTAGGACACGGGTCATTGCAGAGCTGCTTTGGCTTTGGTTAGGGCTTCTTTGGATACCCGGCACTTCCTTGTCCCTGGAATATGTCTCAGATCATCAGGTCTGGGATCAGCGTTCTCGCAGAGGATACAGTGCGCCTCTCCCTTGCATTCTGTTCTTTTATGTCTTGCGTTGCCACACTTATAGCACAAGGAGCTCCTATGAGGCCCTTTGCAGCCTTATGCTGTATGACCGTACCTTAGGCATTTGAAACAGCGGAGAGGAACTGCTCTTCGCCGTATTCTGCAGACCACTCAACCTATTTTTATTTTGCCCATGCAGAGGAGTTTTCCGACTTGTTTCTCGGTTAAGTCGACTATGGACAATCGCTGCCCTCTATTATTTGCAGGGGTTAGTCGTAATTTGAGCCCACTAAATTCGGGTGAAACTCTTCCAGCTCCGTCCTGTCCGTAACACAGTCAATGTGCCTGATTTCGAGGGTGGCCATTGGTTCAAGTGAAGCTGCTGTTGCCTTTTATCCAAGTTGTCTCAGGTCCTAATTCTACAAGGCGGCCACCAGATCTAGTTGGTCGGACGGTTCTGATGGCAGTTTCAGTATCATCGGATCTTATAGCACCCTTGATTTCGCACAAAAGTCTGCGTAAGTTCTCCCATCTGTCGGTTTGACCAGCAGTGCATGCCTTGGGGTTTTGCGACGTGGCTTGCTTCGTGGTTCTTGTTTCTTGTTTGGGGTTTCTTTGCCTTTTTCCCCAGGAAGGAGCTTATCAGTGGTAACTTTTTCGAGCAGGAATATTCAGGATGCTTTTTTGGTGGCCTTGGTTACCACTACCTGGAATCCATCATTCGACATAACCTGTCTGTTCACTGCTTCGTCCTTCCTCCTTTTATCTCGGTCCCCTTGGATTGGGCTACTGGCAACTCTTTTGGCAGTGCTATGCACGGGAATCACTTGCGTTTCGACTGAGATACTGGTCTTTTGCTCTTCCTCCGCTTTAAGCCATTTACGTCTGTAATGCTCGATTCAGTCTAAGAGCTCTTCCTGCTTTAAATACCGTCCCGAATGTCCTTGCTTATGTTTTTCTGGGTATTGCAGGAAGCTTTGATTTTTTAGCTATGTTTCCTGCCTTACGCATGAGACGTTCTTCTTCGTGCCAACCCAATACAGTGAGATTGTCCTGCGCCTCGTTTTGAGGCGGACTTTTTTTGTTTGCGTTAGGATCGAGAGATCTGATGGCATCAGAAGCACTGTCAGTGGCAGCATCGCATCGAATCATGATCTGAATATCATCGGTGGTTTCTCCCTCCATATGTTTCCCAGGCATTTGTTATTTATACTTTTCCCCTTGTCTTACGGGACGTTCCGGCGTGCACATTGTGTTTTTGCTGCGTCCGAATGCACCAGTATTTCTGGTTGGTAAAGGCTCTCTGCCTTTTTGTGTTCGTTCATCCGTTTGTTGTCTGGGGTTGGTTGTGTGCTCGATGTTTTTGATTTTGTTTCGGTTGGTATTAATTTGTAAGGCATCATGCTAAAAGGGTCCCCCCTCAGAGCCACTATCTCCACTCGTATGTGCAGTCGCCTAAATGGACCCATGGGTGTCTGTGCAAAGCAGCGAGGCCATGCAAGGGTTGTCACCAGTCCTTATGGGGACAGGTGCTGAGAGCCAGACCAGCGCTAATCGGAAGCTCGTCTCAACCGAACCTACACCACCAACTTAATGGTGCGAGCTTCGAACGTACTCCGAGGCCTGCTAAGGTTTTACCGGGACGGAGACGGTACGATACTTATATTGGAGCCGTTCGCGCGCGAGTTTCACGTCGGTGGGACTTGGTCCAAAATATCGTGTCCGCCAGCCCAAGTGCGCTAATTGGAAGTCGTTGTCGGTTCGTTTTCCAGAGTCATTGCATGGTCGTTTTCCAGTGGAGGGGGGTTGCAGTGACCTCCAGGTCCTCGGGTACGTGGGGGCGACACTCCCCAAAGAATACTGGCTTCCAGGAGTACTCCTGTTGACCAGCGTTCCCCCTGCGTAAAGTAAGAATAGTCTTAGCTGTAAATCAGAAGAATTAGAAAGAAGGAATACCAAAGTTTCTAATTGCGTACCGATGAGTAGTGCATTTTGTGACCTTGGTGCACCCATTTCTCCAATATACAGTTTCACGGTCACTGTTAACTCAATACATGGTGAAGTGATTGGGTATAGTTCGCTAGCGATGAAATGACATGCAAAGTCACAAACAAAGAGTACAAAGCAAGACGCAAGGGTTTCGAAGAAGTGTCCAAAAAGTGTCCAAAGTTATTTCTCTTCGTCTGAGGGACAGTGTGTCGCAGTGTGTTAGCACGAACAATGTTATCTCTTCCTCAAGATTGCAGAATTTGAAACCACCTTTCGCTTTCAAGCTGATTTTTCCATGTATTCTCCAACAACCCTTGAGAATCCCTGTAAGCAATAATTACCCTAAGTTTTGTATTGTTAAATCCAACGTACACTCGAAACTTCATCTCCCCAAAAGCGTTGAAGACAAATTTTAAAATTCGAGGCCCTTATAGTCTATTACAAAGCCCATTGCATTTTCTATTTTTGCCTTTTTCAAGGGTTCAGGGTATAAAATTCGTTTCAGCTGCTCTAAAGAATTGAGAACCGATGAATGCTGTCAAAGCGCTTTTCGAGCTAATTGATTTGTTTGCCCATTATCCTCAATTCATTCCCCGGTACCCAGTAAAAGGTAACCCAATCGTCCATACTGAACTTATTCAGCGTATTTTGGCAATCAAGAACCATTCTCGATCAGATTCTAACACTTTCAAGGCTGCATGGCCATCAGGTAGGATATCTATAGTTTATCTTCTAATTCTCTGCATGCTCTGAGTCGTGCGTTTACAGCAGTGGCCTAGAACTCAGGCGGAAATATAGTTGGTATACTTCCCATTGGTTGGATGTGTTTGGCACTATGTCAAAATATTTCAATTTCTGTTCCCCCTAATGTCTTTTGATGTGCAAGTTTGGTGACGGTTTGGTGGCAGGTGAAAAATGAATACTGCCATGATGCTACCCAACGGTGGTACCACATTTGGAAAGAATTTCTTTCGTTGATGGAACTCTTTGACGCTGTAGATGCTACTATTGTCAAATCAAATTGCGATGGGCTTAAGACAAATAAGGCAAGGCAAGTAAGGTAAGGCAAGTAAGGCAAGGGTTTAAGGCAAGAGCTTCTTTGACGTGAAGTTTTGGCTTCAATAATTCAAGCATAAACCAAACGCTGAACTCGATAGAGTGCATGCTTTGTCTTGAGTTTATCGGACATAGGATTCTCAAGTTGCTCCAGCGCTTGAATGGCATGTTTCTACGCGTCATCAGAGCTTTAGCAGGTGATGCAGAAGTCGCTTTAATATGACCGTTTCACGTGAATCGGCAGGCCAACAATTATTTGAAATATGTCATTTAGTCCATTTCTATATCCACCCTTCGTCCTATGAAGATATGTGGTGCAAATCCTTCTATCCGTCTTCCTCTTCTAAGCGGCACCAGTGTGGTTATTCCAAGCTTATGAGTTACGCTTGCCTGCTGGCAACATTTTTATATTATTTAATGTGCCTCCTGCGTTGTATAAGACAGAATCCTTTTATTTTTTCTCCCTGTCAAAATTGAGGTATCATTCACATTCGCGTGACATATGGTGTTGGTTTCTGACAGTTTGGTTCACCCATCATCTGCCACAAGAGTCCATAGTTAGGGGTGAAAAAGCATTCAGTTATCAACATCCGTGGTCCATGCGTATGTTGTTGGTTGTTATTGCTAATTCACATAACACGGTTCACTCCGCCTTCATCACTGTATCGTATAAAGTACTGTCAAGTGTCCCTTTCATCGTCAAGGAATGCATCTAGTACTATTTCTTCATAATCTGGATTGTGATGGATTCTTTTTTTTGACAAGTTAACTTATACAGGGCGGTATGTGCTTAATGTTGATTCCTGTGTGGTCTGAATCTAGTGGATGGGTGAGTTGGGTGAGTTGTCTTTATATCCAACTCTATCCCCATTGTTTTTCAAACGACGTTAAGGTAATCAATCAACACGTCTTTAAATTAGTTTCATCATTTCCAGTCACTTTGTTAACAACTTGCATACACCTCCATGGCTTCGGTACTTCTCCATGCCAGGCTTATCCTATAATGGCTTATCAGATGCTAGCGCGTTTATATGAGGGTAAATACAGCGAATCTATTCCCGGTAAATTTAAGGAGTTTAAGGTTTTAATTAATCGTTTAAGGACCGATGGTATCTATTGGAAATACGTATTCCACAGCAGTCTTAAGTTAAACGGGCATCACCATAAGTGTCACGGTTGGGACAGGAACCATCGCAATCGTCTACTAAAAAGATGCGATTTGCCTTGCACCTGCCAAAACCGCGGAAATCATCTCCTCTTTCTTCTGCCCTGGTATATTTACTCTACCTCATTGATATGGCATTGATGACTTAAACGGTACCAGCGTTTAACGATTGATCATTTTTCTAAGCATGTAAGTTCACAGCTTCACATTGAGGTTTTTGTTAGCGGTTTTAGAGCCTCTGCTGGCTATCCTTCACTTTTTTCAAGGAGTTCATTTGAATATTATGGACTCCTTGGATTTCTTTTTCCTTCTTCACACTCGATTGAGTGCTCCCTTCCTCAATTTGAGCTCCTTCCAAAGCGATAAATTTAGGGATAGCTCTCAAGATATTTTACGGTGCTTTCGTCCCCACAGTCCTTTGGGAAATCTCTAGTGTGAAGTACAGGTCTTCAAAATGAAGATTTACTTATTATGCGGTTAACACAGAATGGTGTCTTAAAGTTTAGTGATTTCCTCATTTGTGACGGCTCGCACCGGGAGTTATTTGGCAATCACCTCTTTGTAGTCACGAAGTGGTACCTGCTTTAATAGGTGCTTCCTTACTTGCGTCAGTTGTAATACGTAGTCGATTTGTTTCTTAGTCTTTGAGGACCATCGAACCAACTGTGTTAGGTGTAGTCTTTCGAATCGGCTCTGGTCGGGATTTCCTATTCGGCTCTTGCGAAACAGAGACCTGGTTTCTACTGCTATTGTTAGGCCATTTCAGCTTTAATGCCTTGTGCTAAGAATCGACGATACCACTTTGCTCCTGGACTATTTAGTCTTTTATTTAGTGGGTCTTTGCACGCACCTGCATTTCTTCGGGGTGGTAATGATGCTATCAGCGAATAACTTTTGCCATAGATCGATGTTGAAGGGAGTGGTTTACCTTGTCCCCTCAAACATGTCCTACCTCTCCCTTCTCTCAGCGATATTCTCTGATGAAGGGTAGTGATGCCAGTTCCGCAATTTCTCTTTATTTAATCATTTTAAGTTTGTCTTGGCTTTTATCCTTTTGCTTACTCTCTTACGTTTTCTCTTTAAACAGGCATAGTTCCCATCCTAAGATTATCTTCCAGGGGAGGGTTATGAATATCGAGAGTTGTGTTCTCGATGTGGTTATAGGTTACATTGATGTTTTCCCACATCCTGTCTGAATTTGGTGGTGTTCGCAAATGCTTTTTCAATTCTCAGAAGTGTTCGCCGCTTCTTACTGGTTTATGTTTCCAGTTTTGGTTCCAGGTGTATTTTCGGAAAAGAGTGCCTCCTGGCAGGGACGACATATGATGCCCATGGTACCCTGAGTTCAAGTCAAGCATATGCTTTTGCATCTAACCGTGAGGTCTTTTGCCATCTTTAATAGTGTAGGAAGATAGTTCTTGAGATGTTGGTTGAGTCTACCAGAATACAGTCTCCTGCTTACCCCTTAAAAATGACCAGTGGTAAACAGAGCCAGAGCTTCCAATCCGACCTGGCGTTTGTATGGGTAGACTTGTCTACTGAAAAGACTAGCCCTGTCTTGAAGAGGAGCCAAGAGTAACAAAAGGTTTACATTTCTTGATTATAATTTTGTTCCCAGGAATAAAAAGTGCGTTAATCTACATTGAGAACAAGATTTTGGCATTTTACATCCCTACTGTGACCGGAGTTGCAATGATTATAAAAATGACTTTGTGAAGGATTGTTACCATCGTTCGTTACACAGGCTTTGTACTGCTATGATGAGTGTGTTTAGGAGACACTATACCAATTACCCGTCAAAGCGGAGGAATCCATTTGGGATAAGGTCATTGTTACCAAAGAAAATTCTTTAACCATTAAGAAGAGTAGTCTAAGGATTTGGATCACCTAGATCCTCGAGGTCTTAATTTTAAATATTTCAGGTCTTATGTACAAAAGTCTGGTCCAGAAAACACCATCGGTTTTGAAAACAGAATTCTTGGTTTATAATGATTGAGATAGTCATGTAGATTGCAATATTTGATGGCAACAATTATGAAAAATAGATCCATCTCGTGAATGTATAGCAGCCGTTTGGTAATAAATCCATCAACACAGTGTACATAATGATATTCAATTCTATTTCAACCAAGATTTTAGCGATGTGGCCCAGCTTATACATCAATCATGTCTTATTAGCAATCATTTCACTTTCACGAACCGCCTTAGGCGCTCTCATGGCTTCTCAGGAGACTTGGACAGCAATAGTATCGATAAAAGATATAAGATAAGTGTCCAGTCAGCTGACGATCAGACTGAATTGTATTTGATTGGTATCATAGAACCGCTGAACGTTTTACAATCGAATCTAAGCCTAAAAGATATTCACGGCAATTGTCTGAAGATATTTATTATTTAAGTCAGATAAAAGCATTTTTGAAATATAATAACCGGAAAATATTGTACAAATCGTCTCGTACGAAATGCCTTCTGGCGTAACCTGTCTGCAAAGATGATTTTGCGACTGATGGGAATGAGTGAAAGCATGATCTTCACTTTTTGCAAAAAAAGGAGCAGTCTGCAATCTGCTGAATAAAATGTGCTTTATATTTTGTGAAAGGTTAAATTAATTGAAAAAGAAAAATCCAAAAGGTTGAATACAAAAGCAATTAGGAGATAAAGAGACGGACTTAAGCGTTTAATGACTGTCCGTCAATTAATTAAGCACCATATTTATCGGCACGTACGAGAGTATGCAAAGGAATGCTTTTAATATAGTCGAATTCCATTGCACAGAAATTAACAGCTCATTTGACTGGATAACATTAAAAAGTTTATAAAATTTAATAAAATTTTAGTTGCGCAAAAACAAGAAATACTTGCGCCAAAATACCAGGATACCCGGAAATCAACTTGAAATACCAGCGCAAAGTTGGCTTAAGGCTCAAAAATCAAATTATGGTAACGATTCATTTCTTTGGCAAACAGATCCATTACCTTTCCAAGGTAAGTGCACTCGTCGATATTTTTATTTCGTAATTGATTCGTTTGTTTTTGCTTCTGAATTGATTTCATTGGTATCTGCTTTTGGTTATCAAAAATATTATTTCATTTAATTTAAGTGAAAAACATAAAAAGTATCTTTGGCGTGCGTCTTTAACACAGTGCTTCTTCGTAAGATAGTATTTTATATTATAATATAAATATATAATATAAATATATTATAATATTTATATATTATATTTTGGTTAGCAGAAATGGGATATAAATGTGGTAGCGTGGAGAATATGTACTCAATTCCTTCTTAGTGACATTTAGAATATTTGATACCAATGTATCGAAAATGTCCGCCATGTGCCCAATTAAAAGTAACGATAAAGGCTAAAATAACAAAATTTTGTGACCTTTGTCTGGCAAAGTTTTTATTTATTGATGTTGGTCTTTGAAACACTGAATGAACGCTCAAAGGCTCATCGCATAATAGAAATAAAAAATAAAGTAACTTTTCATATTATCTCTATTATTATTGAAACAAACGCTATTGTTGTCTCTTTTAACCAAATGTACAGCTAAGCCCAAGTTGTTGCCTTTCTATTATTATTATTATTATTATTATTATTATTATTATTGTTATTATTATTATGATTATTATTAGTATTATTAGTACTATCGCCGCAGGTGGCTACGGGCGGAGAGTGAATTGAAAGAGCTTAAGAAAGTTCCAGAAAATAAAACTCCCTTCACCGAAAATGCTACTCCTCTCGTAAAAAGGCAAAAGGGCGGCATGTAGCCCATTTAAACCTGATCGTAGGAAAAGGGTGAAGGGGCCGATAACAGTCGAGACTGGAGACATCAGTCAAGGGGAGGAGAAAAATGATGGCTTTCAATTGGTGCGCTCTAAATCCCAACAGAAGGCAGCGAAAAAGATACACCGAGCAACAACAAAAGATTCTAAACAGGCGCCCGAAAAGCAAGAAGGCACAAAACACAGCGCAATGCCAAAAAAGACCAGGAACAAGCAGCGCAGGGATGCTCTACTAATCAAGCCTGCAGACGGGAGAACTTACGCCAAGGTCCTCAAGGAAATCAGGCAAAATGTGGAACCCGAAAAAAATGGTGTCTGTATACGAACAGTAAGAGCGACCAGAACAGGCGGCCTCCTCGTAGAACTCGGACCGGAATCTTTGGAAATGAGAGACCTTGACTGCATTGCGGATGCCAAAGAAGTAGAGGATTCCATTAGGTTAATTCTTCCTATGGCAGAGATCTTTAGGGTAAGGCTAACGCCTACCAACCCTAGAGGACAAAGGTGGCAATAATAGGCATCCCAGAGAAAGACGCTGTGCAACTCCTGGCCAAGGAGAAAATTAAAATCGGCTGAGTTGTATGCAGGATACGTCGGAAGGTAGCCCTAACTCGATGCTATAAGTGCCTCAACTTCGGACACATCTCCTTGAACTGCAAGGGACCAGATCGAAGCAAACTGTGCTATAGGTGTGGCACTTCCGGCCATAAGGCGAAAGACTGCCCAACCGAACCCAGTTGCATCTTGTGCAAAGATAAGGGACAGAAGTCTGAAGATCTGACTCATATTCCAGGAAGTGGTAGGTGCCAGGAGTTCAAAAAGGCACTAAGCAAGAAAAGAGCAAAGACATGATCCAAGTCCTGCAAATCAACCTACACCGTAGCTCAACCGCCCAAGACTTGCTAGACCAGGTTGCAAGAGAGAAAAAGTTGACTTGTTGCTGATATCTGAGCAACACCACAACAAAGAGGAAGCTTGATGGTATTGTGATCGATCCGGCACCTTCGCCATCTGGGTACGTGATAGGGCTCTACCCACAGCTCGGAATTGCTCCAGCGGAAATGGCTTCGTGCTCATTGGTTGTGCCGATTTGACATTCATAAGCGTCTATTTCACGCCGAATGAGTCAATTTCATGTTTTCAGAGCAGGCTCGATGAACTGGAGGATGCTGTCTCGAGCACAGAAGGCCGAATCCTTGTTGGCGGTGACTTTAACGCCAAGGCGATAGAATGGGGAGTGCCTCTTCGAGAGGGAAAAGAATCCTAGAAATGGCGGCTAGGAGGCAACTTGTCATCATGAACGTTGGGAATATACCAACTTTTCGACGGGGAGGCTGCTTGGGAACTATACCGGATGTGACATTTGCTTCGGAGTCCTTAGTGCCTAGGATACACAGATGGAGGGTACTGGAGGACTACTCGGCGAGCGATCATCAGTACATTGCTTTCGCGATTGGCGACTGTGCTATTCGACACGTAGCAACCCAACCCTCAACTGTAGGTTGGAATATATCTAAAATAGAAGTCAACGCGTTCGCCGCAGCTCTTATGAGAGGTGAAACTATGACGATAACGGGAGGAGCCTCAGCTGAAAACATGGTGAACTCCACCATGAGGCTCATCAAGAATGCGTGCGACTGCTCTATGCCCAGGCGACGGCCGCGAATCTCAAAGTTTAAGAAATCGAGACGAGTTACACTCCCGAACGCTGGCATACAGGTCGGCTAGAAAAGTTCTCCGTAGGTTAATTAACGAAAGGAAGGCTCGCTGCTGGCGCAACCTAGTTGAGGACATCGACAGAGACCGTGTGGGCTGGGTTACAAGCTTGCCATGCAGAAATTAGGAGCTGCAAGGAGGCCCTGTGTCCTTGAAACGGAAAAAATTGACCAGATTGTTAGAGCGCTCTTCCCTATGCATCCTATTCGTCCCGTAGATGCAGATGTTGAATGTCTCGGAAAATGCCCACGTTTTACCGCCATCGAACTGGATGATGCGGTGAAAGCTTTAAAATCGAAAAAGGCCCCAGGGCCAGACGGTATACCAGCGGAAGTGATACAGCTTGCACATCAACTTTGTCCTGAAAAGCTGCTCACCACTTTCAATGCCTGTTTGCAGCAGGGCGTGTTTCCAAATTACTGGAAAGTGGCGAGGCTCTTGCTGATCCACAAGGGGAAGGGGAACGCGGAGCAACCATCTACATATCGGACCCTATGTATGCTGAACGCCGCTGGGAAGGTACTCGAGAGGCTCATTAGAGAAAGACTTGGAGAAGCCATTCGAACTGCCGGGGATCTGTCTCCTCGGCAGTACGGCTTCAGGGCTGGTCGATCCACAATTGGTGCAATTGCAGAGGTAGTAAGCGCGGTCCAGCAGGCAGAAGCCCACAATCATTACTCGAGACGAATAGTACTGCTCATAACTCTAGATGTGAGAAATGCCTTCAACTCTGCTAGATGGACAGATATTCTTGGTGCTCTGGAATATTTCAGGGTGCCGAGGTATCTGATGCGGATATTGAAAGACTACCTCAAAAATCGAAAACTCATCTATGACTCGTTGGGAGGCCGGCGAAGAATTGATTTGACATCAGAGGTTGCGCAAGGTTCCGTTCTGGGCCTGGACCTCTGGAATGTCTCGTACGATGAGCTTTTGAGGCTGCAGTTACCGGAGGAGTCGCGCCTGGTTGGCTACGCAGATGACGTAGCAGTATTAGTCGCCGGACGTACTGTCGGACAGACGCAGCTCAAACTGGATGCGGTAATACGCCGAGTGAGCGAGTGGATAACAGACCATGGGCTTAGCCTAGCGCTGGAAAAGACCATGGTTGTCGTCCTCACCAAGAAGCGGATCCCTCGTGTTATCCCGGTTCAGGTGGGGGACATGATCATCGAGTCAAAAGAATTAATCAGATACCTTGGCTTGATGATTGACTCGAAGATGAGTTTTTTCGAGCAGGTACGAGCGTCAGCGGATAAGGCTTCCGTGCGAGTATCGGCGCTCAATCGCATTATGGCCAACACGCAGGGGCCAGCTTCGAGCAAAAGACATCTACTGATGAGTGCATTGGAGTCAGTGCTCTTGTATGGCTCCGAAGTTTGGGCTGACGCTCTTAGTAAAGAGACGAACCGAAGGCGTCTGGCACAGGTGCAGAGGTAAGGAGCTTTGCGGATAACCGCTGCATACCGGACTGTCTCTGAACCTGGAGTGCTGGTAATCTCGAGGGTGGTTGCTATTAAGTTACTTGCAGACGAACGGAAACGAGTATACTTACGACTTACTTATACTTACTTACTTAGCCGAGAAGAACGGAGAAGAACCCTGACCTTGTGGCAGCAAGCATGGGAAAATGAAACGCGAGGCAGGTGGACCGCATGGCTGATAAGTGACTTGGGGCCGTGGTTCTACAGAATGCATGGTGAGACTGATTATTATCTGACGCAACTACTCAGTGGTCACGGGTATTTTCAGTCTTACTTGTATAAAATGGGAAAGACACCATCCCCAACTTGCGTGTTCTGCCCGGGGATGACGGATGACGCCTGCCATACGTTCTTTACGTGTAATAGATTCACAAGACTCCGTTCGCCGTTCACAAGACTCCGTTCACCACACCGTATGAAGTGGATTTTCTCCTAACCTCCTTGAACCGAATAAAATCACAGGCCAGACGGAATCCGCAACTACGTACTACGAAAATGCAGTGATGCGCTGAGCAAATCACTCTCCACTATTATCAATAACTGCATCAAAAACAGATTCTTCCCGAAGCGATCGAAACAAGCAAGCCTGATTTCCATATACAAGAAAGGTGCAAATGAGCAAATTTCTCAGCTCAGACCTATATCACTCCTCACGAATTTAGAGAAAATGCTTGTAAAAGTCCTTCTTCGGTTGATGAAGGACTTCACTATGAACCTTATACCGGCCGAACAGTTTGGTTTCAAACAAAAAATGCCGACAGAAAAAACCGAATTTTCTCACTATAACGCTATTTCAATAGCTCTCAGAAGGAAAGAAATAACAGTCGCCTGTTCGATTGACGTAAATAAAGCCTTCGACTCCGCCTGGACAAAAGGGCTTCTATTCAAACTAATACAACACCGCTGGCGAACCGCACTAAGCCGCATACCAGCAAGTTTTCTTAGTGAGACATTATCCAAGTTCTCTCCGGAGTACCCCAAGGATCCATTCGAGGCCCGACACTATTATACTTCTTCATCCACGACTTCCCGGTGGCTCAAAGACCCCATCCCGAATCACAACTCAGTTCAAAAACACTCTTCTACGCCGACGACATTCTTCTATTCGCAAACCACGCTCGACCAAAGACAGCCCATTCCGCTTTGAAGAAGCGTGTGGATACTTTAAAAAAGTGGGCATTGAGAATTGACGCAAGCAAATGTGAACTCATCTGCTTCCGCAATGCCAGCGGAAAAGGACATAAGTACGCACCATCTGATAGCAAAGAACTCATGCTGCCAATCAACTAGCAAACAGCCCCCTTAAAAGGAACCATCAAATATCTTAGCATTCTTTTGCACCATCGCCTAAAATTTAACGCACACGCCCGTATGATCCTGAATAAGGCAAAAGCTGTTACAGCTTCATTAGCCCCTCTACTCTCAAAGAAATGCTTAGATCCGGGAACCAAACTCCTGATGTATAAAAGCCTCTTGCGACCAAAACTAACTTACTGCTTTCCGGTATGGATGACTATTCCCCCCACCGTAGCTGAGGAGCTACTAATTTTCGAACGTAAGATCCTTAGAAAGTCTCACTCTAAATATGGGAGACCTACTAAGAAACAATTCCAGAATAAAGTCCTCTACGGAGGAGCGAAAATCTTCTTAATTGAAAGCAGTAAAAAAACATTGCAAATTGGCTATCCACCCGGAGCATATTATAAATCATCTTTACCATCAAAATTTATCACAAAACGAAAGCTACTATCTATCGATTACAATGGTATGCTCAAATGATCCTTGCTTTGACATACATGTTTCACATCCCTTTCAAAAGCCTCCCTTCAACATAGTGGCAGATAAGGGAACCGATCGGGGCTATATTATGTACGACCCAATCAAATGAAAAAAATTAACACCACTCAGAATCCTGACATCAACTAGATCACCTTAAATTAAAATCAATATTATTAACTTTTATTAATTTTTTTTCCTTTTTCTTATTTATTTTTTCCTTTCTTCTCATTTTAACTAAGTTAGGCCAAGCTAAGCTAGAATAAGTAGATTAACTAAGAAATACTATCAAATTGCAAAAGCATTTTTTTTATTTTTGGGTAGCTTGGGTCCGCCGGGCCTTGCTTTGTGGGTCTCGAGGACGTGTTTCGGCTGCATACAGCCATCTTCAGCTCGTTCTCAACGAACGAGAACGAGCTGAAGATGGCTGTATGCAGCCGAAACGCGTCCTCGAGACCCACAAAGCAAGGCCCGGCGGACCCAAGCTACCCAAAGTTAATTTTGGCCTGCGGCAACACCAAAACGAATTTTTTTATTGTTTGCGAGGTGAAGGCTATTTACGCCCTGAGTGTCGGACTCCCGCTACCGGACTACCGACTAAACACCTCCCCTGTCACACCGAGAACCTAGCCTGGAACTGTTTGTCACATTACTTCGGACTAGGCCTCATTAATCATCGCTTAGCCGTGGCTTTCATGTTAAGGGAAATCCCTCTTTCTGCACGGATGGATAGGAGGGAATTGCGATTAAAGAGAACTGCGATTATTAGAGAATTGCGTCACAGAGATCCCCCCTCCCTCGCCAAGCGATCCACCATGCCCTTCTTTATAAGAAGTACTGTCCGTACCTAATGCGACACACAGTTCTAGTTGCCTTTTGATTGCATAATTTTTCCCGTTAAATTTTCTTGGGAACTTACGCCAATGTTCTCCGAGAGATGCGAACGGAGTCATGTGAATCATGTCGTCCAACAGAAGCTAAGGAGTTCCCCCAGTTCTGTGGTTGCCAAGTGTTCCAATTCTGTTACGCCAGGACACCTCAGCCAAATAAGGCGTTTGTGGGCCAGACTCGGGCAGTCTAGGAGGAAGTGTTCTGTACTTTCTTCCTCCTCGCCACAAGCGCGGCTAGTGTCATCCGTTTGGATTCCTATTCGTTTGGCGTGTTGACGTAGAAGATTATGGCCCGTTAATACTGCTACCAATCTAACGCCATTTCTGTTTTCCCCAGGAGTTGTTTTGTCGTCGTTTTATTAAGGTGAGGCCAAAGAACTCAGCTAATCGTGCAGTCGCTCCTCTCATTCCAAGCCGTATCTGTGTCTTTGGAGAGGATTTCGTCTAGTTCCCTTTTCACCGTTGCTGGCACTTTAATTGTGTCTTTTCTTGTGGCATTTTGATCGGCTGATCCAGCTCTCGCTAGCTCATCCACTCCTTCGTTTCTCTCTACACCGCTGTGTCCTGGGACCCGTGTCAGTTTTATATTTACTCGGGTTGTTGCGACTTTGAGAGCCTGCCTACAATCCTGCGCCAATTATGAAACTACGCGGTTAGAGGCAATCGCCTGCAGTGCCGACTTGCTGTCCGAGAGTATTTGTATGCTTCCATTAAGGTCGTTTGTTGCCGCTTCTATAGCCGCTTTCATTGCAAACACTTCCAACTGGAAAACTGTGGTGTGGGTCTCTAGCTTATAACTTTGGTTGAGTTGCGGGTGATCCAGATAAAAGATTCCGGCGCCGCTTCCCTCATCCGTTTCGGAACCATTGGTGTATATCATAATTTCGCTTCCAGATGTGGTATCCTGCACCGTTTCCCACGCTTCTCTGGTCGGAATGCTGACTTTGTATGGAATCGTTGTGTCCACTATCGGTTGGGTTCTATCCAGCTCCCTTTTCCTTGACGGGGCCATTCTCTTCATTTTTTTCTAAATTCATACGTGCCCCGTTTATGGGTGGTTAGATAACCCTTATGTGGATTTTAATCCGATGCTCGCAAGTGATGCCTCTCTGAAGATGAATTTGTCGAGTGGCACGAAATTGAGCATTATCTCTATTGCAGCAGTTGGCGTAGTTCTAATGGCACCTGTGATGCCAAGACAGGCCATTCAATGGATCTTCTCTAGCTCTTTTGCAATGGTTCTCTTTTGTAATGCTTGCCACCAAAGCAATGCCCCGTAAGTGGTTTTTGGCCTCACTACTGTTGTAGTCAGAGGGCAATTTTGGGTTTTATTCCCCAGGTTTTCCCCATGAGTCTTTTCATTGTGAAGAGCGCCACTGTAGCTCTCCGTTTGACTTCTCCTATGTGTGGAGTCCAAGTTAGCTTACTATCCCAGGTTACTCCTAACTATTTTACCTTGTTTACTAAACTGATATGTTTTCTGTCAACGGTCGGGGATGAAAATGTCTCCGGTTTACGGCGCTTTGTGTAAAGCATGAGATCCCATTTGTCGGCATGCGTGCGGTCCGCATCAATTCTGACATGGTTTCCGGGAACTTTCCACTTATCAGTTTAACGATATCGTCAGCATACGCTATCGTTTTGGAACCCTTCCCGTTGAGGTCTTCCACTATTTCGTTAACTGTACCCCGTTAACGAGTACCCAGGCAAGTGGTGATACTATGCCGCCTTGTGATGTTCCACTGTTGATCCATTTATTCAAGGTTACGCCCTTTTCTTCGACTGTATTCTTCGTTTAAGCTAGTAGTTCCGTTATCCATATAGTTAGATATGGCTCCATTGCATATCTTTGAATGGCTGCTACTATGCTTTCAGTTTTTACATTATTGAAGGCTCCCTCGATATCAATGAAGGCCGCCAAAGTGTAACCTTTGATGGCAAGGTTCCACTCTATTCTGCTCACGACTTCGTGTAATGCCCACTCTGTTGAGCGCCCTAGAAGCTATGGATATTGGTTGGGACAAAGCTCCATTATGTTCACGATTCTTTTTATGTACCCATCTACCAGATGTTCCAGGGTTTTCAGCATGAAAGACGTTTAGCTGATAGGTCGGTAATCCGTTGGCTTCTAGTGGCTGGCTTCTGTCAGCTTCGGTATAAAAACTACTGTAGCCTATCTCCAGTCCAAAGCAATATAGCCTTTGGATATGGAGGCTCTATATATTTTCACAAAAATCCGTATTATTGTGATATCCGCTTTCATAACCATGATCGGATACACTTTGTCAGTTCCTGGTGATTTGTATGGTTCGAATAACAAAGCAACTAGCTCTTCAATGGTTTGGCGACAATTCAGGTTTACGAAGAAACCTCGGGCGTTACCGTGGGTGATCCCGTGTTGCGCACAGGCAAGCCCCTCTCCGTTGAGTTGGGCCCCGGAATTGTGGGTAGTATTTTCGACGGTATCCAGCGGCCACTTAAGGACATCCATGAAATAACCAGCTCCATCTACATTCCAAAGGGTGTAAACGTTCCTTGCCTTTCTCGAACTCAGGCTTGGGAATTTAACCCGTAACACAGCCAGGATCCGACAGGTTACAACGGAAGAATGTTCATGTGAGCGTGTTGACATCAGCGAAGAAGCGCAGGCGAATAGTGCGTCCGTATGCCAGAATTGTGGTGAACGAGGGCATCTCCAACGAAACTGCACGCAGCAAAGAAAATTAAGCTATTGCCCGTCATGTGCTGCAAGAAGGAGATCAAGGCCGAAAACAGAGCCCGGCAGTAGGGCCCCTCAATCCAAGGGGTTGGGAAACGCGTAACAGCCAACTTCGCGGGGCAGACGTTGGCTAGGAGGATCAAAGTCCCCAGAACCATCATCATTGTGTCTAGGCTACTTCGGGGAGAGGCAGACTTATGTGTTCGTGGACAAGTCGACGGTCAATCTTGCACCGACGGTCAATCTTGCAATTGATACTGGTGCAACAAGGTCAATATTGCCACCAGATTTGGTGAGCGGGCATGTTCTGTCCAAAGGCAAACCACTTTTGCTACGAACAGCAACGGGAGAAGCAGCACCCGTATACGGCGAGATCAAACTCCAAGTACAAGTAGGGATATACTGTTTCACATGAGTTTCTTGTTGCTGATATAATCGACGACTGCATCCTGGGAATGGATTTCCTAAGAACACACGGGTTTACGTTGGATTTGGGCAGACGGGTCTTGAGATGGCGGAATGTTGAGATCTTAATGGAGGGTCATTACGACAACATCCCAACACCGAAAGTGGTCGTAAATGCCAACACTGACGTACCGAAATCTTCCGAGAGCATTGTATGGGCCAAATTTGAAGGTGATCCTGGAGACCATAGATCCTACCTAATTGAGCCAACAAAAACACCGGCACTGCGTAATTTAACTTTGGGACGGACACTCGTAACAACAAATAAGAGTGGATGCGTGCCGGTTAGAGTCCTTAATACCTCGGACTCAGTTACCCACATCAAAGCTGGAGACGTTATTGGGAGCTGTCAGCTTGTCTCTACTGTAACATCTTTGGAAGTAGGAGGTAGCCAATGTCCAGCTAGGAAACGAAATACTGGGGAATCCCGTGAGTTAGTGTCGACTTTATTGGAACCAACCAAGATATCACCAGAGCAGTTCAAGAAAGCCTCGGAATTGGTGAACAAATACCGCGACATTTTCTCAACTGGTCACGACGATCAAGGACGTACGAGTATGGTGACTCACGTTATTGACACACAAAACGCTAAGCCGATTCGACAAGCACCGAGACGACTTCCATTAGCCAAGTAGGGAGAAGTAAGCGCAATGATCTCCGACATGGAAAAAGTCATCGAACCTTCAATCAGCCCGTGGGCATCGCCTGTAGTCCTGGTAAAGAAAAAGGATGGAAGCACTAGGTTTTGTGTCGACTACAGGCAGCTCAACGATGTCACGAAATAAGACAGCTACCCACTTCCGCGCATCGACGACATTATGGATACAATGGCGGATTCGAAGTGGTTTTCTACTCTCGACTTAAAGAGTGGATACTGGCAGGTTGAAATCGACAAGAAAGACAGAGAGAAGACTGCATTCTCTGTGAGTACTGGATTGTGGTAATTCGTAGTGATGCTATTTGGTCTTTGCAATGCTCCAGCAACATTCGAACGCATCATGGAATGTGTACTCCGCGGGTTAAGTTGGAAAACATGCTTGGTATATCTGGATGACATCATTGTCATAGGGAGGACGTTTGACGAACATGTGCGCAACTTGGAAGAGGTGTTCTCAAGGCTACGACGGGCCAACTTGAAGCTGAGTCCACAGAAGTGTACACTACTCGCATCTGAGGTAAAGTACCTAGGACATGTTATATCAGCAAAAGGTGTGAAAACGGACCCTGAGAAAATAGAAGCTGTGAGAAGTTGGCCGAAACCTAATAACAAACGGCAACTTCGAATTTTCCTTGGACTGGCGACTTATTATCGCCGATTCGTTAAAGACTTTGCAAAAATAGCGAAGTGTCTCCATCAGCTCACGGAAAAGAATCGCCCTTTTATTTGGAATGAACAGTGCGAAAAAGCTTTCGAGACGTTGAAGAATAAGCTCTGTGAATCACCGGTTTTAGCATATCCCAAGCCTGGAAGAATGTTCGTGGTTGATACCGATGCGAGTAAGAACGGGATCGGGGCCGTATTGTCACAGCAGATCGACGGTGAGGAGCGAGTAATCTCATACTACAGTCGAGTTCTGTCAAAGAGTGAAAGGAACTACTGCGTAACCAGGAAAGAACTACTAGCTATAATTGAAGCAACAAAGCAGTTCCACAAGTACCTTAACGGACAGAAATTCGTTCTTCGCACAGATCATGCTTCCCTGAGATGGCTGCTCCATTTCAAAAACCCAGAAGGGCAAGTTGCTACATGGATAGAAAGGCTACAGTCCTATGATTACGAAATCGTCCATCGAAAAGGAGGAGTGCATGGGAATGCCGACGCTTTATCCTGTCGCCCATGTCCAGCAGCTTGTAAACACTGCCGACGGTCTGAGGAAAAAGAACAAGGCGTGAATCTGCGTGTAGTCACAACAGAAGTCGACGAGGGTTGGACGCAGCACGCACTGCGGGACGCTCAGCTAGCAGATGATGATGTTGGACCATTGTTGGTATGGAAGGAGACAACTGGACGTCCTGAGTGGAAGGACATATCAGCACGCGGCACGGTGTTGAAAAGTTATTGGGCTCAATGGAACTCCCTTGAGGTCGAAGATGGAGTTTTGAAACGGAAATGGGAAACGGCAGATGGCACTTCACATAGGATGCAAATTGTTCTTCCCAAGAGTCGGGTCAAAGGAGTAATGAAGGAGATGCATGAAGGCACATCGGGAGGTCACCTTGGGGTAAACAAAACCCTGGCAAAGGTGCGACAAAGGTTCTATTGGCTCCACGCTCGAGAGGATATTCTTGACTGGTGTCGAAAATGCACAATATGTGCTTCCGTCAAAGGCCCAAGTCGAAGAACGCGAGGACGAATGCAGACCTATAACGTGGGGGTACCATTCGAAAGAATAGCTGTGGACAACGCAGGACCCTTTCCCGAGTCCGTATGGGGAAATCGGTATTTACTAGTTGTAGCTGATTACTTCAGCAAGTGGCCAGAAGTCTACCCAATTCCTAACCAGGAAGCAACTACTGTAGCGGAACAAATCGTTTCTCAGTGGGTTAGTAGATATGGCGTACCCCATGAACTACATTCAGACCAAGGCAGAAACTTCGAGTCACAAGTTTTTGCTGAAATGTGTGAACTGCTGGGTATACGGAAAACACGGACAACGCCACTTCACCCTTAGTCCGATGGAATGGTCGAACGGTTCAATGACACGCTCAATAAACATTTGGCCAAGATGGTGGATGAAAACCAGAGAGATTGGGATCGACGCATTCCATTATTTTTGATGGCATACCGAACTGCCTGAAGTCTGACTGAAGTCATCTTTGGACAAATGATTCGTCTACCAGCTGATTTGAAGTTTGGGACACCCCCTGAGAAGCCCCAACCTATTTCGGAGTATACAAGCGACTTAAGGCAACGGCTGAGTCAGATACACCAATTAGTGCGGAAACAAATAGAGTCAGCCACTGATCGCATGAAAACCAGATATGACTTAATGGCAAACTCATCTGGTTTCCAGACGGACGACTTGGTTTGGCTATATAACCCCCGGCGTCGTAAAGGCAGATCTCCGAAGCTACAGCCGAATTGGGAAGGACCCTATAGAATCGTCAAACGGATCAACGATGTGGTATACCGGATACAAGAACACCAGAAAACTAGGGCAAACATGAAAATTGTGCATCTGGACCGCCTTGCCCCATATTATCAGCAGGAAGACGCGGAGATGGTTAATGTTACACTTTTTCGGGACGAAAAAGATTTAAGGCGGGGATAGTGTGACGTGTTCAGGTCACGCGAACTGTAGTCGGCGTAAACAAAAAGTCGTAAACATGTTTACGACTATCTGCTACCAACACATCGATTGTTCTCGTGTGCCCAAGCATAAACACATCACGCGCATTAAGTACAACAGATCCCGGTGCAAGCGACTCGACGCGTACACGAGTTATGTTATTGATTATTCTCAAAAATAAAAAATAAAATTATACTCTTACGAGTTCTTTCCTTGGAAATAAGAACACTTGATTTTTTTATGAATCACTTTATTATCTTTTTAACTTTTGAACATTGAATACTAACTGAACTGTATCACTTGACCAACTTGAATAATTGAACTTGAACTATTGCCACCGACTCAGAGTGGTCTCTTGCTTAAATAGTATTATTTTGATTAGGTCTGCAGTTTGCATTTCGCTTGGTGATCGCATCAGATCTTTGTTATAAATGTGCTGAATATGCATAATATTCATATCGATAAACAATTATTGTTGAGTGGTCATATCTTTGTTACAAATGTGCTAAGTATGCATAATATTTATATCGATAAACAATTATTGTTGAGTCATGGATATTTGATATTTTGTTGTGAGTCCTACTTATAATGATTTGAACTTAGTAACTATAATGTAAGTATTATAATATAAGTTTTAATTAAACTTAGTGGTTATATCCTTATAATTAGGATTAGTATTGAGGTCTTGAGGGTTATGTGTAATTCACGCGAGAACAATCTGTATGGAAGGTTCTGGGATGGTTGGTAGTGGTATATAAGCGACTACGGTGAACGACGAGACAAGCAGTTGTGAATGAAAAACGCGATAGTACGCGACAGTGCGCGCCAGCAAAGTTCGAAATAAGAAAAGTGTTAAATAAGTGAATTAGTGTTTAATTACGTTGAATAAGTGCTAATTAATTAATTAAATTCATTAAAGTAATTAGTGATTTTACTAAATTAATTGTAAAGTGTAGAAGAAACTTAATAAAATTTTAAGAATTAATTTTAAAATAGTTCGTGAGTGTTTTATTTCACTATTAGCAATATTTGCGAATAGCAAACAGGTTGCGCACCTGCTCAACGCGCAACAGTATTGATGGCCCAAAGGAACTTTTCTACCCTTACCATTTCTTTTAAGGGGGAAGGTAAGGAGTCACGTTGTCTTTCTGAGTTTCGGTTGTTTTTAAAACCACAATACCCTGGTTTGGATTCTTATTACATTTAGTTTTCAATCGAAATTTGCAACTCAAGCACCTTCTGTTTTATCTAATCTCTTTTTAAAATCTATTTTATCTATCTTTTCTATCGGACTTATCCATCTTCCCTCTAGCTTTTTGTTTGCTTCTTTTGTTACATATATTTTATTAATTATAATAAGATTGGATTTCTGGTAATTGGATTTCTATCAGTTTTTATTTTTGTTATTAATATTATTATTATTAAGAAAGGTGGAAAGAGCTCAAGCTGGTTTCGAACACGCGTCCCTGCCGCTTCTCGCAGGTGCCAACTCACAGGCCGGGACGCATCGATTGGCACTACCAGCTGGGTGAATGTCGTCTGGTTATAATTACGTTTTTATCATTTTCGCTCTCAGCTTTAACTTGTCCTATGTTCCAATTTGCCTTTGGTAAGCTTTATCATTATTATTATTATTATTATTATTATTATTATTATTATTATTATTATTTTTATTATTTATCGCATATTCCCCTCTAAGGGTACCTTGGCGTGGTGTGGGGGGGGGGCTTGGTGAGGTTGCCCGTCGTTCAGACGCGTGACCAAGTCACTAAAAGTACCCATTAAACAAAATGATGAGTGATTACAAAAACAATAAACTAGAGGTGGAGATATATACCCCAACGTGTGAGGGAGCCTCGACCTCATGCGGGTTTCCCTCCAGCAAACTGGTTGGAGGTAAGTTGCCAGGGCATTTTTCATTGGTGAAGCACTTGGCCACTGGAGAATCAAAAACGACAAGTGAAAAATCAACGAGACAAGCATGTTCGACCAGAGGCCAAATCTGCTACGAACTCCACTTCAAAGAGTAGCAAAGCCTACCCACTGCAGTGAAAAAACATCGGGCAAGCAAACATCCATTGACCGCTTTGCATTAGCGAAAAAGGTACTTGTCCACACCACTTCTCCTGCTCAAGGCGACGGAGCAAATGATACAAGAAGTATAGTGGAGGCTTTGGGGATTGGAGCCATCGATCCCAAGTGTCATTCTCAATCGGATTTTCGAAAGTCACAAACCAAAAATCGTGGTAAGCAAGAAAAAACCAATGCGCAGCAGCCACAAGACCCTCTTGCTGGCAGTAAACCAGAAACGTGACCTGAGGTCGACATGATCACAAAAATAGCAGTCTACCGAAGTGAGGAAGAGCAGCTACGAGAAACATAAGCCCAATCTTATACGTGATGAGGAATGCAACGAATGTCCAAAAAAATGTCAGCAAAGATATATAAAACAGGGTTAGTGAAATAAAGGACCTCGTAGCCCACTTGAGCCTGGTCGCAGGAAAAGGGTATAGGGGCTGATACTAGTTGAGACAAGTTACATCAGTCAATGGGAGAAGAGAGACGCTGATTGCAAGTTGGTGCGCTCCACATCGTAACAGAAGTCGGCGAAGAAGATACAGCGCGGGATAGCAAAAGATTTATAACAGACGCCAAAAAGGATGAAAGCACGAAACACAGCGCAATGCCTAGAAATGTATAAAGATGCTCTACTGATCAAGTCTCTAGACGGGAGGACATACGCCGGGGTTCCCAAGAAGATCAGGCAAAATGTGGTACTCGAAAAAACGGTGTCTGTATATGAACGGCAAAAGCGACCAAAACAGGGGTTTCCTCGTAGGACTCGTGGCGGAATACACCGACAAGAGCTTGTTTGAGAACACTCTCAAGGACCTTCTTGGCTGTAAAGCTGTTACCTCGACATTAATGCCAATTGACTTTTTAGAAATAAGAGTAATTGACTTGTGGATGCCAAAGAAGTAGAAGAGTCCTTTAGGCAAACTCTTCTTACGTCAGACAACTTTAGGGTAAGGCTGTCGCCTAGCAATCTTAGAGGGCAAAAGGTTCCAATAATAGACATCCCAGAGAAATATGCTGTGCAACTCCTCGCCAAGGAGAGTGGTACAGTGGGGATGGGTTTGTGCTTGTTGAGTGTGTGAATACGATATGCATAACTGTCTATCTCACGGCGGATGATCCAACTTTTTGTTTTCAGAGCAGGTTCGATGAACTACAGAAAGCTGTCTCGAACACGGAAAGTCAAATCCTTGGTGGCGATGTCTTCATCCAAATGTGATCAAATCGGGAATGCCTCATCCAGATCCCATAGGAAAAGGTATCTTAGAATTGGCGGAATGACCACACCTTAATCTGAAGTTTTGAACCTTAGCAAAATTGATTCCAACGCTACCGCTGGAGTTATCATGAAATCATGACGAGGATAAACGAAACAACGATTTACAGCCGGAAACATGGTGAAGTCCACTATTAATTCCATCGGTTTGCCAGCGGGTGCTTCATGCCCCAACGGCGTCCATGCTATGAAAAGCGTGCTGTGTACTGATTGGTAGTAGAAATCACCGAAAAACAAGCAGCAAATTACAAAGTCCACCGCGAAGCGTGAGTCAAATTTTCGAATTGTGGCACACAGTTCAGCTAGAAAACTCCTTCGTAAGTTGATCGATAAAAGCAAGCTTCGCTATTGGCAAAACGTCGTAGACGACATCAACAGGAATTCGTGGAGTTTGGGTGCCAAGCCCTATGTGGTAGAGGTGGATAAAAGGGGCGAAGTTGTTCGGGCACTTTTCTTTGTTCATCCTGATCATAGCGATGCTTCATACGAGGGATGTCTTGTTGTAGGGTTGTACACTCTTCACGGTATATACCTTTCGTTCTGATACTACATGCAAGAAATGTTCCGTTCCGGTCCGTTCAAACGATGTGAACAATGCAGTTATCAAAAATTCAAAAAGGCCCCGGGACCAGACGGTTATAACTTTTGTACCAACTTTGCCCTGACACGCTGCCTAGAACATTCAAACTAGCAGGAAAGGGTATTTTGAAAATATTGGAGGGAGGCGAGGCTTGCGATGATTTGCAATGGGAAGGAAAGCCCGAGGCTACCATCTGCATACCGACCTCAATGTATGGTTGGGAAGCTTGAGCGCTTTGATTGAGTGAATAACAATGGAAGAAGTGGAAAGAGTTTTGTTGTGGGTTAAGGTACATTTTTTAAGGGACTCATCATAACGTCACCACGTATTGAGGGTCAAACGGCAAACTCGATGTCTGAGCAGACAATGAACATGTTTTGGTCAGGTCGCAAAGGTCGCCAAAGGAACACAGACACATGTCGCCATGAATCCGCCAATTTCGTATTTTGTACTTAAGTTAGAATTAAAAATGAAATCTTCATTTCATTTCTACTGTTCAATATTTTTGGGAAAAATGAAAAAAAAAACAAACAAAAAGGAACCAACTTAAATTCCCTTGTGATTATCTTTGAGTGCTGAAAATTTGTTAGAATCTTCCAATTGGTGAGAATAATGAAGAGAAATTTAAGTAAATTGAATACATTAGTCTTCCATTCTTCTTCAATGTGTTTTTTCCGAAGAAAAGTGGTGTACAGGTAAGTGAAACCACGATGTAGGCCCATCAACAGAGTGTGTGACATCAAAATTTAGTATACAGAACGCTGCTTTCACTAACTGATCCGCAGTGAAAGTCTGCTAGTGATTCAACCCGCGTCCGCATTCCTTGTCCAACATAGATGGTCTTCCAGCACCTATTAGCTTAGTGGACTTTCCAATGGCCGAACTGGTGATTGGAAGGGTGCAACATTTTACAACATTCCCTTGATTCGATGTCCTTACATTGGTGCGCGGCCGATTTATCGCAACATAACGCTCGTGGTTAAATCCATTGCAAGACCTTCTTGAACAAAGATGTTAAAGGCTTTTTGAATATCCATGGTCGACGTGCAAACTGACTGATCTATAATCAGAGACATTCTACTGACTTTAGAAATGCATAATAGCTAGTCCTTTGTTGAATACCCATATCTTAATTCGAATTGAAATTTAAGAAAGATATTTTTGTTTGTCAAGAAAGCAGTAAATATTTTCAGGATTAGCTTTACAAAACGTCTTACCAGGGCAGGGAAATGGCTTCTTTCATCGCATTCTTTTGTGGTATCAGGGGCTTTACTATTCTAAAGTTGGTTATTTTGTTCTTATGGTTTTGTTCTTATTCAACGTTCACTCTTTTAGTGATATTGTTGTGATATTCTTGGAATTACTTGCTTCCAAGAAGCATTCTTGTCAGATAAATAAATTCGGATACGATTGTCGTCCTTGAGAGCATATTGGAGGAATGTGTCATTCTATAGATATCACTTTTGGGTTCTGAGTCCTGTTTTTCGTCTTATCTGGAAAAATTTAATCAAGGAGATCACGGTTCAATCGAAGCCAATTGTGAAAATGATCTGCTAGGAAGAACTGTATCAAATGAAGATAAAACGTCCAAACAGACCACAATTTTTCGTAGAGCTTTCCATTTCATTGCAATCTTTCTGAAATCTAAGACTTTTGTATTTTTAACATCTGTGGTATACCCTCGCGAACATTCACTTCGCGAACATGCAATCAATTACGTTTTATAAATTTATTATTTGTTTGACGAAGGTCGCATTGCATCGTAGGTGAACGAGACAAGTTAACAATTCTTCAATGTGCCAAAAGACCATATCGGACGGAACTAATGCTTAAAACGGTAAAGTGGTAATCTTAATGGGACTTATGGGTGTATACTGTTTCTAATCGTTCCTTGTTATGCGATCGGACAGATTTGAGAGGCGGCTCAACAATTTATACCTATGGGCATGTTTGCCGTTAAGGTACTCTGCAAGAGCTTCATGTAAAGTATACTCGTAAGGATTTTCACATTACACTTGAACTAATAACTAAGAAAACAATTTACGATCAGAAGAATAATTGATTCATAAATTTTCAAGCACCCTTGATGTACTATTGCAGCAGCTTGCCCAAGAGCAAAAACTGCAGCGAAATATTAGCAAGATATTTGCAAGGCCTTGAGAATCTTGATACGATGAGATATTAGATGCTGTTGGGATAAACAGAAAGTGCAAGTTGAAGGACATTCACAATCATACACTACACACGAGGTTAATGTCTTTCCAACTGATATACATCACGCATATCATCGTGTTGGATTTGAAGAAAAACTCGATGTTTTTGTCGTGGTTCGAAAAAAATGTATCAAGACATGAAGTAATTTTAATTGGAAGGACGTTAGTGCTTTACTTATTACGGACATGTGTACCATTGTTGCTTGAGAAAATAAGCTTAAACATGTCTTGTTGACTGCTGGAGCTGTAGTTGATTTGTTGACGAGTACTTATTTCGAAAAGATGTTGCTTTTAAACCAATTGGAGCCTTGAAGTTCGACAGCGAAAAAAGGTTCACCTTCGTGTTCAATGACATTTTTCTCAGCTCAGATTATGGATAAATGTAGCGCATGCCTTAAGAATGAACGTGACTTATATTTATCGGGTTACCAAAAGCTTTTACATAGAAAGTGGTGCTGTATGTTTTCAAAAGTATTTCATAATTTTTAAAATAACCGACATCTAACGTTAAGCTATCTAACGATAATTATAGTACGACAACTCACCTAACGAAATATCCACTACATTCAAATCAACACGCATACAGGACGGGAAAATCAACAGACACCGCACTGTACGAGCTGACTCACAGAACCGAAGAATCCTTAGAATATGAAGAGGTTGCACTAGGTGCATTTCTTGATATTGAAGGGGACTTTGACAATACCAGCCACGATGTAGTAAAGAGGACGCTGATGAAAGTAGTGGTTAATCCTACCCTTATTCGCCGGCTGTCTCGATCACTGACGGGGCGAACCGTCATATGCAAAGTGGGATCAAGCACCATCAACGTACGTACGGACCGTGGATGCCCACAACTAGGTTTCGCCACTACTATGGACTCTTGCGGCAGGTGACGTCTTAGGCAGACTGTCAGAAGCTAGTATTACATGTCACGCGTATGCGGATAATATCACAATTCTAACCAGAGAAAAATACGAAGGGATACTGTGTGATATAATGCAGGGGGCACTTCAAATTGTAATCAGCTGGTGCCAGGAGATAGTTATATGGCTTAAACCCGATAAAACCACACTAGTGCCATTCAAAAGAAGAATAAATATATACCAACTCCGCACCATGTATCTCGATGTGACGGATATTGAGTATAAGAATGAAATTAAGTATCTCGGATTGGTGTTGGACGGCAGGCTCAGGTGGAACGGACACATTAAGACGGTGTCTGCAAAAGACTGTCAGAGCTCCAATGGTGTGCAGGAACATAACAGGTAAGTCCTTGGGTGTCCCGGGAATCCTGCAGTGGATGTACACAAAGATGGTGAGACCCATCATCATCTATGAAGCGGTGGTCTGGGCAAACAAAATCGAAGAAAGCAAGACAAGGCTTGTACTCGATCGAGTTCAGTGGTTGACATGTGTCTGTATCACCGGAGCCATAAAATCATGTCCCACAAAATTTTAAACCTATCGCCACTTCATTTGGTGATAGCAACAGTAGCGAAATTTACATTGACAAAAATCATCCATGAAGGAAGAGAAAATTACCTCTGAATTGGGTACAAGGACCAGCTAAGCCAGTGAAGGTGTCTCCATTCATATATGCACCATCGGATCACATGACGTCGGTAATCAGCTTTCACAACTATTTTTGTGTAGTACTGAGTGACAAGAGAGAATGGAGCGTTGAATCCAATATACACCTCATAAGACGGAATGAAATCAGGTGGTATACGGATGGTTCCAAGGCAGCTGAGGCAACAGGAATTAGAGTATTTGGGCCTGGTACCAAATACTTCCACCTGATGGAAAGTATGCCAAGTATATTTCTGGCTGAGGTCTATGCCATCGCTGTAAATGCATAACTCAGCATAGACAGAGGATACCAAGGCGAAACCAAAGCTATAATATTCGATAGCCAAGCAGCCTTAAAGGCACTAGAATTCCTGGTGATTACGTCGAGAATAGTTCTAGATTATTGCTACACACTCAATCAATTGAGTGCGGTCAATAAGGTTACCCTATACTGGGTGCGGAGGTACGCAGGTATCGAGGATAATGAGCAGGCGGACCAACTGGCGGTGAAAGGAGCATTGACAGCATTCATCGGTCGTGAAACCTTTAGTGCGGCTGAAATGAATTTCATTCACAGGGCCCTAAAGGGAGCTATGGATAGAGAATGCAATAGGCTCTGGAATGTACTTCCTGGGCTATGAATATCGAAGCTGTTCGTTGACGTTTATGACGACGAGAAGTTTCGAGCGTGCATCGAAATGAATAAAAGAAAGCTTATGATCCTGACTAGGATCTTCACGGGGCACTGCGCACTCGGAGGGCATCTCAAAAGGATGGGCTTGACAGTGATTGATGAGTACTGACATTGCAATCTTGCGGAGGAGACACCAATACAGTTGCTGGCACACTGCGAAACTGTTCCGCGGGAGATGAGACAGTTAAGGAAGCTTCTTCCTTGTCGAGGAGGAATTGGGACGTCTGAGCAGCAGATCATTGATTTTCTCGGAAAGATCGATCTGCTTGAGGCGTTCTAGGAGCACCGAAAGCGGGGTCACAATAAGCCTGTAAGGCTTGATGTGTACCATCTCCGACAGTAAATCAATCAATCAATCAACGAATATCCTACGTTACGCAATTCTGTTGGGGTCATTTGCTACGGTCAGTCTTCCGCGGGCGAGCATAGGCACCCCATACATGTGAATCTAGCCCTAAATAAGTCATGAAGGAAGAATGCGATATGGGAAACTAACGGAATTTGGAAAAAACTACATAACCATTGTATTACTGACAGATATGCCTCTATCACCAACACCAAATACCATCCCCTCTCTCCAACATTGTTCCTGCAAATCCCCCTTTTACTTTTTACCATATAGCTACATACAGACGAAGAAACGAAAAGAAAACTGTATTTTGCAACATCCCAGCAAGATTTTTCCAGTTCGCTCTCCTTTTTCCATCGTCAATTCTTTCATCATCAACTGCCCTCAGTCCACCGGCAAATTAACCATGGCCGACTCAAAAACGAAAATTTATAAGTGAACCCTTTCATTTCACTGCATCATTGGAAAATAACGAAGCAATAATGCGGATTGCAAAAGTCTTTTTTAAGGGTTTCAGTATCCAGCTACTATGTCAAGTCTATAATGGGTTTCCAGCCTCTATCTGCATTGACAGCCTAAGTTCGTCTCACGATACAACAGTCCTGCTCAACGGAAGGTGGAACGTTGTAGCATGGTCTCATACTTATGGTCTCATACCTATGGTCATACATGGTCTCGTACTTGCTGATCCTAATTAAGCACAACAGAACATAATGTTTACAATGGAGGAAGAGAAAGATAGGAAACTATCTATTCTAGATACGGTCGTAAAGAGGCCACAAACCAATCTTACATTCGAAGGGCATCGAAACGCAACTCACACGCAGAGAATGATTCCTCACACATCAAACCATCCATAACGACTAAACTGTATGGCTCTTCTCCATACAGAGCCATGTATCATCGAATGCTCGATTTACCGATAAGCAAAGAAGCCAAAGAAGAAATGATTGTACGTTACCGAAACAACCTGATTAAACGGATTCAAGCACTCGACGATTAAGAGAATGACACAGAGGATCCAAAAGACCAGACAGTGACAGGAGTGAACAAAATTAGCAACTGCAGGCACTGAAAGGATATACTAGGCATGAGCAATCAGATAAAAAGGAAAATCAATCGGCATAATTCCGTGCAGCTGATCGAATCAAGTAGCAAGAACCAATTCAAAAACTCGGATCACCGAAGGACTTACGTTAAACACAAGAGAAATCTGGCATTTATCGTATTGAGTGTTGTACTTGTGAAGAAGTATACACAGAACAAACGAGGAGACTTATTGGCACGAGGATAAAGGAGCATCAAGACGTAGCAGCAACAGCAAGAAAGAATAAAAACTTCAAACTTCAAGTCGATCGTAGCGGAACTTAACATCACGAAAACAATGGGGGATGCAACGCTCATCAAGGAAACTAGAGACACTCGTGAATTAGATGTCAGCGAGAGCCTCGCAATGAGCCTTGCAAAGAAGAAGCTGATGAACCAGGATGAAAGAAACTGTAAGTCATATTTATTCCAACTAATAAGGTAATATCCTTGTAAAATATTGTTGAAGAATCTGATACTCTTGTAATTACTTTTTATGGCTTGAGTAATTCCCTTCATAATTATGTTTTACAACAGAGGTTAAGGCGTTATAGACTAAGTAACTTTAGATCTGTTAGTACTTAAGCATAAATTGTAAAGAAAATAAATTAAGTCGCAGAAGAAGAACGAATTATTACTGTCAAAATTCGATTTCGTAAATAAAAGATTCATGAAAGTAAAAGGAATCATTCTATCTTTTTGATCTGTTTGAGCATTTTATAAAATGAAAACTGAAAAATTATCTTATTCCCAGCTCTTCTGGAATTTTCAAAGTCTTTTCAATGCATCCTGGTTTTCCTACCTAAATAATTTTTGTACGCCTGATTCTTTTAATCTAACGTATCCTGGTACTTGTCATCAAACCGATCATTTCTTTTTTGCCTGGCTTTATGTTCGATCATCTGTCCTGCCACGGTCTCAATTGCCATACGATGGGAGCTCGCTCATTGTCGAGGGACTTTTGGCAGTTTGGAGCCTTTTGATGTCGAATTTTCGTAGAGGGCTGGTGTTCTTTGAATACGCTTTTGACATGTGACAACGAGGCGAAGAGGCCACACTCACTCTCGTTCAGACGACAAAGTTCATGTCATGAACGAGAGTGAGTGACTAGCAAAACCGCTGACAGTAGCATTAAGGAGGAGTCAGAGGAGTAACTAAAATTATCTAAATTATGTGTGATACAATATAAAAATAACAATAAATAATATGTTATTTTACATTCAGTGTTTATTGAATAAAAAAGGAAAATGCATGAGAAGAACGATGGTGGGTGAAACCAAAAACATGGTCGTAACTTTGCTAATTTATGATTAATAGTAATAGTTTATATTTAGAAAGAAAGGTGGAAAGAGCTCAAGTTGGTTTCGAACACGCGTCCCTGCTGCTTCTCGTCATATGTCGACTCACAGGCCTGGACGCATTTGCGGAATGGACACCTGGACACCATTGTGGGAATGGTGGTCAGTGAGAATGGATAAGTTGATCTACCAAAGCTTCTAAAAGTAATAGTTTATTAGGACAAAGAGGCCAAAATGTAAAAGTTTTTGTATTGATTTTTGTTTGGTTGTTGTTTTCGTGGTAGGCAGGTGAATTTTGTTCATTCCCCGAGAATGGGACTCCCAGACAAGCAATGCTTCCCATTAAACACCTCCCTTTAAAACTGAGAACCTAGCTTAGAACCATTTTACCCAGTATTTCGGACAAGGCTTCGTGACGCGGCTACGCCTAGAGGCGCTTTCGGATTATGGGAATCTTTTCGCCAATGGGAAGAGAGAGAGAAGAAAAAGGGAAATGCTAGAGAAGAGGTCCCACAGTCCCCAACACTTCCTTTAATACCTTATACCTTTTTTAGTACTAGCACTGCCCGAACATATTGTGCCATGCGATACCATTTGTCAACCTTTGCCACTTCGCTACGGCGCTGGCAAATATTTCGGCCCCCTTTCGCAAGGAGGATGATAGGTATCACCCCTACGGTTACCAGCACTGCCGTACCGCAGATCGGTCTATATACGCATGCAATTTGCAGCGTTTCCCGTCTCTGCACTTGTGACGATCGGTGTAACTCCTTACTGAGAGCGTCGCCTCGTAGTTCTGACCCAAAGAGCAGAACCATCTGCACAGCGCTCACTAGGAGCCATCTTCTTGATGTGGTGGGCCCCTCGATTTTGGCCATTAATCAGATGAGTTCCGTTACACAAAGTGCGGCCTTGCCAGCTGTTGTCCTTATTTGTTGGGAAAAACACATTTCTGGGCGTCCAGAAAGACTTTGAGTAATTCTGGACGCCTGGATATTTTACTGCTTATTTTACATTCAACCAGCTCGTCCCCAACACTGACAAGGCTTACTCTGGAAATTCTTTTCTTTGTCAGGATAACCACTTTGGTGTTTTTCTAATGCCAGCCTGAAACCCCGAGCGGTCATTCAGTTGCTTATTCTCCTTATAAGTCGATTTAGTGTGAGTTGCAGACAGTCGACTGTGCGTCTAGCGAATAGCACTACGACATCGTCCGCATAGCCGATCCAACGTGCATCATTAGACAGTTCAAGTCGCTGCAGACCATCATAGAAGATGTTCACCCTGAGCGACACCTAAACTAAAAATTGTCTTGTCTCCGAATCGTAGGTTAGGCTGCGGCCCTTCAAGATAGTCCCTCAGAACCGCATCAAACATCTTACCGCATTTTCTAGCATACGAAGTAACCAGCAGGACGATCCGTCTTGTGGAACTGTTGTGTGTGTCCTCAGGTTGGACCACCCTCACCCCTTCTCCGATTGCATCGATTGCGGAGTGACCTATGCTGAAGCCATACTGCCGTGGAGATAGTAGCACCAATAATTTTTTGAAAACTCTTCCAGTTATGTCTAGCATGCATAGTAGGTGTCATGCAGCTGGCAACTTGGGATTTCCTATCCCCTTTGTAATCAGCACAAGTTTTGCCACCTTTAAGCTATCTGGGAACACCCCTTCGTGCAGGCATGACTTTCACGTGCTGCGGAGCAGGTGTAAAAGTGAAAGACAATTTGTAGCACCTCAGCTGAAATCCCCTCTGTTCCGAGAGCCTTGAAGACTGCTTTCTCCAGTTCCATCTTCGTGAAAAATGGGATTCCATTGGTGTTTCATAATGAACGGCCTCAATGTTGGCGGGATGCATAGGCCCGCACAATTTCGTCCATCTTTTCTGCCTCGTATAAGTGAGGCGACCTTTGGGCACACAGCTTCCGCATTACTATTTTATAGTGCAGGCTCTTGGATCATTGTTCACTATATCCACGAGGTTTTGCCAATGGCTGGCTTTACAGGTCCGTGTTCACTGTGCTTTTTGTCGTAGTTTGGACAATTTTCTTTGCTTTTAAAGCAATATAAGGTGACCACCAGTATACTTGATTGCCATGTCGGGATCTTCGTAGGGAGATAGAAGACCTACAGGCGGTCGTAATGATTCTCATATTTGAGTTCACCACATCTTTGTCGCAGGTCGTCTGCTCTCCTGTGTTGCTTCCGACAGCAGTGATCGTGCAGTAAGGAGTTTAACAAACTTCTCAGTATCCGCTTTCTCAGTATTCCACAGGGGTACAGAAGACTGAGCGCGTAGTCTTCGGGAAGCACCGCCATGGACCTCAAGCGCTATGTACTGGTGATCGCTGGCCATGTAATCCTCTAGCACTCTCCAACTCTTAACTGTAATTGTACTAGACACAATATTACATTAGGTATGATTTAAACGCAACCCCATTGATGGAAAGAAGGGGTGTGGCATGTGTTCAATGCGACAAGTGCTCTGGTGCCTATATCTAGGATCCGTTTGTCTCGAGCATCTGATTGAGGCATGCCCCATTCGATTCCTCTAGGGTTGGGAAGACTTTCTACAGGTCCTGATCGCATCTAGCGCCCTAGGTCTCACTTGACAAGACTAGCATCTTCCATCAACCCTGTTTGATGTCTTCGATTAGGCTGCGATCCTTCAGGCAAACTATGCACTAGTTGTACCACACTCACAACCTCAACCACTACAGTGGAACATCCTGGTCTGAAATCGTACTGCCGTGGATGAAGATCCCCTGTGGTAAGGAAAGTCTTTCAGAACACATTCTTGTAAATTTCAGGTTAAACTTCCCGCGGATCCATTGAAATGTGGAAGAACGGATGGCTATCAAACTATCTTTATTAAGGTTCGTGCGTTTTTGTGCATGAGAAGTTCAGTTTTAGGTTATCTTAACTAGTAAAATTAAGTCTCTGTCGTACACACTCTGCGCGGACAAATCCACACACTTTTCGCGGATACTTTGGTTGGTACCTGATCCACATTTAGTCTTGGGAAATATGAACTGGCAACGTGAAGCAATAATTAAAATTGTTTTCGAATCGCCTTCAATTAAACTAAACAGTCCTGCGATAACTCATAGCACTGGGCCTGCCGGAAAATTTGAACCCAGATTTTCAGTTCGATATTTGGAATTCGCCAAGGAGTTCACACAGCTAAATCACTTTCACTGTTTCTGATCTCAAGATAAAGTGACATATTTCTTGCGTGTAGTAAACCATTTAATTGGTGACTGTAAGACTTTGGTCAGCGCATGTTGGACAATTTTACAACATGTGGAATGGACGTTACTTTCATGTGAACAGTTTGCCCACGTATTTGAAATGTATTTAAGTACTGAAATATTGTTTATGAAAGAAAATGTACACATACCGAATGCAATGCATGCCGAAACTGCCACTGATTTCAGGTATTTTAACTAGAACAAATGAATATCTGCAATCTGGATACTGAACAAAACTGAAAGATCGAAAAGCATCCGAACTTGTATCTTTTTGTAAGTCTGTAAAATCTTGCGGAGTGAAAGCATTTTGGTATCGTCGAGTGCATATCCAATGGGTTGGAAGGTTTGTGTGCAGATATAATGTTGCAAATGTTGCTCACTTTTCAGTTGATCGACAACGAACTTGCATGAAATCGTGAAATTTTGTCAGATTTCAAAAACGGGTTTCGATTGTTCAAATGCAGAAAAGTGGAGCACTTGAATCGTTTGGATATGAAAAATAAGGCGGACATGCATAATAAACAATTTCAGCCACAGACACGCCACTTAACTTTTCAGTTCAGTTTATTTATTATTTCCCTTTTGGGTGGCACAATCTAGTTGAATTAGATTTTCTCAATGTGAATCATTTCATCTTGAAGTAACCCTGAAGTAATCCTAGTTATCTTTATGATGTCTTCTTTTAAGTATTCAAAGGCGTTTTCAAAGGAAATTTCGCAAAATTTACAAGAAAACCAATTTTTAAGCTTAATTCTAGTGAATCCTCTTTAAAATATATCAAATATCTCATATATCTCATTGGTTACGGTAGCACGATACCTTCCAATTGTTAATGCATATTAGTGCGTTGGTTGCAGCGCCAGACTTAGGGTCAAGTCTGGCACTGCTCCTACGACCCTGGAAGGATTTTTAAATGCTGTGCATCCAGGCAAACTGATGGAGTTTCACAATAGAGAAATTGAAATATTTGTTCAGAACCATTTTACGGCACCCATTTTTCAAACATAAGACAAATTTTCAGACATATACGCATGAACTCCAAATTTTAAGCAGAATCACGGTTTTAACGAAAATAATTTTACTACTAATATCAAGCTTAGAATTTTGGAACAACAAAAGATATAAGAATAAACATGTTTTATATAAAATAATAAATATCACTTACAGAGTAAGACCCACAAAAGGTGTTTCATGGGACCAGCTCATTGCATGATCTAAGAAATTCAACGCTCGAAACGGTAGAAAACGGTGTGTCCTTTTTCTTGTGAAGAAGAACGTCAGGTTTATAGAGAAGGGGATTTCCGATTTCCATTGAAAGAAGTACTGATACAGCTTTTCAATGTTGGCAATAACCTCGTTAGGATTCAAGGAGTATATAAACCAATATTATCAGGAAATAGTGTGCAATAACTATGCGAAGACATGTCTGTCGTATGTATACTTAAAAAACAGTGGACTTTGGTAAGAGCCCTGGGGCACACGGGCTATATTTCGACTGGTAATTAACATGTCTTGTATTGTGACTAAATATTTACGTTAGTTAGCAAGCAGTAAATAATATTTGCTTAGTTATTTGCGAAATCCGTTTGGTCAATTTGAATACTAGGCCACTGCGCCATACAGAGTCAAATGCTGTTTCAATGACTATAGGAATCAACCCTAAAAAAATCTTTCCTTGAGTGCCCTTCTTATATCCTTTTAAACGTGATTTTATTGGAGCTCACTAATCGAATTGAATTTATGTAAATGTGTAAAATAACAATTAAATTTATATCTGTGTTGAATGTTGAATGTCCCGACGTCAACGCGCTGAACGTTGCAAACAAACTCTGGTCGCGCGACCAATATTCTCTTGCAAGCTGGATCCCGTGTCCACTTGTTAACACTTTAATGCCATTATTACCCATTGAGCAAACACACATACATGTGGCCATTAATTCTAGTGGAGTCTGTGTTCTTGGCCCAGAAATAGAGCCTTGGTCAAGCTCTTGACCTTGGAGGGCATTGATAAGGCAGATCATTGTTTAGTACGTAAAGGTTAACAAAAGTGTGCTCTTCAGCTCTACAACCCGCGGAGTTGGCTTCGTTAGCCGGGCTACAGGTCCACCACAAGATAGTTGAGCACGGTTCACCTGTCTTTACAACGCCTCATCACTTTGCAGGAGACCGCATCATGGCAAGGAAAGCCGAGTTCCATCTGCTTTTGAAACGAGGTGTTTTTTTCGAACGACACATCTTGCCCAAAGACGGCGGCTATTGGCAAGCTACTGGGGCTACCGCCAACGCAATGCCCACATCCGCTCCTATTGCCCATCATCGAGGATCTGATCCAGAAGGTAAACTGTTAAAAATTTTCTGTCACCAACCTCTAACCAGTCTTTTACCGAATTCCGAGGAAAACTACAGAAGTGCTGTCACGACACTCTTGGGACTCTTTGAATTTGTGGGGATGCCTCTTGGTTTACGCAATGTGTCCCTATCAATGCAGTGGACTCTTCACCATTTATCGAAGAAGGTTAATTTCAGCTGATTCTACCAGGATGAAATTTAGGGTTTTTTGGGCTGCCGTGACCTATTCAAATATGTTTTTTTTTGAGGAAGCTGTCCGAGATGGAGAAGCGCTACTCCACCGCGATCTTCTGGCAAAATTTGCGCTATTAAATTTCTCCACCGCATTCTGAAGGGAGGGGGGAGAGCACTCACTGCTTAAGCCATAAGCGAGGCACAGTCCACAAACGACAGTTGCCCAACCGCCTGATAAGCTCCCGACGCCCACATGAACGTACTTGCGACAGGCACTTCGTCGCCAAGCCTTTCTCATCATCTATCAGCTTGGGCATGCCAATGCAAAGGGCATGAAAATTTTTCTTGTCAGGTTAGGGGAAGGATGTGCTACGTTGAGATGTCGTCACAACTGCGTTGAACTCAGGAGATTCAAAACGCCAGACGAACGTTTCGTTGACCTCATTAAACTTTCGCCTTCTGTGGGCTACGAGAAATGCTACGCCACCGGTCTTCGCACTGGTCTCACGTTATACCATTGCGCAACATCGCAACAGACCCTTCACCAGGGTGATATTCGACCACTAGCCCACCATTTTCGGCATGATACAGAGATAACTTCGGATTAAGGTCACCGTCTCCTGGGTAGCAACTACGTTGATGCCACATCGTACCAACAATTGGCCAACAAAAAATGCGTTCCCGGGACGCATAGACTGTAAGCTTGCACACAACGTTCAAAGAAGACTTGCAAGCGTCGCCAGAGGAGTTGGTCTTCGAAACGTCACTGCGGATCCCGGATGAAGCAATCTGGTGGCCAGTGAATGCCAAAGCAGCCACTACAGCTTCTCTTGCCCCCGTTGAGGGTTCGACCTCCCCTCAACATATAACAAAAGTGGAACCTGCCATGTATCACCAACAAGAAGAGGCTAACGTTTTTACAACCTTCGCAGCATCTGTCTTTGGTCAGGGAGTAAGTAACTTTAGCGCCTTCAACACAAGCAAGCTGTAGCCCCGCCGCAAGTTTTCCATTGCAGGTCAGATCCGGTTTCCGCAGTGGAGTCTGCGAAACTGCGTGGTTCGTTTTAATGGTCCGAATCGGTTACTGCAGCTCGGATTCTTACAGGCTAGATTATTCCAACCGTACAAGTGCTTTGGATTCCGTGGATCTTAGAATCAACGCGATGATTCATCCGCTTCAGAATAAGTTTCTCCAGCAATTTACCAAACCTAGGAAGGAGGCTTGTAAAGACTGTAAACAAAGTCTATGTATATCAGCCAATTTGGAGAAATCTGTCGTATCGTATGGACAAACGTGTTTTAAGGATAATGCATTAACTGTGCTTTTTTCCAATTAAAATCTGCTACCGTTCTTAACATCGTACTTATTTCTCCCCTTGGTACAAGCTTCCTTTGAAGCATCAAATCTATCAAGATTTGCATTCCGTAAGCGGTCGGTATTTCGCTGGCTAAGTTATTACAACGCCATTGCACTGATTTTGATACACAGGGCTTCCATTAATATTGGTTTGAAGCATTCATTTAATAAGCAAGCAGCTCTTTCCATCGCAGCTTCAACAATTGTTTTGGCACGGAAAATATGTTTTATGCCTCTCTCAGACGCGTCTATTAAAAGTCTCGTTGTTATTTTGGGCACCCGTGAGCTAATGATGTATTGGTTTTCAAACTTCTAACGTTTTCTCAGAGAGTACAGGAAGGTGATTATATCCTTTTAAGTGATTGACAAATTAAAATTTTCGGTATTTGCTCCTCGAGTTGGTACCTATTGGGCATTTTGTGTCTATGTCTTGCCCAACTTACATTGCGCATGTCTTCGACAGTAGCCTTTTCTTTCAAATGGCGAATACAAAAAAAGACAAATATTGAACTAGCTTGTTTGAATGATCTTTTTTCCAGCAGCTGCTCCAGTCTTTTAACATGGAGTATAAATAGCATTTATACTACTTGTTCATCACCGTAGGGGTCTAGGTCAAATAACATCTTCAAATTTTCAACGCACTATTGTGAATACAGTAGACAAATCGAATAGAAAATTTTCTGAAAGATGGTAAAAACATTTCGACAATACGATAAAATTCCTACTTGTTCGGGGTTCATTCATGGTTTACTGAATCTACATTTACATCAGGTAAGACGGGAAACACCCACGCCGAACTCAGGGACTCACTCTGTTAGTAGTTGGTCTTACCGTTTCCTTCGCTAAGGTATGACCAATGAGTCACACTCCCTACCTATCAGTTACATTTCCCTAGAGCGAGTGTATTCGCATGTGTGATAGTATCCCTCCCCTGTTCATTAATTCCAAGACAGGTCCATTCACGCTCTTTGCTAGGGGGTGATAGATCCCACCTACGCAATAATTGCTACTGGTGGTTCTGAAACGATGGGATATGCCGATGCTATTCGTAAGAGGTGAGTATCCCCTCTGTGCCTAAATTAATCTACGCAGAACGTTTCAGGTATGATCGCTTTTTCTTCTCGGAATCTTCGGATCCGTATAAAAGTGTAGATTACATTGTGTTCATCAATAAGCGTCTGTTCCTGAAATACCCTTGTTTGACCAACAACTTTCGCTTTGAATCCAAGATTAAGCCCAAGTACTTGACTGTGTTCTTAGACTCAATAATGGTCTCTGTTACTTACAGAACAAGAACTGAGGGTTTCCTGTTTCCTTTGCGCCTTAATCCGGCAGTGACAGCTCGTCATATGAGTCGTTGTATAAGACAGTGCCCTATACAATGGAACCTTGAGCGATTCTTGATGCCACGTCCAGCACTTGTTTTCCGCCTTACGTGACTTAATAGCGATCTGTGCTCCTTGTGAAATGACAATGTCAGCAGTAGCACAATTTGCCTTGAGTGCTGGTTGTGAGCATCTGTTTTGCAAACCACGTCTGTAATTTGCTATTTCGGTCTTAATTAAATATTACTTTTCATCCTATGTTTTCTCGCAAATGTAATGAATTGCGTGGACTATATGTTCTGAAGCATCATACCTGTGTTGCAAAGACGGAGTTTCTTTGTTGATAACATGTGTTTATTGGTATCCTTGCCTTGAAAATCGTGTTCAACCGGCATAATTTCCTGAGGACTTGAAGTAAAAGTAAAGAATTGTATGCTTACACATGTTCATTGTGCGCGGGGCCAAATATTGACACGTCCACATGGTACGAGAGAATTATGAAGATGGCAGCTGCGATTCTTCTTTCCTTTATTCCTCGGCTTATACTTCCAGAATGGCAGAAAAAAGCTTGTAAGCAGGCCTAGAAAGTGCGAAGTGGTAAACCAGGGTCATCGTCAACCAGTATCTACCGCAACTAGACTGTCGTGCAATCCTGTCACCACCCATTTTTTTATAACCGTTATGGCTACGGAAAGTTGTTTAACAATTTAATGTGGGCAAGACCTCTGCGAGCGTTGCTTGGAAACGCAAGGATGGTTTAATTGCAGTATTTTGATTATCTTGACACATCATCTATTGCTTATAATACACGGCAACCACAAGACGGTGAGCTTCCATATTACCAATTTCAAGCTTTCCACGCGTTTCCTGTTCCCATTTTTGACGAGATCTTGTCAGTAGCAGAATTTTTAGTCGCTTATAATTTTACAAAATTTTCTTGTGGACTTCTTCTTGTGGAACTTGACACCGGAACTTCTGATGTAGTAGTAGTATCTTATTGAGACTTTTATTTTACATAAATGTCTTAATTTACTATTGCATATTTATTTACGATTCATTTGACAGTGGTTCTCTGGTCAAATGTTATTTTTGGTGGATTTGCAACCATACATCCATTTTTTTTTATTTCTAAGGTACATTTTTCTCGGTTTGCTCACGCGGTTTTGTTCTTTAGTGGTTAACAAAGTAAAACTTTAAACTAGCAACACTTTATTTATTCTAAAGCTAAGAACTTCTGTATTCTTACAAAAAGGTTTTAAAGGATTGTATCATCCTCTGTGATATGTGTCATTTCTCTGAAGTTTAAACAACATAGTTTTTCAGTGCTCCGAATATTACAACTTATGTGCCAACAAAACACAATTTGCGGAAAGGATTACTTCTTTGCTTTCATTTGAAGAAATCTACATCGGAAAGTCGTCTTGTCCTGCTGGAAGCCTACAGTGATCATGCTCCATCGAATTCTAGTTGTGAGTACAGGTTTTGACGTTTAAGAAGTTGTGATTTTAATACCGATGACAAAGAGAACGAAAGACGACTAGAAAAATTTAAGGATGCCGAATTGAAGCTGCTGAACAGCTGCTCATACGGCAAAAAATAAAGGGATTTTTGCATCGTATTGTAACTGGTTATGAAAAACGTGTTCTTTACAATAATCCTACGCGCAAAAAATCATACAGGCCACCCGGCCATACGCCAAAATCGACCCCAAAACCGAATATTCACGGATTCAAGGTCATGTTCAGTATTTGGTTGAGCAATGGGGAGTGGTGTACAATGAGCTGGTAAAACTAGGTGAAATCAGCACAGGGCAACTCTACCGACAACCATTGAGCATTGAAATAAAAACGGCCGCAATACGAGCAAAAACACGATAAAGTTATTCCTCAGCATGACAATGCTCGACCACATTTTGCAATGATAGTCAAATCATACCTTGAAACGCTTAAATGCGAAGTCCTGCCCCCACCCGCCGTATAGCCCGGAAATTGCTCCTTCCAATTACTATTTGTTTTCGCTGATGGCAGACAATACCTATACGTATTATCTGCCGCTATATGGTAAGAATCCGGGTTTAAGGGACTTCTGGAAGGTTCTGCATTGGGTTAAATCCTTCCAGAATTGTGAGTTGTGAGATGTAATAAGGATTTGCGGGGCAGGGATTATTGTTGTATACGTTCAATTTAGTGGTGAGTCATTTGTCCGTGTGTCATGTGATTTTTATAATATTTTTGATTGGGGTGTCGGTATTGAATCACATTCCTTTTTTCAAATATTTCTATCTCTTCTGCCGCTGTCGATGAAATAGTCATCCAAGTTAGGAAAGAAAAAGTGATAATTGGTCGCTATTTTTACCGGAGCATATTAATTCCGATTTCGAGGCATTTATTTTGAGCTTCCAATCTTTTAAGTAGCTGGCTATTTCGCCGACTGCTCTTTGTACCTTTTCTAAAGCGAAAATGGGAAGAGCGTGACTGCTTGGTACTAGTATGTCGTTTGTAACATTCGGGTTGCAAGACGTGCCTTGATTTCTACTTGTAGAGTTGGTGGGGTGTTCCGATTCCTGTGAAGGAAAAAATTAAAAAGATCGGGCCCGTGGATGGAACCTTTTCGCACCCTTGAAAGGAAGTTTTATGAACGATATAAAAGTTAAGGTTCTGTTTAGTAGAAACACATCGATGATTCTTGCAATGGGAAAAGGACAATTTGAAGAGATGAATTTGAACTTGAGACAGTCAGTTAAAGAGGAGTCAATGGTTTTTTGTAGATCCAGTGGACAAGCAATCTTGCATTGTTTCTTACGCAAAGTCTCAGGGACCGTATTGTGCATAAGCATTGTTGCTTGTTGCTTCTGTTCACTTCCTACGTTAGAATCCAAACTGAAACTCTAGAATCAAGTTTTGAGAAAACACCTTAAAGCTACGTAGGATGGTTCTTTCCAAGAGTTTACTTAAGTTAGTTAGTAGTGTAATTGGTCTGACATTTTTTAATATTACCATCGCAGTGTGGCTTTGGAACGAGCATAAGCTTGCTTGGTTTCCAGGCTTCAGGAAAGTAACCATTATTAATGCAGTTGTTACAGAAGATCGTCATCGTTTTCCGCTTGCTATTCATGCTTGCTAGGATGTCTTCAACTTCAGCCGCAAGAGTGAAAAAGTTACCAATGATATTATGTTTTGATAACATTGCCTAGTTGGTGCTGGAGAAGGTGATTAAATATGAGCCCTTGAAGCCGATGTTTAGGGGTTTTACAATCGAAATTGTCTCATGTGTTTTCTCGTTTTCCGGGCTTCGTTTTCGGTATAGGTTACTGTAAAAAGAGGAAACCACTTGGAGGTTTTCATTGACTGCAGAAAAGGACTCCGACAGAATCTCTATCGATACTGAAGTTATGTTGCTGTTGTCCTGGTAAGATATTTATTTCTTTAAAGACATCCGAAGATGGCTTTTGACTGCTGAGTCTACTTTTCGAAAAGTTCCGTACTTGTTTGCGTCCTTATTTTTATTATACATGACATTTATTTCGGTTTCGAGTGTGAGATACTCATCACTTACTCGGTTATAGCGCCTATGAAAAATAAGTTTTAGCTTCTGAAACTTCCTTTTTTCCAAATAATAAGGGCTAGTCTATCCTCCGTAAGGCACCTGTACAGCATTTGCGTTGGTGACTTTCTAGGGGCTTGACAGTCCATGCAGCCTAGTATCGACTCAGAGAGGTTTTTGATGTGGGTTGGATAGTATTCTATTTGCAGAAGGGATAGGGGTAAAAAATCGTCCAGGTCTTTAGTAAACTCTGTTTAGTGCGTAGGCATAGGAGAGGAATTTTCTCGGACCTACGATCGTGGTCGGTATGTTTTTCAGATTAAACATTACGAGTAGGCCATAGTGATTGGATATTGATAGGAAAATTGAGCAGTGATAGGAGGTTGAACTTCGGGGTAACAGATAATGTGATACTATGAAGTTATCTAGGAAGGAACTGCTTCTTGGTTTTGTCGGAGTTCCTGCATTTATGGTGGTACATTGATACGCTCCATGGCGTTTCAACATACAGCCCTTTCGTGATTTCACCGTAAGATGCGTTTGATTGGACTTTAATTGGTGTGGCCATTATTGTATTTTGCGAAGGACTAAATCTATAATGGAGGGGTGGGGTGGCAAGATTTGTTTTTTTTTTTGTTTTTATCGAGGCTATTTCTTTCTTAGCTTTTTCCTTTCATGGCAGCCCCGGAGTAGTTTGCAGAATAGTCTTCCTCTTTGCAAACGACACAGAAAGGCGGCTCATCTTGTCTATCTGTTTTCCGTATTGGATGTGCCTCGTTGTTATGTCCTTCTCCACAAGGTGCACATCTTGAACGACAGGCGGAGTTTGCCGGTACGTGGCCAAACTTCTGGCACTTGAAGCATTGGATCGTTTCACTCCTTTTAGGCCTTTCCCAGGTTAGTAGTTTCTCATGGGTTTGATTTTGTTTTTTTTTACATTTATTCGAATTATCAGTATCTTGTTGTAGGGGTTTTCCAATTCTTGTTTCATTCTTGACCGTCATGACCGAAATATCCACTACAAATAATGGGGGACTCCATGAAGATTTTTTTTGTACTACGTTTAATGTTCCTGGGTGTTTAGGCAGGCTCTTTGAGAAAGACAAAAAAGGATTTTCAGTTCGGATAGGAGGCTCTACACTAGTAGCGGTAACATACGTTTTGAAAGAACTTTCCACGTCGCTCATTGTCAATATCCTACCGTCTTTGCTTAGTTGGGGGCCCGCTTTGTACTTTTTAAGCCAGTCTCCTTTCACTTATTTTACTTTTTGTGGTTATTAAGCTCTTCCTTTTGCCGTTTCGACTTTTTGATGTTCACTTCTTGTTATTGCATACGTTTTGACACCAACTAAGTGCCATTCATTACGACCGATTTTCGGCAAATGTGAATAAAACATGTCTTCACGCTACAACTGGAAGACGTCAAATCTCGGAATTGATGATGCTTCCTTTGTTTGTAAGCAATGTCTACTACCAGTGTGCGGCAGGCGCGCCTGGCTTTGACGTCACCGAAGCATCTTTTGCCTACATGCGGTTGCGATGTAGACTATATACGGTTCATGGTAGAGTTCAACACGTCTTAATCTGCATATGTCCGGTTTCTTATCAGCATATCTTCATCCCTTCTCAAGAAATGCTCGACAGTCCCATCCCTGTCTGACGAGAAGAAGATCGAATTTCGATTAGTTGATACTGATGATCCTATGCCGTGTTTCACTACAGGCGCTTGTTACTTGATAGAACATGTCACATCTAGGATCATTCTCAAAAAATGAGGCAATCAATTATGCTTAAATTTAATTCTTATTTGTATATCATGGGGTATATCATATCAAAAAAATTTTCCATTGAGTTTTTAAATGATGAAGTCCATTATAAAATATTCAAAAAGAGATCATTTTTTTGTTACTTAGACCGTATCAGTTCCTTAAACCTAAATGAGCGTAAGTGATCGGAACAAATTATGAGTAATGTGGCCTAGTCAATATTATTGGATGGAAAATATTTATAAATTTATGAATTAAAGAAACAAAATTCCACTAATAAGATAAGCGAAAACACAACACAATAACACGCGAAAAAGTATTTTGGCACATTTATCAGGTGTTAACACATGAAGCATACATTTATTTAGTTTGTTTTCATCTATACGATCAATTTTATTGGTTGGAATGATATAATTTAGTGGTTGATTTGGTTGATTTATAGAATTGAAATCTTTCAAAATGGAGTCGGTTATTTTTCAACATCATATCACACCTTTGAAACATTATATTTGTTATTTATAGCTCGTGTAAATTTTTATGCAATATGAAATTTCTCCAAGACATCAAGAAATTTTAACATATACATCTGTGCATACCTATAATTCACAATTTCTTCAAAGATTTGCCAACATTTCCCAATCGATTAATGTGAAATTCATCCGAAACGATCATAATCTATCAGATGTGACCAAATGAACTTTTCAAATTGACGGGAAATATGATGAAAATATGCCCTTATACTTTTTGTTGCCAATCACGATCGCAACCTTTTTATTCGCCATTTGCAGCTTTGTAAGTTTTTGCTATCACCAATAAATTGATAAATTAGAGTTTAAGTTTGCTATGCTTTGCATTTGGTTGCGCAGTCACGTTACACCTTATTATGTATGGCTTTTATCGTAATTGTAATTCGAAAATTACATTAAACGATTCATTGCATGATTCCACACTCGATTTAATGTTTATTAATATGTGTTTGATTAAGGTTGAAATTTCAGTACAATTTTCATGAAATTTTTATTTCTTTTTTTATAAATTTTTATGTGTTTTATTTAACCCTGATGATGAGTTATGATTTATTACTACGCAACATCAAATCCGCTGTCTCTTTTTGGTGCTTACGGCCAAAGCGTAACAACCAAAAAGCGTCCGGAGGGCGCTACAAATACGACACGCAAAATTCGACGAAAATTCGACGCGTAGCAAAAAGAACGAGCTTTACAAGATAGAGAGCTTGTGAATTAATGCTTTAAAGCTTCACGTGAAATATTTGTATCAAACCTCAATAAAACCGACAAAATATATGCAATATATATGTTGACCACTAAAATTAGGGCAAAATTATTGTAATTCATCGATCAAACACATCGCATGTAGTCAACACATCGTAAATTGACAACTACACGAATCAATCGACTGAAGCGAATTTGAAATTTGCGTGTCAATGAAAGCGTGTTATTTATTAAGTGTTAGTAATGAATATTTTTTTCCGAAAATACATTTAAAACTCAGGGTGAAATGTGATTGAAAATCCCAAGAAAAGAATGTGGGGCCTCTGTTATGTCAATATTTGCATATCATGCGCCTCAAAAAGAATTTCTTTGCAATTTTTTTAAAGACGTTGTTGTAATATAATTTACATATCCAAAGAAAAAAAGGGGATGTTGTTCGTTCCTATATTTTCATTCTTATAAATATGAGGCCAAGTCTTGAATCTATTGTACCTACCTGTGACAAGTTACCATAACAACCCGTTTTTGTCTTCACTACATTTCCTGGAGCTGGTTTAATCTTTAGCCAACTGTTTTGTGTAATATACACTACGTCAAACTGTTTTTTCAAACCTCTGAAATGTAGAGTCAAAACGGATATACTCGTGATACAATGCTTTGGTTTTTGCACAAACATACTGGATCACCGACTAAACAACTCCTCTATCAACCGGAGTACCTGGCTTAGAATCCTTTGACAAATTACTTCCGACTATACCTTCTTATTATAATCCGTTTGATGCCTTCACGACAACAAGGTCCCAGTACTACCTGGTTCCACTTGACAGCCGATTTCAACATCCCTTCAAATTAGACTATTTGCACGGAGCTCTTCTACTCCGTCAAAATCACTGCGCAGTCTGTCCATGTTCGGAAGAAAAAAAAAGGTGACAGATATCATCTTACTTTCCCGTCCTGAATATGCAATCTGGAGATCGTGGCTTATCAATGGTAAGCAAGTAAATCTGATAGCTGGGTCATGTAGAAGTCAGTCTCACTATGCTTTCAACTGTGCTTTACTTTCATAACGTTGACGAAAAATCGTTTTGGCGTCAAGAGTTCGTCGTCTTGCATGGTTAGCGACTGATTCTTTGTTACTCTCTTCTTTTCAGAGAAAGATTCTACTACTCTGCTTAGCAAGTATGGTGTCCGGTCCGGTATACTGATGTAGTCCACTTTTCTCCTCGTTTCTACATGCTTATAGCCTTTTATAGTGCATATTTATACTGACAGTGCTGCCCTACATATTCATTTCGCATAGAACCGTAGATTGTTCGTCACTCATTCATAACCAACTTTTTTGCCTGACTTTGTCCTCAATATTTGTCATTAGTTGACCGATTGCCGAGACCGTGTCGCGGCCTTGTGTGCCATAGCTTTGGTTTACACTGGGAATCTCGGTTAAGATTCTATTGACATGCCCAGTTACTTAACTGACAGTTTTGATTCTGTCAATGTATACCCGACACTGATCGTGCTTCTTATAATAGGTGTATAAATATGAAAAATGCAGATTGCTTGAAATATACATTTATTTGAATAAAAGAACGAATGAATTCAATAATCAAAGTATTGGCCATCGTTAGCTTCAACTTTTTCCAATCTTTCTGTCAATTGATGGATTCCGTCCCAGCTTTTTGAGGCTAACCACTCATCAAACCAATTTTTAACTTCTTCGTAGGAATGGAAGTGCTGTTCCAAAAATCCGTCCTGCATCGATCGAAACAAGTAGTAGTCAGAAGGAACCAAGTCTGGCGAATACGGCGGGGGGGCGAGTTTCCCATGTAGTTCTGGACAGGTATTGCAACATGCGGCCGAGCATTGTCATGTTGAAAAATGACTTTATCATGTCTTTGGTGAAATCCTGGTCGTTTTTCCTTAAGTGTGCGGTTCAATTTGATCAGTTATTGTCGGTAACGTTTGTCAGTAATAGTCTCACCACGTTTCACCAGTTCGTAATACAAAGGTCCCTTACCATCCCTCCAAATACATAGCAAAGTCTTCTTTTCATGAATATTTCGGACTGGTTGTGATGTTGATGGCTGGGCTAGGTCTACCGATAATTTTTTCCGCTTGGGATTGTCGAAATAAGTCCACTTTTTATCGCCAGTAACAACCCGATGCAAAAAACCTTCCTGGAAGCAAAATTTCACAAATGGTTTTTCGCCTTTCGATGTCTCTTTCTTTCACTTGATACGGCACCAATTTTCCAGCTTTTTGGATCTTTTCCATGGCTTTTAAACGTTGCGAAATGGCTGCTTGAGTAACTTTCAACGCTTCTGCAAACTAATTTTCTGTTTGTGTGTTGTCTTCATCCAATAATGCTTGCAAATCTGTATCTTCGAGGTTTTTTGGTGGTTTTCCACGGTCTTTGTTGCTGACATCGAAATCGCCAATCTTTCAAACCATCGTTCACAAGTGTCTTGGCTTGGGGCATGTTCACCATATGCTTTCATTAACAATCGATAAGTTTTTGCTGCCGTTTTCTTCAAATGAAAGAAAGTCATTAGACTTCCCACAAAACCTCTTTTTCTGGCACGTAATTCGACATTTTTGAAGCAAATAAAAATATGTTGTTTGTACAATCAAAACCTATGACATACTGGAATTTGTTGACAGATGTTTACCCTCCAAAATGCCATATTAGTTATCCCCGACACAAACCATATGTAATGGTTATGCCATCTGTTAGTAAAATCCGCATTTCATACTTATACACCAAATAGAAATCCTGTTGTATGTGAGGATGATCACTTCAGCTCGCTCTAGCACTAGGCTGAACTCTTAAGTGGTCATTCAGCTCCCTACCTGATGCATGGACGTGTTTGGCTTTAACCACGATTGGACGCGACTGTTCGCTTGAGTGTTCTAGAACCATTGCAAAGCATGGGTTGGAATACAGTTCAGTCCTAGAATTTCTCGGACTTTTAGGAACTGCTCATTCCAGTCCATACTTCGGGAAGAGTGGGCAGCATTGGTGTTTTCTGCCGGCAGCTTCAACACGAAAGGAATATGTGGGAAGGAGAGCTCGTACAATCTTTCCTATCTTGTCTGCTTTGTGTACGCAGAGCACTTGTAGGACATTGGCCGTACGCAGAACTAGCTTACAGCACAGCCCTTACGGTCCTGCTCTTTATGTCTTCGATGAGTTTCTGCTACCAACGGACCTTGCTTCTATTGGCCAACTTCCTATACTTTCATTCTGATGTATGCCTCCCACCTGTTGAGCTTCTCGTCCGAGTTAATGAAACTCGGTTTGGAGTTCCACGATGTCAGTTGACCACCAGTACACCGGGGGCGTGCTGTGTCTAGATCTCAGGCAGGGCATAGATTACTCGCAAGCAGAATTGATTGTACTGGTTGCAGAACTTCGTGATTTCGCTTTGCGGCTCTTTCATGACAGCCCCAGGCCTGTGTATAGTGGTAGGGGAGGGAAGGGAGTTTGTTGTTGCTTATAAGGTGGAAGTAAAGCCACAATTTGAGAATTCAGAAAGCTTGAATAAAATTGGGAGCCAAGGCTGATCCTTGTTTCAGATCTTCGGGGTCTTGCTTTATACATTGTTTCAACCCTCCAGTGGAGAGACCGTGGCTTATAGGCTTATAGGCATTAAACATTATATAGACATTAAACATTTCGACTTCATTGACAACTAAAACACGAGAGTATGAGTAAATAGGGTTATGACTTTCTTTTACGATCCCTACGTTTCGACGATAAAGCTTATCGCTTGCAATGACAATCACGTCACTACCATTTTCAAAATGTAACTTCAGCACCCCTTCAAACTGACCATGGTTAGGTTATAAAGATTAAACACAAGGGGAGTCTCAATCGGGAAATCTAAATATGAACTAAATATGAAATGATGAACTGTTGAACCATTGGACTGATATGCCAAGAAGTAAAGAAGATGACGGATGAAAGATGAATCAAAGTAGTGTAAATCGCAGAGGCGAGGAGGGACTGATGCAAGTACTGGTAACGTCGCAAAAAGAGATTCTGAATTGCTGAGAACCTTTGGCGTATCGAGGGAAAGTTTAAGAAAGCCAAACCGATGATGATAGTGGCAGAGATGAATTGAAGAATAAAGTCGACTAATGACAAGACTTGACCTGAAGAAGAAAGGAGAGGACTGAAAATTGACAAACTGAATATAGACAGACGTGAAAGTGAATTGATACAAAGCTGAAAAGATGAAATTGTTGAAAATGATGCGTAATCGTGGATATCTGTAGAGTATTGTTAAAAACCGACTAGTAAAACTGAATGTGACGAACTGAATGTTCAGTTGCATGTAAACGAAGTAATGTTGAATATTGATAGCAAGTCAGAAACCTAGACTAGTACACCTGCTAAAATGTGAAGTTGATATTGTCGAATAATATGTCGTTGTATGTTGATGGAATCTATTGTGTCAGGTGTTAACCCGACCCCTATAGGCTTATGTTTTAAGACTCCGGGTGACGCAGGGGAGCTGATGCTCTAGGTTTCGGTTTATTCCATTCAGTTTTTGGGGAGTGCCGTCCCCACGTACACGAGGTAGTGAGCAAGGGCTATCAGTCCCGTGTCTGGAGTAAAAATTGAGAGTTTTTATAGGACTGTAGAAAAGCGCAACCTGTTCAGAGGTTTGTCTGAACCACGGGTTGGGGGACGCCCATGGCATGTTAATATCAGTCCTCCATACGGTGAAGAGCATTTCCTTAGCTTAAAAGTGGTGGTTGTGGTTTCGAAGGCTAGAAAGTCTGGTGAGCATTCACCAGTTGTGTTCGGGAATCCAGAAAGCTTTAACCGAATTGAGACCTGGGACTGAGATTTGTTTCAGATCTTTGGGGTGGTGGTTGACACATTGTTTCAACCCCATTAATGGAGACCGTGAACTAAGCCATGAAGACAGATGTCCACGTAAAACTTCTCGACTTCATGTACTCGATGCAGAGTGGTGCGCATCTCATGAACATGTTCTTGATTTGTCGATGTTGATCTTCCTTGTGTCACTCACGCAGGTGAAGTGTTAATTTGGTGCGAGTATAGGAGGATAGGCACATATCTCAAATACTATGTATTGATCTTATGGTTCTTCGAATAGTTCTCTAGGACTCTCTCATTGTATGCCATTGAGAAGAGGAACTTCAAGGGAAATGTCACTTCCAGGATGGTACCCACCCAAGCCCAAGCGGCGGAAAGCGCGAGTCTTATCAGCGTTCACCATGACTAGTCCCACTTTGGCTGTCATATCCACGAATTTTTTCTTCTTTTGATCTGGCCGAGAAATGCCTTATTCAATAGCTCTTATATTGAAATCCCCTCCCCGCGAGAGGAGAAAGACCCTCTGTGTTCGAAAAAGCTCTCCAAAGAAGTTGAGCTGCGCCTGAGAAGTTGTTACTAGTTTGTTTAGTGTCTCTTTGCCAGTAATTCTGACGTGATGTAAGGTTGCTTTGAACTTAGATGGCACCATGGTACTATGCTGTGGGAGGGTACCATGCTGACAATTTTGAAGTCGAAGCTAAACAGCAATAGGTCAGCTTTCATATACCACGTGAAACGTTCGAGTAGTTCTTGGTAGTTTGAGCTCCAATATGAGTTTTTCTGCAGGGCACATATCATTGTAGTGCTAATTTGGTTTAAGCTAAGGCTTCAATGACGACCCACGCTCTTCCGGGTTCTTGGAATATGTTTTCAGTCATCAGGCCTGGGGTGACTGTTCTTCCAGAGGATTGAAAAGAGTGCTAAAGTTATTCAATTAAAAGCGTCCTGTACTCATCAATCGAAAAACTGACATTGTGTGATCTTATACAGCAAGAGTGAGCTGGGATAGACCGTTTTACCACATCCATCGTACTACCTAGATCTTGCTGAGACAGACTAACATCTTTTTTGGTACCTTACTAAACTTTTTGACTGGGGAAAACGTTCAACTTGGATCAGTCAGGCAAGTTGGCTAAAAATTCTTCCTGTCTAAACTACTGATAAGGAAGCAATTGATACACAGCCATGGTATGGGAGAAGGTTATAGATGAAAGTGGTCAATACATAATAAATCAATATAATTTTGTTATTTAATGAGAAGAAATTACTTATTACTAACTTATATATTGTTTCATTTGACCCCATAAGAATTATTGGATTAGAATAAAGTTAAAAAAACAACCATGGAATTCAAAAACAAAAAAATTCATCGTTTCTTTCATAAAATAGAAGCAGGTCCTTATAAATATAAACATAAAAATTTAATCGTCCATTCGACTAATGGTTAGGTTTAATGATTTGTAAACGAGCGCAAGGTGTAGTGTTAACGTATGTCTTTCACAAGTGATTAAATTTTAACGACGCAACAAACCTTCATTGGAAGTCAACGTTCAAGTGGAACTTCGAAATTTACTAATCATGGAAAGGAGTTAAAGAATAAGTTACATATCATTTTCCCACACACCTAATCGGATATTCAGAATGGTCAAGAGTTTGTGGTTATATAAATCGAAATATTTATTGTAGCATGTGCATGCCGCGAGCATACTGAACCATTGAAGTCCATTTGAAGTCACCATTTGACGATCTCTCGCCAGTTTCGATTACGGGCGCTGCAAATTAAACCAACGAGCAAGAAAATCCTCATTTAGTTGTAATTCCAGTCGCGAACAACTGCATCACTCTTGGAGGTATACTAATCAGTGGTGAGGTGCTCCTGATCCAGTAGTACGAGTACTTTCTTCGATACCCAAGTCATGGACAAAGATGACACAATCTGGTTTTTATAGCATGTTTTGCTTAATCATTTCTCCATATTGCAAATAAAGAAAAATGATGACTCTTAGGACTCGACTGAAGCAATCAGCGCAGTTTTGCAAACTAGATGAAAGGAAAGCAATGGTGCTTAGGCTGGAATAGAGTGAAGATAGCGTGAATGTTGTTTGTTTTTTTTCTTTCCTCACCTTCTTGCAAAATACCATCGAGAATAAGAAAGACCACCAACGGTTTTAAGTTGATGAAACCAATATGCATTATATATTTTATAATGATCATTAGAGATGAGGACTTCTGGAAATATAACTTACAATTTAATAAGGCTAATGACAAATCGTTGGAAAAAAAAACCCAAAATGGACAGAACCTTTTTCGTAAGCCTTGACAATCTAAAGGCTTCTTCATACGAAACAATACGAATTGAGTCTTGCCCCAGCTATTGAACTTCTTGCTATGTATTTCGTTTGAATTGCAATTAAGATTGTAAATATGTGATTCAATTGCTTTCAGTTTCTTTGAGCTTGAGGTGAAATTCGGTATTGTGCCGCTAATTAATTTTATGAGGCTTGTCAGTGATCTTATGAAAGTAAACAGCTCTCGAAAAATTTCAGCTTAATTAACTGATGCATTCATTTCGCTTGGATTGGAATAGATTTGCAGGGGTTTTGCGCGAAACAAAGTAAAAAAAAATAATTAACTCGTTTTGTGCATTTTTTTGGTAACGTTGATGCCAAAATCAAGCTCTTTCAAACAAGCAATTAATATTGAACCCATTAAGAAAGCTCAACATCACGTGCTAAATAATTTACTGAATTATACAATCGAATTGAGTAAAATGTGGAAAACATTAATTGAGCTACATCCGTTTTTTTTTTAATTTTTAGAAGATTTTTAACAAATTTTCTGGCCAAAATCATCCGTTCTCAACTCGTATTGAAATTTCAAAACTTAAAAAGTTCCTCTAAATGACATAGCGGTCAAATTTTAAATCCAATTTTTGTTCCTCTTTTGTTTTAGCATTAAAGTTCCTCTTGAGACTTCACTTCCTGCAATAAGCGCCTCCAACTGTTCGCTTCATTGACCGCGTCCTCCCATGTTCAAGTCCTAGCAGCAATGAAAAGTCTCCGCAAACAGAGTCAGACCAGCGATTCCTCTAGTCTCCGGCCTTTAATTCTCCCAATGAATACCTTTTTGGGTATCCGTTGGTCATCCATACAATTCATATGGCTAGCCCATTGCAGCTCTTGCAGTCTTACAATCGTTCAGACCTTTTGCTCGTCAAATTGTCATACAGCCCACGGTTGTATCGAATTGGTCATTGGTTCTCGTCTAACTTCGCGCCAATTATCGGCCTCGAGACCCATAGCTCAAAGCCGTTCAATATACTTGGGGTTACGATCCAAATTTGTCACCCATAGCTTGGCACAGGTTTCATCACAGAATTGTCTGCTTTGTTTGGAGCTTTGTTTTCCTATGTATGCAGTTGGTCTTCATCATCGTCAAAACTGAATAAAAGGTTTTATTTGCGAGCTGTCATCTTCGGCACATTTCACCTCTTGCCTTAGCGGTTCTCGTTATTTTGGCGCTTCGATGTTCAAAATTGTCCAAAATATTTTATGAGGTGTTTTTCTTGACTTCGTCAAGAGCTTTGTTTTATTTTCATTGATTTGTAGCCCTACTAGTTATGCTTCACGGTCGAGTTTCATTAGATTTCATCAGCGGTTATAAGCAACCATGACAAAATATTAATGTCATCTGCAAAGATTTACTCTTGGCTTAACTTGCATAAAAGTGTGCCTCTTGTATAGACAGGTAGCTTTCTTGTAACATATTCCAGAGCCAAATTGAATATTAAAACGGCAATCCCACCTCCCTACTTTAGTCTGATATTTGCGCCAAAAGCGTCGGTGAGTTTGTTAGTCATATAGACTTGGGAGATAGTTGACATCATTGCCATTTTTGTAGGACGGATTAATTTGGCTGGGATACAAAAGCGAAACACTATTTGACAGAGGGCGTTATGATCAATACTATTGTTTGCTTGCTTAAAGTCAACGAATATCTGGCAAACGTCTATATTGAACTTGCAGCGTTTCTCAAGTGTAAGCTTGGCAGTTGACAATTGGTCTATCGTCGATCTACCATCTCTAAAGCTACATTGACACTCCCCAATAAGAGTGTTTGCGTATGATCTCATTTTATTCGGTAAGATCTTCGAAAATGTTTTTTAACGCCTTACAACGTAGTGATATGCCACCATAGTTTTCGCACCGTAGCTTGTCACCTTTTTTGATGATAGAAAATATAATTGATTAATTCCACTCGTTCGGGATATGTCTATCTTACCAGATTCACTGGATGATTATGTGCATGGCTTTTTGAACACTGCTGTCACCATATTTAATGAGTTCCACAGGGATATCATCGATGCCCGGCGCCTCATTATTTTTTTTTAATTTGATGGGAAACCAGACTTCATCCTGAGTTGATGGGGCCAATGACAGCTTTCCAGGAATATTTGTATCTACAGGCGCTATGTTTCGACGCTGTACGAAGGAATAAGGAAGCTTCTTGTGATATGAAGCCTATCCTTCCTTAATCCTGTTTTGACCGACGATAGTGCTGCCGATATCATCAAGGCAGAGTGCGGTAGATAACCTCGCTTCCAGCTTTTCACTACTTTGTATGCTTCTCTTGTTTTGTTGCTCGCTAGACTTGCATCGATGCTAATCAATTGGGCGTCATAGTATTTTCTTTTCTTAATTCCAAATATCTTATTCGGTACTCTTCTGAGATTTTTATACCCTTCGATTGTCCTGTTTTTCCTACCTGAAAATAATTTGTACGCCTGATTCATTGGCATTCAGCAGCAGACCAATAATTTCTTTTGTGCCGGGCTTGATGTTCGATCGGCTGTTCTGGCACTGCCTTAATTGCCGCTTTCACTTCTATACATATATCGTGTCTTGTTTTCATCGAGGTACCCGATAAGATAACAGCTAGCTAGTTGTCATCGGGGCATCCGATAAGATAACAGCTAACCAGCTGTCAAGAGTCTCCGTAAAATTCTTGGCAACAGACGCCATATGGAGCCTTTCGATGTGAAATTTTCGTAGAGGGCTAACCTTCGTCGAATACGGCTTTGGCATGCAACATCGAATATGTCAATATATTAGTTAATCTGAAGTAGTAATCCGAGCTACGATTGGCTCCTCGGTATGGGCGAACATAAAGTATGCTAGAGGCCCTAGGTTTTTGTCGATCGGATTTTGTGTCTTGCCATCCGGTGATACCCACTCTATTATATGTATGCGTCGATGTGAGAGCAAGTCGACCGTTTTGCTACATGCAAAGTTGACCGTTGTCATTTGTTTCATCGTGGAGGCATTATCCTCCTGTTGATCCTCGTTGAAATATGAAGGCAAAGTGTTTAACGTGGACGCCTGCCTTGTTTGTCTTATTCCACGGTCTCCATAGACGGAGTTGAAACAATGTTTCTGAAATAAATTTTTGTCTCAGGCCAATATTTTGTTGCTACCTATCTGGATTCACGAACACAACCGTTGAATGATTCCCATACTCTCAACTGTACGCAACCATTACGTTTTAGCCAAGGAAAAGTTCCTCGCCAAGGGGGGCCTGGCAGTAACCTGTCATGGGCGTCCCCCTAGGCCATGGTTCAGATAAACCCCTGATCAAGTCGCGCTCTTCTGCAGTTCAAGTAAAAGTCTTTGCTCCAAACATACTGGACTGATTACTCGTCCTCAATCTCTCGGATTCATGGTAACGGCAACCCCCAAAGGCTGAATGGACTAAAGCGAAGCTCAAGCCATAAACCCCCCAGTGTCACCCGGAGTCCAATAGCACAAATCAATATGGCCCGGGTTAAGCAACGTCACTCATCAAAAATTGATGTTGCAATGCGATCTGCTGTACATGTAACGAAACACTTTATTCGTCACATTTAGTTTCAAAGTTTTCTGTCAGTCTTGCAACGGCACACAACATATATCGACTTTAACACTAATCATTTTAAACAAATTTTGAACTTCTTTTTCAATTCACTTCTACATCTGTTTACATTCAGTCCGTTTATGATAAGTCCTCTCTATAACTCATGTAAGTCTACTCTTCAGTCAGAATCATAACCTTTATCCACCGAATCATCTTAGCGAATCATCGAATCATCTTAAACCCATCAGTTCGGCTTTCAGCAACTTTCCTTAGGTAAGCCCCAGATTCTCAACTATTTACAGACCCATTTGATGACGACAACAATACTCGTTTCAGTCCGATATATGCAACTGCAATCTAGTCTACTTCAATTCAGCATGCGTCCGTCATCATTTCTTTTAGTCCTCAGTTCATCATTCAACAGTTCGTCCGCCAAGAACTCCTTCAACGAACATCAGGAAGGCTTGATTAAACTTTCCCGTGGTACGTTCCGGGCTGGAGGAGCCTAAAGTAGTCCGTAAGGCATATGTACTAGCTTCATTCCATCCTTCCCTACCGCCTCCCAACCTCTCCTTCACAACACTTCTCTCCTACGAATCAATTCTCTCCTTCTTTACATCAGTTTATCAAGGTCAGAAAAACATCTACAAAATTAACTCTGTTCATCAGTACTTCTGTCTTCATTACAACGTGTTTAATCAACAAACCACTAAACGAACCAAAGAAATAGAACGTCTCAAATCCACCTTTTAATTACCTTACACGGCTTCATTTCAACATCACTGGGATACAAGAATCCCTCCCATCTTCCCTACCACTATAAACAGGCTTGGAGCTGTCATGATGGAGCCACAAAGCAAATTCACACTAAGGCATAGTTGGCCCTGATGGGGTGCCTCATTGTCGATTTGAGCGTTGGAATCACCCAGAATTATTTTTAATTGCTATTGGCTGACCTGTTGCAAAAAGGTCCTAAACATCGCCAGAGTTATTCAGTGATCTGACATTCCAATATTCAATACCATAGTCCTTTTTTCTGCTGCGAAGTCGTTGTGGTAGTTCCAATCCATTCCGAGACACTGCAAGTTTCAAAACTATTAAGGGGTTTCACAGGGACGGGAAGTTAACCCGTTGCCCATCCTCCACTCCGGAGCTATAGTTATTACTCTGGTTCGGTTATAATGCGCGGAAAACTCGTCACTTTCTTACGTCTCCAGAGTAGAGGTGTAAAAAGAATTTATCAGCAGAGTGATAGGTATATTTACCGTTATTGGCATTTCGCAGCATTTAGTGTACCATCATTAGCGAATCAGTAGACCCAATATTCGACCCCGGACGATTTGCCACCATTTATTTTTTCATGAGATTTGCGACGATTAATCATGGAAGTTGTGCGTTGTGGAATCAAGGGGATCCCTCTTTCTTTCTCAGCCGTCTATGACGGAGTTTGGACATTCTCCTAGAGATCAAAATATAAAGAATGTAACACACTAAAGAATGTTACGTTCAAGTATTGGAAAGATTAAAAAGAAGATGCAGTAACAAGCCAAATGTTGGACAAGTGGTGATTGTCTGCTTACTGACTAACATTGGTACCGATGTCCTTATCTAAATGACCAATAGATGGCTGAAACTTATTCGGGAATGCTCTGAAAGAAATTCCGAAAACTCAGTTACAGGACTGCTTCAAGAAGTTGAAACACTGTTGGGAGAGTGTTCCGTCAAATGGGGACGACTTCGGAGGATTACACTCACCGGATGATAAAGAATCAGGCCAGTGCGAAGATGTGAAGGAAGGCTCTATCCATTCGAGACAATCCTCGTATATTCCTTTGCAATATTGCCTTTGAAGCTGGTTGTTTGCTCAAGACCTGAATGAGTTCATTTGAGTAATTGGGGGCAGAGAAAAATGAATAAAGTTTGAAACATTTGCATTGATTTGTTGCGGATTAATGTAATTCATACATCACTCGTTCTTCAATTTTTTTTTGTGTTTGATCTTTTGGCAGCTGAACGTGCTTAATTAGATATTTGATATCCTTTACCACCCAGATAATATACGTTAATTTTCAACCTTCATCGATATCCGCCAAACTTGATCTCGATATGTTTTTGAGTTCATGCAAATTTCGTAGACATATCTGGTCAATTTACCTGACAGGCTTGAGCAAATTAAATTTTCTCGAGGCTACTGTTGTGCTGAACAGCCCAATACAAACTGTTGGACACCTAATCGATTGATTGGATAAAATTCCGACATATTACAATCGCCTCAATGTTTACCGTGTTATTTATGGTACAATGAAGTTTTGAACTTTTCACCTTTTGATCCGATATTGGCTCGTGGAATTCATAAATTTCCATAAAAGACCTTGCGCCACGACTTCATCCACGGACTGGTCTAATCAAAAGGAATTTTCGTGTTGAGCGCATTTTAATTCGGAATAAACATAATTAGGTCAAACCCGGAGTCAAACCAACAAAAGATCGCGATCATGTTTGCAAGTCATTAATTTCGATATACAGTCCATTAACTATCATTTGTGTTTGAACTTACTGGTATGCGCCCATTGCTGTGGTGGTGCATTACACGCAGCCACGCCAATCCGTCTTAAGAAAAAAACTGTGTCAATTGTTCAAGGCGAAAGTGTCTTATCCAGAGTCTTAATCGTATTTAGATACACATGTAAAGTACTCGATAGCTTATGACGAGATAACCAGGCGCAGCCAAGTTGGAATGCAAAAGTATTCGTTGGTTCGCTTAGAAGCTGTGCAATGTATACGTGAGTGTACTCAACATAATCCTAATCCAATTCAAATGATCGGAAATCGAACAATCAGTTTTGAAGGGGTCTGAAATTAGATTTTCTTCGAAATCAAAATTTTGATATTATGTAAGGTATCACATGTCGGCCTTTGAAACTGCGAAATCGATTCGAAATCATACTTTCAAAACAAATAATCCAATTTCAATAACAAACATACGTATGATGCAATTCCTTATCACTTTCTGTTTGATGGAAGCCCTTGGTTTACTAATAATTACATACTTATGGTTCTCTGATGGAAAAGAGCATTGGCCCTTACCTTCTCTTACCTTCTATCATTCTACAGGAATCAAGGACAACCCTTAACTCTGTTGATGCCAAATTTACCAGTTCCTTTAGCTTGGTACACTCATCTTTGTGAGGCGGTTGTTGGTCAGGTTTGGGCAAATTCGAGGGAAGTGTTCTTTACTTTCTTTTCTTCACGGCAAGCTTGTAGGTGTCCTACGTTCGAATTCCTATTCGTTCGCTTTGTAGTCCTAAGAAATGACGGCCCGTAACTATCGCTACCAGTGTTTTTAGGCTGTTCTTACATATCCCTGAGTGTTATTATCCTCGTTTTTTTAGCATGAACCCAAGATGTTGAATATATCTTACAGTTGTTCCTTTCTGTATCTATTTCCAGAGGTTGTCATTCAGTTTCCTTATTACTGATGCTCTTGGCCGTTTAATCTTGTCCTTTCTCATTGCGTCTTGATAAATTAACCACTCTTTTACTTTCCTATATACAGCTGTGCTCCGGGAACTATGTTAGTTTTAGTTTAGTTAGACGTTTATTGTTTGACATCCCGTCTTTGATGCCTGTCTTTGATGCTCTTGTTACAGTTCTGCACTAGTTGTGAAACTAAGCGCTCAGAACGCGCTTAGAACATAGGGTTTATGTCACTGCTTTCCTGGCTGGTTTTATTGCAAAAACCTCGGACTGGAAAACTGTGATTTGGTTCACATTTCTGTGAATTTTGGATGATTTCCTAAGATCTGCGGAAAAATTGCGGTTCTACTTTCCTCTTCCGTTTTTGAACCTTTGGTGAGATTGTCATTTCACTTCCAGGAGGCAAGAAGACTTGCACCGATCCCCACTCTTATCTGTTCGGTATTTTAATCCTGTATTTGAAAGTAGCATCTACGGATGGCTACGGATGGCTTCCTTCATAACGTTGCCATCCTCTTTATTTGTTTCGAAAAAAAGAGGTGACCCGTTTGGTGGTGGTTACATTACTTATTTGTAGACTAAACCTGATGCTTACAAGGGTTGTCTCTGTGATAATGAATTTATCGAGAAGCATGAGGTTTGGCATTACTTCTCTATTGGAACAGCTAGCGGAGTCCTGTGTACTACGTTAAAAGAGAAACAAGGCGTTGATTAGTAATGATAAAAAGGGATTGAACGCTATCAATTTTCCTTATTACTTAAAGTAGGAACAAATTATTTAGTTGCGATTGCTTTTTCCTCATCCTGCAGCAACCGTCCATAGTCCTAATGACACCTGTCATACAAAGGCAGGCTATTTACTGGATTTTCTCTAATTCTTTTACACTGGTTTTCTTTGTACAGTGCGGTGCTGTTCACTATATTGTTACTGGTCTCATTACTGTTGAACATAAAAAAAGTTGGCAATTTCTGTCTTTAAGCCCAAATATTTTTCGCCACTATGCTCCTCATTGTGGAGAGTACCACTGTAGGTCTTCGGTTCACTTGACTTCACTTGTGGTCTACAGTTCAACATACTATCTAAGGTTACTTCTAGCAATGCTATTTTGTTGAGCAATCACGTTTTCGTTTTTGAAACTTCATTATTATGTATGTTTTCGGTGCATTGTGTAAAGCGAAAACTCCGTTTGTTCGCTTTTGATACGTAGTTCGTTTAATTTTGCACAGCTGAAATCAAGTGAGAGCGCGATAGGTAGAGGCATGATATGCTTCCCAAGAACGTTCCATTGAATAGTATAACAATTTCGCCTGCGTCTGCGATCGTAATAAATCCCATCCGTTTTTGATTTTCATTTTTTTCGTTAAGTGTGAGTAACCAGGAGTGATAGTGTCATTTCTTAAAAGTTTCGTCATTTTATTTTACCTGACTTTTCTTTTCGGTAGAAGGACGTCTTCAATGTGTTAAATGTGTATAGCATAGCATGACGTCTGAAAAATCGGACGCTCGTAAAATGCAAACATTTGGTAAACAAGAGTATCAACTCGGTTCTTTTTCTTTTGTAGATAGTTCAGTACTTTTTTTTCACATCAACAACCCAATTTACAAAGAATGAATCTCTTTTTCGAAAATGGCAGATCACGGTTGAAAAAAAATTAGAAAAGGTTAATTAAAAGTTAAGGATATATGAGAATTCATGAACGAACATTCAAACGTCTTCTTTAACTTCAAATGTGCTGCGGGATATGGTGGCATAAAGATATTTCAAGAAGTTGATAAAGTGGCCAAAGAAGGATTTGGCAAACCCTAACAACCACACAGCCACGACCAGTTTGAAATTCTTAACAACTCACATTCAACTTAAATTGAAAGTGTCTTTTATCAGCAACATCCAATCGAGCTCCTCAGCAAACCCACTTACACTTACGGAACTTTAAGAAAGACATTGTCCTACAGAAAAAAACGTAATAACAATAACTTGCAAACAATTAAAAAGAAAAAATCTGCTTTTTAACAGATTATGTAACAAAGAAATACTAGACAAAATAAAGGCAACAATGTACGAAGAATGCTACGACTGTAAGTCATGACACTTCATGGCATCGAATTTTTGAATGCACAAAGAATGCTGAAATTGTGGATAGTTTTAAATTCTTTATAAAATTTATTCGCAACTAATATATCATTGAGAAACGATATATTAGTTGAGAATAGCAAAAACCTCCTATACTATACAGCTTCTTTGACCTAGCAAAAATCTGTAAATGATACAACCCAAGGCCAACATAACAAGGTTCCTACCAACCATAATTTTTCCATCAATTCTCAAAGGCCCGCAACTAATGCGGGCCTTTGAGCAACACGCCTACCCAGCAAACAATGTATTCATTATATAAGGCTTAATTTGGTGTCGTTTATTCCTTAGTGCATAAGGCTTCTCACTTGTTTACCTTACTTTATCCCTAATTTTAACATGGCCATGTCATTATATACTAGTATACCTCATGATAAGGCATAAATAAAGATATAATAGAAGTAGTGTTTGCATTGCGTAAAATGCACTTACCCAAGAATTATCGCTTACTCGAGACATGAAGTCAAAGTGTTTTACGTGGACACCTGCCGTATACGGCTTAATTCCACGGTCTCCACAGACGGGGTTGAAACAATGTGTCAACCACCACCCCTAGAATCTGAGACGAGTCCCAGTCCTAGGTCCCAATTTATTGAAGCTACCTGGATTCCCGAACACAACTGGTGTGTGCTCATCGCCACTCTCTAGCCTTCGAAACCACAACCACCACGTTTCAGCCAAGAATAGGCTCCTCAAACGTGTAGGGGGATGACAGTAACCTGTCATGGGCTCCCCCTAACCCGTGGTTCAGATAACCTCTGATCAGGTTACGCTTCTCTACAGACCGAGAAAAACTCTCAGTTTTTGTTCCAGGCACAAGGGACTGATAACCCTTTCTCACACCTCGGGTACGTGGGGACGGCACTCCCCAAAGACTGAATGGAACAGGCCGAAACCTAAACCATGAGTCCCCCTGCGTTCAACCGGATACCTATAGCACTAGTCTATAGGGTCCGGGTTAACACATTAACAACATATATATAAACGTTTACATCAACAATACTCACATTATCAATTTCACAACTTTAGCAGGTGTACTAGTCTCGCATGGACATCATCAACATTGTTGATGTTGTAATGCGAGCTTTTCGACCTGCTAACAACATTTTCAAACTTCGTCTACACGACAATCAGTCCGTTACATTCAGTTCATCAGTCGTCATTCTGTCTGGCAACATATAACACTTTCAACAATAGCATCTATACCAACAAACTTCTGACTCATTCCAACAGTCATCACACCTTTATCTGAATCTTCTTCTGCAACAACACGTTACATCTTTTTCTTCTTCTTCTTATTACTTCTTCATCATTTTCTTTACTTCATTACATTCTTCATCATCTTCTACTTCTATCAACTTTACTTCTACTTCATCCTCTTCTTCTTCTCTTCTTCTACTCACTGCCTTACTTCCTCCACCAGCTTTTTCTACAATTCAAGCAAGAAAACCTTTTACAACTTCTACTTCTCTTTCCTTCTTTTTCAGCCTTCATTACTACTTCGTCATCTTCTTCTTCTATCAACTATACTACTACTTCATCCTCTTCTTCTTCAAATTTACTTCTAAATCTTCTGCCTTACTTCTTCCACCTACTTTTCTGCTATTCCAGCAAAAAACTTACATCCATCCACTTCATCACTCAATCAGACATTTGCACAACAGTCAACATACAGTTCGTCAATTTCGTCATATCTACCTTCAGCCTTCAGTCAAGAGTCAAATCATCTATCCGTGGAGTCAATCGTCAGTTACAACTTTCATCATGTCCTTCAGTACACCAGTCAACAGTTCAACAACAGAGGCAAGGCTGCTATAACTTTCCCTCGGTACACTACGGCCTAGACCGTAAGTGACGTCGTCGGTACTCATTATAGTCAGACCCTGCCAACTGCACATCCATCCGCCCATACAACGTTTCAACAACAGAGGCAAGGCTGCCTACTACTATAACTTTCCCTCGGTACACTTACTCGAGACAGTTGTCACTCACTTTTCAGTATCGCACTCTTGACATTTACCGTCCCAGTACCATTCGCCCTTACACTGATAATCCTTGGTCACGCCAAAATGGCATTCCTGTTGACACAATGACACTGTCCTTAAATCTGTTCGTCCACGTCCGATCTTCTCAACTTCACAACTTGAAACTGACTTTTAAATGCAAATGCCAATAAAGACAGAATGTTTTAAAAGAACAGTTCAAAACAAGTATAATCATTAGAATAAGGATTATAGTACTCATTAGTTAAGCATAAGTCTGATATGTCTGATCGTTCGTTTCGCTGAGTAGTTAGTCAATGCCAATTAATCTTCGGCTGCATACCGAAGAATCCGGGGAACACAAAAGAAAAGTGTAAGCTTAATTTTGTTTTTCTCGTAAAATTTGAGCTTTCAAACGTAAATATTCTATTATTTTGACGCAATAGTATGCATCTACATAAATAAAAGCTTTATATTGTGTCACAAGTGTGAGTTTGATTTTTATACATTGGGCTTATACTGGACGCCGTTCGATGTATCGGACCTTAGCGAGCAGTTACTTGTTGAGTTTGCTTGCTTTTCGCAGAATAGCGGTGCATGAAATTTAATTAGGTTTGGGATGCGAAGAAGAATATGATTCCACTGAAAATATTTTATATGTTGAGCCACCTGTTGAAAGGAGTTGTCAGGCTGCAGAGGAGAATAGTGACAAGTCGGAGGACGAACATGATGCCAACATAAACCAACTGGGGCGCAAATGCTTCAAATTTGATGTGACCTATGACGTTTACGAGAAAATTGTGGCGGTGCCAATGTAATTGTGTATCCTATGTCTATGCTGCGTTGTCAGTTTCGACGATGTCAGAGATTGCAGTCACAAAGTTACTTGGAATATGTTTCATCGCTTGGGAGTATTTTTGGCTTTTCACTAAAGTTTTTCAGGACCATCCTTATATCATCTGATCGCCTTCCGTCTTATAAGGTATCCGTTATATTGAGAAATCTGTTCCCATTTATCACTCAGTGCTTTGCAAAATGACTTATGAAAGCTATGATTTTGGCAGATATATTAAAAGGGACACGTTTACTCATTTAGCACGATTTTTGTGCTTCATTTGTAGGTCATTTCCGGCTTCTTTATAGACGATTCTTGATTCTAAAGATATCATCACTGTTCCTATCACTAAATGAAACGGCGATGGATTCAAAAGGAAGACTACTGTAGAACATTGCATTAGGCATGTACATGCCAGACGCTGAACATGATCAAGTGTTAGCCACATCTTGCGTTTTTGGATTTTGCTTGCCCAAGCCTTAGATTATGTTTGGTTTCACCATTATGGTGGCTTCGTGGTTTGAACCAGAATTTTTTTGTAATATTTCTGCACATCATTAGAACTTTGATAGACCTTACGGACAGCGTCTTGATATTTTTGGACCACACTTTTGATTCCTACGACTCTCAGCAAGAGTTGAATGGAAGATGTTCCCTCGTTACACATCTGATCAACGTTGTCACGAAAATCGTAGAAGAGTCTAGGGTTTCCGTCAAATATTGGACGCGTCGGATATGCTGAGAAAGTTGCGCTAACCGGTGGATTTTACAAGAAGAGAAATTGAATTTGGGTTTGACATCTAATCACAACTTTACGAAATAGTACAATCGCTCTAAAGCAACTCAATTCCACCTTTTAACCAATTTCACAACTCTGCTATATTCGAAAAATAGTTCCTTAACTTATTGATAATCTTTGAAATAGGATAAGGGAGATGAAACTTCCTTGATTCCAAATTGGACAAGAAAAGGATAGGAACAGCCTACATGAATACAATAACTATTAATGGTCTCATTTATCTACCTTTTCCAACGAATCTGTTCTTGAATTAGGATGCTCCTTTATTCGACATAACACTCGGTTCTCGGTTCTCTCACAGCGAAATCATAATCATAATCCTCACGCTCGCTAATCAAGCATAATCCTCACAGCGAATCGATGATACAATTTATTAACTATTTATTACCACTCGGCCTATTTCGAAGCAATATCATTCTTAATTATTCTATCTACATTACTTTCAACGGTAAAAATATTAGTTTCAGGGACTTAAATATTTATTTTACTATAAGCGACATTGAATTTTGAAACGTGATCGCTTGTAATTAAAAATAGGTATAGGATGGTGCATCGGAAAGAGTTATAGGAGTGGAAATTGAATTGTCAAATTTTTGACAATATCTCGAACTTATTTTTGAATCGTTTTCGTGACATTGTAATCAATACGGACTGCCTTTCCAGATGGAATTGTATCTGAATTAAGGGACAATTAACGGTTATAATTTTTTACAAATGGTTTTCTACATTTGTTGAGTCCCTATACCCTCAGAAATTATCTCTTAAATTTTTATATAAAAATTCAAAAAAATAAGAAATTGGTAGCAGTTTTAGTGCATGCGCGTTTCCAGTGCGCGACAACTAGTTTGACGAGTTTCGGAAGATGCGCTTCTCCTCCCTCAAAAACACCGTTATTCTATTTAAATACGTATGTATACCTCAGTACCGGCTTTCTCAAACGTATTCAGTTTATATTTGGAAGTGTACACAAACGTTGGATAAATTCAAAATGGGCAAAAATCTGTATGGTTAAGGAAAAAAGGAACTAATGCAAAAAAGCGAAGAATGTGAGAACATTTCGTTAATTTAAAGAGAATCAGCATACTGCTGAACACAGTACATTATTCACAAGTACTTCGGCAAGTAAATTGTCAACACATAACTTTGGCGTTAAACTCGACGATATCCATTCTTATTGTGGTTTGTTGAATTCCGTGGCGGTAAAGATGATGAAGATTTACCGCAACTGCAATTCGGGGACTGGGATTTAAAATAAATATTGAATGAAAAAAAGAATACCAAAAACAATGATGAGTGTTACAACAAAACACTTTGGGCTATCGTTTCTAAACATACGTTTCTGGGACGGGATGTTACGGAATCGGCTGCTAATATTTCATTATTCAAGAAGAAAGAACGTCTCTCTTGAAGATATTTGAGGCAATGTCGTGCATAATTGGACATTCTAACGACGATTATGTAAAACAAAGACGAAGAGCGAATTGAGATGGCTAACAAAGCCAGTACAGCGGCTTCGAAGGAAGCTTGGCCTGGCAAAGCAAACAGTAAGAGGAACAGCAAGAATTTATTGATTCGGGACTCCGTTTGTATGGACCAGGGATTCTTGATTAACCAATCGTAAGTGTTGAAACTTGATTTTTTTTAAAAATATAACAATATAAACAGGAAAAAACTTTAAAGGCGATTTTCTCGAAATGATGTTTTTCAAAGACTTACTCTCCGCAACCACCAGAGTTTGTTTCGATCTCTATCGTAATCTCTATCGTAACTAACAGATAATTGCAGAAAAATTTGAAACTAAATAATTCACAAGGGAAAAAACGTGATTTTGACAACAATTTTGCACATATCAGCCATTTTGCTTTGAAAACAATCATTTTATAAAAGATGGTAAATTACGATGTTAGGCAGTTTCATCTGCAAATCGACACTTAAACATTTTACTAACTAATTTCCATCCAGGACAATAGTCATGCACATACCAAGTTCAAACAATTAAATGAATATTGTAAATAAATATATGTTGTGAAATATTGTAGAAAATGAAGACATAGGGCCAGCATATTATTAGTTTATTAATTTTAATTTACCCGACGTTCCGGCAGTTGGTCGAGAATCCGCGAAAAGCAAAATAGTTAACACCGGTTCTTAATTGTAGATTTGGAAAAGTATCACGGTTTCGAGTACATGAACTACTTAGAGTTTTTAAAGTTCACGATCAAATTAACACTTAACTGGCGCAGTCGGAAAACAAGTCAAGAAGAAGCCGCAAAGGATAAATCTTGGTTGCTTGAAAAACAAATCAAGAATAAGCCACAAATCAAAACTCTTGATCGCGTAGAAAACCAATTTTGAAAAAGCCACACAAGGATAATGCTTGATTGAGAATATAATCGGGAATTTCGCGATGCAAATTATTGATTAAAAACCACAGTGAGGTAGTCCGAAAACAGATGTCCTAATAAGACACTTAAAACTCTTAGCTGGGACTGGCAAGGGCAATCTGATCAACTGCCCATTAAGTTAAAAGTGGATCTAGAAAACTGGAAAAAGAAAAGTTTTCATGTTCGGTCTGGCGAAGAAAAAACGATTTTTCCATAGTTTTACGCGCCGAATATGATCTTTTCCGGCTTTTGTTGGTTCTGGTGAAGAAAAAGCGATCCGAATTCAGTTCGCCTAAGTGACATTCCGCCAAAATGTTTGCTAGGGTACTATTGTTGTGGCTTTCTTGACCACATATTTGGCAAAAAGACGAAAAGTCAGGCCATGCGAGACGTCTTGCTTTTGCATGACAAGGCAAGACAGCACACTACACCCCCAACAACCCAAGTATTACCTGAAATGTAATGGACTGCGCGTCAACACCGTCCCTGCAGCCCCCACTTTTCCATATGATGATTTACATATTTTTGGGCCTCTCCCGGTGTCACGTGGAGGAGAGCGTTTTACAGACAATCAACAGGTTGAGCGGTTTGTCCGCTATTGGTCACATACACGTACGGAGTCATTTCTTGAAAACGGTATGGAAAACCGACAGGAAAAATGTATTACTAAGCAGGGAAACTACGTAGAAAAATAAATATAAAATGCATTTTCTTCTTAAATTCTTCTTCTTCTTTTCTTTCTAGGGAGTTATACGCAGTTAGAGTTTTCAAAAAATCGATTCATTGTTTTTGAAGTGCACATATATTTTAGCATATTCTCTAAAAAATTTGAAGTCAATCCAATAAATATTTTCGGAGATAGACCTGAATGTGTAAGGCCACGTCAGAGTGTTAGAAAGCAGGCAAAGTCAGATCCGGACTAGCAGCTGCACTCACTACGCGCGCTACCAGAGGTTCCTTTTTCTATTGTGTTTTTTCCTAGAAGTCAATTATATTGGGTAGAAAAGTACTTGGAAGTCACATTCAGTTGTTATAATCTAAAATAAATGACTGTTTTTTGTCAGTCTAAAGAGTGCTGCCACGTTTTAAAGTCGTGCGTTCAGTTCAAACATTTTTGTGACTTTTTGTTTTATATTGGGATGAATTTTATTAAAAAGTTGTAAAAACGCCTCGTAAATATTCAATATTACGTAGAAATACTGAAAAAATCCAATTTTCTAAAGCTAAAAAGGGAACACAGGCTTTTAATTCAAAGACGGCTGAGACAGATAAACTTAGTTTTAGTGCGTCCTTTAAGTTTTGCTTTTGCCCGTTCGCAGGAAAACGGAGAAGGCACGTCCGCAACAATCACGTGCAGTACGAAGAAATGTGAGATGTTCGCACGATCGAACCGAAGTGACTGGTGGTTAAACAGGAACTGTCGTTGGCTGACGCAAGGCGAAAACTTCCCGGGGCACGAGCGCTTGCCTGCGCCGACGGCGTTGTCCCGAGTGCGGCAGCGACGGAGGTGCCACAGCCACTCCCTCCCCAGTGATCTTCGCGGGAGGCGAAGTAGTTGAGAAGGTGACCTTCCTCGAAATGATAGTGGGTTTTTGAAGAGGTTCATTAGGTCCGGTCGAAGATGGTGATGACTTGTTCGAGAGGGCTGGAAATGATGACAATTCGTCAGCCGGTGCGAGGTATGCTGGCTTTAGATGGTCGATGGAGAGAGTCTTTGGAACGCTTTTTATGTCTATGATATATGTGCGGTCGTCGACTCTCTGAATGACCCGGTGAGGGCCGGTATAAGGTGGCTCTAGAGGCTGGCGGATGGCGTCTACTCTGCGGAGCACGTACTCACAAGTGCGCAAATCCTTGAAAATGAAAGGATGATTATCCACGTGCCTCGAGGCGGGTGCTGGGCGGATTGCCTTGAAAAGATGACGTAGCGCAGTGACAAAGTCGCCGGTGCTAGTTTGTGTTGTACTTTGTGCCACGGTGAACTCTCCGGGGATGCGCAGTGATGTGCCGAACAACAACTCGGCCGGCGATGCCTGCAGGTCTTCCTTGAAAGTGGTACGGAGTCCCAAGAATGCTGCTGGGAGCGCCTGTGTCCAGGGGGTCTCGGGTGAGCATTTGAGCGCAGATTTCAGAGTGCGATGCATCCGTTCGACCATGCCGTTGACCTGAGGGTGGTGTGGATGTGCTGAGCACCGATGAGTTTGCTGAGCTGAAAGAAGACGTTGGCTTCAAATTGAGCTCCTTGGTCGGATGTTATGGGGAGAGGTGTGCCGAAAAAAACTATCCAACCCTCGAAAAGTGCCTAGGCAACAGTTGGTGCTTTGGTGTCCTTCAGCGGAATTGCTTGGGGCCAACGAGTGTAGCGGTCGACGATCGTAAGGCAACTCTCGAACCCTTGCGATGCTGGCAGCTTTATTTAATTCACATGTATGTGGTCGAAACGGCTGTCAGGTGTGGAGAAATTGCCGAGCTCAGCGTGGTTGTGGCGGTGAACTTTGGACGCCTGGCAAGGAACGTACTGCTTGGCCCACCGAAGAACATCTTTGCGCAAGCTTGGCCCAAAAAACCTCAGCGCTACGCGCTTGGCTGTAGCTCTTCCGGCCGGGTGGGACAACCTGTGAACGGTGTCAAAGGCTTGTCGACGGAGAGCGACTGGCAGGTACGGTTTGATCGTTCCGTTGTACTCGGTATAGTAACCCGGGTGACCGTCGATGTCCAATTTGTGAAGTTTTAACCGAGGGCTGGCGAGCAGGTGCGGCAGCTGATCATCTGTGGCCTGTGTGGCGCTGATGAGCTCAGAGTTCAAGATGCTGGGCATGGCGATGGTTTCGACGCGCGAAAGTGCATCGGCTACGGTATTGTCGGCGCCAGGTGTGTAGACCAGGTCTGTGTCGAATTAAGCGATAAAATCCAGTTGATTTCCCTGGCGCGTTGAAACTTTGTCAGAGCGATTAGCGAGAGCGAAAGAAAGCGGCCGATGGTCGGTGTATACGGCGAATTTTCGACCCTCTAAGATTCGTTGAAAGTACTTGATGGCGGCGAAAACGGCAAGAAGTTCGCGGTCGTATGTTGAGTATCGCTGCTCTGTCTCTGACAATTTTCGTGAAAAGAATCCAAGAGGGCTCCATGTGCCATCATCTCGTTGTTGATCGAGCGCTGCGCCTATGGCTGTGCTGGAGGTATCCGCGTGCAGTGCCAATGGCTGAGGCGGCACGAAAAAAGCTGAGGTGACTGCTTCGGCGAGGCTTTCCTTTGAACGCAGAAAAGCGCTGTGAGCCTCTGGTGTCCATGTGATTTTGGCCTTCTTGGACATTAAGCCCTTGAGCACCTCGGTTAAAGGGGCTTGAAGAGAGGCGGCGTGTGGGATGCATCGCCTGTAGACATTAAGCATACCAATGAATCGACGCAATTGGGTTGAGTCCTCGGGATTTGGAAAATTTAGGATGGCCTGTGTTTTAGGTGCGGGCGTCTTAAAACCGTTCTCCGAGATGTGGTAGCCGGCGAAAACTGCTTCTGGAAATCCGAAATGGCATTTGCTCTAGTTAACGCGAAGTTTGGCGTTGCCCAAAATTGTGAGCAGCAGGTCGAGATGTTGCTTATGCTCCTCGTGGCTGCTCGAAAAAACTAGGAAATCGTCTTGATAGCATTTGACCCATTTCAGCTTCCTGGTGAGATGGTTCAGAGTGCGCTGCAGAGTTTGCGCGGCGTTACGCAGACCGAGAGGCATGCCCACAAATTCGTAGAGCCCAAAAGGCTTGGTGACAGCGGTTTTCTGTACGTCTTCAGGGGCTACCCGTATTTGGTAGAAAGTTTTGTGAAGGTCGACGACCGAAAAACCTTGCCTTTGGCCTCTTGCAGCAGGTCCTCGATGATGGGCAGTGGGTGGCGATCCGGACGGGTGCAGGTGTTGAGCTGCCGGTAATCACCAGTGATGCGCCAGCCACCTCCAGGCTTGGGGACCATGTGTAGAGGGCTGGCCCATTGGCTGGATGATGCGTCGCTCAAGCAAACTGTCGAACTCTTGTTTGGCCGCGTCCAGGCGTTCCCCTATCAGACGACGAGGCCGCGTGAAATACGGCGGGCCATCGGTGACGATGTGGTGATAAACAGGCAGGTCCGAAAGTGTCGCCTTCTCACCGGGCAGAGGGGATGCATGCGTGAACTTTCTGACGAGATTCTTATACTTCTCACCAAGGGTGCCGTCTGGAACGGTGTAACTGTTGGCGATGTTCACCGAGTGGACGTCGGGAAGTGGTCCGAGCGTGCAAGCTGTAGACAGGCTGATGAGGTCGTCAAGCAGACGATGTTGACGTAACTCGATCAGCAGGCCATGGTGGCTAAGTGCGTCAGCTCCCAAAATGGCGGGGTGCACGTCGGCGATGACGAAAGGCCACACGAAAGCGCGGCGTAGGCCTAAATTCAAAATCAGACGTTCCGTGCCAAAGGTAGCGATGGGTGTGGCGTTTGCGGCTTGAAGTACAAGCTCCTGCTTGTGAAGTGGCCTGGCAATGAGCTTCCTTGGCAAGATTGAGAGAGAAGAACCCGAATCCACCAGGAAACGGGTGTTAATGTTGCGGTCCGTGGCGTAGAGGTGGCGTTCCAGAGAGATGCCGACGGTGGCCGCCGAAAGCAGCGCTGGCGACTCTAGTTTTCCTGCGGTGAAGTGGTTGCAGTCTACACAGGGAAGGTGCAGGGCTGCTTGCACCGTATGGCCAATTCGCCATGCTTGGAGTGGTACCTGGAGTCGGGGCCAGGCGTTGCTGAACGGACCCGAAATTGCTGATTCCCGCGAAGTGTTGTACGGCCGCGTTGAGCGTTGTTGGTTGCCTGCGACTGAAGCACGTCTCGCGTCAGGTTGGACAGCTGAGCGACAGCAATGCGTAAGGCGGCAAGCTCTTGTGTGATTTTATCCGAGCCTTGTGCGTTTATCGGCGCTGGATGGCTTGGTGAGGGTGCACTTGTGCGTGACGTATGCAAGGAGGCGGCCATGACGGATGGACTCATTTCGATCGCCTCGTCCGCTACAGCGTCGTGGAGTCGTGGTCCAAATTCGCTACAACAAGGTGGTATTTGGTCGAGTCGGCCGTGACGCGGTGCACTTGGAATTGCGACTCGACTTGAAAAAACCTCAATTCCGGCCTAAGGCATTGATGCTTTGCGGTGTCGGTGGCGTATCATTTCTGACCAACACTTCGACGGTGGAGCCATCCGCTGTACGGTGAGGCTGAACGGTGTCGTGTTCTTTATTGAGCATCGTGTGATGCGTAAACTGCACAACAACGAAACACGTGTAGCACGTGCACAGAAACTTCTTAGAAAATCTTTTATTTTTTTTTGAGTTATTTTTTCTGGGAGGGGCTGCACGATGGAAAAAAAGTTCGGGGTCACCACTCTACGGTTTGCTTTTGCGCGTTCGCAGGAAGAACGGTAAAGGCACGTCCGCAACAATCACGTGCAGCAAGAAGAAATGTGAGATGTTCGCACGATCGAACCGAAGTGACTGGCGGCTAAACAGGAACTGTCGTTGGCTGACGCAAGGCGAAAACTTCCCGGGGCACGAGCGCTTGCTTGCGCCGACGGCGTTGTCCCGAGTGCGGCAGCGACGGAGGCGCCACAGTCCGCTTAAAAAATTCAAAATGCAGAAAGAGATTTCAGTTTCACGTGTTCCTTCGGTTGAATATAAAATAAAATAAGAGTGATATAAAAGTGATAATATGAAATGTAACTCTTATGACGGAAAAATAATATTTCAAACTGCTTCTCCCCATGGACTTGGTTTAAAAATCTTTGTAATGTGTGATGAATGTGAAAATCGTGTTATAAACTCCAGCCCTTTTGTGAAGCATTCTTACGAAATAAATAGACGATCTAAATTTTTGATGGTAATTCTGGTGCTAGGATTAAAAAGGCGCCGCTAAATTTGGTGGCTTGATGCACATGTCTTCTTTTTAACGTAAAAGACTTATGATTTGATTATTGATAACATTCATTATTGTGTGAAAGTAGCAGCTGAAAAACTGTTTGAAAAAGTCTGCACGGAGGAAAAATGAGCGACTGCTGAAAACCAAGGTGATGGAAATAATGAAGAATTAACAGTTTCGGATGACGGAACCTGAAGAAGCGAGAGTATACTTCTTTGTATGGAGTGACATCATTGATTAGATATTTCAATAGAAAAATCATTGACATAGTTGAAAAAAGTTCCAACTGTAAACAGTGTTAGGTTTCGAAACCTAAAAAAGATACTGAAGAGTATAATGTTTGGTACAATGAACATAAAGATGCTTGTTGCGCAAATCACCAAGGCTCTTCAGGTAAAATGGAAGTCGATGCGGTTATTGAAATGTTTTAACGTGTAATAGAAAAATTCCAAGTTCGTTATAGAAACTATATAGGTGATGGCAATTCAAAAATATATGCTGGGTTACTGCAAGCTGCTCCTTACGATGTAGTTTGAATTGTCAAAAGTAATGTATGGGGCATGTACAGAGGAGAATAAGTTTACCTCTCCGTGAACTAGTAAAAAATAAATAGGGAAACAGTTGAAAAATGTGGGAAAAATATTACAAAAAAGTACTTTCAGGGAAAGGTAAACTCACAGCTAAGCTAATAGATAGACACATTATTTTTTGATACCCATTATTATCCAACTTTACTAGCTGATATTGCTGAAGCTTCATATCCAATTTGTGAAGATCTTAGCAACGTCAAATTATTGGAAAGGTGTTTTAGTGGATTCACACTAAACAATAATGAGAGTTGTAATCAGTTAATCTGAAAAATACCTCCGAAAATTGTTTCATATCGGTTTACGTTGCAGTTGGAATATTTAATGAAGCACAACATCACTATTGTACTTTATAAATGCATTAGGATTTTCATTAGGCACTGCAGCTCATGCTTATGTCGACAAAGAGGACGCAAAGAAGGAACAATTGAAAGCTACCGACATTGCACAAGGTCCCTCTAATGACTCTGAAATAGACGATACCATGTAAGTTGAAAAAAACTAACCGTGTGTAAACTACTTCTGAAACTTTAAATGTGTTTTTCTCGAAACGGTATTTATAAAGTCGGTGATCTCGATTTCTTAAAATTAACTCAAGCAATTGGTCTCAAATTTTAACTAAGTTTTCTTGGGTGTATTCCGCAGGGATTGACCGAAGGAATAAGTTTTTAAAAGATTATTACTATGTTTTTATTAGTTTAGAGCAAAAATTTCAGTTAAAAACAAAAGATTTTTTTTCAAATGGACGCCATTTTGTCAAATATCAAATTTTTTTTTATTCCTTCGTTCAACACCTGCATTAATCTATCCTTTCAAACAATTCACTTTGTTTTTTGATTTCAGATAATCCAAACCACCGAAATGGAAATCACCACCAAGCGCCTTTTTTGGAGGTCGTTCGGGCCATCATCTACAGGAGCGATGCACATTTTATATTTATATTTATTAATATTTTTACATAATCGACCCGCTATTGTATCCTTGAAAGTAGACTCGATTTAAATAACCATCACTTGTCATTAATAAATAAAATCTGTTTCTACAAAAATAACATCAAAAAACGTTTATTTTGAACCTCGCAACTGCTTATAACCCCTTAACTTAAATAAATTGATTTTCGGAAAACTCAAACCTTATTTTTGGATTCAAATTTTCATTTGAAAGCTCCTCGTAAAGAAATCTGACTTCACTGTTTTCAATTTTCCTTGCAATGTTTTCCGCCAACACTGCAACAGGAAATGCAATAACTCATTTAGTTTTTGCTCTCTAGGCTTGCTATGATCCAATGCTATTTGGTAATATGTAAATCTGCAGTTATTTGTTGCGATTTCTCCGCATTTATTACTTTAATGGTAAATCTAAGCAAATCATTCCCTACGGTTAACTAACATGTGTTCTTCTTCGCTTCAGCTTCGCCTCATTGGCAGTGTTTTGTTGGTTTTGCTAATCCTAATAAACGTTTTGCTAATCTTTAGCCTTACACAATGCATTTCTCGCAGCGTGATCCAATGTTAGATATAAATTTTTCAGATCCAAACTCAATCAAAATTCCCGAAAATTCAATCGAAATCTAAATATCATTCGTATGAATGCAACAGGCAAAAAAGTATTTCATAAACTGCGGGTGTAGAGAGAAAGCGAACCGCATCTGTATCTCACATGACGAATTTTCTTCTGTGAGTTTCCAAATAAAAATTCAATGTGTAATCAAATTCAATTTGGTAAACGGTTGGATTGCTTGCAATTCTGGTGCACAGCTGGCTGCGGGTGTTTGTGTTTTTTTTATATATATTTTGATTATAACATTTTTTGCCAATCTCAAATCACAAGATCTCGATGGAAACGAAACAAAGATACCAATTAAATTGGATTTAAGCAGTCATAATATACTCATTGTTAGACAATTTTAGTGTTTTCTTTGATGGCGGGACTATGCGCTAAAGGCTCCACTTTCGCCTTAATCTAAATACACATTTATTCAGATCAGTTAAAGTGTTATTGTTATTGTTTGCTTGCTACGTGTGTGATGTAAGGTAAGTGTTTATTGACCATATCTTGATATTGCATGACGCCGAATTGATATGTAATTTGGAGCAAAATAAATTTGCAAAGAAAATTTAAGTGGTGGCACGTTTGCAGAGATATTGTAACGTTTTGATACTGTTACATATCAATGTCGGATGAAGAATCCAAAACATCAACGACGTTTTGATGTTTTGGAAGTAACAATCTATCAGTATATTGCTGGGTGTAAACAATTTCCACGATTATAGGCTGATTGAATTCACATCAACCAAAATGGCTAACACACATTACCTACAGGGTACTGGTATTATAAGCACCACAAGTTCATTAGGACACTAGTTCACTGAAGGCTAATTCAAGGTATAATTCAATGGATAATCCCAAGTGTAATTCGGTGGATAACATCAACTTTTTGATGTGCCCGTAGTCCGGACAAGACTAACTTTCAAAGATGCTCTTTGATTAAACATATCCTCGCATGCCCAAGCGTCCTACTTTTATTATTTACACCCGTGTACTGTCTTCTGGCGGCGGTACGTTAGTTCATGTATTAGCTAACAAGAATGCTTGAAGAAAATGCTGACAATCCATAGTCTATTTATTATGCAGAACAGCATAGTAGTGATGCTCTAATCTTCTACAACAAACAATGAAACATCTTACTACAACGCATTCACACATATCACGGATTCTTAATTACGGCGCTTTTGAAACAATGGAAAAACAACTGCAAGAACTTGTTAGAGAATTGCAGCTAACGTGGGAAGAGCTTAAGGGTACAAGAGCTAAACTTGACCAATGCCATGCTGAGTTAGCCAAAGAGCGTCGTAAAAATGACGAACTCACGATGAGGCTGTTAGACAAACCTAAAACAAAAAAGCGCAAAAAACATAAAAAGCGCAAAATAGAGTCACCACCGTCTTCGGCTAAAACTGCTTCTTCTGATGAAGAAACGATCGAAGTTGAAGTCGATCCGGATATGATCACGGAGACCCAATCCGAAAATGACATGGAAGAAGAGGAAGAAGAGACAGACAATGAAGCCGAGGACGAAGAGGAATTCCCATCCCTACCCAAGCACTTCCTGAATTGTCCGTCCTCAACAAACCAACAAAAAAGGCAATTCCTCAACCAACCCCTACAGCAGGCCCCTCAACAGACGAAACTAAACCACGAACAGTAGCCATCATACTAAGGGAACCAGACAAGTAGACAAAACTTAACCGACTCATGAAAACGAACAATATAAACATGGAAACAGCGAAATGAGTATACCTGGGTATATAAATTATACCTCAGACAACAACGGACCACAGAAAATTAACGAAACTCCTCACTGAACTAAAGTGGCAGTACCACACAATTACCTTCCCGAGGAATGGAACCAGAATGTTACTATTAGGGGACTATATGGCCTAGAGGCCGAACACATCAAGTCCGACCTGAAAGAACAAGGTTTCCACCCAATACAGGTTCATTTCCTCAAAGTGCAAGCAGTGCCCTCAAGATTGGTGAAAGTCGTCCTCCCAAAGAAAGAAGCCCACATTTATAACATCTCCGCCATATGCCATCTCGTAGGCAAGGTCGAAGCGCCAAAACCACGAAATGGTCAAAGCATGTGCCACAACTGCCAGCAGTTTGGACACTCCTCAGGCAACTGCCACGCACAAGCAAGGTGCGTCAAGTGCGACGGGCTCCACCACTTCTCTGAGTGCAAAAGTCACCAGAACAAAAGCCAAATGCGTCAATTGTGGAGGAGAACATCTCGCAAGTTACGGAGGTTGTGCAAAGAACCCCAAGAATATAAGGAAGGCATTTGCACACATTGCAGCCCAGAACCAAACACCAGCAAACGCAACAAAACCAACACCACCAACCAATAGACAAAATCCCACACAAACACCAATAAGCTCGGCACCTAACATGGACCTATTCATGACCCAAATGCAAAATCAATTTGCACAAATGATGCAAACGATGATGAAGACAGTCATGAATAACATGTTTGCACAACAACTTGGGAATAAGCAATAATGGCTGTGAATCATGTGTCACTCTTCACATGGACTGCAAATTCCCTGAAGAAAAAAACTGGAGAACTCAGGCAATTTATTCTAGATAATAAATTCCATGTATTCCTGATCCAGGAAACGTTTTTGAAACCAGGAACACGATACAACGTACCCAACTATAATGTGTTCAGAAACGACAGATTGGGTGGTAGGGGAGGTGGTCCGGCCATCCTAGTGAGGAGAAACATGAAACACTACCAAATAAACACCCCACAATTGCAACGCATGGAAGCCACGGCAATAAAAGTTAGTAAAAGTGTCTTCGAATTTACAGTGATTTCTTTGTACAATACCGTAAGAAACAATCAGTTCAGTATTGAACTTCAGTTCTAGTCTTGAACTAGAGGGACCCTTTTTGATAATCGGGGACTTCAACGCATATTACAGAGGCTGGGGTGCCGTGAGAAGCAATCAAGCTGGGACTGAGCTAAATCGATTCATCACGAACGAACAAATAAGCCTGCACCAGCCTGAAGAACCGACACATTTTGTTCCAAGACACGGTAACACACTAGACTTTGCTATATCCCGCGATTTTTACCACAACATGCGGATAAATGTCCTCGAGGAGCTCTCATCAGATCATAAACCGGTCCACTTCCTAATAGAGGACATCTATATAGACGAAACTCTAAAAGTAAGGAAGAAAACTAACTGGCAAGCTTTCCACAACGCTCTGGCTAATGTAAGTTTCATCCATGGTTTAAATACAGTCAGAGACATAAATTCAATGATCGAGGAAATCACCAACAAAATGAAACAGGCGAAAGAGGACACAACAGTCACAACTCCTGCAAGGGTATATAACCCCTATGTACTCCCTCAGTATATCAAGCTTCAGATAAGGAGGAAGAACCAAGTCCGAAGAAGAGCTAGGAGCACGGGTGATCCTAGGTTACAAACGAAAGCAAACCAGCTAACAAATCAAGTACGAGACCGTATATCTGAATTTAATAACCGTCAATGGGTCAGTTTCCTACAAAGTCTAGAGTCCGGTGAAAAGCCGTTCTGGAGAATGGCCAAATACTTCAGAGTGAAAAACAAAGCAGTCGTGCTACCAATTCACGGTCCAAACGGACTGCAATTTGACAACAAAGGTAAATCTGAAGCCTTTGCAGACACCCTGGATATGCAATTTCGTGAAAATCATACCGAAGAGGAGACCTTCCACCACGAAGACCACGTAGAAAATACTGTGAGATGAATATTGCCCTCAAGACTGGAAGAGGAAGAAGATGTGATACGGCCACTAGACCTGACAGAGACCAAAGACATGATACAAGGACTAAACAAAAACAAAGCACCAGGATACGATACACTCACAAATACAATGTTACGATGGCTTCCTGAAAACTTCATGCAGATCATCACGGACATTTTAATGCTATTTTACGTCTACGTAAATTCCCAGAAAATTGAAAAACAGCAGTCATTATAGTCATCCCAAAATCAGACAAAAATCTAACTTTTACGCAGAATTGGAGGCCCATCAGTCTCCTTTCAGCTGTATCAAAATTAGCGGAAAGAGCGTTGCGCCATCGACTGAACGAAATAATTGAAGGAAAGCACCTCATTCCTGATATACAATATGGTTTTCGACCAGCACTTTCTTCGAAACTCCAGCTTATAAGGGTGGTTCAACATATTCGAAATGGGATGAATTGCAGAAAGTCGACAGGATTAGTTATGTTTGATATAGCTAAAGCCTCTGATAAAGTCTGGCATGCAGGACTCATTTATAAAATGCATGAATTACAAATTCCACTAAATATTATCTAAATCATACACTCATTCTTACACGGCAGAAGACAACCATCTTTTTGAACTGCGACCAATTCAAGCTGGAGTTCCACAAGGATCACCCCTCTCCCCAATTCTCTATAGCCTCTACATAGCGGGTATGCCTCGCCTGCAAAATGTACAAACAGCTTTATACGCTGATGACACATGCATCTATTACTCAGCCAGACAAGCAGAAGTCATCTCTTTAAAATCTCTTTAACAAATGGAAAATAGATATTAACACAGACAAAATGCAAGCCATCTTTTTAACTAGGAAAAGAAACCAACAACCGAACTAACTCACCATCAAAAACGAGGACGTACCATGGAAACCAACAGCCACATACCTGGGACTCCTATTCGACGAAAAACTGAACTGGACGCAACATTTACGGAAAAACGAGGGCAATGTATGAACATTATCAAATCCCTAGACCCCCTCCTAAACAAAAACCACCTTAACAACAAAAACAAAGTCATAAGACCGACACTACTGTACGGCAGCACTGCACTATGCCAAACTACCCGGACAAACAATAAATCCCTCCAAGCCTTCCAGAACATGGCAATAAGGAAAATCTTCCAAATTTCATGGTATGTAAGAAACATAGGCACACAAAAAGATATTAAAACAGACACAATTGACAAATACATACGTGACCGAGCACTGAAACTATTCGACAAACTCGACCAACACGAAAACACTACCATGGAATTCCTAAGACGTAGGAAATCGGGAGGACGGCAGGTGTACCCGAGCCTCAGATCGAAGTATTTTAGTAAGTAGATTTTATGGAACGATAAAATCAGAAGGTGGGAAAACTGCGTCCACAGACACAAGGGAGTAAGGGTGTTTTATCACACCAACGGCGCTTTTGCCGACCACTTGTGCACACACTCAATGCTCCTTAGGCATGCCGGACTGCACCAACAAGAAGACTTGAGTTTTGTTTTCATCCTTTGATGTTAATTATTAAGCTGGGATTTCACTCATATAGCAAAGATGCCACTGCAAGAACCAGTAAAACTTCAGAAACCATTTTGACACGAAATTTTTTAAGGATATTTTTCCGCTCTGTTTGTATAATCGGCAAATTTTGGTAATTTTTAGTTTCAGTTATTGAAGTGTCGACCCTGCTGGTCCTTAGCAAGAATCAAATGTTTCCAGACGTTGATGAAACCCACCACTGGATGTACTCTACTCAACAGTAGTGAGACCACTTACAGAGGCTGGCATAATTGTCGGAAATTTAGAGAAGAATCACTGTGAAAACTAGAGAAAATCCCAAGAATATTTTACCTGAGCGCATATGACATTAACACTTAGAAAACTGTAACAATCAAGGCAATTCTCCTCCTCATGCCACTTAACAAATTCATCTTTACAGGGACATCATATGCGCGCTTTAGATTAAAATTCACTTAAAGGTTTTCCAATAACTCCCAAATGTGACACCTCTACAGATTGAAATAAAGAGGAAGCATAAAGAGGGAGCTTGATAGAACCTTAGCAGTAGTTTACACAATAATTTCACACAACATTAACATACCGACCAGAAAAGCGTGAGAAACAATGCAGGACTTCAAATCCAGACGTGCCATCGTGATGTAACCAATGACTCCAACATTTTTCAGAGATCATTCACATCCCCACCAGACCTCCAAACTTGAAAATTCATGGGTTTACAATAATTTAATCTTAATATAACATATTTAACCAATGCTCCTTGCATATGGTATCAATCTTTACCGTCTGTTATAGGTACGACTACACAGGTAGTGGGTAAGGGTTCAAGTTGGCGAGTTTTGTGGTGGAAGTTGTCGAGGCTTGTGTTGATTAGTAAGGAACAAGGGTATCTCTAGTTACCAGCTCCATGCCACCCACTGTAAATCCTAGACACGGCCGGAAAAGTCTCGCTTATGTGATTCGTTCTACTGGGGATTTCTATCCATGGCAGTCTGGCTTCAGAGCAGCTTACTCTACCATTGATACAATCGGAGAAGTGGTGAGCGCGGTCTGACGTGCGGAGGTATTGTTACGTTTTCTTCTTGGGCCTGGTTCTTAAGCACCGCCCTTTTCCCACATCGTTGGAGGAGTGTTGCTCTGAATGTTAACGGCCGTTCCTACCCGGATAGTAACCGGCCGGAGCCATCGGTCCGGGTAGGTCCATCGGAGACGGGCGTGGGGGCCACTGACTTTCACTGAACCCCGATGTACCACCAAGCCAGAATGCGGCAAGTCAGAATGCGGCAAGCCGATATGCCTTCCTCGGAGGAACTTCCGCTCCCTCGTAACCGTTTGGTTCCGCCGCGACAACGTTGTCAGGGATCGCGACCTGAAAGATTTAACTTGCTGCTCTTACTAGTGGAGAGAAACTCGCGGCAATTTCTTTTAAGTCAGTTTTATATCAGTTTCTTTTATTCTGACAGCTGCTTATCTCCTAAATATCTTAAGACCTAAACTAATATTATGCAAGTTATACTACGGCTCATATCCTGACTACCATACGATTAACTTGGCCCCTGTCCGATGCCTCCACTACACACTGTTGTTATGTTATAAATGCTCATAAGTCGCGTACGTCATCAATCGCCGCACAGCTCAGCTGCTTTCACTGCCAATTATCTGGTTTCCAACCTGGCTTTGCTCACGCTATTTCTGGCGCTTCCACTCACGCCCTGGCACATGTAGTTTCATTATTGTCCTACACAAACCATGTCAGCGCCAAAACCAGACCACACATCAAAATCGCAACAAAACTCTCCAAACGGCTTTTCAATCTGTTCAACAACTTCCCGCGTTCCCTCGTATTATGCCGGTTCGTGTAGGGGGAATGATCATCGAGTCAAAAGATTCAATCAGATACCTTGGCTTGATGATTGATTCGAAGATGAGTTTTTTCGAGCAGGTTCGAGCTTCAGCAGATAAGGCCTCCGCGCGGGTATCGGCGCTAAACCGCATTATGGCCAACACGCAGGGGCCAACCTCGAGCAAAAGACGTCTACTGATGAGTGTAATGGAGTCAGTGCTCTTGTATGGCTCCGAGGTTTGGGCTGATGCTCTTAATAAAGAGACGTACCGAAGGCGTCTGGCACAGGTGCAGAGGCAAGGAGCTTCACGGATAGCCGCTGCATACCGCACTGTCTCTGAACCTGCAGTGCTGGTAATCTCGAGGGTGGTTCCAATTAAATTACTTGCTGACGAACGGAAACGTGTATACTCACGTAGGGGGGAGTCGGCGAGAGAAACCGTCAGCCGAGAGGAACGGAGAAGAACCCTTATCTTATGGCAGCAAACATGGGAAAACGAAACGCGTGGCAGGTGGACCGCACGGCTGATAAGTGACTTGGGGCCGTGGTTCTACAGAATGCATGGTGAGACTGATTATTATCTGACGCAACTACTCAGTGGTCACGGGTATTTTCAGTCTTACCTGTATAAGATGGGAAAAACACCACCCCCAACTTGGGTGTTCTGCCCGGGGATGACGGATGACGCATGCCACACGTTCTTTACGTGTAATAGATTCACAAGACTCCGTTCGCATCTCTCGGAGAAAATTGGCGTAATTTCCCCAGAAAATCTAACGGGAAAAATGATGAAATCAAAGGACAATTGGAACTGTGTGTCACATTACGTACGGACAGTACTCATTATAAAGAAGGACATAATGGATCGCTTGGCGAGGGAGGGAACATCTCTGTAACGCAATATTATAGTTACTAATTGCAATTCCTTCCTATCCATCCGTGAAGAGAGTTTTCCCTTAGCCTGAAGACATCGCTAAGCGATGATTAATGAGGCCTAGTCCGAAGTAATGTGACAAACAGTTCCAGGCTAGGTTCTCGGTGTGACAGGGGAGGTGTTTAGTCGGTAGTCCGGTAGCGGGGGAGTCCGACACTCAGGGCGTAAATAGCCTTCACCTCCCAAAAAAAAAAAAAAAAAAAAAAACTTCCCGCGACCAATTTTTGGTCTGTTCACTAACTTCCTGCGGTCTTTTTCGCACAAAACGCGTGCTCTACTCTGCAACCGCCTTTTAAAAAGATTAGCGCTCCGAACTACGAACTGCTGCACTCGAGTGACAAAATAATTCGTCGAAATAGACTTTTCGTTGCAATTTCACTTGGAAAATTCGTTAAAAATGTGGAACGCACAGCGAAGCTGCACAATGAGTACCCACTGTGGCCGTTTACCCTTCGGGCGATGACCCATCCGAGACTCGACCCACTCTTACACCATCACACTTCACCTCGATCCTTGACTGCTGAAATGTGTTGGCTTTGGTTTAAGTTGCGGAAGTGGCTCGAATTCGCCGCGGCTCGTTTTTTCCATAGAGGTTAAAAACGAACACGGTTTTATACGTTCTGATGACAATATGCGAAGAAAACATGAGCAAGAAATCAATGTGAAATTTTTCGTTAAATTTAAAAAAGCCGATGGAGTGCTATGAAGCGTTGAAAGAGGCGTACGGTGAAAATTCTCCATCTCGTGAACGTAATTTCAAATGGCATAAAAGAGTTTTTGAAGACCGAGAGAGCATCGACCGCTGCACAAACAAACCAATTTTTGTGCGATTTGTGAAATTGCTCGCGGAAATCATCGTATGAACATTCGGATGTCTACTGAGACTATAAAGCCCGATAGAGAAACTGTCAGAAAAAATTACATAACGAATTGAAACTGGGGAAAGTCTGTGCGAAGTTATACTTAAAAAATTTGACCCCCGACCGTCCCTCCACAGATGTTAGATGCAGAGCCAGATTTCATTAAAAACATCATGAACAAACTGAGTGAAAAGCCTTTTCTATGTCAATCGTGCCTGCTAGGGTGGCAGTTTTGCTTCTTAAGCCGGTGGAGGTGTAGTCCTGTAAGAATACAGAAGCTTTTTCGGTAGAGACTTTTTTCCTTGAACTCGAATTGTTCGCAGATGAGTGTGTCTAGGCAGCAAATTTGCGATTTTAGTGTCTTATACTAGGTGTATGCAAATGAAAGTGCCCTCTGTGTTCCAATAGCTAAATCTACACATGTATGAACTTTCAAACCGTAGAGACTGTCGTTTTTTATGTTTTTGGCATTTGTCAACAATATCCAATTGATAACATTACAAGTTTCAAACATCAACGCATATTTTTTTGGTATTAAAAATGTCGATTTTTGTGCCACAAAGTGCTCATTTGCGGGAAGCATTAGTTTTCTGCTTTCATTTGAAAAAATCCGTGGCTGAATCTCATCAAATGCTTGTAGAAGCTTACGGGGACCATGCATTTAGTGAATCCAGTTGCAAAAAGTGGTTTCGAAAGTTCCGTGATGGTGATTTTCATCTGAGAAACGAAGAACGCGGCCACACTCCGTCAAAATTTGTGGATACCGAATTGCAAGCATTTTTGGATGAAGACGATGGCCAAACGCAGCAACAGCTCGCAGAACAATTAAATGTTGACCAATAAACCATTTCTCGCCGTTTAAAAGCCATGGGGAAGATTTTAAAAGTCAGTAGATGGGTGCCACACGAGTTGAATGAAAGGCAGGAAGAAAACCGAAAATCCGTTTGTGAAATGCTGCTGGCCAGGCAAAAAAGAAAGGGTTTTGTGCATCGAATCATCACTGGCGATAAAAAATGGATTTATTTCAAAAATCCCAAACTTAAAAAATCATACGTCAGCCCAGGCCAAGCGTCCACATTGACTCCAAGGCCGGATCACTTCGGAAAGAAGGCCATGCTCTGTATTTTCTGGGATCAGCGTGGCGTTATCTGGTATGACCTCTTAAAAACTGGTGAAACTGTTACTGGTGCACGCTACAATCAACAATTGACCGATTTGAACAATGCCATACGAGATAAACGGCCAGAATATCAATTGAGGCACGACAAAATTATTTTCCAAGATGACAACGCATCGCCACATCGAACATTGGTCAATAAAAATTTGGTAAACGCTTTCGGCTGGGAACCCACCCGCCTTACTCACCAGACTTGGTGCCTTCCAATTACTATTTGTTTTCATCGATGGGACACGCACTCAACGATTCACGGTTCAATTCCTACGAAGAAGTCCAAAAATTCCTCGTTGACTGGATTTCATCAAAAAACTAACAATTTTTTGGCGAGGCATCCATAAATTGCCTGAGAGATGGGAAAGATGTGTAGCTAGCGATGGCAATTACTTCGAAGGATGAATTTATAACCATTTTTTCGAAATAAACATGTATTTTTGAAGAAAAAAAGGCACTTTCATTTGCATACACCTAGTACCCTCGGTTCAATCGGTTCCAGTTCCGATGAAATATACGTTTTAGTCGTTACTGTCACCTGGCTCGGGAGACTTCTCCAAACTTTGTAATCAAGGGCGCCTTTTCTGGGGCATGCATATCAATCCAATTGCGGATATGCGAGGACAGCACTTGCACCTTGTTTTCTATGCCTTGGTCACTGCATATCTGATTTTCCGCGACTTTTCCCTTTAATTGGAGCGAAAATTTTTCGTTTAATCTGCTCCAATCCACACTGGAGTATGAACGGTAGTGCGTAGCGGGAGGAGTGATTGAATCGGCTTCTGGGAGAAATATATTGAGTCTCAACGTGCGGTGGTCGGAGGAAGCCGGCACACTTATGCAATTGAAAGCCGAAATAAAATAGCGCGAGACTGCGATACGTGAGCGCGACGAGAGTTTCGCAGCAAATGTCAAGAACTTTTTGTAACATGCATTTGTATGCGACATCGTACAATGATTGCGATGCGTCAATGCGAGGCGGTAAATATTCGGAAAACGTGACGTTTGTCAGATGCAATATGGCGCTTAAATAAAATTTGAAATTCAAGCGCTCTTATTAGTTTTTAAGTACTAGGGTTATTCTGAATGAATTTTGAACGAAAATTTCGTGAATCCTTGTAGGGGCTATTATTTTCTAAACGAAGGAAAAATCCAAATTCAAAACTTTTAAAAAATCAAAAACAATTTCATTTGAAACGTCACCTATTTGACATTTGTCATATGAACTTTATTGTTTCTCGCATCGCGTGCATTGTAAATTGAATGCGTTGCATGACGACGAGCGAAAATCGCATCGCGCTCACGCACCGCTGTTGCGAAGTATTGTATTTCGGCCTTGATGTTTCTAGTGTCCAGGCTAATTGAAATTTTGAGCTTTGAGCATTTTGAGCATTGAGCTCGGCATTGATAATGCACAAGCATTTTGTTACCTGCGAAGATCCAGTCGAAGAGAAAGCTTCCATTGGTATTTGTAGTGTGATCATTCCAGTGTATGTGTCTCGCATTTAGGTCTCCACGTAAAATTACTCCATCGTAACCACTGGCTCTATTTAGAATACTGTTGGGTTCGGATTCTATCGTTTCCCTCGTCCGAAAGGGTATGTATAGAGATCCCAACAATATTCCGTGAGTTGCTCCAAAAGGCTTTCGCAAGCCAGCTTTCGAGCATATGTTGGAGAGCTATTTTTTTTTTCTTATTCCTGTAGTGAATTTATAGTACACGCTAAGATCTTGAGACTATTGAAGTTGAGACAGAAGTTGAATAGTGCCTCTGATTTCTCTTTCTCGGGAAAATTTCTATATACAGGCCAGAACTCGCGCGTTTGTTTCAAGAGTACAATCAAGGAGATCCCGAATTACTTGTTTCTAGGGCAATAATGTTCAGGACATTTTCACTTGACACTGTGCTTCGTGAGGACGACAAGGAAAAGTTCCAATGAAGAACAATGGTTCGCTTTAGAACGGAGGAATAGAGAGTCGCGTTCGTTACTTCGCGATTCACATCAGCTCTTTGATTCGGACTTCCATCTTCATAAAATCACGATCGCTCACGAACGATCACGGTCGTAAATCGATTCCGCTAGGTAACACAAAAAAAACATAAAATTAATAGGAAGGTTTTTCTTTATTTTTAGCATTGGCTGGAAGTCGCTCAGGTTGACCGTGTGTGTGGTGGCATTTTGAATAATTGGCTGAATGGCCTATTGATGCGCATAGTACGCAAATAACTGCTCCTGTTGGCTTGGATTACACCCGAATCCAAGCCTGAGTTTACCCTTGAGAGTGTTGGAAGCAGAGTGGAATCGTGCTGGCTAGCAACTTCATTGAGGAGAGGTAAGTTTCCTTAGCATACTCTGTACATTTCTTCATTTATTTATTTAGCCGTTTCGTATAAAAAGTCGGAAGAAACTCCATTGGTGAACTTAAATTTTTCGCAATTATTCTTAAAAATTCATAAAAAGTACTAATATATGAGTTTATAGCGCTTCTTCAGCGGTGAAATCAAAAAAGTTACATCTTCAAATCCAGCTAATCAAGGTTTCATAATTGATTGTTTCAGACATGCGGTTCGGCGTTACACTATGGCGCCCATTAATTCACAACTGAACATCATTCGACCGGCAAACATATGCAGCTGCTTGTAGCCATATATTAACCTGCTCGCACATAAATAAATATAGCCCAAGGCATGCCGTATTTATGGTTATAATTAAAAATAATTTAATACTCACCTGTGAGGTGAATTCTTGATTTAACTCGGTGGTGTGAACGTGCGTGAAGTGCGTGTAACGGCAAACCGACTCATACGAGTTGACTCTGATCGATGGATTGATCTGTGTGCGCACTCCGCAAACCACTGATTCAATCAATTCATTAAGGTGTGCAACGCAAGTAGAAGAATTCCGAAAAGAAAACGTGTTAAATGCTCGTAAGCTGAAGAATTCAATTACACTTATTTGTAGAGGGGTCACATGATCTACGCCATCGTCTTGTTATGAAGAATTGTTGCAAAAGAGCAGAACTACCAATTGAAGTCGTGTTTATCCAAGTAGGTCCAATTATCGATTGTTAGGTCTTACATCAGGCTGGATGGAATGCTGAAGATTCTTGGCGAGATTGCCATGCTGAGGAAATATGAGGCCAAGTAGGCTATCTAGACGTTCGTGCGGGGTACACTTTTGAAAAACCACCTTTCATGTTATTTGGAGAGCTAGAAAAACATTTCGGGGAGTATTTCCTAACATCTTAGCGTTGTCCTTTGCGTGGCCTTATCTTTAAACCCCAAGTTCTTGGCTCTGATTTGAAGAAACTGAAGCAGAAATTGTGCTCGTGACAAAAGCATTTGGCGGGTGTGGGCTGTACAGCCATGAAATATTTGCCAAACTGCCAAAAACAACCGCCAAAGCATTTCGATAATTCATAAATGTTCAATTTAAGTTTTAAGGGAGTTAGCTTCAACAGAAGCGGTTTGTCCTTGCGCCTTCCAGCTTCAGCATGAAAATACCCACTCATGAGTTTCGCTTTCGAATTCTTACTTCACTCTATCGATGCCCATGGTGGTATGCATGCTAAAAGATACATTACCACTGCTCGCTTTTCGCAATACTGAGATTATCTCCGAAAGGCCCTACAAGACGCCAAATTGAATGTTTTATCCGCGGATTAAGAAATTGATCTCTCACGAAATGTAGATGATGCCGCGTAAGACCTGCGGAGGTGAGGAATGAAGAGCATTTTCTCCCTCGCCAATGTTTCGGAAAAAACATTAAATATTAGACAGCAAATGTTCGATTTTCAATCAGTATTCGAGTTTCTAATTGCAGCAGATTATGGGGAATATGAATGCTAGGATACTTGGAAGCTAATGAGATCAATCACAATGTGTTGGAGTGTGGGTCAATATCACAGGCACGATAGACAGGCAGACCTTCAAATTATTTTATAGTTTATTAAGACGATTGTTTGAAATGCTCTTTTGATTAGACTCTCGTTGGTTGGCGCTTGTACCTGCAAAATAATATCAGCAATCAGTATAATGGTTTCAGTGCAAACAATTTGCGTTACCGAGATTAATTGATGGTTTTCAAACGTGAATGCAATTAGTGATGGTTAAATTGATTGCTAAAGCGATTCGTCTTTTTTTTTCCTATGAAAATTTATAGTTTATATTGATGATCAGTTGCATAGATTTGCAGGAAGTGATGGTAGGAACCTGATTTTAAGTCATTTAGAGCTTTTATGTAATATAAGTTATATGTTCGTAACCATCAACGTCAAAGCTACCAGTTTGCTGTAATGGATCTTACTCTGAATGACGAGTCAGTGTCGCAAAAACTTAAGGACGTGAAGTCGAAGGAGTGTAGCAAAGATCTTTTGCCTTTTTTGCGGTAAGGAGGCGACGGGTGTTTACGCTCTGAGTGTGGGACTTCTCGATGCGCAATGCTTCTGGACTACCCACCAAACACCTCCCCCGTCAACTTAAGAGCCTAGCCCAGTGTTTGACATATTACTACGGGATACGGTTCGTGTTCTTGCACCTAGAGCCACCTTTGGATTATGAGAATTTCTTCTCCAGTAGAAAGGCAGGCAGGAAAAGCATGGGCTAGAAGAGAGATAACTCCGACACTACTCAACGATCCAGGGTAGCTTTGTTTAATGTCCGCTTGAGAGCTGGGCCAAGTAGAAATCGGTCTCACCATGCACTCAACTGAGTCACGGCCCAAGGTTAGGGATCAAAGGTGCAATCCCTGGGCCCTATGTTTAGTTCCCAGGACTGTTGCCAATCGCTGAACGCGTTGTCTCTCTTCCCTGGTCACCTCTTCTCTGCTGTGTTCTTTTCTTCGCAGGTAACAATTTATACGCTCTTTCGCAAGTAAGACGATGAAGTATATCACCCCTGCGATTACCTGCACTGCTGTCTCGGAGACCCTTCGATATGCGCAACTTCGGTGTAACTCCTTGCTTAGAGCGTTGCCCGACAGTTCTGAACCGATAATGTAGATCCGACTGCAAAGCGTTCATTGGGAGGTCGTCTCCTTTATGTGGTGGACCCCCTTTGTTGGCTATTAATCGGGTGAGTGCCGGTACACGCGCTACAACCTTGTCAAATGTTGCCCTGATTTGATGGGTAAAACTCATCTTCGAGTATATCAGAACGCCCAGATATTTCACTGTTGATTTACATTGAACCAGCACGTTCCCAACACTGTCAGGCACTACTCTGCGAACTCTTTTCTTTGTCAAGATGACCAGAGCCTAAAACCTTGAGTTGTCATTCAGTTCATTATATTAACGTATTAAGTCTGGGTTGCGCATGGTTGTCTGTGAGTCCAACCACTTGCATTGCGACATCGTCCGATCACGGATTGTGCCATGAGCATCAACTGTTCGCCCCCTTTAAGTTACGGTCAGCCCCTCACACGGTCATGTACCTATCCTGGACTGAAACGTGATGGTTGTGGTTTCAAAGGGTAGAGAGTACGGTGAGCATTCACCATTTGTGTCCAGGAATCCAGAAATCTTAAAAGAAATAAGGACCTGAGACTGAAACCTGTTTCAGATCTTGGGATTGTGGTTGACACATTGTATTAATCCCGTCTATGGAGACCCTGGAATAAGGCCAACATGGCAGCTGTCCACGTTAAGCACCTCGACTTTATGTTTCGTCCCTTGAAAGTCCACTACGGGAGTGGCTGTTGGCGGACAAGATCTTTTCGGCGAGATGGGTTGGAACACTTGTTAAGTCTCACTTCAGTTATATTGCTGAAATAAGTCACCAACAAATCTTTCTCTACGTGCCATTTTAAGGATCTCGAATAAAAATTAATACAGTGACGAAAAAGGTGTTGCGGTGCCCGAAAACAACTTACGCTACTCAAAGATCTGATAAGCATATTGTACACAAGGATAATAAGATTATAGTAAGAATCATGTGAAACAATCAGCAACACTTTGACACCGTAAAGCCCAATTGACGGAACACCTAATGGCTCTTCACTACAAGGACACTTACTTGTGCGCGATCACTTTTCTCCTTGATTGTTTTAGCTCACGGCAAGCCTCCGTTGTAATGGTGGTCAACTGAAATCACCGAATAATGGAGGGGTTGTCACAAACTCCGACAATCCCTTCGAAGCTCATAGGGTGTGAATATAAGACGAAGTGTGCATCAGAATGGAAGCATATTTGTCCTTTTATCAAGGTAGTACTATTTAAGAGCAAGGTACTCTATAGATACAGTTTCGGAGGTGGTGACTGTAATCCTATAGGTGGAAGCACATAGTTGTTTCAACCCCAGGTTAGTCCTCCGCGCATCTGGAATGTGTTCGACTAATCTAGATTAGACGAATATTGTGGATATTCATTCTGAATCCCAGAATATCTGATGCGCATAATTCGGAACTAACCAAAGGATCGCAGTTTAATCTATAACAGGACGCAAGATCAACAGAGGATGCTACTCATATCAAGTATTTCCTATGGCTCCATCCACAGTCCAGACTTTGGAACATCTCCTACGATGGGGACTGGTCAGACTCGAACTGACGAAGCAGTTTAGACTGATCGACTATGCGAATCATGTTACAGAACAGGTTGCCGCGCACATTTAATCAAGAGCAAATAATGCTGAACGATCACTCATGGATTTAGTCTCGCGCTAGAGAAAACAGAATTGATTATGCTGACAAAGAAGTGGATCCATAGAGGAAGAACGATGAGTGTCAAGGACACATTACCGGAGTCAAAACTATCAGTTGACTACCCGGGTTTCCTAATAGATTCTAAGCTGAGTTTCATGGAATAAATCGGGGCAACGATTATTTTATTGTTGGACTGCAATCAGTCAAATAATACCCAATATTGGAGAACCCAAGACGAAGACCTGGTTTAAGGATCAAGACACTAAACTTTATCCTTTGAGATAACCCAAACAGCACGTGCGTTCGATTTTGTGCGCACAAAAACAATCAACATTGCTTTCCGTAAACCTATGAAGGTTCACAAGCCGCTCGTTCGGATTAATGTGTGAATTATAAACATTTCATTTGTTACTGAAGCGTGAGAAAGAAAAGGCAATTTTCTCGCATCCTTTGTTCAATCTGAAGTCTCTTTTGCCAGCTGTTGAATTCATCATCATTTTTTGTTATCAACAATCTCAGCCGAAGACACTCCTTTAGGTTTCTTCGGTTTTTGCTTAAAAACCCGTGAAGTGGCTGAGACCAAGGCAGTCTGCTCAAGATTCTCTTTGCGAGCGGATGGCGAATTACAGCGAAAAGATAATCAGCGATCTGTTCGAAACAGTTAAGAGGTCCAGTGATCGTCACATAGCGTTTATTGTGAGATAACACCGAGAAAGTTTCGTGACGGTCACCACGGACATAATATTCAATTCTAACCAAAAGACTCCTGTGGTCGTCACATGATATTTTCTTCGAAAACAAATAGAAAGTTTCGTGACGGTCACGGGAGCACATTGAACGACTTCTTGTGATCGTCATATGTGTTTCTTGCAAACATTGAGCAAATTTCAGTGATCGTGACAGAGTGTTTATCATCCGATAGACACCGAGAACGTTTCGTGACAGTCACAACGGACCTTTCATCTCGAAATCTAATTCCGTAGTCGTCACATGATGAAACATGATTTCTTAGAAACATATGGAAAGTTTCGTGACGGTTACAGAGAACCTCTCTCTTAAGCGATTTATAAGAAAATTCGGTAATCATCATACTCTTGACGTATTAAACACAAAAAAGTTTCATAATGATTGCCGATTACTTCAATCCTTAGCGAGTATCACAACATTTCTGTGGGTTAAGTTAAACACTTGACCCAACCAACAAACCAAAGAACTATTTACATTTATTTATTGTTTTCAGAACATGAAGCAACTGATACAACAAAGAATATTTTGCATTGGAGAGAAAAATAACGCCTGGTATACTTCCTCTTCACGCAAAAGGTTGGACAGATTGTCCGGTGATCTTATCAAAAAAGTAGGAGATCTACATGTGGAAACCCTCATTGAAGATATGTTGAAATTTAAAGATCAATAGGATCTGATGGTACATTACGCTGGGACAATCTTCATAACTAAATATGGAAAACTTGATCGGATCGAGGCGTCGAGGGTATGCGAATCAATTCTCTAGCAATTCACCCTTCTGTTCGACTAAACAAGAAATTCTTCTAAACAGCAGAGGCCATTAAGTGTAGAATAGAGGAGTACTTGGAATAATGTACCAAATGGTTCAAGGCTGCATACTCTGATCGACAGAGGATAGTCGGTAATTCATTAAGGTTTGTGTTACTGGGGGTCCTAAACTTAGGGCGTAAATAAACTTCACCTCTCTGCCCATTAGAAAAATCAATTTATTATTGAAAGCAAACAAATGGCCTATGTAGGGAATTGCATATAATTTTTATAGCAGATATAATAGAAATAGAGTTTTTGTTTAGTGATTTCCATTTTAATTGCTTTTTATGTCCTAAATACACCATCAGCAAGGCCACACTTGACGTTGATTCTAACATTATGATGTCTGACAAGCTCCTAGGATAGTCCGAAAAAGCAAATTCACGGAACCATGTCTTATATGAAGAGTCTGTTCTATAGTAAAGTTGAATCAGTTCAAGGTAAAGAAAATTATTGCATCAGAACTCGCCCAACTCGTTCCTACCTTTCGCCATACGCATCCTAGGAGGTGTCAATGGAAACCTCTTTCGTGCACCTTGTAATAGCTTTCCAAACTGTTTTCAAAGTCTACACGCAGCGTTTGTCGATCTGGTGGAAATTAATACTGCTGGACTTATGTCACGATTCGAGTTAACTCGATGGGGTTCTATATCCTCGCGGTTCTAACTTAACCTTAGTTAAAATCACAAGAACAAATCCCTTTCTTGGAAGAATAATGACTGAGCTTGCTTAAGTACTACCATATGGTGTGTCAACCTCAATCCTGCAGATGTATTCAAGTGACTCGGGTATATAATAAGCCCAAATCATCGAATGGATGAGTTTGTTGGTTGCGGCAATTTTAGACCAGCGATGTTTCTTGTGGTGCATGATGGTAACCAGGGTAGCTAGATTCTGCATCTGCAGTATAACAGTTTTAGAAATCCCAATGAGACTGGTTTCGCGCATTCCCGGCAGAAACATAAACCACGGGAAAATAAATACATGGACACAGGCTCACTATGATATTGAATCATAGAAGCCACTAAAATGCACTAGAAGATAAAGAGTTCGAGAAGTTGGAGAGCTCGAAGAGACTGCTTGCTTGCCCACAAAGCATGTCTTATATACGGCCAATTCTTTAACCAACTGCGGAAACTTAAAAATTTTTAAGAACAAACAGTCTCGAAACTATAGCAAATATAACATCATGGCGAAACCGGAGTAGCGTGGCGAGGTAATTGACTATCAACTCTTAAATGTGCATTCATATGAATCTCTTATGTTTATTTTGGTTCGAATGGAGAATGGAACTTAACTCAAAGTTACTCTGAGGATTGATCGCGGGGCTTAGGAGCTCAAAACAGACGGTCTGAAGATCCCACAATTTGTGCCTTTTTGGTACCCCTTCTTCCATCAAAGTAAGAATAAACTTAGGAAGACCGCGTCCGAGCTGTAAAATCACATTTACTTTCGTCGCAGGGTTCATGAAGGATCCTTGCATGAGAAACCATTCGATCACTGGGAAAAACGGTGGGCATCACCTTCATGCATATCTTGCGCATATCCAGATGCTCTGTAACAATGTGCTGTACTTACTTTCCCAGATATCACGCTCCTCGGCCAATATTCAAATGCTTACGCGATGATCTGAGGGCCTTAAAAGCAAGTTGAAAGTGGGAGCATCACGAAGGTTTGGAAACGGGGAGCCCTTTAGATGATTGGTCAAAGGTTTGAGTGTTCTTTTTTATTTTTTCTTAGAACGAGCGAAAGAATTTCCTTTCATCCTTCGGCTGAGAGTCCAGCAATCCAATAAGTCTCCTAAAGTTTTTAACGAAGGAAGGCATTAAACTAGTTCAATTCAACCAACTACGTTTATTGTTTTTATTACCAAACGTGCAAGCCTGATGTGAAAAATATAAAAGAGGAGAACTTGAGTAACCAAATGCAATCGTTAAGGTTATGTTCTTGCTTGGATAAGTAAAACTAGCGTGGTCTTGAGACATTGGAAAGTAAGACGGCAAACTACAATGGCGCACTTCCCAGGAGAATGACCGATGAGAGAGATTTGGAGTTTGAAGACAAACATTTTTGACTGAATGAACACAGTTTTAGTAAGGCCAACAATCACTTACAGCGCTTTGTCATGTGGTCGGCACCAAAGCCTATCTGCATACAGCGCTAACACTCTTGAATGGCTTCTTTAGGACAGAGATAGAAAACGCAGATGTTGGTTTGTAACTGTATTTCTTCAAGCTTTGAGAAGGGGTTTCTTGTTAACCGTAAAAGTAAGGGGAATTCACCAACCCAAATTTCTCAGTTCCTTTGATCGCGAGCTTTTTGGAAGATTGTGTGAAGAGTACATACACTGTTTCTTAAGCCTTTGCTGAAAACGCAAGTAAGAAAGACTGCAACGAATGATAGAAAATTCGACTGCCTTGCCGCGAAGGCTAAACTAATTGGTTCAATAGATATAATTTTTATTTTGTTAAGGATGAATGAAGTCCACTGGATGATTTAACTCTATGACAAACCACCTGGTTATTGTCTGTTAGCTCTTATTTTTCTACATTGGGAACTTCGTTTCCATTCAATTCTTTGGGAACTTCGTCTTCTCAAAGACGGGCTGCGTGATTTTGGCGATGACAGCGAGCACTCTACTTAAGGAACAATGCAACATGAGTATGAGCTACTAGTTTGAGCAATTTAGTTGCATTCCGTGAGCAAAGTAAGTTTTGTTAACGATAAACTTTCCTGGGTTCCTCTCCTATCCTCTATGTTGTCTGCGATTGGGCTATCGTCTAATGAACAGAATACTCATCCTAATTGCTTTTCAGAAATTTATTGTCAAAGAGCAATCTCTTGTATACATCTAATGACAATTCAGAAACAGCTTATCCAAGCACCCTCAAGTTGAACACTTCTGTATTTTGAAAGGAGCAGAGAGCATGTCCTTGTCAAGCAAAATTGTGCTTGATCTTACTTAACCATCGAGATCTAAGTGGCCACAACGATCTCCAAGATTAATAAACCTACCAGGGAAAAGTGAACATGCTTCACTGCAGTGCTTGCAGTGCTTCACTTTTTGAAGTGAAATTTTGATTTATACCAGTGATTCCAAAATGGATGACCTTGACAGCGCGAGAATCTTCCTCTGAAATAACCAAAAACCTAGCCGTAGTTTCAAAATCGGAAGCCAAATCAGAGTTTACCAGCCGGTAGTTTTTGTCATTAAAGAGTTCACAAAAGCTGCAAAGAATAATCTCAACACCATCGGACAGAGCCTCGGAGCCTTGGACAGCAAGTTGAAAGACAGACCCGGAATGCAAGTACGTAGGAGAGACCAAAAGAACTAATAAACTTACGATTCAAAGAGCACATCAGAGAAGTGCAAAGTGATCAAGAAAGGGGAATTCCAATCTAAGGTCATCAATCGCAGCTCATATCATCCAGCAAGCTGTGAAGCTGTGAAGCAGATGACAATTATCTCTAAGTCACACTTAAAGGGAAAAGTTGAGCAGGGAAAGTTGATAGATCATGAAGGTTCCCGATAATCAACGCCTAAACGCAGATGCAGGATCCGGACGAAGATCAGTCCAGTTAATCGAGTCTCCACTATAATATAAATTCCTCCAATGGGTACTACTTCACCGTGCGGGGGGACTTGGCGAAGTTGCCCGTTATCCAGATCCGTGAACAAGCCACTAAAAGTACCCAATCAAAACGAAATGAAGAACGAAGAAAAACTGACATGACTGTCAGCTGGCATGACAAAACTGCTGAAGACTCCGCTTCAAAATGTATCAAAGCTTACCCAGTGAAGCGAGAAGAAAACGGACAAGAAAACTTTCATTGATCGGTTCAAGGTAGTGACAGAAGCGCTTGTCCAAACCACTCGTCTTGCTTAGGCTGCCTGCTCAAGGCGACGGAGCAAATAATACAAGATGCGTAGTATAGGCGTTAGGGAGAGTCATCAACAGTCATCAGAGTCATCAACAACAAAGGCTATTCGCCAGGGACTGTTGAAAGTCAAAAACTGGACCCTGTGGAAAGTGAAAAAAACGATGCTCAGAAGTTTTCAGACACTCTAGCTCACAATCTACCGAAAGCGTCAACTGAGGACGAGTTGACTACGAAGATAGCCTTCGACCGAAGTGAGGAAGAGCGGCTCACGAGAAATATCAACGCGGTTCTAAAGGTAATGAGGAATACGACCAACGTCCTGAAAAATGTCAATAAAAACATTAGAAATGGGATTGACGAACTAGAGGACCTTGTTGATAGAATCCAGCACTACCGTTGCAGGTGGCTACGGGCAGAGAGTGAGTTGCAAGAGCTTGAAAAAATTGTCTGAAAGCAAAACTCCTTTGTCTGAATCGTAAAAAGGCGGCATGTAGTCCACTAAAACCTGATCGCAGGAAAAGAGTACAGGGGCTCGTGGCAACAATTTCAATTGGTGTGCCCCAAGCTCCACAGAAGGCTGCGAAGAAAAGAAAAGCAAGACGGTACAAAACCAAGCACGATATGCGGTGATTAGGTCGTCATACTGGTCAAGAAGCGCATCCCTCGTGTTGTTCCCGTTTGGGTCGTAGAAACAATCATCGAGTCGATGGAATCAATTAAGTACCTTGTTTTGATGATTGCCTCGAAGATGAGCTTCCTCGAGCAGGTTCGAGCGTCAGGGGATAAGGCTGCTGCGGGAGTGTCAGCTCTCAGTTGCCTTATGGCCAACACCCGGGGAGCCAACCTCGAGTAAGAGCCGGCTACTCATGATTTCAATGGAGTCAGTGGCCTTGTACGGCTTAAAAGTCTGGGCTGACGCTCTTAGCAAGGACCCTAACCGAAGGCGTCCCGCACAGGTACTGAAGCGTCGAGCTCTGTGAATTGCAGCTGCATACCGCACTGTCTCTAAACCGGCAATGCTGGTTATATGCTGGTCCCTCTTATGCTACTTGCGGAAGAAAGAAAGCGAGTATACTTCCGAAGGTGGGAGCAGGCGAGAAAAATCGTCAGCCTTGAGCAAAAGAGATGGACCCCCTAGCTTTGTGACAGCAATCATGGGTAAACGAAACGTGAGGCAGGTGGACCGCATGGCTCATTAGTGACTTGGGACCGTGGTTCTACAGAACGCATGGTGAGACTGATTATTATCTGACGCAATTACTCAGTGGACACGAATATTTTCAGTCTTACCTCTATAAGATGGGAAAGTCACAGTCCCGAGGGATCCGGGAGGGAGGGATCCGGCTCGACACAGTGAAGGCGCTGATGGCGACAAGTGGTTTAAAAGCAGTTAAATTGTAATTATGGTATAGAAGTTATGTTAATAGATAAGTTCGATTGTAAGCCATAACATCTGCAGAAACAAAAGAACTGAAGAAGGGAGTAAGTAGCTCCCAAAATGCGTATATGCATTAATAGTAAAAAGTTGTAGTAAGCAACATTTTTTCTTTCGCAAATACTTGAAAGCAAATGCAATCAACGAGGAAATTCAACATAAAGATTCAACATAAGACATACATTTTCGTTTATCGGAAAATAAAAATTCATGAAACCAGCGAAGATGTACATAACTTCGCAAATTTTGTCAAGCTTCCGATGAGCATTCAACCAGTAACTTACATTATGATCAATCTTCAGAAAGGCATAGTATTGATAGCAGTAAAAGAGAAAATCATCATCAACCACATATGGTGCTCAGTTAGTGTTTAATTGTTCACCAATGGACATAAGAAGATGCTCTGACTCCATTCCTAATTGCCATGAGGAGATGATAAATAATCTCTCATAAATGTTGGCCGCGTATCCAGCATATTTTTTTTCCAAATCATTAGCAGCAAACCTTCCTGATTCATCAACCGATCATTGGGAAATCCACCAAGTGCTGCTATAATTTCTGCAATTGGCTTTTTACCTGGTCAACGCGAAAATGAAAGTTAAACCACTCTTCATTGTGTCTCATAAATGAAAACAATATTCGTAGGTGCAGGGCAAAAAACCAGCGATAATCAATACCGGTCCATCTTTATACTTTGGAAATGTTCCAAAACAAGCCATCGAAAGCCATCTCAAGTGCCAAGTCCAATGTCAATGTTGGCAACATACAAAAGTTCAAAGAAAAGCCGTGATAAAAAAATACTAAACGGCCAACTTATATTTCAACTTGGGACCACTTTTACCTACAAATAAGACAAGTGAATGTGGTCCAAATCTTCGTGTTGGCTAATGAACGTTGGTTGTTGCCACCGTGCCAGGCGCGTCTGTGTTCAAATTCAAATTTCTTCGACATTCGCGAAATTTTCCGTTGAAAACTGCGAATCGCGGAGTCTTTTTATGATTCTGATCCGCGTGTTACGAATACCATTTCCGCATGCTACCGCTTCGGTGCAGAGCATTAACAATAAAGTTACAGAGCCGGTCATGTGATCGCAAATTGGGTAACCTAGCAAGGAAAGAAATTTGATAGCATCTTATACGACTATCACCGTGATTTGCAGATACCACCTTTGATGATGGTTTTGAAAGTCCACTGTTGAGCCCCTTAAAGCGCGGAAATTTAATCGTGTCGCAATTAGTCGACACATGGGTCGAGGTTCCGGCAAAAAGGGTTAGGCAAGTTGTTTGTCTGCACATCACATTTAGCCAATTTTATTGCAAATTTGGTGGTCACAAGACTTTGTTAAGTTTATTGAGTGCTAAATGTGTCTTAAAAATCATTAAAATTAACCTGTGTGGAGTAGTTATAGCAAACATGTCTTGTAACTCAAATACCTACGAAGGCTGCTGCAGAGTGGCAGCTTCAATGTCTCGGTGGCCTTAGCAAGCATGAGCAATTATCTATTGATTTATTAATGTTATATGATTACGCTGAAGAGCCATGGCGGCTCCATCGTCCAGATGCATTTAGGAATGCATTAATAACTGCTTGTGACACCTCTTGACTACGATTCATCATTAGCTGGGACGCGGCAACTTTCCAGCATGTGACAAGCCGTCGTAAACATCTAAACATGTCTGCAGGCTGAACTTCACTCCGCGATTTGACCATCATCAATGACCTAGTCTTCCGACTACGCCTAGATGCTGCGAAGACACAACCGGCCAAAGAAACCTGTCGCAAATGTTGAAACCTGGAGGAATGAGAAGCATGCATGGTGCAACGCCCTTACCACTGTATCTTGTATTTTCTTTTTACACTGAGAGTGCACCATTTTTTCCCCTTTTTGTTCTCCAATTTATATTTATGTCTTTTCTAACAAAAACTTCTGGAGGATGACGGAGATATGAGCAAACGCTGAAGAGTCTGCGACGGGCAAAACGCTGTGGTCTTTGGTACTTTCTTTCGAAGTCGATATATCGCGGATCATGAAAGTGAAAATTTCGTTGGTCTGGAATTGATTTTTCAATGGAATATCGTTTGATGATGTATTTGAGGCTTTAATTCGCCTGGAAATCGAAAGTGAACAAGTAAGAGGGCTGTTGTGCATCCGTAATTGCACCTTCGTGATCTTGAAAGCAATATTGGTTGAACAATTGGCTTATTGACTTTGCCTAAACGTTTGGCAACCGATGAGTGGCATTTATGTTCATGCTCAACACATTTCAATGGAACATGTGAGTAATGTTGCCAACAGTTCGAAATAATTGCTACTTCTGCAGAGTGGCTGGTTGGTAGGATTTGGCACAAAAAACAGCCTACGAAGTGTATCATGAATGCGGATATGACTTATAACAGTGATTTGGAGGAACTTGTGACCTTTTGTTCAAGCAATTTGCCAATAATTACCTGAACAGGAGCTTTATGCGATTGAAGTTAATGGCCGGTGAAGACCTATGAAGGTTCCTCCATGGCCTTTCTTTACCCATGCCAATATGTTAGGTCCTTATATGAACAGTGCGCACAGTTTCCCACGATATAAAGCCAACAACGATTTAAACTTGTGGATTTCAAAAATTTATGAATTTCTTGGACTCAACGTTTCATTCATACTAGAAGTATCCACTTGCAATTATACCAAGAAAATGTTGGAATAGAAAAATATCTAGCTCAAACGCGAAAAATATAAACAATTTTAAGGGTAGGCATTTCCAGATAATCAAGGACCTCAAATATTCCTTGGATGAACTCACCTAGAGTGTCCGCTTTAAAAAATTGTGATTTTAGGCAAATTTAAAAAAAAACTTCTGCATGTAATCTTGAGTATATATTTAAACATAATAAATGAATATAAATTAAAATTTTCTAAGGAAAAAAAAGTAATTTTCAGCGAGTTATTCGCTATCTCCCAAGATACTAAATACTTAAAAGGTTCCCTAATGGCTGCAGTGACCTTCAGGGACGTGGCGCAGTGATTATGGCCTTCATCGTGGCTGGAATAAAAAAACAACATAAAATTCAAAGTGAAGGTATTCTTCATACACAACCAGCAATTGTGAAAAATTGAAATTTACCTGCTGAGAAAATAGTCTAGAATCTCTTGACACATTACTTCGTTCTAGGTCTCGTGTTTCTACGCCTGGATGTGCCTTTAGATTATGGAAATCTCATTTCCAGTGGGAAGAAACTAATAGAAAAGAGATTCCTCCATCCCCAGCGCCATCCAATGCTCCATTATAGCTTTTTCAGTGTCAGCATTGCCCGATCAGGATGTGCCACGCGATTTTACTCGTCAACTGTTTTCAGTATTTCTTCGACCATCGTTTCAAGGACATCACGCTGCTTCCAGTACTACCCTCAACCCGTCAGCGGTCATCCAGTCCCTTACTCGTTGCATAATCAACTTTAGTCTAAGTTTATTACAACATCGTACTGGAATATCTACGTTTCATTGCAACTGTCACTAATTTCCTGCATAAACGTTTCTAAAGAATAAAAACCGCTAACACATTATCAGAAGATATCGATATTCGCTCCGGAGTCCCACAGGGCTCAATGCTTGGACCACACCTATTTAATTTTTTCCTACACGATATGCCAATAAGTACTCACCAACTAGCTGACAGGAACAGCCCAAACTACATTTCTTGTAACTTGGTATCTCCCCTTTTTTTTTATCCGCCGATAACGTCCTTGTGCTCTCCAAGCACGTTAGCCCAATATGCACGTACGTTAACTTCGCTCATCGAATCACTCCACAACAACTTCAAAAGATGGGCTCTAAACTTAAACGCAGAAACATGCGAACTAATATGCTTCCAAAATGCCTATGGAAAAGGTCCGGCAGAGAATAGAGAAATATCTCTATCGATAAATGGAGTCAACATGCATTTAAAAAAATTTATTAAATACGTGGGAGTCCATTTCCATCATCGCCTAAAATTCAACCTCCACGCCCGCCAAGTACATGATAAAGCCACCAGCGCATCGACTGCACTAGCGCCACTGTTGTCAAGCAAATCTATCGACAAAGGTACGAAGCTGCTCATATACAAGATTCAAATACGGTCTATAATCACATACTGTTTCCCCGCATAGATCACAATATTCCCCTCTTCTGCGGAAGAAATGTAAATCTTCGAAAGAAAAATTTTTCGTAAGTGTTTTTCAAAATATAGGCGACCCAATAAAAAGCATTTCAGGAGCTGCTTTCTCTACCCCCCCTTCTCATGGTTACCCGCCTTGATATGGAGAGGGAGCCTACTAACTCCAATGAACCCAGCGACTACATTTCAGGAGACTTTCGGATCTAACCCAGCAGGTGAGAGAAGGGCGAGAAAGGGCGAGAAGTGAAGCAAAGAGGTAACCAAATAAAAAAAAATGGAAGTACAACGCGAAGAAGCACCCTTAGTACCCGGTAGACGAGGGGGAGAAATTTCCGGGGACCGGACAACTGGCGAGACGGAATAAAGCACCAGTTGCCCAGAGTTATTGGACCAGAAATGTACGCTGAGGGAGCAGGGCGTGCATTTGACGATTAACTGCAGCAAAAAAAGCGTAATGGCAGCTACGGCACCCACTGGGAAGACGGGAGCATCATCCAGAACGCTAAGATGAAAGCCGCAAAGGAAACTGAAGCATCAAAACAAAATCGGGGAGAAGAGCTTCCCAACGAACCTTGGCACCAGCCAAAAAGTGGCAGCCAATCAAGGGAAACCTAGAAAATTGGCGGCTACTGCCAAGGAAGCTATACCACCAACCGCAAAGGAAAAGGGTGAAATTGTACCTAAGCGAATGAGGTCGGACGATAGCAACCAAGGCGCTAGTAAAAAGGAATGGAGGGTAAGCCCCGAATCCCAAACTCTGGCGAGGAAGTCCTATCGGCACGCAGTAACCGATGCACTAACGGTAGCGGTGATAGCCCTTAATGAGACTGGTAAGATCCAGGAGGATCAACTGGTGAAGCTGCAAACGGCCCTGAAGAAGGACCTCTTAGAGCACTTACGCAGCAAACCAGACATAATTCCACCATTCAGAGGAATGAAACCGACAGTGGGCCACCTGTTTGTGACCTGTAGCGACGAGCAGTCTCTAGAATATCTAAAGACTGCAGTTGCCAAGGTAAACACCACCCTGAACGAGGAGTTTAGAGACGACCTTATAAAGGAGTCGTAAAAGAGTCACCCTCATAAAGGAGGTACCGCGGTTATGCACCGTCAGGGTATTTATACCCGAAACGGAGCAGACACCACAGGAAGCCTTCGAGACGCTTAAACTACAAAAAACGGGGTACGAAACGAAAAGGTGGCATCTCTTCGCGGAGAAAAAAGTCGACAATAAAGGCATGTCCTGGTACTGGGAAAGCGAAAGGAAGACGTTAGCACTCTAAGGGACAAAAACGGACAACTGGGTTTTGGTTTCATCCACATGACTGCCAGAGCTAAGGCAACCGAACCCTTAGAGCAAAAGCGAAAAACTGATGCGGGGGACCCAAGCAAATCTGCACCACAGAAGGGTGGCAACAGCCAACTTGCTTAAGTATTTACCAGATTGGAGCGCCGACATAGCACTGATACAAGAGCCTTACCAGCTGAATGAGATGATACTTGGAATTCAATGCAAAAAAATTTAAAATCTTTGCTACAAGCGGGGTATATAAAACCCGTAGCTGCATTATATGTCAGAAGGAAGTTTATTTAATTTTTCTACCGCAATTCAGCAACATGGACCTAACATCAGCGGTGTTCAACGGCAGAGACGAGCAGATAACACTGGCTTCCGGATACCTACGGTTTGACGCTCCGATGCCGACCACCGAATTCCGCATCCATCATCGGATGCGATGCGAGCAGTTAGTCAATTACTTAATAACTACTAACCTCAACTTAGCAAATAAGGGTAACACACCGACTCTTATAACGAAAAATAGAGCGGAAGTGATTGACGTCACTCTAATCACAACAGAGGCATTGGAGGACCTGCACGGCTGGAGAGTATGTGGCTCACCTAGCCTGTCGGACCACCAATTGATCACCTTTCAAGTGGAGAAGACCCCATTGGCCTACTGAAATCCTAGAAAAGCGGATTGGGACGGCTACACCAACGCTACGAAAAGATATATAGGTTCACACCAGGCGAATCCATTGAGAAGTCGAAAGGACATCGATGATGAAGTGAGATACATCACAAGTATACTGGTCGATAGTTTCAGTGAAATGTGTTCAACCACTACCATCAAACAAGAAAAGGTAAGCTGGTGGAACAAAGAACTGGAAGAGATCTGGAAAAATACTCAAAGACTATTCAGAATAGCTCGCCTCACAAACCGAGATACGGATTGGGAGGACTATAAGCGAAATCTGAAAATATATATAACAGCTGTAAGAAGAGAGAAAAGGATATCCTGCAATTTTTTGCAGTAATATTGAGGGAGGAAACGAGAAATCTAGGCTAAGCAGGACTCTGAAAAGAGAACCACACGTGGACACGCTGCTTCAAAAGGAGGACGGATCGTGTACAACAAATAGCATAGAACATCTCAAGCTCCTACTAAACAAACACTTTCCTGGCCCAACGGATGAAGAGACAGAACAAGTTAACCACGTGACTCCTGAGGAAGATTACAACCGAAGAACACGGCGTAACCTTGAATAAATGGACTAACAGGGGTATATCACAAGGCGGCATAGTAAGACCTCAACGGGAAGGGTTTCAAAACGATAGCGCACGTTGACGATATCGTTATACTGATAAGTGGAAAGTTCCCGGAAATCATAACGGAATTGATACAGACCGCACTTTCACATCTCTTTGAGTGGGCGGAGCTAAACGGACTGCGCATCAATGCCGACAAAACGGAGCTTATGCTTTACACAAGAGACCGTAAACCGGAGACCCGACGCCCCCGACCATTGAAGGAAAACATATCAGTTTAGTAAACTAGGTAAAATGCTTAGGAGTAACCTTGGATAGTAAGCTAACTTGGAGTCAGACGGAGAGCTCCAGCGGTGCTCTACACAATGAAAGGACTAGTGGGGAAAACCTGGGGAATAAAACCCCAAATTGCCCACTGGATTTACACAACAGTAGTGAGGCCAATAACCACTTGCTGGGCATTGGTTTGGTGGCAGCCATTACAAAAGAAAACCATTGCAAAAAAACTAGAGAAGATACAGTGAATGGCTTGTCTTGGCATCACAGGTGCCATTAGGTCTACGCCAACTGCCGAATGGAGATAATGCTCAACCTCATGCCACTCGATAAATTCATCTTCAGAGAGGCATCACTTGCGAGCATCAGATTAAAATCCACATAAGGGTTATCTAATCACCCATAAACGGGGCACGTATGCATTTAGGAAAAAATGGAGAGAATGACCCCGTCAAGTAATTGGGAGCTGGATAGAATTCAACCAATATTTGACACAATAATTCCATACAAGATCAGCATACCGACCAGAAAAGCGTGGAAAACGGTACAGAATTTCACATCTGGAAGTGAGATTATGATCTACACCGATGGTTCCAAAACGGGTGCGGGAAGCGGCGCCGTAATCTTTTTCCCAGATCATCCGCAACTCAACCGAAATTATAAACTGGAGAGCCACACTACAGTTTTCCAGTCGGAAGTGTTTGCAATAAAAACGGCTATAGAAGCGGCAACAAACGACCTTAATGGAAGTATACAAATACTCTTGGACAGTAAGTCGGCACTGCAGGCGCTTGCCTCTAAGCGCGTAGTTTCACAACTGGTGCAGGATTGTGGGCAGGCTCTCAAAGCCGCAACAACCCGAGTAAATGTAAAACTGACATGGGTCTCTGGATACAGCGGCGTAGAGGGAAACAAAAGAGCGGATGAGCTAGCGAGAGCTGGATCAGGCGACGAAAATGCCACTAGAAAAAACACAATTAAAGTCCCACTAGCAACGGTAAAAAGGGAACTAGACAAAATCCTCTGGAAAGAGACAGATATGGCTTGGAATGACAGAAATGACAGCAGGATAAGCCAAGCTCGTTGGCCTCATCCAAATGAAGCGAGGATATAACAACTCCTAGGAAAAAACCAAAGTGGCGTTAGAACATTGATGGCAGTATTAACGGGCCATAATCTTCTAGGTCAACACGCCAAACGAATAGGAATCCAAACGGATGACACCTGCCGAGCTTCAGGCGAGGAGGAAGAAAGTACAGAACACTTCCTCCTAGATTGCCAGAGTCTACAATAGTACTACACATGGGAAGCTAAGGACCGATTCTGGCCTATGCGATTTTCCAAAAAGTGGACCGCAGTACAAATAATAATACCTTCCTCCCACATAAATTCAGAGCGCCAACCAATCCGAGTTTTCTGCTCGTCCCATGAGGCAGAACCCGAAACTATGTACTTGACAGAGTTACGGTCAAATAACAACAACATAAAGCTCTTGCGCTTACAGTTCTTGCACAAAAATAATTCCTTCTGTCTCGGTCTAGATCCCGGCAAATGAAAATGAAACAGGAAATTCAATCTTTTATTTGTTTTGTTACCATTGTGTTCATACTTTCCACTTAAGCGATGAAATACGAGTACTTTAAATTTGGATTACATCAAGTTAATTAATAAAAGATTCCTCCGTAATATAAAAATTCATTGTGTTGAGAAAAAGAAAAAATACGTTCAGAATTTCTGAAAAAGTGTCCCTTCCGTGGTATGGAAAAATCACAAAAGTCGTCCCACAGTGTAAGAGAATAAAGCTTTTTTAACCCCATGCCGGAAAAAACCAATCCACCATTGGGTGTACCAATTGGTGGACACAAGAACATCCGATATCAGGCATCGTTTTTTTCTTTGAGTTTTGACGTCAAAATATCTTGTTTTTTCGCGATTTGACCTTTATTCTGCATGTTTCACAAGGATAGTTCTCCAGTAGCTGGAGTTTTGAGTTTTTATAAGTCAGTATAAGTATTTTGATACTATTAGCTGTTGCACCTGGTATGTATCCGATTCTATGCCAGTACTTCCTAAGAAAGTTTCTCATTCCAGTTGCAGGATTTTATCTTCAAGTTTCATTTTATGTGTGCAACGATGGATTTTTTCGCATTTACTAAAGTTTTGTTTCTTGAAATTATCAATTATACCTTTTAACCATAGAAAATCGGACAAGATGTTAAAAGTAATTATCAATACAAAAAAATTCAGAAGATAGCGATCGAATAATGAGATTTCATCAAACGTGAAAATTCAACTAAAACTTGTAGTAACCTCATGCCATCGCCCAGAGCAACAAAAATCCAAGAACTATTTAAAATAAAATAAATGTACTTCAAAATTAAACGACAATTGACGAGATATAACGTAAGTGACGCTTTCCTAGACATTTAAGTCATGGACACTTGAATTTGATATCAAATTAAATTGCGCGATAACAACACTTTGATTAGGTTTCAATTGAAAGTTTGGATAGTAACAAACAGCGAAATAAAGTGTTGAAATACAGATAAGCCTTTAATACCAAGGTGATGGCAAACACATAATACAGAGTCTGATGTGTGGATGCCAAAGTAAAAGACAGGATATTTGCATGGAGCTTATTACTTTCAGCCTACTCGTCAACAAGTTTTGTGTCATGTGTCGTATTATGAAATCTTTCGCCTTCACATTGGACATGAAATATTTTTTGTTTCAGTGAATAAATCTAATAAAGCCTGGTTAATTGGATCAAAGCAATTTGTTTACTTTTTTGTAATCGGATCACATGCACCAACGGGAGAATGTGTGCCTTGCCTAATGGAATACTAAACACAATGTCGAATTTCTTTCTCATGTGGTTATTGTGGCCTGGATTTTGCATGAGCCTTATACATCACTCGGTTTGCTTGCTATGAAAAACAGCTCTATATTGACAAATCTTTATCATTTTGATGATGCACCTCCAATGAAGTTCGGAGGTGCATCCCTTGGTATGCCAACATATTTTCAATTCATTTCCACGTGTTACGCGCTAATATTATGATATTCTGTTTCAAGTAATCTTAACTAATACCCTCCACTTTGCTTCAATTGGCATTCGAATATATTAAATTTCCATTAGTAATCATGCACGAGTCACATTCTCTTCAAGATCGAACGAAAGACTTAAGCCAGTAACCTGACAATCATTATGTTTTCACTTTATTCATGCTGGAATCTGAAAGAATTGAAAAGTTCATCCTTTGCTCATTTGCATAAAAGAAAGGAACTTCAAGTGAATACGTGTAATTAAAATAGAATGTTAAATACCATACGGGCTCACATACACTATGTTCGTAAATATCAACCTTGAGTGTCATATCTGAAATGTATTTATGAGCTTGCTAAGATGATTGTAATGTTTACAATCTTGTTGTAATGGTTAGAGTAGTAATTACTGGTAGTGGGCAGTTAATAGCATTATATGGGCTAATCTTTGAATAATCATACCAGCAACAGCAGCAGCAGCAACTTAAACGTTTTAATGATGCAAGCCTCTATGTTATATAACGTTAGAGCTTTACAGCTGTCTTGTGCTCCACTTTTACTTACATATCATCTTCAATCTAGTTGGCATGTATACATAAGATAGGAATGTGGGCAAGTCGTGAAAAAACAATTGAAAACATAAAATTATTAGTTTTCGAAAGAAATAAGAGGATGCCTTTAGACAGTTTTGAGGGTAAATGGCTTAAGTTATTTGTGCATTTTTCAAAGGCTGAATACGAAGCATATCTGTTAGATTCAATTTATTGATAAAAGCATAAATCAGGATCACAAAATTGAAAATATAAGCAAATATCAAAATAAACAAAATTCAATTTACTTGAATCTGCTGCCTCCTCAGCTTGATGTCGGAACTTCACTGGAGCTTTTTTTCCGAAATAAACAAAAAACAATTCTTGATGCTGAAGTATATTTCAAGTATTTCTTTAGAAGCTGACAAGTAATAAGAGGATCAAGTCCATTTCCCTGAACACTGGTTATCAGTTCGTCGAATCACTTCGTGGTTCCATTGCGCGGCTTCGGTTTCTCTGTCAGCTTACTCACTACTCACCTAAAGTGCAAACTTAATGCTTCATTCCTTTTTTTCCCATTCACTGGATAATTGCATCCACTTCCGAATTGTTGATATTCTAAGGTAGCCAAAGCTGGCGATCTGTATATACAAAATCATGTTTTGTGTTACCACGTCAGCCCGCAGTAGAGAAATAGCGCTTTTCCTCCAACATGAACTATGGTATTCATGTCACGAGAACGTATTTCAAAAAGCGTTTGGGTTACGCTGCAGCGGTCAGTTGTTATCAAGTTAAGTAGTCCACTAAAATTCACTCGGGCTTCGAAATAAGGCAAGTTAGATGCGTCACTCAATGCTGAATCTTTTAGCGTAAACCTAAATAATCACTGGTCAAAAAAGGTGGTGGATGAACGAAGGTTGAGGCTTGCTATTGCGGTAATGAAGAAAGTAAAAGCCTATGAGGCGGATACAGCCGAAGCAATGGTTCACCTTAAGCTTCTAGATTATCTTTTGATAGTTTTATCTTCAAAGTATATTTCAGGTATTTCTTAAGAAGCTGACAAGTAATAAGAGGATCAAGTCGATTTCCCTGAATACTAATTATGAGTTCCTCGGATCACCTCGTGATTCCATTGCGTGGCTTCAGTTTCTCCGTGAGCTTACTCACTTTACTTACCAAGGAGTATCGAAAGTGCAAACTTGATTCATTCCTTCATTTCTCATTCCCTGAATGATTGCATCCACTTCGGACTTCTTCTGATGCTAAGGTAGTCTAAGCCCAACTCCTTTTTGGACTACCCATTGACATTAGTCAACTGTTCTATCTTTTGCAAAGAACATGTGCCAGAGGTCCTTGCGAAGTAATGTTAAGATATCATGAGTTTTCAATTTTGTATACCAGATGTATGCATAAGTCTCTTCCTGGCTTTGTGGTTTTTAATTGGCGCCAGTGAAAAGTACGCAGCGTATTAATTTGACACATACGCCCATAGAGGTATAAGATATAGAGAGGCCCTATCCGTGTACATGATAGTACGTGAGCGTCCGAAGTTTTAAACTTATTTTTTCCCCCTCATCAGCTGTTCAAATCATCGGCTCCATTCGTTCCTGCCATTTGTGCCATATGCAGCATGATACCCAAAATTCTATCGAAATTTCAAAGTTTTTCGCTCAATTAGAAGCACATTTACTTAGCATTCGCAATTTTCTGTCCAATCATAGGCAAAAATACGAAAACTACATTCATAAATCACGAATAACAGCTGAAAAATACGCTAGAAAAATTAAAAATTGAAATTGAAAATTATTCATCGATATTACTGCCGACGATGTAACATACAAGTTAACTTACCAATTACATCATATAAATAGCAAATCAAACTTTCATATATTAAATGTAAAAATAATACAATATCTACATTTTCCAAAAGTTTCGCCTACCTTCGGCTTTAAATTTGACAGTGAGTTAACATTACAGTTAGAAAAGCAAATTCTGTAAAGGAATGGTCACACATATCAATTTCATGTTGAAAATATCAAATCGGTCGCTAAATCATGCACTTTAATCAGTCAACGTCAATGCAAAATGCGCAAACGCTTATATTGAGATTTGATTTGAAGATATAGATTTGAAAACATTTTATTAGCTTAGTGTAGTCTTGAGACCAGCTTCAGATTGCAGTTTCCTCATAATCAATCGAATCGAGCTAATTCAATCCGAAGTCGATCATCTGTGAAAATTATATTGAATGGGCGGGGCTTAATTCTTGGGGAAATAATGTTCATGTGGAGTTAACATTCCCGTTAGTTTGATTCTCATGTGTGCATGCGCAGTTTGAATTTGTTTATGATTGAGCACTTAATGTGATGATGTTACTACGTAATTTGAATGATTTAAGGTCAAAATATTGTTTATGAGTACACGAATGATGAAATGCGAATGAAAACAAAATATGTGCTTGAATTATAGTCAACAAAAATAATGATGATGTTTTTGACCATAGTGCAGTTTTTAATATTTTGGACCATTCATTTATACTACCTCTGATTATTACTAAGGAAATGTTGGTGAGTTTTAGTTAATATGCATTACTTTTAGTTATTTCAAACAGAAATGAGAGCGTAAGGCCTCTCTTTATCTACTTTCTCTATCTATACGCCTATCTTTATCTACTTTCTCTATCTGACAGCTACAAACACACGCAAGTTGATCTGTCAAAACTAGCGTGTTTGTTCTATCATGTTGATCAATCATGTAAAATTGTATGCCTGGAAAAGCGTATTTGTGGCACGCATTATTTTTATTGTTTAACCAAAAGAAAAAGTCTAAGCAAAGTCTAAACATAAGGTGGACACACTTCATTAATCAGAACATGCAATACATGGTTTGGACAATTCAAAAGTGGTAATTTCAATGTGAAAGACATTGAGCGACTTGCAGATTTCAAAAGCATGAAGACAAGGAAGTGCAGGAGTTATTGTACGGTGATCCAACTCAAACTCAATGGCAATTACCAGAAGTTGACAACGCAATTGTCAACAAATGATAAATTTTAACCGTGCATTTATCGAAGAACGACTGGGATGGGCCAGAAGCCATGGCAAAGTGATATTGTTACCCAGAACGCGCCGTCGCCCAAAGCTAAACCGATGGAATACACAGTGAAATCGCTTAGGTGGGACATTCTTCTGCGCCTGTTGTTCTCCCTATACGTGACGCCATCTGACCATCACCTCTTCACATCGATGGGGCACGCGCTCGCAGAAGAGGACTTCAGCGAGTTGGAGGAAGTTGGAAAGTGACTCGACGAATGTTTGGCGCAAAAGACAAGCAGTTTTTTTGGCATAGTTTTCATAAATTACCTGAAGATGGGCAAAATGTATAACCATCGGCGTGTAAGTATTTTGAATAAAAACATTTTCTTACGAAATTATTTTTAACCAAAAAAAAAAACGGAAAAACTTCTCCATACATCTGGTAAGAAAACGAGAAACATCCATACCCGCTCTAGAGCTGGACCTAGGAAATCAGTTTGATCATGCCCTCGATTGAGCCACACTTACATGACAGGCATCAGACGCATAGTTCAGCATCGTTCTTAATACTGAAGCAAGCGAAGATGTTAAAGCGAGTTGTTAAAATACAATATTAATACTATCTTAACCTATAGATATTATAGGAAAACGGGTGATTGATTTATTCAAGTTTTGACAATCTGCAATCGCCTGTTAGCTCTTGGTTTTAGATTAGTGAACCCAAGAAACGCGTGGAGAACTCCAACAGTTTTTAGTTCATGGTGCAATGCCACAGCTAGGCAGGAGAAGGTTTGCTGGGAGGTCTCAGCCAAGACGGCGACTTTTCTGGATGTCATTGTTCCGCTCACGACACGACCACAGCGTTTTATGCACATATCAAACTTCACGGAAACGACCGAGCGTCACGCATGACACTTATTTCACTGCTTTGCGCTTTATTTCGAATGAAATGTGACGCTTTTCGTTACCGGCGACCGAAACACAGACCCGACCATATATTCATAATTTGCAATACTAGAAAACGATATTAGTTTATTCTTTTTTCTTACATTATCATTTCCTCTGTCTCACATGATGTTGACCACTACCAACACCCGAATTATAATGATGGAAAATTTCTATCCATTCACAGGAAAATTTATCAAACTATTACTACACTGACATTTTTAACTACTACTACTACTACTACTACTACTACTAATAAAATTTTGCAAAAATTCATTACTAAACTCTCATGTTTTCCTTGCTTACTTATTAACAGACAAGATTGATAACTTCGATAGCCAGGAAGTCCTCGTTGAACTTAAGCATCATCGCATTTTAAAAATTAACTCAATGGAGTCATTTTAGTTTTTCATTCTAATTTGCATTGAGCAAACCATTCAAATAATCCGTTTATAGAAACGATTTAAAGGACAGTTGGTGAATGATCAGACGTCATGAGTTATCCTTTTGATCATACTAAATGGTCAAAGCTATTGCTGGAGATAAACATGCCTGCCTGACGGAAGAAAATGATGAACAAATAAAAGATTACGCCTACTCTGTCTCTAAAACAGATATTTCATTTTTCAGGACTGCCCGAACTCAATGTGCCACAATATTCCATTTTTTAACAAATCAAAGTAACTCAGATAATCCGTCTTGTATAGGTCCTTCCGCAGCCAGTCCAATCTTTTACTTGCAAAGCATGTCTGGCAAGCGTCATTCTTCACTCCTGAGCAACATGTAAAACCGAGGGTTGGTGATTTACAGATCTTGTGCAGATTAAAATGCAAACATCCAACAGCTGTGTCAGGTATAAGTCAATCTCACCATGCTCTCGATTTAGCTATGGCCTCAAGTCCGGAATGAGCCACACAGTCCACCTTCCCTTGGTGCAATTCATCCAAGACTGGTGCCAATCGTTGAGTGAGCGTTGCTCTCCTCGCGTGCATCTCTTCGAACCTCCATTTTTATGTTACTTCTTTGCAAGGAAGGCGATAGGGATCACACTTACATTGACTCACTGCCAAATCAATGACTCTCGGATATGACGATACAATCCTCGGTCCTCCTCTTCTCTGCACCTGCGCCAGACGCTTTCGGTACGTTTTCTTACTGAAAGCGTCGTCCCATATTTCTACCCGACACTGAAGCACTGACTCTACGGTACTTATGAAAAGGCGTCTTCTTGATGGTTTGGGACCTCTAAATTATCCATAAAGCGACTCAGAGCCGATACGCCCAAAAAAACCTTCTCTACCGTCGCCCTGATTTTCTCAGAGAAAGTCATCCTCGGGTTAATCAGTAGCTTCAAGTACTTCATCACAGGTGTTGATTCAACTAGTATGCTGCCAACACTGGCCATCCTTACTCCAGGGACTCTTATCTTTGTTACGATGATCACTTCAGTTTTGTCCAACACTAAACTGTACCTGTGAGTGGTCATCCAGTCCTTCACTGCGCACATTAGCCTACCTAGTCTAAGTTGCGCTTGTTTGATATCGCGTCCAGCAACTAAAGCCGCAAAACCAGCCGCGTAGCCCATCAAAGGCGATTCTCGATTCTCATTAGTCCATCGTACAACACTTTTCACCGGTCCGGCCCAAGAATAGAACCCTGGGCGACACCCGATATAATATCCATCCTGTTCTGGCCCTGTGACGTGTCATAAAGCAAGGTTCGGTGCTTGCGGTAGTCCATCGTAGTCGCATAAGATATTCCGGAACCTGAAAAGAGTTTTTAAGCATATCCAGAATATTTACCCATCTAGCGGAGTTGCAGGTGATCCTAACGTAAAGCATTACCAAAAGAACGATGCGTCGCTTGGTGCGGCAATATAACTCAGCCTTTTAGGTCGCGTTTTACACTTCTGCCATCGCATCGACGGTGGAAGGACCTGCTCTAAAACCTTACTACTTAGGAGGTAGATCCCCAGCGGCACGAATTACGTCAGTGAGTCTTTCCCCTTTCAGCTACAGCCTCAGGCCACAGCTTCTTCCATGAGGATTAAATTTCTCGTTGCAACACCCAGTCCGGCCTAATCAATAATTCTTTGACATATCACATTAGAATAGTGCTCCTTCCAGAACTCTCAAAGGGTAAGTTTTGTGTTCTCCGTCTTCTCAAAGCAGCGCCGAAAAATGTGCTTCGGGTACAACTTCTAAAAATTAGAAATCATCTACTAGTCCATGGGCTGCAAGATAAGGATGGTGTTGGGTGGTAGGTAGAGAACTTTTATAAAATTGAACTCTTCAAGTAAATCATCTTCGAGATTTGGTGGGTGAGCAGGGATAATGTCGAGAACAAGAAGGGCTTGCATTGGTAGGTTGTTTTCCTGTAGATATTTTTTAACAGAAGCGCAAAACACCAAGTTTATCCACTGCACAAAGAATTTCCTGGTGACCAACGCCTTCAAATTTGCCCTCCACATAACTTGCAGTTTTTCTTTTAAAATTTTATGTGACTTATTGGCTCCGGGATTTTCCGAATGGTATACTAGCAGAGGCTTGATTTTGCAATGGCCACTCGCATTGACGCAAATTGCTAGAGTTAATTTATCCTTCATGGGTTTGTGACCTGGCATCGTCTTCTCCTCTGCCGTTATGAACGTCCTATTCGGCATCTTTTTCCAGAAAAGCCCTGTCTCGTCACAGTTGAAGACTTGCTGGGGGATGCATCCTTTGGCTTCTATCAGTTCTAAAAACGTTTTGATGTAAACCTCAGCTGCTTACACATCCGAACTTGCTGCCTCACGACCGAGTGAATGCCGGTCCTTTTCGTTAAGTTGTCAAACTAGCCCCGATTTTTTTTAAGGGGGTCTTCCAATTCCTCGTTTGTGGAAGTGTGTGAGATCTGCTTCAGCTCATCACCATAAATTGCTCGTGCCTTCTCACATATGATGCATTGTGTTCAGGTTCTTCCTTGAAGCTGTTTCTCTGTCACCCACACCATCAGTAAATTCTCCATCTTGTCATGGAGCGAGTCCGGAGCATAAAATTATTGTAACACGCTTAGCTAGCGATATTTCCTTTATCACCTCCTTCTGTTTGAGCACAGTAAACAAACGCGATCCCAACTTATCAAATATGCTTCAAAAACGAGGGAAACAAGCACAAAGACTGTGGTCTTGTCTGAGGTGGGAGAAACTGTTAGACGCTGCAGACGACACCAACATGCGCCCCGCATGTTAGGATCGTTCGAAATGATGTGATGTGCGGTTCCTCGTCTCTCAAATCTTGCTCTCATCTCAAAGAAAAATATCTCTCGCTCGGCGGCTCATATATTAGGCGCTAGTATATTGAGATACCACTGTACTTGACAAACGGTAAGTACCAGAACCCAATGCAGTTACAAATACAATGATTAAGTGTCTTCTAGTGATGAAGATGAAGTAGATGAAGTGTCTTCCTCGACAACATCTTAAGCATTTTGACGGACACAACACTATTTTTCATTTTCGGAAGTTCCATACGGCTTGGAAATCGGCTATCATAAAAGTTATACCTGAGCCCGGAAAAACCATGCCTTCAGCCAAAGCTAGACATCCATAAGTCTTCTCTCGTTGATCTCCAAAGTAGCCAAAAAGGCATGACTGACTAGATTAATTGAAATGATACGTAAAACGAAAAACGTATAATACCACACAAAAAATACACATTCAAAGAAGCACATTCAACTAAACTCCAACTAATAAAGGTGACTCTGTAAATCAGAAACGGATTTGACCGCAGGAAGTCAAACAGGCCTAGTTATGTTTGACATAGCGAAAGCCTTCGACAAAGTCTGGCAAAGCCCACTTAAACAAAAAAACAATGCCATTGCATAGGTAGACTCTCGTTTTTATACCCTCTCCTCGTATCTGGTCGATTAGATTTGAAAAACAAGATCCTCTTAAACAAACAGCTTATCAGAGTGCCACAACCATACGGCGGTACCGGCAAAAATATACAAAAAGAGTTCCAGTCCCTGCAAAATAAGGCCTTACGGTGGATTTCCGAATTCCATGGTATGTTCGGAACACAAAGCAATATCCATTGACACAGTCGAAAAATACATACGAGACAGGAAGAGAGCAAGAGTGCTGAACCGCACTGACTCCCCGTAACCCATACTCCAAATTTAAACAAGTGGAATAAAGTCCCAAAATTTTCTATTTCGAATAAGCACTTTCATTGGTCCCACGCGCCCCTTTGTCTGCTGTCATTCTACGTTATTGGTTTTATTTTCCGTCAAATTTTGTTAAGAGCTCGATGGTTGTGTTTGCCTGTGTCTGTTTTTTTTTTTGCTGATATCAAATTCTATCTTGCTCTTGATTTGTTGGGGTGAGAAATTGCGTCACCCGTGTCACGCTCAACTCATTTTGGAGAATATCTCCGAAATTGTGTCTTTTTTCAACCAAAAGGGTGACGTTCAAGAATGTTTCAGGCTTAAAACTAATTACACTTCTTCTGTATTTTTCAATGAATTTCAACATTATTTTTTCAACAGTTCGTTTCCCTGCAAATAGAAATGACATCCTAACGAATGCACATTTGATAGTTTTTACTATTTTCAGCAAACACAAAACCATTGACGATTTCTTCAGCAATCGATTTTGCGAAATTACCCAGCCGTCAACGTGTGCAGAATACAGAATGAAAAGTTGTAATGAAACACAGTCACGAGACCATGAATGGATAAAAACACAAAATAGAACTCTAACATTTCTTTTTATTCTACCATTTTCAATGCAATGACTTTGTTTATGGTTTTTGTTTTTTCATTTTAATGAATAATTACGCTTATAAATGTATGCAGGGCAAGGTTTCGAATAAATTTCTTAGCATTTTTTCAAAGAATTCGGTCTTTAAGTCGAATGATGTTGTTTGGTTTGTTAAGACACTGCAGCAGGCTCGAGTCCCGATATGGCGCTTTGATATGCAAATTATAAATTAGCTTCGCCTTGGTATTCTCAGTTTGTAAATAGACTTTAGCAAGCATTTTTACGAATGCATTTGCAATGCGCTCAACAAATTGATGTAAAAGATTCAGGTGACGAAATAAATTATTAAAGCATGGACACCAAATTCTGTTCCCAAGAAAACGAATCTCATTTCATCGATAAAGATAAATTGAGCAAGTTATTCAGATAAGTCAATACCACTTTGGATCAATTCTGCTTCGATCTCTAGGATTTCTTGCTAAGAATTCTAGCCACACGTTCGTATCAATCTCAGATATCTACAATCCGTATGTGAGATACTTATGCGCTCAGAACTCGACCCGCCAAAGATTCGTGCGCGGTCAACGCAAGACCAGAACAAACGATTACAAAGTATCTTATCCTGTCCTATCAATTAACATTAAAATCACTGTTTACGATCACTTAGACAAATTGAAGTAGATCACACTGCAACGTTAAAGGTGCTTTTCAGAAAACTCAGCCGCCACAAATTTAAGCAGATTAGAACGTGCTTGGCAGATAGATGGTGCTAGATACCAGTATATTATGTATTTCCATGGCTGCAAACCGATCGATCATTAAACTAGGTGCACCAATACCTTGGAGCATATTGGAAATTGCATCAACAGCAGGACTGCAAATGAGAACCGGATTTTCTTCTTTGCACATATTTCATATTCTTTGTGGAAAGCAAGAATGCTGTCAATTTCAGTAGCTTGAGTTTTCCAGCTTAGAAAATCATTTTCAACACTTGACGACTTTAGACAGATTGTTTATATATGCTGTGTCGTTTCAAGATTCCACTCACCATAAATGGCGATGCCTATGTACATATCATACATATATTCACGCCAATTACCGCTAGACGAGACAACCTCTCTTCGCCATTAATGGTAAGGTAGCTGGCGATCTGTATTTACAAAATCATGTTTTGTGTTACCACGTCAGCCCGCAGAAGTGAAATAGCGCTTTTCCTCCAACATGAACTATGGTATTCATGTCACGAGAACGTATTTCAAAAAGCGTTTGGGTTACGCTGCAACGGTCAGTTGTTATCAAGTTAAGTAGTCCACTAAAATTCACTCGGGCTTCAAAATAAGGCAAGTTAGATGCGTCACTCAATGCTGAATCTTGGCGTAAACCTAAATAATCGCTGGTCAAAAAGCTGGTGGATGAACGAAGGTTGAGGCTTGCTACTGCGGTAATGAAGAAAGTAAAAGCCTATGAGGGGGATACAGCCGAAGCAATGGTTCACCTTAAGCTTCTAGATTATCCTTTGAAAGTTTTATCTTCAAAGTACATTTCTAGTATTTCTTAAGAAGCTGACAAGTAATAAGAGGATCAAGTCCATTTCCCTGAATACTAATTATGAGTTCCTCGGATCACCCCGTGACTCCATTGCGTGGCTTCAGTTTCTCCGTGAGCTTACCTAGTTTACTTACCAAGGAGTATCAAAAGTGCAAACTTAATGATTCATTCCTTCTTTTCCCATTCCCTGAATGATTGCATCCACTTCGGACTTCTTCTGATGCTAAGGTAGTCTAAGCCCAACTCCTTTTTGGACTACGCATTGACATTAGTCAACTGTTCTATCTTTTGCAAAGAACATGTGAACAGCTTTCAGTTTTATTCATTAGGTGTATGCTTTAGTTTTTTTTCCCGGCTTTACGGTTTTTAGTTGACGCCAGCGATAAGTACGAAGAGTATTAATTTGACACACACGCCATTTAGATCATCTGACAGTTAGCTACACGCAAGTTTATTCCGTCAAAACTAGCGTGTTTGTTCTATCGTGTTGATCAATCATGTCAAATTGTGTGACTGAAAAAGTGCATTTGTACCACGCGTTGCTTTCTTGTTTAACCAAAAGAAAAAGTCTGTTGACTGTTGATAGTCATCGTTTGCTAGTATAAACATAAGGTGGACCCACTTCATTAATCAGAGCATGCAATACATGGTTTGGACAATTCAAAAGTGGTAATTTCAGCGTGAAAGACAGTGACCGACTTGCAGACTTCAAAATAACGAAGACAAGCAAGTGCAGGAGTTATTGTATGGTGTCCAAACTCAGACTCAATGGCAATCACCAGAAGTTGACAACGCAATTGTCAAAAAATGATAAATTTTAACCGTTCAATAATCGAAAACCGAACTGAATGGGCCAGAAGATATGGCAAAATGATATTGTTACACTACAACGTGGTGTCGTCCACAGCTAAACCAGTAGAATTTACTTTCGAAACGCATGGATGGAACATCTTTCTGCATCTTTTCGCATCAATGAGGTACGCCCTCGCAGAGAGGCACTTCAGATCGAGGAAGTTGGAAAAGTGACTTAACGAATGTTTGTCGTGAAGGACAAGCACATTTTCTGACATGGAATTCATAAATTACCTAAAAAATCGGCGAAATATTTAGAAACAAGGCAAGTACTTGTAATGAAAAAAGTTTTCCAAGAAATTTATGTAGTTTTTTTATTTTTTACTGGAAAGACGACTGAATATGGCAAGCAAAGGGCAAACATCAATACCCGCTCTTGAGCTGGATCTGTTTGAAATCCATTTCATCATGCCCTCGATTAAGCTACTCTCTTATGACACGTATCAGACGCATAGATCATTTTTCCGTTGTTTGGCTTTCACAGGTCTATTGCTAATCTTTGTGTCTTATTCTAATAAAAATATCTGCGCTCCCTTTCAATCAGGGCGATGGGTAGCACAAAATATTGCATATTGTTCACCATGATCACGATGCCACTGAGCCAGTGAGAATATCTTTCTATTAACCTCCTGGCAACAAGAATTCCCCAAGTTTTCACTGAAATAATAGTCAAAACTAAATAGGACTTTCAATGAATCATCTATAGAAAGGGGTGCCACCTATGTTAGCCATAAGGTGAGTAAGTGCTATTCAGTAAAGCGCGTAAAATCGTAAAGCGTAAGTTCGATTCAGTATTACCAGCTATTGCCCTGGTTTGATGGCAAGTACTCAACTCCAAACATGTGAACATAACCAGGTTTTTCACGATTGGTCTCGATTCGACCATTCCACCACAACTGATTGGTCTTAAACTATTTTTTTCCCCAAGGATTATCACTTCTTTCGGCGGCAGCCAGAACCGAAGAACAGTTAATGTGTCTTGAACTTGCTGAGTGTTCTTAAAACGTACGCGGCGTTTATAAACCCCGTACTACAGTTTAATTATTTTTTTTGTGGTAGGGAGGTGAAGGCTATTTACGACCTGAGTGTGAGACTCCCAGACGCAAAATTCTTTTGGACTGCCCACTAAACACCTCCCCTGTCAACTTGAGAACATAGCCTGGAACCGTTTGACACATTACTTCGGGCTAGGCCTCGTGTTTCTACACCTAAAGGCGCTTTTGTATTATGAGAATCTCTTCTCTAACGGGAAGGAAGGGAGAGGAAGGAAGTGCTAGATCCATCCATCCCGGATGCCTTCCAGCGCTCCAATAAAGCTTCTTCCAATATCAGCACTGCCCGAGCATGTTGCACCACGCAATTCCAATTGTCAACTGTTTTCAGCATTACTCCGACAATAGTTTCCGGACAGAGCTCTCCGATTTCGCTGAGTAGGACCCCTCGCTGCTGGCTCCACCTTTTGCAGTAGAAGAATGTGTGACAGGCGTCATCCAACTCTCCTGCACAAAAAACACAGTTATAAGACCATACTTTGTCAATTTTGTACAGGTAGGACCGAACACAACCGTGCCAAGTAGGGTCAAGTAGAAATCGGTCTCACCATGCACTCGACTGAGCCACGGCCTCAGGTCAGGGATCAGACGTGCAGTCCGCCTCCCCCTTGTTTCTTGCTCCCAGGACTGTTGCCAATCGCTGTGAGAGCGTCGTCTCTCTTCCCTGGTGATTTCTTATCTTAAAATAAGTAATATAAATATATAATACTTAAATACTTCTGCGCTCTCTCCCAAGGAGGGTTATGGGTATCACCCCTGCAATTAACAGCACAGCCACCCCGGAGACCGTTTGGTATGCGCATGCAATTCGCAATGCTCCTTGTCTCTGCACCTGTGCCAACCGCTTCCGGTGTAACTCCTTGCTGAGAGCGTCGGCGCCACAGTTCTGATCCATAGAGTAGAAGCGACTGCACAACGCTCATTAAGAGTCGTCTCCTCGATGTGATGGGTCCCCCGCTGTTGGCCATTAATCGGGTGAGTGCCGTTACTAGCACTGCAGACTTGTTAGCTGCTGCCCTGATTTGTTGGGAAAAACTCATCTTCGAGTCTATCAGGATGCCCAGTTACTTTACTGTTGATTTCGATTCAGCCAGCTCGTTCCTATACTGATAGGCCGTATTCTGGGGATTCTCTTCTTCGTTAGGATGACCACTTCGGTTTTTTCCAATGCCAGCTTGAATCCGTGAGCGGTCATCCAGTCCATTACCCTCCGCATTAACGTATTGAGTCTGAGTTGCGCATGGTCTACTGTGCGTCCAGGGACCAGCGCCGCGACATCGTCGGCTTAGCCGGTCACACGTGATTCATCCGGCAGTTCAAGCTGCAGCAGTCCATCGTAGGAGATTTTCCACTGGTCCAGGTCAAGGATAGAGCCCTGAACGACACCTGAAGTAAGATTTGTACATCGCCTACTCTCCTTCGAGTCGTAGAGTAGGCTGCGGTCCTTCAAATAGTTCCTGAGAATCCGCATCAGGTACGCTGGTACTTGAAAACGATTTTATAGCGCTTTCAGAATATCCACCCATCTTGTGCTGTTAAATGCATTTCGGACATCCAGAGTAACCAGCAGGACGACCCGTCGTGTGGACTCCGCAGGTTGGACCGCGCTCACTTCTTTTCCGATTGCATCGATGGTGGAGCGGCCAATTCAGAAGCCATACTGCCGTGGAGATAGGTCCCCGGCAATACGAATCATGTCAGCGAGTCTTCCCCTGATAAGTTTTTCAAAAACTTTTCCGGCCGTGTCAAGCATATACAGTGGGCGGTATGCAGCTGGCGACTCGGAATCCCCTTTTCCCTTCGTAATGAGCAAAAGTTTTGCCACCTTCCAGCACTCTGGGAACAGCCCTTCGAGCAGGCATGCTTTGAACATGCGGAGGAGCAGGTCAGGGGAAAAGTGGAAGACCATTTGTAGCACCTTAGTTGGAATCCCATCTGGTACTGAAGCCTTTCTGGCCTTCATAGACAAGACTGCTTTCTCCAATTCCATCTTCGTGAAAAAGGAAATTTCCGTTGGTATTTCATAGTGAACGGCTACAGTAATCCTCTAGCACTCTCCAATTTTTAACTGATTGTGCTAGGCACTTCGAGGCGAATGTCACATCAGGTATGGTGGCGACGCAACCCCATCGACGGAAAGTAGAAGTGTGGCCTGTGTTCAGTACGACGAGCCCAGTTCATGCTGCCATGTCCACGATCCGTTTTCCCCGAGCGTCTGACTGGTGCATGCCCAATCGATTCCCTTTGCGATGAAGTCACCTCCTACCACCTTTAGACGCTTCTTAATCTTAGTTTCTTGGGTTATCTGCGATGATTCATTGCATTTCGGTTCTTGTGGAGGTTTATCGATTTTGAACTTTGGAGCCGCTTTATTAGCTGCCTTTTTGGCAGCTTTGGATAGTGCTGTCTGAAAACCCTCTTCAATCGCGATTTGATCGTTCGGCGTCCTGTCGGACGTCCTGTAATCCCGATCCCCTTTGATTAGGCTGCAGGCCAACCAGTAGAAATCGGGACGACTACTGCGCTGTCGAATGAATTAGCCAGTTGCTCTTCCTCTGCCTTTAGCCACCAGCGTCTATAATGACCTATTCGGGTTAGGAGGTCTTCCAACTCCAGAACTCCGTTTTTAACCTCTTTGCTAAGGTTCGTTTGTGCATTGCATGTGGCAGTGATGCGTTTAATAACTTTTCCTGCTTTACGGTATAGCCGCTCTTCCTCTGCACGATCCATGATAATCGAAGTGCTCGGTGTCTGCCGTGCAGAGATTTCTTTATTTGTGTCCCGTGCTTCAGTCACTTCGGTGGTGATGGGAACAATCATAAGTTTTTCAACCGTTTCGCCTTTCTCTACCGTGTGTTCGTCTCTTCCAGGTTGCAAGAGGCTCTGTTCTTCTTTTTTTGGTCGCTCTGGTGTGCACATGGTTTTTTTGCTGCTTTCAAATGCTGTTAAAATCTCTGGCTGTACCAGAGTTGTACCAGTTGAATCGACTGCACAGCGCTTATTCGGAGCCATCTCTTTAATGTGGTGGGGGCTCCTTTCTTGGCCATTATTCGAGTGAGTGCCATTTTACGCGGTGCAACCTTGTCAGCTGTTACCCTGTAGTATCAGTAGTAGCAAGGTTCCTTAATGTTTATTTCGATTAAATCAACGCGTCCCCAGCACTGATAGGCCTTACTCTGGGGATACTTTTGTTTGAGGATGACCACTTTGGTTTTCTCCAGAGCCAACCTGAACTTGTAAGCCGATTAAAAAACGATTTTCAAGCGCATCCAGAGATCCACCCATCTAGCAGTTAAATGCATTTCTGACATCCGAATGACCAGCAGGACGACTTTCCGTCAATCTCTTCCTGATCAGTTTTTCGTAATCTTGTGCTTTCACTTTTGTGACGAAAACAATAAAATATCGACATCATCATAAGTCCTTTATACTTGATGCGCTAAATGACCCCTAATTTTAAACCGTCCCAGAGCCTTTTTCTGTATTGCCGGGAGTGCTTTTTTATTTATCTTCAATGTCTGGTAAAATACAATGCTGCCGTAGAGCACTGTTGGTCATGTTATTTGTGTGTATATTAGTCTTCTGTTTGTGAAGTTCAGGCAGCCGGATTTGAGCAATAGTTGTAAGGATACGAGGATTTGGATACAGTGTAGTCGTTTTTGTCGGGTGTGGTCATTGCATGTAAGTGTTAGTCAATTGTTAGTCCTGAGTATTTTGCACTCCTGTTCCATGTTATCTGTTCGTGAGTGAGTTGTAGTGAGCGTGAGCTTTTCTGTTTGTTTCTAGTGACGAATAGTGCCTGGGTTTTGTCCTTGTTAAGTTTTATTTTACATTTGCAGAAATATTCCAGGAGAGTATTGATGGACTTTTGAAGTTTTTACGTAATGACTTCTGCTTGTCAATCTGTGTAGAATATATAAATGTATCATCAGCGTATAAGAATAATCGTACGATTTTCGGCGGACCAGACGAAACCATAGTGCATAGACTATAGAGAATTGGTGAGATAGGTGATCCTTGCGGAACTCCAGATTCGATAGATTGCATGCTTGAGAAGTGATTGTCAATCCTGACACGAAAGGTTCTTCCCTTGAGAAATGAGTGAACAATTTGTATCATTGGGACTGGAATATGAAGTCCTACATGCCAGACTTTAGCGAAGGTTTTGGGTACGTAAAACATAACGAGGCCTGTCAATTTGGTGCGATTTATCCGGTCGCGTATATGTTGGACTGCCCTGATGAGCTGGAGCTCAGTGGAATGTTCGGTACGGAAGCCAAATTGTTCATCGGTGATAATGTTATTATCGACGACCGTCTCTTGCAGTCTATATAAAAAAGAGGAGAGAAGACTATTAGTTCTCTGTTTTCAAGGAAACTGTGATCTTTGGTTGGTTTGGGAATGAGTATTATTGTAGCTAGTTTCCAAACTTTCGGGTACCTCTGGAATTGAAAAACTTTGTTCATAATATTCGTTCTTGTTGTTAGTATGTTATCAGGAGGCATTGTGCTTGTAATCATGCCATGCTTAGGCGTTTTTCGTTTATTCGGTTCCAGGAAGATGTTCTTTGTCTCTTGGAGGTCCATTGGTCGTATTACATACTCCTCCTGAAGCCGTGCGTATATTAAATATTTTTCTGGTTTTTATTAGGATTGTTTCCTCCTTGTCAGAGTCCCCCTCCATGAATGTGTTTTACTTTCTCCGCCTTACCTAAGGTGTCGTATTGGAGTCCGTTTTGTCCGTGGATAGGTGGCACCCTTGTTTTGTTTCTGGTTCCAGAAGGCATTTTCGCTAGGCTTCAAGCTGTGTAGGATTGCTTATTTCGAAACTCAAGTAATTGGACTTTGTTAGTCAACCGGTAAGCTTTCGTTCTTAGTCTAGGACCACCCGTGCTCCTAGCTGTTCTCCGGGCTTGGCCTTCTTATCCGGCTTTTGGGCTCCTGAAAGAATTCGTAGGAACTATGTTCCCTGGCCGGAGCCTGTGGCTGTGTGGGTCTCCTTTGCCCGTGTGATCTCCTCTGTTACTTCTTGTATTCTATTGTGGGGATCATTGGCCGTTATGAACTCTTGGGTAAAACTTTGCTAGAGTTTCTCGGAAAGCCTTCCTATTTGTTGTTTTCTTTACTTTTAGTGGTTCATCTATGAAGACGTCCTCTCAAAGAAAATGGATCGGTTGATGATCAGAGGAGAGCTCCTTGAGGACTCTGATTCTAATGTTGTGATAGAATCCTCGGGAGATTTCGAAGTCTAAAATGGTTGCTGAGTTTCTTCCGTATTGTTTTTGCTCGTCTGGAATGTATAAGTTGCCTTGTGTGCCTCGGATGTGTAAGTGATGACCCTATTTAGCTCAGGCCCGGTTCGATTATTTCTCAATGCTCTCCAATCGCGATGGTATGCGTTGAAGTCACCTATGATTAAAAGTGAGTCTTCAAGGTTGAAGAGATCTTCTAAGTCTTGTGCATCTTGTCTTTGCTTGTTGTTTTAATCACGAAGAACTCACTGAGCTTGTTTTAACTTTGTCAGCTGTGGCTTCTGATTTCGCTAACTGGGGTGTGATGACCTCGTAGTGGCAAACTCATTTCGCCTGACGAGAATTGCTGTTCCATTTTCTTTGTCTGACAGTCTGTCATTTGTGTACAGGGTACAGTTCGGGAAATGGAGACGGATTCCTTGTTTCAGAAAGGTTTTCTGGAGGAAAATTATGTCAAATTTATATTCCAGAATAAATTGTATAAACTTTCCAGTCTTCTGAGATAATTTTAATTCCCAGTGAGTATAGACCTGCGATTTATCAGATCCATCAGTGTTTGTTTGTGCTTGTGTTAGTGGCTGTGAACATTCCATTCCAGGATCTTCGTTATCATATCTTGCATCTTCAGTTGAATTTGAGTCTGTGTAGATGTGAAGAATTGTCCCATATCTGGTGTTGTGAGTATAGGGGCAGGTTGTGCTTGTGGTCTGTTTACATGTTTAATGTTATATTGTGCAGCTATTTTCGCAAACGTCTTTATAACGTTCTACGGGTTTTTAGGACAGCCCCCATTATTAGCCAGATGCTCGTCTTTGTAATTAACACATTTTGGAGCTTGCTCTTTTGGCTTCTTATAGTTTTCATGGTGGTGGAACCCGTCGCACTTTACGCATTGCGCATGGCTTTTGACTGAAGAGTGTCCGAACCGCTCTCAGTTATGGCACATCGACAAGCCATTCCGGAGCTTCAAGGCCTCAACTTGGCGTATAAGATGGCAGACATATTTCAAATTAAATATTGATGAATATTTAATATATTCATCATCGAAATATTGATGTTTCCTCCTATAAGAGAAGTATCTTGAAGAGTTTGAAGGGTTCTGATTGAAGTTTGATAAAGACTTCTATGGGGTGGAACGCCCGAACTTCCAAGACTTCCTTGATTTCTTCGCAGCTAGGTCCGGTCCTTTGTCGTTTCTTGAGTCATTTGTATGCCATGGTAAACCCTCTTGGCTGAGACAAAGTCAATCATACATTTGCTCAGTTCCATGACCAGAGCAGTCCGTTTTTCCGTTTCTTTAAGAATAATCGGTCCCGGACGTTGTTTGCTACATTCTTCTTGTTCCAGTGCGTCTTTGGGTTGATTGGTATTGAGGGTCGTAGGCTTTGGGGAGGGGGCAGATGTTTTTGGCTGTATCTTCATTTCTGAAAAAAAATCATCATTCACCATCCCCTTTTTTCTTCACAGGCTTCTTCCTCCTTAGATTTTGTTTTTTGTTGTTTTTCCATTTTAAAAAATGCTATGTTTTTAATTTTTTGACAAATATATATTTCGGGAGTGAGTTGTTCCCTTCTTCAGTGTCAATTATTATCAATTATTATTAGAAAATAATTGACACTGAAGAAGGGAACAACTCACTCCCGAAATATATATTTGTCAAAAAATTAAAAACATAGCATTTTTTAAAATGGAAAAACAACAAAAAACAAAATCTAATCAAGAAGTGCTAAACACGGGACAACACACACAGTATTCTTCCTCCTCTTCTTCCTGCATTTCTCCACGAGAGTTTGCATTATCTTCATTTTCGTCGCCCAAGGAAGCGGTTGACTCCGTCGATAGTGAGGGAGAGTTGACTAACTTGCGTTTTTGATAGCCTTTTGAGGCTTTTTTTAAGCTTATTATTATTTGCAGTAGGTCCTCGATTTTTGTTCTTTACTCGCGAACTTTTTCGTGAGCCTTTTGTAATTGCAGATGCGGGGTTTGCAGCTGCTCTCGCGTGAAATTGAAATCCTTGAGAACCTGCTCTAGGTGACTCTGCCTATGATGGAGATGTTTCACCTGCTATTGAAGGACAGTTGTTGGTGCGTTTTTGACTGGGTCGTGTTTCGGTCCCATGACGGGATACCAGGGGTCAAAATTTAAAAGCCGATTGCTTGCAGTACAAAGTCCTGAGTCCTGTAAAAAAGTCCGGCCTTCAACTGATACTAAAACTAAGTGCATTATAAGTAAATTTTATTACCATTTATTTAACTTTTTGAATATTATATTTTCGCCCACTACTAGCAGCTTTCAGAAACGTTGATTTTAAGGAAATTTCACTGTAAAATTCTGCACAAGTTATGTCTTTTAAGTTATATTGTGTTATTAATATTGCTTTGATTGACTCACTTGACAATCTGTTCATCTCCTTCGTCCACGAAGTCATAAGTGAAAAAATTCACTCCGCATTTGCGTTGTGTGGCATAATACAAAAAATTATTGAGCAACTTTAAGCAATTCTGTAAAACAGCTTCTGTCATTGCACGTATTGAAGCAAATTACCCACTGTTTTCAGCTAACTCATCATTAAAATCACTTTGGCTAGTTTTACGAATATTTTTTAATAGGCAAAATTCGACTCTGTCGTTCCTTTTAAACTAAAAAGCACTTCAACAACTGAGTTTTTCTCCTTTTCCAGTGACGCTTTGCAGTATCAAATATAGTCATCAACGAATGAAGATAATACAAATATATTTTGCTGGTATTGCTCTGAAAAAACTTCTTGATCAGAACTGGGGGCGTTTATGCTGTCAAAAAGAATGATTTTAAGGCATCCTATAATTTGAGGATCCTCTCGATTGCTGCAAAAAGGCTTAGCCACTCCGTTTTACTATGATACAGCAATTTTCCAATCAAAATACTGAATAATGACAAGAAATATTTTGTCAAGAATATGATTGCTGGCATCTGTCGACAACCCCAAAAACGAAATATCTTGTAGGCTCTTTAGAAAGATTTCAACAGCATAAGGTGCAATGACATTGTTAACAATTGCCTCAGATTTTGTTCACGCACACGCACGCTAATTTTCTGGACAATTCGGAATCAGAAAATAGTTTCCTTAATAACGACGAAGTGCAGTTCATGCTTTTGTATGATTGATGGTGTTTGACTACGTGAAATGCGAGTTTGGCTCTCTGGAGTGAGTGGTGCATGGAGTTAGTGCGATTTAGCACTTTGACTCCGTCTTGTCTGTGAGCATTATATGCCCACTCAAACTATCACGGTCTGTCTTTGTTTACTTGATATATTATTTTATAATCTGGCGGATATTCGGGTATTTAGAATTTTGTTTTGTCTGCATGGTTCTTAGGAACGCCATGGTACTGTTTTCGTGGTTGTCTATTGTGTCAAAGAGCAATAAAGCCTTGTCTCCTACGTATTTTTTGACTGCCTCTATTTTGATGTCTTTGTATATGTCTGTGTTTCTTACGTACCACGGGGTTCCCATTTCGATTTTCCAAAGATTGGATTGCTTTTCTGTTTGTTTTTGTCGTTTGGTAGAAAGCGGAACTACCGTACAGTAGCGTCGGTCGTATAATCTGTTTAAAAATTAGCACTCTATTTTTCAAGCTAAGTTTTTTCGATGCCTGAAGAGGGTGGGAGGATAGGAGGAAGAGGATAGGAGGCCTATGCAATGTCCTCATTTGTTATGAATGTACTGTTTCCAGGTTAGTTTGTCGTCGAATGTAAGTCCGAGGTATTTCGCCGTTCTGTTCCATTCTAAGGGTTCCATTCATAAGTTAATTGTCTGTGGATTTTGTCGTAGCTTCCGGGTTATAAAAATGGCTTTTGTCTTGTCTGGGTTGATCTTGATTTTCCATCTGCGAAAGTATTTCAAAAGGGTGTTCGTTGAGCGTTGCAAATTTGACGTTATGACGTTTGCTTGTCGTCCTGTGGTGAAGATACAGGTGTCATCAGCGTACAGTGATATTTTTACTGTTCAGGGCAGAGTGGGAAAATGTGCAGTGTATATATTGTAAAGAACGGGTGAGATGGGTGATCCTTGAGGGACTCCAGCTTCAATGGGTCGCAAGGTTGATAGGTAGTTGTCACGGAATTTGACGCGGAATGTTCTACGTTGTAGGAAGGAGCCAATGATTCGGGTGAGTTATAGTGGCAAGTTGAGTTCATGCATTTTAAATATTAGTCCTGCATACCAGACTTTATTAAAGGCTTTGGCTATGTCAAACATAACCAGTCCTGTTGACTTCCTGCTTTCTAGACCTGTTCTTATGTGTTGGACCACCCTTACAAGCTGGAGCTCTGTGGAATGATTAGCTTTGAAGCCGAATTGTTCTTCCGGTATGATATTTCTGTCATATACTGCCTCGGTAAGACGATGCAAAATAACCGTTTCTGCAATTTTTGCCATCGATGAAAGGAGGCTGATTGGCCTCCATTTTTGTGGAAAAGTTGGGTCCTTTTGAGGCTTCGGAAAAACAATAATTGGATCCCATTATCCCATGCTTTGGGATACTTTCGCAGCTGAAGAATTGCATTTATTATGTCCGTCAGTGCTTGTAGTATATTGTCAGGTAGCTGTTTTAGCATGGTATTCGTTATTGTGTCATTCCCCGGTGCTTTACGTTTGTTTAGTGTTTGTACTAGTCCTTTGATTTCGTAGATGTCTGTTGGCAGTATTGTTTAGTCGTTGTTTTCGTGTGATCTCAGGAGCCTGTCGGCCGAATCTGATATGCCATCCGCAAAGTTATAATCCTCGTCTTCCAAACAATTTTCCTTGAATTGCATTTCAAGGGAGTCCGCAAATGCTTCGGCTTTACCTGCACTGTCGTATTGTAGTCCGTTTGGGCCATGTATTGGAGGTACTTGTATCCTGTCTCGCAGTCGAAAATATTTGGGTATACTCCAGAAGTTGTCGGAGTCAGGGTCAAAGCTTAGTAAACAGATTTCCCATTGCTCATTTCTGAATTCGCTTATTTTTTCACGTATTTCGTTTGTTAGTCGTGTAGCTCTCAATCTCGGTCCAGGATCACATGTGTACCTGGCTCTTCTCGGAACTTTGTTCCTTCTCCTTATGAGTTTTTTAATATTTTCTGGGAGTTCGTGTTTCCCTTCTCGGAGTTATGCTCGTGTTGTCCTCTTTTGCCTGCGTGATTTTATCTGTTAGAGTTTCTATTGTTTTCTCTATGTCGTCAGCGAACTTTGTTCCTTCTACTTATGAGTTTTTTAATATCTTCTGGGAGTTCGTGTTTCCCTTCTCGGAGTTATGCTCGTGTTGTCCTCTTTTGCCTGCGTGATTTTATCTGTTAGTTTCTATTGTTTTCTCTATGTCATCAGCCGTTTCAGGTGTTTGATGTGTTTCTTTGGCTAATGCGACTTGGTAAGCTTTCCAGTCCGTTATTCATTTTTCTCGTATGGAGACATCTAGAAAGATGTTTCCTACTCGAAATAGAACCGGCTTGTGGTCTGATAATAGTTCGTCGAGGACTTCTAGGCGAACATCATTTATGAAATTACGTGAAATTGCGATGTCTAGTGCGTGGCCGTGTATTCGCCCATAGTGGGTTGGTTCGTTGGGGATATGCAAGCTTAGTTGATTTGCTGTGTTGAACTTATGTAGCTCGGTCCCGGCTTTGTTACTTCTCACAGCTCCCCAGAGGCGATGTATGGCGTTAAAGTCGCCGGCGATGAAGGTTGGACCATTGAAAGACATCAACGCCTTGAGGTCATCGGCGTGGAAAAGGCATTCTGTTCTAATCGGATTGTAAGTTGAAATCACAAATAATTCCAGAAAGTCAGTTCGCACCTTTATAACCGTGGCTTCCATGTGTTGGAGGTGTGGTGTTGATGACATTGTGGCTCACATTTCGCCTCACGAGAATTGCCGTGCATCCTCCTCTACCCGTTAATCTATCATTTCTGTATGAAATGTAATTAGGGATGCGGAATCGGTTTCCCGGCTTCAGTGAGGTCTCTTGGATGAGTATGATGTCATATTTATGTTCGAATATGAACTCTTTCAACTCACCAGAGTTCCGAAGTAGGGAATTTTCATTCCATGTGAGTATCCTTTGATGTCATCAATGTTTTTTGTTTGCAGTTTTCTTTTGTGTGGCGGTGAACATGGTTTGGATCATGTTTACCATTTGGATTTCTCGGATATCCCCCATAGTTTTCCGGGTGTTCACCTCCACAATTTACGCACTTAGGCTTTTCTTCTGCCTTTTTAGGGCACTCGGAGAAATGGTGGAGCTGGTCACATTTGACGCAGCGCGACTGTGCATGACAGCCCGATGCGGAGTGTCCCTACTGCTGACAGTTATGGCACATGGCTTGACCGTTGCGTGGGCGTTGCGCCTCGACAGTGCATATAAGTTGGCAAATGGCTTTTGTATTTAATATTTCGGTCTCCTTTTTCGGGAGAAGGACTTTCACTAGTTTGGATGGCCCCTAACGAGTTTTTAGAAAGTATGCCTCGGTTGGATGGAATCCATGGGCTTTTAGGTCTTCCGTGATTTATTCAATTTGCAGGCCGTGCAGGCCTCTGATCACAACGTTTAACTAACGGTCCTCTGGTATGTGTGGTATTCAATTTTTTGGTTGGTAAGTAATTTAGTGAGTTTTTGATGGTCAGTCGGAGTTTTGGGCACTGCTTGTATGCCAAGATAGACCCTTTTGGCTGAGACGTGTGCAATTTTATTTTGCGACATAAGGGACAGGATTTCGACCACTTGCTTGGTTCTCTGATTATGATTGGAACCGTGCCACTCTCAGATTTTGTGGTGTCTTGTATTTTGGGTTCGGTGGAGGGGGTCGTTTTTGGGGTTATATGTTTCCTCGGACAGCTGCCATCTCAGGGAAAGACACTGAGTGTTTTGGGGGAGGAAGCGCAGGGAACTCCACTTCCACTTCTTCTCTGTCTCCCTCTTTCGACGAGTTGGCTGATTCCATGCTGGAATCATTGATTTCTTCTGCTGAAGACTCTTGAGTTTCAGACTTTCGCAGGAGGAAGAAGATGTTTGAATTTTTCGTTTTTTATTTCGGTTCTTCTTGTCACTTTTCTTAGCCAGTCGAGCGCTAAGTTTTTCATTGATTTGACGCTGCGCAGTCAGCTCAGCATTTGTCATTGGCAAATCATTTAAAAGCGTCCTTATTTGTTCGTCTTTGGTCAGGTTTGGCGCGGCTTAGTAGAGCAATAACACTCACCCAGAGATACGTCTCCTTTTTCCTTTTTTTCGCCGCTCTCCTCGTTTCTCATAAAACTTCCTGTTGCTTTTGCGTCGCACTTTCTGATTCTCATGAATCGATGGCCCTTTCTGTATGGCGTTCTTCTCGACACTCACTTTCCACAGTTACCATCACAGTTTCATGGCGGCAAGCGCCGTTCTTTCAGGTTTTCACCTTCGAAACACTTATATTGGTGCACTGTTGTCACAAGGTTCGACACTACATGCCATTATTGTTTCACAACACTTCGAGAATGTATTTGACTTGATGGGACACAACTTCTGTTCACCGCGACGGTTTCGATTGGATGCGAGTTTGGTAGGAAAACAATTTTTTATTGAGACAATTCTAAAGATGATACATATATATGTTAGCACATATTCCTAATGATATTGTGTTTGTGTAGCGCAGCTTTTATTTGATATAACTTTTCAGCACTTTTACTTAATACATTTATTTGAATTTGGATATTTTATAATGTTGCTTAATTTTAGTAGTTAGTCTATGGGAAAAGCCTCCAAAAGCCCATGCTTTTATAACTTGTGGTGTTTTAATTATATACAATATATTATTTCTTAATTAATTTCTTAGCTTAGCTTACATACTATTATTTCATTTTGACAAGGTCATTTAGGTTAATGGAATTGTACCCTCTTGTTTTGTAAGTCCCTTTGAATCTAAATAATACAAAAAGGAAGGTGAAAAGACTATATATTTGTATTTTTCATTACTCCCTTCATACCTTTCTGTAAGGTAACTTAAATAACTTAGTTGTCTTAATTCTTCTATATCTATTAACTCCATCTTATAAAACGTTTTTCTTAGTGTATTTACTAAAAATTCATCAATTTTAATCATTTTTTTTGAACTTCTTATACATTTGAACTATGCTAATCTTAAAATAAATATCGTCCCTAAGGTTCCAGTAGGCTTCCTTCACGGGTAGGGATTTATAGAGGCATTTTCTTTCTAATATGCGGAGTCGTTTCATTTGGTTAAAGGATGCATTGCACCAGGCTACAAACCCGTATGCCAGCATTGGTCGTATAAGTTGTTTATAGACAGTAAGTTTCATGTTGTATGGGAGATCCCTGATTTTTAAGGTTCTCTCTACTCTGCCCAAGGCGAATTTCCCTCTACTTACTATGCTGTCTACATGTCTAATAGGACTCCACTTGTTGGTCAAAATAATGCCCAGGTATTTCAGGTGGTCCGACAATTTTTTCACGAAGTTGTTCCCCATTTATTTTTATATTTATATTCGCGTTTCTTTTAAATTGTTTTGGTTTAACTTGTCTTTCTGTTTTTCTAAATAGGATGCTTCTTGACTTGGTTGTATTGCTTGTCAGTTTCCAGTCTTTTGCGAATTTTTCAATAATTTTGAGAAAACCATTCAAGTTTGTTAGTTGGGTTTTTACAGAAAGACCCGATGAGTAGATCATCGTGACATCGGCATATAATATTGTTTTAACTTTTCCCAGTGTGTCGATTGGGAAATGCAACATATAAATATTGAAAAGTAGTGGTCCCAAAATTGATCCCCGTGGCACTCCAGCTTTTAAGTTTATGTTTTCAGAGAGAATATCATTGAATTTAACTTTAAATCTCCTTCCAGTTAGGTTGTTGGCTATAAGTTTACATATATTACGACTAAACCCTATGTTTGTCATTTTATGTACTACCCCTGCCGTCCACATTGTGTCAAACGCCTTCTGTAGATCAATAGCTCATGCTAGAGTTGTCATTTTCTTTGCGAAGCCCTTGTGAATGTCTTCAGCTAATGATATTAGAGCATGCGCTGTGGATTTTCCTTTGCTGAAACCATATTGCCTATTAACGATATCCGTGTTTTCTTCCCACACCTTTACAATTTTTTCTTTAATAACGTACTCAAAGATCTTGCTGTCGTATGGGATGAGCAAGATAGGCCTGTATGCGGCTGGGTTGGTGGCCATATCCCGATTTTTTGGTACTGGAAAGTAACAATTGTTGATATAGTTGTTAATTATTATAGTTATGGCTTCCGCATACACTTCTGGCAACATTTTTATGGTTTTATTATTTATACCATTGTACCCGGCAGACTTTTTGGGTTTCATACCCTGGATGATGTTTTTTATCTGTTGGACATTGACAAACTCGGTGTAATCGTGTCCGAAATCAGTTGCCTGCCCATCTGTAGTGAAGGTTCTGTCGAAGTTGAAACAATCTATGTTAGAAGTTATTATGTCCCTGTATGTGTTTTTCACACTACTTTCTGTATCCGTACTGCTCGCCATGGCCGCTGTGCATTCGTTGTAAATTTTAGCAAAGAACGTAGGATAGATGTTTTCATTGTCTCGCTCTGAGTTAACTCCTTCCATTAGTGGTATCTCTTTCCTGTACCATTCCCCTGTAAGTCCTTTAATTTGACGAAAGAAGTCTGGCCCATATTTGAGATTCTGGATTCTTGTTTTAAATTTTCCCCTTCTGGTGTTTGTTACACGCTCACTTATCCTTTCGTTAACACAGTCAAGCAACTCCTTAATGGTTCTGTTGCGATGTCCCCCCCTAACGAATATTCTTCTTAATTGCTTTTAAATTTAATTAATTGTAGTGTTGCGTCGTCCAGTATATTTTGGTTTGAGTTGGAAATTGTATATTTTGGGATAAATTCTTGCATTGATAGTGCAATAATATTGTTTATCTTTCGGATATAGTCATCTTTTTCCAAGTTAGTGAGAGGTTCTTCCTTAGAGATATATATACTTTTTATTTGCTCCCTATTCCTTCTTTTAAAACCATTCCAGTCTGCGCGACTGTAGTCGAACACAAGTTTTGGTGCTTTTTGATGTATTATTCCTGGTATGATATTGAGTTCCACAATGCAGTGGTCTGATTCGAAATCTAATGTATTTAATAGAGGGTCTCTAAGCAATTCTTGGGTTAGTAGGGTATCAGAGATAACAAAAAAGTCTATATATGAGTACGAATTTTCATCTATTCTACTGGGAGCTCTTGAATAGAGTTGTTTTACATTAAATATGTCCTGTTCGTCATCTAGCCACTTTCTAAGTCTAACCCCATTTGAGTTGTTAGCATAGTTTCTCCAGCTTGTATGCTTCGCATTAAAGTCGCCGCCCATCACTACTGCCGAATTGTTTAGGTTACAGAAAAAGTTTCTCATCAGTTGGCTCGAGAATTCTCCATCTCTGATGTGTATGGACGCTACTGCTAGCCAGTCTTCTCCTATTCTGATTTCTATGGCTATTATGTCTCTAAATGTGTCGTTTCCGAGGTTTTTCCTTCTTTATTGGAGACATTATCTGATGAGAATTGCTGTCCCAAGGTGGTTCTCTATTGGTTGAATGTAGTCATAGTCTTTGAAGAAGATTTTGTGTTTATTTTTTATTTTTGTTTCTTGTAATAGTACTACATCTGGTTTTCTTTGTTTGAGTACAATATCTAGCTCTATCCTTTTCCTATGTGCTACAATAGATCTAACATTTATAGAGAAGATTTTGATCCTAGAGCTCATCGATTTCCATTTGAAGAGTGAAGTCTATGAGTGCTTTCCTTTTTGACGCAATATCCTTCAGTGTTCCGTTTGTTTTTGCAAAATCTTTCACTTTTTGCATAAAGTTGTCAAAGGATGTTCCGAAGCATTCGGATGTAGCTTTATCTAGGAATGCTCCTAACGTGTTGGTATATTTTGTATTCACGTTCACATTGCTATCTGTTCTATTTTGGCCTCTTGCCATTTGTGCAAAGGTAATTCCATTTGTGACCTGCATTGGTTTATAGAGCTGTGTGTTTCTCGTTTTCCCCCCTTCCTTTTTCCTGGCCAATATTTCCTGCCATTTAGGGCATCCCCTGAAATTTGCTGTGTGTCCATATTCTTTACATAGTACGCATGCTAGTTCATTTGCGTTACTAGCTGAGCATGCACCTCTTTCATGTACTTGGAGGCATTTAACACATCCCCTTTGCATGGCGCAGTTCCTTGCCACGTGTCCCACCCGTTGACAGTTGTAGCACTGTATCAGTTCTGGGTTCCCAAGTTTTTCAATTTGAATTTTTTGGTTTAGTAAGTACCTAATTTTGATGAACTCATTGACTTGCACTTCAGGTTCTAGTTTGAGAATATAAAAGTTTAGGTTAGGTTTTCTTTTAGAGTTAAATTGCACTACCCTCTCCAGATCATCATACCCCATTTCCTTAATAGCCTCTTCTACTTCCTCCGTAGAGTAGCCCTCTGAGAGATTCTTAAGCAATACGTTTACACTCTTTTCTGTTTTTGGAGTGTATGTGAAGTAATTGCACGCATCTTTCTTCAGGATTTGAATTATCTTGGCACGTGTTTCCATATCCGCGCAATATATAATACATCGATTTTTATTGTAGCCTTGCTGTATCTGAAAGGCTTCTTTTTTAATTTGCTGTGCGATTACTTCACATCTCATCTCCTTAATATTAATTTCATAGACAATAATTGGTGGAACATTTTTATATTTTCCACTTACGTTTGTGTTGATTACAGCGTTGATTTTTTCGTTGGTTCCTTCCGTTGTTTTGGAGCTTTGATTTTCAATTGCACACATACCAGTTTGCCGGTTCCTCTTGATGCTTTTTTTGTTGTTGACCTCCGTCCACTCTTCCATTTTTGGCCCTTCCACCACTTCTACCTGCCTCGTGTTTAGTTGTCGTTCAATTGTTTTTCTGGTTTTTGGTCCACTCTCCAGAGCTGTCTGCTCGAAATCGCTATCTAGTGTTATTTCGTATTGAATTACCGCAGGGTCTTCCTCCATCCGCGCTTCTTCATTGTTCTCATCTGCAGTCGCTTTCGTCTTTTTGATTTTCTTCCGCCTTCGCTCAGCTCCTTCGCGGTCACTTTTAGTTTCCCAGTTTTTCACTTTTTTATTTTTTATCATAAGTTCACTGTTATTCTTTATTAGTCTGAGATTATCCTTTATTACTTTTTCTTTTTCACTGCATACTATGCTAAGTTCCTCACTCATACGTATGCACTCGGGACCGAGTATGTGTTTGTCTCTTCTCCATTGTTCCATTTCGTTTAAAAGTCTTTTGTGTTCTTCAATCACTTTATTCATTTAAACACTTTTTTCACTTAGTTCTTTTAATTTATCCTTTAGATTCACATTTTCATCTATTAATTCTTTGTTGATTCTGAACAGCTCATTCCCATCCATATCTAGATGCAAGCTTTAATTCACCAATATTCACTTTCACCCTTATCATTCAATACAATATTTTTGTTTGACTTTTGAAAGAAGCAACGCTTGTTTACACACCCATTTATGGTCAGAGCACGTCCCTTAACTATATTACTCTTTGGTATAAATTTTACTCTTTGGATTTTATGCGAGTTTGGCATCAACTGCGCTGCCTTTATAACCTTGATTATAAACAAAACTGTCCAACTTACTTGTTGGTGCACTTATTCGCTGTTGCCTTTTGTGTCTTTCGATGTCAGCAGCACCTTTGTACCTCATTGACACAAATGAATCACAAATAGTACACTTGACTTCTTGCTCATTTCTTCCTTCTCTAAACGACGAGTATTTTGCCTTTAGTAGATCGGTGAATTTAGAGCATTTTTTAAATTGTAGAGGCCATTGCTATATATAATCTTCATCAACGTAACTCGTGAAAGTAACCATAACGCAAAAGAACAAATTAAAATACACACGCGTGATAGATCTATCTCATTTCTGAATGCACTGCTCGTATGCACCAACAGCTGGAGTAATAGGCATACGCCAGAAAACAATGACATATGTAAAACATTCTAGCCCAATATTTTGTCGTGCTACAGTTTTATTGTTTTCATAATTTGGCGGCATACTTGAATGATAAAAAATTATTTAGTTTATGATAATTCAGTAAAATTTTAAATGCAATTGACTGGGAGGCATAACGAAAAATTCGGTCTTGGACAAAATCCGGACGGAGTCGGGTCTAAGTTTTTAAAAGCCGGTCACGCCCGGATTTATCCGGTCATTTTGTAACCCTAGTTCCATCGTCCGTTCCATTAGAACCGACTAAGAACTCGAGATTATGATTTGAACACCTTAATTTTATCTTAATCAGATCAGTTTCTATATGTTCATTACAACACCTTGTTATTACTTACATATTTTATGGTCCTTAAAGATAACCTATCTGGATTATTCCTTTTATGAGAGTGTTTATGATTGTCTAGAACAACTTTTATTTGTATCTTTCAATTTGGAAATTAACCAGATCTACATTCTCGTTCCATGAGGGTCAATCCTGAGGTCCGAGCGTCTAACCAAGAAAGATTCTGCAATTAGTCATCACATGAAGGACACGTGAATCAAAATCGAAATGAAATTCCTTGTCACCCATGATCCAAATGCACGTTTATAATCTCACAAGCCGCCAACAATGCGTTTTGCATAATAAAAACTAACTATTTTCAAAAAGCATCACTAGTGTCATTACATCATCTGTTAAAACTTTCTTCTGGTCTAATGATGAAGACATTAATATGAAACGAAGAAAAATATTTCTGTAAAAGACTTTCACACTACAAACGCCAAAATGCGTTGGAAATTCGCGTCAATGTTTTGCTGATGATTCTCTTATTGCTGCTAAGTCCAACTCACCTGTGAAGGCTATTAGGCTATAAGTATTTAGAAAGAAAAAACATCGAAATTGCTGGCAGTCCACAAAAATTAATTTCGCCTGCATAACAAGTTGAATAATTGGATTTGAAGAAAAACAACAATTAAGCCTTAAACATTTCAGAAAATGATTTCATCTGTCTCTCTGAAAGAGATAATTGCTCAATAATTTTAACTGAGTCCATTTAATTAGCCTTGCGAATGCATTCCAGCCATAATTTCGAAAAAAAAAACAGTAGACAATCAGTAACATTCGCTTCAATGTACCACCGCAGCATCCAGTATTCATCTCGCCATTAATACGATTTTACCTGCACCTCCAGCGGCGCTAAAGGTAAATGCATGCAGACATTTACTTCGCTTTTGTGTTATCGTGGCTGAGAAGCTCATAATGCATTTAAGAATTACATATCCGCTTAGTGTTTTAATTCCAGGAAGTATTGTTAAGATCAGCATCTTGATCACATGTTGGAGGCGAATAGGCAACCGTAGACGTGGTAGACAATAATGTGGTATGGATTTAATGATCAGAAAGATAGTGTGACTCTAGTGTGAATGGCTCAACATAAAACTAGCCACGACTATGTACGCGAAACCGCCGTTTATTATTGCCAAGCAATTATGTAACAAATCATAGTGTTGTTGTCCACAGTTGTTACAATTTTCCTAAGAAGACAAAGGCATTGTGGAAATTGCAGCAAAACAAGAAGTTGAGGCGACTACGCTGTGTGCTGAAGAAATAGAGCAAGGCCATTGTTTTATTGGCAAATTATTTGCTGCAAGGTGGGAAAGAACATTAAATTCAGAGCAAGGGTACCGGTCATCAGGTCAATGTTGAGAAGACACGAAAATGTTAAATCTAGAAATTTTAAACAATTTGAGCGAAAAATTCATTGAAAGTACGACCACGAAATCTAATACTATTTGCAAGCAGTTATAGTTTAGCCTAATAGAAGCTTCCTCATAACGCGCTGCGAAAATGCGACGACCTCACTGAATCACTTTTGGTCCTATGAGAGGATTGTCCAGTGCCGGTGCCAAAATTAACTAGAAATATTCAGGAATTCTCGCGATGCCTCTTGAGGGAATCCCGATCCGTCTAAGTTTTTTTCGAAACATCTAAGTTTACACACAGCGGATGTCTCTTTTCACAGACTCTTCCGTTTTTATCGAATTTCCCTTTTACATAAAAGGATAGAAAAAGTAGAACCGCGAATTCGCATCAAAGTTTGCTCTTATAATCTTAGGAAGACCAGCTCGGACACCATTGTTATGATGAATATGGTATTAAGAAAGGAGTATATGAGCAAAGTAAGAATAAAAGAGGGTACAAGTGTCTTACAGATGGGCGATCAAATTAATGATCGAGAGGATAAGTCAAGATCCTATCGATAAAAATAGAATATAGATAGTTCGCCATGCAGTCAGATATGTACCCGGTCATTGATACATAGTTCAGTTTTTTTCAAAGGCCCGGAAGGACAATCATTGGTTGAACTGGGGTCTAAACCCCTCAATTCTTTCTGGGACTGAAAAGGAGTTGATAAGACTTCATTCATAATTTAGAGTATATAATTGTAGAGTTTAGAGATTTTTTGTATTTCAGCAAGAGATTGGTCAGTGGACGAACTGAAGCCTAAACCCTTAATTCTGAATCTTCTTTTGAGCTAAATTTTGATACATTTTACTATATCTCATTTGATATATTTTATAAAAATACTTAGTTTCCCCTCTTTTAAAGTAAGTAAATCAGCCTATAAAGGGTTCTCTAGCATTCTTCACACATCCAATCCAATTGTCTTCACAAAGGTGACATTGGAGGGTGGAGGGGGCTACGGTAGGGATTGCTTTAGCTCCACTACAGTAGGGACTGCATAGGCTGCCTGTGACGATGAGTCCGAGCAATGGAAGCCAATGAAAACGGTCTGCGAAAATGGTGATCGGAAAACACCAATTGTGTCTCCAACCCCTGCCGCTCGGTAAACCTGAACGAAAGAGACTTCACGGTGGGGTCTTCAAAGCTTCGACAAGGATAAGAAGTAAAGTCTGTGTCATTACCGCCCTAGTGGGTAGCATAGCTGTTGGAGCTAGAAAAGCACTGATCAACGTAGCAGCCATTAAGAAAGAAAGGGTTCTTCCTATGGATTGTTATGGAATTAAACTTAAAACTTTCAGCAAAATAGTGTAACAGACTTATGGAAAAAGTAGTTTAAACAGCTCGATACTCCAAGAGTTTGAGGTGACGGTGAACTTCGTTACAATTTACTTACGAGATTATTATATATATATATATTGACGAGACCATAAAAGCCTTTTCGACTTTTAAAGGTGGGATAAGGTGCCATGCTACACGTTATCCTTCCAATGGTGAAAAAACTGACTCTGTTACTAACTGCTGCCCTTCATTACAATGACGTTATGAAAGAACTACAGGCCTGATGAAAGAACTACGGAACGAAAGAACTACAGGACAATACTTGGGAGTCAAAAGATTCTCACGGGTTCCCCCAAGGAAGGAAAATAAAACTCTTGACCAAGTCTTTTTTCGATGAAAGCCAGGTAAAAGAGCTTACAAAAAGGATATGGAAGATAAATCGATCTTAAACGCTAAAAGGTACTGACAACTTTTGACTAAATCCAACTTGTCGCAATGATTCAAATGTAAACGTTTTGACTCGTTCGCCTCTAATTTTGCAATTGAACCCCAATGAGCTAAACGTCAGAAACAGTGCCTGTTGAAAGACTTCCCTTTTGAAAAATAAGAGGGGAAAAAGATTCAATTTTCTGCGCAATTTCAAATAATAAATCCTTTGATAAGAATAAGGAGTAAGTCCTTTTTAAAGGCCACCTCTAGAGTTGTTTAGTAATAGAACCGGAGTGGAAGTTCACTCGAGTCTGACCCACGTCCGCACACTTCGCCGTACTTAGCTAATCCGCCAGCATCCACCGACATAGTGAACTTCCGAGTGGCCGAACAGTTGACCTTTGGGGTACAGTTCGTTGTCACGCCTCTAGGACTTCACATCCTGATGTCGGTGAGAGGCCGACTTGTCCTCCAGTCGTTGCCGTGACGATTGCGGACACTATATTCCATTGCAATGTTGCCCAACGTGGGCCCGATAAACTTTAGCTTTCAGTCAGTTTTTGACATAGTTTGATCAATTCTAACCGGACATCCTCCAAATGAGGGCTCCCACTCACGGAGTAGTGATGTCTTATGTCTGACCCCACTGAGTCGATTTACGCGAACAATATTTTTCACATTTCCATTTTTGTTTTTATTGGTTTGATACGCGATAGAGTTTCTCCGACGTGTTACCCGGGTGGTCCTGCATTTAACAGTGTACCCTTGAGCACCCTGTTTTCTGACAGAGAATTCGTCTCGATGGAAGGAAAGAGATCTTGATTACAACAACAAAAGTTTCAACACAAACATTTTTTTCTGGTTGAAACTTACTCCACCCTATATTTATATAATTTTAACTTATATTTTTCTTAGAAATCTTATACAAGCTTATAAAACTACACTAATCGCCATTCTTAGTCACAGTATTTACCCGGTATCATTGACGAGGCTCGCCTCCAGTTCCTTCTACGACATACTTAATTACCAAATGCAGCACGATGGCCGTAAAATACAGTCCCTTGGCGCTAGACATGCTTGAACCACCGCAATGCACGATCTGCTGCAATGAGCTCGTCCCAGCTGACTCGGCCCCATATGGTCATGAATTCCACCCAGGCTGCATCACCGACTTGGTAAATTGGTCAAAGACTTGTTTCTAACGTCGACGGATAATCACACCTGAGGAACTCAGGAGAGTTCCTTCAGAGGCGAGACAGCCTCTGGCCGCAAAACACTGGAACTATATCCCTCTCCGAAATCTCAAGGAGTTGTACCTAGGGAGATACACTACGAGTTGCGGTCGAGAGGTAACTCCATTCCGATTTCACCACCAAGTGCGACGTTAGCTGACCGACCGAATAGGGTAGTGGACAAAAATACCTCCAGCGACGCTACCATCATTCAGCCGAGAGTGACGCTGCCTACTCTGACACCACCGAACTCGCCTTCGGATGAGGATTCAGCTGACTCTGGAAGTTCTGAACTGTAGCAAGTGCTACGGCTCTTGCAGAATTTAAGTAGCAGAATCGATCAGCTGGAAGGAAACACGAGATTATCCAGCACGCACCCTTGCAATGCTGCAGGCATGCCGGAACAGCAGTCAACGGAAAGGGTTGACATAGTGCCGCCTAGGGAGACACGGGAAGCTGATGAGTACACTGGTCGGTGCCCCCAACCTTCCATCGAAACACCAACCCAAGGAATCAGACGTCCTATACCCCACCTTTATACACCACCAGAGGGCCTTCCCGGATTATAGTATATGGCACGAGCAGAAGGGCAGGACCCAAAAACCCGGATCAGCGGATTCCAGTCGAGCACTCAAGTCGATCGATTTTTATACCAGTTGCACTCGCTGACGGAGCGGACCTTAGGAGGCGACTACACTGTCCTGATGCAGCACATACACCCTCTGTTGACCAGGTACGCGGCTGTTCGCCATTCGCCGATTGGATTAGAACTCGCTCTGTGCAGCACTACGAAACCAGTTTGACGATGGCCTCACAGAAAGTGACATAAAGGAGCATGGAGATATGGAATCCATGAGCCGTTCGACAATTGTGGACACTAAATTCTATTCGACACTATCATTCAAGTTTGAAGTATGGGACTGCTGTTATCGAAGCCTAAGCTTTTAAATTTGTCGGAATATATGTTAAAAACGTATATTCGGGAGGAGACCTCTTTCAAGGCTTGAAAACAGTACTCACTTTGTGCGAACAGTTTGATTTCTTTGTATTAGGGGCTGACTTCAATATAAAGAATCCTTCATGGAGAAATCACGTACAACATTTCCGATGGACATAGAATAGAGCCGTTTGACAGGATGCAATCAAATAATGATTCCATTTTGACTACACTGAACCAATCAGATTGCCGAAGAAGCACGTCAACTATTGGCTTCTTCACTACGTCGGCCAATCTGGTAAATATCTGACTATCTTTTGGTAGAGCTGACCTTAAGACTGAAAAACGGTATTAAGCTAGAGGTAGTAGATATTTAGCTCTTTTTCTCAAACAAGCAAATTAAATGGTAAGCAGTTAGTTTTGACTTAAATGGAAAAGTAAAGGATAATCCAATCACTAGATCAAAATACATCTCAACCATAGAGATTGAAGAGGAAATCGCTCGTCCGAATTCAACCTTTAACATGATAACATCATCATCCTAACGATTCCTCCAAGAATTACCTGTATAGAGGTTTACCATAATACTTTTTGGAGCTTCAATGCAGGCATAGCAGGAAAGTATTTTCAAGAAAATACCACAGCAATTTGGCTAGTTTATTGGAAGCATTACGGATTCAACATCTTATACTCTCTCCTGATAGAATCATCTTGTGAAGAACATCTGACTTGAAGCTTCAAGACCCGGTGCCTGTATGCTTCCTCAACTCAAAAGAATAACACGCAGAAAGCTGCTGCCAGGAGTTATTACTCATAACTGTTCAATGCTCGTGGTTAATAAGGGCGTTGCTGTCTCCAAAGCAAACCAATTCGCAGCAGTTCTTTGGGTGGAGAAACCAAGAGAAGGCTTTGCTTTCATTTTGTTGGTGAATAGAAAATATCAACGTTTGATGGTTTGATAGATAGATAACAAAGACTTTGGTTTTTAGTAATTTTTTCACCAACTACAATCCCTTGGATGCTCCAATTGGCAATGCCCTGTTTGAGACCCGTCAAACATTCAGAATCCTTGCAATAAACTTAAGTTCCTAAAATTTGGGTCGGTCTGATGGTATTTCAATTTTTTTATTTTATTTTAGCAAACATTTTGCTATCCCACAAAAGTCAAATAGTAGAGGTGTGGTTAATACTCGTCCGATATCTCTTTCGCCCCATGTGGGCCAATAACTTGAAAGAGTAATCCTTCAAGTTATAAAACAGTTCTCTGAAGAAGCAAGAACTATTCCAGGAAGACAATTCGACTTCAAATCTCATCCACTGGCGGACACATCGGCTGTTGTTATCCAAGCCAGAGGAAAAATAAATTGGATAGCTAATAAGGTCACAGTAGCGTACCCCATTGATGAAGAAAAGCCTATTTTTGGTTTGAATCAATGGGCCTATCTATAAACTAATTCAATTTGGCACTCCGGTGAGTGTTATAATAATAGTAGGCAGTTTCATGAAGGGACGTGGTGCTATCGTGACATCTACTGAAACTATTTCCAAACGCTTTGTTATCAATTCGGGGATCCCTCAGGGTTCTATCGTAGGCCCCTCTCTTTAATATATTGTTTTCTGAGATCCTGGGAATCAGAGATGAACATAAGTGTTAAATTGAAGTTAATGTCTTCGCTGATGAGTTGATCGTGTAGTGTACACTTTCCCCACTTAGCAAGAACGAGACCCCAAAGGTATCTAGACACGCTAACGTACTAATACCAAAAGCGGGCCATGAGGGTTAACGATGAGGAAAGTGTGCTGATTGTGTTCAAGGACCCGCATAAAAAATATGGTCCTCGAACGGAGAGCATCTGTGATATCAGAGTCAGTAGTGACTTTGATATGAAAATCATTGTCAGTGCTCACGTAGATGCTGTTTGGAAGAAAACTGTTTCATCATCTTATGTAAAGATTATTGCTTATAAAGCATTTATTAGCCCAATAATTCTTTAGGGTTTGTTAGACAGCGTCAAAGAACAAGTAGCCAAGATAAAATTTCTGGAGCAAAAAATCCTTCGTGCTTACACGGAACACTCACAAACCTATGTTTGTAGTGGAAGGCAGTTATGATGCTGATGGACTACGCCAAGAGATTAATAGAGCGTGAAGACAAACGAATGATACAGAACGAGACCGCTACAATCAGAAAGGCAGCTGTTCATCTATCGATAGAAGAATCCAGTGTTTAAAATATTGTTATCAGGCATACTATGTTGCAGATAAGAATTTTATAATATTGTATTAGAAAATGAGTATTGGAGTATTATTTATAAAAACCCATCGATGTAATTTGTTTTTCTGGTTGTAGATGACGGCTACTTGCATTTGAGTGTCGGAAAGTGCCAGACTTCTTTCACCTCGGCAACGATTTCTCGTCTCCAAGAGGAGTTCTCTTGACGTTAGTTGGTTTGTTAGTTAGTTATTCAGCAAGACGCACTATGGACACCACCACCACCGGCAAGGAGATAGTGTACGATGCGGTGCACCGCATGGCTCCTAGCTTCCTTACTTTTATAGGGTACCCTAGGTTCGACTCTTTACTAACAGCGTCAGCCCAGACTTCGGAGCAGTATAAGAGCATTGACACTCATGTGTAGCAATCTTTTACTCGATGTGGGCCATCCAGTGCTCTGTCATAAGGTGACAAAGGAGCTCATTTTTGAGTCAATCATCAAGCCAAGGTATTTTGTTGATTTCCTCAACATGATGGTCGTTTCTCCAACACAAGGGATCCGCTTCATGGTCAGTATGACGAAATAAGTTTAATCCGGCTTTTGACTAAACCCACCGCAAGTCATCCACTCGCTCAATCAACGCAGGATCATACTTAGTTTCATTTGCACCTGTTTGGCAGTACGATTAATGCTGCAGTGACTCCTCTGTTAACTGCATGCTTAGAAGTTCTTAGCTTATGAGGCATTGCATAGGCATTGTATAGGCGTTGTATACCTTGCGTCAGCCTTGATGTCCCATCAATTCGTTACTGACCTATCACTGTATCATAGAGGATCTTTGTGTCTGAGAGGTCGTTTTTAACTGTACTATCAGTATCGTGTGGTTCACCACGTACAGCCATGAAGGGGTAATGCTGAGTAGGTAGACCTGCAGCAGGCCGGATGACCTCCCCTTGTCTGTCTCTGTAGAAGCTTCTTGAACACTTTCCCAGCGACATGCGGCATAGGGCCGATGTGCAGATAGTAGTTTCCGATTTATCTTCCTCTTCGTGATCAGCACAAGTCTCACCTTCTCCAAGCATTTAGGAAACACATCTTCTTGCAGGCAAGCGTTGAATGTGATGAGTAACATGTCAGAGCAAAGTTGACACACAAGCTATTCTACTACCGCTGAGATGTCGCCTGGCCCCGTGGCCTTTTTAAGTTTTGAAGTGTGCACTACTTTGTCCAACTCGATGGTGCTGACAAATGGGCGCACAACAAGACATTCCTCGTATGAAGCTGTGGAACGAACGAGATGTACAGGGAATAAATCCCGAATGACATTTTTTGCAACCATTACAACCAACCGCCTCAAGCAGACAGCCTTCGTATGACAGTCCAACAACACTGTTGACAACCTTAACTGGCCAGCAGCGAGCCATGCTTTGGTTGATCGGATCTCTGCGGAGGAGTTTTCTAGCCGTCTAGTCTGCCAGCATTCGGGAATATAACTCATCTTGATCCGTTGATCATTGGGCTTCGTTCTGCGACATTCCCTTCATTTTTATAAAAAATATAAAAAAAATATATATATATGCCATTAAGCAAAACCTTTAGGCTGAATATTGGGTTGAAATAATTGCGAAAATTGTCAGAGTCAATTAAAATAATCACCCTATAAATTGATCTTAATCTATCTTAATCTTTGCAGATGGTTTTTGATTTTTAAAGGAGATCGTCGGTTGACTATGAACGAACTTAAAAAAGTTGTCTTGAAACACCAAAAACCTACGGTTTGGAAAATTTGAACCGAGAATTCAGTTATAATCAGCGAAGATTCAAAATATACCCCAAAATTGCCAACAGCAGACTTGGAGAATCTCAGCTTTGATATCGTCCAAGACAACTTGTAAAGGGTTTCTAAAGACGTAAATATACTCAAGAAGATTGATTGTTCCTGCTGATAAATCAGGGATTTACGACAATGATCCAGAAACAAAACAACGGTCTCCATAGTGGTAGCATTCTGAATCGCCATTGGCAAAAAACATCGCGTCAACGTCGGAGCAACGTTGAAACGATGTTGAATGTTTTCTTTGTTTATGAATTTATTCTGCAAGCAAAATTGCTTGTAGAGTTTAGGTAAAATTATTGAAGAATACAATGATAGAATATTTAAAAAATTGTATGATTTAGTAAGCGGAAACGGGAAAAATTTTGATCAAGCGTTAATTGGTGGCCTTACCACGAAAATACGCCAGCGATTTGCCCATCATCAAGTCGTACAGCTTCATACTGCAAGCCTTCGCAAAGTCCTGATAAAGCTCTTTATGACTTTTGGTTTTTCACATTAAAAATACCGCTCAAAAGATATCGGTGCAAATACAAAGATTTGCTTGAAACGCGCGACGAAGACATATAAGACCATACCGAAAACTGAGTCCCAGGACTGAGTTAAAAAAGGGACATACCACTAGGAGTGTGTTGTTCAATCGAATGGTGACCAGTTTCAAGAATGTGCTCACCAGTTGATGAAGAATAATCGAGAAATGAAGATAGAGTCGAGACTTTTGGACCAAATCTTTTATTAACTGGCAACGGTCTTACATACCACTGATTCTCTGCTCTTCAATTATCTCGGATTTACAGAAATTACAAACAAAATTTCACGAAAAGGCTAATAAATCAAAAGCAAAAGCTTGTTAGTTTTTAGGATGCTCGTTCTCTTCAAACTAAACCCAAAGCTCGAGACAAGCACGAGATAGACATAATTGGTTTCGCTGCTCAACTTCTCACCATTTTAATTGTCCATTTTTAAGTGGAACTCTAACGAATTCCTGCACATTCACACGTTCCAAAAAAGGTCCACGAATATAAACTTTTCTAATTCTAATCCATCTTCATGCAAATTGAAATTCTTTACCAAACGCCCATCTTATCTATTCACCAGCAATCACAATTGGACTTTTATCCATTTCTCTCCAGACCGGCAAACCGCCGAAACCACATCAAAGAGTTTACCATTTCGCGGAATACAAATGAAGGTTTTTGGCGGCACGGACAACCGCCGCGATAGTTAACGCATGTTGTCTTATTGTTGAAATTGATATTTTTCGGGTGTCTAGGTCTGTATCTATTGCTCTAGTCTAGTTCGGTTGCATAGCCGAGTGTACTACAGCGAAACAATGTTAGTTATTTCATTATGATGTGATTACACACTAGATTACATTGCGTTTACCTTGTACGTGCTTTGAACGAGAAAACTTCAAAGATATAAATTTATTGAATTATGCAATTGGCGCTGGGTAAGGAGCAGAAAATATTACAAGTACGGTTTTGTGGTTAGACATTTTCGAAGTATGTTTGTAGATTAAATCGATAATTTGAACTGGAAACGGGCAAAAAGTTCGCGCGGAGGAGATTCGAGTGCGTGCTGGAAACCGATGTTTACTTTCAATTAATATCGAAATACGTCACGATATGCCAAGATAAACATTTCGGGTGTTATTTCTCTTTGGGAATTCGTTGACCGTGAACATCAGACAGACCAAAGTCATTGCTTCTGTTCCTCGGCAATTTTACTAATTGTTTCCACGTCGAGAGGGATTATGCCCGTCCGTTGGGAGCTTTGTTGCTGGAAATCTATTTTGTTTGCTTGAAGGAAAGAGTTTTTGAAATAAAATTTTACCTTTCCAAAAGTTTCCTTGGAAATCAACTTGCTTGAACCAGGTATTGTGCTATCTTCAACACCAATCTCCAAATAAAACGGAATTTTCGTTAGAATTGCATTAATAGATCACTTAACTCATTCAAGGTTAAAAATCAGACCAGGGCGGGTCTATCAGTCAGACTTCACTCTTCAGACACTTTGTTTTGTTTTTGCATTTTAGAATAATGAAACTGTGTTTTAGTATCAAACACCACTTTATGTTTATTTTTACTACATTCATAATATTTAATTATATTAAATTCAATTCATATGGATGGTTATAACTTCCAACACAACAACACATTGCATATTTTATTGTCTTTATTGCATCAAATTCATTTCTTTGGCACCTATTAAAAATTCTATACATCACCGACGAAACATGTGCGTGATTCGCAAAAACGAAGCAGAAAGAAATAAAAGCGGTGGATCTAAAACGTCTTAACATTGTTTAAAATATATATAAAAAACTTCATAATAATTGCTAGCGAAATTCAATATTTTTGAGTGATCCCGTCATTATTTGCATTGTTTTGAAATCGAAAGGGTTACTCGCTTAAGTCTTTTGTTTTAAGCTTTGTTGCCGAATTATCATTTACAGTTCGAATCGAAATTTTGGTTGAAGCAATACTTATTTGTGTAGTTTAAATCAATTCGCAATGTAGTTCGACTTATAACAAGGAGTTTTTTAGTGTAACCGAATAATGAAATCGAATTTGTCCACTTTTAAAGGGCATTTGAACAGACTGAGAGACAAAAAAGAGTTAGCATACTATTAGTGCGCGAGCAACTCGATAGTAGGATCCAACGTAATCTATCTAAGACTACCACAGTTGTCACCTAGGTGGTAGGCAGCGTACAGGTACGAGTGCATAAGGTAGAATGAGGGGGGGGGGCGTTGTTTCGGTTTTTTGCGGATTCGCTGGCGGAGGGAATTTAGTAAGCAATTGAATGACGCATGACCCGAGCTAACCATAGAGGCAGACAGATTCTGGAAAAATTGGAATGAGCTAGACTCGTAAAAATAATCGTTGGTTATACGAACGAGCAATAGGAGTGACTCCAGATATGCTTTGCTTCGGAGTCCTTTGCTTCCTTAATTTGAAAAACAAATGAAGTGTAACGTTTGCTATGAAGTGCTTTACATCCTTCTTTAGTCTCGAGGGTACAGAAAACGTACGCGACGAGCGATGATTAGCACATAGCACTAGAGATTGGTGATTCTCTTTCTTGCCATCAGCAATTCGATACAGAATCTCGGCAAAATGCTTCCCGGGAAGTTTGACAATGCTTTCTCATTGTCCGCAGATATATCGAGTGACAAAGTACAGCTTAAAGTGAAGTGAACTTCACTATTAGTCTCATAACTTTTACCTGCAGCTAGTTTATGCCCTGGCCAAGTTAACTTCATGAAAAGCCCGCCACGTACTGGTGGACAGCAGATATGGCCGAAAAAAGGAAAGGAGTGGCGCATTCTCCAACCTTGAGCCCACGGTTCAGGAAACGAAAAAAAGTATGTTGGTATGGTAGAAAACAGACCCGCAAAGAACTTCATCACAAAATATTTCGAAAGAACTAAGTCCGTTGCTGGCTGGAGCAGGTCAACTAATTGACTGACTAACAACTGTGAAAAGTTATGACAACTGCAAAAAAGGACCTGTGGAGACTGGATCATAAACCGAATTTAATACCGAAGCTCGGCGTTTTGAGAAGACCCATTAATCTTGACGGCGAGATGATCAAATGGATCGTTAAAACACGACTTTTGGCCCGTTCTTTTCATTACGATGGTTGAATGAAGTAAGTCCTGCACCTTTTACAGCAGAAAAACTCGATCAATCGATGCCATATTGAAAACGTGGAAGGCAACAAGACCGAATGCCATTCCGTATGAGATACTGCAAGTGGTCCACGATCGCTTATCCGATTTCCTCACCCCCGAAATTATATAATACGTTACCCTCTCCCCCCACCTATAAAGCATGCTTAGAGGAGGGCGTTTTTAGAAGCGGAGGAAAAGAAGCGAAGCTTGTGTTGAGTATCACAACGAATGGAGATCCTGAGTTATCATTCTCATATCTGTCACTGTATATAATGGTTATAGCTAAGAAAGTGTTGAAAAACTTATCAAGCCGGTGAAATTAGATACGCTGAAGATTTGTCTCAACATCACTAAGGCTTCCTACCTGAGAGATCCATCATAGATGTCAGCATAGATATAGGCTTTAAAAGTGGTTCGGAAAGTAACACACAATATTGGAACGAGGAATGCTGTATCCTAAGCTAGATGGACGGATCTAGTTAGTGCTTTTGAACCTTTCTCCAACGTATACCTCATAAGGATATCTGAAAATCATTTCAAAGACTTACTTAAGAGAGTCCAGGGTGCAGCAAAACACGTTGGAAGGACAACCAATGATGGACGTTGTCAAGTTGAACAAGGTTCCTTCATGCACTCTTACTTAGAGACTTCTTAAGCTTTTCAGGCTGGTACTGTTGGAAAAAGCCCGACTGATTGGCTACGCAGACAACGAAGTGGTTTTGATTATCGGGCGTTCGGTCGTACAGACGCATATTCAGCTGAGCATGGTGTTGTGACAAAAGCGTAGATATATGAACAGCTGTAAGTTCAAGAGTTAAGTAATCCGCACGCGCGTTCATACGCATCCTTTTAAGGCATTGTTGGCATCGAGCAAGAATCCTTTATAGTTACGCGCGTTCATACGCATCCTTTTTGCGTTTATAGTTTTACGGCATTACACAGGATCTGGGCAATAATTATGTAAATATAGATTTAAGATTGTAAAAGTATAATAAAATGTCTGTTTGTCAAGGGATTATGTAAACATGGATTTAACATACTACGTTTGTTATGAATGCTTTTTGAAAGGAATCATCAAACTAGATACCCAGTTAAAATTCTAACGATTTTAAGTAATTAAATGACTGCTAGTAAGGGAGGATTTAATCGATTGAACAAACTATGATAGCCTACGAAAAACTTGACAAAGTTTGCTGAAACAAGTGAAAAAGTCGGTCTGAAAAGCCGCCTACATAAAATTAGCTACAGGTATCTGCAAGAAAATAATCAAATATTGTATTCTGCCCTGAATATATGATCATGCTCTGTGGCAGAACAACTTGGATCATGTGATATGGGGTAAGTCAGGGTGACCCCTCATATTCGACCTGAAGCTCTGGTGTAGTCTAGGATATGTTGAGACCGATGAGTATCTGACTTGACTGCTCAGGGGGCATGGGTAACTTCTGTCATACTTGACCAAGATAGGGAAGACGCGATTCCGCAACTGCTTATTATATTCTGGGAGCTTGCTTCACACCCAACACGGCATTTCCGATTGTTAACCATGATCAAACGAGCGGCATATTCTTTGAGGTAGAATTGGTGAACACTTTCCAGAAAGGCTGGTTTGATTCCCTGAAAAAGAGATTCCCCTAACCGAATACGTCAACTGGCGAGGAAACAAAGGGTTAGTCCGAAATAATCTGATGATCAGTTACAGGCTGAGTTTTCAAACCAACTAGAGAGGTGCTTGGAGGTTGGTCTGATGCCTTCTGCTAATGGGAGCTCTCCCTTTGGGCTACCAACCTCAAAAACTGACCCAAAATAATACTGAATTTTACACATAAGTTCACTTGTTATGGTTCCGCTGTGATTTTCGAGTCTTTACTAAAGAGATCACTCGTCATTCACGACAACGAACCAGCTCAGAATTGTCCAAAAATTTTCAAAGACCTTTATGAAGAAAACGATGGTCATATCAGTTTTCCCATTTATTTATTTATTTCAATGATTGCCGAACTTGGTCCGATGAGCTGTGATCAAATTCTCCACAAGTCAAAAAAGTTGTGATTAAAGCACCCAAATTTTCGTTCTAATCACAGAAAATAATGTCAAAACAAAGGCCTAGCTCGAACTTCTTTGGAGACGGTGACAAAATTTCGTGATGGCAAAGTATTGTACAATAAAAGGTGATGACATGTTAAGATGATTTTTGAAAGTAACGAGAGTGTAAGCCAACTGTAACCCTCTTGCAATTGAATAATCAGAGCAAGTAGCAATGACCAAATTATTCATGAAAACTTCGGAGTTTCCATTTTTATCGACAGAAAATGTTACAAAGATACCCGTAAACTACCCAAAAATATCTTCTAATAGTTAAATTACTCAATCGGCAATTGAAAATGGAATATTTGATTATTTGCTAACGGAAGTATGAAGCTAAATTTATGTAGGTGGCTTTTTGGGCGAACTATTTCACATGTTTTAAGAGACTTTGCTCAGTTTTTCGTAGGCTATAATAGTCTGTTCAACGAATCAAACCCGCCCTTACTAGCAGTTGTTTATTTTTTTTAAATGTTGCAAATTTAACGAGGTAGCTGTTTTAACTATCCTATCCTTCAATAAACAATCACGCAAACTAACTTAGCTTGCGTAAGTTACATAGCAAAGTCAGCTGACTCCGGGTGCCACTAAATGTTGCTATGTGGGGAATCCCCTTGGAGATTTCGACCATGCTCACTCGTTCTGCAGTCACTTTGAAAATGGAGGAGTATCTTCGCATGAAAACAACGACCCAACCACTCATTGGTTGCTTCCCCAGCAGTGGTGGTAGCTTTTGCAGAGTGCTTTGAGTGATCACGTGACCCGTATAAGGCGCATTTAATCTTCTTACACTCGAGACATCGTCATTGCATGTTACTGCAAATCGCTCTACGCAAAACATCGCGCATATTGTGCAGACGAAGAAAAAAAACGCATAGTAATAGTGGTATCCGATTGACTATAACTCCTTCTGCAGACACTTTTTAGGTAATTGGAAAGTATCTACTGCCACAGCCATGGTATCTACCACTGCTGCAAATTGCTGATGGAATGTCTTGGAGCGCGGCAGCTGCAGAAGTCATAGCAGTCAGTTAATGGTTGGACACACACTCGTTTGGTTCAGTTTTGCTTTCAATCAGAACTGGTGTCCGTTTATTCGTTGTTGGGACGTTATTATAATTTCGCCAGTTATACTTTTACTTTAAATTCCCCACAATCGTAAAAACCTCGACATATCGTTCGAGCCACCGTCGACGATCAAGTAAAACTTTTACCTTCTTGCCCGTTATCGTTGCATCGTGACCGCGTAGATGCTTCGCTGAGAAGATACACGTACGCTCCATACTACATACTTTACGTGAACTAGTTTCCATTTCATTGCAAGGGAAAATACATTTTTTTTCTTGTGTTTTTTTTCCTTTTGCAAGAGCGAAAACTCAGGCAAAAGTGTAAGTTACCAAGGAAGTAAACGAGTTTACAAACATCACCGTTAGTTGTTCATCGAAAGAAAAGATACAAATTCTTATTGCGGGCACGTGATCTCGTCTCCGGTGTCTTCTAATTGCATCCGTTGGTCAAAAGTGAACAGTGTGAGCACAACATCAACGTCTTCTGCAGACCAACACCTGTTCGCGGTATCCGATGTTGAAGAAGTGCGTCTAAGAAATCGGTCGGAAGAAAAGGAGTTCGAGAAGAAAAAGTTCGTAACAGTTGTACATAGTTCTGTGACTTATTGCACGCTCGGTCTGTAGATTAGCCGGATATCGATTTGCACCTGGATTTCTATCTGATTGTCAAGTGGAGTGAATTGAAAGTTACAAACATGATACTAAGGTAAGTTGCATCAGCGAATACTTCTTGATATTTATCACTAAGCGTGGTGAATGGGTGGACCACGGCGATTGTCACTAAGCTCGGCATATCCAGTGAAGAAAATAAAATCACTCTTTGATGCAAATTTTCATAATAACATTCATCACCTCTAATTTTGTTTGCTCTCACACATAAATTCGCGCTATGCAATCACATTCGTTCGCGGCGTTATCTAAAGCGTTTTGCATTTAATCTAAAAATTTTCCCATGATAGCGATTGCATCGGAAAGTTTCCACGGTTCATAAAAGTGTTGCAAGCATCAAATTGACTCAAACTAACGAGTGCTGGTTACTCCAATTCATTCGCCAAGTTTCACTGAAATCGAATTCAATTGCAACGTCTTGCCCAATCGTGGTGTGCGGAAGTTCAATTTTCCACTTAAATGTTTGTTTTCGCTGATTGGTGTTATGTATTGACTGCACCACGGCTTCCGATGATTCTTTCATGGTTTTTTGATGCAATTTTGATTTCGAGATTGATTTGTTATAATGGTCATTCAGACACGCTGTTCGTATTAATCAATTTCGAACCAATGCTCACTCAGCTTTCCTAGCAATAATCGCATCCAGCTGAGCTTATTTTTCAAAATAATTTAAACCTCTTCAATGAAATTTTCAAGTATTTTCTCACGCAATTAATCTCTGAATGCCTTTTCATGCTTTGTTAAATACTCTTTAAGATCAATCCAATCTGCATAATTTTGTTTGAGATGAAACTGCAAAATGATTTGTTTAATTCTCACTGATTGTTATTTGTTTTTTATTTTATCTGATAAGGTGCGAAAGTAAGAGTGAATTTTGAATTTAACTGAGTTTTAGACACCATCACCAATTTGGCTTTGGGCAAAGCATTCCAGGAGTCAAATTTATGTGTGAAATGCATTCACATATTTTATTCAAAAATCAATTTAATTTATTCAAAAAACAAAAAAAAAAACATCTTTACTCTAGAGATAGGAAGGCAGAGGGAGGACACGTTTCGATGGAGACCATAGTTGATGACCATCGAGTTTGGTAGAGCGAAATTCTTCGTTGATAAGTATTTGCTTCGCCAAAACGGTTTTCATTGAGAGTGGCATAAGACCATCATAGATACCCTTTCTATTGATAACTTTTAAAAGATAAGGTCTAAGGAAATCGCTTATTATGATTGGAAAAAGAGCTGAGTGAATTTGTTGTTCCTCATCAGTCTTGGCAAATTTTAACGGAATTACAGCCCTGCTGCGGCTGTTTGAAGTGGTTCACCAACGACTCATTCTTGTTTTTCAAGAACAGAGTCTTGCTGGAGTGTCATAAAGAATTTTTTATATAAACTAAATATACCATTGAAATAAGATACAATGAGATGAAAGATATGTTGAGAGCTGACATCTAAGCCAATTTTCGTGATAGATACTGAACGCACTGTAAAATTGTACAGTGTAAGTTAGTCGAATGCATATGCTAAAGAAATATTCCATTATAAATTGTTCGATATCGTCGTAAATCAACAAAAAAAAATCTAAATAAAATTCGACAGCCTAAACAATAAGATACAATAAATTTTATTAACCGAAAGCGATTGAACTAGATGAGCAAAACTGGATTCAATTTTCCAAAAGTCCTCAGGATCCAACACAGTCGATGATATTTCCTCTGTGTTTGTCCTCTGAGATTGAAATGAAGACATGGATGGCATGATCAAATGAAAATATTTTAAGCATAATTATAAAATGTTGCGATGTGCGCAAATTTCGTTTTACACGATTTATACATTCCAGTCCATTTCTAGCGAAAAACCGCGTAAAAAGTGAAAACCGCTTATAGAAAACTCGAATATATGTTCTAATTTTTAAGGAAATCCTGGAAGAATTTTTTGAATAGGGAGATGAAAGCTATTTACGCCCTGAGTTTCGGACTCCCAGTGGCACAACACACCTACTGGACTACCGACTAAACACCTTCCCTGTCAATCGGAGCGCCTGGCATGGAATCATTACTTTGAGCTAGTCCTAACAATTTTGCGTCTTTTGGCGCCTTCGGGTTATAGAGATTCCTTCTCCAGCGGAGAGGGGAAGTGGAGGAGGATTGCTAGCGAAGGCAATCCTTCACTCTCGACGCCATTTGTCAAATTATTTCAGCATCTCTTCGATTAAGCTATCTGGACGGAGCTCTCCCACTTTTTCGGTAAGATCATCGCGCTGTTTATCCCATTTTCTGCGTGAAAAGGAACTATGACAGACATCATCCATCACACCAATGCAGAATATGCTATCTGGAGACCGTGACTTACCAATCTTGTGCAGATAAGACTGAAAACAACAGTGTCCCCTCAGTAGCTGCGTCAGATAGAAGTCAGTCTCACCATGCTTTCGACTGAGCCACGATCTCAAGCCTTTGATGAGCCGCGCGGTCCATCTTACTTTGAGCTCACGTTCCCAGGATTGTTGCCATTCGTCGAGAGTGCATCGTCTTTCATCGCGAGCAAATTTTTCTTAATTACCCTCGTGCCTTCGGAGGTAGATTCTTTTACGTTCTCTAGCATGGAAAGCGATTGGTATCACTTCTGCAATTAGCAACACCGCTGACTGACAGAGACTGTTCGGTATGCTGATGCAATCCGCAGTGCTCTTTGTCTCTGCACCTGTGCCAACCGTTTTCGGTGTTGTTCCTTGATGAGAGCTTGATTCCGTACCTCTGCTCCATATAGAAGCGTAGATTGTACGACACTCATCAGTAGTCACCTTTTTGTTGGACTTGGCCCTCCATGATTTCCCCTGCTGTGCCCTTGTTAGCCGTTGCCTTGAATTGCCCCGAGAAACTCAGCTTAGAGTCTCTCTGCAAGCCCAGGTACTTTACTGATAGTTTCGACTCTACTAATGTGTCCCCAACTCGGACCATTCTTACTCTAGGGATCCTCTTCTTGCTCAGGAAAACCACTTCAGTTTTCTCTAATGCTTTGTCAAGCCCATGAGTAGTCACTCAGCTCTCTACCCGACGCATTAACATTTTTAGCCTTTATTGCACTTGATCGACTGTGCGCCCAGCTACTCGTACCGCAACATCATCTTCATAGCCGATCAGTCGCGACTCTTCCGGCAGTTCAAGTCTAAGCAGTCCGTCGTAGGAGACATTCCACAAGTCCAGACCGAGGATGGAGCCTTCGGCCACACCTGATTTGACTAGCATCCTCCACTGACTTTGCACCGTGTCGTAGATCAGGCTGCGATCCTTCACGTAATTTTGGACTATCCGCATCAGATATTCTGGTACTTGGAAAGAGTTTTCCAGTACTTCCAGAACATGCGTCCATCTAGCGTAGATGAATGCGTTCTTTATGTCCAGCGTCACTAGAAGAACTACCCGACGGTTGGACCACAGTCACCACCTCCGCAATTGCACGTATAGTAGATCTTGCCATTCTGAAACCGTACTGCCTTGGAGACAGGTCCCCAGCAGTATGGATAACGTCAGTGAGTCTCCTCTTTATCAGTTTTTCGAGCACTTTCTCGGCCGTATCTAGCATGCATAACGGTTGGTATGCTGACGGCGACTCGGGATATACCTTCCCCTTGCAGGTTACCACGAGTGTTGCCGTCTTCCAGTCCTCAGGGAAAACGCCTTCTCGCAAGCAGGCATTAAAAGTACTGAGCAGCAAGTCAGGGCAAGAGTGATAGGCCAGTTGCTGTACCTCGGCTGGAATACCGTTTGGTCCCGAAGCCTTCTTCGGCTGCATGGAAAGGATTGCCAGTTCTTTCGGGCAATCTGCTGTTGCTACCCTGTGGGCGGCATCACCACGGACAGGATGTGGGGAAAGAGAGGCGGTACTATATTTTTCATCACATCCGCTTCAAGTACGCGTAGCACTCGTGGACATTATTTTCCTGGTTTTCGCAAAGTAAATTACCATAACTTTCGTAACTGATGAATTCCGAAATTCCGAAGGAGTTCAATGAAAATATTTCGTTCCTTTATTCATTGTTCATCAGACTACATTCATACAGTCCTTGTACAAGTCATTGTATGTACAAGGTCCGTTCAAACAGAGTTGCGAATTTTATGTTATTTCAAAAATTATTTATTTACGCCTGAATATCTTGTTCAGCTCCTCCTTTGATGCCGTCTTTATTTCTTCAATTGTGACATAGCGTTGCTTTTCAGTTTTGGGGAAAAAATGCCGCAGGGAGCTAGACCTGGGGAATACAGTGACTAGGGCACATGAGCGTTTTTGTTTTGTGAACGAAATCTCACGTAGAAGGAACGATATGTGAGCATAGCTTTTGCCGCAGCTTCCATTGATTTCCCGTAAATGCTCGAGGTTTGGTTTTAACGTGAAAACAATAAACCCATGATCCGTCACTATTTATGACCCCCTGAAGCAAATTTGGGTCGACACGAACTGAGTCCAGCGGTCCCTTAGACACGTTTATACGATTCTGTGTCCGGTCGAAACTGAGCAATTATGAAGTTCCACAGCGACCTGTCTTCAGAGCAATTTATTGGTTATAACCGATCGGGATACCAAGCCAGAATATTGGAATCAAATGTCGCACCAATCGAAATGTTTAGGTCCTCAACAACAATGATTCAACGATTGGTCAATTCTATTTTCTTCACTTTATCAATGTTGGTATCCATTTGCTGATGTGATCAGGCGTTCGGCATGCTGTTCGTCTTTCATATCTCCTCAGCCCTATGGGAAAATGTTTTATCTCCGCTAAACGTTGCCTTGGCCCAAAGTAGTTTCATTACATGCTACAGTCAACATACAGTAAACATTCAGAATGCTTCCATGCACGTAAAATTCTTTCTCATGCTACATTTAATACAGATTCTTTGATTCATTTTATGAAACAGACAAAAATCATAGCCGAAACACGTTCATGTGTAAAAGTTGTCAAAAATTACAAAAATTACATACATGTAGATGCGGAACCCAGCTATTCCTGACGTTTTTAAGGGACAAGGCAAATATACTTCCTGAATGTCATTCCAGGGTTGAGGTTCGCAACCAAGTCATTGGGATACTCCGTCCGGAAGTATCCTAACGGTCTTGGCCGTTATGCTTCGAACCGAGAACCCAGTTCTAGTGTACTACTAAGTACAATAAGTACTAAGTACACTACTACTAGTGTACTACTAAGCCAAGGACCCCGGGGTTGCTAATCTGCGTCGGCTTCACTGAAATCGAATTTTTAACCCAGTAATACGTAGAAATATTCTTTCTACCAGATCCACCGCCCTGCGGGCGTATCGTTCACCAATACTGACAAGTCCTAACACTTCGAACAAACTATTTACTTAAAAGTATTCGACCAGAATTTTCCAGGTTCATTGTTATTATTAAGCTGAACTTGTTTGAGATAGAACATTGAGACGAAAAGGAGAAGAGTAGCATGTCATCATTCTCTAAGTTGTTGTATTCATATGCAATGACTCGCATTAACTATTTCACCCGAAAAATTATTCCCAAATATATTAAAGCTCAGAAACGCTCAGCATTAACGTCGGGTAATTTTCAAGCTCCCTATATTGAAAAGCTCTCCTTATTCGCTGCACTATGCATTCGTATCGCTTTCTTTGTACTACGTATCTGGAGTCCGACCACTTGACCACTTGACCACGTGACCACCACCTTAGTTTGTTTCTATTCTTGTGAAACCAGTTAGTGAAACCAACCTGTTAGTTGTTTATTTAGAGACTTTTGGCCTTTGGAGATAGACGGGAGTGTTTGATAGAGCAAGCAAGTTGTGAAGTTGAAACCTGCCCTGAAACATCCGTAGATTTTCTTTTTATCCAGTTATTTCTTTCAGAATTATCTTGCACGAATACCTACACCATTCACTCAATCAAGACTTCAAAAATGGATAAACGTTTTAATATTCAGGCTTGCTTAGGTCCTCAATTCGGTAGGGTATAAGTGCTATACTAGTGTAAAGATATGGTGACTAAACCGGCGGAATCAACTGCATAGATCCCGCTAGATTAAAAAAATATCTGTTTTATAAGTGCCAAGCTCTCCAAACAAAGTATCTCGTCTATTCACGTTTTGACAAAAAAACTGCTGAAGAAACCTTTTGAACTATTTTGGAATTAAATCTACTATTTTGAATTTTTCAAATTTTTTAATGTTGCTCTCATATATTGTATGTATTTCCAAAAAAATAATAATAAATATATAATTAATAATAAAATAAATGTTGTGGGCAACCGATAGATCACACCTGCCGGGAAAGAAAGGAACAAGGTTAAAGAGACAGGGTTACTTGAAAATACAAAGGCCGCATAATGGCGGCCGAATAAAGTTACTTTTAACCAACTAGTTTACCGCGCGGGCGTGGGGTTTAAGATATTATTGAAGCCCTGATCCTTCTATGTCACATAGAAACACACACAGAGAAAGAGCTTACTTCTTCGTATTAGATTTATTAAGGATCCAATACCAAAGGATCAAACCACCTGTGAATTGTGCTGCGCTGATTCTGACCACCTCTGCTCCCTCTAGCACGAATCTCCACTGCACTGCTTCTGATCACTTCTGCTTCCTCCAACACGAATCTCCACTTCAGGTTGGTTTCGGGACTTCAATGAATTCCACTGCGCAACCTCCGATGACTATTGCTTCCTCCAACACGAATCTCCACCTCATTTTGGTTTCGGGACCTCACTTGCTTCTGTTTGATTGCGAGACATCAAGGAATTCCGCTGCGCCGCGTCCTGATCACATCTGCTAACTGCTGACGAACTTCTTGGCATCGATCTTATGGTTCTCTTTGGCTTTGTGAATTAACGATTCAAGGACTTCTGGGGCTAAAAACTTTAAACAGCTTCCTTGATACTCCTATTGATTGATATTTCTGTTGATTCTTACTTCTATTAATCCTTTATTGATACTTCTATCAATTGATTGTCTTATACATTGGTACTTTTATTGATACTTCAATACCTTGATACACCTATTGATACTTCCATTGATTAATACATCTGTCCATTACTCGTCTCTTCTATTGATTGATACTTCTATTGATTGATTCCTCCATTGATTGATACTTCTATTGATTGAGTGTCCCATACCTAACATCTATTCTTTTTATAGCGGTTTGTACACAACAACCCAGTGAATCATAACGACAGAAAATTTTATCGCAAATGAGTGCCAAGAAATTTTTTTGGGGGTTTTTTGCTACTGGGAATATTTTTTAACAATATTGAATTCCGAATTCTGCACTTACTACTGAGTTGCAGAATTTGTCATGTATAAAATTGTCCTGCAACAAAGGGATGGAGTCCACTATATTCGAAGGTGGTATTGACTTCCAAAGGAACAGCTTACAAAGCGATATATGTCGAGTATTTGCAACACTATGAGCCTAGCGCTTGGAAAAACAGAGCTTTTTACTTCCATCCGCAATAACGATGTGGCCATAGAGCCCTCAATAACGACAAAATACCTTGGCTTGGCTATTGAATCAAAGATGTCCATATGAGATGCAATCCTCTATGCTATAGGTTTTTGTTTCGACATAATATTTTTTTTATTGATCTTATAAAAAATTCCAGAGCCATCCAAGATTTAATTTGGTTGCTCTGATCTATCAGCACCACATTATCCTTTCTCATTATCTCAATTTGACTTGCATTCCTGAGTGGTGGTGAATCACTAAAATAACTTTCGAAATGCATACGTACTTATTCCGTTAAATAGGCGAAATTCGACTAACAACGGATAAAAAATAAATGTAGATTGTGTAAGTCTCCAAAAAAAGAGGAGAATCCATTCACAAGACCCTTCTGCAAGGTGTGATTTGTTTAATTAACTTGAGTAAATTTTTATTTTACAGATCTGATTTCATTTCACATAAGTGTTCAATATATTTTTTATTGAGTATTTCAATTCATACCCTTTCAAAGTCGTAAAAGAGAATTGACCTAACAATCCGATAGTCCATCGCGGAAGTTTTTCCAAGTTGGAAAAAAATGCTCAAAAAACAACAACAATAGCAAAAAATCCAGTGATAACTTTCTTCATTTCTTGGTCAACTTGTTTCATTAATAAAGTGCTTTAACTATTGTAAAACCAAATCGTATTATGTTATCATTCCGATTAATCTTGATATTTACTGCACGATGTAAAATGAATACTAAATACAAATAATGGCCGGCATGCGAAAAACAGACAATGGATTGTTCGATGGAAAATACAATAAATTGAATATAGAAAACGATATGACGTAACCGGATTTAGCGACTAGGAAAATTCAGTGCTAAATATTTTAATGATTAAAAAATGGAATCTGATTACAAGATTATACCAGTGAAATGGAAATGAAATTTTTCGATATCGAATAAATGAAATCACTTCAAAGTGTCGAACCAAAGATACAAAGTCTAAAAAAGGAGAAACTTGTGGAATGCCAAGGTTTTTGTTGGCTCTACGACTGGCATTTCTTCGTTGAATTTAGCAATTCCAAATATCTCCTACACCAATTGCAATACTGGTTTTGTTTGGTATTTTAAAACTTGCAATCGAGATTTCCTTTCTTTTGGTATAAATAGTTTTCCTTTTTTTAATTCTATACATAACTACACTTACTTAACTAAATGAGTACCACCGAGTCCATTCTTGTATACGAATCCGAAGTCTAAACTGATGTCCTCGCCAGGCAAACTTAGGTGAGGCGAGGATTCCTAAGAATCCCATCGGCATGCCGCACTATATCAGAGTCAGTGATGACGATCATTGTGAGGGTGATCCCTGTTGCCTCCTGGTGAGGGAACATAGGTGTCGACAGGATGAACCTGAGAAAAAGGTTGTCACAATCAAGAAGAGGCAACGGTCTCCTGCTCAGTTGCAAAACTAATGGGAACATGAAACGCGGAGTATGTGGACGCCGAGACTTATGTAGGCATGGTTTAGTCGAGGACACCGTGTTACTATCTATCACTGCTCCTCAGCAGAAATGAGTATCTCCTTTCTAACCTGCTACAAATAGGAAAGACTTAGTCCGGTAACGTCGACGGCGTTCAAATCAGGAGCATTGCTAGGCCAATCAATCCATACATTAGAAAAAGGCTCTTACATTGCCTCACAAGTTTTCAAACCATTGTGTGTCTTGCGAACCTACAAAACCAGCACCATCTTACATCAAAATCACTTTCTTTTCGTCCTTGAATTGTCGGAGATTACTAAGGCATTGCACAAAATCAGGAACAATATTTTACTTGCAATATCCTCCATTAACACACACTCCTTGCTGAACAAAGTGAAGTTGGTTTTTTCGGCGAATCTTCACTCTGCCAGTGACTTTGAAGCAGTTCTACGGAGTCAGTATTATGGAAAAATTTGTGTTTGTGTTTGCTCTGTCGTTTGCTATCGGTACGGTTGGGTATTGGATGCAGTTGAATCCACGACTCGTTCTTAAAAAGGATACATTGCCGTTTACTACATCTTTTACTACATTTTTACTACATTTACTACATTTGTCATCCGCAAATCCAAGACTTTTGAGGTTTGGCAGAAAATCAGCCAGTCTGGAATGTTCTTCTCGTTAAGTAGAGGCCACTTCGGTTTTCAATAGGCTAGTAGGCACCGCCTGATGGACTGCATGTAACGCTGAACGGTTCGCCCCGACATGTTTTTGGTGACCTCCAGAGAGCTGTTGCGCCGTTTTGTCAATGTTTGCGTCCCCATTCCTGCCATATTTTCAGCCAATATCATGTTTCCCTTTTTGGCTTCCACTGAAAGTACCGACGGTCTACCCTTTGTTTGTATATCTCAATATTTCCTTCCTTGGATCTGCATAATTTTTTGCTGTGTTCTTGCTGACTTTAAGTGTTGTGCATATGCCACTTTAGCTGTATCTCAATCGATGCATGTTTGAATCCCAATACATTTTTGAATTTGACATCTATCCATTATCGTTGCTGGGTGAATTTTCGTACCTGTTTTAACTATTTTTGTATTATTGTTTAAACTCTGTCTGTCACTCCAACACCTCCGAATTGTCACTCCTGAAATTGTCACTACATGAAAATTGAAAAAAAGTGTCCAAATTTTTGAAGATAGTTTTTTCAGACAAATTTATTCGGTTTGATTTTTTAACTAGAAAGTTAGAGGCTTTGTTGGTAGCCTTTAATAAACAGTGACTTAAAATACCTTTTGGTTTTATTTCCGGAATCAATGTTCAAATTCGAACAAATAGATCATTAGTTTTCCTACTTGTCTTATCTTCTTTTCCCACCTGGATTTGACCGTATTTTAGTTTTCTTTGATTCCTCGATTTGTTTCAGTAAATTCCCTATTAATTTTTCAGATAAATGAGATGCAATGCAGTAATATCAAGAACACATGCAGCTTCTTAAAATCGTTTTGTCATATTACAATTTCTTGATAAAAATCAATCTTGATAAAAATTGTATCGTCACATTACGATTTTTGAGAAAACATGTGGTGTCTTTCTTCAGACATGATTATTCCAAAACCATTCAGCGTCCTGAAAAACGGACACGATAAGCCTTTCTCCATAGTTTCACTGTTCATTGTTTTTTTTTTTGTTTTCAGTAGAGAGGTAGGCCTCGAATCCTCACTTGCGTTTTAGTTGCAGGATGAAAATGATCTACCAAGGTCTAAACGATGGTTTTCCGGATCTGTTAGACATTTTTCGATGCAATATGATGTTTCTTATCTACATCAGTATCCAACATGCACAGACGTTCTATGCACACTACCAGAAAAGTTTCCTGTACTCTCTGCTGCATGTCGGATAATCGCTCTTTGATCGTTTAACATATCTTTCATTTATTCACGTTCTTTTTACTGAGGGATGTATGTTCGCGTCATTCGCAATATTCATGTTCAACGAAAACTTAGCTCAGCTTAAGTTTTTTGACTGAGTATGAAACTATTTACTTTGAAGGCGAAGAGTCCGTTTTTGGACAGAAGTACCTGCTTACTGACAGCCTCCTTCTTGTTTTCTCCTTTATATGTGATAGAAGGGAGGACCCAAAAGAAAGCAAACTGAAGTTTTGGTAGGACGAGATTTCGTAGCAGTGCGCTGTACCACTAGGAGCGTATAGAGCAATAATTTCCGGGACAGAAAGCCAAGCGTCGTCTCGAAAGAAGGTTTGGCTGGGATTTTTTGAATTTTTTTATTGACAATCGTTATGTGGTCGCATCGGTTTCGGCACATCTGATTCATACCATGACTGATCACAGGTAAACCCTTACTCTTGTGTCCGATTTTAATTTCCTCGAATGAAAAGAAGACATGAAAGGAAAGGGGTTTGCTGAAATTCCTGAAGTAAAGGAAGAAAAACGAAGGAAGTCCTGCTAGATATCACAAAAGATGATTTAAAAAAATGTTTTGAGCAATGAAATAAAAGATTGGAGAGGTGTATTAATGCTGGTGGAGAGTACAAAAAAAATTTAATGGATTTTTTCATGTTTCACGCTTTTTTGTGTTAAATTTTTACAAATTCATTTTTCAAACTATTTTCCACCGCTAGCCATTACTTTTTCCAATCTTTCTGGTAACCTACGGATTCCTCGCCGACAGAACAACTCATCTTTGAGGCTATCCACGAATCGATCCAATTTTTGAGTTCTCCAAAAGAGCGGAACTGCTGTTCCGAAAGGGCATGGTTCATCGACGAAAACAGATAGTAGTCGGAAGGGATATACGGGTCCGGGCCTTACGGCGGGTGGGGAAGGACTTCCCAGTTAAGCGTTTGAAGGTATGTTTTGACTGACCTTGCAACATGTGGTCGGGCATTGTCATGCTGAAGAATAACTTTATCGTATCTTTGCTCGTATTGCGGCCGTTTTGTTTCAATACTCCGCTCAAACGCATCAATTGTAGTCGGTAGAGTTGCCCTGTGATGGTTTCACCTGGTTTTCACGGCTAATAGCATAGCGCCCAATTGGTCTCACCAAATATAGAGCTTGACCTTGCCACCATGAATATTTGCCTTTGTGGTCGATTTTGGAGTATGGTGGGGCGGCTCGTAGGATTTTTTGCGATTAGGGTTATCATAATTAACCCATTTTTCATCACCAGTTACAAAACGATGCAAAAATCTCTTTTTATGCCGTCGGAGCAGCTGTTCACAAGTAAAGAAACGTCGTTCGACGTTTCTCGGCATTCAATATCCAACCTTCTGGATCATTTAAGCGAACAGATATGGCTTATTGAGTCACATCCAATGCTTCTACGAGTTGTTCTTGCGTGTGGCACGAGTTTTCATCCAATTGAGCCTCCACTTCGGCATCCTCAAACTTTTCTGGTCGTCCTTCGTGCTGTTTGTCTTTTTCTTTGATTCTTTGTCTTTTTAAAACGTCGAAACCAGTAATCATAAATGGAATTCGATGAAGCATGATCTCACTAGGCATCCAGAAGCACAGAACGACTTTGAGCTGCAGATTCTTTCAAATGAAAGCAAAGAAGCAATCCTTCCCGCAAATTGTGTTTTGTTAGCACAAAAGTTGACATATTCGGAGCACGGAAACTATATTGTTTGCACTTCAGAGAAATGACACATACTGAGAAAGATTACCTGATGATAAGGCTTCAAAGTGAAGTTGGTTGCAATGTTGTCCGATTTGATTCAATGTCAGCGACGCCATCTCTTGAAAATCCTTTAAGACTTTTTTGTACAGATAATAAATGAATGAACCATTGTGCCTCTAGGAAATCTGGTGAGGATATAAGGAAGCAAAACCAAAAATATTTTTGCCTTTTAAACGCTCTCAAAATAACTAATTATCGTTTCTCTCAGATCATGTGTACATTTAGAATTTCATTTTATAGTTGGTTGAGTCTGAAATTGAACTTTGTTGGCGATATCGAATATTAATTTCTAATTAATTTTATTTTTAATATTTAATTACTCTCAATATCTAGCCAAGCATGAACTCATGATAAAGAGATTTATGAAAGATGTTCCAGTACAGAAAATCATTGCTAATACATTAGCAAACATATAGTGAAATTATTCAAAAGGAATGAATGGTGGCGCCTTTTTTAAGGTGGTATCAAGTTTAGTGCCAAATAATACCTGGAAATAAATTATAATTAGGTATGCACCGAGGAATTCCATTATTTTATTGTTTTTATTTCAATTTTAAGCCGTCACAAAAGCATAAGAAATTTCGCGAAAAAATGGCATTATTGCAGGAATATTTAATCGAGAATTTTAAGATATCACCAATTTACTTCCTTATGGATAACCGCGTTCCACAATAATTCTCACACAACCCTTCCCATGTGTGAAAACGCGTTTGTAAGCTGCAAATAGTATGTTTTGTTGAATAATATCTTATTTTAGCAATTCATCGCGAGCAATGATTCCTTAAACGGGGAAAACTAACAAATAGCTGGAAATTATGTCACGAAGAGCCATATTATGATATGCATTAGCAATGTACACATATCCAACAACTAAGTTGACGCGACAACTAGAAAATATTTTCTAATGGTATGCACAACCATATGAGTGTTTCCCGCTATCTAATTAACATGCCTGTGACAAATTATAGACAGAAAGTTGCTGTTGTTACTGAATTTGTGCGTCTGGTTGTTGGCCTGTTGCCCGTGCTCAATCCAGCCTGAATGATATGTGAAAAATAACACATTATAATTAACTTCCATATGGGTTTGCCCATTAAATGATGTATTCACCGGGTACTGATGGTAACATATTCAATAAGCGCTAACTGGTTAGACCAATTTTCAACCAAAACATGACCTAGTTTCGCTATTATGGCGGCATAGAATTTTGCGGTTTTTGCACTGTTTGATCGAAAAATCTAAATACAAGCGAATTGTTACGCGCAAATATCAGACATATGAGAATGAATTGAACACCCGCCCATGCACGAATATGACCTTGCGCTTCCAAGCATGCAAAAAGTCTTTTTTTACCACTTAAATAAAGATAAAATCTGGATATATCATCGCTTTGTTTGCGCGTATTCAGCAAGGGGCTAATTGAACAAATTTGTGTATTCGCATTTGGAAGTGGCATGAACATTTAGGTCATCATCAGCCATAAGTGGATTTCTATGTATTAGCGAAACGTTTTGATTGCAACGTCTTTTGAACAAAAGAAATTGAATTGCTCCCTCATTTAAGCTAAATTTTTTTCCCCGTGAGCACTTCTTTCATGTTAGGGAACAAGAAAAAATCACAAGGAGGCAGATGAGGTTAATACGAGGAGGGAGGTTGGGGGTGCGGCAGCAATTTAGAACCCAATATGATGGGAAGGGGACAAATAACTCACTGTAGCATTGTCCGTGACCATTCTTCTTTTTTCTAAAAAAATCCATGAGGATAACTTGGTTCGCATCCCAAAAAAACGTCGCCATGGAATTTCCAACCGATGGGGCTGTCTTCACCTCCTTGGAGCAGATTCGCCGGAAGAAATCCATTGTTTTGATTGCGTAGTTTGTGCTTAGAAGTGCTTAGTTTCCGGTGCGTAATGACGAAACTCTTTCGGATCACACTTAAATTGTTCCAAACACTGGTTTGAAGTGCACGCTTGCAGTTCACGAAGTGCAATCGCGACACCAACTGGGCCGGCAATTTTATCATCGCCAAATAATCATATAAAATATTAATTGCCTTTCTGGGCGACATACCTAGGGCATCTGCCCTACGCCACCACCCGCGTGATAATTGGAAATCGGTTTTTTCTTGTTGACTTCATTTCATATCGACGCATTGGGCTTAATAATATAAAAAAAACTTACAGGGTATGCGATGCATTTGTCAAAATCAGAGTGCTGCAATACTTCGAAAGCTATTCACAGCGCCTTCAACAATAATTGTAGAAGCGAATGTTCCAAAAGGAGAACATGAGGTCACAGTCTCACCACCAATCAGAGAGGAAATACCAGCAGCAATATTTGACCTCTGAAAAAATAAGGCTTCGGAACTAGATGGAGTCCCGGCAGAATTGTTCCAGAGAAGGCGCCACCATCAAGCAATTCTTCTGCATCGCTTAATTTGCCAGGTAAGGGCAAAGGAGCATTTAGCTGAAGACTCGACTATTAGGACTAGGGAGAGGACTGGACTATTAGGAACTAGGACTTAACTGGACTGTTTATGTTATATAAATCGCTTGACAAAATAGAAGGAAAGAATAAAAAGAAAACTGAAGGCGTACTGTGGAAACATTTTAGGAGAGTATCAGGAAGACTTCCAAAGTAGATGGTCTACGATACATTAAATGTCCAAAGGATACAAAAATTACCTGGTCTAAAAGATAAAAAAGAACTCCAGACGACCTTAAAAGCACAGAAAAGAAGAAAAAACTGGGTAGAAAGCATGGACATCTTCAAAATGCACCGGGAATGCAACTTTCAAATAAGCGAAATCATTCAAAAAACGACATCAAAATAGCCTTTTAGGTAAAGGAGCAGTTTGGACACCATATTACACACGATTACAACCAAAGAGAATCCGCTGTTCAAACAGGACTTATATCAATCAACTTTTGCATACCATGGTTCAATCAGGACGTAAAATAAGAAGAAGGTTCCGTAAACACGGAAGGGACTGTAACAAAAGAATACTAAAACCGGACGCATCAATTGAGTATAACTTTGCAAACTCTCTGATTAAGAACAAAGGTATACCAACTCATTTTAGAAAAATAGTGGAAGAAATACTTGAACAACATAAAGGATAGCGTTTCAACTGAGTCAAAAACAGGAATATGTACAAACAAAAACAATCAACGGACGGGTCACAAACAAACAGACAAGCTCTTGTTCGAGTATGATCTTCGAGCCACTAAAACTACTTTACATAATAAGCCTTACCGCACAATGGGAGCGGACAAAGAGAGAGAGGGACCAAATCAAAGGATGAAGAAAAAAGAAAAATAGAAAAATTAGGATAGAAAAAATTGAATTGGAAGGAAATAATTTAACAAATAACAGACGTTCTACGTACACCAGCTCCTTGTATCCTTCAAGCAAGCATTCGACAAAAATCTGTTGTTCAATACTAGACTTTGAGGTCAAATGAAACTAGTTCTCATGATGGCAAATCAACAAAAACCGAAAACTTTGAATCATGCGCCAAAAAATCTGTAATATTTTGCTGAAAATATTACCAGAAAGACGACAGCTGAAACCTCAGGTACATCTCAATGCTGATAATATCAATATTATGGCACGATCAACCTCAGATACCTGAGAAGCGTTTTTGAATCTAGAATCTAAAGGAAACCAAATAGCGCTACCTGCTAATTAAGGCAAAAGTAAGTCTTCTACCTACGTAGGAGATTAGGAGGAGCCAAGCCAAATATAGTAGGAGCCGAAAAGGACTAAAATTGGATGCCACATAAACGCTCCAAATAAACCACTTTCTACTTCTCAGAATACCTAAGCTCCACAACTACAAATCATCAGTCATGTCTCCCCCACTGTATGGAAGTAGAGAAATCAGACGGAGAAATCAATCGCTCGCTGATGATAAGTGATAAGGAATGACCTACAGGATACCAATAACAAACCAATGGCTTTTTTGTGGACTGAGTCGAATTCTATAGCAACTGTCAGAGAAATCAGAGCAAAGGTGGGTGTGTTAGGTCGCTTTAAAACTGCGCAAAAATTTTATAAGGTTAGAGAACTCTTCGGAGCTAGAAGATGAACGTAAACTTTCCTAAAAATTAAGCATGTAAATGATAGTGGAAGAAACGCGGAGGAAATTCTATTCGTACGACAAAAAGGCTGTAAATTCGTAATGATCTGGCTAGCAATATCCTACAACAGAATACATCATTTATGTTAACAAGAAATGTTAGTGCATATGTTGATTTGTTGAAAGAAACCTCCTTTTTTTAAAGGAAGAAAGAAATTTAATGCTCTGTCGACGTCGATGAAGTTGATTAGTTGTTCTTTTAACAAGGTAACTCTCCAGTCTGCCGGGAAAGTAAAAGAATGGTTTTCCTCGGAGCAAATGGCTGTGTTTAACTGGCCTATACGTTCTCCTGCCCTTAATATCATTGAGAATGTCTGATCAAGGAACGTTTGCTAAGACGGCAGGAAATCCAAATTAGCGCAAGAAATTTAAAGGGTCATAGCAGCAGAGAGGGAAAAGGTAGTCCAGAAGACTAGAACGAAAATCTATACAGCAAGTCGCCAGGCAAAATTTATAAACTCATAAGAAAAGTTATTGGAATAGTTACTTATTAATAATAAATATTTATAGTGAAAACCAAATCATGCTTTAACTTTTGTGTTCACCCCATGTTCATAATTTCACCCCATTATTTTAATTTTCAATATTTTTCCGTAAATTTACCCTAAAGTTGATTCTATATTATATTTTATTTATAATCTTGTCCCTTATACTCAATTTTAACTTTGGATTTTTGGAAAATTATGTTGACGTATCACCTAATGATTCCTGTGTATTTATTAAACTATCAGAATACCTAAAAGGTCTTAGTGCTTATGCAAGGGTGTTGCGAGGTCTAGTTCACCCTTTTTTACCAAGTAACCACTAAAAACATTCAAAGTGTAGAGGGGCATTGCAATAAATCGCAAACATGCCGAGCTTTGCAAGATAGAGGGTTTGTAAATTTTGTTATTTGGGTGAGTGAACCGTGACAAACTTTGACTACTTTGACTTTTATTTTCCAAGAAGAACATTCGAGACCGGTTAATTGTCCGACAAAAACGTCAAAGTCAAAAATAATGACACAACTCTCGATTTTGCTGATAACAATCTCCGTGCTGAAAGGCTGCGTGAGTGGCTTGATTGGCCTAGTATTTTTCCTGATATAAACCCCTTCGAAAATGCGATGCCTAAGTTAAAAGAGAGTCTTCCGTGATCTCAACCCATATGCAGTAGCAGATTTGACGTGTGCGAGTCGGTGTCTGCTGTCATAGTGTTCTTGGAGTTGGAAGTTGTATGCGTAGATTACGAACAAAGTAGTTGACATTCCTTCAAAGCGTGAACAATTTTTATTTTTTCGAGTTGAAAATGTCGACTTTCATGTCGAAAAAGCTGCATTTGCGGGAAGTCTTAGCTCATTATTTCATTCTCAAGAAAAGTGCTGGGGAAATTTGTAGTAAAATGTTAGATTTTTACGGTGATTATGCTCCATCTGATGCGATTTGCGGAGTGTGGTTTCGGCATTTTAAAAATGGTGATTTTAACGTGACTGATAAAGATCGTGAAGGCGCACTGAAAAAGTTTGAACGACAAGAAGAAAGTGTTTCATGCACAGGATTTTGACGAGAGATGAGAAATGGATGTACTACGACAGCCTTAAGCGACCAAAACATTGGTCAATGCGAGGTGAACCAGGTCCATCGATGCCAAAACGGAATATTCCTGCTTCCAAGGTCATGATGTGTATCTGGTAAGACCACTGTGGCGTCATCTGAGACGAACTCCTAAACCCATATAAAACAATTACTAGAGATGTGTACCGACGACAACTCATCCGTCTGAATCGAGCTCTGAAGGAAAAGTGGCCACTATGGAATAATAGACATGACAAACTGATTTTGGTGCATGACAATGCAAGGCCGCACGTAGCCAAGGCGGTTAAAATCATGGGCCACCCGCCGTATTCCCCAGACTTTGCTCCTCCGGATTTCCATTTGTTCCACTCCTTGCAATTGGCCCTCACTGGAGAACGATTTACTTCTTATCAAAGCATCAAAAATTTCGATGACTGGGTCGAATGGGGTCATCGGGGACTGGATCGATGGGGATTTTGCCCGCAGAGGAATCCATCTTCGACCAGAAAAACGTGAGAAGGTCAAAGCTTCAAATGATGCATACTTTGATAATTATAAAAATAAATTAAAAACTTTGTCGAAGAAGCAGCGGAAATTTATTCCCATACTCAACATATTACATAATGCGTTTAGCATAAATCTAAATTCTGATATCAAATCAATTCTCATTCTTTCTAATTTTAGACAAGAAAAACTGTCCTTTAATTTGAACCATATACATCCTACATAATCAACATCGAAAAACTGAATCCTATGTTTATGGCTCACAGTTAACGCATTCAAATCTTTTGCATGCAGTTTTGAAAATTTATTAATTAAAACTAATTATTATTAGTTTTGAAAATTTTTTAATAGTTAATTTTAATTAATTAACTTTTCTTCTTATTACAGGTAAGATACGCTTTACGATAAATTGAAAAAGAATTGTGAGTAAAATCGTATTAATTTCATAACGTAGATATAAAAGACATGTTTATTTTCATATAATATTACGTATCCTTAGAAAAAAAAAACTTACAAGCACAAGATTGTTTAGAATAGAATAGCGAGTTATTGTTTAAAGTTTTGAATTTTTTTTTTAATTATTTTTCTATTAGAAGAATGCATTGAGTCAAAATGCAAAAGATAATTACATTGATGAGGTGTTTTTGTTTGTCCTTTTAAAACATATTTTTGTCAAAGTTCGTTGTGGTGTTGCCGCAGGCCAAAATCAACTCTGGGTAGCTTGCTTGCTTCGTGGGTCCACGAAGCAAGGCCCGGCGGACCCAAGCTACCCAGATATATTTGTCAGTTGGTGAAGTAATAAACTTTCAAAATCTAACGCGAAAGCTACCTCGAAAGTTTTACCAATGTCCTCCTTAACAATTTCAGCAATTCTTAATATTTTTTATAGGTAAATAACATATCAAATGTTTGCCATTTAATATTTGTGTAATGCATTCACACAAAACTTATGAAATTTGAGCTGGCCAAGACAATCAAGCAAATAAAAAAATAAACAATTATGATAATCTTCAAATCCTTTTACTGCATCGAATTTTCAAAATCTCCTGTTGGTTCGACGGACAATTGAGCAAGCGTAAACAATAAAATTTAAAGTTAATGATATTGACCCTCACCGGTGGCTTTCTTTACTGATTTTGCGAAATAGTTTCGAATAGAAAAGCAGTTCCACGAATTTCTTAATGCGATCCAAGCGATTATAAATTCAAAAATTTGATTAATTTGATTACAATTTCGATGATCTTCGTCATGTGGTAGTCAGGCGGAGCAATAAAGGCATTTGATGTTCGGAAAGAAATCTCCGCTGAAACATTATGTAAATTTATTCGATACAAGCAAACATAAGAGCTTCCTGCAAATGCTAATGAAATGCAATCAGTGAAAGTGTATTTTTTTTGTCCTTCTCTCCTCTTCTATGAATATTAATTCATATTCCCAATGAATCTTCGATTGAAATTGAATTTTATTGGAAATTAATGAAAAACCTCATAAATCATCTGATTTTTTCTCGCAAGGGGTGGCATTTATGTGGCCGTGCTAGCCGTGACGTGTTGTCAATCGCAATTCGTTACTGAAAATGATATCTCGGTGTCTATGGCATATTTAGCTACTATGGAATAAATAGCATTCAAAATTACTGTGACATAAACTTTATGGCTCAATTATATATGCCCGAATGGAACAAATGGTATCTAGGACTTGACTGATTACAATACACGGTCGGGGCATGGTCGGAGTTAATCTCCGCCGCAGACGCAATTACACCTTTTCAGTTGGATGAAAGGCAAACAGAAGGCGTCACTCTACCTACGAGCAATTAATCAAAACATAAAGTACACCTTTATTAATGCTCGGTACTAAGTTTCAAACATTGCATACACAAAATGCCCGCGAACGCAACACTCAATCCATGTAAATAGTTGATGCATAGATTTATCTGAATATTGATCAATGGCGTTGTTTATTGATCAGTGAGTGAGTTGTACCAGCAAAAAACACTATTAATATTGTTAAATCGAGTGCATTAATTAGAATTTACTATTGAACGTGAAGTGAAAATAGTACAAGTGTCTGCAGTGAGCGTATAAGCAATTAGCCTGAAGGTGATTGAAAATTAATGATCCTGCGAGATGATTGAAATATGGTTTATAATTTATTCGGCAACAAAAAGCATGCAATTTGGCGAGAGGCCAATGAATTTTCAACGCATATTCAGTATTTGATTTGAATAGTTAAAATTCACAATAAATCACCACCAGTACCAGTATTCGTACCAGTTACGCTCTAAGGACCAAATGAAAGCATTTGAATCAAACTACGTAAGTGGTTGTACCTAAAATGTACTTAATAATCCGTGTCTGGCTTGAGATTTAGCGAAAACATAAAGAGCCTCAACAAAAGGATAAGAAATCCCAACGTTACAACTTCATCTAACTTTAGGATCCACATGGTTAATAAATAAGTACTACATGTACATGCATCAAGAAACATGATGAATAATATATACAAAAGGATTTCGCGACAAAATTTATTGTATAATAATCGCATAAAAAAGTCTCATGTAAGAAATAACTATAATAAGAAATAAGAAAAAAGAAAGAAATAACAGTATGTCGCAAAAGTTCCCGAACTTTTGAAATAAAACATCGAGAATTACATCTAAAGAAATTTATTCCAGTTAACTTTCAACATAGTCCCCTTCCCTAGATATACACTCATTTGAGTGCTCCATCAGTGATACGAAGGCTCACTGGTACTCCTCCTTTTCCAAGCTTGATAACATGCGGAGTGGTGGCGTAACTAACGATGCAATAAAGTGACAAATATCCTCTAAATTTAATTTCGAGCTAGAAAACCGTGTACCTGACATTGCAGATACTTTGTAAGTTGGCTTGATTTAAAAGCTGGCCAATGCGTATGAAGATGTTTCCAGGACATTCAAGATATAAAGTCTCGAGACCGATATACCCAATATACCTCGAGACCGAGTCTCGAGATCGAGACGATATAGAGTCCACCCATGTTTACGGTAGTCTAAAAGTCGATAATCTAAAAGTCGGAATAAAACGCTGCTCCTAATGTCGTGTTATGCATTATAAAAAGTAAAACACTGCATCTTCGGAAGACATTCGAATGCAAAGAAGCAAAGTCCAACAACGCCAAAATTTTATCTTGTTATGTTCATTCACATGGCAATAGTGGGACATTTCCTGGAATATATTATAAATATTGGAAATGGAAGGCGTCAAGAAACAATAAATTACTGAAAACGCCTACGTAGGTCTCTATAACGAGCTGAAGATGGCTGCATGCAGCTGGATAGGTCCTCGACATTAAAAAGCAAAGGCCCGGCACACCCAAACAGCTAATATTGGTTTACGACAACGAAAAAACGAACGTCTAACTTAATATTTATCATATACTTTTGTTTGACTGTGACTGTTTGTGACTGTGTAATCGAAATGTACTACATATGATCATAAAATAATGCAAAATTATTCCAACTAATAAGGACGACGATGCTGAACGTAGCAGTGCAACTTAGGATCAGTAGCAAGCAGCTAGCAGAAATTTTTAAAAAAGTTAAAAAAAGTTATGACTGAAACGAATTTTACACGAAACGAATTTTCAAACGAATAGGGAAGTTTCTCTATTTTGCTCTCTATTCTCTCTTTTAATAGAGAGACTTTATAAACAAATTAAATGACACATGACAATGACACAAGGAAGCATGTATCTCTCGAGATTCAGCTCCCAAATAAGGCATTTTATTTGGTCCTGAAAGTCTTGAAAACTAGTGACATACACAAGGAGTTATTATAGTTATACACAATGCTAGTTATATACGACGGAGCTCCAAATATCAAACCAAATTAAGCAAGCCCCCAAAATAAATGTAAGGAACTTTGAAAGGTGTCCTAAGGAAATGTAGGGCACGTGTCCGAAGGAAAAATAAGAAAAACGGAATAAATTGTGCGAAAATGTTTATTATAAGAGCCAGGAATTATCAAATATTAATGGTACTGAAACTCGTGCTACTTTGTCTCTTGCAGCACAGGAACGATTCTCTTCTAGCAAAAACGGTCATCGAGGCTCGCATGACACATGTCAGCAGGCAAATCTCGAAAGCAATGAATGAATCTCGTTAACCAACAATTCCAGAGATTACGATCAAATTACTAAGAAAGTTGGAAGCAAACCAACCCGCATTCCTTGGCTTGTAATGGGCCTTAAGATATATATGACAAAGGAGGAAACTATTCTTAACTGAAAAATCGAGAAAACTATTAAAAAAATTAAAAAATGGTTTTTTGAGCGGAATAATTGAATTACTTAACACTGAACTTGCCAGTTCCCATTGAATCCCTCTTTTTTTGCCTTTGATGTGAATTTTATGATTTTTGAATATTGCCTGCTACGTCTACCAGTTTCCAATAAGTGGCTTTTTGGGTTTGTTTTCAAACTTTTAGAATCTTGAAAATTTTTGAATCGCCTGTTTCATTCCAGCTTCCTCAATGTGACGTCCATATAACAAAGAAGTAGCATATCATCGTTTTTGTACCCATGAGTGGTTCCATCTCTTAGATAGAAAATCAGATGTCTCTGTTGCTGAAACAGATGGTAAACCATTTGCTCTTCATGTTTCTGAAAGTGCGTGGGTTACTTGCAGCAGAAATAAAATAGTCATGTTCAGGTCGTGCCAGTTGCCAATTGCTCAAAACACGCTATCGGATGCTGACTGATGAACCTAGAAACAGAACAAAAACCATTATCCTCGTCTTTACTAAATAGGAAGAACCTCGAAGAGGTGTCAATCTTTTGGCTTTGTCTATTTCCTTTGGTTGAGATATGAAATACTCCGTACCTACTCCGCACTCGTAGTAACCAAGTACCTCGTAGTAAAATTTTCTTATCGTAGTCTTCAAAATTTAAAAAAAAAATCTTTAAGAAAGCAGACTTCTTTCCCACTCACTTATATTTTTGAAAGTTTTTAAAAATTTTGGTAAATGCAATTCTCAAAAAACGTGAGTTAAATTCTGCACTTATTACCTGTCTGTCTTTGGCGAAGAAATAAAGAAAAGACTCGACGTAATAAATTAAATGTCAAACAACTCCAGGATGAGTTCTCAGGTTGACAGGTGATTTTTTCGAAAGGTAGTCTAGTAGGTTTCCGTTGTTAAAAGTCCTTCAATGAGCATAGTCAATAATGTCAGTCGTTGTCACGGTTAGATGAATGAATACCTCTGTAATTGCTTGCAGGATCGAAAAGACTTATCAATTTAAATTACTTAATAAAAGGATCAAAAAAATTCACTTCGTACAATGGTGGTATGAGCCATTTGGTTAAAATCACAAAGATTTAATCTTAATATTGCAAAAACAACTTTTACTAAAGCGAATCAAGTCGAGCTATTCATTTGCATCAAAAGGATATTTTCAATTCAAAGTGTGAGTCATGAATAAGTATTCAAAAGACAGGGAGATTCGGTAGCTTTTTGTTGCAGTTGCTCAACATTTCGCATCAGAGCCTGAATCAATAGGCGAGTTAGATCCACAAGACCAAAGGTACTTCTCTTGTGTGCTGATTATCTGGTTGGAATCACGCTTGCCCTTAATATTTTCCTCAAAGGCAACTACCACAGCTAAGTGATCATAATACTTTGATATAAGAAACACAGATTTGATCACAATCACATCTCACTATCACAAGTGGAAGTGGACATATCCCATAAAGAATGAGAACTCTTACTTTCGTACCATCTGGTCGTCTATCCATCGCATAACATCTTAAATTTCTTGATTTTTTTTTCTTTCCATGATTGATTATTTCTCGAAAAATAAAGTAATATACTTTGTAAATATTCATTGTATAAGAAAAACCAACGGCTTTAATATCGTCTTCCAAATCTTATATACACTCACAGGCACAATTAATAGCCCCTGACTCCTTGTGTCACTCTATTTATTTACCGTTAGTAAAAGTTTTGTATTTACAGTCCACAACACATGTATCAAATGTTCAGTGTATCTCTAAATACGATAAGGGATAGCATTTGACATATCAGGAGAATGGCTCATACAACCGAAGGTTAAGTTAAGGCTGACATCTTCGCCTGACTTATCCTTAGTAACGTGTTTAGAGATCGCTTTTGAACAACTACTAAAAGTGCTGGAGATGCTCTTACAATTGTAATATATAAAAAAGATCATTTTGCATAGGTATACTCTCCTCGTTACACCCTCTCCTCGCATCCGGTCGGTTAAATTTAAAAAACAAAGTCCTCATATATAAACAAATTATCAGACCAACACTTCTATATGACAGTACAGCTTTCTGTCAAACAGCGAAAACACACAAAAAAGCGTTCCAGTCCTTGCAAAATAGAGCCTTACCGTGAATTTCCCGAATTCTATGATATATCGACAGACATACACAAAGACTTACGTATTGACACAATCGAAAAATACATACGAGACAGAGCACAGAAACTATTTGACAGAATAGACGAGATTCCAAGCAAATAATAGATAAGCAACAACAAATAAGCAACAACGGATTTCAAGTAACCTAAAACTGAAAGGGGGTGTTGTGTTAGGTGTGTGTTGTGTGATTGTTGAACTCTCACAGACAGGAATGGAGCAAGAGTGCTAAATCGCACTAACTCCCCGTAACCCATACTCCAAGTCGTACTACGAGGTCTAGCTATTAAATAATGAGACTGCGGGCCTAGAGGGCGCAGTAGAAAGGTGGGAGAAAAACGAGTAGTGTGTTAGGTATCTAGATATCTTGTCTATGCACGTACCAAAACACGTTCTCGTCACTATTATTGCGTTTGTGCAGTAGCGGTTTGAAAAGAACGTGTTTTTTTTTCTCGTGCCGAAAACCATGTGTGAAGAAAAACAGAAGCAACGTATCAACCTCAAATTTCTCGTTAAATTGAAAAAAAAAACTCCGACTGATTGCTATAAATGTTGCAAGAGGGGACAATTTTCTATCTCGTGCGCGTGTTTTTGAGTGGTGTAAGCGCTTCAGTGAGGGCCGAGAAAGCACTGAAGATGAGCAACGCCCAGGTCGCTCTGTCACTGTTTCAACTCCGAAAACAGTGACAAAATTCAACCAAATTGTGCGTGCAGATCGCCGAATGAGCATCCGGAAGATTGCCGAGGCTGTAAACGCTGATAAAGAAACGGTTAGACAAATTTTACACGAGGAATTACACATGACACAAGTCTGTGTGAAGTTGGTGCCAAAAAACCTGACTCCTGACCAAAAGCTCTTGCGTCAACAGGTCTGCTCAGATTTCCTTGAAAGGTTAAAAAAAGATTCTGGACTAATGAAAAGGGCTATTAATTGCGACAAAACGTGGATTTTTAAATACGATGTTGAAAAAAAAGCGGCAATCGATGCATTGGAAGACGCCTGAATCGCCCAGAATCAAAAAAGCAAGGATGTCCAAATCAAAATTCAAGGCAATGTTGATCGTTTTTTTTTTCGACATTAACGGTAAAGTGATGATTGAATGGCTTCCAGAGGGTCAGACTGTCAATCAGACTTACTATTTGTCAGTTTTGGCAACACTGCAAGATCGAGTTTGTAAGAAACGGCCCGAGTTGTGCGAGAACAACTCGTCGATTTTGCACCAGGACAACGCACCTGCCCATATCACGCTATCTGTGAAGCAGTATTTGGCCGGTAAGCGCACGCCAGTGCTCGAACACGCGCCGTACTCGCCAGATTTGGCACCGTGCGACTTTTTTTTGTTTCCGAAGATAAAATCTGCTTTGAAAGGGACCCGATTTAAGTCGACGGAAGCGGTAAAGCAAAAAACGGTAGAGCTTCTGAAGGCCCTCACCAAAAAAGACTTCCAGCACTGCTTCGATCAATGGAAAAAACGTGTGGAAAGGTGTGTGGCGAGGAAAGGAGAGTATATTGAAGGGGAGCATTCGAATGTAGAATAATTTTTATAATAAAACCCTTTTTCGTAACCAGTCTCGTTATTTAATAGCCAGACCTATTAGACGAAAAGGAATTTTCGTTTGACAGAAAAATCAGAGAAAATTTATAAATACTAATATAATTTCACTTATTTTTGTTCAATACCATTGGGTGGGTGGTTTAATCCAATTGGTGAGTAGCTACGGTGTGATATAAGTGAACTTATAAGTGATTGGAAGAAAAGCAACAGAAAGTGATTCAACGAGTTTTCATCTGGCAGACGCCTTAAAACTTCTCCCACTACGCCGTAGTGATGGAATCGGTTTCGTTCGTGTATAGTGGGCTTTCTGCAGTGAGATCAGAATAGGCACATGTAAATTCAATTAAGCAGCGCTAATTTTTCGAAGAAACTGCTGATCTCTTGGGATTCAAACAAATCAAGTGGGTTTTTAATCAGACAGGCAAATAATTCATAATTTTTGTGGAAATAATAAAAACAACATTCCCAAACCTTTTACCTTACCATTTTCTGTCTCTTTCTATGAGAAGTTAAGTGCGAGTGCTTACGCTTTTCGTACAGCGTAAACATAAATGGGCCTGGTGCTATACTGAAATGGTCCACATGGGTGGCAGTGTATGCAAATTCTGCCTCATTTTTACCTTCTATAGACACTCAACGTTTGCAGGGCTTACTTCTTGTAATATAGCACATATCATGGGTTGTCAGTAGGTATATGTAATGGTAGTCGTTCTGATTTTATCAGATTTTTTGAGAGTAAAGTAAACAACCAGAGATAAGTGAAATAAGTTCTTCAAGACCTTGTGGTATCGTTCACTCTATTTATTGGAGAATATTTTGGATTTATCCCTGATAATGAACATTGCTATGCTGCTATTCCTGCCATACGATACCTTAGTGAGGACGATAGTCAAACTTTGTCGTGTATAGGATATGGTCCTGATTGCAAATCTATCGAACACATCCGGGACAATCTCCAAAGACCTGTTCGTATAAGAGCACTACAGTCTACTTACCTAGGAGAACTCAAAATCGTTCTGAGAGAGGTGTGGCACAATATAATATTAGTCGAATATTTAATATGTCATGGATTCACTTCCAAGTAAACTTCAATAAGTCGTCGTAGCCCGCCGTGGTAAAGCCCATAATGAAATTTAAAATCACTGACAAGAAATTTATATTTCATTAACTAAACAAAAACAGAGGCCATGAAGATCCTGAAAAAACTATAAGCATATTTAGTTGGGTGTGAGAGTTTATATGAATAACTACTCAACAAAATATTTTCATGTCTTTTTTTGCAATGAAGACTGTTAACATACTAAATGATAACGCTGCAAGGTACTTTCAAATAAATCAAGTTGTTAACATCAAACAAACAAATTCAGGTGATTCGCACCTCCGGCTTAATTCATTTTAATTGTCTTCAGCTCACATACTTTGCATATTGTGCACACTCACCTTTCAAAAAATGAATGTATGTGAAGTTAAAGGAACATACATTCATTCCTGGTGAATGCACGAGTGAGTACGCACACATACGAACGTTTAATGATGACGGATTATTAAAAGAAAAGTTCAAATCATCATAATATATTAAGAAGAGTGTCGGAAAAGTGTTACAATAAAGGAATTGAACAAAAGGTTCACATTACGGAAGCACTTTTACTTTTCAACGCATTTAAGACAGTAAATGCAATTTTGTTATTTGGCATTGTGTCAATTGTCCTCAGCGTTAATTATTTGTTACTATCTTATGTTGAATAATCAGTTTGAATGCAATTGTTGCATTATTGTTGAATCATTTCGTTTGCGGAAGGCAAATACGACGCATGTGGCCGTAATAAAATTATGTTAAATTACATTTAATTTAGTGTACTTTGTAGATAAATCGATGGTTGTTCACTTTTCGACTCCTTAAACGATTTCGAAAGTAAAAGTTTGTGTACGTGCTTGTTTTTGTCCGTTTACAAGGATGATTAGAACAGCTGTCGGCCGTATAGCATCCTTCCAATTCTCCTTCTCTTAAACTTAGAGCAATAAGTGCTTATAAGTGAGCTCGGGGCACTACGAAAAAACTACAAAATTTAACGCTATTCCACCAAAAATTTGCCGATTCAATTGTGTTAGTAAGCAAAACATGTGGGAAATAGTACCAAAAGACGAAGGTACAGAGCGATGCACATTAACATTTTCTTTTTTTATGGAAAAGAACCGAGAAGATTGCTCTCGCATAGGTATAAGCTCAAAAAGCTAGCCAGTGTTCGTTCAATTTACAAGCACTCTAGGCCGCAAAGCTCGCCTTTTTTACGAAGTTGGCCATTCGTCCCTCTTTTAATGCGATGGTTCTCTAAAGCGTGAGCGAGTTTTAGTATTGTAGTTACGTTAATTGTTTATAATTACAGATTTTTTCTGTATACATTATATTCTCGGCTTCTTTATACTCTTCACACTTTATACTCTCGGCACATATTTAATGAAAATATCAAGTGCGGGTTGCTTTATCCAAAAGATCTAAATTGTAAAGGAAGCAAATGTTCGTTATGGAGAAAATCTAGTAGCAACTTCTGTTAGAAGATCTCTCAAATCAAGGCAGGCAACTCACGTTGCAGCAAAATAGTTTATTCATCAATACATCAACCGAAAAAATATATGACAAAAAAGGAGTTTGATGGTAAATTAGGCGATAGTTACAATTTCAGTAATTTGGAGATAGTTTCTACATGAGCTGAAAAGTATTTGGCCGTGCAATGTAAAGACCTTTTTATTCTTTACTATACGATTTTTTTATTCGACATAATGTACACCTAGAGCAATGCGCTTAAGGTAACAACCTTTCCGGAAAAGACATTTGTCTCATACTCGAGGTACTGATTTGAATAAAATTTCATCCCAGTAGGCCGATCTTTTAACCGGGAAAACATGAAATTGGCACTGGGGCCTAAATCAGACGGATCAGACGAATCAGAAATTCCAGCATTTTTTAACATAATTCCTTCAATTTACTTCCGGAATGAGCTGGAGCGTTGTTTTGGTGAAGCAAGATTTTTTTCCTTGCCAAATGAACTCGTTTTGACTTGATTTCGTTTTCCTATCGATTCAATAATGTACATTAATATTGTTTGTTGTTTGTTTTTCAATGTTGAAAAAAGTCTATGGAGATAATACTATGTGCCATCATACCATACGAATTCCTTTCTAGATGTTTATCTGCTAACAGTTGGTTCGTGTTTTAGATTTTAAATTATATGGGCCCAAGACAAGAACCTTGAGGGACACCGATTGATATATTTTTCGTAGATCAGGAGCTCCTCCAAACGTTCACTTGGTACGCTCTATTTTTCAGGCATGATTTGATCAAATTGACCATGTTGAATCACAGATAGAAAAGACCTTCATGCTAGATAGTAAAGCGCTCCTTATACATAGTGCCACAATACCAACTGATGAGGACAGCTATGATATACTTTATGATACAGAAAGTTGTTTTCGGTCGAACAACCGTTTGTAAAGCGACTTTGGAAATTCATCAGAATGTTGTTACTCTCGACAAAGGTTTGTGTATGAATTTTTTCTGAAATTTTTCGACTGATTAGCCTGTCATTTTCAGGCAAGATTGTATCTTTGATGATGTTACGAATGGGTCAAACAACTGCATATTTACAAAAGACAAGCTCTTTACAACTATGTTAGACAGTGCTTGTATACCAACTTCTTTCTTCTACTTTGCTTTTTAAGTAAGTTTCTTGCCTCACACGTTTTAATCAAAGGCTTTGATGAAACCTTCAGAAAACTTATCTTCTTAGAAAAAAACTTATCAACTATGATTTTCGTGAGATGGTACCGCATCCCAGCTGGTATGTCACGGAATTCGTATAGAATTTTCGGCACTTTCTTTTAGCAGAAGCTTCTGGTTTTTATTCGTTTTTCCAGTGGGTAGGGCAAGGAAAGATTTTTCTCTTAAGGATTCTGCTCAAACTTTAAAGTTTGCAAGAGCTGTAGTCAAGGCTTAGGAACATAAAATTCAAGAATTTGTGGCTCAAGCTTAATACTTTGCTTTTGATTGCGTGTAATAAACTTGCCACGTCCTTTGTCACTGTCGCCGTAACACATTTTGTTTCCTGATTAGATTTAAGGTTACCAAATGTAATTCATATTCTTTTTAAGGTCATTAGTGACCTTAAGTAGACTTTCAAACAAAACAAATTCTAACAAAAAAATCAAACAATTTTCGGTCGATTGTTAATCTAAAAATGCCTAAAGTTCATCTAAGGATTTGCCCAAGATTTCTTATGACATAACATATTTTCGTTTACTACTCTTCATTTTTTGAGCTACTGGTTGATTCTAAAGAAAAAAGCTCTGCTTAGCATCTTGCAATGCCGTAGGGTCAAAGAAGTTGACGTTTTTGTTGCATAGAGAATATAATTCCCATAAAATTGGCGTTTTTCTAGAGACTATACTACTAATTTACTTGGTAAAATCTTCATAAAATAAAGGACACGCCAAAACGAGTTCCCGAACAAAACCAACTTTTGCGAAACTCATAGCCCTCATGTGTCCATGCTTAATGAATGCATATGACTTTTAAGGGAAAGACTAGAAAACATCATTTTATGTCCTCATAACACAGCAAGGACAGATGTCAAACATACAATACACGCAATTTATTGCGTTGGCCAATCAACTTAGGCTGAAATGCAAGAGTGGCGTTTTTGTTTTTCGAAAATGCTCTTTCTCTAAAATGTCCGGTCTAATGGTACCAAAATTATATTGGAAGGGTGGACATTGTGTAACTGGTGACCTAAGATGGATGATTTTCGAAAAGTGAAAATTTTCGAATGTGGTTTCCTCCCCTTAGAAGTGGAACTTTGGCAAAAATAAATGAAGTTTTTGAAAAAACTTAACCAAATAGATTTCTTTTATCGAATTTCTCATCGCACGGTACTAGAATCATTATAGTAAGACGAAAACTGTGGAATCGGTGACCCTGGATGGTCAATTTTCGAAGAATATTTTTTAAGTGTGATCTCCTCTTAGGAGTGAGAACTTGCAAAAATAATTGGTTTCTTCGGAAAAAGTTATACAAGAAGAGTTTTTTGAAAGATGAAAATTTTCGAATTTGGTTTGCTTTTCGCCGGAGTGGAAGTTTGCCAAAATAAACTGATATTTCCAAAAAACTCAACCAAAAAAAGGCCTCATAAAATTTCCCGTTCTTAGGTATCATGATCATTATAATAAGATGAAAATTTTGAAATTGTTGACCCTGTATCGCCAATTTTCGAAAAGTGGAAATTTCGAATGTGATTAGGAGGAAAAACTCGTAAAAAAAAACATATTTTTCGAAAAAGTCACACAATATTTGAAATACACGAAGCATGGAATGTATATTGAGTTTTTAACGTTAATAGCTAGGTTTGCACCAGTCTAAATTGCTTTTATACTTTATACATTTTTTAAACTTTATTTTAGATATTTCCTTGAGAATTATTGTATTTCCATTAACTTTTTGGTAGGATGGTAAATTTTTCCTGATACATAGGACTGATTTTTCCAAAGTATGGACTAGCCCTGTCCACTTACTATTTTTCCTTTCCTTTCGCGGGCAATGTTGTGTAAGTAATCAAAATGTACATATCATATGTGTTTTGATATCTTGTAATTGAAGGTATAAGCTGTTGCAACACGCTCTCATTGGTGATTTGAGCCCAAATTGTTGAGCAATTTAAAATTAGGAAGTATCAAGCTATTTTGATGGACGAGTAATTGTAATTTGTAAGAGTGATCTCTGTTATTGCAAAAGCTCCAAACCAATCAGCTTGCCCAAAAAAATGGTTTGCACCGGGAAAATACAAATTGCACCCAAATACTAGACGAACAAATGGCGCTAAATTACTATAAATTAACTAATCAAAAAATACCTGTTCAACTTTTAACACTTTTTAACAACTTGTAGCTGCAACATTTCCGTTGACTTGTGGACTTGTGTTTGTAAGATCACTCCTTCAATCAAAAAATATACCCATTTTACTTATATGCTGAGGTCAATCCAATTTAAAATAATAGCAACAACAACAATCTTCAATCAACACAAATCGCCTTGAGTTGAATAAAATGCCGTGCAAATTACACACTCGTCCTAAATACTACGTTCATATTTCAATTGCAATTAACAGTCGCCGAAATATTAGCCGGCATGCGACATAATCAATTACATATCCAATTTACCTGTTAAACTGTAAAGTTTATGAATAAACTTCTTATTTTCGGCTCGTCAAGATCTCAGTCAAGATCGCGACCTTTACATCATGGCTGATTTCTCACACATGAACAGCCTATAGATACGACACTTGTACTTTCCACCAAAGTGCATTCCATCACCTTCATTATGAATATTTCGTCAAGATAGACCTAGGTTCAGCGACGGTACCGGTCTGAAGTGGCCCCGCCTGCCTGCGTTGATAAAGATTAAGTTGAATGTCTTGTTGCTTTAATTGTATTCACCTCTATGGATGCAGCACAGGTGAGCAATTATGCTTGGATGACTTTTCAGTCTCGGAGAAAATTCCGAATGATTTTGGACTGGTTTTTCACGATAGTTTTCTCCTTGTACTTGCTTGTCGTAGTGAAGTTTCTTAACTATGCTTAGTACCTTATTTATACATAAGAAATTTATTGTCAAGATAACTAGTAGCTGTGGCGAGGTAAAACCTTTCCCAAGACCTCTTGACTTGAACGCACCCTTACCGTTTTTTGTATTACTCTTCCCCTTGGTATGCGAATCATAGCTGAACTCTTCCCTTAGATATTTTAGAGACAAATCTAGTGATGTCATAATGTTCAGCGATGCAACTACATACTACTAGACAGTGATGTGAGTATTTAAATTACAAGCTTTGGTAATTAAGAACAATCGTAGCCGTGGCGCTACAACCCTTTTCTGCTCTTTGCCTCCTCTCCTTGCCTGCTCTTTGCCTCCCATCGTACCCCAAATACCATTTAGGGGGTGGGAAATAGTTTTTATTTGAACCGTGAAGATCAGTGAGTCTAACCTAGAACCTGTGCTAATGTCCTACATTCGCTTCCATTGACGGTCAAAAAATGCCCGAAGCGATTGGAATCCGTCTTGAAAAAATTGAACTTAAGGTCGCCTGCGCTTGAGTCGATTTGCACTGTTGAACTTCACCGTCGGGTTCTATGCCGCAAAAAATTGATTGCATTAGCATTCATAAATAACTGCACAACCCCTTTGAATAATACAAGCAAATAAGTGTAGCAAGGTTAAGAGGAAGCGAAGGCAGCAGAGGGGCTGTGCTGCTACGACGAACAAGAATTGGTTTTTTTGTTTTTGGTAGGGAGGTGAGGGCTGTTTACGCCCTGAGTGTGCGACTCCCAGACGTAAAATGCTTTTGGACTACCAACTAAACACCTCCCCTGTCAACCTGAGAACCTAGCCTGGAACTGTTTGACACATTACTTCGGGCTAGGCCTCTTGTTCCTACGCCTAGAGTCGCCATTGGATTATGGGAATCTCTTCTCTAGCGGGAAGGAAGGGAGAAGAAGGAAGTGCTGGAAAAGAGATCCACCCATCCCCGATGCCTCCAAGCTTTCCAATAAAGCTTTTTTCAGTATCAGCACTGCCCGTGCATATTGCGCCACGCGATTCCAATTGTCAACTGTTTTCAGCATTACTCCGACGATAGTTTCCGCACAGAGCTCTCCAATTAGGCTGAGGAGGTCCCCTCGCTGCTGTCTCCACCTTTTACAATAGAAGAATGTGTGACAGGCGTCATTCAATCCTCCTGCACAAAACACACAGTTAGGAGACCGTGCTCTGTCAATTTTGTACAGGTAGGACCGAAAACAACCGTGCCCGCTCAAGAGCTGGGTCAAGTAGAAATCGATCTCACCATACACTCAACTGAACCACGGCCTCACGGACGTGCAGTCCACCTCCCCCTTGTTTCTTGCTCCCAGGACTGTTGCCAATCGCTGAGAGAGCGACGTCTCTCTTCCTTGGTGATCTCTTCTCTTCGATCTTCGCCTCTGCGCAGGAAAATACTTCTGCGCCCTCTCCCAAGGAGGGTGATGGGTATCACCCCTGCAATTACCAGCACTGCGGCCCCGGAGACCGTTCGATATGCGCATGAAATTCACAGTGCTCCTTGTCTCTGCACCTGTGCCAACCGCTTCCGGTATAACTTCTTGCTGAGAGCGTTGCCCCTCAGTTCTGATCCGTAGAGTAGAAGCGACTGCACAACACTCATTAAGAGTCGTCTCGTTGATGTAGTGGGTCCCCCTATGTTGGCCATTAATCGGGTGAGTGCCGTACCACACGCTGCAGCCTTGTCAGCTGCTGCCCTGATTTGTTGGGAAAAACTCATCTTCGAGTTTATCAGGACGCCCAGGTACTTTACTGCTGATTTCGATTCAACCAGCTCGTCCCCTTCACTGATACGCCCTACTCTGGGGATTCTCTTTTTCGTTAGGATGACCACTTTGGTTTTTTCCAGGGCCATCTTGAATCCGTGAGCGGTCGTCCAGTCCATTACCCTCCGCATTAATATATTGAGTCTGAGTTGCTCATGGTCTACTGTGTGTCCAGCGACAAGCGCCGCGACATCGTCCGCATAGCCGATCAAATGTGACTCATCCGGCAGTTCAAGCTGCAGCAGTCCATCGTAGGAGATGTTCCACTGGTCCGGGCCAAGGATAGAGCCCTGAACGACACCTAAAGTAATATTTGTACTTCACCTACCCTCCTTCAAGTCGTAGAGTAGGCTGCGATCCTTCAAATAGTTCCTGAGAATCCGTATCAGGTACACTGGTACTTGAAAACGATTTTCTAGCGCTTCCAAAATATCTACCCATCTAGCGCTCTTAAATGCATGTCGGACATCCAGAGTAATCAGCAGGATGACCCGTCGTGTGGAAATACTGTGAGACTCCGCACGTTGGACCGCGCCCACTTCTTCTCCAATTGCATCGATAGCGGAGCGGCCAGCTCTGAAGCCATACTGCCGTGGAGATAGATCCCCGGCAATACGAACCACGTCTTTCAAAAACTTTTCCAGCCGTGTCAAGCATACACAGTGGGCGGTATGCAGCTGGCGACTCGGGATCCCCTTTTCCCATAGTAATGAGCATAAGTCTCGCCACATTCCAGCACTCTGGGAACAGCCCTACGCGCAGGCATGCGTTGAAAATGCGGAGGAGCAGGTCAGGGGAAAAGTGGAAGACCATTTGTAGCACCTTAGCTTGAATCCTATCTGATCCTGGAGCCTTCATAGACAAGACTGCTTTCTCCAATTCTATTTTCGTGAAACATGGAATTTCCATTGGTGTTTCGAAGTTATCGGCTTCAACGACGACGGGATGGATGGGGAAGAGACCCCACAGGATTTCGTCCATCTTTTCTGCCTCGTATGAGTCAGGCGACCTTTGGACACCGACCTTTCGCATCACTATTTTGAAGCCCAGGTTCACGTCATCCACCAATTGGAAATTTTTTAAAGGGATCACAAGACAGACTCCCAAAAAAGACTGAATAAAAGACTGAAGACCCAAAAAAAACTGAAGCCTTGAACCACTGTCACATCCAATACTCTTTGATGTGTGCATAACTCTCTCATCATCTATGAAAAGGAGTTCTCGGTCACTTACCTCTGACAACGTAATGAAAGCCAGATTCGACAAAAAACCAACATCTGAGAAAAAATTATGTAAAATCAAATTACGAATAAACGCTATACAATCAAATAGCCGTCAAACAACAACAAAGTTTTGTTTCAGACAACAATAGTTTTGGAAGATCAGCAAAGTTCAAAATTATTAGCCACAATGTCAAAACAGTCCACTGACTCGGTTTTCCAATTTGTATACCTGCTGTAAATGGTGGACACGCCTATTTCTATCGCTAAAACAGAGTACTTCACCTACAGCACATAAGAAAAACAGCCATTATACTCTTGAGATGTTCCTGGCAGACAGAGATAGAAAACGTAGATGTAGATTTATACGTCTATTATGCTTTCACTCAAGCGCTGTGAGAATGTTAGTCTTATTAAAACAATATGAAGACTTACACTTAAAGAGATTCCTCAATTTTCACTTGAATCCTGTCAGATCGGAAGTTGGATGAGAATTTGACAGCCGTCTGGCTATCACTCAGTGATTCTGCTGACTATGATGTCATTCTTTCGATGCTTCATCATAGTGTTAGCACTGAAGAGCGCACACCAGGAGCAGGTGGAATAAATCGAGCTCTTAATTAAGTTTAGAATCTTTGTTTCTTGCAAACTATGTAATCTCCGCCGTTTTCTCGCATCTCACAAGACTTTTCAGAAGTGGACTAACATTGAGTAGCATGCCGAAGCCATTGAGGCAGTCCTCAGCTGTATTTATACGCAAAGTCGATAGGATTGAGAAAACTCCATGAATCCAAAACCATACAATAAGCCTACCGCAATTCATTTTCAAACACTCTGGTGGTGGAACACGACACTGGTGGTGTTGACAATGAGACGAAATATATACTGAATTTCTCACCATATACCTAAACGGAACGGAGATCAGCTTCAAAAATTAAATCAAATATCTCGTAGTGCTGATGAAATTAACCCTGTAAAAGCCACCCCAATGCTGTTGGTAGTATATAAGGATGGAAGTATGGATAATTTTCACACCATATTTCTGAATGGGCTGAAAAATGAAATAAGATGCCTCGAAATGTTAGTTCAATGGGAGCAGGCTCTTTAAGACTGGAGAGGCTACCATAGAAACCGCGCGCAAAAACATAACTTGCTAGTCCGCGGGCCAAGTAGAAATCCGGCAGTGTATATCATGAGCCTAAAGCCTATCATCAGATATGGAGCAGTGCCTTAGTAAATCGAAATTTTAAAAACGCAAGATAAGGTTTGTGAAGCAATGAGTCAAACGTTTCACATGCGTTTATATCAGCAATGCCGTAAGATCATGTCCTGGAGTATCCCTCGAGAAAATGTTAAACCTCTCATCGTTCTATCCAGTGTTAAGAATATCAGTGGCATCTAGACTATCAAGAAGCTTCCTTTAAGAAGAACCTCATTAGGCACGATGTGAAAAGGTCGTATACAGGTGGTTTCTAAAATATAGGAGTTGGAATTGAATATTTTAGGCATTTAGACCCCAAATATTCCCAACCGATCGGAATAGAATTCAAGAGCGTCAAAAGCGAAGAATATTCAGTATCTTTCTATTCCAATGGACTATTGCCGACACAAATAATCAATTGAAAAGCGCTAACACTCCTAAGGGATGTCGTAAAGAAAGAGATACACACATCCCGATAACAGCGACCCCTTTAGTAAAAGAAAACAAACAACATGAAATTGAACAACTTGAAGACGGAGGCAGAGAGGGAGCACTGTGGTGTGTTTCACGAAAATGAATGTTTTGTAACCATTACTTTATTTGTTGTCGCATAAATAGGATATCGTGTTTTAATTCAAGCGTTATGAGCGTTGTTTTTCTTAATCGAAGGACAAAAGAGGATGAAATGAATAAATATGTACTAATACAATAAAAATTATCCCACTCTCGTCTTCAAAACCATCAGCTCGGGAATTTGTTCGGAGTTTTATCGCTGTATTTTTATTATGCTACAAGCTTATTGTCCTTGTGCTTGAGTGAGACTGAATGTATCGACATTTATTCAAAATAAATAGTTCCACGCAATGAAAGTTGTTACCGTCTTATTTTTTATATTATTTAAATTTAAATGCTCTTACCCACTTGTATTAACTTGTTCCTCTTACAATCTTACCATTTTGCATGGATTGAAATCATTGTTAATTAATTTAATTAACGGAAGCGAGAAAAGGAAAAAGAGAAAGAAGAGCGAGAGAGAATGAATACAAATGGAAAGAACATTTAAAATCCTGATTAAAAATGTCCACTACATCAGCAATATTAACAGCAGATTTACAGGATGAATTTGAATGAGTTGACTCGAAAAGTTAAAGAAATTGTGGAGTTTGATCACGTAGCATCTAGTGCTAGTGCTAGTTTTAGACTGGTAATAAAGTATAGCGCTGGTAATAAAGCGAGTGTATCCTATTTACATGTTTTGGTTAGCGTGATTCCGGGGAGAATTCATATGTAAATTGGGATCAACTACCATCAACGATCGTTTGCATCGCAAACACCTATGTACACTGGCCCTAATGTTCACCAGGCCAAGCAGTATTGTTTGTAAGGACACATTTCAGCTACTTGTAGCTATCATGAGCTCATTCTTCGAGTTGTAAATACAAATTGGCTTCAAGTATCTGAAACACTTCCTGACTAGAACCGCAATATAGCCCGGAGGATATTAAAGTCAGTATAACTTTCTGTTGCAGCAATAAAACGAATTTCTGCTTCTAAACACATCACCTCTACCATAGACTCTTGTGGCAGATGAAAACCTTGTTAGATGTCACGCGTATGTAGATTTCACAATACTAACCAGGTTAACGTTAAAGGACTCTGTGTGGTACAAATATGGAGCAATTTAAATTATAAACAACACGTGCAAGAAAACAGGCTTAAAGTTATATTCTGCTATTCGATTCACACAAGACGTCTGACTGAAAAAGGCTGATTCACGGATGGCTCTCGTGGAAGAAACAGGTTAAGGGAGTGTCCAAAAGGTGTGCAGACACATAAAAGGCAAGCCTTGGAAATAAACTTGGAATAGTGCGGTAGATGTTCACTATAATCTTGAGACCAAGCATTAACTATCGGGGGGTGTCCAGGGTTGAAAAGAAAATACGCAAGCCCATGCTTGGTCTTAATCTTAATCTTAATCGAGCTCAGTATTTCCCACGTCTATGTTTCACCGGGGCCACAGAATCATATCCCCAACTCAATCGACTTCAGTATTTTCCATGCGTCTGTTTCACTTGAGCCACAGAATAATATCTTACAGCAGTTGTAAAAAGAGTTTTAGACTTTCCGCTACTTCACTTTGCAATATCAAGAATATCCGAAGAAATTTAAAAAAAATAAATTTAGTCCTGATTTAAAAGACCGCTGGCTTAAAAAGCTAAAGGAATAAGAGCTGGAGTATTTGAGTTCGGTATTTAATATTCCTAAGCGATTTGTCGTTTTTTGACTCAGGTCTTAGCAACCGCTGTTCGCACGCAATTCAACATAGACCGAGGACAAAAGGTGAAAAAATAGTTAAATTATCTGCTAACCGAGCCTCCTGCATGACGCTAGGCTCACTGATAATTACTTCGAGAATGGTTCTAGTTTATTGTAAGCTTTCCACAAGATTTCTACAAGCTTTTGACGTAAGCCTCCTGGGCTACAAATTTTAAAATTCTTCTTTGACGTCTCTGACGTTAAAACATTTCAAGTGTATACCTGAACTAACAGGACAAGGGTTAAAATTCGTACTGAGATCTCCATGTTTCACGACGCACTCTGAGGAAATAATCAACATGAACCTGCAATTTAGTGAAAGTTATACCAGTCGAAATAGCAGTATACGTACTGGTAAACTGTGAAACACTGTCTCGCAGGAGAAGAAACAAGTTGGAATCCTATTTTCATTTCGAACAGTAATTAGGACACATGATGCCCAAGTAGATCATTAACTTCCTAGGAAAAGTTAATCTACATGAGGTGGTCTAGATGGATGGGAAAGTGTTTGGACAACCGCCTACTGTCTAGACACCGTTTTCCATCACTCCAAATGCCACAGTTTTATTTATTGACCAAATGGTAGCCAAACAACCAAAAATGATCCTTATCGCTTTTCGTATCGCACATTGGAAATCTCCAGGAATCCGTTCTTGGATCCATACACCCATAATCTATGCCAAACTCGGTGGTCATTCGGCTTCAATTCCTGTATGTAATTTAGAATTTTTTAAGCCCCCAAACCAAGCTATTCTGTATAATCTGCCAAAATGTTGATGAACACGGGTTTAATTGCTGAGCACGATGCAAAATGAACTCACTTGAAACTTAATTGATACTGCGTTCAACAGCTGCTTTGGTTTCTACAGAACGCACTGTACGTCTTCTAGATCGATGCGTACTATCAGTGAGAGAATGTGTTATAACGGAAACAATCTTTGTTTAATCAATTTAATTGCTCTGTTGAAGACTTTGTCGTCCAGAATTGACAGAATGCGCGATGAGTTCGCGAACGAAACCGTTCTTGTCTAAATAAGTTTGCACAATTTGCAGATGTCGCTTGGATGTCAACATATTTATAAGAAAATGGCAAACCAACCTAAGCATAAAACACATGACAGCTGTCACAACATACGTAGCTTTAAAAAGTGTTACCAACTAAAAGTTTTACATCTCTTAATAAATCACCCTTTACACTCGTCTTTTTTTCTCCGAAGGAAATTCCGTTATTCCTATTCATTTCCTTGTGTCGTTCACAAACACATTTTGGCAGGTTGCCATCTTTGGTGTGTGGTATGTTCCTAACTTTGTCGGGTTTGTGTCCTTATTTATGAGTCGAACTAGGTAGGAAAAGTTTCATATAAACTTGTAGGAGTACGAGCCGGTAAAAAAGTTCGTGAGATATTTTTCTTGCTGCAGCTCCCTGATTTGGTCCTGCGCTCTTATGTCTGCTGTAATTTTTATACAGTGTGCCCTTTGGGTTTTTATAAACTTGTTTTAGTGGGTTCAAGATTATGTCCAGATGAAAGCTTACTGTTCGTTTTTGATTCGTCCGTCCAATGTGTGTTGTTTGTTTGTTAACATGAAAACATATCTTATTGAGTTCCTTTTAACGCCGTCCTTCATGTATTGCATGTAGTACTTCCACTATATTCCTAATATGTGAGTTTGTGTACATTTGTCGTTAATCATGTGCCTTGCAAGATGGACTCAGTTGTTGCTTTCGGCTTCCGTATCACTTTACCACAGTCCCTTATGTTCTTTATAAGGGACTATGCTATATCTTGTTCTTTTTTACGCCCTAATTGACTGATGTCGTATATTGGCATGGATAAGTTAATTCCTACGTAACCTGCTTATCCAGATGGTCTCTTAGTGTTGTGTTTGTGCGTAATACTCGCTCTAAGCTGCTCCTTTGTTTATAAGGTCACGTTGATGTTGAACAGTTCTAAGTTATTTTCCTTTTTTGTAAGTTCCTTTCCCGGTGTTTGTCAATGTTGTCCATGCATTCTTGTCGCTTTTTTTTCTGCAATTTTTTTTTGGCGTTTCGAAGTTTCTTCTCATCTTGTCAAGTAAGTTTGTTTGTATTCCTTTTTTTTTGCTATCGTGTATGTTAGATTGAACTCCTTGTTGTATGTTTCATCAGATAGAGATGTCAGTTTTGATCCTGGTTGCCTTATTTCTGTGTTTTTATGCTTTAAAAGGTGGGTGGACCTTTTGTGTACTATCGGGTCTGTAGCTCTGAGTATGCTTTATATCGCATACAAATAAATCTCAAATTGTTTGATGTTTCGCTGTTCTTTATTGTTATCAATAGATAATCTATGCTTCCTTCTTTTTCAGTCTCCATTTTGGACTTCCCTTTCTTCTCTTTATACGTTTATTCTCTTTATTGAAGAACCAGCAGTAATTTTGTTGCAATGTTGTTTTAAAGACGTTTGTGAGAAAGAGAAAGAAAGGCCTCTGTACGTCATCTTATTAAGCAGTGCGTCTTGCAGTATATTCATTAGTTTCATTATTAGGGGTGATGGATATTAATCCTTCATATGCAAAGATTCCAGTTTGGTATTTTTTTGGCTTAATCCGCTTTTCTGTAGTAGATATCACGAATTCATTTGGAAGGTGGAGGTTTTTTCTTAGTACTATTGCTAAGAACAAGTGTTTGGTAAGTTTATATTCTGGTGTCAATTTGTAATTGACTCATATGCCTCGTGCAAATATATTAGCATGGATTTCAAGCTCATACGGATCTTAATCTAATTCTATTCTAATAATCTCTATTCATAATTTTTCCTCGAAAACTCAGGAATTGAGTGATTCGTGGAACTTATCTTCATAGTGGAGCTATCGAAAACTTCAGCAAAAAGTAACCAACACTAACTATTGTAGCGACTCATGGGGTACAAATTAAACAAATCAAAACTCTAAACACGAAATTAGAATAAGTAACGCGAAATCAACCCTATCCATGCCTATAAACTGATTTAAACAGAAAAGATGCATTTTAAAACTGGTACAAGGACCTCAGAACGAGCTAATGATGGCTGCGCAACTCTGAAATGCGTCCTGGATAACAAACCAGCAAGGCCTCACGGACCCTAGCGACAAAAATCAATAAATATAACGTAAATCATTCATTCAGTGTCCGAAAAAAGCTACCCTTAGAGTTAAGAGATCCGCAGGATCAAATTAACTAGGTCGGAAGCGAGTAATGCAAACAGCGCGAGTGTGCAAAATAACATATTCGCATTCATTATTCATGACTGGAAATAGCTTCTATTAAATCATTGTACACCATTCAGCATCCTATCCTTGTATTGTACTCCTGACCGTGTCTTAAAGTACTGCAGCCTAAAGTGTTCCAGAAAAGTGTTGTTAAAATTATTTTGCAACATCCGTAATTATACACAATAACAATTTCCAACTGCCATGTAAGGAAATCAATAAACACAGCAATTATTTGCGTAGCATGTTTAGCAACATTTAAAACGTATAACGAGTGTACACAAATGTGACTCGAGAGATTTCAACTTAACTTAACTGGCCACGATATTAGAACGTAACATTCTTTTCAAATTGCGTACGCATGGGAGTATGTGCATAATGGTAACATGCATTTATCAATGCACGTACGTTTATTTGTATGCATTTATGATTTTCAGAATGGCAATGGCATGAAACCAATTATATCGGCAACCAATCATTGAATTGACAATCGGCAATCCATTCAGTGCGTATACGCTAATAAATTATTATTGGTTCGCGACCACCTATTTCATAACCAAAGAATTTCATTGTAAGACATTGAGTTATGGTGGACTAGATGTTTGCGTTTTTACTGATATCTATATGAAGGCAAATGAAATTCGATACGATATAGTTGTAACGAAATAAATAAATAGTTATCCTTACGCCCAAAAAGCCGCAATCAAGCCATCAGACAATTTTTGCCTAGCATTTGCTCTAAATTTTAGAATCGATTGCCATTCATATTACACGTAGCGTAACATAACATTTAGTAAACATGCATTACTACTACAAGTATTCACACATGTGATAGTACTTAGTATATCTCCTTGAATTCCTATTTCTTTCAGTTTAGTTTTTAACTATCAATGGTTTGAATAAGATTTTCTTTAATACTACAACCAGTGTAATTCAATCATATTATACTTAAAGAGGGACCAAACCCGATTAACTATGAGAAAGGATAGAAGAGGACAACGTTCTTATTATATGGCAAATTTTCTTGCTATCGCCTCTCTAGGATCCACTTCAAAAACGAAAACAACGTGACATCTATGGTTGATTAGAAAAAGAAACATGCGCTACGTCAGTACAATTTCTTTATTATTTTATATTTATTTCTTTCATTTATTATGATTTTTTGGAGGATCCTTGAACAGCCGTAGTAAAATATAGTGAGTTTTTCGAAACTCCACCAAAAAGGGAACCAAAGTAACACTTTCCATAACACATTGATGAATTTAAAAACGTTTTGACCCGCTAAAATCAAAGACATTCCAATAAAATCGAAGTTGAAGACGAAAGAAGGATCCTTGTTTTCTTGGTCAATGTTATTTACCGAAAATAGGGTCCTTCGTTTTCACGCCTATGTTGGCACTGATATTCACAATGGTGTGAAATATATGGGCGGATACATTATCTGCTGCTTAAATAACCTTATCTTCGATTATAACCGGGGCAAATAGCTTGATTCTCGAATAACCTTTTACTTGGTTGCCTTACATTTGGTTATTCAGGCAGCAGGTGATTTTTTTTGCCCTGTTAATTTCATATTCTTTTACGTTTCAAGTGCTGATTTAGACAAGAAAAGTAGGACCCAACCTTGGTTGAAAAACAAGGCCCGGCAAACAACTATCGTTCTCTTCAAGCCATTTAACATGAGGGATGAATTTCAAAAATAAAAGGATGACTCAACGAATGGTCTTTCAAAAGTATACAATTCCTCATTTTATTTGTGCGAAAAGGATATTAATGAGGAAGTACGAGTATTCTAAACTGAAATTTATATCGAAAATTAACAGAGAAGGTAGCTCCATTTCCTAACACTGCAGGACTGCAGGACATAACAAGGCTGTTTACGGGTGGGTTAAGATGAAAGGTAGAGACAATATCGTCTCAAATCTGACTGTCGAGCGAATGTGAGTCTCCCACATACTCAAATAGTAGCATGCCAATTGGTAAAGGAACTTCTCAGCAGACTGATCCACGAAAGTAAGAACTATAAGAATTTTGCAAAAACTCATTGAAAAAAAAACCGCAACTGGCAGAAACTTATTGAACATGTTAACAGAACTCATATATTCTCGGCCGCAAGTTAGCTACGTGGAAGCCTTGAATAGCCGAAGCCAACTAAAATGAATGTGTTGGAACGAGTATTTATCCTTCCGCATCCCAGTGTTTTTGATACTTCATCCAATAAGAATTTACTTGATTCGTGCGTCATTTTTAATAAAACAAGACAGCGACGCAGCTTATGTAGAAGCTGTAGGATCACATGCTATATCAACAGAAACTCGAGAATCGGTTCAAAGCCTCAATTCCAACGTATCATTTTAACCTCTGTCTCGTCGAGAGTGTTTTCTAGATGCTGCGGGAGAAAAGACTTGTACTGATCACCAAGGGAAAAAAGGAATCTCGAGCTGAAAAAGCTCATTAGCTCAGCTCAAAAAGGAGGGATACTTAGACAATCCGTTTTACGGGAGATCTATCTTTGACTTGGGCAATCCATCATCAACAGAGTTACGGAAGTGGTAAATAGACGTTTCATAGACGTTTTTTAATTATTTTCTCAGCAACATTCGGTGAAGCATTATACTGTACAGGGTAGTGATATATTTTTCCCAGCCTGTTTGACGCTTCCAAGCTGTCGAAACACCTTATGCGGTAACTGAGAGACTTCTTCAGGAATCAGAAGCTACCGCATATGAGGTTTGCTTGACCAAGAAGTTAGGACTTCCATCGTTTCGGGTTTCTTTTCAAGGTCCCGATCCCTGGAGCTTCTCATATGGGTTAGGAGACTTTCACTTGAATGGCTATGCAGATAATGTAAAGATGAATGCTTGATGATTGGCTTGAATTCATCTTTTTAAAAAAACCTGCAGCCACGGTGAACGCTCATGATCAAAAGATACGTACTAATAAGTTGAGTGTATCATGTGCTCTTGTACGTCTCCGAAAGTTATCCAAAAAATTCTGATTCAAAGCTTCGGAAGAGAGTGATGTAGGTGCAATTATGAGCAGCAGCTTATGGTTTTGAAACCAATTAGATATTTGTAACATGGTTCATTTCACAAAATACTCAATCTGAGCAAAAGATGAAGAAGCAGGAGCTGGACAGGAGGACACTTCCATAATGATTATTGATTAAAAATTTGCTTTTCTGAACGTTTCACTGACATGAAATGAATACAATGTCAAATCTTATTTATGACAGTTGACTTCAGCAGTCAAATAGTGTAGTTTAACAATTGCGACAGTAAGTTGTCAAAACAAATGTAGGGAGACAAACCACAAATGTAGAGAGAAAAACAACTGTCTCAGCTGCATTTTCATCATATAAGGCGCTAAAGTGGGGTTATTAGTTTTCACCATCAAGTCTTCTCAGGTAATGTAGCGTTCTATTTGTGCTTTTTCGAACCGTAAAGAAGTCTGTTTTTGAATAAATTCAAATAGAAAGCATAGGTGACTTGTATTTTTAACTGAACTGAACTGAACTGAAGAGAACTGAAGAGAAGAGAAGTAGGGAAACCGAGGAAACACTGGTCTGAGTATGTTGACGAAAATTGTTCATCGCTGGTCGGAGTTCAAAGCTAGAGGACGTGGCGAATGGACCAATACTACTGGAGGCATTTGCTGCTGGAAGCGGATTCCCGAGAAAGGCTGTAGTGCGAAGGAAAAGGAGGAGATATTTTTAACCTTTGACTCTGCGTACAAATATTCAGTATCCTTGCCAGAATAATGTGTTTTTATTGCGAGGAAATTAAATCATGTGGGAGTATATAGCTTGTAACGTTTGAAGACTAGCGATGTTAGCTTTGACATCTTGGCCTAGTTTATCAAATTGTGTTTCTGACTGATTGCTGAAGCAGAGTTTTAAAATATCGAACGTGGTTTTCTTTGACTTTGAAAAAAGACACATATGTTTTTTTTCACAGACGAATATTTTTCGATTGTCTTTGAAAGCAAAATACTTGAAAGAATATTCTCGTAGCGTCTTACAGCGTCACACAGTTATATAAGTCGTTGCGATGAACGTGTAAATGTGCTTAGTAGTTTTTCTCTACCAGTAAATAGTACAAGTGTGGCATTTACTTATAATGTACATACACTCATACCAGGTACATATATTGCAAACACTCAATCCTAGTAAATTTTGGCTTGCGTGCTTTTTGAAATGAGGCTTTCAATTGGTTTCCGTGCTGTTCTCTTTTCGGAACTCACATCAAAAAATAGATGAACATGCTTTGTGCCAAATTCTTTGAAAAGATTAGACTTTGGAGAGGTTGAAATCGCGACTTTAAGCTGTTGAGACCACAAAACACAAAAAAACACAAAATCTGGTTCCCACAACTAATTCCCGTACTGCTTGATTTAGGACACAAACAAAAAAAATTAACATGCCTTGTCCCACACCCCTTGATAGCTTTTTCTACTTAAATTGTGTAGTATACATTTTATTGCTCATGTCATACTTTTTGCCAGGAATTTGTGAATAAACCGCCTAGGATCTTCGAAACCTACATATAAGGACGACTTTGTGAAGATCTTTCTTCGGATGCCCAAAGATTTAAATGGTTTCAAAGAATTTACGCTGAGCGAAGCTTCTCTCAATAGCCGCGAATCTTCAAACCTTGTTTCTAAATGTTTACTTTCTTGAGATACAAACAAGACTCTTCCAAGTGGTGAAGAATGAAGAATGGCGGGAAATTCTAAATAATTTATTAATTTTTAATTATTTTTATTAATTTTCGTTCATTTAGGTTGAAGCTAGTTTCGTTTCATCCATTGAAAAAATCCTTGCTTTCAAGCTATTTACACATTTCAGTACTTGCTGAACCCAAGTGAACGTCTTGACTTCTTATATAACATTTGAACATACTCAAAGGGTGTGCCGGTAGGGTAGTATATTCGAACCATTTTTCAGAGTCAACTTTGTCATTAATTATCCTATTCAACCACATTTGCACATGCATGCAATTGTAATGACATCAAAATAAAACCGCATTCGTTGTCTGGCAATGCATTTTGCACTGAACAAAAGAACAACTTTTATGACCGATCAAGCCAATCCTTTGGTGCAACGGAATGACCAAAAAACAAAGATCACTAAGATCTGTCGCGAGATCATGCAAAATAATATCTGGATTTGAGATCTGATCTTATAGAAATTCAAAGTAACATAGGACCTTTTTTTGCACCGCGAACCTTGGTCCAATTGATATATTTACCTTCGATCATTTCAATTGTACTTCAACGAGAATTCTCCAAGTAGTGAACGGATTTCAACAATACAAATGGACTGTCCGGATGGCGCATGTTAATGTCACCAATGCAATTATATTTGCTGTGCCATTTGGGTATGCATAACGACCTAATAAGCCTGAAATCGAATAGTTGCATTGTTGATCAGAATGAATGTGACACATTTACATATGTGTAACTATGAGAATTTAGCAAAAAATTCAACATTCACGATAAGACGGTTGAAATCTGATTCAAAACAATATCCTTGATGCCGCAACATTTGTATAAAATCTCATTTTAAAGGAAAAATCCTGCAAAGGTCAGATCTTATCATTGGTGTCGATATTGAAATATGAGTAGTGAAGCTGCTCGATGCTCGATATATGATCTCTTTGTCGACCATTTGTCTTGCAAGAAGGATTGTACTATCAGACTGTATCAGCACTACTCCATTAGGAGCAACTTGAAGATTACTATTGGAATTGTGATCAATACATTACCAACCTATCTACCTACCTAGATTTCGTGCCATTCAATGTGGTCAGGAAGTTTCAATGACCCATCGACGAATATGTATCCGAATTATGACTAATAGCGTTTAAAATGGGCATTTAACTGAGGCACGCATATAAAAAACCATCAATCAAATATTTCATTGAAATGTTCAAGCCATTATTGCTTTTTTCGGAATCCTCCCCGCTTTGATTACTTCAAACATTTCAATTAAGCCGACATTTCAATGTTCACTCAGATGATGCAATCCCAATTTGATTCATTCGATTTCCTTAAAAAATATCTAACTACCACCAATTAAGACAGTTTTTCATTTCGCTGGACGAGGTTGTAGCTATAGGGGTCAGTGCGCCACCACTAACTGCCTACATTTGACTTTTATTCATGTCCATACGCTCATATGTGTAAATTTTATACGTACAACTAACTATCAGCTACCAGCTGTGTCTCAACAAATAGAAAATTTCATGATCGTAACGATCAGATATTTACGAAAACGTAAATAATTTTCAATTTTTCTCAGGCAATATTGTTAACAACATTTGCAACAGTAACGGATTTTATGAATTACACATACGCGTAAGTTGCACTTATAAGTTATTACTTTTGGGCAAATATCGTGATTAATTGATTTAAATTATTATGTTTGACTTTTAAGAGAGTGTGTGCAACCTTTATTATGTGTAAAAGATCGAATTAATGGCTGTCATGTGTTAATATTTCCTAACATTTTATTTTATTTACTTTGCAGAATATGTTGTTTGCTGTCAGTGATATGTGCAATTAATGCTCAATGGGGTTTTGGACCCCAACAATATCACACTGGAGTTGGATTCAATACCGCACAACCCGTCTCACTCGGATCTGAATGCGCTTTGGTTTTAGGGCCAGGACGATCTTCTGTATATGATTACAATATTAACCTGTTTAAAGGCCATCCGTAAGTACTCAATTCGTTTTTTTTGCGATTTAAATTTTAATCAAATGAGTAAATAAATATACACATATTAGCCCCGTGAGGGTTACAATTTAAATTCACACTCGAACCGTAAGGAAGATAAAATTCGGGCATGACATTAATTATTTATTTTTTTATGTCCATTTTTTTTTTCATTATTATATGCAAATGCAACAATACAGGTCGGCAAATGTTAGCTCCTATTATCCCTTTTTGAATTTTAACGCGGATGTTGGGGTACTTTGATCGCTGATTATGAGTATTTACTTATATTTTTCTAATGACCCTCTATTAAGTTGGAAAATTCCTTCAAGTGAATGTAAATTATTTTTTTGTATTCGAAACATTCCGTCGTTTCCCGTTTTTTGCTTTGATTCATCTACAGACACGTTTCGGCGGTGCACCATCATCGGTGTGATATTCCGAATAGAAAAAATTAATCCATCCCCGTCGGAATACATCATTTCAACGGAACAATCAACGCCTTACAAGCGCATTAGTCAGAAAGGATCAAGCTACTAACTGTCTTGGGAAGACGACTACTAATATATTGGGTTCAATAAACAATGCCAAACGTTGTAGATTACATAAAAATTTGCGCAAATACGACCAAACACGAACACAAAAGCAATAACAAGTAAAAAGGCAGAAAAGGACTTTCTTATCAACGAGGTTAAGAGTTTACAGGCGAAGAAGAAAAGCACAAACTCAGAGTTAATGGCCATCCACCTGCACCACCATCCACCAACATTTTAATGAAAATTTTTGACCGAATGAGAATCCTGAAAGCCATGGAAAATAATACAAAACGTTAAACAAAAAACTTAAAGGACTAGGCGAAAGGAAAGAAAAAACAACAAAAAACTCCAAAGTAAGCGATAAGCCACAATTTCATGCCAGATTTGTTAACCTAACGGAAATCGAAATCAATAAATAGGAAGCCTTGATACTGGAAAAATGGCTCAAACACAACTTCCAGAACTAAAACAAGAAGAAGGACATCGAAAATATCATTGTGGATGCAAAAGTTGCGATATCAGTGCTACCAGTCGGGGAACAAAACGAAGCTAGGTACGAATGTAGATAGATTATTGAAAAAAATATAAATACAAAGAAATAACCAAGCAAAGAAACATAAACAATAAAAAACCTTTAAAAAAATTGAACACAGACAAAGACATTAAAATAAAAGCAGGCAAAGAAAACACAGCACTACGAATCCCGGTGTATTCGGGAAAGCTGAGAAACCCACCGAGGAAATGAACTGTAGAAACTTAGAAAAAATGTCACCAAAATGAAACCTGCAACGAAGAAGGCAACGAAGATAATACACCCCAAGGTTGCACACACGCTGACAACAATGAACCTTTTGGCACCACCACTAATTACGCTACCAAAGCTGCACAAGCTGGTTACTCCAATGAGGCCCATAATCAATTACAAATCGGCCCCAGGATACAAAGTATCCAAACACTTGTCAATAATGTTAAGGAACAACCTTGAATTCCCTAACAAATTTATGATATCCAACACTATGAAGCTGATTGACAAATTAAGCAACGCGAACCAGGGAAAAACACCAAACTAGACTCATTCGGTATCAAAGATCTATATCAATCAATACCAATAACAGAGACTATCAATATCCTGCAAAGAGCACTACTTGATATGAAGAAGGATAAAGACTTCTTGACACAGCTATTAAAAACCTCCACAAAATGACTTCCGGTTCAACAACAATATCTATAGACAACCAAACGGGCTAGCAATGGGAAGTCCAACATCAGGCATCCTCATCTGGAAACCTTCATTCATAATCTAGATCAACAATACATGGAGGAACTGACATTTAACCTGGTGATATTTTACGCAAGATACGTGGACAACATAAGAGGCATGACGACCAAGAACAACGAAGAACAAATTTTGGAGTTTCTTAACAAACAACATGAAAATCTTAAATTTCCAGTGGAAACAGAGAAAGAATGGCAAATAAATTACCTTGACATCACGACAAAGAACATCAAAACATCAAATGAATTCGAATACGAGAGATATAGGAAACCCACAGCCACAGACACAATAATACACAATTCATCGAACCATCCCCAATAGCACACAAACGCAGCAATAAGACAATTAAAAACATGACTGGAGCGGACACCCCTACTATATGTGATAGTGATACGATAGCAGAAAAAATGGATACAAAAGAAAACTGGTGATTAAGATACGAAGGAACCTAAAAACACCCAAAAAGCTCAGAAAAGACGAACAAAGCGAGAACACGAAAAAACGAAAAGAAAACTTGGACAACACTAACATACCGGGGAAAAACAACATACAAATTGGCGAAGTTATTGGAAAAACACAACAGCAACAACAGCAGCAATTTGGGACAAATACTACGAACGAACATAAACGAAGAGGGCTCGCTGGACAAACAGGGATTTTACATCCCTGATGTAACCGTACATGCCCCGCTGATGGAAGTTGGTCGGAAGAAAGAGGTGTGCAAATCGAAATGAGATCCTAATCCTCGTTTTCTATTAAGATATTCGGTACACGTAGAACTTTCGGAGTTTTGAATGAAAACAAGTGTTTTTGGGCAAAGTTGTATTTATTCCTCAACATAATTGCGTTTGAGGGCGATATACTTGGTTTAGCGATTTTCCAACATTTATATGTTCCTTCTGCAATACGAAACGTCCAAGACTTTGAAATACACCTTTGTTTCCGCGATGACTTCCTCATTCGATTTGATCTCTTTCCCTGGAGCCACTGCTTGGGGTTTAAGAAGAGATAACAGTCGCTTGGGGCTTTATCTGGAGAAAACGGTGGATGAGCAACCAATTCGAATCGAAAATGGTCCAATTTGGCTATACCCTTCAAGGACGTGTGTAACGGTGCGTCACCGTGATGGTATAAAACTTTTTCTTCGTCATATGGGGCCATTTTCACTTTATTTAGTCCTTCAGTTTATCCAGTAATGCTGCATAGTATTCCCCTGTGACTGTTCTTCTGTTTAGCTGGTAATCAAAGAAGATCATGCCATGGGCATACCAAAAAACGGAGGCCATTACCTGTTTGACCGAGCGTTGGCGATTTGACCAGTTTGGTGGCTTTCGTGGCATACCAACCACTCTACAGACTGCCTTTTGGACTCAGGCGTATAGTAATGAACCCATATTTCATTCAGCGTCACAAAACTTCGAACAAAGTCCGCTTGATTATGCATAAACAACGTCAAATCCGCTGTTGAATCATCAACGTGCTGCGTCTTTTGGTCGACGGTCAGCAACCTCGGCATACCGATTGCTTTTTCATCTCCAAAATGTCGTGCTTTTACGACCCGTTCGAAATTCACTAACCACCACCATCTATAAACTGTTGTTCTCAAAGGAGCAGATGTGACAAAAAATTTCTGCAACCATTGCAATGATTGTTCAGAAGTTTTTCGCATCAAAAAAAAATGTTTGATCAAGACGCGGTATTCTTATTTTTCCGTATTCTTACGAAGGCAAAAGTAGCGTCGATCAAGCGACAGCAACTTAAAGAAAAAACTAAACGTCATGAATCTTCATACATAAATGAGTGACAGACGAGCCTCTCGAAATGAGTCATGCTCATTTTCTGGTGGTGCCACTTATTGAAAAATGTCTGGAAATTTCATATTAATTCCTGAATCACTTTGTTTTCCTTCCTTGCGTTGGGTGCAAATAATTTTTCAAGTGATGTTACGTGTTTTTTTGCACCAGTAAGTGAGATCGAAGTGAAGCGGATTTAGTCTTCTACTAACTGCCTTTGTTTACTCCATTTGTTTAGAATTATACCCGAAAATTATCAAGACAAGCTCGTCTCACAAGCCGTAGAACGGATTCATAACACTATCAGATAAACTTGAGTATGTTCAAAATACCTAGAAGAAGAGAGAAAGAGGTAACTTTAGAATCGCTTCTGTTACTGAGAGAGTAAACGAGACATGTAGCCTAAATAGAAGTCTTAAATCGGAACCACAAATATGGGAATGATGCTTCAAAGGTGAGGCGAATTGTGAACAAAAACCAGCGTAGATTGTCTCGAGCTTCTCTTAAACCAATACTTTCTTTGAGGCCGGAAAGTGGAAAAGAACCGTGTTCGCCTGCACACAAAACACTGCAAACAAAAAACATTGCGGACATCAAAGGGTCACACCTCCAAACTACGTCGACAACGAATTCCATGCTTCAGTTCTCTAGTGAGTTGAAAAATTCGTATTCGAACATAAATTCGGCTTCGTACTCATCCAAGAGACATTTTTGAAGCCGGGAAACTGATTCCCTACCCCTATCTAGATTTCATATAGAAATGATAGGCTAATGGGTAGAGGTGGTGGGACATCCATTCTCGTGTGGCGAAATGTGTGTAACAATGTCATCAACTCACATCACCTCCTAAACATGAAAGCCAAGGTTATCAAAGCTCGAGCTTGTTTCTAGGTATTCTCTACATATATAGTCTTTGAGACCGTGAGGTAAGGCCTAATGGTTTTGATTTCATTCTCTACATATAAACCCCAGAGAAATCGCTGTTACTTCCATGCCACTGACTTTGAGGCACTTATATTTATCGATGGTATATCCTGTATAGCCTAAGGCCTTAAGACAAAACATCGCCTATGGAGAGCTGTGAGAAACAACCAAGCTGGGATTGTGCTACACAAGTGCATCACAGCAAATCAATTAGGCCTACATATCCCAAACGAACCAACCCATAACAGGATAAAACAGGGTCACTCATTAGACATCACCATGTCACGTAATTTCGCGACTAAATTCCACCTAGAAGTCCTGGACGAACTTTTACCAGACAATAAGCCGGTCCTTTTCCGATTAGCAACCCCCGTCTTAGAAGTTCCCGTACGACAAAGAAGAATCACAGATTGGAAAAGGTTTCCAAAACACTTTGGTCAAAGAAACAAACCATAAATCACCTGAAATGACGAAAGACATAGAGAGAATCATTAAATCTCTACCAAACAACATCACACAGGTAAAATAGGATAACACGATCAAAACTCCAAGAAGGGAAACGAGTCCTTACGAGCTCCCACAAAACATTAAAAAACTAATAATGAGAATAAATAAGGTTCGGAGAAGAGGTGACCCTAGATTGAAGGTGCAAGCCACTATTCTAATAAATGAAATGCGTGATAATATAAACGAATTTAGAAATGACAAATGGAAGAATATTCTGTATAGCTTTGACCTAGGTTGCGATGCGTCCTGGAGAGTGTCCAAATACAAAGTGCAAGACCACCAATTCATTTCCCATACGACATTCATTCATATGCGATACGACAGTTCAGGCAAAGCTGAAGCGTTCCCGGACTCTCACGAAATGCAATTCAAGGAACATTTGAAAACATTGAGAAAGATAACCGATGACCACACAATACAGCCGACAGACATTCACGAAGTTAAAGGACAAGTACAAGCTCTAAACAACCACAAAGTGGCGAGGGTTGACGCAATAAATAACACAATGCTAACTTGACTACCTGATAACATACCACGAATACTAACCGGCGTAATATATGTAATTCTTCAGCTACGAAAACACGTCAAGTTATGAAAATCAGCGATAATTCTTGTTTTTCCGAAGCCTGAAATGGACCCAACATTTCTATGAATTTAGAGGTCAATCAGCCTCTTCTCATTGATGGCGAAAATTTCGAAAAGGAAGATACTGTATCGTCTTAAGATGACATTACGTGATAACAATATCATACCGAAAGAACGATTGAGCATCAAGCCAACAACTCTACTGCTCGTAAGGATAGTCCAGCAAATAGGCGCAGGCAATCAACAAAATTCATGAACTCAATCCGTCATTGTAGCTCAACCAAATCATAGGCTCTTTCTTGGAGGGTGGAACATTTCCTGTCAAAATGGACAAACATCTTCTAACTCTGAGGCCCATTAAAGCTGGAATTCCTCAAGGGTCACCTATCTCAATGGTCATTTATAATATATACACTCAAGACCATCGCAGCCTGCCGCCGTAGTAAAGATGTCACTGTATACTAATAACCTGAATTTTCACCACAGTTCGACAAATAAAAAGCATAACTTCAAACAAGAACGAACACTTTTTGGAATGTTTTCGCAGATGAAAAATCAAAATCAACCCGGAAATGACACAAGCCAAAATCATAACCCTGAAAAGATGATAAACTCCAAAGGAAATGGGACGATAATCGTGTAATAGATGGATACGGCTTGGAGCAAACGACTTTAGTCGAATTCTGTAGCCTCACCCAGAGTATACGAGGACAATCCAATAACAGAAAAAACGTATAATACCGGTGACAATACTAACAAGCAACAATCTTTTCGGCCAATTCACCAAATCAATATGAGTCCAAAAGGAGAACAGATGCCCAGCTTGTGGCAAGGAGGAAGAAAGCACAAAAAACTTCTTTCAAGGTTGTCCAAGCCTGACCAGCACATGTCTCACTTGGTCTAAGAGTACTGGCGTAACAGATTAAGAATTCTTTGCGACAATTGAGCAAGACAATGTACTTGATTTCTAGGAATGACAAGATGAACTATCTCTGAACAATAGCATCATACGCGGAGATCAAAGGGCCGATGATACATTATGCTTCTTGCCATAAATGGATAAATAATATGATAAAATCCTACGTCCCAATAAGAAGTTCCGATTAAAAAATCTACTAAAACTGAAACAGTTTTATATTTTGCAGACTCATTTTTTCGCTTAAAAATAGAATCCTTCTGGTTATAGAAAATGGTTTTATCCAAACAAGAGTCAAGACTGGCTGTTGGTTTTTTCAGTCGGTCTGACTTCTCATTACAAGATGGGTTGTTCGTCGCTTACTTTCGGCAATGGTTGCTTCAATATTGGCCCTAGAATAGTCAATTGTTTGTCAATTGTATACTTAACACTTCTCTTTGGTAAAAAAAACCAAAGGCTTTGAATCACAGCTGCTTTGCGCCGAATTCACATTACTATTTCGACTGATAATGCCGTCATTGAATTATCCACGGACTTCGACTATTGTAATGATATGAGGCATGGTCCACTACCTTACTGGAACGAAAAGTCGTCCAAATCAAAAGATTCAAAACTCGGTCGTAAAAATATGTTCATCGTTGGCGGTAGTTAATTCAGGACACTGTGACGATCGCGCCGGCCTCATTTTCGAAGAAATAAGGCCCGATAATGCCGCGACATTACAACTCGTTCCGAAAAGTAACACGCAATAGGTTTCAATTGGTTTCTTCAAATTCTTGTGAATTTTTCGTCCCGCAAACCCAAGAATTCCTTTTCGTTTCGTAGCCGTCGAGGTGAAATTTGCATTCTCCGAGAAGATGATTTTTTGAAGAAAACCATCATAAGCGTCCAGTTAGTCACAAGCCCACACAGCGAGTCGATATTGAAGTGGACAGTCACTGCTCTCTAATTGTTGGTCTAATTGAACTTTATAGCGCCTCAAACCAAGATCTTATCGGAGAAATAGTTGCACTATAGAGCGGCCGATAATCATTTCCGATGCACCATGGCACATCGATCTTCTTGATCGTTGTTGCGCATTTTCAGCCATCGCTGCAACATTTACTGCTGAACGAACACGAAAAACACCGAAACGGGTTAGATTGTCCCATGGTAGCCTGTATCACAGCTGTTCTGCACAAATTTCTTGAACCCGTTGGGCGTGAGCGCATTTTGTCTACCAAATTGTTTATGGCATATTGTTTTCGCGATTCCGTACCGTTACTATCTATGATTTCCTGCTTTTGCTGAAGCATTAAACGACTTACTTCGGCAACTAAAAACAATATACTAAATTTCTGTAGTAGAGAGTATGACATTACTGCTATCAAATCCAAAATAATCGGTTGTCAAATCTGAAACGCTTGTTTTGTCTTGTGTGGTCATTTTTTATATCACTCTTGATCATTGAACAAACTTAAGTGTCGAGTTGCTACTTACTAGCGGCAAACTAAATCATAATTAGAGCAACTGCTTTCGATCTTATTTTCGATGTCTGCTTTTCTCAAAGTTTAAAAACCATTAGAGTTTATTCAATTTGTGTAGAGCTTGATTGAAAATGAGCCAAAATGTCCAGAAATCAGGAAAAACTTCATATCAATGTTTTATAAATTAATTGTCTCCGCACATCATTAAACTTGAGCATCACTGTGCAGCCTACTTCTTGATATACGAGGGTGGTTTGAAAAGATTTCGAACTCACAGTGATAAAAAAGATTTTTTCTAAATTTTTTTTTTATTTTTCTACATATTCTCCTTGGAACTCTACACACTTCTTCCAGCCATGGTTCCCGTTTGACCCGTTCAAATAGTATTTGGTGTTTTTCTCTTTAAAATTATTTTTCACAAAGGTTCTCTCGATTTCCTCTTCATTTGACGAAAATGATTGATCTCCGAGCAAAGCTTTTAAATGAGGGAAGAAAAAGAAGTCAATTGGTCTGACGAGTAATGAGGATGGGTTTTCGCAGAAATGTGAAACGGCGCGTTGTCTTGATGAAACAGGATTTTCTTTTCCTGAAAATATGGTCGCTTTTCTGAAACAGGTTTAGATGAAACAGAATTTTCTTTTTCGGAAACGGTGTTTGTTTTCCGCAATTTTTTCGTTTTTCTGCTTCAGCGTGGCAAGTAATGTTGCGTAGTATGATTCTGTATAGTTTTTCCTTTCTGGAGATAATCGATTAAGATAGCTCCATGACTATCGAATAAAACAGTTGCCATCATATTTCCAGCCAAAATAACAGTCTTTGCCATTTTTCCGGAGCCGGTTCTCCTTTTGCGGTATACTGTTTTGACTGTATTTTTGTTTCGGGAGCCTAATGGTGTATTCATGTTTCGTCTACAGTAATTAATCGGCGCAAAACTTGGTTTTATTGCGCCTAAATTGCGCTTACAGAGCATTGGAAATATTCATGTAAACACGTTTTTGGCCTAAAGTGAGCAAACGCGGTACCCAACGCGCTGTGAGCTTTCTCATGTTTAAATATTAACTGAATATGTGACAAACACGTTCTTTGGTAAACTTTAACAATGTTATCGTCAGTAGTCTCAGTTTCTGGACGTCCCGAACATTCATTACCTCCCAAGCTCCTACGACGGCGTTTAAATTTAGATACTCAAATTTCCACTGTGATAAATGAAGTGCAGAGTCCCCATGCACAGAATCCAACACATCTTTGATTTGCGTAGGCGTATTGCCTTCCGAAAAAATATTTTAATAATATCTCTATACTCAATTTTTTCGATTTGCAAAAAAAAACTCAGATCGACTCACTGAAACGACTGTCAACTGTAAACTGCTCGACTAAAATAACTGAAACTTTGGTAAAGAACTGTCGAAAGATGTGCAACTACATTCATTAGCTTTTGTTGACAAGTGCCGCCATCTTAATGTTGTGGTGGAAACCAGCTTTGCAGATATTGTTACAATGGTAAATTGTTTTTATCAAAAACTTCTGGAAAATTTTCTTTTAGAAAACGAAAACGTGAGCCTGCATTGAAACTTTTTCAAAAAATGTTTTGTTCATCTGCAATATTCATTGGTAGAATCCTCTCTTTCTAAAGGTAATACGTAGACTATTACCTATCAATATTAAATATTATTGCTTGTTCATATGTCTAACTATACTTTCTCTGAATAGTCATGCACGTGAAATAAATCATACAATAGGACAAACAATCTTCGAAATTGTTATATATATTTTTCTAAATTATCGTTTGTGCATGGTTTCACTTCTTTTGCAGAAATTTCTTGTACCTTTTATCTTTCATATCTAACAAGAGTCATGCAAGATAGTAACGAATGGGTGAAATTACAATAGGCAAGATAATGTGATTGAATTTACGGTAGATAATTTTTATAGAAAATCAGAGATCTGAAAAGAACCCTTGAAAAGAATAGAAAGTTAAGAGAAAGCAAAATTTTTTTTATGTTACAGCCTTATAAGTTCATACACCTTTTGATATTGTTGGAGTCGATATGCAGCGCAGAACCTTGCATTCCCAAGCTAGTTTGCATTCCAACTCTTTTTTAACATATTTAGCCATTAGAGCCACTCACCGTAATTACACTTAACGTAAATAGTCAGGTATGGTGTGTTCTCAAAGTTGGTAAAAAGTAGCCTCGATGCCTACATCACCGCAATTCTTCTTACCAATCTGTTACCAAAGACCATTCAACTGGTAATTAAGGCCATTGATTTGATTTCTTGTAAACTCCACAACCATTCAACTAAGGAATATTTGCCTTTCAAACCAAAACACTACGAGCCTCTTGAAACGCCAATATTTACCATAAATCCATAAGCGATCTGACTCGACAAAAAGAGAGTTACAACCTTCAAGATAAATAACCTTTTACCGGCCATGCAAACGCACATGAACGTGAAAATAAACGGAGAAAAGACAAGACCAATTCAAATTTTCATCGTAACTACTTGTAAAAGAATTCAGTGTCGTCAAGTAATGTATTGTTTAAACATATGAGTCCCTAACTGAAAACGGTACTAACAACAATGTGTGTCAGTAATTAGCTGCACAGAAAAGTGGTCAGCGCATAATGTAAGCCACGACTATGTACATGATTGTTTCGAAAAAGTTATACAAGACAGTAGTGTGTTGCATGACAATAGTTAACAGTTCAACAACATCAACATGTCATCCATCTGTCCGAGATCGTCTTGATTGGTAGCTGACAATATTAACTCAGCAAATTATATTTGCATTAGCCTCAACTCTGCCGTACTATTACTGAATTGCGCAATCACCAGTTAAATGCACCCAGTCCATTGGCCCATATAATAAAAATTACCAGCGCACTGAGTATGGGCTTGGCGTGCACATATCTTTGAATGCGAGGTAGGACATTCACTTTGATGATCCTCGTTTTATTTCAAAACCGTCATCTTGTAGAGAGAAAGACACTTGTTGGCTTTAACAGGCTGAAAGTTATGTCGTTGTAAATGTTCTTTGATTGCTTGGCATGGTGAATGCAACATCAGTAGACTGCTACTCCGTGCGATACAATGCACGCAGACATATGAATTTGCATGAAAACCATTCCGTCGAAATCGTATTTCATAATGTTGCACTCCATAAAACATACAATTCCATGCACAAAGACACATCAAATGGACTCGCATGCATCGAGCGACTCGCTAAAGAATGGTACAGTACTAGATCAGCGCAAACTACCAACTTTATAGTCGACTCCGAGTCCAAAGTGCTGAAATTCATGAGATCGCAATGGAAACCAGGTAAATTGCATCAGACCTCGATTGGAGACAATTCCACTGATACGATGTCGAGCGCGGACCATATAATGATGACAACAATGATGATGATGATGATATGCACACCTGGATTCTATTGCCGTGGCAAACACTTCATAACTGGGTGAATTGTCTTACGGGCCAGCATTACTGCAATCCAAATCGAAATTAAACTCCATCTCAGTGGTACATTTCGAGTTGCCATCCGTGCAGAAAACAATGGACCATAAACTCTCTTCTCTGAAAATGTCACGTGTTAACACAATTCAGTACAATATGCCATCTTAACTTTAAGGTTGCAGACTGCAAATGAAAGACTAACATTCCATCGTACACATTTTACAATCCAAAATCATTAAATCCTAACACAATGCCTACCACTTATTCAATTGACCAGCAGCAGACAAGAGTTGGTAACATCACAACAATTGTTATCTATTGCCACATATGTATCTCACAGTTGGACCGCAGTCTAACCACTACAATAGCGTGCTTATGAGGAGCATTCACATATCGCGAAATAGTCACGTGAATGCATGAATTAGTAGTTTGTTAATAACAATTTTTTCTATATTTCCTCCTCACAGTTGATACGTTTTGTTTTTCTTTGTTTTTTTTTTCTTATTTTCATTTGGTGAACTTCTTTGCCACGGATGTATCACGAACTTTGATTTCAAGGAGGCGATCCAAGCGTTCAATGTGGAAAACATATTCGTGATATTGATAGTATGTTGTTATGTTTTATTGCAACATATTGAGCCGACTGATTGTTTTACACGGCAGGCGTTATGGTAATGTGATTACGCCTTACTGGCACATAAATTTTTCAACATTTCGACTTAGCGACATGATGTTCCGTCACTCCAAATGATTGGTTAAATGCTAGAAGCATATTTAGATGCACATATTTCATAATATTGCGTAAAATTCGGAAAATTTCGTTAGCAACGTCAGTTTTTTAGAAGACATTTTTAATTCAATAATTTCCTTGATATAACAGTTAGGTTTTTCAGCTTTTTAAATATATTACTTTCGTAATCGATGTGACTGTCTTTCCACAACTAAATGAGATTAACATCAGATAGAAATCCGAATGCATAAACTTCTCACACGTTTGCAAGTAGAAGTTGCAACGAAACAAAAGACTTAAGCGAGTAACCCGAAATCAAAGTGCATCTTGTTTCAAAGTTGCTAATGATGGAGTGAAATTATTATCTTCAAACAAGAAAAATACTCTGTAATACACAATTACTTTACGAAAATATGAAGACATATGTGAATACTCAAACACAACGTAAACACGCATTTAAAGAAATTATTGATAAATTCTAATGTTGCCTTAATTTTACTATGTAGTATGAACGTTATGGCTTAAATTCTTTATAAGTTCATTTGTTAAAATAGAAATTGCAACTATTCTGTAAAATTGAAGTTCCTTATCAAATGATTCATTTACCTCCTTGCAACAGAGCGTAAGAGAATATATTTCCCAAGACAAGAGGGTTACAAAAATCACTCACTTGCTATGAAAGACGACGCAGTCTCAACGAATGGCTACAATATTGAGAGCGTGTGCCAAAAGGAAGATGGACATCTTCCTTTTGGCACACGATGGATTATCAGGGTGAGACTAAAACCTACCTGATCCTGAAATTGAGCGTACATGAATAATTTTAGCCTTACCTACATCAGATTTATAAGTCGCAGTTTCTGATATTTTAAGAAATTTTTCAGAAATTTTACATTCTTTATATGGCACAGATGTGACCGATCGAACGCTGATCTGACCGTGGGGTATCTCCGTATTGATAGCCTAATCTGAAAGGTGTTGAAATCGGCTGACAAATGAAACCGGGTGGGACATTTCTCTCAGGAAACCCTAACAACTGAAACAGGCATACTTGGTTGGAGGCATCGAGCGTGGAGGAATCATTTCTTCATCAATGTTTCTCCCCTTTTCTTTCCAAATGGAAAAGGATCTAGTAAACTGCAAACACTCTCAAGTGTTGAATAGGAAGGCCTAACCCCAGATAATGTGTCGAATGGTTTAAGGCTAGGTACTTCAGTTGGAAGGAGTGCCTCTAGGAGTCCGACCCTCCGAGCGTAAAATGTCTTCACAACTCTTTTGAAAAAAACCTTCAAACATCAAAATCAAATGGAAATAAATGCAACCAAAAGATACTATTGAGTATCACATAACTGAATAATTACGTGAAAGCAGGAAGAGAGTATCCATTTTTTCTAAAATTTTATTTATTCCGATTATTATTAATCATGTTAAACACATAAATAAAATTCAAAATAATAATCTAGTTTCAGAAGTTTTTGGTAGATCAATGTTTCCATTTTCACTTACAACATTGTAAGTGATTTATACCCTTACTAAGCTAACTCAGCGAAAACTCATGGGTGCGGAAGTTCTAGTAACTTACAGAAGAATAATCTAGTAATTTAATTTAAAATATGTCAAAACATTTGGAACATGTAAGAAAACTAAACATTTTGTTCACAGCTACGTTGTTCCACCTATTATTTTAAGTTTTACACCCAGAGAAAAACAGTTTAAAGATCAGTCATGATGAGGACCGCCCAAGGAGGTGACACACTGTAATCTACAACAAGGCATATAAAGTGATGATGAAGCTCTCGGGCCACAGAACCACTACAAGTAGAATCCATGCGCTAGAATAGGATAAAATTTGATGCTTGGGTCCCCTACGAGCCTATGCAAAGAAACCAGGAAGACAGAACAGCCTGTTGTGTTTTCCATCTTTGTCGTAAGCTAATGAAGGATTCAAGCCAACAAATTGCTACTAGCGATAAAAAATTAGTTCTGCACATTAATGTGAGACGGTGTCCCATAACTCGCAAAAGAGGTGAAGGTCTTAAAGTTTGTTTGGTTGGATTCTCAAGGAGTGAATTTTTCGGAGCTTCTTCAACAGATGCAGAGATTCATGATAAAATATAACCTTTTGCAATGAAGACGGTTTGGATTGATATATAAAGCAGTACACCTCTTGTAACACTGGGAAGTTTCCTCATCGCATAAACGGGAGTTATAGTAAACAGGAGCAAGGATAGTTCGTCTACCTGCTTCAGTAAAATCGTGGTGTAAAAGGCACAAGCCAGCAAATTTTCTTTTTTGTTTCGTTTCATTGAATTATTTGTCTGATCAAAATCACCTGACCAATGTCACTTTGGTCAGGTGAATTTTGATCAGCTAAGTTTGCTTCAGATCACTAGTGCCATACACTAGTTGGGATTCCGCAGAAACTTCTTAGGCATCAATGTTTTGGCCCAGGAAAGTCTCCAGGATTAGCTAGGTGGTGAACAGTATACGTTTGCTCGAACCTCGTCTAAGATGGTTTCGGCATCAGTGATTTAGCGTTCTAGCAACTATACCTTATATTTATGAGCTTCATATTTTATAAAGTGTGATGACATGCCTCTATAGTTTTCCAATTGTAGTTTGTCTTCATGTTTCCTGGTTGGGCTCTCATCACCACAGTGGTAACGGCTTTTACAGATAGCATTTTGAACACCTTCGCCACTATATATAATAAGTTCTGGCAGAATATCTGGGTCTGAAGCTAAAACATTTACAGCATGAAGCTAGGACTACTCTCCGGCGTACTCTGCACATAACCTAGCCAATTTTGATTTTCTCCTTGGCTAGAACTTGCTCTGCGTCTTTCTCGGGGATGTCTATTATTGGAACTTTTTGCCCTCTAAAATTCGAAGAATTCAGCCTTACTTTGATGCTGCCTGCAGTAAGAAGAGTTTGTCTAATTGACTCTTCTACTTCTTCAGCACCCGCAACACAGTCAACGTCTCTAATTTCTAAAGAGGCCATAGACTGCAATGCCAAGATAACAGCTTTAGAGCCAAGGAGGTCCATGAGGTTGCTCTCGAACAGGCCCATGTTGGTGGATTAGCCCCGAGTTCTACGCGGAGGCCACCTGTTTTGATCGCTCTTACCGTTCATATACAGACGGGTTACATTTGCTTGATCTCCCATCCGCAGGCTTGATCAGAGATAGCATCCCTACGCTGTTTGTGCCTGTTTCTTTTTGGAATCCCGCTGCTTTTTGTGCCTTCGTGCTTTTCGGACGTCTGTTTCAAAACTTTTGCTGCCACGTGCTGTATTTATCGATTTGGAACGCACCAATTGAAAATAAGTTGTCTCTTCCACCGTTGACTGGTGTCTGTTGTCTTGGGCCCTTCATCGTTTTTATAAGGTTTTAGTAAGCTACATGACGCCCTTATGCCCCTTATGAAAGAAGTAGTATTTTCATTAAAGGGGGTTTTATTTTCAGAAATTTTCTTAAGCTCTTTCAGCTCGCTCTCTGCCCGTACCCGCCTACGGTGGTAGTACTAGATTCTTTCAACGAGGTCCTCCAGTTTGCCGATTCCGTTTATAATTTCCTGATTGACATTTTTTTGAACGTTTAATCGAAAATTCAGAATGCTTAATTATATCACTTGGTTTTGGTGGTGAGGTTAACTTTACAGAAACTAACAGGATGCAATGGAGCTGTCTGGTATTATAGAGGAGTTGACTGGATTGTCGAAATATTTTCAACAGTTTATTTCTCATTGAAACTGTTGCCGACAGAGAAGGTTTTGCCGGCTTAGTCCTTGCACATTATACTTCTGAGAAAACACATATGTCGTTAACCTAGCATTCATGGTCAAACTAATTATTCCAAGTTTCATGATTGATGATTTCATCTAGAACTCATTCATGACTTTTTTAATTTCTAAGACGGAAGTTTTACTTAGTTTTGGCAGTCTCACCTTACTCTTCAGCAACGGACAGCGTTTAAAACATTTCAGCACTGAACATTGAACTGGTTTTGTATCAACTGTCTTTGACTAAATGATTCTGATGATTGAAAAATAACTTTTCAAAAAGGGTTAAGTACCAAAAGTATACCCATTTTTCCAAATAGTGTCATACATCAATATTCAAAAAGTAGCCAAGTATCGCTCCTTGGCATATACCGACTACAAGCATGCTCGAGACCCATCTTTGCTGGTTGAGTATATAGTTAATTTACTTTTGGATCGTTGTGGGAAATTGTCCTTTCCTTTTTTCTTGATAGTAAATCCAGTTGAATTGCTGAAAACTTACCAAACTATTAGGTATATAAATATGAAATGTGGATTTTACTAACAGATGGCATAGCTATTGCATATGGTTTGTGTAGGGGATAACTAATGTGGCATTTTGGAGTGTAAACATCTGTCAACAAATTCCAGTATGTCATAGGCTTTGATTGTACAAACAACATAGTTTTTTTTCGCTTCAAAAATGTCGAATTGCCTGCCAGAAAAAGAGGTTTTAGAGGAATTAGAGGAGGAATTAGAGGGAAGTCTAATAACCTTATTTCATTTGAAGAAAACGGCAGCAGAAACTTATCGATTGTTAATGGAAGCATATGGTGAATATGCCCCAAGCCAAGACACTTGTGAACGATGGTTTAAAAGATTTAAAAGTGGCGATTTCGATGTAAGCAACAAAGACCGTGGAAAACCACCAAAAAAATTAAGACAACACACAAACTGAAAAACAGTTTCCAGAAGCGTTGGAAGTTACTCAGGCAGTCATTGTACAACGTTTAAAAGCCATGGGAAAGATCCAAAAAGCTGGAAAATGGGTGCCGTATCAATTGACAGAAAGAGACATCGCAAGCCAAAAACCATTTGTGAAATTTTGCTTGCCAGAAAAAAGTTTTTTGCATCGGATTGTTACTGGCGATGAAAAGTGGATTTATTTCGACAATCCCAAGCGGGAAAAATTATGGGTAGACCCAGGCCAGCCATCAACATCACAACCAGTCCGAAATATTCATGGAAAGAAGACTTTGCTGTGTATTTGGTAGGATAGTAAGGGATCTTTGTATTACGAACTGCTGAAACCTGGTGAGACTATTACTGGCGAACGTTACCGACAACAACTGATCAAATTGATCCGCGTACTTAAGGAAAAACGACCAGAATTTCACCAAAGACATGATAAAGTCATTTTTCAACATGACAATGCTCGGACGCATATTGCAATACCTGTCCAGAACTGCTTGGGAAATATTAATTGGGAAGTTCTGCCCCACCCGCCGTATTCACCAGACTTGGCTTCTTCTGACTACTACTTGTTTCGATCGATGCAGCACGGACTTTCGGAACAGCACTTTCATTCTTACGAAGAAGTTAAAAATTGGCTTGATGAGTGGTTAGCCTCAAAAAATGAGAAGTGGTACTGGGATGGAATCCATCAATTGACAGAAAGATGGGAAAAAGTCGTAGCTAACGATGGCCAATACTTTGATTATTGAATTCATTCGTTCTGTTATTCAAATAAATGCATATTTCAAGCAGGAAAAATCCGCATTTCATATTTATGCATCTATTATTTTTGGATTTTTTGGTTCCCTATACTACTATCCTTCGTATCTCTCTATTTTTTCCCATTTCATGATTATCATCGTTCAGTTTAATCGCATACTCATACATATATAAATAAATTTGCCAACTTCAAAAATTAGAACAAATCTTTATGCATTTTAAAAGAATCAAACAGGAACGTGACGAAGAAAATAGAACTAGAAGACGTCGAAGAAAGAGACCGAATTACCAATCACTTTTATAGAGACCTTTTACAATACCTGATATACTTAGCAACATCGCTTATGTGGCGAATAGTTCAGCAAATTTTGTATCAACTCCAGCGAAAGGTGTTTGATATTTGGGTTGAGAATTCACAAAACAAGTGCTACATTACCTGAAGGATACAAAAATTTATGGCATCTACCACGAAAATAAACAAAAACTCAAAGATTAAACACAATCAGTACCAAACGTCTTTACTTTAAAAGACTGTCAAACTATTTTCAATTGAAAGGACTTGTGCGAATTTCATTGAGAATATTTTACGGTAGCCAAAATGGTTATTTTAAAGTACTATTTAAAATAATGGCAAATTCCCTGCGGAAGGGGCTTTCTCATGTTCTGAACATTGGCTCTCATAATATCATCGCGCATCGGAGTTCCTCCTAGCATTATAGCCATCCAAAATCCTTCTTCGGGAACAGCTTCTTTCAATTATGGTTGGGTTGGGTTTACCGTATTGCTGTAAGTGTCATAAGTGCTCTTGGATGAGGACTCATTACAGCTTTCTGTAACCGTTGTCAGCTCGTTCTGATTTTGCTTTCATCGATGTTGACGACGTTACGGAGAGATGATTTGGGTAAATTAAACATAATTGAGTTGTTATGCCTTGCCCTTTTTAAGATTCGTGGAAATGTCAACGCCTCGTTCTTCACGCCTACCTTTTCCTAATAAGAATCGAGTGCATCTATTGTAAATTCCTAAAAAGGATCGCTGAAAATAGTGTATCGGAATTCGACACCAATTATTCTTTACTAATTTCAACATCTGTTTTTGTTTATAATTTTTTAGTCTGTCCAATATGTCCGGTCTCGGTCCTTTGTGATTTATTAGTTATTTTCTTTGTTACTTTCCGTGACATTTTTTTTTTTTAGTGAAAGGACACTTGACCTTTGAAACAGTATCCAAACAATTAGACATCGCATGAACCGTCTGTTTGGTTTAGTTTTATGGAAGTTTTCTTACCATTTCACCTGTGGAGCTTCTTCAAATTGTGTTTCTGACGGTAGGCTGTCGAATCCTTTTTTTCTGCATTATCTCAGAAATGCTCGACGACATTGAAGTTTTGGGATTTTGAGCATGTATTGAGCATCTGCGAAACATTACACGCGTTCTACTGACGCAAACAATAAACCGAGTATTTGAGATTGTTATCCTGCTGAGAGTGATAACTGCTACAAAGAACAAACTTATTGCTGCTGATTTTCGAGACTTTTTTCTGGCTATTTGAATAAAGATTCTTGTCCATGAAAGTTTTTGCCTTTAGATTCAGTTGTCGAAAAGTACAAATTTTCCCGGCCGCCGATGATGCCATTCAATCCCCCACCAAAACAAAATTTAAGACAAAGAGTTTTGTCGTTTCCTGGTGTTAGCTACCGTATTTGAAGAAGTTCTTAGATTTCATGAAGATTCACGAACAATTTTCTGACAAGAGCGCTTAGTAAATACTTAGTAAATAGGTTATAGTGATGTTGCCTATGATATCATCCGTTGATTCACGTCGTTTTAAAATACTCCGTATTGTAGATTCACTTCTATAGAAAATGTGAGACATGTAAAAATTAACTTTCCCAAGTCAAAAGTAAGTAACAGATCCAAAATAGTAAAAAAATCTTCCCCTCCTCTGGCGTAGTTTCTGAGCCGCAACGGCTCATTTTCGAAACGAACAGTCTTATCAGTACGCAACTTTTCCAAAATCCACGAGAATTCTTCACACTGGACTAACTTTATTAGCATTTTTAGTATCTAAAAAGTGGCTAAACAGTGGCTAAAAAGTGGTTCCTCGAAAAAGATAATTCGAACACATCGTGCTTTGATTTCGTTGCATACTACCAGTCAACTGTGAATAACTCTTTCCATGTACAATTAATAGTCGCCAGATTCTTCCATCTTGCGAATGTTGAACGAAAAATATTCTCGAAAATTGTTTTTACATATCAAAGGACACATTAAAAAACGAATAATTATAGCCAATCATTCAACTTATTTCACTAATATATATTCAAAAAATTCAATTTTTTTTATCCACCTTTCGCGAATATGTTTTATACGCCACTGTGTATCATGTCGTAGTTCTTGTCATCTAAATGTCAGTTTATAAAACATCAGCTGTTTTTGATAGTTGACATATTGTCAAGTTTTGGTTCAAGTTCTTTTTTAATGTTGTCGGTGGTTTTGAACGCGGTTTGTGTATCTCGAAGAATATTGCCAGTTCGTATGTATTCTGGGCTATGAAAGTTAACTTAGTCCATTTTATATTGTCCTGAAGTGTTCCTTATTGTTTTACTTGTTTTCCCATATCGATGAACAGTTTGCTAGACGCTGCTTTCTTGCACCTGCTGAAGTCAGCTATCATATGTATCTTTAGTCAGCTATCACATTTCTTTATAAATATTAAATTCACTATCGAGGTACTCGAAATATTTGATCAGAACTTCCGCACCCATGAGTCTTCGCTGAGTTAGCTTAGTTCTAAGTGAAAATGGAAAAATTGATCTACCAAAACTTCTGAAATTGATAAAGCCAGACCAAAGGCAATTTGGAATATAGGAAAAGTTCAAAGCTGTAGAGCAATCTTCATAATTAGTAAATTACCAGTCAACATCCACCTAAGCTGGTAGTGCCTGTGAGTTGGCACCTGATGAGAAGCGGCAGGGACGCGTGTTCGAAACCAACTTGAGCTCTTTCCACATTTCTTTATAAATATCATATGTATGTTTTTGAGTTTGATCGTTGAAGTAGTTGCTGGAATTCATGGGGATGGAGTGATGTCTATGTATCATTGACCTGTGTGCTGGGTTTTGGTGCCGGGGTTGCAAGTTCTCGTTGGTTTTCAGTAGATTTTGTACTCCAAATGTGGTTTTTTACCGAGGATATTTACGTTTATGCAGTTTAGTCCTCTGTTCAATCCTCTCAATTTTTTGATGGGTGTTGATCATGTACTTAGAAGCTGGTGCGTATTTGCTGTTGAATCCATTACAATGAAGAATAAGTTCGCATAGCTTCTAAAGTATAGTGAAAGATTGATTTTCTCAAAAACTTTTGGTAGGAAAACTTCCTCTATACTTTGCAGAAATGCCTCTAACGCAACATGTTGACATTGAAAGTCTGATACCTAGTCCGTCTTCAGCAAAGAATGTTTTGGTGGTAAACTAGGAGTAGCTTTGCTTCGCTCCTGTTTTAAGGTTTACCAGTTCTTTAGTGGATTTTCTGTTTTTGTTTAATATTAACTTGTCCCTCCCTAGATCCAATATTTCCTCCATGGGCATAGATATGTAAATGTTTGTGGTTTGTAGTGATAAGAGTCATGGGTTGCTTTCAAGTTTAAAGGATCTTTATCACTAGACATTACCATCCTTTCCATCACCAAATCTACTATGTTCTCGTCTACTATAACTAACGAGTAATCAGTCCAGTAAGTAACGAGTACAATTGAGATCCGCAACTCCAACAACGAAATTTAATCAGCACTACTATTCGGGAAAATCAATTTTTAAAGTCGTTTGTCAAAAGGTTTTCAGATATAGCCATCAACAAGTCTGATACTGAAAAACTACAAACGCTGTAAGTTGCTAAATGTTCAGGTCCAGGTAAATCAAGTAAATCGGCAAATCGGAATCGGTATTCAGGTAAATCGAAAGAACCATGAATCAATTTTCGGTGGGAGTTAGGGCAAATATGAAAGATGGCTTGGTGGTTTCGATGAATTCTAGGATTTGTTAGAAAAGAAATCCAGTCTATATCAACTGCAAGAATAGAAAAACCAAGAAGTACAGGGAAATCTACAAGGAGCTAAAACGAGTCGGAAATTACATACTCGATTCACTCATATCGAGTTTATAGCATACAGTGCTGCATAAAAACTTTACTATTCTTTGTCGTTTACTTGTCGTCCAATATACGGAAATGTGTGCGCTATCTGCAAGGTAGTGTGAGTGGTGTCTAGCGAGCCTTCAGGTTTGCGCCGATCAATAGTTGACGATAGGTCAGATAGGACTGTTAATGTGGTGGAGTTTGGATAGTGTCACATAAATGAAATGGGAGTAGATTACTCAAAAATGGATGCAATGTCAGCTAAAACTTCCATCAAAGTAAAGGCTGCCGTAAATCAGAATTTTCGTAGAAAAATTAGAATGTTTTAGCATGTAAGCTGGCAACATTGTCCATGAACATCGACGGGAAAGGTATTGAAATGAATTGATGACATAGCTTTTTCATCATAGACGTTCAGTCAGAGTTTATATTATCCTGTCCTACCGAAACGATTGCCTTACAAATATATCCATCTTCGCAATCCAATATATCCAATCGCAATCAATCCGACTATTATCCTTGCGTCTAACTCATTTGAAGAAAAGGGAGTGGCTGCAGTGGGCCACCCCATTGCATCTGTTTGAACCTTGGGACGATAGGTGGGTCACGCTCAAAGATATTGCCTAGGGAATCAAATTTGAAATAAGAATTTTTTTTTCCAGTCCGTTCGAGCTCGTGCCATCTAAGTTCTCCGTGGTGGTAATATCACGCAAAAGAAGTTCTGCATAACCATAACATGCATCACCTAGCTCATATCGTCTGATTCTGCATCTTAAGTCATCCTGTCGTAGATAGAGCAAGGATCGTGGTCCCAAACAAAGCCGAGGATGACTCGAAATAATCAAAACCCGTTCTTAACCAGATGATCACGAAGCAATACGGAAGCAGAATAGATTTGCATGAGGCTGCAGGATGAAAAGACATTTTATCAAAAAGCTTCAATAGAATCTTGAGAATTGTTGCTTGATAACATATTACAACAATATTTCATGCAAATCAATGCATCTAATCTTCATAAATCATCGATGCGTGCAGTTGACTGAAAATTCTTTAACTCATTCTGTTGATTGTGTTAATTTGAATAGAAATTAAATGATCCAGGAAGCAACTTAGTGCGACATCCAAGGAATATTCAAATAGAAAGGAATAACTATTAGAATGTTAGCTGGATGTTGATGCCACAGCTGGAATTTAGCGTTGATATAATCGCAATTCTTGTTAGCATTGAAGCTTTCTAATCGATTTAAGAAAAACATTATCTAAGGACTTGGGGCAAAGCATCTTTTAATTGATACGAATAAAGCACGTTTTCACACTTCACCTGCAATTTATTTTATCGGAAAATCTACACATCCATTAAAAACAAGTCCTCACGAGCTGAACTGAATGCAGACTTCGAATGAAGCACTTGCTCAAGACCATTTAATTCATCCAACATAACTAGTACCAATCAATATGTTTTCCTATAGCAACCGTAAAAGTACTTGTTTGTGCATCGCAACAATTTCCCGACTATACCTTTCCTTTCAATTACTGCAAAGGAAAGGTCTAGGTAAAAGTTCAAAACCTATGCTGAACGATTATGTTGCTTGTACCGAACATCCATTACAAATTAGTCGTCGGTCTCTAAGTCTTCTCTGCATTTAAAGTTGCAATCTATAAAACGATTATAACTTTCAGTTGCTCCGACATTTAAATGAAGATTGCTCGTCTATCGCTCCTGGTTGCGCGATGAAGATGCAAAGTACGCAGCAATTTCTAGTGCAAAATTTATAAATACCTCCATAATATGTCCATTCAATCGGGACAAAGAAAGTCCATCCGCAAGATGTTTTCGTTTGGTGCGACGGACAACATACACTCTGTGTTGCAATACAACTTTCACTTAATCTCTCAGGAATTTAACATTGCACCTTACCATTCCTTAAAGTCGATCGGTTAGGCATTATTTCCGACATCTCTTAAAAGGACATGAATGAAACATCGATTGGAAAGTAGATCTGGAACATTCACTATAAATTTATGGAATATTTTAATGGGAATCAAATGTGTAACATGAGACAAGGAAGCTACACAAAGATCAAACCAGGAGCAGAATTGAACACTTGGAACTAAGCAACTTCTGCAGTAATTTGGATCACGGAAGTTACACACTACCCCTTAAAACCATTACAAAACCATACAATCTACTATCAAGGCATATCGATCACTTCGCATCCCAGTCCTGCATGCATTCATAGACCCATAATTACTTACATCCGTGGTACGTAGATGCACTATCGATCAACAATTACGTATCATGAACATACCATCATCTTCAATTGTCCTCTTACAACATACTCGTTTGCAAATAATTTACCTATATACAGATTGGCAGTTGTTGGTAACTATCTCAATTTTACCATTTCTTTTCAGGGAACCCTTCATCGCAGACCGAACTTGCATAACATATGATGCCGTGAATGCTGCATATCTGGATGCCCGGAAAAGAATCCGTAAGTTTTACTTTCATAGATGCATAGTTTTTGTTTTCACATGTGAGATTGTGCGGTTAGGATTGCATGCACACTTGTATTAACTATGTTAAGAGGATTGAAGTGAATAACAATTTATTACCTCGGGGGAAATATTGGAAGCATTGATTGCAATCGGAATTTGAGATTAAATCAAATTATATTTTTGTTTGAATTGCAATAAAATGTTTTTAATTCAGATCTTTATAAGGATTAAAACAATTTAACCAAAAAAAGTGTCAATGCTAGCCAGTTTCTCATGTCCATTTATTTGAAGCTAACTTACAATGGGATGATCAATTATTCATAGTAGTAGTAATAACGTTTTGAGCGTGAATGCCAATCACTATCGCATCACTAATAAAAAATCATTAGTTTGCTTGCAATATTGACGAATGCAATCTTGTAATTTAAAGAAGACGATTTCTGAAAATAGAGAAAGAAAATCAGATAGACTTAAGTCAGACTATTCATACCAAGTTCAGGTCAGACTAGTAGCCCTGACCAATAAATTAACTGGAGAACTGGAAAAGTAGAATCAGACAAGCTTGCCTCGTTCAAGTTGTAATCAATGGTGATGATAATAAGAACATCCCTATATGACAATAATTAAGAAAACTAGCATCTATTGTTGTTTCTTGTAGGGAGTTCTAACTAATTTATAATCTGTTACTCGTAAATAGTAAGCACTTCCCGAGGAGAGAATTCTTGGAATCAAGAGTGCACCCCGTAGCTTACGCGAAAGAAGAAGAAAATTGTAAGGACAACAATCACATCCACCGAATTTCTCTTGAACTAAAATTATGTAAGGAGCAGTTGTATTGTTTCACTTTAGTCACGCTCAATGATCCTTACATCAACGCGGCTTCAAGAAACGTTCAACGTTCTTTAATCCATCACATTTAGAATCCCTGCAAAAGAATCTCTCAAACTGGTCCTTCGCAATCAATACATGAAAATGCGAACTCATGTGCGTTTGGAAGGCCTCCGATCCGCGCAAGCTTAAAACGAAGAATTGTTACTTTACATTTCTAACACTACCACTACCTACCACCTCTGAGCTCTAGCCAGTCAGTTCAAGTAAGCATTAAAGTTTGGGCCCTTGATAAACTATTGTCCTTTTTGACGCACTTTTTTATAAACCGCAGCAACCGAACTGCAAACTTATTAAAAGAAATATTGACAAACTGACTGTCCAAATATAGAAGGCTATGGGGCTATATAGAACACAGCGTAATAAAATTTAAGCCCCAAAAACGCAAGCTCGAAACGCTTGCAAAAATTGAACCACTTGCTCTGAATTTATTAAAATTATTTTTAAAACATTATAAGCGAATTTGTTTCACAGAATATGGCTGAGAACATTTCTTCCCCAAAACTCAGCCACTATTCTTCTTGCCTCCAACTTTACTACAACAACAAACTCGTGCAGTTTCCGGACAAACCAAGATCAAAAGTATCTTTCCAGCGGCTTTCTCTTCGACAAGTCTTCATACATCGAACTTAATCGCGTTTAGAATTCGCAGGATTACCTTCATAAGTATATTTGACGACATGCTTAACATCTGCGGAAAGCGTGGCCAATCTTTATGCCACTCGCACTCTCACCCATCTCAAGGCGTCCATTTTTTGTGTTGGAGAAAAGCAACTCTTGAGCTGTGGTCAAATTAATAGCACAAGTAACCGTTTCTATGTCTGCAACAGAAACACAATTCCAACGATTTACCAAACTGGAGAAAACTTCAAATTTGTCAATCATTTTTCCGGCCAATTTCACCTCGCGTTTGAGATCTACTGACTAACCAATAAACATAAGATAGCCATTCACCATTTGGCCCATACCCTCTCAAGATCTTGAGAGCCACGAATATCCTTAGGTATCACAATGCAAGAAAAGAAAAACAAGTAATAAAAGAAAGGAGCACACATCTGAAATAGGATGGTCGGCTGAAACAAAGTATGTGGTAGCTATATCTACTATTTTGCCAGTGTAGTAGGCAATCAATGACGAAACTCCGAAAAGCGAAGGGAATCCATGTTTTTTTTTTCAGCGTTCCATCAACTGACCCTGTGAAATCATTTCTGTTTGTTGATTCTGATGCTTATTTTCCTTGCTTCAAGGGCAAAAGCATGAAGGATACGTTTTGAAATAGTATCGTGTGTACTTCGACTAAAAAAATTGTGACATATCCATAAGCCTGCAAAACTTAGCACAGTCGTTAAGACTAACCCAAGCAGTCGCATTTTAAAAACGAAACTTCAATTTTTGCATACGAATTCAGCATACGCCCACGAAGGAATAATACCTTACTCGTAATTTTCACGGGTAACATGGATTTCAATGGGAGTGTTGGTTAATAATATCGATTTAGATAACAGATGGCGCAACTTTTACCTATGGTTTGTGCCTGAATCACATATCGAAAAACGAATCGAATATGAATTGTAACTGGCGATGAAAAATGGATTTATCACGATAACCTTAAACGTAAAGCATCGTATGTTGATCCTGGCCAATCATCAACTTCACAACCAAAACGCGATATTCATTGCGAAAATTTTATACTGTGTGGGACTATAGAGATACTTTGTGGGACCAGAGGGGATTTATTATTAATAAAGAAGGGTATTATGAGCTACTAAAACCGAATAAAATAGTCACAGCTAATCGCTACCGACGCCACCTGACCAATTTGACACACGCACTGAATGAAAAGTGACCATTGATAGCTCGAAAATAACACAAACTTCTATTCCACGATGATAATCTCGATGATAATGAAAACCTCATCGGCCAAATATCGTTGAAGAAAAACTAGAAAGGCTTGGTTGCCAACACGTAGATCACCACCCGTACTTTCTAGACCTTGCTCTTTCTGACTCCCAATTGATCCGATCGATGCAAATCAGCTTGGCTGACGTACGCTTTCAAAATGGTGAATAAGTGCGAAAATGGGTTGATGAATAGATTGCCTCGAAGATGAGGATGTCTTCAAACGTGGAATTATCATGCTTCCCAGAAGATGGGAGGAAGTCATAGCTAACGATGAGCAATATATTGGTTAATGTACTCATTCATTTAGTTATTGAAATAAATGCTTTTTTCAAAACGAAAAATCGACATTAACCGACACTCCCAATAAAACCGACTCCACGCGTATCGGTTGCTGCAAAATTAATGCCACCATCACCCGCTTCACACTTCACATATTCCGGAATCAGCGACAAAACTTGTGATAAAATTTCTATAGAATGATCTACCGGCACGCCAAACTTTTTTAACGAGGTGCGTTAGAGCTTTTCTCATCAGTCTCTGTGTCTTTACGAAGTCCTCCAAACAAGTTTCTTATGTTATTTCTTATCTGATCGTCCAGGGGATGTTTTATTTCTTTTTTAAATCTGACTTACCGCAGTGCTCCAAAGAATATTTCTTGGCGCCTGAGTTTGTGAGGTCGACGGGTCATCATGAGAGTTTTTAAGCAAACAGGGGGTATAAGTATACAATGTTGATCGTTCGAAGCTCCAGACGAAACTGATGACAAATTCAGAAATTCACATAACTGTTTACAAATGGACTTCGTTCGAACGCTTCTAGACCGTTCACGCCGCTGTAAAACTGTTAAAACTCAGGCAGATGTTTTCGTAAATGTACAAATACAAGCATATTTCAGTTTAGTAATAACAAAATAGAGACAGAGATTCGTTCAGCGCTGTGTGGCGTGGTATATTGCTGGGAATAGCTCAACGGTGGATACACGCCACGTTTATCGTTCTAGGTATCGCTCTATCTCTTATGCTCTACTTATAACTTCGATACTATCGCTCGAACCACTATAAAATTTAGTGAGAATGTTTTTGACTCAATATACTTTCAAAAATCCCAAGAAGGCCCTGACAACTAGTTATAACCCCTTAAAACCTGGCAGTCCATTTGACGTACTAACTCTTGGAGCTTTTCTGAAACGATTACGCAGCCTTGATTGTTAATTGTGAGCTGGAACAATATGTTCAAGGACTATGAGTTCTGCAATTTGAATAAAATTGAAAATCGGAGCCTAATTTCTTATTCAAGCTCCAATTGGGTGCAAATTCCAGTGTGACGCCTCATGAATCATTTAATAAGGTCTGATGAATTCAAAATTATTTTTGAAATCAACGTTGATATTTATTTCATACGTCGAATTCCAGCCATGCCATGAAGAATTCACATTAATCATTAACATGTTTAATGCAAATCTAAACGTTAATAGTAGTCCAATCCTTTGAATTACATTCATAAACAATTTCAGCAATGTCGGCATGCATGTAATATCGTTTCTTTTACAGGTGTCGCCCAACCACATGGCGATTGGAAGGCAGAACATGTTGCAACAGTTGGTGAACTACTTTTGGATATTTCTATTAATTTGGCAAGAACGTAAGTAGATCTAATTGACATTAAAATCTCATTACGCAACCATTACGATCCCAATTATAACCTCGAGCGCGAGTTTATGCACAAGGCTGTCGTATTTCGAACATTCATCAGTTTATGGCAAATCAATAAATTAACACTCTTTAACATATGGCAGCTTACAAATGACCTGTTGAAATTGTAGCAACGCGTGGAAAGTTGTCCAATGCACCAAATGACAACCTACGGAAAATCATTTTCAGCTTTTACAAGTCAGATGTTAGCATAAATCCATTTGATATTGAAACGAGCGATGTGGGCACCTACGATGAATAGATAATTTCTCTATTGATGAAAAACACGCGAAATCCGGATTCGTGGAAAGCAAGAATTTCCCGCGGCAGACGAGTGCCAAATCGATATTGATTTATTGTGTTCCGATATAAATTCAATAAAAATAACTTTGAAGAGAATTCAGTAAAAGTTTTGGCATGGGAACGCATTCCGTAAATTTCGCATTGATGATGGCCATGCCAATGTCCCACGTTGGATATCTCTCCTATTTTCACTTTCAAGCAAATGCTGACTGAATTTCTACCTTTTCCGTCGATTTCGAATCAACCTGGATCATACAAACGATTTTCGAATTCCTTTATGAATTAATTTGCGCAACCACAGCGAATATGAGTCCAAGTGTACAACGCATGTTCAATTTAAACGATTTCTTACCATTTGAATTAACTAAGCCGCAAAAGCCAAGAAAAGGCTGCATCGCTTCGTTGTGAAGCAGCCGACAAAGCCGTTTTCGGAATGGATACATCGAAACTAATATAAGTTATTAGTTCCACAGATTTAGTTTACAGTCTGCCATTCAACACCTTCAAAACAGATGGAATTCTTTGATTTAGTCATTAAATTGTTCGTTTTTCCACACTAAGTATCTTTTGTTATCTAATCGCATCGCATCGCAGCTTACCTGTAATTATCTTTAGCTTCTTCCTTCACTAAAATTGTCGATAGGTAGAAAAGTAAAAGTGTTCGCACAACCAGTCCCATAGCCGCGGGATCATAGCTGCAAAGGATTATTTAATAGTTAATAATTCACCATCATTTTACTTTCAAATAATGTGCACGCACGCAAGACAGAGGTGATAATGAATGGAAACGCATTGCACCGTCCAGTCCAACGGACGCTGCGGGGTAACCATGGACCAGACTTTACGAAATAATGAAAGAAATGCTGCTCACATTAATCTCTTTTGTAGGTGTTCCAGCAATGTACAATGAATGGTTGGACGTGATTAATAGCATAGTATTTTTTTTCTTGTACTAGTCGTGTGCCATTCAGTAGATTTTTTTTTCTTTACATGTTTGCAATTTGATCTTAAAGAATTAATTTATGTTACTGAGGCTCTTGTAAAAAGCATGTGTCGAATTAAATTGAAACCAGATTATGGTAAGGCGAGCTTTTACGAAAACATATAATTTACTAAGTATACGAGTGCACTGGATGAAACCTGATTCAAAGCAATTCAATAATTGGATACAACTTGGCACTGTGAGGCTCATTCAATGACGAAATCTAAATTTCAACCATAGAGTACATCATCAATAGCGCCGTGTTCTTAGTAAGTTAAAAAGTGGAGTAACAGTCCTAATTTGAATTCACAAGGCCATTTGGAACTTATGTGTGTTTATTCTGATTGTCAGGCGGGTGTATGACATTCTTTTTCCCTTGAAATTTCTTAACTTGGATAATACAGATTTTTACAAAGTGCAAAGTTACAAGTACACAGCTAGCAGCAAAAGACAGAAAACCTACTGCACTAAGGGCTACGGCCGTACACAAGAATATTATTCATCTCCCAACGTAATAATGTCGCGACAGCTCTCAAGGAAGGACACTCAAGTTTCCTTTCCAAGATTTGGGGAATGACCCTCGCCGATTTTCATCCAATTCTACACACTTTTAGTATTTCCACCTAGTACTACGCAAGTGTAATATTAAACCAAACTAAATTAAGCCGTCGTTTGAAAATTAAAGGCTTTTATATATTATAAAATGTACGGAAATGTGTCCATCTTTTCGTAGAAATTAAAAATTTTATCCCAACGTTATTCGTCCTTGTTGTCCTAATATTGACTTTATTTAAAAGAAAAGCCTTTGATCTATCATTTACAGGGTTGGCCATCTAACTTTTGAAATTGGAACTGTAGGTTATTTTGAGGCTGGAAGGTTTGATGATATTTCCGATGTGACAGATAGTTAGTTTTATGTTTGACATTTATGAAACGAGTCGCTTTTCGCATCAACAAAGTTGGGAAATACTAAGACTTGATTTCAATTTGGTGAGCCTTCCACTCAAACTGTAAAAAATTTACGCAAACCTTTTAATAGATCTGATCTGAAAATGATCTGCCGAAAACGCAGTGCGTGGAGCAATTTGTGTTCGTGTAACTGTTTCCGAAAACAACCCGTGTACATCGCATCTACCGAAAACATCACTGCTGTTCTTCGGAGTGTGCATGAACAATCAAAATCAACTCATTACCATTCTCAACAATTTAAAATTTTACGCTTTTTTGGAAAGTATTTTGCATAAAGATCTCGGTATGAATGCGTAAAATGTTCAATTAGTGCAAGATGATCCGATGCAGCACGATCAGCCGATACGTTTTCCGTTTGCTCAATGGGATGAAGAGCGCTTGATCGAAGACGAGCATTTTAACCTTATTTATATCTTATCAGTTAAAGCTTATTTCCATCTCGTAGTACACGTCAATAAGCAAAATTGTACACTCAATTGTACACAATTGTACTCCAAATACGCACACGTCGTCATGGAGATACCAAAGCATCCACAAGGTGTCTGGTGTAGATTTTCATTTGGTGGCATTATTGGGCCATTTTTCTTCGAAAATTGTGAAGGAAACGCCGTCACAGTACATGCTTTTTTGATGCCCAGAATTAAACTGGCTGACAAAGATGACATTTGGTTGCAATTGGATGGCGCAAAGTGTCACAAATTCAACGTAACAATCGATCAAAACAAACAAAAACAAAAATCACATAAGCTAATAGAAATAAAAATAGGCCACCTCGAAGCTCTGATTTGACTCCTTTGGACTTTTTTAAGGACTCCCCTTACGTCCGCTAACTACTCAAAGATAATTGAGGACTTGAAGATGACTTAGAGGCCCAAATGATCGAAAATGTGCTGAAACATTGGACTGATCGAATGACATATTGTGAGGCTAGCCGGACAGTAGGGTGAATTATGTTTTCTTCCATTCCTAAGTGGAAAGGTTCAGTCTTTCCAAAAAAACTCATAATTTTGTAGAAATATTCATTAGAATTTCAAACCGTTAGGATTGAAATTCAAAACGTGAAATGGCCCACCCTTTACAAATACCAGAAGAGAAATCTGAGCTTAAAAGGATTCAAACAATCTCAAAACATGTCCTTATCCTTGAATATCTCCGAAAGCCAACTCGTAGTTTTTCAATTTTATTTTTGCATTTTAGCTAGTTGTCTTACGAAAGAATTCCTTAAGGCTTGTTAGTGGATGCAAAGAGATATATGATGGGGAATCTTTCGATTCTTACCATTTCCGGCAGCAGCAATACAAATTGAAATTACTTATTGTGTCAAGCAGTCGAATGATATATTTATAGATGATAATTGAAGTTTCCCTGGCATAGATTTCTTGCTTAAAGAACTTTGATACTTATTTAATGCTACAGGAAAACAACAAGGCTTATTTCATTACAAGGCTGTAGTACAAGATTTGTCTACAAGCAGAAATACTAGGAAGTAGTATAAAAAAAGTTTATTTGAAGTTCTAAATATAACTGGGTTTTGTATTTAAAATTACATGCCATAATTTATTGAGCTATTATCGAATCCTTCGGCAGCATAGTTAAAGTATTTTACGATTATCTCTTTGATTCATAGATAATACGGGTTTCAGATTGGTAAAGTTATAACCAATAATTTCTCCTTTCGTTTGTATGCAGTTGTTTTTTGGCTATGGAAGTGAAGGGAATTTACGCCCTGAGTGTTGGACTTCTAATGGCACAAACTTACTGAATTACAGGCCCAACATCTAATGTGTCAGCTGGAGCTCCTAGTCTATAACCATTCAACACATTACTTCGGATTAGATCTCCCTATACTACAGCTTATGGCCTTTTCAGCGTACAAGAATTCCTTCTCAAGTAAGAACGGAAGGAGACAAAAGAGGATTGCTAAAAAGTGATTTCTCCCCCATCCTCCAACCGATCAAGTGAGCCCTTTTTGGTTGTTGGAGTTTCTCAAACGTAATCTACCCCTGCTTCCATTTTTCAACCGATTTCAACATCGGTTCGATAACGCTAACTAGACAAAGCTCTCCCACTTATTTAGCAAGATCACCGCCCAATCTGTTCGATCTTCTACAGGAGTCCGCTCAGTAGCTGGGGCAGGTTTAAATCAGTCTCATCATGCTTTCGACTAAGCCACTATCTCAATCTGGATGTAGATGAGCGGTGCGTGTGGCTCACGGTGCGGTGCTACCCTCGTTTTGGCTCACGCTCCCAAGGTTGTTGCCTTTCGTCGAAACTGCGTCGTTTTCATCGCTAATGACTGATCCTTGGTTATCCTTGTGTCTTGGCAGGTAGATTTTGTCCGCTTTTGAGCAAGGAGGGTGATAAATATGATCGCAGGAAATTCTTATAACGCTGATTAATAGATTGCACAGTATACTAATACAATCCGCATTGCTCCGTGTCTCTGTAGTTGAGCAAGTTTCGGTGCAGATCCTTATAGGGAAATTAGCCACATATAGGAGCTTATGTTGTTTGACACTCATTTACAGTCGCGTTTTTATAGGACTTGGATCGGTAACACCAAAAATTAGTATATTGATTGATGGGATCCCTGCCACGACCTTATCTGACGTTGTATTGATTTGCCTCTTCGAAACTGATTTTTTCTTTTTGATTTGATGGAAACTCACTTAAGGGCCTACCAGCAAGCGCAAATACCTACTTGATAGTTCCGAGTCTACGTACGTATACTCGACACTAATCCTTGTTACTCTATAGCGATCCTCTAATTTGACAAGATGACTACAACAGTTGCCCATATTGCTAACCTAAATCCATTAACGGTCATCCAGTTCTTACGCACTGTATTATCACGTTTCGCCTTAATTGTGTTTGACCAATACCATCAACATAGCCAATCAGTCACGACTTCTTCGGCAGCTCGAGTTGTAAGTGGTCAGTCGTGGATGATATTCCACAAGTCTTAACCGGAGATGAAGCTTTGGACACACCTGATGTGACTAGTATCTTCCGTTAACCTTGCGTGGTATCATAGATCACACTGCGATCGTTTAGGTAATTCCGAACTATCCGCATCAGATTTTCTGCTACTTCAAATGAGTTTTTCAGTGCATCCTCAGTCATCATCAGTCGAATGCAATCCTGATGTCAAACATCATTAAAAGGACTACCTACCGTTTGCACCGAATCCATACCTCCGCCGATCGGGCCGCAATCACTACGTCTTGAAGTGCATTTAAGGTGAAGCGCACTTCTGAGATGAAAGATCCTCAGCGGCATGAATAACGTCAGTGACTGACGTTTTCCGAGCACTTTCCTGGTCACATCTAGCATGCCTACCAGGCGATATGCTAACAGTGACCTGAGATTTCCTTTCCTCTTGTTGATCAGGACGACTCTTGCCGTTTTCATTGGCTGAGGGTAAACCCCTTCTCGCAAGCAGGCATTAATATTATTGCGCAGCAAATCAGGGTAAAAGTGATAAACGAATTGCAATACCTGAGCCAGAATACTGCCAGTGCCTGGGCCAGGTCCTGGTGCCTTTTCGATTTCATGGAAAGAACCGCTTATTTAATGCCCGTAATTGGTTTCACTTTCCCAAAATATATCTGAAAAACAAAGTTTTTCCTCATTTCTGAATTGTATCAACTACATATTATTACAAAGTATATATTTACATTGCAAAACGCTAAAGAGAGAAGCACCTGGTCATATATGAACCATGGCAAAGGTGTCGCTCTGCGAGGGTGTCTGAATCACTGAAATGCACGCCAAATATTGCTCTTTTTAGTAATCCCCTTCCAATTGTACCACATCCACATTTTAGCTGTGTTGTAAGTTCTAAAAAGTGGATACGAATACTTCATGTAGGAAATCAAGCGAGCTTTGTAAGATAGAGAGCTTATAAATCAAACGATGACAGAGAGCTTATAAATCATACCTTCTGGTTTTGGTTCATCTCCATTGTAGCAGGAAAGTTTGGGTCAAATACCGTTAGATTGCACTTTATTCGAAGTGTCAACGCTTTTAAGTAGTAGCGGTTGTTGTTGAATACGGTGGTTGATGCATGCCCGAGAAAAAAAATCTCAAAGAGGGAGAGACAGATAGTGGCAGTAAAAACCTTTCAAAGTAGAAATGAAAATAAGCTAAAGTAAAAGTTTATCTTTGAACCCTCAATTTTCAGTTTTCGGAGCTACGTACTTAAAAGTGGTTTTTTCTTGGTATTTTTTGTAGAATCATTATTGTCCTCAACGATATCCAAATATTCACTTGTGCGTTTTTTTTAAACAAGAATAATAATCTCAAATCGGGTGCATGGTTGCATTGGAAATTGGGTTGCATGGGAAATAGGAAATTATTATATTTGGAACTATTATTGAATACTACCATTCTGAGTCCAATAGTAATGAGCAGTTTTTTCACAAGTTCCAATTGAATCAATTCCACGAATCTTTTGTAATCTTTAATTCCTTTGAAGTATTGGTTTGCACAAATCAACAAAGACTTACCAAATGAGGTAATCGTATCCTCGGCCAAGTTTTTCAGTTTCCATGTACAACTTCGCAAATGTCCACTGCAGTAATTTGCCGAATAGAGGATTATAGATTCAAAATGACTTTTTTAAAATGGATGCTTGGCGACTGAATAGCAGTTGTGTTATGAATTTTAGGCGACTTTGGTCCATTGTAGTGTGATGAATTTTTGGCGGCATTGGTAATTGATTTTTCATTGTTCAATCCAAGTAGACGCTTAACCATATAAATTTATCTAAAGTTACAAGTCTCCTCGGCGGAAATAACAATTTAACTCCCAGATCGCATTTTTATTGACTGAACGAGCGAAATACAAGTAGCAATCTTTCGCAATGGCAAAAAAGGATCTTTGCGCGAGTTTTCCGTTTTTAAATATTGCAAACTTGAATGTAGTCATTTAACCTCTTCATCTAAATAAACTTTCTACCAAAATGACTCTGGTAATTACACTATCAATAATTTACGATGTCCACAACTTATGCTCACTTTTTTCGGGGTTTTTTTGATAACAGACGTTACGCAAAGATGTGTGCTGCTAATTCTGCAACTAACATCAGCGAAAGCCGAATTATGAAAGTACCCAAAACGTTAAGAGATGTCCGCGCTTTCTTTTAATCTCAAGACATAAAAATGCATGGAAATTATTCTTTTAGCAATATCATTCAACGTAAAATCTGTCGTAGCACCTATGTGGTAAGAGGTGTTCTACAATATCTTAATAGCCATCAAACGCATTGTAAATAAAACAATTCCATCACGAACTACTAAAAACTTGGATAGATTTTAAAATAAACATTTTTATGGATAAAGTGCTTCCATCATCATTTCCACCATGAGAAATGCAAATATTTGCTAAATTTTCATCTTACATGGCCCAAACTGTTTATCGTATTTTTTTATCTTTTCACATTTTTCATTACCAAATTTCAAACCAGTTCAAATACCTTTTGCAATAATTTATTCATCCTACCGGCGCGCATATTTAGCATTTCTACAAAGATCAAAAATTGCAAATTGAAGCAATGTTTATGTTAGAAATTCGGCTTTAATTTATATTGTTATATCAAACTTGCAATTTTATACCTTCGAATGGAGAAAAAGTGCAATAGTCAAGTTCATACAAATCTTTTTTTCTTGTGTATTGCAATTTTAGTATTGCTCAGTTCTTGCATAACAGAGCGCTAAGATGATGTTATAAAATTTATTGTGTATTTGCAAAAAGATACGTTCAAATTGTGCATGGATTCAATGAAAATTTATTTGTTTCTCTGTTTAGTTTGTGGGTGCATCACTAAAGTTTAATGGTTAAACAGGTCAACATATTACGATATTAATACTGTTGAAGTAAGTGATTTGTTATGATTATAACTTTATGGGCATTCTTGTAATTTGATTATTTCATCGCGATGCCCGCAATGCCAGTAATTTTTGTGGGGTCATTAATTGATTCATTTTTTTCCTTCTTCCTTAATCATGGACTTTTCGAAAGACTTTATTTTAAAAGGTAAACACAAACAAGGCCGGATTTGATTGAATATTGTCTTGTAAGTAAGTTCTATCATTGAACTTTTTGCTATTTCCGTTTCAACATTCACACATTTAAATTTGAACTTCCCCAGTTTGTTCATTTGAGAAAAAATTTGGATTGCCACAATATTAACAATGACTTAGAATGAATAGATATTAATTGGAAAATATTCGCAATTGTATGTATCCGATGGCCGTCAGAACGTGACAGTTTAAAGGATCAAAAAATGCAACTATTAACTATGATCATAATGATGACTATGATGATAATTAACCAAACTTTGCAACGCAATGCTACTCATTTTGAGTGGTTTCTCAAAACGAAAGACTCAAGGCAGTAACTTGAATCTAAGTTACTAAACTAAATGCTAAACTTGATCTATTTCTAAGCTTTATTAGATGTGAGAAAACACATTCTTAATTTATTTCTTAAAAAAATTAAAAATCATCTTCAATACGTTTAAACCGTTTCTTGTTCGCCAAGGAGTCAGAAAAGCAGAAGACAACAAGTCGACGAATGAGCGAGTATCGTTTCTCTAATTTTCTGCTGTGTGTAAAGAAAAAAAATTGTCACATTTGCAGCGGATTTCTACTTCATTTCGTAGGTTTTCTATGACACTGATTCAGAAAAACGAATTCACAAAATTTCAAGTTGCTTAAAACACACGAAATTAAAATCAGGCAAAGGATGTGAGCCCAGAAAGGCACGACGAGGCACAAATATTCTTAAAGGACACAAGTTTCTGATACGATTTGATTTTTTTTTCTTAACGGTAACGTCTTACATACAACTTCACTTGCCTGAACTAAATAACCGTGTGGATGTCCATCATGTGATTGACAGACAAGATCATAACAAATCAAAGTTTTTAAAACTTAATCAGATTTATTTCTCTTCGACATCTCAATTCAAACGATATTATTTTGCAACACATTATTGACACATGAAAGAAGATATTTTAATGCAAATAGCAGATAGAGTGATATTTTCATACAAAAACCCTCCAAGTTTCAGTAATTTGAAAAGCTCTACTTTAATTTCTACTTCTTATAACGCCATTCGGAAAAAATTTTAACAGGAGTAAGGCAAAATAGTTATCTGACCCACATAGTGAAGAAATTAGTGCACTCGCCTTCTTTGTGACAAGTCCTTGGGTGTAAGTATTATTACTGCTATACTAACTAAAGAATCCTTAGATTGGTTTTTGTGTTGCTAAATTCTGGTGTAGTGTCTAATACACGAAAATCTCGCCTTAGAATAAAGGATTCCAGACTTTCACACAACTGCTCAGCTTTTCTTGATTCCTTTCTATAAGTGTTCAATACTTACCATTCTTCACTAGCTACCACAACAAGTTTTTATCCTTTTCTTATAATGTTTATTAAAATTAACTGAAGATTTGTCTTATTATCTGTCGTATTGAATAAGGGTCTTGGAGCTACTAACATATGATAAGGTCAAACGTCTATCGTGTCAACAAGTTTCAGTACTCCCTCACATTTTGTTGCTATATCCTCCTAAGATACCAAAATATGTCCAAATTTTTTCTGATTCCCAACTCACGTAAGATTGGATCTCTACTTTCTTCGGAAGCGTACTTTTGTTTCTAATTCTTAGCTTCCTAGACTTAAACACGTTATAATATGACGGTATGTGGGTTATTTGAAATGCTTCTGGTCTTATTAACAAACATTTAAATATTGGATAGTCTAAAAAGTATTGAGTCTTTTTTGTTACTAGATGGTGTTCGTTGCCATATATCGGGCAATACTAATCAAATTGAGTCAAGCTGACATGCGATTGAAAGGTGACATTCCCGACAGGTTTGTATTTCGTCACTCGTGTCAAAAGTTGTATTCTTTTAAAAATGAGTGAATTTTCTGAAAAAAAAATCGTTAGATTTCACAATATCACTACGATCAAGGTGAGAATGGATCGCAGGCTCGTGAAAAAATTTGTGGGGTCCACGGACAAGATACTTTATCAAAAACCACAGCCAAAAAATGTTTCGCTCGCTTTCGTTAGGGAAATTTTGATGTCAAATATGCACCTCGCTTGGGTCGACCAATTACTAAAAAAGTCGATGAAATTTTACAAAAAAATGAAGAAGACCGACAAACAAGCAGTCATGCTAAGTAATTGAATTTGCTGAGTAACTGAATATCTATCATCAAACAGTTTTCAACCACTTGCGTAAGGCTGATACACATAGGAGCTTGACGTTTGGGTGCCGCATGAATTAACACACAAAAATTTGATCGACCGAATTTCCATTTTCGAAATTTTAATAAAACGCAACGGAATCGAGCCATTTTAGGAGCAAATCATTACGGGCGATGAAAAATGAGTAAAATACGAAAATGTCGTTCGAAAAATATCATGGTCAAAAAAGGTGAATCATCCCAAACGACTTCAGGATTGACAACTGCCAGAATTGACACAAAATATATGGGGGGATTGGAAGGTAATTGTTTATCATACTATACTGTCAGCAATTAACCAGATTCCAAGAAGCAATTCAAAAAACCGGCCAGAATCGATCAATAGAAAGGGCGTTGTCTTCCATCATGACAAAGCCAGTCCACAGACATCTTTGATGACCCGGCAAAAATTGACAGAGCTTGGCTTGAAAGTTTTGAAGCATCCAGTCCAGATCTTGCACCATCAGACTAGTATTTGTTTCGGTTTCTGCAAAACTTCCTCAATTAAAAGAAATTTACTTCAATAAGGGACTGTAAAAATTACTTGGCCAAGTTTTTTGCCGACAAACCACAGAAGTTCTACACAGATGGAATAATCGCTCTACTCAAAAAATGTTCAAAGGTCATAGATAACAATGGACAATATGTACTTAAATAAAATCAATTTTAAATAAAAGAAAAATACAATCGAAAAATGACAAAAAAAGGCTCGGTACTTTTTAGAGGTACCAAGAGGTAGAAAAGTTTCACCACCTATGAAAAAAATTTCAAATTGCACATATTTCATGTATTTCGCACCGCTGCCTTGTCTGTCACGCAACTTCAAAGTTGACAAATAACATTTTCTGTCAACGATGGGAAAAAAATCCTTCAATAAAAACGAGGATGGTTTGAAAAATTTCGAGTTTATCCGCACAGGGTCAAAGCAAAAGAAAACAGTTTCGCCACATATAAGACAACGATTAAACTATACAAAATATCACATCGTACTGACAGCTACATCATCCATCGCGCAATTTTGAAGTTTCTTGTCATTCTGTCCTGACGTTCCCAGACGACAATAAGAAAACGAAATACCGCGTGGTCATCAAGTTCCTCTATTTGAAAGGGAAACCGACTCATGAAATAAAGAACAAGGTGGACTCTATTTTCAGTAATGTCATTCCATTTCTTGTAATCACCAAAAATCCTATGCAAATGACAAGTATTTGTCGTTGGAAATATTCCGATCGCCAAATAACTGGCTATGAATGGCTGTTACGATTCATTTAGTGCATGCGACATTCTTGCCAAATTTACAGTTAAGTGCTTCAAAAATTGATGAATCTTTCGGCGTGTGTGTGATCACATGAGCATTTACAATAAAGAAAATTTTCCGCGAAGTGATTTCCGAACATATGGATGGACATGTCGTACCAGAGTTTCAGAATTTGCCAACAGAATTGAACCGAATTTCTACAACGCTTGGCAATCAATTGATTGACAATCGATGAAACTTTTAGTGCATCAGCATCTACCTAGAATAGAACAACAATCGAAGCATTAGACCGCAATGGTGGACTACCTTCCAAGAAAGTGCAAATCGGTCTTCATACTAGATCGATAATGGTAACTACATTTCGGCTTATCTCCATTAAAACGTTTACCTTTAAAAAGGTAAAACTACCAATGGGACACAGTACGTGTTATTTAAATCAAATGTAGGTCACCTCTATTTCGCAATAAAAGAAAGTGCTTTTCCACCATGACAATGCCCTCGTTTTTCCCTGATTTGCTGCGATAGCAAAAATGCATGAGTTCTTCATGCTTCTTTAAAGGGATATCCCCTTTCACAAAATCTTACGATCTTCGCGTCTTTTGCTTAATTTATTATCTTCGAGATATGCTTTTTCATTAAAAGGGTTCAGAAGCATTTGAAATGAGCCTCGAAGCAACCCATGTGAGTTTCCCGCTTTCATATGTGTATGGCTTCTCGGCAACAACTTTATGTCAAAAACTTGTTAAAAATATTAATTTTTAATTTGCGCTTGTTTGAGTTGTGCACGTTCTTTTTCCTTATCACCTGCATAAAATCCGAACCCAAATTTTCCATCGATGAAATACTTTGATAAAACTCTGATCAGATTTGCAATTTTATCAAGTTGAATTCCGAATTTCTTCCTGTGAAATTTACATTTCCGGACAGTTTTAGAACATCTGCAGTGCAAACAGGATTTGAGAAGAGTTCCAACTCCTATTGTTCGCAGGCTTGAAAGATTCATTTCGATTAGACACGGAAACCTATGGCCTCAAAAAATCAGTCTGAAATTTGAATGAGACGCAGTGGCGGTTTTGGTTTAATGTTTTTAAAGAAAAGCCATGCGCGGGATACCTGGGAACTGGTTTCTTGTTTGCTTCTGAGGTAACGACTTTCAGACTTTTTTCAGTCTCCCGCGATCTATCTTTCTCCCCCTTTCTGTCTCTCTACTCAATTTACCAACCACTGAAAACACGGTGGATACTTTCAATTATTTTGAAGCTTATTTAGAAGCTTCTCTTTGATGCCTACTGATGTTTTGGTTGATTTAGCTGATGTTCATCAACTAGTTTCCCTTGAAAGTTCAGCTCAACATTCCTTGTGTCAGTTGTAATTTCCTAACTCCAATTTTCCATCAAATATATAAGATATTTCAGATATTTCGTTTTTTATTTTAAAATAAAACAGAAAACTACAAAACTTTAAAACGAAATGAAATGTGGATATATGGTTTTTATTTCCATGCAATGAGTTTTATCGGATAAAAAATTTCCTGTTATTTTTATTTAAATATGAATTCGGGTTCGAAAGTGCAATGACTAGCGTGGAGGAAGTCCAGACAAGAGGTCCAATCTTTGGCTACTTTACCTAATAATAGGAACCGTATCTCACTAATAACCTGGCGAATATTGTGTTACAAATGCTGAATAGCATGTCGCGCCACCTATTGAAACTAGAAGTCCTCATAACGGCGAGTAATTTTCGGAACGAGAAAATCATTGAACATGGCTCTATTGGCTATAATGTAATTCCGAATTACATCTTCTCAGAAAAATTAACGAATGATTTCACTGGCCCATAAAGCACCCAAACAGTGACTTTCTTCGCTTGTAACGGTGCTTGAACAATCGCCTGTGGTTACTCATCACACCCAATGCGACAGTTTTATGTATTGACGTAGCCATTCAACCAGCAATGAGCCTCGTCGCTGGACACAATTTTCTTATAAAGTTTGGAATCTCCAGCAATTTTTTCTTGGTCCCATACATATATATAAATTGAGGTTAATCATACATAGATTGACATTGCTCAGGCGTCAATCTATTTATGATTGAACAGAAAAATAAACTAACCATAGAGCGTATGACAGCTGTCACACGATACGTAGCATTAAAAAGAGTTGCTAAGTTAAAGTTCTACTACACTTGAAAAATATGCCACTACAATTACTTTATTTTGACAAATAACTATTATTTCTAAAACAATCACAAATGGAGGTTGAAATACTTTTAAATTGTGTTAGTTCAAGTTAATAAATAATAATATGCCAATAATAATTCCCAAATTTGCGATTCATCTATCAGAGACCGAGAGATAGCATTTAATGGAGCATTTAACAGAGCATATGAGAGCATATTTTTAGAGATAGCATTAAAATTAAATAAATTGTGCAAGATATGCGACTGCCTACTATGTAATGTTGATTTTGAAGAAATTGTCATCATCAAACAATCTTTCAGACACAAATCCCAACAGATCGTTAATAATAATTAACGACATTTGAATTCAAATTTTATTTTTGATTCGAATGGTTTCTGCGAGAAAAAAATTTGCTGCAGATGTATTCTAATGTTCTCACGGCTCGAAATGCAGACATAAATATCATAAATTTTTCATTTTTCTGGAATTTCCCAATAATTTCTCTGTTCACATGTTGAATAACTATAAGTATTGTAGTACAAATAAATGCAGTTTTCGCTTCGTCACACTCTGAAAAACTACTCGGATATGCGAGCTAATCTCATTGAATTTACTCTGAATCCTTTGTGTCGGGCCTGCCTGAATTTAGCCAAAAAAATCAAAAAAATTCTTAAAATAAGGATAATGTTCCAGTAGAAAAAAACCGATCCATCCTTTTAAAAATTTGAAATTTTCTTCTTCAAAGGAGAAAATTTAGTTCTAGAAGATGTTATAAAGTTCATGACTCATGACTCTCTCTTAAATTTTTGTGAGATAGACATGAGTCAAAAATGAATGAATCAAAAAATATATATATCTTTTGCCATTATCGCTCTACACAGAGGGTAATGGCAAAAGAAATGGAATAGCGTCAGCCAAACGTGAGTGATTCCACTAACTGGAAGAATGGTATTAAATAAAAATTTATAATTAAACTTATTGGAGAATAGCTCTGTACAAAACAGGTAAGATAATATGGCCGTAGATAACCAAATATCAGATCAAGGAGATAATTCAGCCACTAACTCTGTTGCAACACATAGCAATTGCATTTTTTACCCAAGGCTGCTAGTTAAGGACTTTAATACTTTAACAACGTCCAAAGTTTCGATTTGGGGTTCGAAGAATTTGTAATTACTTAAGATACGACTTTCATCCGTCTAATGGACGTTACTTAGTCAATTTTTTTTTTTTTTTACCTTTCTAGCTATTTTAATATCCTTTTAAGAGCTGAAGGTTACTCACAAAGCGTTCTCACAATTTTTTTTAAATTTTTTTTTATTTTGAGCAAGAAAGTTATTTATAAATAAAAAATAGCCTAACGACTTTATGAAATAGCTTGTCCCGAAATAATTTCATTTTGAAATGCACAAAAAGTCGACAACCTTAAAATTTACGACATTTGAAAGTAAATTCACTCGAAATCCATCGGATTTACGTATAGCAGCAATATAATTTTATGCTTCGGATAGCAATCCTGCTAACATATATATATAATTAGTAACGCACTATCATCTTAAGACGACCGTTAGTGCAGTTTAAATGACTTGCATAGTATGCCATTGCATAAGATAGATTACTGTAACTCTCTGCAACTGCTACCATTTACCACCAACTTACCAACTGACCAGCAACATTCACTTAATGCCACCGCATTCATAAGCCACCGATTTTAATGATGGGGATGCAATTGTACAACTGCTGACGAGACCATTTCGCAATTGCAGCCAAGGAAGAAAAAGAAGAATGTTTCAAATGCAATACTAACTAACTGCTATGGCTTTATGCATAATCTACAAAGTACAAGAAGATGTACCACCTACCTGGAAATGTTTTTTCTCCGCCATGCCAAGCGCTACCTGAATGTTTACAGTCATTAGCTACAAACTTCGAATGGCGCAGTGGTGAATCTTCGGTGGATCAACTTGCGCAGACATATACCGTGTTACGAGGTACCCCAAGCACGTGAATGATTTTCAAAATCCTGGCTATAATTTACGCACTTGAATCTGTGAATGGTATTCAGATTATGACCATTTGTAAATAATTATTCGTGGATGATTTGAAAAATGAGAGTTTGTAAAAGATGATAAATGAGTTGCGGGGACCAAAAAACTTTTTCTTGCTTTCATACTCACCCATATCACACAATTACTGCCCTTACTACTCTTTCAATTTGTACATTGACCTGTATGTGAATACCATACACGATACAAATTTCTATAACCAATCAAATGTTACTATGAAATTTCATTGCCGATTGAATTTCATTCATTCACAAGAAGAGTTTCCCGCTGACCATGCCATACAGGTGTCTAAAGTCACAATTGACTCCACATAAGCAACTTTCCTACCTCTTTCCGGTACAATAACACTTCGATGCAAGCGTTTTTGAGCTTACACCTAATTTGTTTCTTCAGCCAAACTATGATCACATATGAATTTTTTAATGCTTCTAATTTGCATAAGATTTTCAACAAAACTTTCATTAACGTGAGATGATTTGGAGATTGGAATTTTAATGGAGTTATTAACAAATTTTGGTGGAAAAAAAAACTCTTTACATATTTGGCTCTAAACAATATGAAATATTTATAAATTCGATTTCTATTTTTTGGTGAGAAACGCTACATGAGTTTTCATTTCGTTTTCAACTAAGATACTTGCTCTGTTAATTTGAATAATATGTTTGTTTTACAAGATTTTCTCAACAATTGCCGCCATAAACTCATAAATTCAAGTTTACTTAAGTAAGTTGCTAAAAAATACGAAGATTAACTCAATGCAACTTAGAGGCATCTTGAATTTCATCTTCGCTGTTACTCATATGTTTGGACATAATTATTCGGAGTAATCCGGAAGAACGGTATTCCACTTTTTAACACACTACAGCTCTTCATAAGTACTATCCTCAACTCCACTCTAACTTATAAACTATCGGAAGCAGAATTGATATAATAACTTGCTTAACACACACCAAGAAAAGTAATTCTGAATTTAGCGGAAAACTACAGTTCTTAACAGTTGCAAATCGCCTTTAAATAAGTTAAATCTTTAGAGGAATCCAAGCTTTATGCTTTCGATTTGCAGAAATCTTATTGCGATAAGCTATCAAATCACAAACTATGAGACTGTATTCAAAGATTGAATTTCACCCTTAATGCACATGTGAAAGCATAAAGGGTCTTCCATTAGGAACTTCCGAGCTTTGACAGTTGAAAGCGGCCATATTGTTGAAGGTACATCTGTCAAATGGCTGTCGTTCATTCAGTCTGTTTTATGTCGCCAAACACCATGGATGGCTATAGCGTTCGACAACACGTTCAAATGATAAAATTGTTTTGTCAAAATGGGTGTTTTGTTCGGGCAACGTTCTGCGCGCTTCGCCCATTTTACGGTCGCCATAATCGTCCTACTGACAGAACTATTCGCAGTGTGGTGTATAAATTAGAGTTCACTGGTTCGAACGATCAACCAACACCAGTTCGTTGATGAAACACAAGATCTGCTGAAAACATCACCGCTGTCCGTGAGAGTGTCCAGGAGAATCCGAAGCAGTCAATTTCATGTCGCTCACAAGAACTCTGCTTTTCACAAACTAGAACTTAGTGAATTTTGCGTCGTGACTTGGGCCTGCGCCCGTACAAAATTCAACTGAAGGGAAAGAACCGTAGACAGTGACTTGGTTTCTTTGAATGGGCTCTGGAGCAGTACGTGAGCAAATAAAATTGTCAAGTTTGGAACGATACCAATCTTCATGAGATCCAAGAGCATTTCCGAAAAAGTCAAGGTTTGTTGTGTTAATTTTGAGGTGGCTGCATGGCCAGGCATTCACCGTCAATGGCGAGCGCTATAAGTCGATGATTACCAACTTATTTTGGCCTAAATTGGATAATATGTACACAAACAATATGTGGTTTCAACAGGATGGCGCTACGTGCCATACAGCTCATGCCACATTCGAGCAACAACCACAGCAGAATGAACCGTAAAGAACCATAGCAGTTCTCAAAGCCAATATAATCCATAACATCGGTCAAATTCTGCCTGCTTGATGTGCCAGAATCATGGAAAATTGGACATTTCGAATGCACGCCACCTAGAGAAGCTGCGGCGGACATTTGAACAATATTATGTTCCATACATAATAGTATCGATAGGCCTCCCAAGCGGATAAAAAAATTCGATGATTTCTCACACACACTTTGTTTTATTTAAATTCAAAGGTAGGAAGCACTTAATGGAAGAACCTATACATGAATCAGTTACTCAAAATAAGCAAATAGGCGAAAATAAACGAATAAGCAAATACGGTCACCGAAAAGATGAACATGAAAATTTTTCAATACCAAATATGCCGAGCATATTCAGTACAACTTTAGTATTTATCGTTTGAGCACAACTTTCAAAGCCACGATCCCCTTCTGGTCTCCACACGAACCAACATTTGTCCAACTCCAATTTGTCATTTCGCTTCCTGGCAATCCTCAGAGTTATTTGCAAATACCTTCCCAGCTCTACGCTTGTTATTTGTACTCAAATAGATATCCATATGACACCCACATGTCGTTCATCCTCTGCACATAGCTAGCCTATTGCAGTTTACGCAATTTTCATAATCCCTGAATCCTCTGGGTCGTCAAAAAGTCGTATTGCTTTGTACCTTATTTGCTATTGACCTTTGTCGGCTTTATATTTCAAATTTCGCATTTTGATCCAAGAACCAAGAAAATTGTCTCAGTGTTTCTTGTCATTCTTCTCATAGTCATTCTTCTATGATTCTAGCCCTATTGTATGCTGAGCTGTCACTGTCAGTTTATATCGTGTTAAACTTAGAGTCTTAGAGAGAAGAGGCTGAATTTGTTGGGTGTCGTAAAAAATCTGAATGACAACCTCCGTTTCCTTGAGAGAGACGTGAAAGTCTTCCAAACCTTTAATGTTGTTTTTTTTAAGTCTCTTACGTCACGAGATTGTTATAGACAAAAACGTTAATTATCCCCGTTATCGTTGTATTTGTGACATTCAATGCCTGGTGACACATAGCTCCTAGGATGATTCAAAACTGATATTATCCGTGCTAGCCATCTGGATCTGGAAAAGGCGCAGATTTTTGTAAGCTTTGTTAGCTTCAAATCCTTAAATGGTCTTGATACATTGGAGACGAAGCTCCTTTTTTTAAACAGTTAACTTTTTAAAAACCAAGTTCTATCATCGTTTTTGAGACAATATGCTTCCTTCCAATTAACTTTTTGAAGTTTTTGGTACTGTAATGTATATCCGCCTGCCATTTACTCAAAGTATCATTTCTAGTATCTACAGAGTCACTTCTTACTTTTACGCTTCCTTTATCATGCAGTCGACCTTCACGTCAACTGAACCATAACCTACATAACTGCTCTCAAGTAGGACCACTGCTTGATAGCAGCTATTAGAGGGATTCTTTTCTAATGCTGAAGGAATCTCTCTCTAGCATCGTGATGGAAGCTGTTCAGATTTAAGTTTCAATGGCTTTTGCCAGTACCAAACGGATTTTCGCTGCCCTTGCTACGAGTACTAGTGTTCTCTGATCTATTAGGTTGTAAACATTTATCAGGAAGTCATCCTCCCTCTTGGCTGCTCTTAAACTACCAAACAGGGTGAAAATTGTGACTTTAAAGTTGGATGCTTTAAAGCTGCTGTATGTGGGATGACTCCACGTAAATGATAAATGGAAGACTCAGCGACTCAGTGAGGATTGATTCCATCACCAGTGATTGTAGATACTGGCTATGCTGAGATTTATCAGGAGTTTTTTAAGGTGATCCAGATCTGATCTTTCATAGGTATCATATTATGATTAAGTCTTTCATATCAGTAACCCATTTATATCATACTTGACACCGCAATTATGAGGTTAATCGGTACAATGCTGATATATCTGCGTGCTCCAGGGATCTTACAATCTTAAGCTACCGGATTGTGTATACCTGATAAATTTGGCAAAGTGATTTCATCAATTCATTGTTAATATTGACCGCTGGCCTGAATGATATTTCGTTATCGAGGTAGGCTGTGGGGTGCGGTATTAAAACATGTCTTAAATGCTGTTTCTCTCTTATTTACTCTAGGAAGCATGTAGACAGTTCCTCGCTGCAGAATGTTTGTGGTTGAATTTTCCTATCATGCCTGATGTATTTGATGAAGTTCCAGAATTGTTTACTGTTTCCTGATTCGTCTATTTCTTGATTTCGGCCGCCCAGACTGTCTGTTTTACTGCCCTAACTTTGATCGTCTACTTCTCTCAAATCTAATATTGAATAGACCAGTTGACTACACGTTTCGTTCTGTTGTAATTTGAGAAAACCGTGTTTTTGTTTTTTTTTTGTCTTTGTCCAAAAAGTTCTCAGGATCACTCGTCCTCTAGTGGAGAATTTAAAGCTCTATTGCACTGTGTTTCGATCTACCATTGGTCCAGTCCCAGCATTTGTCATATGCACCTTTGAAGTCATCCGTAAAAGTAGAATATCCTTGAGTTGACTTATCTTTGAATTGAGGCGGGTTGTATGACCTGGCAGCTGATAGGAGATCTTCACTGGGATGTGGTTGCTATTACAAATGTTCTGTTTGAGATGATTTGTTTAGATTGATATTATCTGTGTTCATATTCGTAATAGTGGCATCTGGTGCAGAAAGGTTTTCAAAAAAAAAACGATACAGAAAAACTATTTCCCATTCGTGTTTAGTTTGCTGGTATGTACTCCCATATTCAGACCGTTTACGCGATTTCACGTGAACCATTCCTTAAGCAGTCTGCCTTTGGTGTTTGTTGAATAATACCACACAGTTGGTGTCTTGCATTAAGGTGACTTCTTATAAGTAAACTCTTGATGTATTCCAGTGTGTTGGTTAGTGTTACTAGTTTGGCTCTTTAAGTTTTATTATAGGCAATGCATAAGCCGCCCCTTCAATGGGATTAGCTGAAGACTATGACTTCCGGGTTTAGATCTATCTGGACCTATTGGAACTGCCTTTGCTAACAAAATAAGCTACCCTTCCCATGTGGTTATCCCTGAGTTTTATCTCCTTCTTATCTTCTTCGTTTTATCTTCTTCTTTGAAATATTTCAATATGTCACAATCGTAGGATAGGTTCGGCCTTATCGTCGCTTTTTATTGTTCATCAAACGAACATCTGCTACTTTGTTTAAAATGAAAAAGAAACCTTGATTTCAATTGATCCTTTAAAACCGGCATTCATCCAGTCCTAACACATCTCCAATCTGTGACAAACGGAAGACGCAGAAGACAATTGGAAGACGCGAATCGGAACTGATCGGGTTCGCAGAAACCTTGTTGGTCTTGATCACTTGGTGCTCGGTCGATACTCAAATTAAGTGCAGTAATGTGACAAGTGAATGGAAATAATAATATGAAGAAAACACTGGAAAACCCCGAAGCTGTCTTTTTGAAGAAAAAACCAGAACCCTTAGTTCATCCTCTGAAAGTAGGAATCACTATTATTGATAGATTTGATGAAATATTCGAAGGTGAGCCGCCTCAGACAAAAACCATTGGTCGCAGGCACGGCTGCAACGGGAATAATTAGACCTAGCTGGCTCAAGATAAACATAGGTAGACGCGATGAAAAGACATCTGTCAATGAACACGGAAGGATCCGTACTTTTATGCGAATTGAAAAGGAAGGGTTTAATTCAGGTTCTAATCCAAGTAGTCTTATGAATCGCATTGAGCAAGAGGAGAGAGATAGCAGAAAAGCGTAGGAAACTTTATCTATGAAGAGATGAAAAACAGAGGAAGGCTATCTCACACCCATAGAAAAAGAACTGACTCTCATTCTGTGATCACAGAACAACTGAGACCATGAAACACTAGGTAGGAAGCCGACATGATTCATTAGCTCTGACAAGGACTCATTGGGACCAGTTGCTTCCTGGCTTAGCTGTTCAGTAGACATAGGAATTTTCTGTTTTACCTCTACAAAATTGATGAAATGCGGTCTCTCGTCTTATCCACGCCCGGCTTACGTAGACAAAACCAAAGATACCTTTTCCAAGCGCAGAGAATGGGCAAATGCACGATCTATCCTTTATCAGAGAGTAGGTGAATGCGTTGCGGAGTCTGGTTGATGCGATGAATACATAATTGGCACATAGAACTGTGTGGCAGATTACACTCGAGTGGTTTCTGCGATGAAAAAAGATTCTTCGAGCCCTGGTGGATTCAGAGTGAAGATAGATAACTTTCAATGTAGCCTCTACATTTCCGGTTCACTCTGGCTGAAATAGAGACTTCTCTGCCCAAAGACGCCAATTGGCAAGGATATAGAGTGCAGTGCGAACAAATGATGAGAATTCTTGACTAGGTTCCCTAAGTGACAGAGCAAATAGTCTAGTTTTGAAGGTAGTCGAGTAGCCTTACGCTACTCGGAGTCCCTAATTCAGGTCGTAAACAGCATTCAATTCCCAACCCAAAAAAAAATTGTTTACACCAAAAGGCTTATGTTTTCAATTCCTAAATTTTGTTGTCATAACATTATCAATTGCTTACATTGAATTGGCCAACCAAAGTCTTTCAGACATATCCGAAAAAACGTTCACTGAATTCAAAACAATAAACACAGCCACATTAATCGAATTCACATCGTCGAACATTGGTAATGTTTTAAGCTTGATCCTCATCACTATCATTTATACATTGTTTCACGGTGTGATACACAAGCCTCAACATTGAGCCACGAGCCTTCGATTGTTTGTAATTGAACAAGAAAATTGTATCTATGAGTATCTAAACGTTGCGCTTGTTGTAATTTGAAGATACTCTCGCATAACATGCATGTACCGGCGTTTCGCAAAAAATCGTTTTCAAGTGAATCCACAGACCTTGGCACCTATTACCTTTGATGTGTTATTGAATTCAAATGATATCATTATCCGAATTGGTGGCCATGCTGCCATTGCATACTCATCAGCAAACATGCATGCATGCATGCATCGTACTGAATCGCTTCTTTATTTTCCAATATAGATAAACTTTGAATTGAATGGCTGGCATGAATTTGGTTTAAGTGGCGCTTACCCGGCTCAAAGACTCGCGAAACAATTTTCCTTCCAAATGCAAATATTGTGTCGCAAATGTTTTAGGAATGCTTAAACAAAAGACGTCGATACAAATTAGTGTCTATTTGATTTAGCAATAAAATAAATAGCATTTTGTCGCAATTTTCGGTTTGTGTTGTTCGGAGACATAAAAGATTGCATTCAAGGACGATCGAGACAATGACAAATTATGCAATGTGACACGCTTCTTTGTTTTCTTTTTCGCATCCTCTGGGTTTTTGAAAATGCTGCATTTGAAAGTGATTGCTCATTCCCATTCGTTGACATGCACAAATGAAAACTGAGACGCTACGACCGTGACATAATCGAAACAAGGAACTTTCGATGATGTTTGAGTGATTGCGGTGTACCTTTCATATTTGGTTTTGTTAACCTCCTGCATGCAAAACCTTCTCCCATTCTTCTCGTTAGATCGGGATTAGCTTGTTACCTTTTGCCTAACTCACTACGAGTACAAGTATGTGCATCTCGATTTTGGTAATGTGTTTAGACCCTCTTCAAATCTATTTGTCAGAAAGGATGCAAGTGGTCGCGGCTTTGCACTAAAAGTACCTATTTCTTACATTAGCCTGAACATGTCAGCGTCACATATGAGTAAAAACACATTAAATTCCAGTAAACTTCTTATTAACTCAACAACTCATAAATCGTGACTGCCTAATGGGTGGTCCGAACGAAGCCACAATCCTAATAATACCATACTAAAACCGTATTAAAGACATCCTTTTAAGTTTTCAGCGCAACTGTGTCTGCTTTTACGAACTTTGCAAATCTCACAGATGTTACTCTATGATTCCGTTTACGGAAATCACACATATATTCCATGTCAGCATTCTTCGCCCCCTAATCAGCTTGTTCGGCAATCCAGACGTGCGCCGTCCATTTCGTAATGCGGAAAATTTAAATTGGTCATTATTTTTATAGCATGGTCTGGCCTGACAGAGGCAACAACATAAATAAAGGTGCACCACTATGTCATGTGACTTGGCATGGAACCATAGTAGCGAAAATAGCGATAGTAGCGCTCCCAGCTCATATTTAAGGTGAATGTGAAGTGGGTTTTCATTGCCTTTCACACTCACATCTTATTTATTTGAGTCTCACGTGGTAAACTGAAAAGATATGGTTCCATTCTGTCTGCACATAAGGTGACTCAATACCTTTCCTTCTGAACACAATGGATGAATGCTTTTGTGGAACGCATTCGGTCGCACATTCACAATTTTATTATACACCAGTTTGGCTATTGAATTTGACTCAATATATCGAGCAAGCCGGAAGTGATTGTAGTACTTCAAGTGGTTCTCTGCAATTTTCGCGATCAGAGCAGGGTGTTCGGCGTAAATGTTCGCAAAGAATCGAGATATGAAATCTGTAAAGAAGGGAAGCCATCACTATTCGCTATCAAAACGTTCTGAACCATTCTCCCCACATAATCCTGGAAAAACTGCTTCATTACAAGGTAGTTGACACTGACGGGTATCTAGAAGATTTATTAAAAGCAAGATCCTTCAGCCTGTTGTGCTTCTGTTGGAACGACAACTTCGTGTGACCAAATTAAACAACAGATCTTGTGCCTCCAGTTGCTTCGACTAAATCTTTCAAATTAGGTTGAGCGAAAAGTCTCCGCTGCTTTCAGTCTAAACTTAAAAAGTATCTTTAATAAAGATAAAGTAAAAATATTTCAGTGTGATTAATGAGTTTTACGCCCTTTTTCAAGCAAACCCAAACTACCATCGTGGCTGAGTTTCGAGTTCCTGACTTTTGGGAACGAGAAACGTGAACGAGGGATCGTTGGATTTCAAAGGACTGTCTTTAAGCAGGTTTTGTACCATTAAAACGAGCCTGCTAACGATCAAATCGAACAGTACTCTCTGGACGTAAGAGCAAAACTTTACGAAAAATGCAGCAGAACTTCTTATTCAAGGTGTATCAACATTTGCAGAGTTATGAAAGATTTATGTGATTCGCCCTTATCATGGCGAAAGATAACGTCACATATGTGGATGAATACCGACTTCTGATTATTAATATCAGTTTGTTCTTGCTGGACACAGCACAGCCTAGAATTCTAAGCTAAGTCTGCAGGTTCCCATAACACATGCTTTTTGCTTAGTCCCACTATATGCACAGTGTGACTTACCATGTTTTTAACAGTATACTTCGTTGAGAAAATCTGAAGGATATATTTACTGAAGGATATCTTATCTGAAGGATATATTTACTGTAAGCATTCTTATCAAATTTTCATTTCATTTGTATTCTTTTCGTACCCAAGAACATTCCATCATTATCAAGAACATTCCACAATCACCATCGAGGAGCCTACGCTATCGTCTTATCAGGTCAAATTCTATTCGAAAACTTTTTGTGATCAAGGCCACCCCAATCCAAGCCAAAAATAAAAGACTTCGAACAGGAGAGGCCTGCTAGACTACTCACTTAATACTTTCTCCACCATCTTGAAAGCCCAGCTTGGAACCATTTGATACATTTATGCGGACTAACCTTCATTGCCTATCTCTTTAGCTTGAACGAGGCTAGAGTATCTAACATCAAAAGAGGAAATAAGAAAGGTGATGCAGAGACCAACTGTGGAGAGAAGTTGTTGAAAGAAGAAGACTTTTCTTTGGTAGAGGCAAAAATGGCATTCTTTTCATTATTCTCGTTTTGCTTACATTAAGAAAATCAACTTCGCTTCAAACACCTTTTTTGCACCCTATTGCTATACGTCATCCCATTTTTATCGGCAATAATAATTTTATAAGAACTGCCCCTATTTCGCTCAGTTTCCTTCTATAAAGTTGTTCGTGATTGGCCCATATGCTATTCAAACGCCTAACTTTATTATGGTGTCCTGTCTTATGCAAATAGTTCAAAAATGTTTCAACAGTCAACTCTGCACCAACCTCCATGATTTCATTACCTTCTTTATTTTGCTGACCAGATTGAAAATTTCTGACCCAAAAACGAGTAAATCAGACTATTTTGTCAAATACAGCACCGCTACTAATTTTATTGCGCAAGATTTGTTATTCGTAAAATCTCTTCCTCCTCTAATTTCTCTTTTATTTTCACTTATTTTCAAGCTGAAACGAAATTACGTATTTTTCCTTGAAAAATAACCTCAAACTGTCAGCTGTCAAACTATACCAAAACAGTGAGAATACAGTTGGTATTTCCAAAGATATATAGTTCATAAGCCATCGTCGGGGAGAAAATGGCGGAAACTTTTGTCGAACCAGATAACAAAGCAAAAAGACAACTTTTCCTCAACATCTAAATATAAAATATATATCCTACACTTACCATGATGTCACTTGGATATCTTTCCCCAAGACACGTGGATAACTTTTACCTAACAAATATGTCATCTAATACGACAAATATATCCTTTATTGCCTCCTGTGCAAACCTCTATTAACAATTATTTATTTTATATTTTTATATAATTCTTGGGTTACTTTGAAGGGTAACTTTTTTTAACAATATGTAATCTGAAAGAAATCTGAAAAGCTGAAATACACTCTTCTCATAGATTACTACCGCCCGCCAGTCATAGCTACTTGATAATAAAAATATAAAAATATGATATAAAAAATATCATAAATGATAGAAAAATGAAGGGCTTGTGAACAAGAAGAGCCTTCTAGACCCACTGAAAACCTTCTCCACCATCTTGAGAGCCCAGAACGGAACTATTTGAACCCATACGGCGGACTAAACTTTGTTTCTTGTCACTTACGATCAAACGAGACTAGGGTATCTAACTTCGAGAGAGAAACAGGAAAAGGTTATGTGAGATCTTTGGAGGAGAGAGAAATTGTTGAAAGAAGTAGACTTTTCTCTGGTGGGGGTCAAATGTGCCATTCTAACATAAGACTGGTGAGATAACATCCTCCAAAGCACAAGGTGCTACATGATTCTTTCAAATGAAACTAACAGAGCATTTCCCCGATTAGATTGAAAGAACTCGTGAATTCGATCAAAAAATCACCGGGTTGCCTGGTTCATATTTTACGTAAAAAAGGCCAGAACAGTCATGATGTATCTTTTCTACCCAAAAGAAGCTCTCAACAAATTGTCACTAAGCGGAATTGTGCAAGTCATGCCAAAATCATCTATCACCATTCCACAGAGATTTCTCATATATAAATGCATGTCACCATACTTTCAATTGAGCCACAACTTTAAGTGTATTACAAACCACCCATTCTTTTAATCCGCCAAGCACTGTTTCCACTCCCTGAGTATATGTCATCCCTGCTAACGAAACTCTTTCATCTTGATTTTTGCTCGTATGGAAATTTCTGAACTCTCAAAGAAGGAAGGTAACAGGAGTCACTAATATACTTGCTAACATTGTCAGGTCAAAGACTGCGTGGATGTGGATGCGATTTCGAATTCTGCACTTCTGTCCGCCTGTGTTGGACGTCTCCAAATTTCAACAAGAGCATTATTGGATATCTCCATATTGTAGTGTTGTAGTTGTACTTCATATCTTCTTGGCTATGGACGTCTCATCATGGAATTATAACCATAATTTGATTTCAGAAAGACAGTTCTAAAATAAGCCCAGGAAATTCATTTTTGATTTCATTTTGAGAAGCACTTCCCCACTGTGGATGGCTGTAACTCTAGAGAATTTTTTCTCTGGAGGATGACAAATTTGTTCATCATTGCTAAATTTAATCCGCTCATTATCATTCAGCCCTTATTCAGTGGGTTAGAAGAGCTAGTCTCACTTGAACTCGTCAAACTATTAGATTAGGATTACAATACTAGAATATTAGGAAAGCAATTACTTCCCAACATCAGCCACAATGATGTGGCTGTTTAAATTTTTAAAAGTCAATCAAGCATTCCTTGATCATATGTCAATATATGTCAATCATGCAACTAAGGACTCAATAAACCTCCGTATAAGATGTTCCGTAGACTTAGGCCAAGAATAGAGCCTTAGGGGTCACCGGCCATAATGTTCATTGTTTACCAACTATCTTTGTGCTTTAAGGTAAATACTTAAAATGGTCATTAAAGCGATCAAAGAAATTTTTCGAATTTCAAATGGAGTTGAAGACGTAACTGGCATAGAATGACACACCAGATGCTACAGACATCATTTCCACAATTTTAATGATGATAGAACCCTTTACTCTAAAGCGGGTTTGAGGATGACAAAGATGCCCAGCAGAGAAACATCGAAATTTACCAGTCATATCTAGCACTAATGATCAGTAGATACCAGTGACCAGCTGCTTCAGTTCAGCTGATAAATACAGGATCCTTACAGTGTAAATTAAAAAGATATCAAAATACGCCCCGAATTTCCGATCTCATTGCTAACATTACCGAGGGCAATCCAAAAATAACGATAATTTAATATTTGTAATACAACCTAAATCCTTAAAAAAATAATGCTTCTCTTTTACACCCTTGTGCAAGCATGATCTCGGTGAACATACACATGGATGAGTCTTTTATTCTCGGGCTATACAAACTCGATTAACAACTAACCCTCTTTATCGTCTTACCAGTGCCTCAGCGTCAGTCAGATCTTAGGGCGAATCGAATCCTGGAGATGGCAGCCAGAGTAGGGCTAGCCTTGGTAAACACTGGTAACACAGATACTTTCCACCGCTTGAGCTGCGTGAGTACCATTCCGGACTTGACATTCGCCTCGGAGTCTCTCTCCTCAATGACATTAAATTGGAGAGTTCTAGTGGATTACTCGGCCAGTGACCACCAGCACACACATTCGAGATTCGCGACAACGTTCCTAAACTTCCAGGCACTCAGCGCTCCACCTTCGTGTAGAATACTGAGAGGATGGACGTGGAGAAGTTTGTCGACACGTTCATGAGATGCTCACCACCGTTTGGCTCTTTGCCGGGGACCAGAGGTCTCACTGCTGAAGGCATGGTGAACTCCACAATGAGTACCATCAAGTCTGCTTGCAAGACATCTATGACCCGCCGGAGATCTAGACACAGAAAGATTCCGGTGTATTGATGGTTCACTGAAATAGCTGAACAACGAAGGGAGTGTCACAAACTCCGGCGAGAAGCTCAACGAGCGCGAAGCCAGGACGAGGCATGCACCAGAATGGCAGTGCATCGGTCGGCCAGGAAATGCCTTCGCGGACTGATCAACAGAAGTGAGGCCCGTTGCTGGCAGAACCTCGTCGAAGACGTGAACAGGGACCCGTGGGGCCTAGGCTATAAAGTAGTTATGCGTTATGCTCTACAGGTGCCCTGTGTACTTGAAGCGGATATGATGGACCAGATAGTACGGAATCTCTTTCTCCCACATCCCATCCATGTTGATGCTGCCCACAGAGAAACAACATCAGACTGTCCACTCTTCACGAGGAAATGGCTGGAACTAGCAGTTCTTTCCATGAAGGCAAAGAAAGATCCGGGACCAGACGGTATTCCAGCCGAGGCATTGCAACTGGTCTATCACTCTTGCCCTGATCTGCTGCTTAGTACGTTTAATGCCTGCCTGCGAGAAGACCTTTTTCCTAAGTGCAGGAAGACAGCAAGACTCGTGCTTATCAGTAAGGGAGGGAAAATCCCGAGTCGCCATCAGTATACCAACCGTTATGCATGCTAGATACGACCAGAAAAGTGCTCGAGAAACGGATAAAGCGAAGACTCACTGACGTTATCCCTGCCGCTGGGGACCTTTTACCAAAGCAGTATAGTTTCAGAACAGTACGTTCCACTATAGATGTAGTCGCGGAGGTCGTAACTGCGTTCCAACAGGCGGAGGCATGCAGTCGGTCCATCCTTCTAGTGACGCTGGACATAAATAATGCATTCAACTCCGCTAGATGGACGGATATTTTGGAAGCCCTGAAATACTCATTGCAAGTACCAGAATATCTGATGCGGTTAGTTCAAAATTACCGGAAGGATCGCAGCGTGATTTACGACACGGCGCAAGGTCGTCAGAGGATGCTTGTCACATCAGGTGTGGCCCAAGGCTCCATCCTCGATCCTGACTTGTGGAACGTCTCCTACGACGCACTGCTCAGACTTGAACTCCCGGAGGAGTCGCGACTGATCGGCTATGCAGATGATGTTGCGGCACTAGTGGCTGGGCACACCGTCGATCAAGTGCAATTAAGGCTTAATGTGCTAATGCGCCGGGTACGAAGCTGGATGAATACTCATGGGTTTAACCTAGCGTTAAAGAAAACTGAAGTGGTCTTCCTCACCAAGAAGAGGATCCATAGAGTTAGAATGGTCCGAGTCGGGGCCACATTAGTAGAGTCCAAACTGTCAGTTCAGTATCTGGGCTTGCCAAAAACTCTTAGCTGACTTTCTTGGAACAAATTAAGGCAACGGCGAACAAGGCCGCAGCAGGGGTCTCGGCAATAAGTCGACTATTGGCCTTGCTAAAGAGCGTAAGAGAAGCTACCTCCGAAGGCACAATGGTAATAAAGAAAAAGTTGCACGCAATGAAAGACGATGCACTCTACAAATTCTGCATTGGGGACGTGGATGACGCCTGTCATACTTTCTTTTCATGCAGAAGATAGGACAAACAGCGCGGTGTTCTTGCCGAAAGTGGGAAGGCTTCGTCCAGATAGCCTATTCGAATAGATGCTGAAATCAGTTCGAGGGTGGAGAGTTTCCTTCTCTAGCAATCCTCCTACTCTTTCCCTTCCCGCTGTACCCCGAAAGCGCTAAAAGACGTAAAAAAGGGCAAGCCTAGCCCGAAGCAATGTGTCAAACGGTTCCAGGCTAGGCGCTCCAGTTGACAGGGGAAATGTTAAGCCGGTAGTCCAGTAGGTCTGTTGTGTCACAGGGAGTCCGACAATCAGAACGTAAATAGCCTTCACCTCCTTACCCAAAAAAAAGACAAGGTCTTCTGGATGACAGACAATATGTTGCGTCGGTGGTGACATGAGTAGTCTTCACCACTCTACTCAAAAAAGGATATCTCTATTCGGGGAGAACTTTGAGTTATTTCAAGGCTTATTATCTGCCCCTGTATCCTCTGATACTGCTCACGAAAAGTTGACTATAATCTTGCAACGCAAAAATGCACCCCTCTTAATATTCACCCTTCCTCGAAAGAGAACTATTGAAGATTTATGGTAAACTGCTGCACTCAGTCAACATATTTAGAGCCATCAACAGAACCATTCGCTCAATAACAACATTAAAGTATGGAATGCAATAAATCAAGTACCTATTACCTCGCCAAATTACGAGCATAATAACAAGTAATTATTCTAGTAACCCCCTTAAGTATGGACCACCTCACATTTCATCTTAATTATGTTTCCCACTCGAGTAAAAACCTTTCATATATGCAGCATTCAAGAAATTATCACTTATCACGTGTCTTACATAATGACGGAAATTTATTTACCATTTATAATGAATTATTTGTCGTTATCTACCAGTGATTAGGTGTATAATATCGTACGAGTATAAATTGCACATTTTAAGTCGGCATATGTGTATTGAACTCAATTATAACAGTTTGAAATTATTTGCGCTGCAATATAAATTAAATTTTTATTAAGACAGTTTTTGTTGGTATTTAATAGCGAATGTTTTTATGCAACTTAATATGCATGAAATTAATTTAATAATCTAGGTTTACAGATTATCGACTAAACTGAAGTTTCGCAGTAGTTTTATGCTGATAGAATAAATTATTAAGCGCCATTCAAATTATCGTGGGTAATCGTTCAATAAATTTCTGATATGGCTTCAGATGAGAAAATCAGATTTGGATTTCAATCAGGGCAAATAAGTGTTGAATAGTGTCACGGTCTGCAATGATTTATTTGGGTCCTGTCTTATTCGTTCTTTTCGGAAAGATACGTTGTAATGGTTTCATGTAATCTAAAAGGTTGAACCTGATTGAAATGTTTTCTAATATTTCTGAGCTGAAACTTAACGATACGTTTTTATCGTGTATTAATTAATGCGTCAATTCAAATTGAGTGGCTAGCAGAAATGCTTAGAAACGGCGATACGTGTCACTAATAGAGCAAGATATTTGTGACCTCCTCCACCTATAGCAATCGTAATCGCGATTGCTTGCAAACATATCTCGAATTTACCACTTTTTGTATCACTTTGTTACTACAGATTACGATTACATTAACGTATCGCGAAATCCAAAGATATTGAACAATTAGCGTTCACGACACTTTCACGCCTGCAGCACTCCACACAAATAGAGTTGGGATTGCATTGCATGTATTTGGTTACCATTCTTTGAGATCTTCAAACCCTTGATAATGTAACGCATAAAGTAACACCTGGAGCGAGCACCTTTGTTGCAAAGATATTGTAGCCTGTCTAGTGCTTGTGGTAGATCAACTCGTTTAGATCTTCAGAGGGCATTGTAAGGTGTTTACAGCTTACAACTAAGAGGTTGAATCAGTGTTAAGATTTGCTACCTTGCTGATGATTTTGTAGATTTCAAATCGATTAATTGAAGAGATGATTTAATCATTCTGTTTTTGTTTCCACGTCGTCTGGTACCTGATGAGTATTTGGTCTGGTACTTGGTATTTCAATTCAATACAACCTGTTTCTGTTTCATGGTTTTTGGCGCATGAGATGACTTGATTGAAGACTTCGTCAAATACATTAAAAGGAAAAGTCGAATCAAGTATGCTGGAGTGAGGGCATTAAGTTTAATTATGCTTACTGTTTGCGCAGCTTAATTGAGAATAACATACTTGTTTCTAGGAGAAAAATAAAAAGTACAAAAATATTCAAATTCCCAAAATTTCATCCGAATTCTCCAACATCAACCTGATATGGTTTTTGATACTAACATCCTTTCCAAGACTTCAGATAAGAAGTCCCGAGAATATAACAGCCTTTCAACCAAACACTCGACTCAATCTCCGCGCTGAATCGGAATTACCTCATTCGTGCCACTTAAATAGGCAAAGCTACAGGACATGAAGCAGGCTTATATCCAAAAGTGCACTTGAAAGCTAATCAGCCAATCGTTTAATGAATCGAGCACGTGCACCCGAGTCTATACAAGAATTGAGGGATGACAAAAAGCCCTTTTTTATATGTAGTAAAAACGGGTAATACGTCCATTACATGCAGTCCCGAGGATTATCACCAAATGTCAAGCTAAATGGTGCTAACAGGTACAGCATTTCTTTACGGGAGAACGTTGAATCGCTTGATTCCAGTTTTTGTAAAACGTTCGTTCTCTGTCTGATTCCTTGCATGTCCTTGAGTATGCTGGAGACGTACATCCTCATGGCTGTGTTGTAACTCTACAGATAATATCTTTTGCAAGACGAAGAGAAATCCAGTTGAAAAGCTAAATACAATTTTAAAAATGAGAATCCTCTGAAGACCTCCGAAGGCTATTATTAAGGCGCAGACTTCATGCTGCTGAACTTTCGTTGGGAAGTATGCTTGAGACTATCATCCTAGTGACAGTGTTATCTGAATGTAGATAGAGTTTACAGGACTCGAAAGAGTGTATTGTATATAAGTTTCATTTATAATATAGGAAATCCCTGAAAAGAGACATATCGATACGAGCTCCAATGACACATGATTGCAGCAGTTGTAAGCCATCAACCGCGTTCAAGTCACTAATGACTATATATATGTCATTTGCATCCGACTAGCGTCCCTTTGGTTTTCCCACTGGTTTTTCATACTTGCAATGGTTCTCCCGATATATGTTTGCCACCTTTTCCTGTCCGTGGATAAATGTTGTAGGTCTCAAAGTTTAACAGCCTTTTTGAACTCTGCCTGTCCAAAAAGTTCATCCAGTTCATGGTTGTTCCATAAAAGCCAATGATCATCCTTGCTGTTTGTTCCCATGATGAATCATAGGACCGATGTTTAGAGGACGTTGATATTGCTTTTATATACTTTTATGAGGTTACACATCGGACCCTATGGACCTCACTAATGCTCTGAATACTTGGAGGTTACTTCTTTTTTACTTTGCTTCTTTTTACTTTGCAATCTGCATGCTTTGATTTCCTTCACCTGACGAGTAAATGAACTCTTCTAAGATTTCAACTCCCCCATCGCTAAAGATGATAAAAACCGGATTGGTGTTGTTTTTCTTGTTTGGACGATGTAATACTTTTTGTTTAACGCGTTAACTTGTATCCTTACCTTTTAACTTCTTGGTACTTGATTAACAGGATTATTTCAGAAAATACAAAGAGATTCGTAATATGATGCTGATATCATTTTAAAGCTCTTAGACAAATTAAAAGTATTCTTATCGCATATTGGAGACTCATGTTAAACAGCAGGGGGCAAACGCATCTCTCCACTTGCATCCTACCTCTGTGTAAAGGGCTTCAGTCATATAATTGTTTGCTTGGACTTCTAGTCAAAGGAACTTGTTCTCCTCGGTTTTAAGCCATAATACGAGGTGTGTTCAAAAAGTTTCGTGAATGTTTGTATTTTTTCCATAATTTTTTTGTTTGCTAATCAATATCTACTTTGTCCCTTTCAAAGCAATCCCCATCTCATACACTTGTGCCAACGTTGTTTCCAGTCCTAGCAACACCTAGAAAAACCAAAAAAAGTTATTTTTTTACCTTGTGTAGCTTCTCCTTCGATTCTGTCTTCGTCTCCTGAACCGTGGGCGTAGTGTCGTTTTTTTTAAAGGCCCATGATCAAGTTACATGGAAAAGTAACAGGAGGTTAGGTATAGTGAATACGGTGGCTATAGCGTCATGAGTTTGTTGATTTTATCCGAAAAGTCGCGGATAAGCAAAGATGTGTGAGCAAGGGCGTTATCGTGGAGCAAAACCCAATTGTCGTTCTTCCACCAATCCGAGCGGATTATTTCGCTCAAATTGCGTTTTACTTGCAGATGGTATTCCTTTTTGACCATTCCCACCCTTTGGCAAGTATTTATGAGACACCACGCCCCTCCAATCAGCAGCTTCGATGGGCATGATTGAGGTTCTCTTGCCACGTCATAACCATAAACCCCTTTGTGACCAATTATAACTCTCCGGAGTAAATTTGGATCGCGTCAGTCCGCGTTTTTTTGGTCGAAAGTGAGCAGTTTCGGTCCGAGTTTCACAGTGACCCGTCTCAAGCCCGAATCATTGGTAAAAATGGAACGGTACAAACTAAACGATATTTTAAGGTCCTTCTGGTCTCTTAACGTAATTCAACGATCAGCGAAGACTACTTTATTCATTTTCACAATGTTTTCCGACCGTTTCGTCTGTTATCGACATGCTCGGACATCCGGCACGCTGCTTGTCATTTATATGTTCTAAGACTTCTAATGATATTTTGTACAACCGATGAACATTGTTGTGGTCTATTGTAGCTCTACCACATTCACAGTTAACATTTGCAATTCATTCGGGCACTTAAAATTTTTTTCACGCAAAATTCGATACAAATTCTTTGACCCAAGTTTATTAAGAATTTACAAAAATAGACAGCAATCTAAAACACGTCCAAGCATAGTAGCTGTCAAAAATTAACTGAGGATTCAAAATGGCCGATCTTGTCAGCATTAGTGAGGAACATGAGTTCCAACATAACGCTCGCTACAAAAGTATCGGAAATTGAATAAACATTGCCTGTGGAAATTCAAATTTTGCGATCCTGTTTGAACTAACCTCATATGTCACGATATAAGTATGTTACCATAGCCAACTTGCGCTGTTTGAAGTGTCTCCATAATGTTTTGCGAAGACCGTGTTTTTGTTCATTTTTGTTTGGCTCCACCTCCACCTTACTTTTGTAAGGGACGCATTTAGGTATATGCAGTCATTTTAAGCGTGTTTAGTAAAAAAATTTAGAAAACGATCTAGAAACATGAATGTATTTAAATCGCGGTCAAAACTACAATTCTGACATATCACTGCTGGCATATGCTATACTCACTGGATATCTTTGATGAATGAACACATGGTCGTTTTGATTGAAAGTGTTTATACGTTGCCCAGCTTTGGACTGATGAAGGCAGAAGGCATGTAGAGCTTATGGCGTTTTTATACATATAAAATAAAGTACGAAGGCATCCAGTGGTTCTCCAATGGATCATATCATAGCCTACTTTCTTGGTGAAATCATCTTCGTCTTCATTAAAAAGTCTTCCTATGCAATTATAGTTTTAATATAATGGCTTTCTATAACTTTTATATATATTATATAACTTCTCAATATTACCTCCTTTCTTTTGTCAGTGAGTGAGCATCTATTATTTACACAGACACCAGAAAATCGACATAAAAAATAGAACAAACAAAGTATTGCGAAAAAACAGGATTTTTTCAAAATAATGACAAATATTAATGGAAACCAACAGACAGGCCAAATTTTGAAAAATTAATTTATATTGCTCAAAATGTCAAAAGTTGCAGTCGGCAACGCGATTAGGATTTCAAGGAATCATTTCGATGGATGGCAATGACAGCTTCAGATCGTCGACTATCAACCAAAATCTTGTCCTTAAGGATATTAGGACAAGATCTTGTGTATCAATCACATTCTCGTAGTGTTTTCATAAAATTGCCAATTGCGTTTTCCCAAAAAGGTAAAGGTAGTACAATGCCAAATCAGGTGAACACGATGAATGAATGATAGTTTGAAGATCATCATGATAGTGACGATTAAAACGAATAAATTGAGCATTCTCAATCCGAAACTTAGTTCTCCACGACACTTTAAATGAATAGTGAACCAAATGCCAAGAAAAACACCCCATTAATGATTTAGCCAAGTGTACAACGAATACCTTATTCACAGTGCTACTAGAATGGTTAAAAATGAAAAAAAAATCGTATTATCTTCTCCAAATATGAGTTTAATGTCTTTGCACTCGTCCAATGCCTCCCTCTTGGATCTCCTACGTATCAACACAAGCAATAATTTTTCAATAATGGTCGATTCTTGAAATGTTCACCTTTTTAAACATTCCGAATGTTTCCGAACACTGCATTCTGAAGACCTATTGATTGCCAGTTAATTTGTCCGAAACTAACCGTGCACATAACTCTAGTAACCTCAAAGTCTCTCTTTCTTTCAGCATGATATTATCAGACGTTTTTCGTACGCTAATCGTCACTTCTATATTCGGCGATAAAATCGTCATTGATCAGAGATTTCAGTTGTTCAACATGTTGGTCGTAAGAAACGTCTTCGCAAACATTTCATCATTGACGTTTTCGGTAAACGTCTTGTCAACGCTTATAGATCTCATCAGCATTCTCGCGCAAACACGCTTGTCAGAATAAACATGACACATCAATTGAAATTGATTATATGACAGTTCACAACGAAATTTTAAGCTAGCTCTTTGCTTGATTCTCATTCTTATAGCAATGATACCAACATACTGAGATTCCTATCCAGTATCTCTTCTGCCAGAATGGTTTGATATTTTCTCCAAAGGATGAGATTGAGTGTAGTAGCTTTGCATTGACCGTACATGTAGATGGCGTCTCACATATAGATGGAGTCACTAGGAACAATTATTTTTATGTAAAAATCAGTTTTGGTTTGGAATGCATTGCAAATTCGGTTAAATTCGGTTTTTAACTAAAATTTGTAGATGGCCAAAAAGTGGTTGATCCTTTGCTATATTTTGATTAAGTAGGAATAATGGCTTGTCATTGTAACAATTCAAAAAATCACTTTTCTCTTGAGATTCGAATGAGTCTAATGAAGGCCAATTCAATTTCGGATATCAATCAAATAAAAAGCGATAAAGTGACAGGTAGAAACTGAAACCAATACCTGTTTACATCTTGAAAACACTGCGAACAGACATATTATATTTTCATACGTGATTTTAAAACAGCGGATATCTACGACCTTATGGAAAACAAGGGGCTGTTTTCGCAACATTATGCTGGGATGTAATCCGCAGAACGTATATTTGAATTCTGAATGTCTAGAACATTATTATTCTCTATATGTAAAAGAATCCCAAGCCAGATCTTTACGTTTGTCAAAGATATTGTCCAGCTATCTTAACCAATAGATTAGCCGAACGTCTGGTGTATACTCTTATTTAATCTATTATCCTTTAGCGAAATTCGCTAAATTTACACTTTTGCAATAAAATTCAAAATAAATAGGCATAAAAAAATTATATATATTTTTCTTTCTATTTTTTATAGATATGGTCTATCATACGAAGAAATCGAGAAAGGTTTACCAACCATTGATACATCTAAAACGCTCATCCGTGAAGTATGTCCACCATTCTTTTCCGGAGTGGAATGTCGTCCAGGCAAATATCGTCGTTTTGATGGTCTATGCAACAACGTTGAACATCCGACATGGGGTGCAACAATGGCTCCATTCCAACGTCTTATCGGACCACTGTTCGCGGACGGAATAAATGCTCCGAGAATTTCAATAACTGGCACTGACCTTCCACTTTCGCGTGTCGTTTCACGAACAATGCATCCTGATGAAGGCTACCATGATCATGCCGGTACGGTTATGATTATCGCTTGGGGTCAGTTCATGGACCATGATTTCACACTTACTGGAACACCATTAGGTACGGCTAAAAGCTTTAAAGTTCTTACCTAATCAACCATGCCAAATGTTATTTGCTTCTTAGATCCTATCAACCGTAACGATCCGGAAGAATGTTGTAAACGACCATTGCACTTGAAGCATCCATACTGCAATGAAATTCGCGTTCCAGACGATGATTATTTCTACAAATTATTCAATGTTAAGTGTCTTGATTTTGTTCGGGCATTCCCATCACCAAGACCAGGATGTCGACTTGGTAAGTCTTTGGCATTAATTCAACTTTAATCACTGAATGTTTCAAACAGATAAAATAGTCGATAAGTTCTTACTTCAGGTTGGCCAAACACAAAAACAAGGAAACTGAAATGACTTTATAATCACTTTCGATTTCTTAGCGTAACTCCATACTATCACCCTCCTTGATTTTTTGACTGCAGTCATTTGCACTTTCATTGAATCCAATTAAATCGCGTTACTCGCTTGAGTCTTTTGTTTTAACTCTGCTGGAAGTTGAAGTCCACGTTAACAGAAGCAGTTATTTAAGGAAAAAATCTTGCGTGCATCGATTACACTTTTATTGAAACAATCAGTTTTAATATTAATAGAGAAAAAGTCCAGTATATATTATGATTACGAATGAAGATTTCGAAATTCATAAGCGTAATTGTACCCATTTGGTTTTCAAATTTATCTTAATTCTCTTTAGGAAAACTAAATTAAACGCATTTCTATAGTAAAACTAATCCAGTTGGAAATAATTAACTCTTTTATTACATCTTTGCACATTATGGATGCATGAGGTAACTAGAAAATAAACAATAAAATTCAAAATGCTTGCGCGAACGTAATTCCAAAATCCAACATCTGCGAAGAGCTGGAAAATGTTTTTCTTTTGCACGTGTGTCATATCCAACTCTGGCTTCGCTGATAGATTCATTATAAAGAAAATTGTTAACTTAATGTTTAGTAGCTTCTGTAAGGACATTCCTTTGGTAGAAGATTAACTTCTACCAAAGAAAAAAATTCGAAAATTGATAGGAAAAAAAGGGTCTATTTGAAAATTAACTTTGAAATCCAAATTCAATGCTAAGGAATCGTCTTATACAATTACATTGTTATGCAATCGCTAACCAAGGTAACTACCTTTGAATCGGTTTTAATCACTCTTATAATCTCGTCGTTGATGAGTAAATTTTGAAAATGGATTGTTCGGCTCATTATATGCTTATATGGTCCGTGCTAACGAGTTCTTATCTAAATCCAAGATAAACAGATTAACGTCTTTCCTTCAAAACCAGACATTACTCGTCCCAGATAAACGTGCGTTTATTTTTAAGCTAGCTGATGGGACATTCAGTTTACTGTTGAAGTTATTAACGATTGTACTGCGGAAAAAATACATTTCTCCAA